>CM068836.1:53480010-54795010 GCA_028554795.2 Sinohyriopsis cumingii
ATAGAGAGATAGCGAGAGAGATAGAGAGAGAGACAGAGAGAGAGATAGACAGAGAGAGATAGATAGAGAGAGATAGAGAGATAAATAGATAGAGAGATAGAGAGTGATAGAGAGATAGTTAGAGAGATAGACAGAGAGAGATAGAGAGATATATAGAGAAATAGAGAGATAGAGATAGAGAGATAAAGATAGAGAGATAGAGAGAGATAGAGATAGAGAGAAAGATAGAGAGAGATAGAGACAGACAGAGAGAGTTAAGGAGAGATATAGAGAGATATAGAGAGACACATAGAGAGTTAGATAGAAAGAGAGATAGAGAGATAGATAGAGAGATAGATAGATAGAAAGATAGATAGAGAGAGAGATAGATAGAGAGAATGAGAGAGATAGAGAGAGAGAGAGATAGAGATAGAGAGATAGAGAAAGATAGAGAGAGATAGATAGAGAGATAGATGGAGAGATAGATAGAGAGATAGATAGAGAGAGATAGATAGAGAGATAGATATGTAGATAGAGAGATAGATGGGGAGAGAGAGATAGAGAGAGATAGATAGAAAGATAGATGGATAGAGAGATAGATAGAGAGATATAAAGAAAGAGAGATAAATAGATAGAGAGATAGATATATAGAGAGATAGATAAATAGATATATATAGAGAGATGGAGTGTCGTTTCTTCTTGAATGACTGATTTGACACGCAGAAGATTTCCTGTATTTAGGGTTAGTGTCTTAGGGTCATAATATTCATTCAACTCTCAAACAGTCAAGACGGAAGAGCCATCATAGCATACCCTTCTGGTCAGAACATTGAGGAACGTCATACGAAATTATACTTCAGAGAAGACAAAGGACTACTCCACCTCTCGAGATAAAAGTCAAGATACTTACTATGTCTTTCAAGATAAAGGACACTGGACTCCAGAATTCCCACATCGTCAAAGCAAAGGGAACACAGAAGAAAAGAGACACAAAGACCAAGGTACCTGTTATTGTCAGGAGAAATGACATTGGTCTTTAGAGTGCCATAAGAAAAAAGAGAACCATCTAAAAACAAACAAGAGAAGACAGAGGAGAGGTCTTCCGAAAATGAAGAACCCTTACCCTTCAGAAACCCAGTTTATGAGAAGAAAGTGACGACGAGGAAGAATCCGTGTCACACAAGAAATTCAGATGGAGAGGCAGAGAATGGAAGAAGAATAAAATGAACTTTTGTGATGTCTTGTGAAATTGCATTGTGATTTTCAAAAAAAGGGAAATTATCAAAAGAAAAACGTGTCTCCTTGTTTTGATTTGTATATAATATTGATAAACAAACACACGTGCGCGAACACATCTACAACATTCCATCACGGGAACAGGGATTTAAGTTGTACTTGATTTAGCAATCTTTGAGTAGTATCTCTTTTCTAGAGAGATTAGTAGTCCTGAAAAGGACCGTTCGAAGTTTACTCTTTAACAAACTCATGGACTGGACATAATGGATATTAACTCTCTTAAGCGTTTACCACGACCAAGTCTTACTGCTTCTTCTGCTACTGTAGATGTTTTGGTAGTTGTCATTGTTGCGGCATCTCAGCTGTAGTTAGCCTAGAGGTACTGATGGGTCTTTCCCTTGGTACGAGTTAAGGATGCTTGATTTATTTGTCTCAGATACCTTAACTCTGACAAAATGTCTTGCAGCACACACAACGTTTGGTTTTACCGTCATTCTTCTGTTCTGTTCCTTTGTACTTTCTCGTCTCTTCTTATTTTCTTCTTTCCTCTTTTTGTTGCTGTTAGATTACCAATGCTTGTTCTGCTTCTTTTCTGCTGTTGTAAAAATTTTATCCAAGTCTTCCTTCTGTCTCTGTCTAAAATCCTCTGCCCAAGGTAATGAGACAGGAGACGGTGAAGATCATGGTGCCGGTAAAAAAATTCTTGCGATTACGAAAGAAAATCCAATAAATTAAAATCATCCTCATCTGCAAGTATGACCATGGCTTCTGTATCTGTCATACAAAATACTCCTTGTCTCCATCGCAGGCGCACTCCAATACATCGTCTTAGATTCAGCCAAACTCAAACTATATCGCATCGATTCACTGCGCAGGAACGCTAGTGCTGATAGGCTACTGCATTTGTATGGGAAAATATGAACGAGTTTTTTGATGGAAAAACTGCACGACCTTGGAAGTGCAGTATATCCATCCGACAAAACAAATAAATATTTTCCCATACAAATGCAGTAACCTTTTCATTATATGCTCATTTTCTTATTCTACCTAAGGCTTAATTATGTAAACAAAAATACACTACAAGAAACAAAGTAACTGAATTTATGTCGTATTCCAAACTAAATACACAAGCCCAGATTCAGCAACATTATTCATGCGCACATAACTCCGCCCATATAAATTTGAACTTAGTCGCGCGCTAGACATAACTTTCCAAAGAAAATGGCGTTTAAGTCTACTTAAAATTGAAATGTGGAGTCATGTTGTGAATGAATGCGCATTGCAACAACTTTTCCATTTGATCTGGAATTAACATATTTTGGTATTTTTATCGATTCTACGAAATTTCGTGATTATGGACTGGATTATCTATGCCAGATCTACATGAAATATATCGGATTGAAGCAGCGATGGAGAAGCGTGTTGACATCGGCAAGTATGTTTCTGTTTTGTCGTTGAATGTTTGAATTCATAACATGGGGAAAATATGAAGTATTTCAATTGCAATTATCAAAACGACGCTATGGAATATAATGTTTATTTTATTTTGAGTCCAGTAAGGAGGATGTAATTGCACTTGGAATATATTCGAAATTACAGTACAATTTCGAAATGTGTAATCAAGCTTGAGAACCCATGACATGGCTCATGTTATTCGGATTTGTAGACCTAAAAAGTACATTTTGAGAAAATTCAGAATGTAAAACTGTAAGTATATTTCTTGCCATTCTGATTCCCAGCTAAAGAAGACAGTTTATGCCTTGTCACTTGCATGATATTTGTAAGGACCCTGTCTGGCGTCTATAGTCAGCCTAAATCCGAAACATTGTTTCAAAAAAGTTTACGCGGAATGTGCCAAATCAGCTGGTATGTTGCAGTTCACGAAACGTCTGCTTTAGTTCATTCAGCAACAAATTTAATCAACCAAAACGTAAAGCGTCTACTACGAGAGTGTACATGATTTGTTTACAAAGTAGTTCATAATTCACTACTGGGCACACGTGAGTGCACAATGAAGTTACACGTGAGTTCAATATAGTAAAATATTGCACGATTCTAACACTGTAAAGTTAACGGAGAAAAAAAAATGAGAATATAATAAGCTTATGTACTACATATGACGTCACGCAGTGCACTCTCCTGATTGGAAGAGAGACTACCGGCTGTGCCTGAGTTTTGTAATGAGACTCTGAATTGGTGAAACATGTCAATCCATTTGGATCCTATCTTAGACTATCAATACCAGCAACTCGTCTCATGGTATCACCTGTTCTCACGATCAAGATGCATATAATGTTCACCATTGGAGAGTCTAAGCTGTATGCCATCTTAGCAGGCGTGGAAGCATCCACACTCATAACGGGAATGATGTTCAACCCAAACTATCTGATGTATGTGAAAACATCGTGGGCTATTACCAAGACGACTGACACGGCAATTTGGAAGTGAAGAATTTATGTGGAGAGGGAAGGCTATCTGAAGAGAGTCTTACTGTACGACCCTCCTGTAAGAAAAAGTTTGAGGAAAGGAAGATTAGTGAGATGCAACATATGTTAACTCGATTTGGTTAACAAGCTATAACGGTCCTTTTCATGGCCATTCCTATGCCTCGAAAAGATACAGTCTTGCCCAACAAAGTTTATCTTTGTGTTGTATATATGTTTATTTATTTGTCTATTTTTCTTTGTCCCCATAAACACTGTTGTCCTCATAAGCTCTTGTATCCCCCAACTACTGCTCCCATGTTAAATTTCCATTGTCCCTGTCAGCCTCCTCTTGTCCCTATTTTCTCTTATATCTCTTATACTAGCATCAAGTAAGATACATCAGCTAAAGATTTAAGAAAACGTAAGATTGATGCTAATTGGTCGAAATTATAACTACAACAAGGCCGAAAGTATTTGCTATTTACGTGTCTCTAAACAGTATAATTTGCTTACAGAACACTTCAGATCTGTCCAGAACCACCATTTTAAGTTCACACAAAAAATGTGTCCTTGATTGAATAGAAAAAGCACGTACTTACCACTGATACAGACAGTAGTTTGCACGCACTTCAGCTCGATTCATTTTAAGAGTGGTAGCAGATCAAGAGTTCATCTATCTACTACATACATACATAGATACATACATAGATACATACATACATACATACATACATAAATACATAGAAAAAGCACGTACTTAACACTGATACAGACAGTAGTTTGCACGCGCTTCAGCTTGATTCATTTTAAGAGTGGTAGAAGATTAAGATTTCATCCATCTACTACATACATACATACATACATACATACATACATACATACATACATACATACATACATACATGTGTGTGTGTGTGTGTGTGTGTGTGTTCTGGTTATCGCTATTCTATTATTCCATTGCAGTATTTGTTTTCGGTGCTGAACAAGACAGAAATTTTACACATGACTAACACGTCTGTGTGTCTGATTTTTTTCAGTCAAAACTTTTAAAAAACTTTTATTTCATAAAGTTTGCAAATGTTTATCAGACTTACAACTTAAAATTCACTTGAATGATTGATTTACTTTAAAGGACACCTCGGCAAATGAAAAACGATTTAGTACCGAGGAAATGGGTGGAAAGTGCATTGCCCGGAGAAGACAACATAAACCAAACCAAGATGTATATGAATGAATGTCAACTGTCAATCTACTGGTCTCAAGTATGGTTCGCTTAGCAATGAGCCTCTTAGCAGAGTTCATTCTTAGTATGTTTCCGCGATACGGGTCCTTAAATCTCTGCATGATTTGCGTCCCTCTGAGATACGTCATATTTATGATAATAGATGTACCTTTTGTGTCACTGCAAATCAGCAGTTGTGTATTTAACCTATTCAGATTTAAAAAATGTAAATAAAACATAATAACAATTCATCTTAGCTGATTTCCCAGAAAATATAATTATCAAATTTGATCTCTTTTTATGAAATTGGAGAGGAAAAAACTGTTGAATATGTTCGAACTGTTCAAAACATGGGATGGGTTTTCATGGGTTTTATGATTTTCAAGAGTTTATAGATGTTGATATGAAGATATTAAAAAGCACTGAAATTTTTATTTTTAAAATTTTTTGTATATTTTTTTATTTTATTTGGTTGGAGGCAGAGTCTCGAATACTTACAATAATTATCCATGAGTCTCTTTACATGCCAATATTCGTATTCTCGTCGTCAAACACTGTGTATGCCTGTCGTAAATCGGGAATATTATGTTTGTATTCAGTGCAATTTATGCACGGCTCCCCCTCCCTCTCTCTCTCTCTCTCTCTCTCTCTCTCTCTCTCTCTCTCTCTTTCTCTCTCTCTCTCTCTCGCTCTCTCTCTCTCTCTCTCTCTCTCTCTCTCTCTCTCTGATCTAAAATACTGCCGTTCATAAACTACGCACTCTACTATCGTTGTATGGAATATTTCGATAACAAAGCAGATATATTCCTTGATATTTTTACATATCAAGTGTGATTTGATTGCACGCCAGGCCTGTAGTATAATAAAGAATCACACGGTAAACTTGAATATCTTATTTTCTTTTATGTTCCTTCCCGATTACCAATCAGCTTGACCAAGTTGAACGACTAAAAAGGTATTCATTTGAAAAACGAAACAGAGTTCATAAACCTTTTTTAAAAAACGATTGAGCTCTTTAATATATATATTGGATTAATATTACAAACACACACACGCGAGCGCTTCATATGTATACTCCAGATTAGAACGCTTTTATATGCTAAAAGCAATGGAACTAAAAGTGCTGAAATTAACCAATGAAAAGATACGAGAGAGAGAGAGAGAGAGAGAGAGAGAGAGAGAGAGAGAGAGAGAAAGAATTTCTTTTCATCATTTAGTCTGGGTTTGGACAATTGTTTATTCTACGTTTAATTAGCCACATTCGCTTACATTCTATAAAAATGGGACCTTTTTGAAAGTTGGCAGTTGACGTACTTCAATACCTTTGTCAGTGTCATTTTTTAGATTACATAAAAAAGAATGTATTTAGACTGAGTTTAACGAGAATTATCTGAAATAATTCCTAATAATAAATGTGTATGAATATCCAAAACAAATTATTTTCTTATGTTAAACAAGAATGGCAATTAAGTATTATTAAAATTGTTTAACTGATCGTCGTTGTATATAGGACAAGCGGTAGCTCAACTGGTAGAGCTTCACATATGCAAGGTTGTCGGGTTCGATACTTACCTAGGACAGCCCGGACTGCCCACCTCATTGCGTCCCTGGAAAAGACATCTGTCTCACATTTTCTCGGCACGATATAGCTAAATAAAGTGCTGAACGTGCCGTTAAAAAATGACCAACTAACCTCCTTCGTCAGATTAACAAAAAATAACAACTTTTATCTACTAATGACAGGCTGCTTGGTTGATTGGCTGTTTGCTTGGTTTTAAACGGCACTTTCTATGCTTTAATTTGGCTATATCATGACGAGAAAATGGGAGTCGTGTAGCTTTCCAAAAGGTCACAGAGGCAACCAAGCCAGACTGGCCTGAGGATGTGTGGAACTCCCAATCTTGGATTAGCATCCGAGGGAGTTTTTTGATGTGCTAATAATGTTTTCGTGACATTTGTTGCACTAACGAGAACGTTGTATTCGAGCTAAGAACTCGTGCTATTGGGAGTAAATAAAAGGAAAAATATTGCATAATTTGACAAATGTGATGCGTCATGTTTGTTGTTCTGGGGTTAAGTCTATGCTTCGTCGTTTTTCCTAATACGAAAAAAATTTTTTTAAAAAAATCCCGGAACATCCAACAATGTCTTATTGGCGTTTGGACGATAATCCCAAAACAGGGCGCCCCCAAAATTGTGTCTCTGCTAGATGTAGGATAGTGAGGAGACGGGTGTTTAAGAGAAAAGCAGGCTACTTTTATTAAGACATTCAAAAGGAACTAATTTGTTGTCAGATTGCAGTGAAAACAATTAAAGCAATTTCGTAAACAATATCTTTATTTAATTTTTATGACTGAAAAATTAAATCCAACAACAAATTCGTGTGCATAAATTCCAAGAATCGATTTAAATATAATGCACACCGAGTTCAACTAATAAAGGGAAACCTAACTGTGTTTTTGATAGGAACAAATCATAAAATGTTACTTAAACAAGCAATGAACAATAATATAAACCATAAACAAAACATGATTGACCTATGGATCTATTAGGAAAGAATTTTCGAGTACAAGTAATAAGATTGAAGTTTTCTCTAAATTGTATTAGAAGTAATATTTCATTAAATTATATTGAAAGTAATTTTCCACTAAAATATGTTGAGATTAAATTTATTTATTTCTGTATTATAACTATATACCATTTTAATAAAGATTTCGCCCTTACGAGCAAGTGCAAAACTCCCTTGTACTAGACATTTCTCTTGTATCAAAAGGTCAGCAAAAATTAAACTCGTTAAGTTGTGTAAGTTGCTGAACTAGAGAATTTCTAAAATCCCCTGTGACTGAGTAAGCTATAAGAGTCCCATGGAACGAACAAGCTGATGCGGCAGAATTGTCTGTCTAGTGACATACTCAAACACGGACGGTTTCAATGGGAAGAGACGAGAGCCTCGTTCTGATTCAAAGTGAACGAACACCCGCATCTAGACGTATGTCCATATTTAGCCATGAGATTGCGTTCACAATTGCGTATAAACTGAGAACAAGCTTGCGCAAATCAGTTCGTTCTTTGAGAATCAGACAGAGTTTGTCTCTCCTTACAGTCGATCCCGACGTACCTCATTCCCCAAGATGTAGCAGTATCCACACTGTTAAGAGTGACACCTCTTTTAAGAGAGCCTGAACTCTTTCCATCTCTCTCTCTATCTAACTATGGGCAAAGACATTTCTTAACTTATGAGTAATTCCTTCTCATAACAAGAAATGAGAGGAAAGGTTATGATCAAAATCCTATTACAACAGATATATCACCATAGATGATCAATGTATGAATTTACACAACTAGGGGTGAATAAGGTATGAAATTCGTACAAATACGGATATTATTTGATGCACAAGTAGTACGTAGACAGATATATATGATTTTCACTCAAACAGTACCACTGTATGTATCGATTTTCACTCAGATTGTGATAATGAATACATTTACACACACACACACACACACACACACACACACACGCACACACACGCACAAAACACACACAAAAAAACAAGAAAACAAAAACGGAACATATAACTTGTTGCGCCCAGTTGACTAAGGCAAAGATGTTATCTATCCTACCACTCCGTAGGATAATCAAAGAGCCACCATGCATGGCCAGCACCTGAATGTCTGCCGAAGGATCCCTCGTAGCACCCCATGTTTGCTGCAGATCCATTGGTCCAGACGTTTTGGTTCCTCAACACGAGATAATCACTATCTTCCTCCGAGCCAGCGTCAGAACCGACAGCAGCACATGTTATACAACATCCCACTGTGTATTACGACTCTGCATCCAAACTACTAGCTCTACGGCTAAAATCACGCCTCCTAGTTCAGACACATGGTCAGACATCCAAACACCCCAAAACAGCTGAAAACATAAGGACTAAGCCTTGTAGTAAATGCGACACGGTTTTGTACAAATGCAATGATGTACTTTACGTACATTACATAATAGATCATTTCATAGGAACTATTGTACAAGATAATTACCATAATAAACCGGTTCATATGCGAATCTGTATCCGACAAGAAGATTCTTTCAGAATTTCCAGTATCAGCACTAGAACACTTTTTCATCCATAATATATGCAATATTTATATGAATTCAATTTCGTCTGGTCAGTTATAAAATGGCGAACTTCAAAACAATCTATAGGGCATCGAATAATATGACGTTACAAGACACTATCTGTGAAATTTAGAATGAAGACTGGAACGTCCAATATATCAAACAATTCTATAACATAATTCGGATAGAGAGAAAAAAATACAGTTTCATAATTCACGTAACACTACAGCTGAAGATTTTGCTTAAGAAAAGTGGACTACTCTTTGACAAGATTTTTTGTGTTTTAAGGTAATGTCTACCTCGAGTCTGTAGATACCCTGGTTATGGTGCAATCCGTGACCAATGAGCTCAAGGTATATCGGTTTTCTCATTGCAAGCACTGTGTTCGTGTAGCATGGGGTGAACCAAACTCAGTATTTTTTAAATACTGTAGGATGCAAATCACTCCCGAGTGAGGCTGTATTCGAACACGAAACTCGAACACATTTTAGATAAGATATACTTAAACATTAGGTATACTCAATTTAGTGACAAGCCTCTTCAGAACTACAATTAGTTCCTTCGTTTTGACCTTTGGTCTTTCATTTCCTGTATGAAACTAATAATGGGGATATTTGTACGTCATTCATGACGGTTAAATCACATCCTTATGAATCGGAAACATGCTAAGCGAATATTTTACAAACTACTTGTGTCCTTAGGCAAAAGGCTGAAAACACAAGAAAGAATAGAAGAAAAGAGTATTTTAAACTAATCAATACTGCAGTGTGTGTATGTGTGTGTGTGTGTGTGTATGTGTGTGTGTGTGTGTGTTTCGTAGCGCGGACTGAATCCCGGCTGTGTGGACTTATATGTATTCTCCAGAGTAGTAGTAGTAGGTGTGTGTGTGTTGGGGCTGAATCCAGGCTATGTGTGGACTTGTCCTTATCCTCCAGAGCAGAGGTAGTAACAGTAGTACTAGTAGTAAGAAAAATAGTAGCGGTTGTAATAGTAGTACTAGGAGTAAGAGAAATAGTAGCGGTAGTAACAGTAGTACTAGTAGTAAGATAAATAGTAACGGAAGTAACAGTAGTACTAGTAGTAAGAGAAATAGTAGCGGTAATGACCGGAAAGTCTGATGGAAATTTGTTTTGGTTGGTAGATACATGTCGATAAGTAAGCATTTTACACCTTATTCCAAAATATTGTGTTGACCAAATGTACCATCTTATTTCCAATTATAAAATCACTTTAAAAGCTCGTCTAACAGTGAAACATTTGTGAGAAACCTTTTTAAACATAATCCTGTTTAAACCGAAAAAGAGAAGAAAGAAATTATAACGACGCGAGGCAGGCAAATATATTACATCCTGAAATCAAATATGATTGAGTCATAAACGGTTTCGATTGTTTCTCCATTTGTTTACAATATCAGTATCTTTATTTTAATTCTTTTTCTAACACAGACAACAGATTTTCTTCATATGCCGCAGAAACTAGAGCAAGTAGTGATAAGTACATCACAAAGGGCTCCGATCAGTACAATTTGCTCGACAGGGCCTGAAACAGAATGACGTCTATTGGAAAACTTAAGTTTGGAGAAGAGTGGCATTTCAGGGGCCATAACTCTTCTAACTGATGATATAGAATGACGGAAATCAAACACGTTCATCTCTTCAATGTAAAGAACCACAGTAACGTGGGTGAAATGCCATATTCCCTAGTAAAGTTATGCTGTAAATTGTAAATTGCAGATTCGGAGAACGGGCAATTATGGTGCATAACTCTTCTAAATGCTTATGCGGAACATTATAAATTAAACTTATTCAAGGTACAATTTCTACAAGGCTGCATGCAAAACTTGGTTGATATACAATACACTTTAGTAAAATTATGATGCGGAAACCAAAGTCATGAGGACGGGCAATCAGGGGCAATAACTTCTGCAAATGATGTAGTGGAACGTTATAAATAAAATGTAATCAAGAGCTTATTAATTTGAAGATCCTTTCCAAATCTGGTTGAAATCCCACAAATTTTACTGAAGTTGTCTTGCGTAAACCAAAATGAAGAAAGCAATCAAGGGGCCATATTTCTTCTAAACGATACAAAACCCATACAAGACATATGCAAGTCAATAAGACAGTGTTCTTGCCAAATTATTTCGGAAATGCTGAAAAGTTTTAGAGCTTTGCAAGTTACAAACAATCTCATGTATGAAATTAATTGTCAAGAACATAAACTGTATCCAAAATTGAATTGACGAGATAAAACCCATAGAGGCACATCTAGATCTTGGGAAATTAAACACTCCACATCGCGCCAGAACATGTATGCTTCCTTACTAAGGCTGGTTGCAAGGATCTGCTGAACGGGAAATTTGATAACGATGCATAAGGGCAATAACTCCGTCAAAACTGGACATAAAAAGACAAAACATTTAAAAGCTAATATAAGTGCAACATGCAATTCATTTACCAAATTAAATCCCATAGTATGCAAGGGTTGTAGAGTTGTGATGGTTGCAAGCAACATCCCATGTGAAGATATTTAGTTAATTAGCAAAGGCCATAACCATGCTCAAAATGGACTTGACGAAACAAAAGACATAAAAAGCACATCCAGGGCTATGAGACAGTTTACACACCAAAAATTACAAAGGTCTGCTGTAGTGACTGTAAAGGGCAATAACTCCATCAAAATTTACATTAAAAGGCCCAACTTTTAAATGGCACATATACATGCATCTGGCATATGCAGCCTACAGAATGAGAACCTAATCTTTCGCGCGACCTGATTTCATTATGTTTACATCATACGGGTATATTTAAGGATTTTGACATACACAGTTTACCCACCAATGGCGTAAGGGTTGCAGAGCTACGCTGATTACACAAAATGTGAAAGGACTGAATTAAACTAACGGATACAAGGATGGACGGAGCAGATAATTACTATAAGTCTCACGCACATCGATGCATGTCCCTAATACCTGGTATCCTTTCTTTCATTTTGAATTTATTCGTTAGTTCTTGAATTACAGTTGGTAACCGTTTCTCGCCCGAGTATGATGTGACAAAGGGAGAGGACCAGCGTAAGCCTTCAGTTTTTACTTCTTTAAGTTACATCCCTTAAGAGCAATTTTCTAACTGGGTGTTCATCGACATTGTCACTGTGATCTGCATCATACTTGTTGAACAGCATAAGGCCGCGAAGTCCATTTGAAACAAAAGAAACCTATGCCAGATTCTTTGAAAGAGTTCAGAACCCGTTCAAACGAGTTTTCAAGTTGTCTGCAAGACTATCTCATTTGCATCACTTTAAAAAGACATCATTTTGAACGAGCTGAAAATAATTTTTTAACGAGATTGGACATCGTTTGGACGAATTTGAACTCAGTTTTAACAACTTTAAAACTCGTTATTTTTTTTCACAAATTTGAACGTAATAATCAATTTTAAAATTTTATAACTCATCTGAACGACATGTCTCTTATGAACGACATTTTACTCTTCAAAGCTACTTTTTTAAGTTAAAAAGTGTTACAAAGAACTTCGAAATTCGTTTATACGAGTTTTAGATTTGTTTAAAAAGAGTTTGGAACGCATTTTTACTTCTAAAGTCGTCCAACATAGTGTAATGATCGCTCAGATGAAATTGGTAAAGTTGTTTGAACGACGTCCACTTTCTTTCATATGTCCTTTTTGACTTCTTGCAGGCTATTAATGGTAGATTTAAATACAAGTTTTTCGTCACAGACTATTCATGAACACCGTCAATTTAGTAAGAATTTGATTTAAAAGTTACTCTACATCAGGTTATCTACTAGTCCTTTTTACAGCTGTTAAATGTATTAAACTTGTCAACACTACAAATGAGAGCTCTCGTTCGGTCTTTAGTGTTTTACTTAGCTAAATTTTTTCTTTTATTGGTGTATTTATCTGAAAAAAGAGAGTTTTAGTGAATCCCAATTTCACAAAATTGCCACCATGGAAATTCCTCTACTAAAAGTTTGCATCAAAAATTCCATGTATAAAAAGGTAAGGCTCTTATGCAAAAAATGTCTGTTCTCTAGATCAAAACCGTTTTTCTTTTTCATCTTCTTTTAAAGCATTACGATACGTTTTAATGGAAACATCTATACACACGTGAAAGTTGTTTTATCTCTAATGGAATAGGCTCTATTAGCTTCAAGACGATTATTTTTTTCTTTGCAGGAACAAGGAGAGAAAGAGAACGCTAATTGGGTTTTTAACGTAGCTTTAACAATTTTTCAGTCCTATCGCTACGATGTCTGCAGTGTGGCAGTTTATAGTCATGTCTAGCACTGGGGCATCATATCCTACCCAGTCGTATTATCTTGATACCATGCCGACCAATCCTAACACTAACCTCTTAATGCTGAGTGCCAAACGAGGCAGCGGGTGGTACCATTAAATAAGTTTTTGATATGACTCGGCCGGGGTTCGAACCCGCGACCTCCCGCATCCGAGGCTGAAGCTCTAATCACTAGGCCACAGGAGTAGTCTGAAAGAACAACGAAGTCGAGAGGAAACAAATTACAACCACAACCACTGTATAAACCTGCATTTCCAGAATCAGATAAGTACTTTCAAGATCCATATTGTTATGACACAATCATGGCACGTGGAAATTAATAGCAAAATAGAAATTAATCGTCTCTACCATGGAAATTTTGCTACAAAATCAGCCATTAATTTAGGATGACATTTTTTCCTGACCTCACGTTTTATACCAACACACACACACGTGTGTGTGTGTGTGTGTGTGCGTGTGTGTGTTTATACAATTAGATATCAGAATCGGATCAGAAATATGGTCTCCAAATTGTCAATAGACACAGCCAATCAGATGCAAAATCACCATTTCAATATGCATGAATCTCGTTCATTATTGAAAGCATACAATATCTTGATGACGTAAGATGTATTTCATGTTTAAATAAAATTGGATTAGAAATGTCTTCTGAGTGGTAACCAGTTCAGCCAAGCAAACGCAAGATCATCTCATTAATATACGTACATCTCACTCATTTTCCAACTCGTCTGAGATTGTGATGATACAAACATACATTTCAAATTTGGTCAAAAATATGCCCTCCAGAGCGGTTACAAGCGACTGCTGGCCGACAGCTACTATGACAGACGTAGAGCAATAACACGAGTTCAAAAATTCTTAGGTCCGGGTAAGCTAACAATCAAATCGTCCAACAGAAGCAACAAGCACGAGTCCCTGATATGGATTCATACTCTACTGGTAAACATCAATTTGCAGCGATTCAAGAGAAGTCAGTTTCTTTCCTTTTTTATTTTTTTTTCTCCTGAGTATTTACACCATCTCAACTATTCCTGAAAAACTCCAACATACCACAGACACGTCGATGGTCACATCATCATTATTTTCATTCTGGAGCAGATATATACTAATATTAATTTTATTATAGCGTCTATGTGTCCAACTTTCACAGATTCTATTCCAATGTCTCGGTCCGTCCCTCCATCGGTCGAAACATTACTCTTTAAACAGGTGACCTGTAAACGTCATCTATATCTACTCCATCGCGTTGTATTTTGCTGAGCTGTCTATAGATTTTCATTATTGTTGCTTTCAGGACATGTGTGTAAACCTGGTATTTTCTGTTTATTTTGTCAGGCAACTGATCTTGGCCTGCACATGCTGGTGTTTGTGGTACAGAGTCCCAGGTCCTCTGCAAAATCCACGTCTTTTAGCCGTTTTTAATTAGTTTCACTGTATTCCAGTACGTCTTGAGCGTCACATTCATTGCCCAGTGTATCACCATCAAGATCACTGGTGAGAGAAGGCGTCCCTCTCTGAACCTGGAAGGGTTTTTGTTTTAGGGTTTCCTGCTGTGAATCCCTTGGATAGTGTTATTGTCATATAACTGCTTTATTAGAGACACATTCCGTACTGGTGCATCAGCTTCCAGATTACTTTATCTGTCTACACTATCAAAGACGCTTCCAAACTGATATTTTATGAAGAATGTTCCATCAAAATCCATTGCACTGTGATCGTTTAAAAATATATATATGAAAATGATGTCCTAGACCAACGAAAAACTTGTTATACAAATTAATCACATGGTTAAAAAAAAAATGTGCTTGACCTATGTATAACTTATATAAATTAATAACGTGGTTATGACCTCACATTAAATTCCGCTGTTGCCTCAAGCCGGTGGATGGAGGGGGAGAGAGAGACAACATACCATACCAATGACTGTCATGTATTTGTTACGGCACATAAATATAATTTGCGGGTGTCTGGCATGCTATGCCTGCAGCTGTGCATCATTTGAATGAATGTTTTGTCTAGCGATCGGCATTAAATTTATCTATTTCCAAGGGGAGGGGGGGGGGAAAGAAGCTACAACATTAAGAACTTTTTAAATACCCTACATACTCTAACCATTAATAAATGTTCATTGATCCAGGCCCAAGCATTAACAATATAGCCAACTAAATAATAAACATGATAAGCAAGTTTTTATACTGGAGACCTGAAGGTATTTGTTATATTGTTATATTGTTAGCGAGTTTTCTTTTTTTTTTTATTACTGCAGGGAAGCACTGTCAATTTTATCAATGCGCCAACAACTCTTTAAGAATGAACTTGCAAAATATGCTCATGTAAAATCTGGGATACTCATAGGTGTGAACTTGTATGGTTTACCCGTAATTTGTACGGTTTTTTTCCTTTTTCGTCAGTGTACGGCCGTACAACCGTTTTGTACAAGTTTTTGTCGTACACTTTTTTTTTTATAAAGCTTTTTCGTTTTGTGTGCATCCGGGACTCTGGGCATAATTGTCTTTTTTAGAACGAGAATTCAATGAGACAAGGGTGGCCCGAAACAACCAATCCAATCATACTCAAAACCGCGCTTTCCCTTTGATAATGAAACGAGTTTCATTCATGGTTCAACTCCTGTAAGATCTTTAAGAAGATCTTGCCGTTTATTGCTCTGAAATTTGACGCTCACTCAGATTTCTAATATTGACTAACTACCTGTATAGTATGTTTTCTTATTTTATACATTATTATTTTATTATTTATACTTATTACTATCAAATGCATAAGGTTTGCATCAATTTTCATACTTTACATAGTGTGGCAGTCATGTTGGTGTAACCATAATTCGTCCGACTTTTCTGTGTGGAGATTAAGTCTATTCATTAAAATTTAAACAATATACTAATTGAAAATAAATACTCTACTGATTTTAGCATCAGCATTTTATCGTGCTGTTATAGTTTTGAGTTAAGTTTGTCAGATACGTAATGCAAACCACAGGGGTCGTATCGTTGCTTACAATTGACCTGTCATACATGTACTATATAATAACTAGTTATTAATAACAATTGACCTGTCATATATAATAACTAGTTATTATATTGTATATGTATGACAGGTCAATTGTAAGCAACGATACGAGCCCCTTTGATGTGAACATTTAGATGCACTGCCATAATGATGGACGTAGTACAGATATCGAGTGACGTCGTTATGGTGGCTCGAAAATATGTAACACCGCCAATTTATATCACGTTTTTGACCAAAATCGGCACACCATATAGCAAATTTATAACTTTCAAACACCAGATACGCATTTTAATAGAAACGATCGACAGCTTACGATGTAATGTATAAACTTCTGGACTGCTACTGTGTCAATTATTTTATTTCTAGATTTCCAATTTTGGATAGTTCCTGGCGTAATATATTCGAGTTTATAGGGAAAAATATAAATTCTAACACATTTGTAATCGGGAGATCTTCCTATGTCACATGTCAAATCTAAAGTTTTAAATTATTTTATTTCACTCATCTAGCTGAAATATTTCATCCATCAAATGGCTCAGCCAAACTCAAAGACACTGACCAAGGTCATGGCAAGTTTCAGGCCAATTGGATTAAAGTCTTCCCTGGCATTGTAGATGTATCCAAGTTAGGATATTCACAAGCTTTTAGTAAAATATGCAGTAAAGACATTAAAGTGGTGTCAAGCTTATTTATATGATCTGGAGGAACAATTTAGGACAAAGCTGCATGAAATAAATTTTGAAATGAAGAAGGGAGCATCCACCAAAAGCTTCGTTGCTTATCCACAACAGGAAGATGATAGTGGTATAAGTAAAATGAATGAAATAAAGTTTCAAAAATGTAAATAATCATGTAAATATTTGTTAAAAAAAAGTCGTGTATAGCATTTGCTGTTTTAAAACTTATATAACGTATGAATACATTTTTTCACGTAAGGTTTTTTTGGTCTTTGTAAGGTTTTTATTGGTCTGGGGTACAGGTTTTCATCTCAAGGAGTCGACACCTATGGATACTAAAAAGTCAATAAATCTAAGATTTTCAGAGCTTTCAGTTTGATTTTTGTGTGGATGTAATCTATTTTTGAGCAGCTTCAGTGTAGTTCAAAGACGTTAGCATAGCTGCAACAGCAGTTTGAACCATGTCTCCATCTTAACAGTTCATTTACATGGACTATGACCATAGTGGTTGATTGCTTTCATTGAATTTATGCAGAGAAAACGAAGCTGTGTTGAAGACCTTTCGAGCTGGCAAAGATCAAACATTTTTGGGATGGGGGATTTGTGAACACAATTTTACAGCGTTTGCAACATTAATTTGTACGACTCATTGGTGAATGAATTCATGTCATAAGATGGAGCTAAATTTGGTTTCCAAATGTCAGTTTAGATTTTGGGCTTATGGGACCGATCATTTCATTCCCGTGTGTGAATTATCCAGAATGCTAATAGCGAAAAACAAACTAAAATCTTGCTCAGATTTACAGAAACCGTGAAACAAAGCTCCATTCTATTGTATTCAACAGGCAGTCATGGAGTTCTCAATTTTTAAAATCTGAACTGGTTTTCTTGTGTCAATTTCTGAACTAGTCAATGTTCAGTACTGTACCCTTGAAACTAAAGCCAATCTGAAAGATGCCAAAATAAAATAAGTTGCTCGATTTCACAAAACTGTTAATTTTGCCATTGAAATAGGCGACTGACAATCTGCATCCTTGATTTCTCATATCCAGATGATAGCTTACCAAATTCAGAAATTTCATCTGGTAAAATAAATGTATATAAAGCTATCTAGGCTGCCCATCTGACCTGGTCAGTCATTATGATGTAAATCCATGTGGTATTGTTGTTGTTGTTGTTATAGGGTTTAACGCCATTTTTCAGCACAGGATAGGCTATACACGGCGGCCAGTATTAATGGTGGAGGAAGAACCCGGGTAAACCCCTGAAAGAACCACCGACCCACGAGAAGCTACCGGCAAGCTTTCTCACATATCCACATTGGCAGAGCCCAAGACTCGAACCCACGCAGACAGAGGTGAGATGGCAGTGATCCGGAACGGTGAGCGCTTTAGACCACTCTGCCACTCGGGGCCCCGATGTGGTATTGTAAGCTTTCTCCAATTCTAAAAAGATGGTATCTATAGGTTCCATCTTAACGAGTTTCTCTAATAAATCCTGCAAGTGCGACTAGACCTGGCACAAACAACTTCCTCCAGGAGGAGGGCTGTACAAATAATTTTTAAAGCCATACCCATTGATGTAAATTAACTGAAAAAACCAGGTCACAGCATATTTTTCCCATGGACTGAATAGATGGTCCATTGTGCTTCTTTCGCATTTGAATCCACATTACCCTGACACGAGTCAGACCAGTCCCAACACTAATTCTTAATGCTTAGCACAAAGCAAGGCAGCTGCAGGTACCATTTTTATAAGCCATTGGTATGGTTCAAACCCACGATTTCCTCACATACAAGGAAGATGCTCCAACCACTTAGACTACTGCAGTGGTAAACAGAGCTAGTGATATGGAGCAGTAGTTGGAAGGGACAGTATACTTTGGGACCAATGATTTCAATTTTCTGGGGGAGAGCGGAACGTTTTTCTTCGAGATGGGCTACTCTTTTGTTTATGTCAAATAATTTTTTTTCAAACTTTTATAAATTCAAGAATATTTTTGTCAATTCTTTAAAAGGTACGATTTCCCCCTCCACCTAAAATAGTTGGTTCCATAGATACCAGTAATGCTGTTCGTTCTTGGCATGATGTAGAATGTTGCCAGTCTATCAAGAAGAACGTGCAGAGAGATCTATAAATATTAACAGTTTCTGAAGCTTAAAGTAAATATCATCTGGTCTTGCTCAAGTTTCATGGGCTAAACCACGAGTCGTGTTGTTTTTTTTGGCATTAACTGATCTGAAATCTAAAACACCCATTTTCATTTAGGTTTTCAAGATGGTGCACTTTTTTGGGTTTTTTTTACTGTTCTCTTGCAGAATTTTTTGAGAACCTTTTGGTTATGTTCTGGAGATTTCTGGTATAGTCATCAACATTTCATCTACAGCTGCTCTCATTTTTGCCAACAATTGTCCATGCAAAATTCCATAACAATGTAACTGAGGAAGCAGAAATAGATCATCATATTTTCCTCTTCTTTCTTATGGTACAATGACAAACTTCATTCAGATTTGCGGTTGCTGGATCGGCATAGACATTTGTCTGGTTCCATTCCATTCTGTGATGGAAATCTTTGCAATCATTATTAAATCATGGTTTATCAACCCTTTTAAGACCTGCCAAATGTGTTTGTTATTCTACAACTAGTAACATCCTAAAAGTATCCTTGTAAATATGGGTGATGGGTGACCTAGTCAAAATGATCAACTGTCAAATTTATCATGCAGAAAGACTGAAATGTAATCCATCTGCCTTTTTCACTTTCCATCTCTACCCAAGACCTACTGGTTTGGGAGTATATTTGAAAGTGGTCACTACCATGGAGTTAAGAGATGGTGTGGCTCAGTTGGTAGTCTAAGCATCACAGGTATGATACCTATACACAACCTGGACTGGGTTAGCTGCCTTTACAAGTCTTTGAAAAAGCACATTTGCTCTGCATGAGGCAGTGAATAAAACCGACAAGGATGTGATTTGGAAAAATAACTTAGCTTTAACAATTTTTCAATCATATTGCTATGATGTCTGCAGTATGGCAATTTTTAGTGATGTCTAACAAAGGGGCATCATGCCACAGACGTAGGATCATGTCCCATGCAGTCACATTATCCTGACACCAGGACAACCAGTCCCACAAAAACCTCTTAATGTAAAGCCCCAAGTGAAGCAGCATCTAATACCGTTTTCTTGTAAGTCTTTGTATGATTTGGCTGAGTTTCAAACCTGTGACCTCCCGCATCTGAGGTGCATGCTCTAACCACTTAGGCCACTGTAAAAGTTATTAAAACAAACAAAAACGAAACAAAACCCCGAGGTCATCAGTGACTGCTCAGGTAGAATTGATAGATCAATGATGGTCAAATTACTTAAGAGGATTACGATGCAGGTAGGTATATAACTTACTAAATAGGCAACTGATCTCCCAAATTTCTTCCCTTGCATGCTAACATCTTTGCATATGACAAGTGTTAAACATGCCAAGTTAAATAAAAAGTGCATCAACACAAGATTCATAGTTGTTTGGGTTTTTTTTTGCTTTTTTATTTGTTTCCCAGAATGGAAGACTATTTCATCCACAAATTGATGAGAGATTAATGCCAATTTGTTAAACTTCTCATGTCATAGCTACAAAGCTACTTGAGTGACGAAGAAAGCGTTTAACAGCTGGCACAATGCTGGCTAAATGGCACCAATTAAAGCTCCAAAAAGCCAAATTTCAAGATTCTTGAAACATCTATAATTTCTGCTGTGTTTGAACAGTTTCACAAGTTCAGAAAGATAGTTCAACACTTGGCTTAAAAACAACTTCTCCTCCCAAACCCCCAAAATGCAAGAAAAAGATGTTCTTCTCGTCAGGGTTTATTTCCAATTTTGTTTACATCAAAACTTCTGGAATCCCTTCTTGGTCCCAGCTGCCTTGGTGACTTTCAGTACATTGAATCTAACCGTCTTACTAAGAGGCCGGCATTCACCAACAGTCACTACGTCTCCAACGGCTACATCTCTGTAAACAGATTCAAATGCTCTGATGAAATCACCTTTACTTAGCTTATATCATGGCAAGTGAAACAGGCTGAAAATTAATCTCAGTAATTAAATCTAACATGAAAGGAATATTATAACCATGAACCAGTAATGAAAGAACTAAATCTGTTAGGGCTTTGATGAGGCATCCCAACCCCTATTTATTTGGGAAAAACTCTTAATTAAAGCAAAGAATGGCTTGCTAGGTATGAATTGTAATACAATTTTCAAATGAAGAATATGGGGTTTGCTTTTGCAAATTTAATGCCATTTTCAATATGGCAAGTTACACATGGTGAGCAGTATATTTGCTGGAGAAAGAACCCATTTCATTTTGTTTCGTTTTGGATATAACAAATTTTTGTTGTTGCTGATGACAAAATGACAGGTATTACTTAATCATGAAAAAGCATCTCCTTTGATCATCCCAAAATGTAAGAATGGGAGGGTTGATAGATGAAAACTAGTTTTAATTATGTAATATTTACATGTTACTAAGGTCTTACATTACCCATTACACAATGGAAAAATCCTCATCCATTCCAGACGCACATACTCCTGTGTTAAAAAGTTCTTAGAACATGTACATTGACCCAGTTTGACGACACATCATAGGCATATGCACAATAGTAGTTCTCAGGATATGTACATTAACCCAGTCTGCCTCCACATGATAGGCCCATGCACAATAGCATTTCTTTATAGGCCGTGACTATAGACATCAGAGCAAGGGGGGGGGGGGGTATCCAATAGTGACAGCATACATACCAAACCCTGGTGAGGAAAAAGTGCAATCCAAGTGGACAAAAAGAGTAATCCAATCAGAAAAAGAGTAATCCACATATAACATGATAAAATTCAAAAGGCATGTGTACAAAATCATTTACCCCTCTGATCTTTTAACATCAATTACTCTTCAAGTTTTCATATATAGCACTTTCAGCTTTAAAAAGCAACTAACTCTCAAAATACTTTGTACCAGCCAAGATTACGAATGTTTTGCACACAAGTAGAACACTAAGTGCTGGGTTACTGAGCCTGGATCTGAATTCAATTTTATTTTTGTTAGCAATACTGAACAATCTCTCACCGTCAGCATTAGAATGGTAAAGAACCAATATTCCTTTAATAACCTGACAAAGATAAGGAAATTTATATCTTCCAGTTATTGGGTTTTTTAGCTGGGAAACAAGGTGCCATTGGTCATCATCTCTGCATGAAGTACATTATCAGGCAGAATGCCAACTTGACGCTTAAGGAGTTATCCTTCTAATTTATCAGCAGCCTTTCCAGCAGCAAGATGCATTAAATGAGAGGGACAACTTGATATGTACACTGATGGAGACATTTTTCAAAATATAGAATGCAACTCCTTTATGAATTCCAGTCATCACTGATGTATTATCAGCTGAAAACCCCAAATAGTTCTGACAGCTTATGTTTATTCAAAGCATTATCAAGCAAAGAAAAAATGTTTTCTCCAGTGGAATCTACTGTTAAATATGGTAATGAAAGAAGAGCACTCTACCTTTGCCCTTTTCAATGTCAAAGTCTCTTACATAGACTGGATACAACTTTTTGACATCATAATCACTTCTCCTGTCTGTTGCAATACTAAACGGCCAAATTTTCATGGTTTCTGCAATTTTAAGTGAATTATCTTCTGCTAAACACCTAACAATATTAGATGATTTTGTTCTTGCAGATGCATATTTTCTGCAATTTAGGAATCAGGAAACATCCATTTGAACAAAGGACCAACATAGTCTTCTACTGCTAGGGGTAGTCCATGTTCTATTAAGAACTCGGTAAATAACGCATCTGCATTTATTAGTTCTGCTTTAAAAAAAGAAGTTACAAATAGTTCCTTAGTATTGGAGTTTGTAAAACGAGCTAATTCAAGGTTTCTTTGTTTTACTATCATAATCAATATTAAAATCCTTTCCACACAGCCTGCAGTGGGCATAAAGCTGCCCTAGAATGGAATGCCGTATTGTGTAATTTCATGTATTCATCTTTGAATCGATATTTTGTCTTTTCTAATCATACTGTGAAAGTATTTGAAAAACATTTTTGCTCTAACGCGCACATCTACTAGATTAAATTTGACAACTTTTAGCGCCAAATACCTCCAGACTAGTTCTGTATCAGACATGAATTAGAATAAAGAATCTGCAAAGATAAAAAATTAGGAAACCAATCCGTTCTCTCCTAACTAAGCCATACAACTGCGAAATATAGAAACCGAGGTCAAAAGTTTGAAAGAAAAACCAGCATGTTTCTTGGAAATAGGGCAGCTGCTATAACTAGAACATAATACCTTTAGGAAAGTGCATGCAAGGGTACAGACAAACATACTCTTTATGTCCTAGTTATGCAGAAGCCATCTTTTCTAGAATATGTTCTGAATGATTGATGGGATATGAAAACAAATTATTCATGGGGGGGGGGGGAAAACGGGGGACATACCAATAATGTGTATTCTGAAAACGTTTACATGTAAGGCGTAATTTAGTGAAAACAATCGTAATGGTTGGCATGCATGCAGAAGGATGGTACATCTGGCATAGAAAAGATCTTTTCCAGTGAATGGGTAAAGTAAACAAAAAGGATGGGTAATGTACCGATATTACAATGCCTATTTGATGCTAACAGATGTTCAAATAAACTTCAGCATCACCAACTGCTCTACAAATCAAAATATTGCTGTAATAAAAAAGCAAGGCGAGTTCAACAAGATCAAAGTGATGTACATAAATTGAGACATACTGATAATCATGTGATTATGTTTTATGACCATAAGCAAATACCAGTATCTTTCTATATAATGCATGTGATTCATTTTTTTAACGTAGCTTTAACAATTGTTCAGTCTTATCACTACAATGTGTGAAGTGTGGCAGTTTATAGTGACGTCTAGCACTGGAGCATCATGCCACAGACATATGGCATCATGCCCCACCCAGTCACATCCTGACACCAGGCCAACCAGTCCTAACACTAACCTCTTAAATGAGCACCAAGGAAGGCAGCGGTTAGTACCATTTATAAGTCTTTGGCCAAGGTGAACACTCTTCTATAATGCAATCCACTATTTTTTTGTTTTAAGTAGTTTCTTCATAAAAGATCATTTTCTATTGAATTTTAATGTTTAAAGTCTTTTTTTTTTTGGATCTCTTAGATTACAAAAATTTAAACAATTATCTACTAGCAGTTTTTTTAAAACCCACAAGCCATTTCACTATAGCAAGAGAGGTAACCATTTTACTTAAAACAGTTCCTTCCAGGATTAAAACTTTAGTTATCTCCCTTTTACATAACATGACTGATCTTTTCAAAGCCAAAAGGATTACTGAGCTAAATTTAAATGTCTAGGTTTAGAAATTTTAAAAAATTATTCTTAGTAACAAACATGAGGCTGTGTGCTATAGGATTTGGAGGGCATTAAATTCTTTCAAGCCAAATTTCTTAAGCTATAGTACTGTAAAAAAAGGTATTTTACTTGTTCTTTGCGATCATAGAAATGCAAACCCACCTGAAGCAGGGACTTAGATGCACCGAAAGGTTCCTGTGCCTCTTTTCAAATCTGTTGTATTTTTTAACATAACGAAGGTAATCCCTCCTGATGACAATGGTCTTCTGCATTTTCATTTTTGCAACAACGCCTGTCAAGATACGGCCACGGATGCTTACATTCCCAGTAAAGGGACACTTCTTGTCGATGTATGTCCCCTCTATTGCCTGAAATCAAAAACAGTATTTGCCTTATTCAAAAATAACATGGCTAAAATAAAACAGCTCTGAATTACAGCTTGAAAGGAAACGCAATTATCCATGTCAGGGTCAAGCATTTTGAGGATGGTATCCTTTTCAAGATTTTTCCCAAATGCTTTTTCATCTTAAGTTTCAAATAAATGGTACAGATGTACTGTCTGGCTTCCATAAAAAATCTGAACTTTAAAAATCATAAGGGCTTTTAGTGATCACGAAACAACCAACTTGTTCTGATCAATCTGAAAATTAATGTGGTAGCCACTACGCATGCACAAAACAAATATATTTAGATTTGGATTTTTTTTTCAAATGTAGCATTAACAATTTTCCAGTCATGTCTGCAGTGTGGCAGTTTTAAAATGATGTCTAGCACTGCGGCACAATGCCAGAGACATGGAACATGATGTCCCACCCAGTCACATTATCCTGCCACCAGACCAACCAGTCCTAACACTAACCTCTTAATACTGAGTGCCAAACAAGGAAGCTGTTAGTAGCATTTTTATAAGTCTTTGGCATGACTTAGTCTGGGTTTAAACCCACAACCTGCCACATCTGAGGCAGATGCTCTAATGACTAGGCCACCAAAGTGGTGAAAGCATATATAAATTGTGAAACAGTTTTTTATATATAAAAAGAGTGAAGTTTTTCTATTTTTACAAATCACAGCCATATTTGATGGCATTATTTGTAAAATCTGAAAGGTTTTCAAGCCAGCGTGCTATCTAACTTGATCAAATTCTATATAGCAGTTTTGGAGAAGCTATTTAAAGGTGGTTCTATTACCTTTTTTAAAGCATTATTTAACAGTGGATCAGCACAATTTGTACAAACCTGATAGGCTTTTATGCCCACTAATCTTGTGTCAAGTTTGTTAAAATTGGACTGGCAGTTGAAATGTTAAAAATATTCACTGTTGATAGACAGGGGAATTTTATTTATATTTTCAGCATTGGTGGTCACAGCTGATTTCTGATTAGCATCATCTGCACAAATTTTAAAGCCCTTCAAGCCAGGATGTCAAATTCTTAATGCAGATTTTGAGAGGTTAAGATTTCTAGAGTTCAAGCAATTGCATATATATCAGATGGCAAATCAAGATCATTTGCTTAATTTTGAAATCCCTTCATGCAATGCTGCTCTCAGCCAAATTTCTTAAAACTTATAAGACAATTTTTGAGAAATTAAAAATAGTAATTGTTGACAGATAAATTATGGATGTCAGATGTGACACAAAAAGACACAGGATCATACAATCAGCTCACCTTGCCTAGCAATCTAGTAAGCCAAGTATGTAAAAAATAGAATTAAAAAAATAAGCGTGACAATATAGTTTTGTCCTTAAATTCAAAGAATGTGACATTATGTTCTGATTTGCTTTCATTGAGCATGCAAGTGGCTTATCAGGCCAATCTTTGTGTGTCTGTGTGACTGGAGATGACACATGTAACTGCCTGATCACAACTGAACTGGAGATGCCACCTGGAACTGCTTGATCAAAACTGGACTGAAGATGCCACTTGGAACTGCTTGATCACAACTGGACTGGAGATGCCACTTGGAACTGCTTGATCACAACTGGACTGAAGATGCCACTTGGAACTGCTTGATCAAAACTGGACTGGATATGCCACTTGGAATTGCTTGATCAAAACTGGACTGGAGATGCCACATGGAACTGCTTGATCAAAACTGGACTGGAGATGCCACTTGAAACGGATTGGAATGAAGATGCCACTTGGAACTGCTTGATCAAAACACGACTGGAGATGCCACTGGAACTGCTCAATCAAAAGAGAACATGCTGCAGTTCTAAGATTTACACTGCTCATACTTCTGCACTGTTGCAATGATTTTCCTCAGCTCATAGTCTGTAGCCACACTATGGGTGATCCTGTGCAATATCTTCCCAAAATTCATTGTCAACATTGTGGAATTTCAAGGATGAAGTGTTTCTTCATCCTGACAACCCCATACATCACACTCCTTCCTTCAACTCACCACACTCTGTAGCTGCTTTTCACAAGGAGAATGTGGATGCTTGGAAATGCCTGCCCATATGAGAACCTCAGTATCCGAGACCTTGTCCCACCTTCTCATCTTCATCAGTTACCGCAATTTTCAAAAGGTTTGTTGGCATAATATCTGTACACTGTTATCGCAATGTATTCATAAAATTAAGCCCAAAATGATAGGTCTAATTCTTTTTAAAACTTGTTCAACATAAGTGTTAGATTTAGTGATTTTAAATCTAGATCTTAAACTGCACAAGAGGCATTACATTTTCACACTATTCCAGTAATATGGTTTACGCTGGGGAGAGACTTTCATCTCCAATTGGCCTCAAGCATCAAACATAAACTTGCACATAATCCACTGACCTCTTTCAACGTGATTTTTATTTATTATAACAATATTTGTCATGGTTTATGCAAACTTTTTCAGGAACACATTTGTCTTTCAAGACCTGCAAATAAACTCAGGAATAATGATGATTATGGTGTGTAGAAACTAAAAGTTATAAAAATGGAGTCTTTCATTATTAAACAAAAATTTCAGATTTAAAAATAAATAAATAGGCCTAGATGAAGTTACTGTAGCTTATTCTGTATTAAGGAATGGGGAATTAGGTGCAGTCATGTCCTCTACATTAATCTTATTCACCAGTCCGACTCTTAATTTGGTCACCTTCATATTCTCAATCCAATTTCATTTTTATATTTCTTTTATCACTTGTAACAAGACTTAAAAGTTCTCTTACTTACTGATCTGGCTGAGGTTACTTTAGCTCTTCAAGTTCCCTGCAACCCTGATGGTGAAATCTTTAGAAATACGGTCAAATGCAAATAAAGATAACTGATATTGTATACTTGGTGCTAGTTCTAAGGCATTTCTTCAGTGATTTTAACACAACTAAAAAAGAATAGTTTCCTACAAAGAATTTACTACCATTTCATGTGAATGTAGGTGCAACATGACCAAAAATGTAGCTTTCCGAGACTTTGACTTTTAATTATTGTAAATGGTATGCAAGGCAATGGTAATAATCCAAAGGCCATGGCTACCACTGATCAAACATCATTCGTCAATCCTGACACACCGCTCTTTATCACTTTACCTTGCACATAAATGACCCAACTTAAGTTCTCAATATGTAAGCTAATCAACAGTGAAATATAATTTCTGGCAGATTGGTCTTCAATTATATTTTAACAAATTAACTTTTTTTTTTGTTAGAAAATTTCGGTTTTCCAGTACTTGTTAAAGTTGAGCTCAGATGCAAGTACTTTTCAAGATAATCACCAAAATTCATGAATTATTCAAGGCAACCACCAAAATTGATGAACTTTTCATGCCAACCAACAACTTTCAAGCACTTATCAAGGTTGTATAAAGTCTCGTTTGGGTTCCATACATTACAGTTAAGCATTTCTTTTTGCATAGGTCTAATTTAAGTAATCATTTCAATTGTATATATTTTCTAAAACCACTGAATTTCACACAACATGTGATGGTACAATTACTGAAATTAGACTAAAAACAAGAGGGGGGTAATATCAAATTAACAAGTCCATATAAATAATCCAAGAACACTATTTTTGGCAAGATAACATGTATTTTGCTTTACTGTTCCTTCATTTTCTATTCTGCATCAATTGGAAATGTTGCTGACATACAGCTTTGCCTAACCGGTCCTGTTTTGTCAACCTGCATCAGGTCTGAATAACCTCATCAGTTTTTCTTACAGAAGACCATCATGATTGGTTCATCATATGCAGGTTAAATTAAACATTTTGCATTTAAAAAATGTTATTTCAAAACTTAAAAAAAAATCCTCCAAGGCAGTTTAATTTCCAATCAATGAATAGTAATCTAATATCGTGGACCAACACCAAATACTTGACATGTGTCAGATGTGCACTTCTCATTAACCCAAGGATAAACACATCTCATCATGGCAACGACAAAAGTACTTGCCCATGCTCTAACATTTTCACTATTTGTACTGTATTGAAAATTCATTTATAAACATGTGGAAACAACATGTATGAAGTGTGGTTTTATTAGCCAAAAGTCTTATAAAAAATGCAGCAAAGAAACAAAGATCAGTGACATAACAAGAAAACAGTCCCTCAAAGTGTGTAATGCTCTATGGCAGGGGTGCACAACCTTTTTTGGCCAAGGGTCAGATTGCATTTTCTAAGAACCACTCGTGGGCTGCAAACGCTAATTTCTTTAATATAATTTACTGTTCACAAGCCAGATTTATGTGTAGTTTTAGGTTTTCCCCTGAGTGCCGGACAGAACATGTTGGTGGGCCAGGAGGTGTGCACCTCTGCTCTATGGTCAAAAAACCATGTCCAGGATTTCAAGACCATTAAATCTTTTTTGTTTTTGTATTTTTTTTTACACCTGAAGAATAGTTCCCATTCCCATTAGATTGGTTCTGGCTGGTTTCTGTTGTATGACGAAAGAATGCATAAAAATACACGTTTTTTAAAATCTATTATTTTTCACAAGCAGTAGATGTTATGTACAGTAAAATACCTTAAAATTGGAATTTTTGTCCTGGACAGAAAAAAAATTCAGAATTCAGATGCAAAATTTCCTCATTAATAAGCATAAGTCTCACTCAAAGAAAAACTCGTCCAACATCTTGTCCTCATCCTGTTTAAAAAGTTTGGTCAAACTTGTGAAACAAATGCAATCTCTCAGTGGCATGAAGCGCATCCTTATTAATATGCAAAGATCTCACTTGCAATTATCAGCACTTAAATCTCTTGGATGTAAGCCTATTTACAATGTCAAATAACTGGAGTGCTGACATGCTTGGCCAATCAAATACAATATCACACCTCATTAATATGTGTGAATCTTGCTCATAACTATTCATCTAAGATTTTGATGATACAAGCCTATTTACAAAGTTTGATCAAAATGAAATCAAAATGTCTGGATTGGTTACAAGTTCAGTCGGTCAGATGCAAGGTCACGTCTTTAATGTTACAGATCACACTAAGTTAAAAAAATAATGAAATCATGTTGAAATCAGTAAAAATGGTTCAAAACTAACGGGAGGAAAATGAGCTCAACCAACTGAGTTGAGGATTAGAGTTGAACAGCAACTAGACAATGGTTGCTACCCACCTTTTAATCCAGCAGCAAAACGGTTTATCAAAGACAAAAGGGTCATCTGAGGTTCTCTTTAAAAATTACCATCTGAAGAAACAAAATCACTTACTAGCAAAACCATGTAACAGGTATCAAATTTGTCACTTGCTATTGTGTATTTCAAACCTATTCATGAACATGGATCTTGCTCTTAACTAAATCAATGCAAGATGCTAATAACAAAAACAGATTCCAAGCCACCAAATTGAATGAGTATGGCAACAAGTTCAGGCAATCAGATGCAACAGCACCCAATTAGCATTGACAGGCTTACCTCCCTTGGGGTCTTGAAGCCAAGACCAATATTCTTTGTATGGCGAATATTCTTCTTGCCCTTGGCAGACAGTTGTGTCGACTTCTTATTCAGGAAAACATGTGGCTGTTTCTGGAACGACTTCTCGGTCTAAAAGACAACAAGAATATTAAATGAAACCTCGTTCACAGAGAATGTGAACATTGAAAAGAAGCAATTAAAGATTTTGATGATGGAGATAGGGTAGGTCCAGAACTTCCAAGATTTTAATCCTAAACATGCTACAAGGAAATTTGTTTAAGTTTGCATACAAAAAAAATGTCTGCAATATGACCATTTGTTCTTTTATATATATATATATATATATATATATATATATATATATATATATATATATATGAAAGTATAATCTTTACCTCAATACCATCTAGCGGCGCTCAAAATTGAGGAATGACCAGCATCATGAACTGTTATAGAGCATTAGCAATTTAATAACACTGGACAAGTTATTTTAATTAACAATTGTAACCATTTTTAAACAAAGACATTATTATTATTATTATAACTTTTAAAATCTTGTAGAGAACATTGTAATGGACAAATGGATGTTTGGATTGATTTAAAGGCCCAATTTAATATCTCCCCCTTTTATATCAAAAGTTATGAGGAAAAAAGATTCTAAGAAACTGAAAACCAATCCAATATTTTGTTGAAATCTAATGACTGCAATGCCCCCTGTTCCAAATAAAAGATAAATACATACAGGGCTCGAATTTAACTCAAATTTCTTTGTAGCCAGAAGGACTAGTATAATGAGAACTTTATTAGTCCTGCCAAATCTTGACTAGTCCTGATCACAAAACAATGTCACACAGCTTTCATGTACGTTAACCGATTCAATTTTAAAGTTCCAACAACCTGCAACAAAACTAGATGTTTTCTTTGTGTTTGTTTTTGCAAATTGCATACCTCAATTACACCACATAACATTCCTTTCCTCATCACAAGTCAGCCATTCCCCGTCTTATGTCCATTTCTTCTGAAATTTTCCATTACGCTTTTCCCTATCACAAGAATTATTCCTCATCATTCTCATTCAACTTTTGCTTTTTTCCCCTGGTGGCTGAACACCTTCTATCAAATGCCACACTTTGCCTGTCTTATAAGGAGGGAATTATGCCTTGTTTTGAAATGCGAGATGTTATAGTATAGCTGACAGGAATTATTTAAAGCAATACAAGGAATGGCACAATGTCCTTTATATAAGAAAGTCAGAGCAAGAAACATGTTTCAAAATACGTGTCTTTGCCCCCTCCCACAATTAAATGGCCTCTCCCTAACAAAGACTTAACTTAGCGGATGTTCTGCATGATCAAAGCAGTGGCTATTGTAAACACTGTTATAAAATATTAGCATCAGAAACTGTTGGAAAAGGTGTGTTCCCATCAAACGAAGCCATCTGACACTCGGCGCATTGTATTTAACAGCTCCGATTATGGTATCATAAGTTGTAAGTTTGGTAATTGTGCCTAATTAATCGAACCTCAATGTATTGTTGAAATTAATAATAAGGCAGAATATTTTCAAATCTTTGATGCCCATGCTCAGAGATTTAATTCCCAAATTCTGCTTGGATATATCCATGTGTATTCAATTATTTGTTCATTCTTTTAAGGGAAAAATATAAAAACTATTCTTATCATCACAGAAAAAGTAGTTGTATGGAAAGGATGTCAATAATGTAATCGTAATAAACTCTTATAATTATTTCGATGGAAATGTAAAATATGTAGTTTTATGTTTGTGACTGTTAAAGCATTTGGGTAGCGAGCAAACAAATAAAAAAGAACCTTAAACAAAAAAATGTGCAAACTTATTTCTTTGAAGTGTTTTTGCCGTTTTCTTTTGTGTGGTATACCGCTTTGTATTTTGTTACTGTGGTCGAGAGAATAAAGTTGTGATACCACGCCATTTTTTTTATTTAATTTGTTATTAGATTAATTAGGATCAATTACCAAACTTTGATTGTTAATGACGGGACCATAATTTGCGCTGTTAAGTGAAATACTCAAAATCGATTGGATTCTTGTTATAGAAACGCACCTTTCCGAAGCAGAAATTGACTTCATCTTCTCATGCTAATATTTTATGACCGTGTTTACAATGGCCACTGCTTTGATCCTACAGAACATCTGCTAAGTCAAGTCTTTATTAGGGAATGGCGTAAACAAACGTTGACTATTGATAACCAAAACTTATTAGCCCATCAGACTATTAACATTATGAAAGTTACTAGTTCGCCATGAAATCTGCAAGCCTCGGGCTAGCAGACTACAGCTAATTTCGAGCCCCGTATATAGTCTAAAATCTGTATCAGTATCACAAAAGTAACATCAATTTACAACATGATCAGTAGACCATCGTGATTGTAATTCATCATTTACAGAATCTATTGTGTACATAACATGCCTTTATCTCAAACGGATTTAAAAACCAGGGTCCAACAATCTTTTAAAATCATCTTGGAAGAAACTGTGCAGGGCTGCAATACAAGTGAGGATTACGGCTGAATTTTGTTTCCTGATGCAGCCAATAATCAGATTGCGGGCGTTATGTTTAGCTTAATTTTGTCTCCTGATTTTAAGCCTATAGGTCAGATTACAAACACTGTGTATGGTAGTAAATAGACACTTGAATGTCTGATGCAAGACAATGAAGTAAAGCGAAACTTGTGGGTTAGCTATCAAGAATAAAACAATGTCTCTAACCTTCATGACCGGCCAAGTTCAAAAGTGACAACACAAACAGTCCACTGCTCAAAGATAATACAGAACAATATTAGAAGAAAAAATAAACATTGGCTTAAGCTTCCAAAGCTTCTGCATCCACATATAAAGAATACTGATCTTTATTCAAATAGCAATCATCCATGAACTCCTTGTAGTACCATACAAATTATCTTTGAACTGCAGCACAGGCGTGTCTGATAATCAGGGGCCATAACTCTGCTAATGACATCAAAAAACACTCATAATTGAACTCAAAAGTCGCATCAATATTAAGCTGTAAACCAAATTTAGATGGAGCCAAACAATAATTAAGGTAGTTATCAGTGTATCCTCTAGGGTGTTAGACTGAGAATAAAAAACTCGCTGGTATCAAAAATGGGTCAGACTAAGTAAAAACAAAAGAGAGCTCTGGCATCAAAACTTGGGATCAATTAAAACTGTGTGGGTCTAGGAAGCGCAAATAAGGGTAAAGGGAAACACTGGTTATTATGTAGAAATTGAAGTAGACAGGCTTACAGACAAGAAAATGGGTGTACAGACACCCAGGGGGTGCTTTACAAATGCTATGAACTTCTTAGAAAGTGACAGGTGTAAGATGAAATTGTCTGCATTTGCAATATGCACAATGGAATGTTGGCAAAGTCTTTGAACTTGCCACCTAGATCTAAGTGTCATGTTCCTCCTATGTACTCTTACAATGACAGTACCCCTGGGGATCTTTCAGTCACTGAATTTTGTCATTGTAAATAGCAGCACAGCTCAAATCATCAAACTGATTGACATAATTTTCCATTCAGCAGGACTGGCAAGCCTTTGAATTTGCTGTCGAAATACTGTGTGCATATGGAGGACACCAAACATGTGTAATTAAGTGTTTCTGATACCTCTGCATATGTTAATTTGATGTACCATGGCTGAAAATTTCTCTGGATATTGTACTAGTGAAAATTATACATGACCAAGTACAAAGCTAACCAAAATGACTGCTATCATGTGCTAAAAAAATCCACCTGAATCAGTGTAAAGTACATCAACTTAGCAATCAAAATAGGGGAACAGATTTTACCAGATTAAACAATACCAGCAGCTACAAGTGCAATGAATGAATTACCAAACATATAAATAGTAAAAAGTTGTGGTTCTTTTTTTAACAATGGTCTCTGATGTCCAAGAAGTTAAAAAAATGACCAAGCACAGCTAGCAGTCTTTTTTATTATAGGTGCACATCTGAAATAAGACCAAGCTGTATACTCTTATCAACCCATCAAATGTACACCAAAATTAAAGGGAATTAACAGTTCTTAAAAATACCCAAGATATTTTTTTTGCAATATCCAGTATAACCAGTGAGGAAAACCTGGGAAACTCATTTTCTTTCAAATCTAACCCTACACAAAATACGGAACTGTAGAGTGCCACCTCGTACTTAACAGAAGTTGGGGATGAATATTCAAATAAACAGAAAACCCAGAGTAATACTGAAGTTTGTTTTTGATTACAGCAGGAACCTCATGACCGTCATGCCTCTGACTCTCTCCTAAAATAAATGGTCTACAATCGTATGAATCTGCATCAGTATCACAAAGTAACATCAATCTACAAAATATCAGTAGACCATCGTGATTGTACTTCATCATTACAGATTCTAATTATATTGGGTAGATCATAGTTTATTTACCTGAATGACTTCCAGAAAAGGGATCATATAACCTTGCAATATAATCTTAGAAGAAATCGTAATTGATTTGAAGTTATTACTGGCTAAATTTTGTCCTATGAATGTATTTTTAGCAACTACTCCAGAAGCTTGTACATTAGCTATCAGTTTGTTTTTTATTATGGCAGAAACCTCATGACTGTCATGCTTCCGGCTCTCTCCTAAAATAAATGATCTACAATCGTACGAGTCTGCATCAGTATCACAAAGTAACATCAATCTACAAAATATCAGTAGACCATCGTGACTGTACTTCATCATTACAGATTCTAATTATATTGGGTAGATCATAGTTTATTTACCTGAATGACTTCCAGAAAAGGGATCATATAACCTTGCAATATAATCTTAGAAGAAATCGTAACTGATTAGTAGAAATTACTGGCTAAATTTTGTCCTATGAATGTATTTTGAGCAACTATTCCAGAAGCCTGTACATTAGCTATCAGGCAACCACAACTGATTTGGTTCAAAGCTACAACCAAAACTACTTAACCTGAACCGTTCACTGTTTAGTGAAAATATAGTCACTTAAAAAATAAACAATGGTTTAATCTTCAAATAACTCTGCAACCACAAATCAAGTACATTGATTTTTATCTACATACCAAACATCAGCCATAAACTTGATGCAGTACTGTGCAAATCAAGCTTCTAATCACTGCACCTGTTGTTCTGACAACCAGTGTTGGTAACTCAGCTAAAGATGACAAAGAATGCTGATAACTGAACTCAAAGGTATGATCAATATAACAATGGAAATCTGGATGAAATACAGTTATAATGAAAGAGGTTATTTAACATGAAATGAAAGATGGATGGGAAGACAAACAAATGGTCAAGCCCAATAATTTAATGTCAATAGTGGTGGCATGCACAAATTCTAAGAACCCAAAAACCATTCCAACATTGAATATTCTGTTTATAGCTGGAAGCTCATGACAGTCATGAACTGTTCTCTCCCAAAATGTATTTTATACAATCATATGAATCTGTATCAGTATCACAAAGATAACATCAATTTACAACTTATCAGTAGACCATCGTGATTTTAATTCATCATTTACAGATTCTAATACAGATCGCATACTGCGTATTTACTTGAAAAACTTTAACAATTTTGATTTTCTAATCTTCAACCTGCAAAGGCCTGTAATACATGTCTGCAGAGTGACTGATTTCTGTCCTATGATGCAAATGTAATGTATCGCAACTCTTGCTGATAATTTTGTAAAGATTGAAAAATGTTTGATGCAATGACTCTGTGCAAATCTAAAAAATTCAGAAGGCTGTGGGTTAGCCATCAAGAACGAAACAGGAGGTAAGGGTGCCACCTGACATAAATGATTAGTGTTGAAAAGCTACAAGCTAGGGTAGGCAGGTAATTTGTTTTGAATATATATATATATATATATATATATATATATATATATATATATATATGCATGCAGTGTTCCAGTCAAACATGAATTGAGGGACATTACCCCTGCCCAACCTTTTTAATGCAGTCAAATTTATGATGTTTCTGAACACCCCTATAAAATTACAAATGCCCCAATCACTCACTTCCAAAATTTAGTTCTATTCTGGCACCATACAGTACTCTTGGCCGATTCTGCCACAGCAATGCAATTGGTTTACTTTGGTTTTTACCGTAAAGGCTCATTACCGATGTGCATGCTATGGTTTTCATCTTAAAGGCTCATTACCGATGTGCGCACTACCACCAGAGAGAGAGTTCATAATTCACTTGCATAAACAGTAAGCAAAAGAGGAAATGGACAGAATATTTTCTGCAAGTGCATTTTATTTTTAATTTATTCACGAGTTCAAAATGTTAATTTTATTCCTATTTGATACCCCTATCCTTGCACCATCAACAAGAGTCGTTGTCTTGGTAAACTAAAACCATTTTTGTTGGGTATTTGTTGCTTTAAAGCATAAGAAAACGGAAAACCACAGCCTTTTTTGTCCATATACTCTTGCTGATGTGTATAGAAAGACAAGTAATGACGAGCAGTAGACCCTGATTTAATTTATAATTTTTTCGTTTATACTCATCTGTTCATTGCACAATTAACTCTTATTCAGAACGCATGATATATAGACGGACATATTTCTTTCTCAATGTCAATACAAGATATGCCTTTATAATTAAATTAACATCCGACAATTACAAGAATGATGTGTCAAAAAAATAACTTTAAAAAAAATTATTCTATTATTTACATTATACAGTGTGAAAGAAATTACACTTGAAGTTTCATGGTTTTAATTTTTATGAAATTAATTTTCCAGTTAACATGTATCGTGTGGACCATAGGATCTAGGATCGTTTGTTATTATTTGTATTATTGTTGTTGTTTTTATTATTTTCAATGCAAATTTGAAACTTCTAATTATATAACTATTACTACAGCACAAAGAGTAAAACGACCATTTGTATTTGTTTTAGATTCTCTCAAAATGAACCTACCAAAGGAAACCAATACAGATAAGACAGTAGCAGGCCCAAAACTTATAACTTAAAAAAGAAGAATTCTGGCTTTTAGTTACAAATTGGTTGAAATGGTGTATAGTTTAAGAAATAAATGATGTTGAGTCACAGTTAATTTTTCTTTTTTGTACTGGTTACTATACAGGGTTCATACAGAATTCTGAATGATAAATTCAAAGACTTTTCCCAAACTTTCAAAGACCACAAACATAAATTTCTAAGACATATTTTTCCTAACATTTTGTATACAAGTAATGTTATATGAGAAAGCACAAAATGCAAAATACCACAATATTGTTTAATGATGAAATGAAACTGAATGGGGGTCATCAAAAGAAACCATGAAAACTCGACCATATCCAAATCTAACAACCTTGAACAATTTTATTTGTGATTATGGAAAGAAATTCAAATGTTTAGGTTTATTTCAATTTTCAAAGACTTTTCAAGACCTCTCGGTAATCTGCTCGATTTTCCCAAACTTTCAAGGAACCTCATTTTCCCCAAACTGTCAAAGACCGTATGAACCCTGCTGTATGATATTCATTCACACATTAAGTGCCCTGATCTTGACACAATGTCCAATGTGCTCCAAGTGTCCTGGTCAGCACCCCCATCATTTGAAACCCTAGCTGGAACACTGATATATATATAATGTTTTCTTATTTTGAGGCTTTTATTCTTACCAATGGGGTAAAAAGTGCTGAGCTGCAGTCGGCCAACTGGAAAAACATTTTTTGTTCTTTTGTTTGGCCTTACAGTTGAAGCCTACAACTGTCATGCCACCTTTACACTCACAAAATTTATTATATACAATCACATGAATCTGCATCAGTATCACATATGTTACATCAATCTACAACATTATCAGTAGACCATCGTGATTGTAATTCATCATTTACAGATTCTAATCATCTTCAATATTATCGTTCAGTATATTGACTTGAATGACCTGTACAACTGCAATTCTATTATATGCAAGCTGTATCCGAAAAGACACTGCAAGTATTATGTATAGTAACTCTTGCTGGACATTTTATTCAATGAAAACTACCCTTTATTAAATGTTTGATGCAACAATTGTATAAATCCACAACATACAAAAGCTTGTGTGCTAGCTATTCAGAGAGTCTTGGAATTATCCATTGACCGAGGGAGGTTTAGATTAGAGGTTGTTCAGCTCTCACCTTTCGGCCAATGGTGAAAACCAAGACTATCCCAAATGATCTCTGTAGATGGCCAGAGATTTTATCTCGCTCGGTCAATGTTGAAATCAAAGACTATCCGAACATAAACAGCACTTCCTTCCCACTACTTACACAGTCATCAAAGTCAGCAAACAATTGTTACATTTTCTCCAATATGTCACAAACTGATTGTGTGTCAAGCTGTTTTGAAAATGGAACTATTCTTGCTTACAACTGGCTTAAGCTGGAAATTAACATATGAAATTAGGACAAACTAGCAGGTCTGAAACTACCAAGGGGTGCAGACTTGTGTCTTTCCTTGTGTTCTTTTGTTACAGGTTAAAGCAAACATTAGTCCTACAATGTAAGACATAGTACATGTTGTTTTTGTTTAAGTGCTCTGTCGTGCTATCCAAATAATGAGCTTGTATAGCGTGTTCCGATGTCGTTGACACTGGAACAAGTAGACAAAATTTCGGGAATATCTCACACATATGACAGCATATATCGACACTCTTCCACTAATTTATGAGTAATTAATATACTTACTCTGCTGTCTATATCCTTGCAAAATGAAAATATCACTAGCAAATGGACTCATTTTCATATTCCATTGACATATATTTGAATTTGTTGCAATGCGACGGTAGACAAGGTATGAAGAAATATGTTTAATTAGGTTCTTGTGGCGGATATGTTTCTTGAATGAGATGAAACATTGCTTTACAGTTCCAAGAGGCATAATATATTTTTATTCGTTTCGTTAAAGAATAATATTTCAACTTAACCCAATTTTGGCATTCCTGCTTTCATCGCTTTCCAGCCAAATGAAATGTAGGCCAACGAAACTTGTAAACTGGTCCATTTCTTTTGTGAGAATTTGAATTTATTACAGAAAAGACATTAGGGTAAGCAAAGTCTGACACAAACATAACTTTGTAGGAAAGCGTCATTATTGGTTGCCAGTTGTATGTGAAATTTCTGAAAATTTGACTTTTGTTTTACCGTTAGTCGACGTCAAAACATGTTACACAGAGACATTAGGCCAGTAAGACCCATCACCCCCTCCCAGAACAAAAATATCGGGTGATGTGTCTATGTTGTAGGACTAAGCAAACATCACCAAGGTCATGCATGTGCATTTACTCATTTTAAATTAAACATAAATTGTTCTTTTAAAATTCAACACCAATTTTCTTTAAACAGTGTTCAATCCTAATTATTGAATGATCTGCACCTTGACTGTCATCAAGAGCCTTCTGGATGAAAATTATCAGTGTTATTTTACAATGGTGGCCATGTAGTAAACTTTGGACAAGTAAAGAGCACATCAAGTGGAATAGTCAAAATATAGGGTAGTATTTGTTTATCAATATGCATAGCTTTCACTGTGATGTCACAGAGTGAAACATTCAATCTTGATTGTACTGGATCACACCTTCAGGTTCATTTCGTCCAAAAAATGTCTACGTACTTTACGAATTAAAATATATTATGCCAATTGGAACTGTAAACAACGGTTCGTTTTGTTAAAGAAACATACCCCCACTTGAACCAGGATAAAGACCACATATTAAGCATATTAATTACATATAAATTAGTGGAAGAGTGTCGATATGGGCTGCCAAGTGTGTGATATGTTCCTGGAACTTTGATTACTCATTCCGATGTCAACAACACGCTATACAAGGCCGTTATATGGATAGTAAGAGAGCACTAAACCAAATACATGTGCTACGTCTTACATTGTAGGACTACGTTCATGACCTGTCTTCAAATATAGAACACTCAGCGCTTAATTAACTGACGGATATTCCTAATTTTCTCTGTAGCGAACCCCTGTGATATTAAGTATCACTTGGGGGTTTTTTTCCCCTCAAAATAAGCAATTACAGTAGCAGTATATTTATGTTTTTTGAGAAAAACTCATAAAATCAAACTGCTGACATTTTAATAATCTAAGGATTTTTATGACTGCAAATAACAGCTTCACATGTATAGAGTTATCTTTATATTTCACAAATCATTGGTTCATCATGCTACAGACCCACGTTTACTGAATGCATGGTATGTTAAATTAACCTCGGGTATCGATTATATATATGTTACAGTTTAGTTGTTTAATGTTTATTCATAAAGCATATATGATATTGATTTTGTATTTTTGTTATTTAACTGAAAACTTAAGAAATGACGTAGTATTTTTCTTGCCAAACGTAAATCCACATGGTTCGTACCTGATCCGCCATGGTGGCCGAGTTGAAAGAGACCGGAACAGGTTGAACTTTCTCCGCTACAAGGGGAACAGGACTGTACTAAAACCTAATTACGGAGCACACCAGTTGAAGATTGAGTACCCGGATTTTGATGATGCGCTCGAAATGTTGGAAGTGTCTCTCACACTCGGCTACATTTAATGGATATGATTTGACATATTATTTTTAGAATAAAGGTTTTATGATCAAAACCTTTTTATTCGTCTGTAGACGATGTCACAAATTATGAATAGCAAATATGACATATAGGAAATGCTTTTTTTTAAAAACTAGGTTCATGTACTCTGAATGTAAATATGCATATAATAATGACATGGAGGATTAATTCCATGCAATTAAAATTGTATCACCCTTTTAAAATCAATTTATTATTATTATTATTATTATTATTATCGAAATATGGTAGTAATCGGTAAAAAACAAAAATTTCATCAAATGAACAAAAGTTCACTAAGGAGACTTTTATTAATGTTTGTTACTTAACATTGGTTGTAGTCTACCGGGAAATAAATGTCTCCAAGGACTGTGAGATCCTTCAAGAAGACCTGAACCAACTGGCCCTCTGGGAAGAACTTGGGGTATGTCGTGCCACACAGAAAAATGCAGCATCCTAAGAGTTTACAGGAAGAAATCACCAGTCTTGTCCGAATATACTCTTAAGGGGCACAAGTTAACCAATGAGCAGGCAACAAAATAACTTGGGGATGAATGGTCCAGAGAACTCTCTTGGAAAAGGCACATAGACAAGATAGTGAAAAATGGGAACAGTAACCTTGGCTTCCTGTGCCATAACCTCTAAATCAACAATGAAAAAGTAAAAAGTGCGGCATATTTCACTCTGGTTTGACAAGGTCTAATAAATAAGATAGAGATGGTTCAGAGGAGAGCTGCTATTCACCACAAATACATATTGTAACACTAGCAGTGTCAGGAACATTGAACCATCTCCAGTGGGAATCACTCAAATCCAAGTGAACCTGCAAGGCTCAGCTGACCATGTTGTACAAGATTGTGAACAACCTAGTGGACATACCAGCAGACAAATACCTGACCCTAGCATATAGCTAAACTAGGGCAAGCCACAGGAAAAAGATCTAATTAAAGTCAGCATCAACAAATTGTTTCAAGTTCAGCTTCTTCCCATGTACGATAGGGACTTAGAATAAATTACCATCAATAATTGCAGAAGCTCCTGACTTGGTATCTCACAAGCAGGAGCTTTCCAGTATCACATTATAATGAACTAGTCAGCTACTAGTGATTCTCAGGGCTATGCCGGTAAAGGCTCCATATCTCATTACCGCTACGGTAGCTGGATTGGTCTAAGTATGATGGGACGAAAACACACTGATGCTCTTTTACTTATTCTGCCTTTCCTAACATTACTCTTCTGACTGTCCTATCACTTCCGTCTTTACTTTATCTTTGACAATGCACCACCCGTTGCTTTAAATAGTCAAGTGTGACTGAGTCAACGTATTTATAGACAGATAGAAATATAAATGCATGGCAATAAATCCTGCATAATAAGAACTTCCTGTAACAGATTGATTCCCGATTCCTATCCATTTAAAGACTGTTTGAGATTTAGTTTTGATAAACAATGCATTGTTGACACAGGACAAATTACAAAAATTTAGACTAACACCAAGCAAAATCTTTAATAAAGTTATCAACATAATTGATGTTTTATGTTGGTCACTTATAAAAAGTGGAAGGTAGAAGCAACCGAATGTGTATCCACTACCTTTGCATGTATTGGATTAAATAAGGTTTTTCATAATGACATTTGAAACCAAAGCCGAAATCATAAGCAAATTGAATTAGAACAGAATGGTCTAACTACAGTCTTGGGGGGGCCAAATGTGGCCTGTGTGGTATTTATTTGTGGCCCACATTCATACAAAACAATATAAATTCTAAAATTATTGTGTTATAATTATATAGCAAAAATGGCCCAAAAAATTTACCTTTTAGATAAAAGTCGCCAATACTGTTGAAGATATTAAACCACTTTTCATCAGAATATGTTCAGTGTTTAATCACTTATTCACTTATTGCTAACTGAGGCAAGCAGGATACAATCCATTAAATTACAGAAAGGATGGAAAAAGTGCAATACACCTGTTCACAAGTCAATGATGCACAAATTCACCAATCATTTGTACAAAAATCAATGTTTTTCCCCATCCCCCATCCTCAGTCATGTAAATAGTGATTTAGTCCAAAAAGTATTATTGAGCACCATGTAATTCCAATGAATAATTTAAATAAATAAATTCTCTCAAAACTTATACAAACTAAAAGACTCATTCCACTTTAGATGTTAAGAAGAATTTCTGCTTACTTCATCCTTGTATACAAACCTAAAACAATATGAGGACCAGGACTAGGTTAATTTTTCATCAACTTCATCAAGAAGACCCTTCTAGACACCTCCAAGGTAAAAAAGATACATAAACATGTTACCTCAAAGTTGTTGTTGTTGTTGTAGGGTTTAACGCCATTTTTCAGCACATGAAAGGCTATACATGGTGGCCAGTATTAATGGTGGAGGAAGAACCCGGGAAAACCCCGGAAATAACCACCGACCCATGAGATTACCTCAAAGTAATAATGATCTTAATATATAATCTCAAATAATTGATAAGTATTAGGTAAGCAAATTGCTGTTTTCAAAAAAGACATTAGTCAGGTATACTCAACTCCTACCCTCAAATATGGACAAAGATAAAGCACAATACAAATTAAGTATATATAAAACAAAACAATACCACTCAAGATCAAAGGATAAAAAAACCTGTCAGAAAATGACTAAAAAACAATACATTTACAAGCAGACTGTTAAGTTGTTGAAGACCTGAAATATAAATGTCAAAGAGTGGTGGGAAATGTGCTTTTGGCAAACACTCTAATATTTCTGCCATTCACTTTTTAAATCTAGCAAATTCAGCCTTAAGATCCCTTATTCATTTTACCTTATAAAGAAAACTTCATCTAAAATGATTATGAACTTGAGGATATGGAGTTTTGATCTGTGAACCTCTTAGATTTATTAGTAATGACAAAAAGTCAAAAGCCATCATGCAATTAAAACATTAGAAAAGTGCTGGACCTGATAAAATACTGAATGGGTTTGTAATACTGTATATGGTTAATCAGAACTGTTGTGTTATTTCCAGTCTTAAATTTAATTTAAAATGTTTACACACACACTTGCACACACACACACACACACACACACACACACACAGATATATATATATATATATATATATATATATATATATATATATATATATATATATATATATATATATATATATAATTTATTTATTTTTTATTTATTTATTATTATTATTTATTATTTTATTTTTTTTAATGTTTTTCTAATTTCACGGCATTTGTTTTTGTAATAATATTATTGTTTTTTTATCTTATAGGTGTTGTCTAATGTAAAGCGCTTAGAGCTTCTAAAGATTAGGTGCTATACAAAGTCCTCATTATTATTATTATTATTATATATATATATATATATATATATATATATATATATATATATATATATATATATATATATATATATATACACACACACACACACACTGTACAGCTTAATATTATGATACACACACACACACTGTACAGCTTAATATCATGCCTTAACATAAAAAGGGACTGGTTAGTGATAGCAAAAATTACATAGGAATTACTTACTGTACATGGTGTAATTGGGAAGCTATTTTCCATGTTTTGAATAATAAAGAATAATACATTAAATGAGTGGGCAACATCGGCTCAAGTTGGATCTAGGTCTGATATGTCTACTATTGATAATATATTTACACTTCGCTGACTAATCACTTATTTAACTAATTCCAGTTTAAAAAAAGAAATTTTGTGGCTGTATTGATTTTAACAAGGCATTTGTTTATGTTGTAAGAGTATTACTATGGCTTAAACATGTTAAAAATTGGCATTAAAGGTAGAATATTAAATGTATATCACTATGAGGGCAAAGGTATCCAAGGGTTACAGGTTCAGTGTCACCCCATGTTAACTGCCTCATTGTATCTTGGGAAAGGCACATAGATCCCTTTCCTCAGCATGATGTAGTCAATAATGTGTTCAAAGTGCTGTTAAAAGGAACAAACTGTCATGATTTTGCATATGAATTTTATTTTATTGTAAAACTGGTGTATGGCATGGGGAATGTTTATTGCTGTTTTTTTTAATTACTTTTAATTAACATGATAAAGATGTTCCTAATATTTGATATAAAAAATTGGTGCATTAAGTAATTGTTTTTATTATTTGTTTTAGAAATTGACAACAGCTTTAGCAGGATAAGCAATGAAATTCAGTGTTTACATTAAACAAGTTCTGTTATAACTTTTCTGACCGCCAAATATTTTATGCACTTTTTTTTGATGTTCTTATTGTTCCAGTTCCAATTATCTGGTACAGGCATGGGGATTTATGCAAGGAAATGTTATTAACAGTCCATTTGCCTTTTTTCTAAAAATATTTCAGGTGCTATACAGACAACATAAAATTATATTTTAAATGGTGAGTGTAGAAAATTAGAATACTTAAATTCTTTACAATTATTGAATATTTATTACAAATTTAAATTCTAGCTCAGGAAATATATAAAAATCGTGTATGACATTTTGAATGATGAATTTACGATACTGGTTGGTACACCCAAATAAAACTTCTTTGGTAGCAAGAATTAAAATTTTTTGAAACACTTCTTTTCAAATATATATGGTTTAATCAATGTGTGGGTAATGTTGACATGTGTCTACAAGAAGGTAAGTATTGCTTGAAAGGTAAATTTTGCATAAAATTGGAATTCTATGAATGAGTCTTCACACAAAGCACAGGTGTATATTGATCTTACAAAATAGTTTTTAACGTAAATCTTTTTTGTTACTGTTAAGAATTTTGAATTGTACTAATTTGTAAACATCATCTTATATGCTCCATGGTGAAACAGTTGGCAGGCTAAGCAACAAAAAATATCATTAGAAAATTAAACACTTTAGTACTGTGATTTAAGGATGAATTCATTTTTATTGTAGAAAGTTACTGTTGTATGGGACATATATTGAAATATTACTTGAAGAATGTTGTCTGATTTATTAATCTACTTTCAAGTAATAATCAGAAGATAATATAAAAAATATGCAAAATGTTATTGTTAGAACTTTTAAACTACACTATAATCCTTCAATGAATTTATAAAATATTTAATAAAAAGTATACTTTCTCAACCAGCCTCAACAGTGTGTTCATTAATTTTATGAATACAATGGTTTTCCACCAAATCAGGAGAAGATTCATATTTTTTTTAATTTAAAAATATTTATTGATTAAAGGATGAAGCTAGCAACAAGGTGGCTGGGGTAAATTCCCGGATCCAGGCACCTAATGATGCCACTGCCTCAATCAGTTACTATATCAGATAATAATCATCTATTTTTATTATATATTTTCACACATGTTGCTTAACTGTTTCAGTTAATTGTTGATAATGCACTCACTTTTTCCTTTCTTACTTGAATGTGATTGTTTGCATTTTTTCCTTCTCTGAATCCTTTTGTCTTCCCAGATTATTTGTAGTAATAAAAATGCTTCATAATGATTTATATTTCAACACAGGCATCTGAATTTTTTAATTATTTTCAATTACATGGTGTGATTGGAAGATACTGAGTTATGTATTATTTACCTGATGTTACTTCATTTTGGTATTAATTTGTATATTTATATATTTTGTATTATTTGCCTGATATTACTTCATATTGGTATTAATTTGTATATATATTTTGTATTATTTGCCTGATATTACTTCATTTTGGTATTAATTTGTATATTTATATATTTTGTATTATTTGCCTGATATTACTTCATTTTGGTATTAATTTGTATATTTATATATTTTGTATTATTTGCCTGATATTACTTCATTTTGGTATTAATTTGTATATTTATATATTTTGTATTATTTGCCTGATATTACTTCATTTTGGTATTAATTTGTATATTTATATATTTTGTATTATTTGCCTGATATTACTTCATTTTGGTATTAATTTATATATTTATACATTTTGTATTATTTGCCTGATATTACTTCATATTGGTATTAATTTGTATATTTATACATTTTGTATTATTTGCCTGATATTACTTTATTTTGTATTAATTTATATATTTATACATTTTGTATTATTTGCCTGATATTTTGGTATTAATTTGTATATTTATATATTTTGTATTATTTGCCTGATATTACTTCATATTGGTATTAATTTGTATATTTATTTTGTATTATTTGCCTGATATTACTTCATATTGGTATTGATTTGTATATTTATATATTTTGTATTATTTGCCTGATATTACTTCATATTGGTATTGATTTGTATATTTATATATTTTGTATTATTTGCCTGATATTACTTCATTTTGGTATTAATTTGTATATTTATATATTTTGTATTATTTGCCTGATATTACTTCATTTTGGTATTAATTTGTATATTTATATATTTTGTATTATTTGCCTGATATTATTTCATTTTGGTATTAATTTGTATATTTATATATTTTGTATTATTTGCCTGATATTACTTTATTTTGTATTAATTTATATATTTATACATTTTGTATTATTTGCCTGATATTTTGGTATTAATTTGTATATTTATATATTATGTATTATTTGCCTGATATTTTGGTATTAATTTGAATATTTATATATTTTGTATAAGGCCTTTAGGCTTCATTTTGTCAGACACCAGATATTTCGTTGATCTGGCAATACCGCCCTTTTCAGAATGTATGCACATGTCCAGTTTCATATCTGTAAAAGCTACAAGGTCAAAGAAACCTAAACACCAAAGGTATATAGAATCAGTGGAGTGCAAAATATATATCATGGTGACCTAATCTGGATACTGTTGTGTATTAATCCTCAGGATATATGCACGTACAATATCATGTTTCATGACAGTATAAAAAAAGTGTCCAGAAACTGATATATATTGTCACTGAAGTCTGAAAAGTAGCTCACATTAACCTGCTTTTGGTACACAAAATCATGAAGAAAGTTTCAAACTTTGCAAAAAACAGCATCACAAATTACACTGACCTAAACATTAATGGTCTACATTATTGCTGTAGTGTGATAAGAATGTCACAGTGACCCTCTTTTGATATTATAGTGTAGTGTTCTTTACGATGCATGCATAAATCAATTTTAATGACAATACAAGCAACAGTGAATAGAAACTACCAGTTATTAAACTTATTAAATGTAAAAAGTGTACATGGGCATAAAAAATAAATTACACCAACATATCTTTGGTATGGTAGTGTGATACCATCATAATGCATGGATATAATTGTTATGGTGACTAGATGAAGTAATGTATCGGAAACTAAACAAATGAAAAGTTAACACTAGCATGGCTACCAGGGCTGCCTTAGGCTGACTGACTGATTTGGCCCAATCAGACCCTATGCTCACAGGCGCTCCACGTTAGTAATTTTTTAAAATATACATATAGAGAAAAAGTAATTTTAGAGCAATGGAAAAAAATGTTAAGTTCAATATCATATAAAACTTTTGTAAAAGTTTATTTCCAAATGCTGTGCTCACTGGGGCCCCTCCTAAATGATCCAAATTGGGCACTGCATTTGCTAAGGCCGGTACTGATGACTTACTGTCCCCTTTCACCTCCCACTAAAAGTTGGAGGACTTGAAAGTGAGTGTAATAACAAGTCAGTCATAGGAATTGTGTCAAATCTTTCTTTATGTCATCTAAGATCATGCTGATTATGAAACTATGACTGAAACTTAATACAAAAGAGAGGAACACAAATGAAGGGCTAGAATTTATTAAAAAGTGCTCATCCTTAAATTTGTCCAAGCTTTTGTTTACATGAAACTTCAAAGCAAATTTTGCTTAATTTAACAATATACAGTATGTGGATGCTAGTGTTTTGGCTTATGAGAAGGGCCATAATCTCTAACAAATAATCTCATCCTTTAACTTATCTGACCTGTTACTGAATTGTGGATTCACAGGAAATCGTGTTCAAATCTAATAACGTGGATTATAGAACATTCACAAGCAGAAAAACAAAAGAACCTGGATGGAAGAATGGAAACTGTCTCTATGTCCCCACACCTTAGCAGTGGTAACAAATAGGTGTACATGATCACTGGAACATGAAAAGCATGTCAATGTACTTAGCATTTGGTATGGTAATCTAGCTGGATGCATATTCTTGTATATTCTAATAATAGTACAAGTAAAAGTATTCCAGAAATTGACCTAAACCTAAATGATGTACAGAATCATTGGAATATGAGGTTACAGTAACCTGCTTTTAATAAGGTGGTGTAGATATGTGAAGAAATGTGCAGATATACATTTTCATTACTGTACATGAAAAGGAAGTCACAGTAACTTCCTTTTAGTATGGCTGTGTATGACTATTCCTCAGACTGCATGCACTAATCAACCTTAAGGCATAAGTGCCTGATACAAAGTGTATTTTAAAAGTTCTGAGCATGTTGTTTCTTTTAACCTGTCAAAAATATAAATCAATAGACAAACAAATAAATGTTAAGAAATGTATCTGCATCTGCACATGCATCACACTGGACGCTTGCAGAAATATAATAATATTAATATAACACAAGTAAATGAGAGAGACAAACAAATGTTGAAGGAGAATGATTCTGCAACTATACAAAGAGCACACTGGAAAATCTGCATGTTCTTATCAAGACTGACTTCGTATTATCATTTTAAAGATGGCTGCAAATCCATGGGAAGATAACACACATTCTGGAAGACTGCTGTTTGTGACTAGTGAGTTGTGAATGGCTGCTGTTATGGGGCCAACTGATAAGGATGACTGATACACAGTGGAACACATTTCTATTTTCACTGGCATTAACTCATCAGCTGTTTATAATACATGTACACTGAAGAATCGGCTGAAGCTGATAAAGGTTTGTGTAAGATGGGTCCCACATTTGTTGACAGATGATCAAAAACAGAGTTGAAATCATCAAACTGAACTGAATGACAGAAACGTTGAAAGATTATCACAGGTGATGAATCATCAACTTACTTTTTTTATCTGGTCTAAAGAGAAAATTATAAAGTCTGTATCAGGGACAATGAGAAGAGACCACAAATTGTATGCTGTATTCAGAGTTACACGAGAGTTTTTCATCATTGATTTTATATGCAGAAGGCTGTCATCCAGGTATCTGCCTGAATCAGCTAATGTCACAGGACATGTCAAGGAATAAATTGCCTCAGCTTCATGATGATAACTACAAAGTATGAACAGAATCCATCAAGGTATGAACAGAATCCATCAAGGTTTTAAGGAAATATACAAGAATGAAAAGGTTTACTCAAACCTTGAGAAGAAATGGATGGTGTAAGTTTATTAAAGAATGAACTCTATTCAAGCCATGATGAGAAACTCCCAAGTAGGATAAAATCCATCAAGGGGTTGAGGAGCTTTTCAAGGGTTTGTTCTGCATTTTTGGAAGGTCTTGCTTAAATTATCGCACCCTATTTTTTAAACTGAATTCTGGAACTTTTACATTTTTTGTGTGGAGTCAATTTTCCAAATTATAAAATAAGGTGTCAAAAGTTGAAGTTCATTGTATTATAATTCACTGTATTATAATTTCAAGGTATGTGTAATCTTTTTATTTTACTTCTTCAGGGATTTTACCATACCATTCAATTTGTATTCCAGATACTTTCATTTCCGGACCTCTTCATTAGGACTTTTCCGATACAGTTGCTCAGGAGGGAGATCTGGTCCAAAGGCAGGCTTTGATCCACCAGCTGCATCAGGCAGGGGCATCTGTAGCCACTGATATAAATTTTCTTTGAATCGATCATCAAAAACAAAATCACTCTTTCAAGCATTCCCAAGTACCTATTATTAATGATTGGCGTTTTACTTTCATTATGCGGTGAAAGGGCATAATCCCCCAACTTCTCCAAATTGATTAACTTATTATACAAGGCACATTGTTGTGTACTTAGCATTTTATTGGGGCCATCCATTTAGTATGTATGCACAAATCTGGCAAAGCTTGACCCCTCCCCTCCTGTACATATGCATACTTTTTAACCCACCCCCACCTGAGTAGGTATGCTTGACGCACCCTTCAAATTCTATAGAACGGCCTATATTTAATCCATGCAGAAACGATCAAGGATTAATAATATTAACATGTTTAATAAAACAGATAGTCCACTGATGCTGAATGTCTGGCTGCATCAATGAAATAAGCTGCGTAACTTTAAAAAGTTTGTCTAGTGTCAGCTAAAATTCAAATGCTAACTGAACCCAGTTGAACAGGTTATGTATTAGACAAATTATTATCAAGGTTTTCCCCCCACCCTGTTTCCGATGCGTACGTACATTATCCATAGACACACACCCTACACAAGCATATGCATTTGGGTTACCCTCCTCCTGCCTCCATGCATACATACGGCCCCATACTCTCTAATCGACAAGTATCTGGGATTTATGATCCATCTGCAATTAAACACGCATTTCCCCATCATTCAGATAGCTGATGAAGTCAACATTCACCAGGATTTATCTGCCATTTGTCCTGCTAATTCACCATTAGTAATTCCCAAACTATGATCTGGGAAGTTCAATTAAGAATCTATCATTCAAGCCAAAGAATAGTACCAAATATATCAAAACAAACCTAATGTGTAATACAGTGAATGATTAGAATGATAGTTGATGTACAATTAAATTAAACAGGTAAATATGAAAAACTTATAATAATAATAATAATAATAATAATGCTTTATTTATAGAGGGTGACTAATTATTCAAGGACTATCATCCCTTGAGACCCTCTTAAGGAGAGTATAACAAGGCACATTATATGAAGATATAAATAATTACTGTTTATTTTAACATGTTTAGTATTAAAATACTAAATTCCATTATTTATTAGAAACACATACAAGCTGATGATATCTCTTCTTAAATACTCTAATATTTTCAGCAGATTTTACATGTAGTGGAAGCTAGTTCCACAGAACTATTATACCAGAGTATTGAAAGAGGCCTGAATAAGTCCTGAAGATACTCTGGTGCAGTTCCAAGCAGACATCTATAAAAAAGAACTGCCTTGTGAAAATCTATCCTTTCATATATTGTGAATCATTTGAGTTCTGTAAACAATGCTTTTGAGGGATGACCTAAAATTATGCAAATAGTAGCAAAATTCCAGGGCTTTATAAGAGCTGTCAATGCAAATGTGTGGACTTTCAAGGGATTTTCCACTTTTTCTAATTGTCAAGGGTTTTTCAAGATCTAAAACCATGCTCACTGCAATGAAAAAGGTTGTCCCCCCAAAATGTATAAATTAGTAAAGATAAAAAAAAATTGTTTGATAATGGCAGGTCATTTATATATCTATACAAACAAGTAAACCCTATTTCATTTGGCAGCCTTGGTTGGTTTTGCTTAATTGTGCTAAAATTGTCAAAAAAGTTAAAAACCGTAAAAAAAAAATGTAAAGATTGATTTCAATGGCCCGAGAATCAAATCAGGTCGCCTACATATGAATACAAACATGCCTGCTAAATTTTATTTGTCTATTCCAAATTGTGTTTGCTTAATCATAGTTTCTGTCCAAGAAGGTCAGAAATTTTTACAAACAATATTGACAAATTACTGTTATGGCTGGGAAATCATGCTACAACAGTGATGCCATTGAAGCATGGCTGCTTTGTCTCTTTCCACTATTATGGGTTCAACAAAACTCTTGAAAAGTTTTTAGCTCTCTTGGCTGTAAAATCTAGAAAGCCTATGGTTTAGCTCAACAAAAATCAGCAAGTGCTTTCTTCAACTGCTTCTTAAAAACCACCAAACAGCTTCAACCTGCCTTGCCAGACAGCATCCTGGCCTGAAGGACTTTTAGTTTTTTTCAAGAGATAATAATCAACCATGGCCACTGAAACAATAAATAGAAAAACCTTCAAATGGCTTCATCTCAAAAACAGTTCCCAACAATTTGGTCTAATTTAACTCTGGCATCAGGGTTATTAATATTGTTATGTATGATTCCGATTTGCTATAAATATGGCTGCTACTAAAAATAGACACCATAAATGGCAAATTATATTACTACCCTGTATTAATGTTCTTCTCTGTATGCATTAGTAGGGCATGGTTGACTGTAGGACATGGTTGACTATAGGGTATAGTTGAATGTAGGGCATGGTTGACTGTAGGGCATAGTTGAAAATAGAGCATGGTTGACTATATGGTATGGTTGACTGTAGGGCATGGTTGACTATAGGGTATGGTTGAATGTAGGGCATGGTTGACTGTAGGGTATTGTTGAATGTAGGGCATGGCTGACAGTAGGGCATGGTTGACTGTAGGGCATAGTTGAAAATAGAGCATGGTTGACTATATGGTATGGTTGACTGTAGGGCATGGTTGACTACAGGGTATGGTTGAATGTAGGGCATAGCTGACAGTAGGGCATGGTTGACTGTAGTGTGTGGTTGACTATAGGGTATGGTTGACTGTAGGGCATAGCTGAATGTAGGGCATGGTTGACTATAGGGTATGGCTGAATGTAGGTCATGGTTGACTGTAGGGAATGGGTTTCAATGATCTGAGCTTTTGGTAAATGTGGACTTAAACTTAATGTGGACTTAAAGCTATGTGGACTTAAACCAAACTTATTGTGTAGATATTCGTTATTCTTTATTAGACTTGTGATCTTTGACTTGTCAACTCCCAAATCTACAGGCTTCTATATTACCCAAGTACAAGCCCTCAACAATGTTTGGTCAAGGTATTTGCTTGAGAAAATTCTGCAAAACTCATTTTCTTTGAGCCACAGTAACTTATGACTCTTTGCTCCCCAAATCAGCAAGCCTCTCCAGTCAGTGACACTGACTTTTGACCTTAAAATCAATAGGCTTCTTTTCTTACCCAGAAGGTATTTTCTTTGTGATAGTGAACTTGACCTTTTGACTTTAAAATCGACAGGTTTCCTCAATACCCCAAGAACCATCCAAACAGTTTGGACCAGGTCTGTCACAGCATAACTGATGTTATTATACAGAAACCATATTTCTTTTTTTCAGATAGAGTAACATTGACTTTTGACCAAAGGACCTGAAAATTGACAGGCTTCTTCCTTACCCCAAGTGCAAAAAATCCATAATATTTGGTCCAGATGTGTGATCTTAAACTTATTGTGCAGACAGCATCTGTTTTTATTTCAGTCACAGTGACTTTGATTTTTGAACCTTCTTACCTGAAATCAGTGAAGTTCTTTCTTACCGAAGTGCAAGCCATCCACAAACTTTGGTAACCGTAGCTTGAGAATTTGCATTATGCAAAAACAAAATTGGTAACAGTTGGATGGTCAGACATTACAACATAATGCACTCTGCCTTATGGGAAGTGTTTAAGAAACATTTAAATAGAATCTCAGAAACTAATGGCTTGAACAAATTTAACAGAAAGCATCCCATCATTAAGGGTTTTTATGATGCTTATTGATTATCAAACATAGTCATTGTTACTAAAAATTGAAAAAAGTGTTATTTATTCTCCAAAACCACTAAAATAAATTTTGACCAAACTTAAAAAAGCATGCTGGCATGAATGTCTTTAAAATCTTAACAGAGTTGCAAAGTTGTCATCAAATACAACCACAGTTAGTGAAAATGGACAACTTATAAAAGACAGCTCAACATACTTTGGTCAATTTTTGAGACAGCATCTTAGCCCTTTCAGTTCTGCATAACTTTTTTCATGTTGATTTTACCTATATCCTGCTAACACATCTTTCTAAAGATAAAAACATAAATTTGTAGTCTCTTGTGTATAATCAGTCATCTACGAACTTGATTTTAATAAACTCAATACATCAAAAACATGGCTTAAAGAGTGGTTACAAACCCATCCAATCAGATTTTGCTTACTTTCAAAATTGACCAAGATCTTGATGATATAAGCCCATATTCCAATGCTGATCAAAATCAGACCAGAATTCCGACATTCAAACTTGAATATTTCAAGATCAAAATCAGATTAGAAAGAGGCATTCCTCACTGGTACCCCATCCCATTAATCAGATACAGCCATCTGTACTTGTTGTTTTTTGTTGTAGGGTTTAACACCATTTTTCAGCACACGATAGGCTATACATGGCGGCCAGTATTATTGGTGGAGGAAGAACCCTGGAAAGACCACCGACCCACGATAAGCTACCGGCAAACTTTCTCACATACCCACATTGGCCGAATCCGAGACTCGAACCCATGCAGAATGAGGTGAGATGGCAGTGATCCGTAACGGAGAGCGCTTTAGACCACTCGGGGCCCCCCGCCATCTGTACTAAAAATAAAAATAAATATTACACATTTTAACAATGTGTCCAAGTGGCATCAACAACTGTTAATTATGGTTTTATCATGTTGTGCAACCTATTTTTGTGGATTATAGACATGTCTCTATGAAGCTGAATGCTGAAAAGAGATACATCAAAATCTTTGAAAAGTTATGGTTATGTCTATGTTTAACAATGACTAAGCATATCAAAGCTTGACTCGATTCCCACAGAATATGTACATTTATTTACATTAAATAAGCACCCAAAAGCCATTCACATTTTCTGTGTAGCATCAAAAACTGTATGTTGCTGCGGTGTATAATTAAGAGTCAAAACCAAATTCAGAACATCAGTGATCAAAGCAGCTTTGTGTATGCATCGATGGGGGAAATCTTACATTATATTTTATTTATTACCAATTCGATAAAATTATTCATTATATTCATCAATGATCACAAAATTAGATCATTTTTAAATATTGTTATGAGATGGTGAGAGATAGAGCACATTTGCTGTAAGGCATAAGGCGAACAAAGCATTTGTGTTTTCTGTAGTATGGTTTTGTTACAGATCAAGGATATAAATTTTGATATTTTAACCATGAAGACAATCAAATCAACAGAAGAAAAAAAAAGATTACAGTTGGGCTCAAACAGCTGCTGTCCGATGCATATAGGACCAAAAACAAAACCGTTAAACCAATACACCATCAGTCTCCATACACAAAAGGCTGATAATTTCTAAATATAAACGACTAAATTGCCTGGTGAGGTTTCTTCGGGTAAAATACATATCCCAATATTTTAGACACTTCGTCTTGCTAAAGGTCAACAAACTGTACAATAATCCTTTTCTTCAACAAGTATTTATTTTAAAATATTTTTGCTGCAATTGATAGTTTATTTTGTAATGTGCCAGCAGCATAGTGACTGAGGGAGTCTAATTTAAATCCAGTCTACAAAAAGCTAGGTATTGAAATTTTTTCATGAAATCGAAACAACTGTTGAATATTTTTTTTATTGGATTCAGTGCTGATTTCATAACTTTAATGTGTGTGTGAGTCACGTTGGATTACAATCATACTTGCCTGAGTGCCAATATATTTGAAATCATAAAACAGAATATAAATAATCAATGTAACTTAATATGATATAATGAAAATATACACAGAAATTGTATTTCTTACTGTTATTTAATTTTAACAGACCATTTTAGATATAACATCATCTGCTGATTTTTTTTTCTTTTGTTGTGTGTGTGATTTGGATTTTTAATGTAGCTGTAAAAAAAAATAGTCATATCGCTACGATGTCTGCAGTGTGACAGTTTATAGTGATGTCTAGCACTGGGACATCATGACTTCAGACATGTAGCATGATGTCCCACCCAGTCACATTATCCTGACACCAGGCTGACCAGTCCTAACACTAATCTCTTAATGCTGAGCGCCAAGCGAGGCAGCTCGTAGTACCAGTTTTGTAAGTCTTTGTTATGACTCGGCTGGGATCAAATTTACGATCTCTCGCATCCGAGGTGGACGCTATAACCACTAGGCCACCAGAGTGGTCTTTTTCTATTGTTGTGAACCTTTTTCCTCAATGCACCTCTTCTATATAGCAATCAAAATTTAAATGTCAATTTGGTTAAAGAAACATAAAATGGCATTTTGTGTCACTGTGAAGTGGCACCCTAAAAATGTACAGTGACAAAAATGATCGCTTAAGTAAACCATTTTACCTTCATTTTTATGCTCATCATCGATAAGCACAAGTGGAATTATGTGTTAGGTTGTTACTCATAGTATCTTCTGTCAAAAAATTAAACATGTTCTTGAATGCGCTGTTAGTTTTTTGAGGCTTCAGATAGGCGGAAATCAGACAAAACTGGTTTTTTTTATTGCACTCGGGACTATTTAGGAACAAACTGTTAATTTCAATCTGTTTGATTATATCATGTGTACGTACGTTGCAGTTGATATATAATGGATATGGCATAACCATAACAAGTACTCTTATAAACACTTCAATCTATCACTAATTTGGGGCCAAAATCATCCCTTATCAGACTTTGTGACTGAAATTGGGGAGGAGGTTGGGTGACAAAGCAAAAGAGGGAATGAATGTAGGGAATTAAAAAGCAAATAGTGAGAGAATTGTTAAAGATGTTAATTTTAACAAACAAAATTTTAATTTACATCAATAGCTGTACAAGTGAAACTTGATTAGATCAATAAAACAAGGTAAATCAGCATCCAAATTTTGCTGCTTCAATACTACTATAATGAATTATAAAATCAATTTAACAAGCAACAAATTCCGCCTGATGACAAGATACAAATTTTAATCATGTCTTCAACATTCATGCATTGAAAAGAATTGTGCAAGACAGTGAGGTAATTATAAACATGTCTTAGCTCCAGAAATCCGAAGATTTACCTACAGGCTGTATGAAAGAACTATAATCATTCCATATGTTGGACCTCAAGCCAATCGTGCAATGTCCTACTGCCATCAAATAACACACACACACACACTCTCATGTACTGATGAACTTAACAAAAGAACTGCGATCAATGTTGAATTTTGAGATTCGGATGGAGAGGCTTGATTCTCTGGTTGCGAGACAAACCAAGTCTAATTGATGAGTTTGGAGACTTAATATGTACACCAGTCAGTGGAGACTTGCATGTGCTGGTTAAACCTGGAACGAAAAAATACATATAAATACAAAGCAGATCACTGTATAACTATTTTTATGTGCTGTACATTTTTACTAAATTTTGCATGTCTTGTGCTATATAAAAAAGTAACACATACACCCACATGCATTCTGAGACATTTACTTGGTCCTGCAAAATATAAACAGGCACAAAATGATATCAACCATTTTACTATAATTATGTTAAAAGTTCACATCAAGACAAATAACCCATTAGTACTTTTATCGACTGAAGACTGGATTTTAGTAAATATGTCTAAGTAATAAAAGTGGAGGGGCACAGAATCAGTTTTCTCATTAACAACACCATTATAATATGTCCCCTTAGACTGGATTTTATAATGCATTCAGCAGAAGTTGACCCAATAGAAATCTGTATGTTTCACCATATCTATATATGGAGGTATTAAGACAAGGGATGGAACATCTCATCAGTTACATGCTACCCTATTATTATAACCGGTATTTACCAAAATAATCAGTTGATCAAACACATCTGGAAACTACACGAACAGAGAGATTGCTTTTTTTTTTTGTTAAAAGAAAGTCACTTGCTGGCCTCCAAACTATCCATACCTTTGAATTTTATAGCATGTAGATAAAATTCATCTTTAATATGGATAAATACTCAATTTGCTGATAAATTTCTGTAGGTAGTTCTTCACTTGGTCGATTTCTGCCAAGAACTTAAAGATTAATAGGTATTTTTGTCCATTTTATTGATGTTGTAAAACCTAAATTACACTGGTCATCAGTTTATTTGTATATATATTTCATACACTTAACTTGTTTACATAAATTGCTTATACAGATTATACAAATAAAATAAATTTTCAGAACATTGCAATATGTGCCTTAATTCATTTAAGGTTTGTGACTTGTCAGTTTAAAGAATACATATACACCCCCCCCCCCCGATTTTCTGTATTAAGAGTCATTCTGACAAAGACGTGACTCTTGCCGCCAAAATAAATTATTTTCCTGGTCACATTTAGTTGGCCTTTTTAATTAGTCGTAATAGACTGTTCATACATCCATGAAAAAAGAATATTTTCTCACTATGATACAAATTTCTATCAGACATATAAACCAATGCGATGTTTAAAAGTTCAGACCCTGCAATACTCAGATGATCATATCATTTCTGTTCCTCATATGACAGAGTTGAAACAGAACTTTGAGTTTCAAACACTGAATATAATAATTTAATAACAGGTACACTGCTTACTCTTGAAAAAAGAAATAATGCCAATCAAGAAATCTTCATGGGTACTAAATTCATGGATTTAGGAAGAGAAAGAAAAATGTACAAAATTCCTTTTCAATTGTAATATGAAAATATGTGAAATACATTGCTAATGAGCAGGAAACCAAGATTTTACATCATGATGGAAAATGCACAGATGCCCAACCAATATAATGCAATTGATATGCAGAATTTCAAGTCATCGTGGGCCATAACTACATAATATTTTGTTGGAAAATATTGCAATTTGATCTAGACATAGGTCCTTTTCATTTAAACCATTATAATTTTGTTTCAATCCATGATATACTTAAAAACATTATTGAGGCCAATAAATTTCATGATAGATATAATCAGGTACAACATAATGAAATTTCTTGTGATTGACCGACATGCATAATACTACATTCCTCACCCCACCATTTATGTCGCAAGGGGTGAGAAAACAATTTATACAACCCCAAAATATTACAATTTACAGTACTTGCCAGGTGTCCTGCAGAGTTCTTTATTTCCTGAAGGAGGGTCTCTAACGTTTTTCTTTTGAACAGAGGCAGGCTTATGAGGAGCAGTTTTAGTTTTGGCTGATGCTGGAGAAAAAATGCACAATGAAAGGAACATTAATGTAAATGCTTATTGCACAAACATATGTTAAAACTGTTCATCAAAATATTTAGGCATAAATAACATTTTCTTGAAGTTTGTAAATTAAGGATATGTTTGATCAAGTTATTTCTAGGTCTTATTAATAGCAAGGTGTGCTAGGTTAAAACTGATCAAAAAACAAAACAAAGAAGTTAGTAAACTTATGTGCAGAAGGTAAGTAAGGAAAATGGACAAAATACTGGGTCGTAACTCTTCAGATGCTATCATGAAACACAAAATCAAGTCATTTAAGGTCTCATCAATACAAAACAAAATACAAAATCCTGTTGAAATCCATCACTCCTTGATCAAGTAATATTGCAAAATCCAAAGTCATGAGGACTGACCATCAAGGGGCACAATCCTGTAAATGATGCAGACCTGCCAACCCAGATGAGACCATCTCAGTAAGGCAGTTGATTTTTTCTGTAAGACTGACCAGTTTTCAGTAAGGTGTAGCAAAATATCAATAACTGCTATTGTAAAGCTGGAAAACATAATTAAAAGTTTGACCCAGTGACGATAAACATAATGTTCAACTGAAAAGTTTGTAAAGTACACGTAGACTTTATTTACCAGAAGTACAGTTGCATAAACTTTAGTTCTAAACCATGTCCAACTCAATGGCTTGTTGCTATCTCTTAACTTGACGTAATTCTTGGAAATTCTTTTTCCATTTCACATGATGAAGGCAATCATATCTCCAGCCGCAAGACATACTCAAATTGGCACGTGATGTCCAATAAACACTATTGTGTCCTTTCCAGCTTTTATTCACAAGAATATGAAGACTCCTTTTTATTCTTCTGTGTTGATTATTAACACATTTTTAGAAGCTTATTTTCCCTTTCGTGTTAAACATGCATCGCTTTCTGGATGCCATTTTTAAGAAAGATTATATAACCAACAGTTTGATCATGCAGACACTTTGCATGAACAAATATGTGCAGTTTAAAGAATCTGGGGTGCTGCTGTAAGTTTAGTCTGGTTCCCTGACTAATTTCACTAATTCTAACATGAAACCCGGATCCAAATCAAACACGGATGAACCAATTATCCAGATTTTTTGGCAACAATCATTTTTCCGTAATTTTTGCTTGTATCATGTAAGTCCATATTTTAAGGGTAATATTTGTAAGACTTATGGCAAAATCTTAGAGTTGGCAGGTCTGCCTCACTAGTCACTCAGCATTAAGAAGTTAGTGTTTGGCCTGGTGGACCTAGTGTCAGGATAATGTAACTGGGTGGGACATAATGTTACATGTCTGTGGCTTGATGCCCCAGTTTCAAGGCAATTCTCCGAGTAGTTTCAGACACATAGCAACAACAAACTGGCGCTAACGGACATCTGGACATAGAACAATACATAACTGGTCTTCATTAAGCTTTTCTGGTCAATGACCATCAGAGCAAAATCACTAGAGCAATAATAGCAGGTGACTGTGATCTTTTTGCTTATGGTGAGAAGTATCTCTTAAGCACATGGTACATGTAACAGTGCCAAAGAAACTAGGCTAAATGCAAAAACAATTATTGGAGTTAAAAGTAGATCCCTGTGACCTCTTTTTGTATGTGATTTGCAGCATCCTCCAAGATGAATAGACCCATCAAGTTTCATGACTTCACACAAAAATGTGTCAAACAAACAGCAAAACACTGACACCTACAACAAACCAGTAAAGTATCACCTATTGTCCAGTCTATTATGTTGTAAGCAATACAAAGATGTGAGATGAGTCAGAAGGAACTGTTTGGAAACACCATCACTCATCAAATGGTAAATAAACTGGTCAACAAAGAACTGTAATTTAGATTGGTTTCTATTACCCATCTCATAAAATCTGTCAACTTCTCATCTCTCCATCCCTCTCTCTTTCATAAAATAACCCTGATGAGTACAAAATTTGTTCAATTACAAATTTTCTAATATATTTAAAGTACTTTCAAACTAAATAAAATCCTCTATTAAAAACTTTACCTATTGTAATTGGTGCTCACTAAAATACAAAGTTACAGATCAAACATCTTGCTTTCCCTTGTCAATTTATGCCATGGTTAATAAAGCCCTGAATTTTTTAATTTGAGGACGTTTCCATGAGTATTATTTTTAATGGAAACTGCCCTTTCTGTGTATGTTATTTTGTTTATCATTATTTAAGTAGGTACAAAAACATAACAAACAACACATACTTAGTGACCCACGACTGCAAAGATATACTCCTCCATTCGGTAAACTATGTGCATTACTTGTCATTTGATCAAAGCATACTGAATTCTAGAAAAAACATGGGCAAAACATAACTAGTTTGTCAACAAAGTCATAAGCTTTGAGCCATTTCTGCGAGCCTTGTGTTCAAATGCAACGATTTGATCTGAGATGTAATAGAAGCTGTTGGCTTGCATGTAGAGTCAACCTTCTCGATCCTTCACATCAGAGATTTAGCATTGCAAAGGCAAACCCTAGATCTGGTAGGTCCAGTGGTGGCAGCACAGATGGCCACCAGACCCATCCAGATCAATCAACAGGGTCTGTTAGCATCGCTGGATTCACTGGTGAAATTTTGTAGGTAAGAAGATTTCCGTATCCATCTTAGCCATATATTAGTGTCACAGGTCTAGTGACTCGAGGGCTATGTTGCTTATGTAATTAGGAGAATGGGTTATCGTTCACAAGGGGAATCCAGCTATTCTTTCTAGGAATGATACCCAGTGTAGCAGTCAGATGTTCAGTATCCACAACTATTAGTCTCCTAACGTAATGTGACTGGGGAAAATATTTGAAGGAGAAAGCAAATTTTTTGAGTAAATTATGTTTCTCCACGAATACTTACCCAATCACATTACTTAAAAATCCTCCCAACCACCCCACCATGCGAGCATCCTTGTTAGTATCTTGCTCAGCTAAAAACTAGCAACACCTGGCAGTGTCAAGCGAAGGTCATGGGCAAGAGTTTTTGCCCTACATCTATTGTAATAGAGAGAAAAACATGATTTTCGTCTTTTAGTAGGGCTGGATTCACAAGGTAGCAGGCTAATATTCCTAACGTAATGTGATAGGGGAATGTATTCAAAGAAGAATCCTACCTTTAAGAATTCAAGAACTTTTCATGGTAATCTTTTGAGTTCATGGATTTCTCAAGGATGGACAAACCATGCACATTACGGGAATTTTATTTACTTAGATTAAACTGTGAAGATTCAGAATATGACGTACCAGTTCTACCTTTTGTTCTGGATGGTGTAGTTGTCTTTTTCTCCTTTGATTTGGCTTTGGATTTACTCTTTTTCCCCAAATCTCCATAGTCACTATCATCATCATCATCATCTTCACTGAAGTCTTCATCATCCAAATCATCACTCTTTTCATCCAAATTTTCATCTTCTGCATCAAAATCACTGTCTGAAGAGTAACACAATTTGTCCATGACAGCTATGTACATTACTTGACAACAACAAATCATATGCAACATTTAAATTTTAGAGATCACACAATATATTCTATTGCACCAAACAGACGGAGAGTAGCTTTTTAAAATTGTATTATCTTATTTTTTTTGTTCTAGTTGCATTTATCAAGTCACTATTTACAAACATACGTGCATACAAAGGTGTTCTATTAGCCAGTAATATTAACTATGGTTAACACTCTAGGATATCTTGAACATCGTGAAATTTATTTTAGAATGTCTGCTATGGTCAAGATGTTTTCTACATCATGAAAATGCTTGAAAAGATTGGTACAATGATTGGTCACTATGGGACATGTCTGTATGATCAGCATTCTGAGTCCACAGTAGCCTAAAACATCCAGAGCTCCAGGGTTTTTCTAGGATGAAGTTAATTTTTTTAAGGTTTACATATGACCATTACTGAATGCAATCAATGAACATTTTAGATTATAAAACATGTGTTTTATAAATCTAAAGATGGTTCTCTTACAAGACTCTCCAAAACATCTAAACCAGAAAAGATGATCATGTACAAAACCACAAAATGTATCACACGAAATAAGTTTAATTATATTCCTATAAACTGTAATGTAAAGTCAATTCAATGTACAAAATACAGATTCTAACTTTATCTTGCTGATCTGCATTATATTGCACAGTGGGAACAACATAATGAACATAAATTAGTTTTGTTCCTTTCAAACCTTTAATTCTAAATAATTATATAGCAGTATATATATATGTGTGTGTGTGTGTGTGTGTGCATTTTATAGAAAGTAAACATTTCCTATTACAGTATATAAAAAACAATAAACGCAAATAATTAGAATCGTGTCTTGTAATGAAGAGAGTTTACCCTGAATTTATCTGTGCCAATAAAATCCCACAAAAGACCTTCAAAATTATAAACTGTGTATAAACAAGGTCTGAATTTTCAATAAAATCAACTTGTCTTCTTGTAATTTGTTAAACCAGTCCCCAAACCTGTATTGATACAGGGACACAAATCATTTTTCATAATACAAGGGACAACAATTTCTCATTTCAGCTCTGAGATTCAACAATTTGGACTGCAAATCTTGGTTTGAAATGAATAGCAATCTGTTTTCTAATCTGGGTTTCCTCTGAATATTCCCACCCCATTTTTCATATTTGGACATTTAGGTTGGGGTATGGGGTCCTTGCAATTGAATATAGAAAATCTGGAATTGGGCGCCACCATGTGGTAGTGATATATGGTAGTCATTTACCAGCTGGCCTAGAAAAATTTAACTTATGTTATATCGACTTATACCTGCATGAAATTGATAGGAAAATGATTTATTTTCTCAGAAATAGCAAGTATTATAATCTTTATGTCTTTAATCCACTGACAGACTAGATGTATCTACGGCATTGATGAAATCTGATCCAGTACTCGCCGTTTGCATTACTAGTCACTTCCCAAAGCTCAAACAACGACATCGGAAGTTCATTTGTCACATGATGTCAACAACAAACTCCATTCTGATGTTGTTGCATTGAAATTCAATTATACTAAATAAAGTCAGATACATTTTGTTAAAACTGGCAATCTGGCCAGTCTGATTTATCAAGCAGAGAGCACGTCGACGTGGTAGTCCAGTGATACAACAAAACTCCAGAAGTTGTTCATGGAATATATAAATATGGAAAATTTTGTGTTCGTTCGTTATTGTATTTTTATTACAACCAGTATACGACTTTCATTTAATTTTTTTTCTTCTCTACATTTTAAAATGTGGGTTATTAGATATGTGTACTCATGCAACTAGCAATGCAAATCACAAGTACTATATCACATTACATCAATGCCGTAGTTCAGCAGATTAAAGACATAATGATTTTAATACTTACAATTTCTGAGAAAATAAGTAATTTTCATATCGATTTCATGCAGTAAGCGGCTACGGTTTGCCATCACCATGTTGGCCTCTTGTGACGTTAGACTGGTTTTCATATCTTCCACGTAAGGAAAGATACGGATATCGAGTTGACTTTGAAAATAAAATTCTACTAGATGAATCTCATCCACTGAGCGTTTGGATTGGCTCAGCATATATGTTTATTGCAAGCACCTAAATGATCCATACTGCACCCTCCAAATATTCTGGTTAGAACTCTTGATAAATTTAACTCATGATCAGTTTAGTTACGAATCAATTACGTGATTGTTTTGGGCGTCAAGTGGTGGCGGAAAATTCCCAGGTTCTTCACGACTTTCATCAATATTTGTGAAATTCCTGGATTTTTCACAGTTGGGAAAAAAATTATAATTTTTCCCGATTTCCCGGTAGTGTGGGAACCCTGGAGCTCCTTTTTTCTGTCAGATTAGTAGAGTAGACATCATTTTGGATGTAATGAGAAGCCAATAATTTTACACGAGTACTGTACTAAAGCGGTACCGATTAATCAGCCATACTCAAAATCAGGCTGATTATTGGGTGTGTGTGATTTGGATTTTAAATGTTTCAGTCATATCGCAATGATGTCTGCATTGGGACAGTTTATAGTGATGTCTATCACTGGGGCATCATGACTTCAGACATGTTGCATTATGTCCCACCCAGTCACATTATCCTGACACCAGGCCGACCAGTCCCAACACTAACCTCTTAATGCTGAGCGCCAAGCGAGGCAGCTGTTAGTACCAATTTTGTAAGTCTTTGGTATGACTCGGCCGAGGATCAAACCCACAACCTCCTGCATCCGAGGCGGATGCTCTCACCACTAGGCCACAGAAGCGGTCTGGGCTGATTATTGGAACAATCGGTATAATCAGTATCAGCAGAAATAATTGGTGTCAATGTAAACGAATTTCCAAAATATAAATTCAATCATAACATTCATCTTGACATGGCTTAAATTTTAAATCAGAATTAAATATTGGAAATTAAGGAATAAAAATGTGATTATGGGGTTAACTGAAAGAAAATATATTCTTAAAAGTAAATACTTTATAACACACTTGCTGTAAACTACCACTGATTGTCTGCACACAACAAATTATCAAGGCCTCATGTGGCTGTTGAACTTCATGCATACTCATTTGCAGATAGCTGGGCAGATTAGATAGCTAGCGAAATTTCCAACTACTATGAAACTATGACTCACTATAGTTAATCTGTTCTTTAGTCAGTCCTGCAATGCTGCTAATCAATGAATAGCGGTTGCACGCTGAAGCAGCTGAAATCTGACATACAATTATTATGCAGCATTGATATTGGTATGCCAGTGCCAGCAATGTTACCTCAGCTGCTGAGCTGCTTCAGAATGCGACTTTAGTATGGTTTGTGCATCCATCCAGTCATGTGGATAACTTAGTAGTAACTTGCTTGATTTAAAACATTATTTCAAGAGCACGAATCCATTGGATTATTAATATTGACTAGCACTGTACACTATTAAATATACTACCGAGCCTATGCATAATGTCGAACTCGAAACACTCAAGTTTAGTATGGAATTACTTCAAAGTAAATGCAGTCAACGAGTCCAAAGCAAATTGCACACTTTGCAAAGCATGTATTTCCAGAGGTGGAAAGGATCCTAAAAGCTATATAACATCAAATCTTGTCCAACTCTTGCACTGCAAGCACATCATCGAACATGGCCTGTTTCTTGCAGATAAAAAAAGAAAAGGATGCTGAGTAGTTAACCTCAGCAGATGCAGAAACTCCTCGTACTCTAACTATTGATGCCATGCTGAACCGGAAGCAGCCATTTGCATCTGACAACCCAAGAGCTATTAGTTGGCACCAAACTATTGCAGAGTTCATGGCAGTACATGTGCAAACATTTTCCATTGTTGAAGACATTGGATTTTGATGTCTGATGGCCAAGGCAGGACCAAGCTATAAAATTCCAAGTCGGAAATACTTTTCCACATCGTTGACACCTGACATGCATAAGGCGATACAAAGCAAGGTGCATGATTTAGTTTCTGCCCAATCTGACCTTAGTTTGACCTCTGATGCGTGGTCAGACCCACCCATCGGCGCAGCCATGTCGAGACTTACAACACACTGGCTGACAGAAGACTTTCAGCGGAAACAGGTGATTTTATCAGCAACGCCTCTCAATGAATCACATACAGGAGAACATTTGGTGAGCAAACTGGACAAATAATACGAGGAATACAACATTCCCAAAATTCGTATTCATATTCTTCAAAGTAATGGAGGTGCAAACATGGTTAAAGCAATGCGTCTGGCTGAACTTGACAGCATCAGCTGTTTTGCACACGTTGCAGCACGTTGTCAGTGATGGCATGCTGTTGCAACGAGCTGTCAAAGATGTTTTGGCGATCTCGCGATCCATAGTCAGAAAGTTCCAGCACTCCATCCTGGCACAAAAGCAGCTTAAAGAGCAGCAAGAAACATTTGGCGCTGCCCATAAGAAACTCGTCCAGGATGTCCAGACACAGAAATTCTGCATACAATATGTTGGTATCGTTGTATGAACAAAAATAAGTCTTGGGGGCTTATGCTACTCTATATGACCTGCCTAGTCTAACAGCCCAACAGTTGGTCTTGATTAACAATATTGTGGACACATTAGGCCCATTCGCGCACATTACCAAGGAAGTAAGTGATAGCCAAACATCAGTATCCGTCATTCTTCCTTTGCTGAAAATGCTCTGAATGTTGCTGGCTCGAGGGCATGAAGCAAGTCAAGGTATTCAGACAAAGCGCAGTGATATGTTGACGTCACTAAACACACGCTTTGCTGACGTTGCCAGCAACAAGAGGCTTCTCTTGGCCACCATCTTAAATCCATGATTCAAACTTCACCAATTCAGCGAAGAATTTCTTCTGATCAGATCCAAAGAATGGCTTAGAAAAGAATGCATCATAGTTGCATCAGCTGACATGCAGGAGGAACACCGACCACAATAAAAAAATGAAACTGAAACAAACACCACTGGACCATCAAAGTCGCATCTCTGAGATTTGTTTTCTGTGGCCTGTGACAATCCATGTGGATGACGCCGTTGACGTGATGCTTGAATTGTATCTGGCCAGCCCTCTGTTGCCACGAGAAGAAGACATATACGGCTGGTGGAACGCTCACAGGTTTCAGTTCCCCTACTGGGCCAAATTAGCTAGATGCTATTTGTCTGCACCAGCTTCAAGCATTCCGAGCGAGCAGCTATTTAGTGGCGCAGGCTAGATTTTTTTTGGATCGTTACTTGGAGAGAAGGGAGAAATGTTACTGTTGCTTAAATACAACCTACCTCAACTAGGCTTTCAGTATTAGCTGCAACCAGCGTACAGTGATGTCTAAATTTAGTCTTAAAGCATACGTATTATTAATTGTAATTATTATTAGGCTATTGTTATTAACATTTTTTAGTTATTTATTTTAAATCTAATAATGGTGACCTGCATCATGGAACTTAAGTTAAAAAACTAGCTTAATACATTTTCATTCATTTATATCTTGAACTGGCAAACCATAAGTTTTATCAGTGTTAGTTTTAAAGTTTTTAAGTTTTATGTTTGTGTGATAGTTGGTTTCTATAAAAAGCAATACACTTCTTATCCAGTTTCTGTTTTGTTTTTGTACAGAAGTTCAAATTCACTTGCCGCATAAACAACCTTGTTATAACTCACACGGCAAAATACCTACTTGCATTACACTAATAGGTTTATGTTTCTGAACCAGTCATTGTTATAAAACAAATACTAATGAAATAATCGGTCTCATAATCGGCTATATGCAGTATAGGCATAATTGGCAAAAAGTGATATTGATACAGTTTATTTATAATTTGCAAAAGTGAACCAATTTTTTGTTTAATTGTTACAGTCTCAGACCTGCCAACCCTGATGAGTCCATCTCAGTAAGATTAATCAGTTTTCAGTAAGGTGTAACAAAATATCAATAACTGCTATTGTAAAGCTGGAAAATGTAATTAAAAGTTCAACGCATTGACGATAAACATTATGTTCAATTGAGAAGTTTGTAATGTATGTGTTGACTTTACCAATGGTACAGTTGCACAAACTCTAGTTCCAAACCCTATGCAGCTCAATGGCTTGTTGCTATCTCTCAACTTGACATAATTCTTGGAAATTCTTTTCCATTTCACATGACGACAGCAATCATATCTCCCACGAGACATACTCAAATTGGCACATGATGTCCAATAAAAGTAATTGTGTCCTTTCCCGCTTTTATTCACAAGAATCTGAATTCTCCTTTTTATTCTTCTGTGTTGATTATTAACACTTTTCTATAAGCTTATTTTCCCTTTTGTCTTAAGGACACATGGTGCTAATGATATGGAAAAATGGGAACCAGCCTGGAAATGGGTGAACATAAAATAGCGTATATATGGGTTTGGCTGACTAGTATTAGTTAATAATGTAAGTTATGTTTAGGAAAAAGAATCTTTTGAGAGCTTATCCTAGTTGTAAGTGAAGAAAATAGATTATTGATGGAATTTCATTCCTTTAACAGTCTTGAGTTTGGAACACTCATTACTAAAATTAGCACCTGACTCTTTGGTGCAGAATTGAAAGCATGCATATCAAACACATGCAGGTCCAGAAAATGCAGTGGCTCATATCCTTTCCTCTACATAGAAGCTGACATCCAGGTTTCATCTATACTGATAAATATAGGTTTGATCATGAGCACTCAGAAGTTTTAAGATATTGAATTTTTAATATCATGGTGTTTGCATAGGTTTACTATGGGAATTGAATTAGTACCACGAGTCCTTAAACATGCATCGCTTTCTGGACTCCATTTTTAAAAATTCCTTTATCAACAGTTTGATCATGCAGACACTTCGCATGAACAAGCAGATGCAGTGTAAAGTGTCTGGGGTGCCGCTGTAAAGTTAGTCTAGTTCTCTGACTAATTTCACTAATTCTAAGATGAAATCCGGATCCAAATAAAACAAATGAACTAAGTATCCAGATTTTTTGGCAACGATCATTTTCTCATTGTTTTTGCTTGTATGCTGTAAGTCCATATTTTAAGGGTAACTTTTGTAAGACTTTTGGCAAAATCGTAAGAGTTGGCAGGTCCATAGTCTTTTAATTGGACTTTAAATATAGTTTTCAAGTTTTAAAGTTTTCAAGTTTTAGTTTTCAAGTTTTAAAGAAAACAAGACTGATATAAATTTGTAACAATCATACCATCATCATCTGATTTTATTTTCTTTGCTTTAGATGTTGCTGCTCTCCTCTTGCTCTTAGGGACCTCTTCCCCCTCGTACACCGTACCCAGCACCTCTATCTCATCCACAGTGGGATCTGACTTCCTGCTCGCCACTGTAATACACATGCATCAATGCTTCAGAAATTGTCCCTAACATGTAACATGTAAATAATCATAGCCACTTTTTAAAAAATTAAGATTGTTACAAATGGAAGGTTGACTGAATAAAATGTCTTAAATACCATGTTTTATTTCAGGAAAAATGTGTGTGCAAGTGTGAAGAAATGCACTACACACCATCTACCATATATTGATCATTTCCCCCAATTTAATAGGTTACCTCGTAACAGAATATAAAAATGTAATTCTTGTGCTAAAATATTATTTGTAGACAACAAAACATCTATTTACACCACTCCCTCAATAACTTGTGCCCTGATAACTCGAGAACCCGCTTATAACGCAGTGTCAGGTGTGGATCCCATTTTTTTAAACCTGAAAATACCCCCAAAATGTATCACTATTTGTTAAACTTGAAGAAAATCGCGATCAAAATTGGTAACGGAAACTTTGATGTATCGCTCGTTTTATCGTTGAAAACGGTAGATAGGACCAAAAATTTTAATCAACACTATGAAATATCAAATTTAAAAATAGCTCATACAATTTTTTACATTTTCTTTCCAAACGACATTCATAGTACACCGCAATTAACAATATGTAAGGAAATTTCGATCAATGAAGATGTCACTTACGTCAAGTGGAGGCAGTACTTTAAAAAATAAATACAAATTAAATAATTTTTTTTATCAATTGAAATTTGTGTTCTAGTTCCATCTTTCAGTTCCTTTTAAGTGCAATCTTCATAAATGCAATGTGTCCTCATGTAATTAAACGTAAAATGCGTCAATCTACCGTAACAGCTATGTCTGCAAGCATTTCTCTGAGAACCTAATTTAGTGCTGACTGTGTTTTAATAACTGACTTGTGGAAGTATTTGTTGTATTGTTGCACTGAATTAAAAGCTGGCCTCCTTTGTATTATCACGTTAATTATGTCTTTTGAATTAAAAAAAAAGGAGGTGGAATAAAAGAAAAGTTAAAAGGCACACAAATCGGACTAACTTAAAATCTAGTGGCTTCAGTCATATGTCGGGTGAACTCACTTCATTTGATCAATCGAACACTGTAATAAACATTATTGTGTATGTAACAGAAACTACCTTAAATTAACCAACTATTTCATAACTGTGATCAATGATAACAAGGCAGCCAAGTGAAATGAATACTTCATAAAATACTGAGCTTGATTTCACAGATACGGACCATTGTGGGCAAGCAAGTTTCAGAGAATTCTTTAACTGGCATTTAGAGATATCCTCAAGGATGATAAGAAATTGCATTATTACTTCCACTGAAATCATGACATTAACATTGCACTAATTGAACAATAAAAAATTGAGTTTCAACGTAGACGTGTCACCAAATAAATGTCGCATGTTTTTGAAAAAAAGGAATCTTGTTTGGTGGTGTATCAATAGTTAGTCTAGTTCCCAAATTATGGACTAGCAATTTGGCAAGATACTATTAAACACCACTACGGGAACCAGACTCATCAAGAAAACAAAAAGCAAGGATGTAATACACAGATTTTTCGCGCACACGTGATGGTTGTTCAAACCAGATGGATTGATCTTTCATATGTTGGATATTTGTAAAAAAAAATGTTATTTAAACAGAATAATGAACAGCTTCATTAGAAAAAGTGCATTATTAAAAATTATTATCAACGTGTTTGTAAAATGAGGATTCAGTCATCAAACAGCCCAGTTCCATAACACCCCCCCCCCACGATTTTCTCGATGTCAAAGCGATTTTTTTTCTCTCAATTTTTGGAGGTCCCTTGGTAACTTACGCTTCACTTATAATGCAGTCTATGTTTGTGGACCCAGTTGTGCGTAAGTTATCAAGGGAGAGGTGTATGTTCCTATTAGTTATGGCATGCTTTATGTAATAAATGGGCCTTGTTCAGGTACATCAGGCAACAAACCAAATTTCCATTGGCACATCTCCAAACAAATTGAGCTGTTTGCAAGTCAGAATGAACGAATGAACAAATAAATAAATAAATAAATAAATAAATAAATAAATATACTGGTAGGAATAGCCCATCAAAGTGTGAAGATACTAAACTAATTGAAAGACTGGAATCACTATTTTGTTTCACTAATATCATGTATGAACCAATTTCAACCACAAGACTTAACAATAAATAAAGATTACAAAGAAGAATAAAATCACACTTCCACAACTGGTATGCTAGACGGGTCCTCAAGATCACCAGTGAAAAGACACCAGTAGTGAAGATCAGTGTACTACATAAGTTAACAATAAAACCTTATCAATTAGGTCAATTCATGCTGAATGGTTAATTCCAGCTTATGCAAAAAATGTGTGAATGATTGGACCTAACAATCCACAGCTCAGAGAAAGCTGTGTTTTTTTAAAAAAAATATTCAATTTCAGGATTATCTACCAGACAAACATTCATGTGTCCCAGTAGATCTGAATGACATGATGTTGGGTTTAGTCTCTATCGTTATTTATCTCACAAAATACTGATTTAAGCCAGGAAGTGGAAATTACAGCTACCAGATACTGTATACATTCATGTGCACTGAATCAATACAAAATGCTTTATAATTCTTTTTCTTAAAATGTCTACATAAAGAAACATATGTAAAAGCCAATTTTTTAAATACCACATTGCAGTAACAAGTTCACTTATCAAATAACTTTGCTGATCTCTAGGAATGTTTAGAATGAAAATGAGTTTAGGGGCTAATTTTCTAATGGGTCTTTAAATTCATGGTCAAAGTAACATCAAGAACCATGAAAACCAGAGCATACACAGTATATAGTCCTACCCACTTCTATATATTGACATCACTTATGTCGACAAAAAATGCCAAGTCCCAGGCCCATGGTATATTACTACTACCAAATTTTTCATGCTTATGGTAACCATGTTGATAGAAACCAATGGTCCCAAATTGAACAAATCCTTTGTTTCATAAAAGTTTATTCTGACAAGTTGCCAGTTTCGACTCATACTTAATGTACAAAAATATTTGATGATTGCTGCCACATTAATAGTTATTTGTTTCATCCTCCATATTTTGCCTTTTGATGCAACTTCAATAATAATGCAGCCTCATCAAAGCAAGCTGGCTACAATCTACAATAAAAATGCACATTTCAACAAAGGAAATCAGCACCAAACTCAACTAAAAGCAAGTTGGCTATAATCTTCAATAAAAATGCACATTTCAACAAAGGAAATCAGCAACAAACTCGACTAAAAGCAAAGATGTTGGTGATTGGGTCCACATTAGTATCTTTTATTAATACAATATGATGCAAATTTGTGGAAAAACTAAATAACCATATCTGTACTATTTATATATAACACTGAATAGATAACATTATTTCATGTTGTCAGAACATATCATATTTTATTGATAAAACATCAAACTCCTGTACTGGAACACATTTATTATGCAGTGAATGTTTAAATTTTTCATAAGAAAAAAGTAACTTCATGTTTATGATAGCTACCAATGGTGGCATAAAATGCAAACAAAATTTAAAATCTCGTGAAACTAAATATCTGTTCCTCAAGGAAGTTAAATGTGTATCATCTTGCAAAGATGTTTGCGAAATTTTCATTTGCTGATGGGTCTTCATTTCCCTATGAATAGACTCATCCACTTTGTAGCCTCAGCAATATTCCATTTGTTTCTTGCTGACCAAAATCTGGGCAGATTGTACATGTAGCACGTATACAACTACTATCCAGCTGCAGGCTACAGTGAATGTCATAGTGAATTGTTTAGTGACATGTGTTTCTTGACAATGGGCGATAGATCAAACAAGGAATACGTGGAATAGAGATGACATGAAAGATCATGTGACATATACTTAAATTCACAGATATACATGTACAGTACTTAATGCAATATTGATTATATCACACAAAGGTAACACAAATGTAAGGTGGCAATACACAAGTGTATTTCAAACTAGTTTTGTCTTCATTTAATCAAAATGTCCACTATTTATTTCCCCTCCATATAAATCCTACTGAGGGCATGTCATCTCTTACAAATTTCACTTGGAGCTTTTTTCTCAGCCCTCTGCCCCACCATCAACACTTATTTCGATATCTGCTTATGTTGAGAATATTATTGCAAGCCCAATGACATTGAGATAAACAGGTAATACTGTATATATAAGCAAGCACATACACAAATTCTGTAATTTCAGCAGGAATATACCCACCTTTTACAGGTTCCTCCACCTTGTTCAAGTTTGGTGGAGGTTCATTTTCATCACTGATAAACACAACGTGTGGCTCCACATCTGGTACCCTTGGTTCAAGCTCTAGGGTTGGAGCTTGCTGTGAGGATTGAGATTCACTGATCGACAGTTCCAGTGCTTCCTGTAGCTCCATCTCATATATGTTGTCTTTTAATGAAGGCCTGGGTAGAAATATCAGAGATAAAGCTGAATTTGTTGTGAAAGCAATACTAAATCTTGCTTCTTTTATTTCACACATAATATGATCACCACACCCTTAATGCTAGTGGATCTAGCTGTTAATTGAGCTTCACTGCTACAATATAATGCTGACACAATACCTTCCAGGGTTTTTCCTAACATTTCTGAAGGAAGCTCTGTAGCCTTTGGAATGGGCAACACATGCACATAAATGAGCTAAACGGAGATTTCAAAATAAAGAAAGAAAACCGAGACAGTAAAAAAGAAAAACAAGACAATGTGTTTTAGTAAGCTAAACACAAGCATGTTTTAATGTCATAAAACAGTCAGTTGTTGTTGTTGCAGGGTTTAATGCTCTTTTTCAAAACATGATAGGCTATACATGGCGGCCAGTATTAATGGTGGAGGAAGAACCCAGGAAAACGCCGGAAAGAACCACCAACCCACGACAAGCTACTGGCAAGCTTACTCACATACCCACATTGGCCGAATCCAAGACTCGAACCCACGCAGACAGAGGTGAGATGGCAGTGATCTGTAATGGAAAGTGCTTTGGACCACTCGGGGCCCCTAAAACAGTCAGTAAGCACATTATCAAAAAATTCAAATGAACTCTTGTTAAGTAGTTTCTGCGACATGTCATAAAATCTAGCACAGCAAATATTTCATATTTTCCCATCAAAGAACTGTGACGAACACTGATATTGTATTTTTCATTCTTGCTGGAAGCAATAAGGCAAAAATGAAAACCCTTGTCATCAGACCTTCTGAAGGTTTTGTCATACTAATGTATATGCTAAATATTTACTTGATTTTTTAAACATAGTCACCATATTTCAAAAACATCAATTATAGAAAGGAATCCCTTTGCAAAAACAATACCCACTGCATACCACTCAACATTTACAGATTTTGGTGACAACTCTGTCCAGATGAGTATGTTAAACGAAGATTAAGTTGATAAAGAAAACATGACTCCATAATTTCTATAATGCTAAAATCTTGTATGACAGAAAATTATGTTAAAATTACATTGTTCAATCATTGCTGGGAGTTACATTAAATTGCATAAAATCATAGTCGATAAAAAATTCTGGGCAAGTGGCAGAAAATTTTACTTACACAAATTTCTCAACATATCCCAAACTGCTGGCCAATGGAATTTTTACACCTCTGTAACCACTGATTGATTTTAAAAAAAAATAGTTGGGCATTTTTTGACCAGTATTTACAGCTGTCATTTTCATGATTTTATTTTGCATTTGTTTTGTAATTGGGTCTGAAACTGAGCTTAACTAATTTTCTCTCAATGTTGGAGGTTAGGAGAGTCTGAAAATAAATTGATAAAATATCCAGAGAAAATGTTTGTAATGCAAATAATTATTTAGTTTATCATCTTATAAGCTTAGAAATATATACAAATTTATGATTATTTTCCAATGTATTGCAGTGGATGGATTTTCATTGGCCATGGTACATGCAGGCATTTGGAGCATACCCAATACTATTTAGTGCTATCTAAAACTGTCAGACAAGAGTGGTTTTCCTTTGGATAGCGATATTGACACCAAAGCCCATAATTTGTTATTAGTTACTAATGGAGTGGCAGTGCATGTTCTTTCAGGGATGTAATTTTGGGGACGGCTTGGGTGAGAGTGTCTTGAAATATGAAAATAATAGAACAGATTTTCTCAAATACTACGCTGGTGGCTAATGAGCTATATGCGTATTGTTTAAAAATAAAATCCTGGTTCAGTGTTTAGCCTTTGTTGACCTGTCAAGAGGGCAGTTTATATACCTCTGTCCCTCTGTAATGATTAAGATTTGTTAAATTAAAAGGGACAATGGCAACACAGGGTTGGAAACGTCCCTGGATATGGTGCAGCAGTTAGGAAAATTCATTGTGTTGAGTAGATAACATAATGGATCTAAAAGCAGAAATACTGTCCATTCTTTCTCTGATAGAGGTCTCGCTAGCATTTTTAAAGGAGTCCAGGACTCCTTTCTTGGTAAAAATAGAAGTCCCACCAGCAGAAGTTGCAGTCCCCAAAAGTATACTAGGCATACAAGAAGCGACTAAATGTCAGGATGAAAATAACCAGTGGTTAACACTGAGTTTAATTTTTCGAATTCTTTACACCACTGACATGTAACTCGTTTGCCCATTAAAGTGAGACTGATTTTTGTCAATTCAAGTAAATTCCACATTCCAAACACTAAGCCAGGCATCACACACTTCCTTATACTTGGCTACTGTTCCATCCAAACTCTTAGTTCTAGCAGCTTCAGCACTCTTCTGAATGTCATTACAATCTTCATCAATTTGCCGCTTAACCCCAAAATACTTATCCAAAGTTTGCAAACTGCATTTTGGATAAGTCTCAATGTATCTTGATTTCGAGGTCACATGCACTACTCTTTCTGCTACAATAGGAAACAAACACAATATTGAAAACGAAACTTGTTCTTTTGATGTTCTCTTATAATGATCACGTGTACATCTCTGGGTCTTCCTGCCTCTGAATTCAGTCAATGTTAAATACCAGCCCATTTTCCCACCACTCAGCAGCTAGTCAGTCTTTGAACTTGCTGCCCAGCTACTACATCATGTTCTTTTCATGTACTTTTATAATGACAACATGTAAGTCTGGGATCCTTTCAGCCATTGAATTCATTGTAAATATCAGCACCGCTAAAACGATCAATTGATCAACACATTTACACACTAAGCGAATGGTTGAAGCAGGACTGGCAAGTTTTTGAATTTGCTGCCCAGCTATTGCCTGCGTAATGAGGACTTCTGAATAAGATATTTTCTGCATCCCAGAGATGAAGCTGTGTAAAATGTGCAATATTAACAAAATATCACCGTGTATACCCTTTTCCTTCATCTTTGCCTACTAGTAAAAATAACTATATGATATATTGGTGGTTAAGCTTGAACACAAGACAACAACTACTATATTTCAAATCAAAAGTATTAGTCAAGTTCACATTGTGTCACTAAAAAACAGAATAAATGTGCCACTGTTAGATTAACTAGATCTCTCCACATGAGGCTATTTGTTTTGATCATGTGAACATGAAGCTATTTGTTTTGATCATGTGAAAATATGGTATCAGTGTTCACCTGACTTCATATAGCAGAGTGCAATTGAGGAAGCAAACAAAGCAAGGAACCAGACTAGTGGGAATTCTAAAGAATGACACTGATAGAACAGGTTGAAGACAAAATTTTGGAGGGAGCAGGAAGATTTCCTCAAAGGATGCATGGTAGTCCGAGACTTCCTTGGACACCAGATCAAGGAAAAAGCCATGACCATCATTGGGCAAGTGATGGAACAGTACGGTGCTGGCATGTGCTGCCTTCAAAGGTCCATTACTGGATACTGTGGGAAACCTGATCAATAAATCTGGTGCCAGTTGTTCTAACCAAATACTGGGTGTCACCTGCATCATTGGGAAAATAGATCACTGGCACTGGTACTGGAATGGAAGAGGCCAGCTGACATCTGATTCTGAAGTCCAGTATTTGCTATCAAGGGACAGAAAACCACACCCGTACTGGGCTACATATGTCTAAGTCTGGTCTGTGTGGGCCACTGAACCAAATAAGTAATGGTCAAGTTTTTGTGCCGGCATTTGACCATGGTGGTGGTAAAGATGGCACTAATGTTATTGAACTCCATTGTTCACAGAGAATTCTGGGTATTTTCTTGATCAACAACTTCTTGGTTTCTAGTAACTGTAAAATAAAAAGTAAATTGACAAGGTCTCCAAAATGCTTTCTATCATGACATGTACTATTATACATTTTATATACTTTCTTGTTTATTGCCATTACTTTTATTCATTAGTTCGAGCGGGGCCCCAAGCGACCGAGTGGTCTAAAGCGCTCACTATTACAGATCACTACCTTTCTCACCTTTGTATGCGTGGGTTCGAGTCTTGGGTTCGGCCAATATGGGTATGTTAGAAAGCTTGACAGTAGCTTCTCGTGGGTCGGTGGTTATTTCCGAGGTTTTCCTGGGTTCTTCCTCCACCATTAATACTTGCTGTTATGTATAGCCTATCTTGTGCTTGAAAATGGCATTAAACCCCACAACAACAACAACACTAGTCTGAGACACAGCATTGGCATTAAACATCACAATGTTGCATCCAGGAATTTACAAGCAAGGGGTAACTCTCCCACATCCTACCAAAAGGGGGTCAGGGGGTGGGGCTTACTTGTCAAAATGCAACTAGTACTTGCTAACTTACCATCTAAAGTGAGTTCTGAGTAAATAATCTCCCATCTTTTCTCCTTCTACAGCAGCTTACAGTTTTTCCGTAAACAAAGGATTCTGATGCTTCTAACTAAATAAACATTAGCTAGTTAAGTCTAACAGAATCAAGCTTGTTTACTGAATCATTATGTGTATTGTTCTTACAGCTGAAACCACACTCACAATCAGCAGTTTGTAATGGTACACAAAGAGACAATTTTGCAAGTTTCATGAGATTTGGGAATTCGTTTTTATGGTGCAATACAAAAAGCTTTAATAATGTCTGGCTGTGATCTCTGGGACATCTCTGCTGAAAAATCCAAGGTTTCACAACACTCCATTCTACTCTAATCTAATCAGGAACAAGTAGGTCCTCGCTCACAACTTATATGGTACTGCAGGAAGATCCTTACCCTAAATTCTTTATTCCATGTGATTCAGCCTCATTAGCAGAAATGACAACTCCAAACCTGAAATACGGTGGACAAATTTATAGGAAAACTGATTTCTTCCTCCAGCTTTACTTCAAATTCATTTGTATCTTATCAAACTCAAGCCTGGTTGATCTGATAAACCTCCAACTCAAGCCTGGCTGATCTGATAAACCTCCAACTCAAGCCTGGCTGATCTGATAAACCTCAACTCAAGCCTGGCTAATCTGATAAACCTCAACTCAAGCCTGGCTGATCTGATAAACCTCCAACTCAAGCCTGGCTGATCTGATAAACCTCAACTCAAGCCTGGCTGATCTGATAAACCTCAACTCAAGCTTGACTGATCTAATAAACCTCAAATCAAGCCTGTTTGATCTGATAAACCTCAACTCAAGCCTGGCTAATCTGATAAACCTCCAACTTAAGCCTGTTTGATCTGATAAACCTCCAACTCAAGCCTGTTTGATCTGATAAACCTCCAACTCAAGCCTGGCTGATCTGATAAACCTCCAACTCAAGCCTGGCTCATCTGATAAACCTCCAACTCAAGTCTGGCTCATCTGATAAACCTCAACTCAAGCCTGGCTCATCTGATAAACCTCCACCTCAATCTTAGTTGATCTGATAAACCCCAACTCAATCTTAGTTGATCTGATAAACCTCAACTCAAGCTTGGCTGATCTGATAAACCTCCAAGTCAGGCTTGGCTGATCTGATAAACCTCAACCCAAGCATGGCTGATCTGATAAACCTCAACTCAAGTTTGGCTATCTGATAAACCTCAAGCCTGGCTGATCTGATAAACCTGCTTTTGTCCAGGGCTGAGCAAATCCCATAGCCCGACGTCCCGGACTAGTCATTTTTGAAGTCGGACAAGTAAAATTTTCCAAGTCACTAGTCCAGGACAAGTGCGTTTTAAAAAAGTCGGGCTAGTCCTTATTTTCGTGCTTTAATCACTATATCTGTGTTTATTTGGCCAATCATGCCCTCTGGGCATACTGAATACTTGATTCTACCCCTCTTAGTGTATACATTTACATCCTTTTACCGCTTTACTGCATATTGGGCTAAGCGACCAAATTAACGGCAAATCAAAACACGTCAAACAAAAGAAAACCAGTATGATCAATTAGCAGTGTTGTAAGCGGTTTTGTTGCAATGAGTTTACTCAATCTAGATCATAACGAGCGGCTCACTATGATTTTAATCCAGCGAGTCAGTGTAATTAAATTAATGAAAGGTACTTTACCGACATCAGCGTTGGTTTCCTTTATGAACCGATTAAATGACAGTAATGATTCTTTAATTAAAATTGATTATACAGATGATTAACTTCCACGTACGATATTGTGTTTGAAGCGAAACAATTACACTAATTAATGAGTTGTTTCAGATCATATTTAAAAGAGAAAATTGATGTTATGATCACTTTAGAAGTAGTTGTCAAGCAAGCTGATAGTTACTCTGTGGATAAAATGAGTTTGCTAAATTATTAAGGTAATAACGGTGATTCGGCGAAGGTAAATTTGTTTGAAAATGGAGGGATAAAATGTAAGACGGATACCGAGTGTGCGGTAGCTATTTCTGAGTGTGAACGAGGATTTAGTTCAATGAACTTAATCAAGACTTCTTTAAGGAATTCCTTAAACCAAAAGAGTTTACAAATGCTAATAAACATTTCTGGAAATGGACCAGAGCTTGAGGACTTTAACCCAGACACAGCTATCAACTGCTGGCTTAGTGCTGGTGCAGGTGGCAGACATATACATGGACATATTTTCAAATCCATCAGATAAAACATATATACATGAACCTGAAGAAGCCAAATGTATAACAACCAATGTTTTTGAAAAATTAAATTCTTTTAAGAAATAATTACGTTGTATATCATTGTATTTTTCTTTGTTCTTTTCTATGGATTAAGCACATACGTCTCATCAAATCTCGGCAAGTGATTACCATTTTGAGACCAGTGAAAAATAAGGTGGAACTAGTGATGAATAAGGTGGGACTAGTGAAGAGAAAGGTGGGACTAGTGAATTTTCTGAAACCACTTGTCCTGGACTAGTGGTTAAAAAAAAAATTTGCTCAGCCCTGTTGTCATCAGAGTACAATAAGTGCGTTTGCTCCAGGTGCCAACATTATTGGAATGACGTATACTTTAACCACTGCCTGACTGTATGTACTTCATCAGAAAAAATCAGTTTTCTTCTTCAGTTTGCTTTTTACAAATAATAAAGGTGAGACAGAACATGCTTTTCAATCTCGCATAGTGACTTTACATAAACACAGTGCCTGTCACAACACTAAATTTCTGATAATATAGAGCAGACGTGTGTGTCTAAATGCCAAAAGACAACGTTACAATACACCATATTATGGTGAAATTAATTATATTAAATTCATGCGTATATTAACAGCTAAATTTATTAGACTGACTGTAAAACATTCTGACATAGTAGCGTGATCTCAATGAAAAAAATAAAAATTGAGTACTAGTGTACTTAAGCAGTGTGGTGGGAGATAGCAGGAGCTTTACAAAGAATTATATAATAAATATAAGACATTTAAATTCAATAGCAATCATGTAATAAATCTATTTAAAATTTCTCATAACAATTTTATTCAGTTTTTGGATATCGGTTATGTAAAAATATATAAGTGATGGTTTTAGAATACATGGCTAAAATTCTTTTCCAATTAGATGTTCATACTTTGCTGCTCTGACAGCTATCTGCCAGAGCACTGTCTGCACTTGTATTTATAGACTCCTATTCACATCACATGACCTTAGTTAGCCAATCAATGTTTGTCCTTTTCAGGGTTAGCCATGGCGGTAACAAGTCAACTGTTCAAACTGCATGGAAAAATCCCTCTAAACACAAAATTTAGACAGAATTAAGTTGTCCTCTCAATGTCCCGTGGTGTGCCTTTTTACATTTAATCTTACTTACATATTCATACCTATGATTAAGCAGAAGTGAACGAAACGGACAAGTGAATTTCGATGTGAATCGAGCGAGAGTACAACGTACTGATGATGCAATTTGGTCGTAATATGGTTAGAAACAGACCCTATCAAAAGCATAATATATTTGCTCATTAAAGTAAAATAACAAGTTCTACATAGGCAAGAACTTTCTAACTTATTGTTCAACGAAAGTCTGACAAAAGAAATGTGATTCTTTGGCCAGGCACTTCGATTCCATCACTATCCTGCATCTCCACTGTTTCGGTAACAAAATCCACCGGATGGTTCAAGTCACCAATTTATGGACTAACATCATGTTTCTGGCTTTGATAATTCCAAAATCATGGAAGGTAAGACATTTTATTACCTAAACTATTCATGTGAAATTCCAGCACGACACACACATGGTCCAACATGCAAATGAATATGGCACAATAACTGCTAACATGCAAACTTCTTTCCACTTAATGTTGATGTCCCAGGCTTGTAGAACTGTTGATGTCTTTAGATGAATTCCTCGACAAATTCATTAATACTCATGACAACGGCGTGACAGTATGAGGATCAGAGCAGGGTTTTATACTCACATTTAGTATAAAACACAGAGTAGAGATTTAAAAGAGATGCAGATGGAGATCTAAACAATGGTGGGTGGGTGGCATACATTCAGGAATGGAAGTAGCTCAGATATGGTAGATGTTTTCAGTGACAGATAAAAATGACATGATCAAATATGCCAAAGTCTCGTAGGTCAAACATCATCTCACATCTCAATGTTAAACATCAAAAAATCTTCATGCATTAATTGGACAATGTTTGTGCATGCAAAACTCCATTCACAATACCATTAAGGTATTACAACACAGTGAACTGCCTCATGTTTTTCTGACTTTGTTTCATGTTTGTACATTATCAGTATTAGTAATATTATTGGAAAAGTAATGTAGTTTTTAATAGTGCCAAGTATTTTGGTTTGTTGAGTTAGGTATTACCAGAAAATTGGGTTCCAGTGAGATGGCAAGTTGCATCATAATTTTGTTCATCCTCATTCTCCATATATCTCAATGTAGTGTTAATTGTTTAGTGGCCAATGTAACAATGATATTACAGTTCTGATGGCAAGTTGCATCACAATTTTGTTCATCCTCATTCCCCAAATTTCTCAGTGTAGTGTTAATTGTTTAGTGGCCAATGTAACAATGATATTACAGTTCTGATGGCAAGTTGCATCATAATTTTGTTCATCCTCATTCCCCCAAATTTCTCAGTGTAGTGTTAATTGTTTAGTGGCCAATGTAACAATGATATTACAGTTCTGATGGCAAATTGCATCACAATTTTGTTCATCCTCATTCCCCATATATCTCAATGTAGTGTTAATTGTTTAGTGGCCAATGTAACAATGATATTACAGTTCTGATGGCAAGTTGCATCATAATTTTGTTCATCCTCATTCCCCCACATTTCTCAGTGTAGTGTTAATTGTTTAGTGGCCAATGTAACAATGATATTACAGTTCTGATGGCAAGTTGCATCATAATTTTGTTCATCCTCATTCCCCATATATCTCAATGTAGTGTTAATTGTTTAGTGGCCAATGTAACAATGATATTACAGTTCTGATGGCAAGTTGCATCATAATTTTGTTCATCCTCATTCCCCAAATTTCTCAGTGTAGTGTTAATTGTTTAGCAGCAAATGTCCATCATATTATAGTTCTTATTTCTTACTTATAAAAAAAATGTTCACAAAGTCCCAATCATTTGCGTCTCATACAGTATGTGTAAATGTAGCTGGTACTGGTATAGAGTTTGACCTCTGTAACAATCTGGTTCCCAATGCTTTATATGCTAATGGTATATTTAGCTCTGAGTACTGTTTGCAAAATATGGAACCAGATGAACACACCACACATAAAAAGAATGGTAAATTATCCTCAACTCTAGGAAGATGTTCTGCAATGTAAGCATAATATTGTTTTACATTTGATTGAAAAGCCACATCTATTGAAATTCAGATCAATGTAAAAGGTTTTGAAATATGTACAGATGTAAATCATGGCAGATGTAAATTTTGACTAGCAGTAACTTAAAACTTACTAAATAACCTTCTCTGTGTTAGTTATTGATGGCCAATGCAGAATTATTCAAACTCAAGAATATGGAAAACAAACTTTTATGGAACAAGCTTTTAAGACAAATAAAAATAAGATTGCACAACACTTGTTATGAAAACTAATGGAGTATACTTCCCTGTCATAAGCAAACTCAGCTAGATGCATGTGAAGGTAGGAACTGTCTAATTACAGGATATGTTGCCGATCCCTCTACTGAAGAGGAGACCACTATCATCTGACTTCCACTTGATAAGCTGGAGTTGTTTTAGCAGTTTTATTGTTAAATCAAACCAAAAGATGTATCTTTTTTTTCTTCACTTGGAGGACGGGTTTTTTCAGATAGTGAATCAGCTTCTTATGATCAAATGTCTTGGGAAATTGAGACAATTTATCAGAGACTTTCATACCTGTTGTTTACTCTCTTTTTCTTTTCATTTGCTGTTGGTGCTGAGTCTTTCTTCTTCTCATTCTTCTCTTTGCTTGAAATCTTCTGCTTTTTACTGGGTGGAGGAGTGCTGTCCCTAAAATCATCTGAAGTTAGAATACAGATGCAGTAAAGGTTTTCAGAAGCTCTGTCAGTGTCTGATATCATTCAAAGGTGTCTTCGAATGACATACAATAAATACTTGTAAATAAGACTCAAAATCCTAAACATGTCAGTGATATTCAATTATGTTCTCACCTTTCTCATTCTCTAGTCCTACCGGATGTAAATGGCCTTAATGCCAACTGGATCATGAAACAGATTTGTGTATAGCTCCACACTAAAACATATTATATCAAATGAAGGTTATCAGAAATTATGGATAAAGAATTCAAATTTTCGTATTATCAAGGGTCAACTATCAGCAATGCAGGTAAATAAATACAGTTCTCAAAAGTTATCTACATACTATGACAGGATTAAAATATATCTGCTTAATATAAACAACTGGGGGCAGGAGATTAAGAACTATGGTCAATATCATGGATTATTTCCCATTCTTTCCTTCAAGTGATAAGAAAGTTTTGTTCTATGAGAAAACAAACTGATTAAATAACAAATTAATCAAGAACTATTTCAAATTGTACTTAATTTAGTTAATATGTACAGATCTTGTCCATAATAAAACTCATGGATATCTTGATGATATGACCCTTTTTACCAAGTTTGACAAAAATATGATCAGATATATTTACTGAAGTGTGGACATATTCAAGCAAACAGATGCAAGATCACTTCATCAGTATGCATGGATCTTGCTCATAATCCTACCCATCAAAGATCTTTAAGTCGGTTTACCAAGTTTACACAAAACTGGATCAGAAATAGTCTCTGGAGTGGGAACAAAATCTACCAATCAACTGCAAGATCACCTCTTTAATATGAGTCAGTCTCACTCATTACTCAACTCATACGAGATCTTTAAAGTCTGGTCAGAATCAATTAAAAAAAAATATCTCTTGAGTTAACAAGCTCAACCAATCAGATGCAAGGTTGCCTTATTAACAAATATCATTCTGGCTCACTAATGAACTTGTCCAAAATCTTAATATATAACAATATATTCCAAGTTAGATCAAAGTCAGATCAGAAATTAAGCCCCTGAGCGGTAATATGTACTTTATGACCATGGTTTTCTCCAGATCACAGGATCACAAACCAGTCACATTCCCTGAGTCAGACTCCACTGATTACTAATTGGCTGATATTAAACCATGGAGCAGTCAGATATCATAATCTTGCATTGCATCTGAGTTTTAGTGAGAATTGTTTGAAATCTTTGGGCCAGGTACCATTTTACCATCAAATGTAGTGCTATGGCAGTGCTAAGTCCTTCTTAGACTGAGTTACCTCCCATTGGTAGGATAATGTCTATCCTACCAATGGAAGGTAACTCAGTCTAGGAAGGACTGCAGTTAACTACTAATATAGAGACACTTTCTTGACCAGAGTTCTCATTAACAACCAGCTGGCATAAAAACCTATTTTAAAAAATAATAACATTGTAGCCATGTAATTTTTTCAACTCTGTAGCATATTTGATGCAATGACCCAGTATTGTATAGCATAATCTGAACCAACCACTCCAAAAGACAACGACTGCACAAAGGGTCATAACTTGTCAAAAGGGACAAATTTTTACAAAACTCACGAAAGACATGCAGTAATACAATAAACTGACCAATGAATGGTAGAGTAAAAAAACAAACAGTTATTGAGTTACGAGTGTACCAAAATGTAAATGAACAGATAGACATGTCAAAAAGATAATGAGAACTGGGTTCCTGCATTTTGGGACACAAGGCCATAACAATTACAACATAAAAACATTTTAAAAAAATGACATTTTTAGATGTAAATGCAAACTAAACATTCTCTACCATCAACATCATCTCCGTCACCAAACTTTGAGTAGTCCACTGACTTCTTTGCTCTGTAAAAATGAAAAAAAAAATGCAATGAAGTAAAAACAGAAATACATTTGTCAATTGTTGCAACTGATGATGTCAGCAGAAATGTGTTCAAAATAATTCACTGCACAAAACTGTACACAAATTTAATTTTCATTCCAGCAAATGAAGATACAAAGAACCAAACTGAGGAATGCTCCGATCATCTTGAACCACAAGACCATTCAAATCCAGTAATCAGTAACAAATATTTTGAGGTCATTCATCCTGAGGCAGAAATATGGACTGTGCTGATATATACATTATTGATGTGACATGTTTTTATTGCATTTTTACCTTGATACACTGTTTGTTTCATATGCTTTTTGACAAGAAATATGTATGGCTCTGTTTATTTATATAGCTCAAACTACATGCTGCACTACCATTTTAGGATGAAGGGAATTCTATTCGCTGCTAGAATAAGGTTAATTGGTGCAAAACAGAGTGAAGAGAGGTCAACACATAAAATGATAAAAACAGTTGCTTTAAACATACTTGTTCACATATATTTGAGATAAATAAAATAATTCAGCAAAATTGTTAATAAGTTTTGTTTTGGCAAAAGATGGAAACAACATAAATGGTTTATTGTTGAAAACAAGTGAGAGACATTAAGGAATAGGCTTACTTCTAACTTTAACTGGATGAAATATGAAAAGAAATTGTTTCACTTTACTATCAGTCAGTAAAAAAAACAGGAAAATAATAATTTTCTTGTGATCAAGCTAGAAATGCAAAGAATTACTAACTTCTTTAAACTTTATGTGAGGAAGTTTCAGAAGGAATCTTTTCCGAACACTTGCTTTAAATGGTTCTACATGCACCTTTGAACAGAAAAAGACAAAGGATTCTGTATTACACATAATACAAAAGCTTCGTGATCTGAAAAGAGGTGGAAGTGATGGGAGTAGGGATGATGTTGTCTAAGGGAAATGATAAATCTACTTCCCTATTTGGACAAAATTACAGACAATGAGCAGCCATTCTGCCTAGTTTCATCCACCATGATGGGCAAAATCTGGGCATATTAGTACTACATGGCTAGTTAGTAGAATTTATAAAATCTCATATACGTAGCCCTTGCATTTCAAGATCTTAATGTACTTGTAAGAAAATAATATGCTGCTATGAAACTGCGATTGTGTACACAGAAAGCAGCCTAACTGTATACAGCACATTAGTTTCACATGCACAAATTTTTTGATGATTTACTGTTTATGTTGTTCCATACTATTGGCCCAAACTGATCTTTACTAAATACTATACATTTATTCATACAGTTCTCACTCATTATAGTGTCGTTCGTTAGAATACTATTCTGGATAAAATGCATTACCACTATGGATCCCATGACAGAAATTACGACAGTGTTCTTACACTGGCCTATAAAAATTACGACAATATGGGTTGCAATAAAACATCAAAACAATATTTCCTTTTTAAAACATTGTTGGTTTTTTTTTATTTGGAAACTCCCAATGATATTCACATATTCATTGTCTGGGAAACGGAATCATTTTCCAGTATCAGAAAACTAGACTTAAAATTTTTACTTGTTTGCTTGTATTTGTTAGTGATAGCTGAGGAAAGGCAAATACCTATTTCAAAATACTTTGGCAAATGACATTTTGAACTCTGTGGTCTTAAACTATGTAGCAGAAAAAAGCAAAAACCAAAACGTTTACTAAAATCAATAAATAATTTATTTCCCTATAATACAAAGTGAAAATTCAAAAGACAGTGTCGCGAATTAAAGTCAAAATATTTCTAAATGTACTATCACAAGTTAAAAAGAATAGAATGTTCTGAATTAATTCCATAAGTCCTGAATGTCTTGATGTGAAAGAAATAAAAGTACTTGCAGATTTTCTATCAAAAAATGTGCAGTGTCACTATCAGTTATTTAACACCTCTTCCTTATTCACTTACATGTTATACACTACACTGGTGTGTATTAATAAAGAAGAATGATCCATGAATAAGGAACTATCCCAGTTATGAGGTCATGAATCATAAACAAAATAACTCAAGACATGTGTGTTGACTCAAGAAATTTTAATTCTGACTCCTGATATTTGGTGTCATGGGCCAAATGACTTCTCATAGACAGATGTCTTTGGGTCTATAGCAGACTGCAATGCAGTAATTTTTCTTGAGCAACTGAGGAACAAATTTTGACCTCTTACAAATAAAAATCCCTTGAGTAAATCTAAAAACTTTATAAAATACGCATGGTTTCATTATTTCGGGCCTCAATGGCGGATAACCCTTTTCAACCCCCCCACCAAATATAAATCCCTGTATTTAGGCATAAATGTTCACACATGAAAATCAAATAAGAAACATTATATCCATTGATAAATTTAACAATAATAGACTTTAAGCAATGGATGAAACATCCAGGCTATTTGCATTCTAAAATTTTATGCAATATTTTAGGTGAATTCAAGGGAGACAAATGAAATGCAGAATGAACCAAGAATGAAAAATACCGATTTGATCTTCTTTCATACATGTCTCATCATTACATTAAATTTATCAATTCGCACACATAATACACGTTTAGAAAACTTGAAAAGTAGTTGATTATAGAGAAAAACTAATAATTTAAGACATTATGTCAACACCCATTCTGTAATCGTTAAGTCGAAGTTCCCTCCAAATTCCATTATAACTGCGCAGAATGCCCTACTAAACTCCCATTTCGAAATTCGATTCCGGAATGGAACATGCGGTTTCCAGGTTTGTGCACAAGTCCCGACTTTAAGGTAAACTCTGAATCTTCAATGAATAACGTTTTAAAACAAAATAGTTTTTAAATTATTACGCGCGCGCGCGTGTGTGTGTCTGTGTCTGAGTGTGTGTGTGTGTGTGTGTGTACTGAGTTGGTCCACCAGTATTCTCGGCCCATAACAACATCGCACTGCCGAAATCGACCCATTAAGTACTCGGCCAATAGGTCCACAATTTATATAATAGTAACTTACTCGGCCAACCGGTCCACGCTTTATAAACTAATAATGTGAATGAAATGACCTTTGTCAACGGTCATTTCCTAAACAAAATCGTTGTGCATATGTGCATAAACTCCAGTTAAAGTACAACTCATGCAATCATGTAGGCATTCAGAACATAATAATAATAATAATAATAATTCACTGAATCAGTTGTTGGTAGGACCATAAATCTGGCCAAACTGCCTCAGTTGCTTTGAAGCAAGTATCTCTCTGTTGGAGTAATCCGACCAATAGTGCTGAAATCGGGCCTCCACGTCTTCAAAACGCCCATTTACGAAAGAAAGCGACTGTTCCCCTCACTTTCTAATATTATTTTAGAACAATATTGTGTCGAACCATTAAACAAATGACACGTGCATGCTAAAATAGTTACAGTATTGTTTGCTGACTTATAAAAGTCAATCCGAAACTGACCTTGTTCGCACTTTATTTTTCAGTAATAGTTGTTACGAAACTATACGAGGTCAAATATTTAAGGATCACAAAAACTACAATTATAACGAATCCATTCAAAATCAAAGGTAATGATCACAAAACTACTAACTTTGGGGCTAAACAGATTTTATTATGGATCGACTTCAGAATTATGTATTATTATTTTACCATGAATAGAATATTTTGTCGCAACTGTTAATCTTGACGACAATGTGAACTTCTTCAGTATATGTCTACATACTGGTCTTCATTGGGAAATACCACGTGGTGCAATGTAACTATTTATGTATTTACTTGTAACTCATCAATTAGAGGTTGTTTTTTTTTGCGAATCGATGAATGAATCTGAACCTTTAAAACTATATGAATCTGCATAATTTATTGAGAGAAATGTAATATTTCCTTAGTGAATCGCTTAGTTATTATTTATGAGTTGTGTAGGATGAAAATATAATTTGTAACAGTGACAGTTCGTTAGTACAATAAGCAATTAATGAAAGTATATTTAAAACATTTGACATGACAATCCGAGCAAACCCGGTTCAAATCATTTCTTCGCTATCAACCTATTTATTTTTACCACAATTTATTTTCCTTGTTCCTTAAACGAAATAATGTGTTTAGGACAATTGTCATTTTACAAGAAACGAATAAAATAAAATGAGTATGTTTATCTTGATTTTGTGAAGAAACGTTTAACGCAACGAAAGTTTGTATAAGGGCAATCAATCCTAGAAGATTTAGTTATAAAACTAAGAAGAAAAAGAAAGATATTAAAAAGATTTAAAATGACTACTTGACTATCGCTAACCATTGAAATCCTATAGCAAACTGAAATGACGGAAGTAGTATATTACATGACCTTTGACTTTTTGTGATTTTGTTTCAGCTGGTATTTTTAGCTGGCATATTCAGATAAATTATTGTACGTCATACATAATTGCCTGTTTTATCAAATAAGAAATGATGAAACATTACGATATGAGTAGTGAAAGGGGTGAGATTAGCGTCAATGGGAATTAGCATTACAAACACCCCCTGGGCGAGATTAGCGTCAATGGAAATTTAACATTAACCACCCTGGGCGAGATTAGCGTCAATGGAAATTTAACATGGGCAAAAAACCCTGGGTAAGATTAGCGTCAATGGAATTTAACATTGGAGAAAGGAAAAAAAAGGAAATATTGAGATTAGCATCAAAGGCATTCGAACAATGGAAAAAAAAATATCGATTCTAGGGACAAAGGCAATTGAACATGGGGAATAGAGTTTGGGTCTGTCTAGGGACAAGGGGAATTGAACATGGGAATAGAGTTTGGTTTTGTCTAGGGCAAAGGGGAATTGAACATGTTAGAAAAAAAAAACTACTTTAGGGACAAGGGGAATTGAACATGGGATTTTTTTTTTTAAAAATTTTTTATAAAGGGGTAGGCAATTGAAAAGTCATTCTCTTTTCGAGAAATATGGCTGGCCCTGAAAAGGGCCTTTGGCTTCTTCTTCTTCTTCTGCTTCTAATTTCTTCTTTTTCTCCACCAACTTCTTATTTTCTCACCTACACTCTTTTTCTTCTTTTTTCTCCTCCTCTTCTTTCTTCTCTTCCTCCTCCTCTTCTTTCTTCCTCTTCTCATTTTCTTCTTCTTTTTCAATTTTTTCATTCCATTTTCGTATTCTTATCCTTTCCTCTTCATCCTCCTTCTCCTCCTTTATTTCCTTCATCACACCACTTATCATGTCCTTTGCTTTTCTTAAGTTGTTAATCTCCATTTTTACTCTATGCGGACTATAAGAATAGTGGTCTTCATTGAGTCGTACTAGCATTTGTTCTATCATGCCCAAATTGTCAAGGACGTCTTGCAATGTTTGAAATTTATCGAGGTGGTTCGAAGCCATCTTCTCTGTAGAATGGTTTGAACGACGAATACTGTGGGTTCTTATACGAAAAGCATGGACGTGAAGGAAAACATCCCCCTAAAACATAAAAATGATATTACCTAGATCATGACCTAACATCGTGTGGACGTGAAAGAAAACATCCCCTACTTTTCTCATTTCATATAATATACTATCCACATAAGTGAAGCAACAATAAACAAACCCCAAATCTACTATTTACACACGCAAATCATTAAAACAAAATCCATAATCTACTATCCACACAATCGTACGTGAGCGGTTACAAAACCCAAACTATACTCTCCACATACGCTAAGAAACAATAAACAAAATCCATAATCTACTATCCACACAATCGTACGTGAGCGGTTACAAAACCCAAACTATACTCTCCACATACGCTAAGAAACAATAAACAAAATCCATAATCTACTATCCACACAATCGTACGTGAGCGGTTACAAAACCCAAACTATACTCTCCACATACGCTAAGAAACAATAAAGAAACCCATAATCTACCATTCACACAAACTTACGTGAGCAGTTACAAACACAAACACACAAACACATACCCTCGCACTATGAAAAAAGAGTTAGTGTTTATATTCACACTACTCTACCTACACACACACACACACACACACACACACACATTGGCAAATTGATGGTTATTTCTTTTCTAGAGTATTGGGTAGCCCTGAAAAGGGCTGTTTTTTTTGGAACTTCATGGACACCTGGTTAATGGTGGCACCTTCCAGGCCTGGCGCCACATACACATCTTGTTCCCCAGTTGCTTTTTACTTTTTTGGGGGAGAGAGCAGAGGCAGGATATGTGGCTTCAGAATCCCAATTTTCGGTCTCTGGGATTCTGAAATTTCTTCTTTTTTCTCCTTTTCCTCCTCCTCTTCTTTGTATCTTCTCTCCTCTTCTTTGTATCTTCTTTCCTCCTCTTCTTTGTATCTTCTCTTCTCCTCTTCTTTATTTCTTCTTTCTTCCTCCTCTCTCATCCTTCCTTCTTCCACAATGGCCTCCTCGGCCAGTTCGTTCAACAGGCGCCTGAACATGAAGTTTCAACAGTTTCGCCAGTCTCGTGTTCATTCTGGTGTTGATCAATCAACAAGGGTAGCTGGACTGCCGAACGAGTTTCAATTTATACTAAAACTGCGGACGTGAAGGAAAACATCCCCCTAAAAAACATAAAATTGATCTTACCTAGATCATGACCAAAAAACAACGCGCGGACCTAAAAGAAACACTCACTCACTTTTTTATACTACCCATTCCTATTCTAAAAAATTTTTTCATTAATCACTCCAATATACTATTCACATACGCAAAGCAATTCAATCAAACCCCCCCAAATCTACTCTCCCCACACCTCAAACAGCCAAAACAAACATGATCTTAATCTACTATCCACACCAACGTACGTGAGATGTTACAAACACAAACACACAAACACATACCCTCACACTATAAAAAAGAGTTAGTGTTTATATTCACACTACTCTACCTACACACATTGGCAAATTGATTATTTCTTTTCTAGAGTATTGGGGTAGCCCTGAAAAGGGCTGGGTTTTTTTTGTTTGCTATGGCAATCTTTTAGTTTCTAAGAATGCGATGTCCTCTGAGGATAGACTTTCTGGCGATAGGTCTGCTTCTTCGGAAAGAGAAGAAGAACTCTTTGGTGTCGATACGACAATCGACAAAGCCTCTCTCAGGCTCAGGTTCCTGCTGCTGTTGCTGCTGCTGTTGTTGTTGTTGCTGCTGTCTCTGAAGTCTGTACTTCTCTGTCCATTCTTCTTTCTCCCTGTTCACTTCTTCTCTGAAGAGTTCTTCTATCAAGTCTTCAGTGACTTTTAGCATTCTCACATTCTCTATCTCTTCTGGCTTCGGTATCAGACTGTGTCTGACCCTATGCAAATTCACGTAGGCTTCGTTTAGCTTAGCTAGTTTGGAGCACATCTTCGTAGGAGGATGAGTCGACAATCGATGGTTAGACTGGAAACAACCCGGTTCTTAAAGTCAAAGCGCGGACGTGAAGGAAAACATCCCTCCACGGTTTTCGAGCCGCAATGTTCAATGAGTGTCATGGGAGGGATAGTAAGAAGTCAAAGAGCATGAATCAAACATTCTTATAGCCAAACAAATCACAAAGGCATTTTTTTCAAAACACATCATTTTTTATTCAAAAATCACTTAACACTAACCAACAACTCTAACATTTTTTAACAATAATCCAACAATATAACATCAAACATTTTTTTCAATTTACACTCTACTTTAAACAGGGTTGGCAAAGTTGTGAATGAAATTGTGATTTCCACTGTTGCAAGTCATTGAGTCATGGATGGACACTACGTTTCCTAGCTTAAGACAACAAAATAAGCATACTAGTCAAAAAATCAACGATTTACTTTCTCATCGTTTCTAGAAAAATCACGATCAAAATAAGTCACTAAATGTTCTTTTGCTGATAATAAGTGATCAATTTCGATCTCGACTTTCTCTTTGAATTTGTCAAAGAGGGTTTTGATGTAATGGATGTCTCGAGTCGTTAATGGAGGACAGAAATGTTCACGGAAGTCTTTATACCACCAACGTAACACGTCTTTTTTAAACAGACTCCAAGCTTCGTCCAGATATTCGTTGAATTTTTCTTCTTGACTGATGTTTTGACATCCATAGTAATCATGCTTCATCCATGTCGTAATTGTGTCTGCCAGGTATGTAGCACAGTAGGAGACCAATTGCTGTTCTTGTTCTGGCCATCTCGACTTGATCACGATGTCCTTTTCGTCTTTGTGTTGGGATTCTCATTCCACGGTCTCCTCACATTCCATCTTCAAAGCTTCTCCACTAGGTAAAGAGGGATAACAGTCTTCCATGGCTTCTAGTAATCTAGAATGACTTCTCTCAAACTGTTGATTTCTATGGTATTATCGAATTCTGCATACAGGATGACGTTCAACGTTACATCATCATCACCGATTCTGTTTCCGAACTGAATTTCCACACGAATCTGGCCGGATTTTATAGGGTGGAAATGTCCCTCGTCGCTGCCTTGGTCTGGAGTGAAATCAAAAGCCCACAAAGCATGGCCTCCGTCATAATCGTCGTACGTAATGCCGTGACTGGTGTTGGTTCCTAACTGTCCCGTGGCTTCGTACAAGGACAAGTACGATCTCAAGTAATTCTTCTTCTCAAAGTCAGGTTCGAAAGGTCGGGTACACAAGGTCTTGCCATCGCGACTGACTTCAAACTTGGACACGTTGAAGTGATGAAAGTTGAAAGGATTTTTAGTGATAGCTCCGTTGAAGGCTTCATTCGAGACCATACTAAGGATCAAACGTTTGGGTAGCTGTCCTTGGAACAGATGATCTTCGATCATGGATCGCTGTCCCCTAGGAATGGTGAAAGTTTTCACTTCTACGCGTCTGATCGGATACTTGGCGGCCGTTCTGCTCAACGTCTGACTGATGTCGTTACCTACTTTAGTTAACACTTCCACACGACGTACGTAGAGTCTGGCTTCTTGGATTTTGGTTTTGTACTCGCCAGCATCAGCCAATAAATGGAAAGCGGTACTGCTCCGATTCAGTCTCAGGCGGACATCCACCCCGTTCAGCAAATATTTTTCTTGCAACCACATGTCCAAATGCAAACGATCCATCAGTTCTAAACTTTGGTTGGGTCCTATGATTCTCTTTCTTCGTTCTACAAATCCCTCATTGGTGGTTGTTTTTGATTTGGGGTCAGCTTCAAGACCTGTTTTATCAAATTCGCCCGCTTCGTCAGGTTCCCATAGCACGCAGGCATTGAGATGAGTGTTCTTGGCGTCTATTCCGTACGTCAAGAGATTTTCCAGGTAGGTGCGGTAAGGGTAAGTGTCCATGCTGCTGCTAACCAGTTTGTTGTTCAAGTACAAGTCAACTGAGCTGAACAAGGAATGCATGAAATTGTTGACGGGAGCTACTGGCTCAGTGTCTATAGCATTTCCATCCTTATCTAGAACTTAGACTTTCAGGTACAAGTAACTGCTATTCAGATCGATGTAATCTTCGGGCTGTCCCTTGATTTCAAACTCGATGGGAGCGGAATCGGTCAATGAGGAGACGGGATGAAATTCCACCCTTGGGATTCTTGCATGGTCATCATGGTGGGGGGCATGGCAAACAGATCCAGTTCCGTCTTGGAACAGGCGCAAGACTCTCGGTGCATCATTTTTTTGTTGTAGTGTCTCAATAATCGAAAACGTCTAAGTCTCGAACGGTTCTTCTTTTCTTGGCCTTTTTAGCTTGAAGTCTGGTGAAAGGGTGTTTTCTTCGTCGTCTCTTTCTGCCTTGTCCTTGCTGAATGCTTGACTCGGTAGCGTGCAGGGCATTTATAGGTGTGTCTTGTCGGCCCAAAAGGTCTTTACCCGTTTGCAGCAAGACATTTTTGCCTGCCCTCATGAAGGCTTCTTTAGGGTTTTGTTTGTCGATGATGACATTTTGGAGAAATTCTTTGCCTTGTGTCAGTGCCGCATCTTTCAAGGCGTGCAATCAGTGTGTCACCATCGGTTTCAACACCGGGGCCACCGAACGAAAGGCCGATTTTAACATATCTCCTAAACCGTGTCCTCGCTGTCGTGCAACCCCTCGATACACTGGATACATGACTTACGAGTCGTGAGAGAACCGTTTTCGAAAATGGAGTTTCACCGTGACTTTTCCTTTGGTGAATGGAATATTTTGTCCCAAATCTCCTTTTATAGCAATGTTGACCGTGTCCAAATACGACTTGCTGAGAGGCAAATAATGAGGATGCACAAATTCCCGGTGGACGTGATAGGTGTTTCCACCTTCCTGGTCACTGGTCGTGGTACTATCCACTTTGAAAGGAATGACACGCAGTAACGGTACAGAGGTGTGTCCCACCACGTTATACTCCACCACATCGGAGTACACGAACATCAAATTCAGTCCTTGGTTCAGTTCTACAGGGAATCGAAAAAACTTGTAAAATTCCGTAATGCTGTTGATCTTCGGTTTAACATTTGGAGCCATTTTTGTGTCTCCACCTAAAATATCAAACAAGTCACGATTAAAACTGATGGACAACGTTTGGGTATCCTGAAATTTCATCAGTAAGCGACGAGCCACTTTATGGTACTCCAGGGTGACACGTTTTTTGACTCTGTTCAGGGCTTTGCCAAAGGAGAACTCGAACCTGGAAGTAATGGTGTCCACCAAATGTTGGCCACTAAAATAAAACCCTGCCGGAATTTTCAAGATGTAGATATTGAAGGGTGAATTGTTGGATGGTCTTGTGTCCCCTGAAAACCCGATGTCATTCATGGCTTCTTGTAATTGTTGGTTCATGATTTCGACCTCAAAAGTGTTTTGCTTTTCGGTGATGTTTTGGATTTGTGTAGGGTGAATCATTTCTACTAAAGCCACTTCCCAATGGGCTTCGTGATCTAACTGGATGGCTTGAGGTAATTTAGCCGTGTAACAGCACAACGTGTTGTGGGGAAACACCTCTATGGAACTGTCACTGGGTAAGGTTAAGTAAAATTGGTTTTCGTGACTTATAATTCCAGAGTTCTGTGGCTGTCCGAGGGGTTAGTGGATGTCAGAGGCGTGTCTCAGCCCAAAATGGGGTTCTCGTTGTGGTTGTTGTTAGAGTGGTGACTGGCACTGGCACGGGATACAAGGTTCCCGTGGTTCCCGTTCGAGGAGAATTTCAGGCAGGGATTGGGAAGCAGGTAACCGATGCAACTGCTCAATAAAATGGTCCACAATTGTTTGTCTCCTTGTTGCAAACTCAAATTGGCAATGGCTGCCCCGATGACACAATACACCACGAAGATTTGGCAGAAAAAGACGATTTGCGTTTTAGGCACACGTTCTCCACACCACACCCACAAGGGTTGTTTTTGTAAATCTTGCACAGAAGAACTAGGTGAAGGAGGAGTGGTCGACGTAGCTGCGTCTGTGTGAAAGGGCATGATGGTCACTTCTTTTTATAGTCGATGACTTGCGAAGCGTCGATCCAAGAATCAAAACTGGGCGGATATCCTTTCCAACGTACTTTGACTTCTTTGACACGTTGTTTGCCCACTTTACGGGTTCTGCGTTCGAGAATGCTTTCGATGTCGTACACGTCGTCTTCTTTTTTGGTCACACGTTGTAACTCGGGCAAATAAAACGTTCATTTGAGCACTTCTCCGTTCATGTCTTCCAATTTATAGACGGCAGGATGACGGCCATGCACTCGTCCAGTGACGCGAAACAATTCAGTCGTCCAGTTAGGTAAGTAACCTTTGTCGAAAGTGCGTTTGGTTTTGCCAATGCGCACCCAATCTCCTACGGCCAACTCTCCACTTTTCTTGGGGACAGCCCTCGTCGGGGACGTACCGAACAGGCGCTCAAACACCAACACTTCGTTGTCGGGAGTCACGTCTTGCGGGGCACGTCCGATGCTTCGATGGTAAGATTGGTTGTACGCTTGCACCAGGTGCGGTAAGATGTCGATGTACTTCAGAGTGTGGTGATGCGTAAAATATTTCCACATGCGTTCTTTCAAAGTGCGTTGAAAACGTTCCACGATGCTGGCTTTGGTTTCGGGATTCTCGGTGGTAAAAAAATGAATGTCACGTTTCTTTAATTCTTTTTGGAAAGCTTGGTTCAGAAATTCGGTGCCTTTGTCCGTTTGCCATCGAAGAGGGTGACGACCGCTTTGTTTCAACACCCGTTGCAGGGCTCGCACTAACTCGCTGCTCGATTTGGAAGTCAAGGGCACGATCCAGGCAAATTTGGAAAAGACGTCGATGACACAAAACAAATATTTGTAGCCACGATTGTAGCTGGCCAAATGAGAGACATCGGCTAAATCGGCTTGCCATTGATGATCGATGCCTTCCACTCGGGTGCGACTTCTGGCAAACTTGCGTCGAATGGGTTTGTGTAAAGTGTAGGTAGCTTGTTCTTGTAACCATCGTTGCACTTGAGGTAAACGGACACTTTTCAGTCGCGTTTTGGCAGCACGATACAATTTTTGATCTCCTGCGTAACCTGCAGGATGCGAGGGATCGTAGTAAATGCTGGCTAAGACTTTTTCCATTTTTTGTGTTGGTTGGTGTGTTAATAAGGCACCCACTCTTGGAAGATGCTACTCTTTTTCTCTTGGGGTACTTTCTTGGATTGCAATGCTTTGCGTGTGCGACCAGCAATAGGTGTTGAAGAGGAGGATATCTGAGCGGGGGATATCGGTTCTTGTTTCACTTCTGTCTTCACTTCTGTCTTCACTTTCTTTTACTCTTGTGATGAAGAAGGGGTGGCCATCATCTTTTTAATCCATCCAAGTCTGGAGGTAGGTGGTGTTGTTAACTTGCGTACTTTTTCTGGTGGAGTTTGAAACCCTTCTTCTTCTTCTTCTCCTTTTTCTGTCTTGGTCACTGGTAGTGGTGGTACTGGTACTGGTACTGGTGATGGTGCTGAACTTTTCATCAAGGTCTTAAAATCTTTCAGAGTGGGTAGAGCTGTTTCGTCTAAAGCTTTCTGGTGAAAGAGTTGCAGTCGTTGCAAGAGTTGACCGTACTTTTGCGATTTTTCTGTTTCGGACAAATCTTGGCTATCCATTAAGGACTGCAATTCGTGTTGTAACTGGGACATCTCGCTCAAATGGGGATTGGGAGGTAAATGCGGGGTGCGTTGTTCTTGCCACCGATGGTATTCCATCCATCGTTTGTAAGGCACTAAAGCTAGTTTTCGTCCTTTAATAGGGTTGTCAGGGGTCAATTCTGAGATCTTGGGACTTCCGAGGGCCTTTTTATCTTGCTTCCACCACACCAGTCCTCCCAACATGGTTCCCAAGACTCCTTTCAGTATGGGGCCTAACAAGAGAGGCAAAATGCCTCCACGTTGGACCAACATCTTCTTCTTTTGACGAATGGGAATTTTCTTTCGAACCATTTGGCGAAGAACGTGACGATGTTTGCTTAAGCATTGTTTCTGGTGTTTGGACAAAGGGATCGTGCCTTTCAAAACGTTCAAACAACATTCGCACACGGTATCGATGACCTCTTTGGAGGCCGATTGAATGAGTTTTTTTCGTAGAGGTGAAGAAGCTTTGGACAGGACAGATAACATGTCCCCATGTTTGACTAAACGTGGTGGTAGTCCTTTTCTTTTCTTTCGTTGGGGTTTTCTGGAGGGTGACATCTTTGAGTCTTCAGGAGCACCAAAAAAAACACTGATACCCCCGACTTGGTCACAGGTCTTTTTTATACTGGAACGCGTCGCCACTGATTGTCTTTACGGCGTATCAGTTTGAGGACAGGCATGACACGTCGTGGAGGGGTACGCAACGGACTAAATCGAGCCAGTTCTTGCTTGGACAAATCCAGTAAACTTTGTAACATACCCGATCTTTCATGGACTTTGATTTTGGGAGAAGGTACTTTGTGAGCAGCAGCCACTGCCACTAAATTGGAGGGTCCTGCCACTGGGGAAGTTCTTTTTGGGGTCATCAACGGAGAAGTTCTTGGTGTGATCAACGTCTCCAAGTACTCTTCAGTTCTTGGTGTCATCAACGGAGAAGTGGATGAACGTGAGGCTGCCGTAGATGCGGTCACCGCCGTGGCAGGTCGTGGTTTGCGGGTGGAAGGTTGCTTCCTGGCCGAAGTGCCTCTCTTGCGACTAGTTTTCTTCTGTAGACTTTTCTTTTTCTGGGGGCTTCTTTTCTTTTCCCGGGGTGGTGTCTGGTAAGAGGAGGGTCCCGCCACTGGAGAAGTTCTTCTTGGGGACCTGGTCTTTTTCTTTTTCTTCTTGGGGCTTCGTTGGACTTTTTTCTTGGGGATAACTTTGGGGGCATTAGGATCCCATCTTAAGAGTGAGCGAATGATGACCCCTCCTAGAGTACCACTCCCTCCAGGTTTCAAAATGATTTGTTTTTTGGTTTGAGTGTCGATGCGGGGATCGGTCAGTTGGACCAAAGCGACTTTGTTTCGATCGAAAAAGCGTTTGGTTTGATGAGGAATCTGAATGATTCCTTGGAGTATTTGACGTGCCGTCACCGTGAACCATCGTAAGACTTCTTTGAGACTAGCTTCTAAGACACGAGCTCGTATTTGTGGATTTTTTTCTCGACTGATGCCATACAAGGCACGAATCAATTTGACTGCAAGATGCCACTGAAGGGACGTCATGTTCGCACTGTGAGTGAGACAGACGAAAAAGAGTCTGAGGTTTTTATAGATTTTTTTTATGTGGAGTGAAATGAAGTCGAGGACGGAGACGTGTACAGGACAGGCCCTCCGTCTTGGCACCAGTGGTGAAACAAGTGGGTACGAAATCCCAAATCCTCGGGGGTCGTAGGTTTCAAATCGACGAGTAAATAGGCGTGTGGAGTTTGAGTGGCATCGTCGTACGCCTGAGTCAGCCAAGGCGTTCCTAACTGTTTGGCTAAGACTTGCACTTGCGATTTATCTCGAGGGCTTTTAAACAAGACCACGTAATGCGCATTGAGACTGATGGTGCGATGGGCTTTACTTTGTTGAAACAAATTTTGGGTGATGTAAACTACACTGGCATTACGGTGATGCCCTTTGCACGTGAACCACAGTTTAATTTCTTCTTCGTCTTCTCCTAACATGTCGTCGAAAATGACCAAATGGGTTTGACGGGAGTCAGAGACGATGCCATCGTCTTCTTTAGGAATGCCTTCCACAAACACGATGGAATCGCCTTGACTTTCTCGCAAGAGGCTGTACGCCGATTGCCACTCTTTGTAACACCACACGATCCGCTGAGGTGGTCGATCGATCAAATGATGTTTATGTTCGATCAAACGTTTGACAAATTCGGTTTTGCCTGAACCGCTAGGTCCAGCAATGAGCATGTTAAAGGGATGGCGAAGATACAAAGCCTCCCAACTGGCACGATCTAAGTGTTCGTCGATGACTTTGACAGTAGAGGAAGAGGGAGCAGAGACAGCAGAGGTAGCCATAGTGTGAGAAATGTCACTTGTGACACGAAAACAAACAAGAAAAGAGTTTATATACTTTTTTTCAGAACACGTTTATTCAATGTTTCAAACATGAATACAAAAGACAAAAATACATAAAAGTCAAAGGCTTAAGTATAAGGATGAAAGGCACATGATAACCATCAACGTGGAATAAACACAAGTGTCTGTACAACATGTTTTGGGTAATGTTCTAACCAGTTCTATAGTAGTGGGTAAGGTCACACAAGTGTCCTCCCGAAAGGGTCTTTCAGGCCTGTCCACGACAGTCCCGTCCTGGGTGACCGGTTCTTCTGGCACCGTCACTAACACAGGTTGAAAAGTCGCGAGGCTCACAATCGCATTCCACTTCAGAAGCCCCACACTTGAATTGTGCCTGTCTAAACTTGTTTTGTGTCTCTCTGAAAGTATTCATCTTGTTCGCTCGGTCTTGGTAGTCACAATGAACTATCGATCTTGCCTAGGGTTCCTTTTTATATACAGACCAATACCGACGTGTCCATACGGTAAGGTGAAATGATTGGGAAGTCGCACTCGCTTCTGGTACACGATTTGATAGACTTTTTCCAAGGGTCGACTGACGATGTGGTGAGTGGGTAAACGTACAATTTTGTTCGGTTGATAGGTGGTCACTTTAAAGTTTGCATCCTCTTCCGATTGCAAGGCTTCTTTCAATACCCCAAAGTTCACCACACGACTGGTACGATAATTCAGAGTCAATCCTTTCACTTTACACGTCGTGTGCAATTCTCCTTGTGGGTCCCGGTATTCGTAGCCGTAATTTTTGGGACCACCACTGACGAAACTTAGAATCTTGTCGTCGGGATGTTCGTCTGTCCAGGCTCCTAAACGGTCTCCTTCGATGTCAGGGTGCTGTTCACTCGGGTGATGGATGTAAATGCAACTGTCCGTGTCAAAGTACAGGACACGTTCCCCTAACAGTTCTAAAGCTTCGTACAATTTTAAGCGAGCATGAGCTGTCACGTAAGCCGCAATGATGACATTTCCAAAGGGGTCGTCTTGTACAAAGTCCAGATCTTCTTCGTAATTGACCAAGATCAAATCCTCGCGAACGACGTCCACGTGTTTCATGTATTTGGTTTTGTCGTGAATCATCTGAAAGTAGCGGGAAGGTTCTGTCAAATATTCCGTCTTGGGTAAACACGGTCGTTGTGCCATTTTACCCCACAAGCAATTTAACATCACTTTGGCAAACGACCGCCTGCCTTCGTTTTTCTCGATGTGGTCTAAAGAGATGCCTTCTTGTTCATATTATTTCTCTTTGAATGTCTTTTCGTCTTCGGAAGTGTGACATCAGGAAGGATAGCCGCTGGCTTCTTGCTTCAGTTTCAAAAAGGCATCCACGTAGTCGGCGAAAATGCCTTTCTGACTGGGGTCACCCTTGTGGTATTGTTGTGTCTTGGGAAAGTGGCAAATTTCGTACACTTCTAACAGTTGGTATCCCATGTCCAGAGCTTTGAACAATTCTACGCTGACCCAGGTTCCCGTCAAGGCCCGTTCTTCCTGGGTGTGCTGACAAGGTTGGTCTTGGTTGCACGTTTCGGCACAAGTACGACACAATGGAAACATCAGTTTGCCTTGACAATGGTGAGGTAAGACGGGATGGTATAGGTTCGTGGGAGGCAAAACTTTACACTTGATCAAGCCTTCGTATTGTCGAATGTTTTTCAGGTCGATGTGTTCCGTGAACAATTGTGGGTGCCCTGCAGGAAAGGGACAATATTTGCAAACGTAAGGATACAACGAACACACGTCCAAGTATTTGATTTCTTCTCCTTTCTCTTCGTCGGCTTGGTACAGCAAACAGGTGGCATTGGTCCTTCCTCCGTACAAACTATCCCTCGGGTTTAGGGGGTCCATCAGCTTGTAACTTTCCACGGCACGTTTAAACTCGGGATCGGTTTTCATACGGTGATCGTACTCGTGTTCCCACATTTCCACCACTTCGTATCCTTGCTGTTCTAACTTTAGGCGTCGCTGACAAGTGTCCTGGTACAAGTCTTCCATGGTTCGTTGTAAAAACTGATTTTTAGTGTCACGGTCAGGGTAACAGACCGGACATCCGTGAAATAAGCAACCGTTAAACTCGTACACGATCTTGGGGTTTTCTAAGTCCCAGCCATCGACCGAATACGTTCCGATGGTCTTTTCGCCTCCTCCGTTGCGGCCATGCTGAATCCATTTGTCTTCCTTGTCGCACAAGTAATGTAACCAACGTAGGGCTTTGACCGAGTATTGACGTTTGACATAGTGGGTCGTTTGAGGACTGATGACAGCCACGGTGTTTTCAGGCATGAATCGTTGTCGATACACTAAGGAACACGCTTTGGCAATGGTGCAAGCTTCTTTCAAAGGATCGACCCCTCCGTGTTCCATGAACAGTTCTCGAAATTTTCCACAGCAACGTCGTAAAATGTCCACGTCGGAACGACAGTACTTTAGCATTTCTTCCTGAAAGTCGAAAGGGTCGGAGGCGTGAGTCTGGTACCAGGCGTAGAAAGCTTCTCGTTGTTCGGTACGCATGTTGTCGGGGTCGTAATAGTGAGCCTCAGGCAAATGGGGTAGAACGACGTGTTGATTGGCTTCCGTATTGAAAAAGTGTGGAAAGTACCCTTTAGCCATTTCTGTCATTCCAAACGTTTTAGGCATTCGACTCAAAGGCATGGCCAAATAGCTCATCGAATCTTTAAACTGCACTTGTCCCACTTGCATGAAAATGATTTTGGCTCCGTTCAAAGTGACTTTAGGACGTTCGGTGCCTTGTTCCGTATAGTATCTTAGAAGAAACTGTCCATCGTATCCGGAGAAATTGTGAGCCATCACTGTGGCATGACGATGACAATCTCCGTAACGTTCGATGTCCTCTTGGCTCCACGTCTTGTCGATGGGATCTAAGACCCATTGGGCAAAATCGGCTAACGTGTTCAGTCCTCGAAAGATTTTTTCACGCCCTCCATGAATCTTGCTGCAGTGAGGGCAATGACTGAAGATAGGTTCTTGAATGCACTTCTCGCACGCTCGATGAGCCACGCAGAAATTAGGAATATGAATGCCAGTCTCTTGCATGCATTCGAAATCGAAAAAGATGAAATTGCCTTTCTTCTTGTGACCGTCCTCTTTCTCTGGTGGGGGTTGGTATTTTTGCACGTAGCATTCGTGTTTCAAGTCCACGATGTGGTGACAAATGTGACATTTTTTCTTTCCTCGACATACGTGTGCCTTGGCATTATTGGTACGTAGGCCTTGTCGACACGTAGGGCACAGTCTCAGCAGTTGACAAGCACATTTCTGCTGTGAACCTTGCGTCTTCAGATGTTGTTGGTAACAGGCAGGGCTGACAAACGTGCGCAGACAAGCAGGACAATGTACTCTTTCTTGTCCTTCGCTCAGACAGGGTGGAGAGGCCAAACATCCTGGGCATTTCCATCCGCAATGTTTGTGTTGCTCTCGATTGTTATAGCCATAGTCACATTTCTCACAGTAATAACTGTATCCCAGGAATCCAGTGATAGTGGTAATGGTATCGAAATGGTCATCGTGATAATAGACATGAATGTATTTTCCGTCCTTAAAGTCTTTCCCTCGAAACAACAGAGGCCCACGCACTTCTTGAGGGTGTACTTTCAATGTGTAGCGTGGAGCTAGGACATCTTGCAATTTTTGCATTTCAGGAATGCCATAGGGTGTGTCTTTGGACAGGCCAGCTTGTTTCAACAGGAGTTCTGCTTCGTTTCGTTGTTTGGCTCGGTCCGATTGTTGAATAGTTTTCCAGGTTCTTTTCCATTCTGCCGTGTCGTTCTTGTTGGCATAGGTTCGTCCCACCACGATGGCTCGGGCTAAGCACATCTGGTCTTGAGGGTTGTTAATTTGGACGAGACTCTTTTTGGTGCTGCGATGGTCGTTCACCAATAACACCTTATTGCGTTGTCCGGTCCCTTGAGGAGGAGAGACGTGGGCCATTTTCAGTGTGGCTTTACCATCGGTGATGTCAAACTGGTCATTAGATTGTTGTACGTGTTGAATCTTGTCCATGACTTTGGAAGGGGTTAGTTCTGCGGGTCTGCTAAACTCGATCCAAACAGGGGATTTCAAGTTGTGATCTATGGATAGTGTCAAGCGATCGTCTTCTTTGGGTTGACATTGTCGCTTGAGTGCGGTGAGCAAAGAATCCCACATCTCAGTGATAAACCCTTCTGCTTTCTCCAATGGTACGTCGGACTTGAAATCTTTAAACTTCACTGTGTAGTGTAAGCCGTGGTTCTAAATTTTCTAGAGGAGCGCTTTTCCGTCTCTCGAATGGAATAGTACTTTTCAGGGTTAACTAAGGGTGGTGAACTTTGTTTAGAGGGTTCGGATTCTGGTTCACTCATGTCCTCTTCAAAATCACTGGCATGAATTTGTGCCAAGACTTCAGCTCTGGTACGAGGCGATAGATCACGTTTCTGCCTCTTACTTTCTTCTTCTTCTTTCTTCTCGAATGAATAGGATCGTTTCATCTTGAGTGCAAAACGTCAAATGACTCAAGTTTAAACACCATAGACTAATTTATAGTCATGACAAACCAGCGTATATAAAAAGGGTGTGTGTCTTGTCCTTTCACTATTCATTTCACTCTCAAACCGAGCACAACGATGGAAGAGACTACCCAGATGGAACGTTTCATCAGAGCTTTGCGAGGGGTCATTAGAAAATTCTCTTCAGACCAGCCGACGGACTACTCTCCTTCCTTTCGAGATAAAAGTCAAGATACTTGCTATATCTGTCAGAAGAAAGGGCATTGGTCTTCAGAGTGTCCAGACCGTCAAAAAAGAAAAAAGGGGCTAGAAAAGACAAAAGTCAAGATACCTGTTATTATTGTCAAGAAAAAGGACATTGGTCTCAAGATTGCCCAAAAAAGAAACAAGAGGAGTCGGAAGAAAAGAGGGATTCTTCAGAAGAAGAGAAAGATTCTTCAGAGGAAGAAAGCAGCCAGGTGAAGAAAAAGAAACAGGAGAAGAAAAGAAGAAGGGAAGAAAGTGAGGAGGAAGAGGAGGAAAAGACTGTGACGGTGAAGAAATTGAAAAAAAAGAGAGAGTAAAAAAGAAAGAAACAGAAGAAGTGAATGCAATTCATAAAGTGTTGTGTTGTGAATTGTGAATTGGATTGTAACTATGGAGAAAAGAATACATTAATTATATAAGGTAAGTGTCTTTGAGTTTTGATTTTAAAATAAGAAGCTACACTCACGCACTCATACACAGACATGTACTATAAGGGTAAAATGGGTTTTTTTGTTGTTGTTGATTTTTGAGTTATTGGCAAATTGAAAGGCTATCTCTTTTCGAGAGAAGTGGGTGGCCCTGAAAAGGGCCTTTTTATTTTGGTGTAGGGGGTGAGTTTAAGCAATCAACTTTAACTGCCTTAAGCCTTTGCCACGGCCGAGGCCTACTTCTGATGATTGGGTTGAAATCACTAAGGGTGGTACGATAGGCTTAGTCACAGGGTTGGCATGTTTAGCTCGGGAAGGTCGTATTCTCTTCGGTCGTGATAAAGAAGTCTGATACATTTGTTTCAGACTTCTTAACTCCGCTAAAATGTCCAACAGTACCGTAGCCGTTTGATTTTCACCCTCTTGTTTCTTTGCTGCTACTTCTTCTTGCTGTTGTTGCTGTTGTTTTTTTCTTACCTCTTCTTGTTGCTGTTGTTGTTGCTGTAGGAGAAAAGCTTGTTCCGCTTCCTTTTGTCGTTGCATAAATTTCTCCAATTCTTCTTTCTGTCTCTGTCTAAAATTCTCCACTTGCGGTAATGAAGAATGAGACGAAGGTTCCGGAACAAATTCTTGCGAGGTAAGAAAATCCACAAAATCCCAATGTACCTCTTCTGAAAGTAAGTCCGGGTTCCCTTGGGTGGTCTCCACTGCTGGTGCACCCCAATGGATCGTTTTCTGAGTTTCCGTCATGTTGAATCACTGTCGCATAGATTGACAGCACACAGGCGCTAGCGAATCTATATAGACCACATGACGTCACAGACTGCTCTCTTCGGATTGGATGCGGACTGACTGAATTTTGTAACGCGTGTTTGACTTGGTGAATGGACTCAATCCGTTTCAATCCTTCCTCTACCTATAAATAAGCGCAGTTCACTGCATTGATTCACCTGTTCTCGTCGCCTCACGATGTGGACCACAGTTGAATCATCCACCCTTGTGTCTTCCATGATGTTTAGGACGGACATGCTCATGTATGTCCGGTCCAAGTGGACTGTTGTTGATAGGACAGATACTAGTCTATGGATGAGAAGAGTTTACATAGAAAGACAAGGATGCCTCAAGAGGGTACTTGTGTATGGACCTGCAGTTAGAAGGAGTTTAAGAAGAAGAAGATGTGACAGATGCCGTCTATGTTAATATTAATATTAACATAAACCCAAAGGCCCTTTTCAGGGCCACCCACATTTCTCGAAAAGAGATAGCCTTTCGATTGCCTACCCCTTTATAAAAAATTTAATAAAAAAAAAAATCCCATGTTCAATTCCCCTTGTCCCTAAAGTAGTTTTTTTTTTCTAACATGTTCAATTCTCCTTTGTCCCTAGACAAAACCAAACTCTATTCCCATGTTCAATTCCCCTTGTCCCTAGACAGACCCAAACTCTATTCCCCATGTTCAATTGCCTTTGTCCCTAGAATCGATATTTTTTTTTCCATTGTTCGAATGCCTTTGACGCTAATCTCAATATTTCCTTTTTTTTCCTTTCTCCAATGTTAAATTCCATTGACGCTAATCTTACCCAGGGTTTTTTGCCCATGTTAAATTTCCATTGACGCTAATCTCTCCCAGGGTGGTTAATGTTAAATTTCCATTGACGCTAATCTCGCCCAGGGGGTGTTTGTAATGCTAATTCCCATTGACGCTAATCTCACCCCTTTCACTACTGATATGGTTAATAACATTAAAAATTATCAAGCCTTTTGGGAAGCTATTCACAACCACAAATTCAAATTAAATGAAAAAGTTATTAACTGCTCAGTATTTGGAGGTTTTATATTTGGTCAAACCTTCTTTGCATTAAGTGTAATTTGCATTTATTATTTTAATAAGCATTTGAAGAAGTACTTATGGAACAATTTGGTAGGGTTTCTGTGTCCATATTACATTATCTCTCGCTAGGTTTGGATGATGTCCCATAAAATAAAAAGTTATGTTTTATTGATAAGTGATTTAAATGATATTGTTTTTCATCTTTCCTTTATTTTTACATCATATCCTGTTTTTGGTAGGTAAATGACTGAATGATGGTCATCCCAAAAGGAATCCAGAATTTATAAAATATTAAGCCAGTGAATATTTCTAACTTGAGATTAACACATGTCCTCAAAAACACATGAAACGGGAAATCTATTGTTAAATTTGCCTTGTCCTATATTGCCTCAAAAGAAAAGAAAATGGTGGCGAACTTTTATTTGTTTCTTTCCTTCTGCTGGTAAAGTTCTATGGATCATGATACTAGTAAAGGATTCTGTGGTTTAGTTCTTGAAAGGATGTGGTGTTGTGAAAGGAGTTTATGAGATCACTTGGGGACGTTATTACAAAGACACAGCACTCCTTGTCAATATAGCGAGAGATTCATCAGTTTCCTCGAGGGTTTGGCATCGCCACGATCTCACGATTAATTAGCCCGCTAATGATGATATATATATATATATATATATATATATATATATATATATATATATATATATATATATATATATATATATATATATATATATATATATATATATATATATATATATATATATATATATATATATATATATATATACATACATACATACATATATAATGCCTTGGAAAGAACATCCAGTGTTTTATCTGTGTGAATCGAAAGAGAACGGGTATGTCAGGCATGCTATGCGCCATAAAATTCTTACAAAGAATTCGAATAAATAATCGTTATAAGCTGATCGCGGTCGCCAACATAGGATGATGTTAGGAGGTATTAAGCGCCTATCGTTTTATTTGTGAGTGTTGGCATGATATAATAATAAAACATCATAGTGGATCATATCAATCGGAAGAAGTTGGATAATAGACTGGAAAACTTGTAGACAGTGGTCAGAGCGACAAAAAAACTGCATGATGAAGTTGGCAAGCAGAACAAGATAGCTAGTCCCGTGTGCTCAAGCAATATAAAGACATGCAAGCAAGAAATATTTAGCTCAATGTTCAAAGCAGAAACTTGTTTAGGAAGTAACAAGCGTCAAATCTTATTTTATTGTGATGGCACAAAAACGAAGTCTTATTCTGAAACGCGTAATTGCTATTTCTCGTTTCCTTTCGTCCAGACTTCATACAGCTTTGTGTTGTTGTTTTCTGAATCATATTTTTTATTTTGTTAAAAGTTTTATGGCTGCTGCATATTTGAACGTTCATTTAGAGACCATTTTTATTATACAATGGCAGCCAGGAGAACGCATCCTGTATTTAAAGGCAGGCGAGCTGGAAGAAATAATAAATGTTTAAAAGAAAAATGGTCTTCCTAGTCTGCCTCTAACTCCGTACGAAGGATTATGAAGGCGCATAGAGTTGTACACGAATGTTTATATGGAATCATACCAGATTATTTTGTTATTGACCATATTTATAGAGACAAGACTAATAACAGACTAGAAAACATCAGGCTTGTAGCTCAACAGGAAAAATGCAAGTGCGGTCATGCTGGCGATCAAATAATTTAGAAATCTGGTGTCGGTATCAGCTGCACACATTGAAACGGTAGAGAAATACAGAGTAAAGCATGCATCCCTCTAGGTACAACCAGGTATTTTTGTTTTGCTGCTTTGACCAAGCTCAATTTGGCAAAAATCAAGGGTTCCATCCTTTTCTTTTATATAGCCATGAACTCTTGTATGCACGCCATCATCCATGACGAATCTTTCGCCATTATTGTATGATTGTATTCAACGTGATCGTATTTAAGACACGATGATCTGAACGAAAAGTATTCATCCTGACGTATTGGTTTTTTTTCTGCAAAGCGTAGTCACGCAGATTTTGTTACTTAGTTTTTATTTAGAGCGCTATCATCATCTATATGGTAACATGAGAAATTATATTTGTCACGCAAGGCAAACATTTCCTTGTAAACACATTATGTCCTGATTTCATAATAAAGTTAGTCTATGTCTCTGAGCAGCAGTTTGGCCTGCCACTATATTTCTTCTTGACAATATTGCAGCGAACGTTATATATCTACCACTTGAACAACTCAAAAACTGCAAAACCAACGTAGACAGGCGTATTTAATTTAATTTTTTCCCTGAGGGTTGCGATCACGTTTTCCTCGAAAGTCTTCATTCAGACGAAGGCAGGCTCGGCCACAACTTTGTCACGCCTCGTTTACTAGTTATATTTTGACACGTTTCTTATATTCTCCAACGTGTTTGCAAACATTATTATTCATGAAAAATCTAATTTAAATTCTCAGCTGATAATTTTGTCTTGTTGAAATCAGAATAACATTTTAGCTAAGCAAGGCACGAATTTCACAACACAGTGAATCCTAATCAAATCGTCTCAAATTTTTAATGTGGATGAGGTAGGTAGCGCTTTTTTGTCAAGCACATTTGGGATCAATATTTGTACTCTGAGGTTCCAACGCTTAGAGTTTTTCTTAAGCGCTATCGAATACGGACTCCACATATCATCATCAACACGCATACATTCTGGTGCGAGTGGAGATAATCATTGTACGCATCACGAAGCTCGGCAAGATATTCTAAGTCAACTTCCAAAACATAAATTGTATCATTGTCGGTCCATAATAATTGTTTTCTGTACAGGTTTCTGGTATCATTTAAAAAAAAAAACACTTACAGGAAGCTTCAGCGATACAAATTAGTAGCATAGAAATACATAACATATTGTGTCTCCTGCATTTCGTCGTATCCTAGCAGGTATTTATTGTTCTCATCAGATGATCTCTTTGTGATGACTGATATTCCAACGTGTCTTGCTTCATCGGTAAAATTAAACATACCAGTCTCAGTGAGCAACTGTAGCTGATTTTCTGTCAGCTTTAACGCAACATCCCACGATAGCAATAGGCAAAAATACTGCCAAATAGGGTCGAGCGTCTAAAACGATATACGGTGATTACGAAGCGTCTCAAACTCGTCGGCAGCATGTTTGAATTATAGATTATGAGAGTCGCTAAAATCTTTTATGTCATCTGTGGCGTCTAATTTACTAGGTAAGTCTCATCGAATTTTTCACGACGTCATGTAGTAATTTGAGTAAATCCTTTTGCGCGTGATCAAACTAAGCATGCGGCCAGCGAAGTTCTTAAGTGACGTATTCATAAATTGCAAACGGTCGATGAAACGGACTACGTCCAGAGAGAACGACAAATAAGGTTATTTTGTATTAACTATTTATTTCCCTCTCCAATTTTTCAAAGCATTAGACGATTATATACGAGTCGTATCCCCTCAGATTATGAAAAACTACTGGAATAAGCCCTGCTGTCTGAAATCCTAGATTACATTTGTTATGCGCAGCACTATGATATCGGCAAGTGAAATGACAATGATCCTGAACTTTGTCTTCGCCCAGTGGCTTGCTTGCAAATCCAGCACAATATTTATATGTCGCTTATATCAATATTTTATTTTTGGTATTAGATTGCAGTTTATATAGCCGACTTATCGCAGCAAGCGCTGTGTAAAATATCCTACGCAGTTTGTGTTGCGTTAAAGTTTTATTGGTTTGCTCAGCTCATTATTTATGCAAACGACTGTTAGCGTTTCGACAAAGGTGTAAACGACTGTGTTAGCGTTTCCACAAGGTGTAAACGACTGTGTTAGCGTTTCCACAAGGTGTAAACGACTGTGTTAGCGTTGCCACAAGGTGCAAACGACTGTGTTAGCGTTTCCACAAGGTGTAAACGACTGTGTTAGCGTTGCCACAAGGTGCAAACGACTGTGTTAGCGTTTCCACAAGGTGTAAACGACTGTGTTAGCGTTGCCACAAGGTGTAAACGACTGTTAGCGTTGCCACAAAGTGCAAACGACTGTTAGCGTTGCCACAAGGTGTAAACGACTCTTAGCTTTGCCACAAAGTGCAAACGACTGTGTTAGCGTTGCCACAAGGTGTAAACGACTGTTAGCGTTGCCACAAAGTGCAAACGACTGTGTTAGCGTTTCCACAAGGTACAAACGAATGTGGTAGCGTTGCCACAAGGTGTAAACGAATCTGGTAGCGTTTCCACAAGGTACAACGACTGTGTTAGCGTTTCCACAAGGTGTAAACGACTGTGTTAGCGTTGCCACAAGGTGTAAACGACTGTTAGCGTTGCCACAAGGTGCAAACGACTGTGTTAGCGTTGCCACAAGGTGCAAACGACTGTGTTAGCGTTGCCACAAGGTGTAAACGACTGTTAGCGTTGCCACAAAGTGCAAACGACTGTGTTAGCGTTGCCACAAGGTGTAAACGACTGTTAGCGTTGCCACAAAGTGCAAACGACTGTGTTAGCGTTTCCACAAGGTGCAAACGAATGTGGTAGCGTTGCCACAAGGTGTAAACGAATCTGTTAGCGTTGCCATAAGGTGCAACGACTGTGTTAGCGTTGCCACAAGGTGTAAACGACTGTGTTAGCGTTGCCACAAGGTGCAAACGACTGTTAGCGTTGCCACAAGGTGTAAACGACGTGTTAGCGTTGCCACAAGGTGCAAACGACTGTGTTAGCATTGCCACAAGGTGTAAACAACTGTGTTAGCGTTGCCACAAGGTGCATGCCGCTAACATCTTCTGGTCGAAGATTTATTTGGATGACAATCTGTACCCGCGACAAGAACATTCACTAAATGAAAATCAGCGTGTGTAATAAATGGCACACGTTTAATATGCCTAAGGCTTCCAAAATTCGAAACGGTATTATTTTATTATGCTATGATCGATCTCGCCACGTTGGCACAGTCTGCCGTGGAAAGTAAGAAGTTCTTCGGTAGAAAAACCGTGTAGGCACTTTTTGCAATTTTTCGTGTTGTGTAGGCCACTCATTAGAGCACATAAGTTTGCAATCCAGACATAGTGATCACCCTTATACAGTTTGAGCAAGTCAGCATCTCGCTCACATATTACAGAGAAAACATGTAAAGGATATATACTTGCGTTGTCACTGACACCAAAAACATTGACTGAAATATTATTCAGCCGTTCAAATTTTGGCATGTCATTCACTTTTACTGCAAAACGTATCCCAGGAAAAATGAACGAATTTTGATATGCTATATGCATACTGAATCGGTTATAAATCGTATCTAAAGGTTAAAACACAGGCAACGCGGCCCACATGAAACATTTCGTAACTTTGTTCTGAATATTGACACAACTTTGACTGCTCTGATCTTTGCCAGTATCTAAATACACTAGCGCACACAGAGGATTGTACTTTAACGTGCCGATATCGCGTATTAATACACCATCAAAAATACAGCTAGATGATTCGCGTTGAAAGTCATCCATCTCGTCTTGGAGGGAACTGAAAGAAATTTAGGGACCTATTTTGTCGTCAAATGCGCGCACCAGTTTTGAGATAACATGAGCCTTGGTTTCTGTATCATTTAATTTAGTAAACGCAACGCCATTCCAACATAAACCTTTGTACCACGGTGCACACGTAATTTATCAGGCAGAAGTTTTCTTTTATCAGATTCTACGGTCGTGATCAAAATGTCATACGACGCCAGCTCGCTTGGTCGCATAGCAAACGTCTTGTCATAGCCAGCAAAGGCCTGACCCATCAGAAGGAAGCTTAAATTTATGCTCATTATATAAAATAGGCAGAATGTTTCCTTGAGCAGCTAGCAAACTATTTTGATTACTACAGGCCACTCTGTGACGCATCATCAAATTGTTGCCATAGCAGATGTAAATTGGTCGCGTGATCGCAGTTTGAACCGCTGATTTTCTGATATCAAAATTTGTGTAGAAAATTTTATGTGTTCTACCCATGGAACTTGCAAAAATGTATTTCAAGATTTTTTGTTGGTGACTCTGCAGTAAGATCCAGATGAAATTTCATTATCAGGAATTCTGTAATTTTACGGTGGCCTCAAGCGGTATATATGGTTCCCCCAAGCAGTCGTCTGTAATATAAACAATTGTATCCGTCATAAGATATAACTTGTTTAAATAAAGCTGTACAACTCAGAAGAAGACGAAACCGCGAATGTTCGTGACTACGACGAGTACAGTTATGTAGGAAAGGCTTACCAGCATTATCAGACCAAGCCGCAAAGATGTACTAGAAAGTATTATATCAGAAATAAGTTGGTGCCGTATGAAGAATCGGCAGCATTTAAAGAAATATTTGACTGTGATTCATCTAGCCATACTTGCAAGGACGAAAGAAAATTATCAAGTTCGATTATGCCTTCCCAAAAACATTTTCTGATGCTAGGTATGCAAGATAAGGCGGCTGCATTTAAGCCTGTAAGCAGCAAAATCATTACGAAAAAAATATGTATCAGTATCTTCTCTCTGATAGAGGGCCTGTCTCATTTTTTAGTGACAACCTGAAGGCATACTAAGTGAAGACGTCAATACTATTTAGCAGGTATTTGACGTCTTTGTTCTCTCTGAAATGTTCTTTTATGTCAGCGAGAACTGCAAAGCAAATATCATCAATACCGTTACCAATGATTCCACCACCAGAAAAATGCCATCTTACCTGCCTGTTAGTTGTATTGCAAGTACGTCATCTACTTCCTCCTGGCTGACATCTTTTATTATTTGCTGTCCATAGGTTTGCTGACCTTCGGTCTGCCAGCCTTAGGTTTATTACTTTTGACTGTTCACCAATCTTATATTTGAGTCCGGCAGCGCCTCAGACAAAAGCTTGAGCAATTCTTTCCCTCATTCCTGCCGGCTTAATCGCGAATAACACATTGATTACACTTTTATCGTATTGTTGTTGTTGCGCATTGCTATGGCATCTGCTTGGTTATATGGTTCATGGCTGGGAAGATGCGGATCATTGGTATCAAGTTGTTTGTCTAGAGGCTGCCGAAATTCCTAGTGATCCAAGTGCAGACAAACTTGTTACGCCCCAGGTTGCATGCAATAATTTAGATTGCTGAGAAACTCCGCCAAAATGAGATAATTGTTGAACAACCAATTTTAAACTGAGCTCTTTACAAGTACTCCTAGTTGCGTAAATTTGGTGTGCTGTTTTTCTTAGCACCTGAACGTGCTTTCCTTGGCGTATTTGGCTGCTTCCAAGTTTGGTTGCCACGCCAGATTTATTGTTTTGTTCAGTCTTAATTGAATATTACTGGCGTCACTTATCTCTCACTATGATATATTTCGATAAAGGTTACGAATACAGATTATGTTATACGATCACTGTCATTTTCCACTAAAATAATCGACAATAAAAAATGTATGTGTGGTAATTATATCATATGCATTTTGATTTGCGTCCTCAGCTGATACTATGGTCCACTTCCTTTCGATATCTGCCACATAATCTTTTGTTTGTTCCATATGCTTAAAACGTCAAAGTACACAATAGGATGCAATTTCGCGAATTCCTTTGATGATATTTGAGTTCCTGTATCTACGTCCTAATATTTTTTATAGCTTCTTGAAACATGAAGTACGTTCGCAGATTATTTTGTCTTTTCTGCCGTGAAGTTACACTCAAGTTCACACTCTTGTATCTGCCGTAGTTTGTCAAACTCTAGATAAAATCCGAACTGACGTAGCGAGCACTTAGGAAAACTTGAGTCTACAAGAAGATCGTATGGTGTTATAACTAAGAATTCTAAATCGAATAATAACTGTGGCAAATAACAACCAATCATCCTATTGTCTTTTGAATGGGCATTTAAATTCTAAAAGCAAAGGTTTATTGCCATCTGCTATGTAGCTATATGGACTATATCTGATGCCGTCTACATTTCTGATGCAGACATCGTTCCCACTAACGTTTCCACGTGTAATGATTTGAATATAATTTCTGATTACGGGCTCAAATAACGTTCCCCAAAGACAAGTCAAGGTTAGGTAATCTTGCTGCTTACCAAGCTGTTTTCGAGCCATATCTTAAGACGATGCAAATGGACAGATACCATAAACTGCCACCAACTCAGAGTCACCTACCATGTCTGGCATCATAAAGTACCATTTTCCTGACTTTTGCCTGAGCTCACGCACTTTCACGAAGTTGTCCAAGATAGCGATGAGATACAAAATTATGCTATATCATTTGTTCAATTCAGGATAAAATTTTAATATCTGAAAGGCGGCTATAGGCCTGCCATCATTTCAGTCTAAAACCAACACACACGTCTCATCAGCATCCGTGGGTTAAGACGTCATTTTTATGCAAAATTATCACAAGCCATAATCATATGACATCATATTCCATTGTCGCTAATCCTATTCATCTAGAATCATTACGTAATCATTACCATTCGCCATCATTTTACGTTATCAAGATTAAGGGTAACTCCAAAGGGTTATCTGGTACAAGGAGAGTACCGAGATCACCTCGTGCGTTATCATAAAGAGCACAGCAAGGCTTTTTCCAATAACAAACTGAACTGATATGATTAGTTTACCAACCTGATACCAAGGTGATGCTAAATCTTAAGAGGAAACTAATGTCTGAGCATATCTCGTTATGTTGAAAAAGCGAGCTGGGTCTTTGTAATAAACATCCAAGTGAGCTCATACTCTTCTTTTGCCATACTATTATTGTTTAAGGGTTAAATGATTTAAATTTATTTATAATGGGTTTTTTTATGTGTAAGATATTTCAGTTTTATTTTTATACCTTTTTATCCATTTTACTCTGTGTGGCCAGTAAATGAATGGTGGTCATTCCTAAATGCATGGTAAATAGCAATAGTAAGTGTAGTTTTATCATTACATTTCTCGTTAATGGCCTGAGAAAGCCGACATGATGGAGCGATTTTAATTTCAGTCACAGGGCAGGCAAACTAAGATTTCCCAGCAGACTTATCTAGCATGATATCCGGTTACAAGCAGACAAATTTCTCTTTTAAAACTTACGACGTAATGTTCATTTCAGTGACAGGACAGCCCAACCAATAGATCCTTCCATTAATAAACTAAAATGTTACAATCAGACAACTCATCCAGTAAAAATAAATATGGATCGATTGTTACGCAATGAGTTTCTCCTCCCCCACCCCTCAAAATAGTGGCCTAATATTAAATTGGCGTTTGGCTCTATAGTTGTGTTTCAACCTGTTTAATATGGGAAGCCCCTTTGATACTCAAGTGCCCCACTCTACTAATGGGGTCAGTTTTAAAAAAATGAATGTGAATGTTTTGGACTTGGTTGATGTTTGCTGATGTTTGGCATAGGGTAGGAGTAAAATCATGATAGTTATTTTTAACCACACTTAATACAGATTTATCCCCAGCCCCCTAACCCTCAGGGGGATGGAGCCGCCAAAAAGGATTGGGGAACCGTCAAAGTACTGCCTCACCGTAGCCCACTTAGGTTTATCAACGGCTACATGTATCTAATTCTCTCTAACTTGTCTAACCACAAGCCCATGCTATTAATGCTTCCACTTCCAACTACCTTCTCTTCAGTCGACCTTCTGGACATGTTTGCAAATTTCTTCCGTGACAAAGTATTTGGCATTCATGATACAGCCTTACTGTGGTTCAAGTCCTACTTGGTCAACAGGACACAAATTGTGCCTGCAAATGGAATACAGCCCAGTTGATCTATGTTGTGGTGTTCCACAGGTGTCTGTTCTTGGACCTGTTCTCTTCATTCTATACACTCAGCCGCTCTCAAGTGTCATAGATCATCATCCAGTGTCTCACCAATTGTACGCTGATGACACCCAAATATACAAATCTAGCCACCCAACTGAATTTGATGCTACCATCCAAGGTGTAGAGAGGTGCATTTCTGATGTGAAATCATGGATGACATGTAACAAGCTGCAGATGCATGATGATAAAACTGAAGCCATTGTGATCACAACACAAAGACTTTCTCATTCACATTCTTTACAACAAACAATAAATATCAGCAGCACCAACATTAAATTCATACAGTCAGTACGAAACCTAGGTGTTACTCTAGACAGTACTCTCACATTGCACCAACATGTCATGAACATATGCAAGGCTGCATATCTTGAGATGCGACGCATCAGCTCCATTCGCAAATATCTTTCAGTTGATGTCACTAAAACATTTGTGTGTTCATTAGTACTTTCAAGACTGGACTATTTTAACTCAATTCTGTCTGGTTCATCACAATATCTACACCAGAAACTTCAAAAAGTTCAAGACACAGCTGCTCGGATCATACTTAGAGTACCACAATCAGAGCACACCTCCCCGCTGCTCTGTACCCTACACTGGCTATCCATTCGATCCAGAATCAAACACAGAATTTGTTCTCTGTGCTACGTTTCACTGACGGACTCTAGTCCAACATACCTATCCAACCTCACCCATGTGTACACACCAGCAAGATGCTTACGCTCCTCTTCTGACAATCGTATACTCATTATTCCCACTATGAAATCAAAGTCATATGGACAGCGTTCTTTTGCAAACCAGGGCCCAGCAACGTGGAATGAATTGCCCACTGAACTTAGACACAAAGACACAGTGATCCCATTCAAGAGTGCTCTCAAAACTCACTTATTTCGACTGCAAGCACAAACTTAAGGACCTAATAATGTTTCCTACCTTAAATATTCTCAGCATGTTTTTTATGTTTTCTAATTTCATGGTGATTGTTTTTGTAATCATATCATTATACATGTTTTTTTATGTTATAGGTGTTGTCTAATGTTGTAAAGCGCTTAGAGCTCCTAAAGATTAGGCGCTATACAAAGTCCTCATTATCATTATCAAACAACCATAATCGACCCGAGTTGTTGCAGAGGTTTTTCTCTTTAGGTCTTCCTGCGGTTTCAGCTGTTCCAGCATTTTGAACTTCCTTCGTTCCGACAGACACCTCATCGCTGACATTTAAGCCGAATTTTCAGCGTGTCTTTGTATAATCTCTTCTCGGTCGTCAGCTTTTCACCCGGTTTTGTTTTGCTATTTTATCGTCGGTTACATCCTTGGTATACTCCTTTCGTTACGCATCGCGCATTTATCTTTTCTTGGTTGCATTGTTGTTGAATTCATCGAAGATAAGACGGATTTTTTTATTGGAAGATGGTGTTGCCCTATAGCTCTTTAGATATATAATCTCAGATTTTGTTGAGCTGCTTTATTTTCGCTTAGGAGGATTGCATCGTGTTTTTAAGCACAATGCCCAGTTAACAAAAGCAGAAGAAAGACTCAAGCTTTTACAAGCAAGGGTACGGTCAGCAGCAACACAAAAGCCTCAGTCAAAGCGGAACTCAAAAATGATGATAACACAGTGGTGCCAACGACATCCACCACATTTATTCTGAATTTATACTTTTTGTATCGAACACACCGCCTAGTCTCCGCTCCTAACGATTTTTCAACCTCTGCGTGGCTTTTATTCAGGCGAGAATCCGATGGTCTGAGATAAAGAGACATTAAAGCTCCCGAATTATCAGCGTGAAATGAAAGTTTACTTTTGCTGGTGCGGAGGAAGTGGGATGAGGGGAGGAGGTGTATAGTCCTAGCTCAAGTGAGGCACGCACCTCCAATCTGGCAAGAAAATAATGATATTAAAGAAAATATTAATTAGCTTCATTCACTAGTTGTTCAATAATTTATTATTGTCTGTAACACGCCCGCCAATGCGCTCACCAAGAATTAAAAGTGTCGTACCTTCTCGTTGCATCTTTAGTGAGTGTGGTTTTTGACCCATTACTTTAATGCAAGAAAACATCTTTTTCGATTAACACACGTTAATTTGTCAAGCAAGCGGATTGATAGAGGGTGTTATATACCCCACATGAAAGAATATTGCCAACGCATTATTTATCCGAGTTTTTCGCAAAATGTCACCATGACATCGTTGTAGTAGTCACGTCTGATAGCCCTCGCGTTTGCATTTAGTAGTTTGGGGTTTTGCATTTGCTGCATCGAACGTGCACTTACTTCCAGCATAGTTCGTGTTGGTGGCTCAGTATACTTTGAATGACCCATGTATTCAATGTCTAGTTGCTTTGCATTCTCAGTCAATTTTGCTGTGAACCTGGGCTATCCACCCTTTCTTCGAACAGATACTTTTCAGCCTGTGATTGGTATTCCTTGTCGATAGCAGGCACTGGTGCGAGTTGATAAAATACACCTATGCCGTTCGCTAACGAGGGATTGTCCGCTTGTCCATCTAAAATCAATTATTCATATTGATCGTCTATATCTCACTGTTCAACAGTGGCTTGACAAGCTTAGTTTAAAGTAACCTGTTTTCAACTTCATTGCCCTATTTCTGGCGAAGAGCAGGTAAAATATTGTCAAAGCGGCTGAAAATCTCATCCGCTGTGCGTTTACGTTGAGACCGTCACACCGAATGGTGTCTTTGGCTGCAAACGTAGACGCAAAGTTAGTTGCAAGGTTTTATGCATTAGCTGTAATAGTAGTAATGTCATTATATGTCATTAAATGAATAGAAAGCGACGCCCACGTTTCGTCACAGCGACCCCTGTGGAGATTAATGAAGTAAAGACTATCGCCAGGGACAACATAGTTTAACGTCTATGATGAATTCCAGCGACACAAGCTGAACACATTTATTGTTATAGCCCCACCAGCTGAGGTGATTGTGTCCACCGTTAAGCACAGGTAATTTTTTTTAAAGGCAAAGGAGGGTCAGAACAAACGCTTAATTCATTCAGCTCTCCTCGTGTCATATACTTCTTGAGGGTTGCCTTTATACGACTTTTCTATCTAGAAGGAGCAGCGATACAGTTTTCAATATGGTTACTGTGGCAGCCATTTTTGATAGCAGATCTTCACAGGTTTTGGTTAAGACAAAGTTCACATCATAACTCTTTTGGTGAAAGCACCCATGTTGATATGACTATCCATTTAGGTAATAAGATTTCAAGATGGTCACTTTGGTGGCCGTATTGGATGTCTGGGTGGCACTGTTTTCATTAAGGACGACTTAAACAGCGTAATAAATCTTCTGGTGAAAACACTACGTCGATAAAATTTTCCATTCAGTAGAAGTAGTGATCACAAGGTTTTGGAGACGGTTGTTATGGAAGTTATTTTAGACTTCAGATCGGTACCATTTTCATGTACGATCAACTGGACCACATAAGAAGCCTTTTTGCTTTTCTTGCTTGCGAAAACCCCCATGTTGATTTGATCATGTATTCAGGAGGATTAGCTATAACAGGATTTTCATGATGGCTTTTGTGGCGGCTTTATTGGTTGTTTGAGCAGCACCATTATCACTTAGGACCAGCTAGACCTGGAGATAAATCGGTGTGTAAAGTTGCATGGCAATTCCCTAGATACTTGATAGAGAAAGATCGGGAAGAACCACCTACCCACCGGATGATACTGGCAAGCTTTGACGCATACTCATGCTGAGACTCGAGCTCACATGGACAGAGATGAGATGTGTGCATAATCTAGAAAGGCGAGTGCCTGGTGCCACTCGACCACACGAAGCACCTCCAAGTAACGGAAGAACGGACAATGGACAACATGTCATCCCATAAGTTCTTCTGGTCAATACTAGCAGAATTAGGCGGATTAAGTCATTGACTGAGATATTGCGAGCACTGGCTGACTGCTTTTTTAAAAAAATGGAAATAAACGAGGATTACAACAACATTCTACCATTATATCACGGAAATATTGTGCGCAGTGTGACATGCGCGTTTTCCATTGGACTAAGCGCTCATTGAACTAAAATATTATTCTGGGACAATCGTGAATTATTCAAAGGAGTTCTCAACAATGTCATTTTGATACATCGGGACAGTTGTCTTTCATAACTAGAAATTATAGAATTGTCAACTTTGATTTGAAGAGTCTTCAACATATTGATTAAGGTAATAGATGTAGGTACAACTGAGCCATTCAATCAACATTAAGAACAACAATACAACAACATATTCATGGAGAGCAACCATCACATTAAAATTTTCTAGTTTGATATGAAGCCGCTTTTTGTTTATAAGATTGCCTGCTAGGCTGAAAATCCATTCATAAAAAAACACTAGATGCTTGCACTGCTCCGGAGGGCGACGCGACAAAAGCGCGCAAGACAAATGCGCGTAGTCCAAAGCGCGCAGAGACAACTGAGTGCAGGACAATAGCGCGCAGACATAAGCGCGCCTAAGAAAGTGAACAAATGCTCTTACAATAACATGCATTAAATAAATAAAATTTGCTAAAAAATGTTGGTTTATTTACTTACAATGTTTATTACTCTATACACGGCGGGCGCCCTCTACACACTTGTTGTGAAATGTTAACAAACCTGTTATTGACTTACTAAAATATTGAAAAAGGAGAATATTGTGAAAAACTAGCCTGATTTATGTATAAATAATAAGTAGAAATCTTAGATGTTAATGTTATGAGCTATTCCTTGCAAGTAATCTTCTAACGGTATTGTTCCATATGTTCAGATCAAAGCCTGGAGAATGCGATTAAGACGAACGTACTTTGATTTAGATGCCTCTGATTGCCTGATGAACGAACGAAATCCTCAAATTTCATAACCTTATCTTTGTATACATGCACGATTTTGTCTTGTGCGTATTTGTCGAGTTGTTTATCATTGCGCGCAGTTGTCGGCGCGCTTATGTCGGCGCGCTTTTGTCTTGCGCGCTTTAGTTACGGCGCCGCTCCGGATGTCTAGTGGTTAGAGCGTCTGCCTCAGAAGCGGGAGGTCGTGGGTTCGAACCCCGGCCGAGTCATACCAAAGACTTATAAAAACGGTACTAACAGCTGCCTCACTTGGCGCTCAGCATTAAGAGGTTAGTGTTAGGACTGGTCGGCCTGGTGTCAGGATTATTTACTAGACATCACTATCAACTGCCACAATGCAGATATCGTAGCGATATGACTGAAAAATTGTTAAAGCTACGATAAAAATCCTAATCACACACACACACACACACACACACACGCTGTCAATGTACTGAACTTATGTAATTTGTTTGAAAACCGTCTAAATCCATAAATGAATATTAAACATAGGAACCTCCCTTTTACTTAAATTTTTGTGATTTCTTATGACATTTTTTGCAGAACGCTTTAAAAAAAAGTTTGTAAATGCAGTGTGATTGACCCTTAAGGCCTATATCATAATGCAAAACAATATTTATTTATCTAACTGTTGTTGCAAGACTCGCCAAGAAAATATCGAAAACTCAAAACAAAAATGCTTTCATTCTTGACCGCTCCGGTTGCCTAGTGGTTGGAGCGTCAGCCTCGGTTGCGGGAGGTTTTGGGTTCGAACCCCGACCGAGTCATACCATTGGCTTATAAAATAGTACTAACATTTGCCTCTCTAGGCGCTCAACATTAAGGGGTTAGTGTTAGGACTGGTCGGCCTGGTACCAGGATTATGTTACTGTGTGGGACATCATGCAACATGTCTGCGGTATGGTGTCCCAGTTCTATACATCACTTTAAACTGCCACACTACAGACATCGTAGCGATATGACTGAATTTTTTTAAAGCTACGTTTATAATCCAGATCATACACACACGCGCTCGCTTTCATTCGAGATTGTGTACATGTAACTTTTACTAGCCACTGAATGTCAATTCTTTTTTGCACAAATTGCAAATCACTTTTGTCAGGTTTAGATTGTCTTTATTTGCCGGACCATCTCGCTTTTTCTGGAACCTAAAGTGGGCCCACACTTTCGATCGTATCTTCCAGGAAATTCAGAAAATTCACTTTACTTTTGTCTGTCACTTTTAAAGCGCATCGCTTATATCATGACTAAATTATATTCAAAACTGCATAAAAAGCACGACTTAAACCAAATAGTCTTCGTATTGTTATTACTTAGCATAGTCTATGTTATGATTTCTGTAAATATATTATTAAACTTTATATTTTGGAGTTATTCCAACTCAAGAGTAATAATAATTTAATACATTTATCAGTATCATTGGGAAACTCGATCACGAAAAGTCGTAATCGATTAAACAATCAAGCTGGTTGAACGAGTGATGCTCGAGTAAGTCGATAAAAACGAACAACACTACCCTGTGTCAAATATATTTGACGGAGAACTTTGGCTGTCGTCACCACTTATTGAAATTGTATTCGTAATTGTACCGCAGGCATATAGTTGCCAATGTCCTCAACTGTTTGAATAAACTTCAGCCGTTGTTTTGCCCAAAAACTTCTTAGGCAATTAACGATTGAAAAATATTCAAGACGGCGCGATACTATAAAAAGAACTGTGTCTTACCTGTATAAAATAATATAAACTTAATACAATGCGGATTGTCCAACAAAACCTGCGGCATAAATTTTACAACCTCAACCTTTGGTTCCAGAGGCAGAGGTTCATGACTTTAATTTTACAGCCGCAACCTTTGGTTCCAGAGGCAGAGGTTCATGACTTTATAGCCGTCTACTATGTAGCCATCTGGACTGTATTTGAAACTGACCATATTTCTGATGCAGATGTCATTGTCAATAACGTTTTCGCCAGTGTTGGCCTCAATATAACCTCTGATCACGGCTCAAATAACGTTTTCGCCAGTGTTGGCCTCAATATAACCTCTGATCACGGCTCAAATAACGTTTTCGCCAGTGTTGGCCTCAATATAACCTCTGATCATGGCTCAAATAACGTTTTCGCCAGTGTTGGCCTCAATATAACCTCTGATCACGGCTCAAATAACGTTTCCAAAAGACATAGCAAGGCTACGTAGTCTTGCTGATTATCAAGCTTTTTCAATATCTTCAGCTTATGCGCTTTCGCCAAACTTTTCATGATAGCTTTCAGATCCTTTTTTTTATACTATATCATTTTTTCAATTCAGCAGAAATAATATGGCAGTATACAAAAGTCGGCTACTAGCTTAATATCATTGTAGTCTAACATAAGCATATACGCTTCATCATGATCGGCGGGCAGAGTAGTCATTTTTATATAAAATCAAAATGAGTCGTAGATTTTATATAAAATCTGTTGTTGTTTTTTTTTTTTCTTCTTCTCAGCACAAATAATATTCTTTCCCCAACCTGAGATCAAGGCGATCCTAAAATCTCACGAGGAAAATGATCATGTTTGAGCATCTCTCGTTAGATTGAAAAACCATACAAGTGAGGTCATACTCTTCTTTTTCCATACTGCTATTGTTGAGAGGGCTAGATGATTAATTTTATTTATAATGTGGATCAAATGGCGGTAGGGACCAATGAAGTTATTTTTTTTATTTAAAAAGGATCACATTTCTATGTTTATACCCCTTCTTTTCCATCGTACTCAGTTTGACCATAAAATGGCTGAATGTTTGTCATTCCTAACTGGACGGTAAATAGTAGGTGGAGTTTTATAATTAGATTTCATGTTATAGGCCTATAACAAACCAATTTTTACAAGATGCTATTTCCCCAATTAATACTACCGAATGGCTTTCTAAAGTTTAACTCACCTTTGGCTCAATAATTTGTTAAAACCTATTTAACAACGGAAGACCCAATTGACGCTCAAGTGAGCCACTATACTAATGTAGTCCATGAATAAAAATGAATGCGAATGTTTTTTGTCTTGGTCAATGTTTGGTGAAATTTTAATTCTACCATTCTGTTTCATTCTGTTGAACTATTGCTAAAATTGAAAATCCCCGTATAGGAACTGATATAAATAAGAAATCTGAAAATTATGTGATATTAAATCTGCTTGAAACTCATTCAGTTTTCAACAAGTGTGACAACAAAATTGTAAAAGGGCTAATTCACACGAGTGAAAGAGAATGCGTCGATTTCAGCCAGTTCTACGCTTATGAAAATATTAACATAACATGTTTCGTGTAACGACACTCTCAAAATTTCAATTCGTATATAGGGATAATTGTATTGTACATGTAATAAAAGTCTTTATAAATAGAGACCATTTTTGCTAGACAAGTGGATTTCTTTGCAGGAAAAGTAACATTTATTTCTGTTTGTCTATTGGACAATTGGGGAAAATGAAATCCCATACACACAAATGTCTTACATACAATTGACAAACATCAGCTATAACTGCTGAATACTAACGTAACAGAAAAATATATTTCTTCTGTAATATTACTGTTAGCATGAAAGAACTATGTATTCCCTCAATCTATCCCACCGAGATAAAAGTAATCCATAGATAATAAGGTTTACCTTCTTCCATTATGCTCTTGATCTTCATGACCAACATCAGTTTTAGGTATGATAGGATTTAATTCAGTCAAAAAACATTTTATAAAAAAGCACAAAATCTTAAAATTACAATATCAAAGGTAAAGTGTAAAACATTTGAACAAACGTCTGAATATATGAGCTTATTTAAATATTACAGCTGAACCTCCGTTTAAGGACATAAAATATAGCCTTATACAATGTGTGCCATCTCATGAGGAGGACATAGTGATTGACATATCCTGTTTTGGTGTTAGGCAAGGTGGCCTTATAAAAGAACCGGCCTCTTTCACAAGGGCCTCTCAAGAAACGAATAACTGTAATTGAATGTTGGTCCTTTCACAGTAACTTGTGCATCTATACTTAACTGAACTATTTGTAAAAAATTGTTTATTTGATAAACTGATTCCTTCTTTGGACACCGTTGACAGCAATCCCGACATAGACACCCACAATGATGCAGACAACGACAATGGAAAGAACTCCTGCAATGATGCTGATAAGGGTCAACTTCCGAGCAGATTCGGAACTTTCTCGAGCACTGGCGATATCTCCCCGGGCAAGAGCCTATTTGGCCTAGAAGATAAAACACAACATTACATGTGTACGAGAATATTTTGAAAATGCATCTTTTGATGCACTGGGCTGATGCACTCCACTCCTCAACATTTATCATCCCTGGGCACATCGGCTAGCAATACATCCATTTACATAATTCTTAACAAGATGATGTAGGAAATTGAATAGCCAATCATATGCTTGATAGCTAACTACAGGTGAATCTGAAATCACTCCCATTGGTAACTGACATATGTCAGCCTGTGAATGGAAATTCACAAATATATGGATTGATTGTAGAGTAATGAAACTGTAGCGAGGAAAAAAAATGAATATATATATATATATATATATATATATATATATATATATATATATATATATATATATATATATATACACACACACACACACACATACACCTGTTGAAAGTCACCAGTGGGAAAAGGTTAAACTGGCATTTGTATTCTAGTGACCACACTATGCAAATTCATCTTTCAAACCTGGTTTATGAACACATGTCATGTTCCAAAATACATGTAACATAATTATTAAGACTTGGCACCGCTCAGCAACCACCAGTTCAAGCTCACCCTGTTGTCAAGCCAAATGCTGTAGCTAGGCACTTATTTCTAGTGGCAAAAGTACTTCTAGAGAAACAGCACCGACGTCAAGTACGAGATGAGTGGCGACAATACTGACGTCGAAAGTCAGATGAACTAGATCAAAATACTCCAGAGGCATTTACAACCATAGAACTTGAAACGGTACTATGCAGCATCAAATCAGGCAAAGCAGCAGGATATGACAACATCCTAAGTTCCTGAAGCATCTTGGCCCGAAGGCAAAGGAATGGTTTGCCGCGTTTTACACCCTGCTTGTTAGGGAAAAGTGCATGCCGACTTTGTGGCGCCAGGCAAAGATTATTGCGATCCCAAAACCTGGCATAGATCCTCACAATGCGGCGCGTTATCGGCTGATCTCTTTGCTTTCAGTCTTTTATAAGATACTGGAGCGCCTGATTCTCCAAAGAATTGGTCCTTTCTTGGACAATATCATAACTGTTCACCAGACAGGCTTCGGGCATGGCCGTAGCACTTGCGATCAAGTCCTTGCCCTGAATATGTTTGTTGAAAACGGGTTTCAGAGGAACCTTAAAACGGAGTTGTCTTTTTAGGATCTAACAGAGACATATTACACGGTCTGGCATGCAGGGCTGCTGTTGAAAATTTCTAGAGTATTGCCACGCTGGATAGTTGAGACTATTGAACTGTTCCTTCGTGACAGACGCTTCAGAGTGCACATCAGAGAGAACTGCAGCTCATGGGGGTGTCAGACTAATAGATTCCCACAAGGGTCTGTTCTTTTGTCTATTTTGTTTCATTGTCTATATTAACGACTTACCTGTAGCATATTCGAGCAAGTCATGTATGCAGATGACATTGCTCTCAGGACCCAAAGTCGCTCATTTACAGAGCTTCAAAGGGTACTGAACAAGGGTCTGGAGGATATTACGGACATCTTCAAGAAATGGCGCCTACAGCCAGACGCAACAAAGACAGTCTCCAGCGTCTTCCACCTTAACAATGCAAACATGAACTATGAGCTTTTCATCCTCCTCAATTGTCAGCAAATAAAACACGACCCGACACCAACATACCTTGGTGTGACTCTGGACAGATCACTGACATTCTACAACCATCTGAAGAAAACTGCAGCAACACGTAGCACTCGAAACAACCTACTCAGCAAACTGACTGGCTCAACGTGGGGCGCTAGTGCTCAGACACTCAAGAACTCAGCACTGACCCTCTGATATTCGACAGCCGAGTATTGCGCTCCTGTCTGGGGTCGATCATCCCACACTAAGTTATTTGATGTCCAGCTCAACACAACAATGCGCATACGCTCTGGAACACTACGTCCTACACCTATACCATGGCTGCCGGTACTCAGCAACATTCATCTTCCACATCTGCGTTGCCAGGAAGCAACCACAAAAGTGTTGGCTAAGGTCTATTCCAGTGAGAAACTTCCACTGTTCATTGACATCCCCTCACATCCAACAGTCCGCTTGACTTTGTGACGCAACATCTGGTTAGGTTCGTTACCGGAGAATATGACAGCTATTTTGGCATGGAATGTCAAGTGGTCTTCAACAGATGTTGTAAACTACAACCTCGTAGCTGAGCAATCTTTCTGCCCTCCTGGCTTCAACCTTCCACGTCATATGTGGACCACGCTGAACCGCTTTCGGAAAGGACAGGGGTGTTGTGCAGTCAACCTTGTCCGATGGGACTAGGCCACTAACTCTTCCTGTCTTCCTGTTGCTGTGGAGCTCTTCAGACCTTGTCACACAATGTGAACAACTGTCCAATGACAAAGTTCCCCGGTGGACTGTAGGCTCTGCACCTTGCTGATGACGAAGCTGTTAAATGGCTGAGCACGCACTGCACGCGATACTACTACTACTACTACTACTACTACTAATTATTATTATTATTATTATTTTTCATTAAAAGATTTTGTTTAATGCTCTATGCAAGAAAATTGTGCGTGTGTGATTTGGATTTTTGACGTCTTTTTAAAAAAAAGTCAGTCATATTTCTACAATATCTGCAGTGTGACAGTTTATAGTGCTGTCTGGCACTGGGGAATCATGCCACAAAGTCACATTATCCTGGCACCGCGACGACCAGTCCAAACACTAAGCTGTTAATGCTAAGCGCCAAGCAAGGCAGCTGCTAGTACCAATTTATAAGTCTTTGGTATGACTCGGCCTGGGTTCGAACCCGTGAGGAGGACGTTCTAATCACTTAGGCCACCGGAGCGGTCAACTAAATTGTGATATATTTACTCCAATCATTATTTTGATTAACCAGATGCTTCATTCCAAACATCAAAAGACATTCAGCTTATACGAGAGGCCTGTGATGACAAGGAAATAAAATGAAACGTTAAGTGTCTATTCATCGTAATACATACACTTAAATCTTGCCTATATTTACCAAGCATTTTTTAAATGAAGAATGACGCCTGACCTAACTGAAAAAGCTGTAACTTGTATCTGTCATCAAAAATGAACGTTTTTCTTCAGAGCACTGCTTAAAATTGATGTCATCAGCTATTATGTTCCTGATATTTCTAGCTGAAAAAATAAACTAAAATTGTTATCACGTCATATGCCTTGATCTAAACATTGGCTACCTCATCAAGCAAAGCAACCATCTTTTTGTTAAAACAACTCATGGTAACTGATCACAGAAAGTAGGAGACACTTATATACATAACGTATGTATAGGAAACCTAACCGGGGTAAAGTTAGAATGGCTATTGAGACCAGGTTAACGCTTTATAACGGCAATCATTTATGCAAGTTTGGTTGTATAGTATCAAGTTCTCTGCATTGATGAATAAGTTCTTCAAACAACATTCATGCTCCCTACCACTGAGGCTAGGACCTGATTCCTAACTTAAGAACTGTTCATATTACCACCTTTAAAATATATACACTGATTTGGCATTCCAAGAGGAACTAATCTGTGTAGTCATCATGAATCCATGGGTCTGTCCTTCACTCTACTGGATCCCCACCAGTGGATTCATAACTTGAAAAATGAATGAGACTTGTGATAGCTCATGGGTTTAAGTACTCGACTAGCGACCAGAACGTATTTGATTCGATTACTACCATCTGGAGGCTCGTTAATAATCATGGATCTTGCTCATATTTGAACTTCATTGATATGCGTTGATGTCACTATAATCGAACTAGTTTAATATTTTATAGATATAGGTTTGCATACCAAATCGCTTCAAAATGTGATTAGTAGTATGACCCCTAATGTGTTGATAAGCTCAAAAAATCAGATGCAAGATCACCTCTTTAATATACATGGATGTTGCTCAAAACTGACCTCACCCAGTGTCATGATGATCATGCATACTAAATACAATCCAAATATGATCAGAAATATTGTTTCTAAAGTGTACACGCGCTAAGCCAATTAGTCAGATTCTAATCTGATCAGTAATTTCACTTCTGGAGTGTTCACAATCTCAGCCAAACGGATGCGAGGTCACTTCATCAAACTGCGCTAATGGTGCTCACAGCCAAATTTATCCGAAATCTTAATGGTGTAAGCTAATTGACCAAATCAGACTGAAATCTGATCAAATAAATTGCTTCTAGAATACGAACAAGCTCACATAATCTGATGCAACGTCATAATATTACAGTGAAATCCAGATATAACATCCTTCAGTAGAATACGAATTCCGATATAACAAATGGCCATGGCGAGGCTCCCACACCTTTACAAGCTATTCACTCATTCTTCCAGAATGATTTTCAAGTTACTACGGACTATTATTGCCGACTTATTGTGTCCGATTTATTTCACTGATAATTGTAAATCTAATTTGTCTTCAACCATCAACAAGAACACTAATGCATCTTATTTGTTTCTGTCTTCAACGTAAATTGTTGTTCAATGCAGGTAGACAACAGATCGCTAATATCTTTCAATCAACAGAGATACACACGCATGCATCAAACAATGCCTTGGCTCAGGGGGAATGATTGCTGCAAATATTTTCTGCTGATTTATTAACAGTCATTAAATTAAAACCGCCTTTGTGTTGTCAGTCAATGATCAAGTGATAAATCAACCAGAAGACAACAATACATCATTTCTTTTCTTTGGAAACCAATACACTGTATCACCAATCTATATGCTGCGGATATCCAGAAAGTTCACTGACTGTTGATTAACATTTGTTTTCAGCAGTTTTGGTTATTGTCAAACATATTTGGCCCCCCCCCCCTTCATATTACCTCTGAAAGTTGACTCCAGAAATATGAAGATATACACATTATTTCGTTCATGTAAATCTTGAAGTCATCCTGTGGCCAAATGCATATACTTAAATCCTAATCAATATTGTTTTATTTTCTTAAAATGTAATCGAAACTGAAAGCATCAGCTTTCAATGATCCTGATATACATGTGCTAGTTGTTGTTGTAAAGATAATGTTTTATAGCTGAACACTGACTAGAACAGAACCATTTCAGATGTAGGAGTGCAAGCGATTACTATCGTAATCAAACATGCTACTGTACGCCCTGATTTCGCTTCACAGTAGTGCAAAGTTGTAGTTGTCAACTTATGAAACAACTAATATAGGACTTATTTCATTTATTCTTTCCTGTCTTTTAGAATTTGACTCAAAGCGATTTTTAGACTGCTCTTCGCCCATGAGATATAATGGTTTGCTCCCAAACTGTGTTTAGCCCTTTCACACCAGTTATTAAGTTCATCTCAACTACATGTACCATGAGAATACCCATGAACAAATTTCGGTTGTAGTATTTTTCAAGCCAAAATTCAAGATTCTTATTAGCATCCCTCAATGTTCTTTTGGGGGCATTTTATTGTTAGTCAAAATTCAGTCCCTTTCGACATATCAGCATAGATTAATGTTGTAGAAAATACAATGTTTCCTAAGTTAGTGTGAGTGTATTACCAAAAATAAAATATTTGGATTTAAATAGAATTGCCAGCAAAACATCAAGACATCGCGCGTCTTTATGCACATTTTCGATGGAATTACACACAATGAAATCAATTGTTGAATACATATGTATCTGTACTATCTATTCTCGATTAAATGGCTAATTTTCTTGTCCATGCATGTACCAATTGACGGTTTTCGAAAAATATCAACTATTAAAAATGTAATCACTGTGTTATTAATCATAATTTTAAGTTGATAACTGCATCACTGAAGCATGCAGTCTGTATACAACGTAGTTTTGCAGCCAATCCCCGAATATATGTAGCCAAGAGAATAAACATGCAATATTTTCCTCGGCTAACTGACTTGTGATTATACGTAATATACCAAGATTCCATTTTGTTGACCCAGACACAGGGATGCAGTGAAATATGCATGGATTGATCATAATCAAACTCATCCGGAATCTTACAGATAAAAGTTTACAATTATCAAATATATTTAAAATATGATTAGAAATATACCTTCTAGATTATTAAAAAGCTGAGCAAATCAGATGCAAGATCCATCTCATCAACATGCGTGACAGCCTCTTATAACAAATCGTTTGAAGTCGTGATGACATAAGTTTACACGCCAAAACAGACCAAATCTAATCAGAATTAAGGCCACCAGAGTGTACACAGCTCAGCTATCAGGTGCAAGGTCACAATATTAACATACAAGGATATTGCTTGTTATTGAATTCATCAGAGATCTTGATAGCATAAGCAGAAATACCAAAACATTATTTAAATCTGATCATAAATGAAGCCTCCTGAATATTCTGGCCAGGTGAACTAAAAATATGGTTACCTTTGGATACACAGAAAATGTGGCGTCATACAACCAACCTATCTCTGGAAGAACAAGTCTGAAAGACTAATGGCGATCACTCTTTATAACACTAAAATAATCTCAGATTGGAATTTGAATTCTCTGAGTTAACATAATCAGAGCTTTTTTAATTATTCATCAGCCTCGCAGTTTACATGTGCATTAACAGAGAGATGAAGAATGTAGAGAAACAGTGCTTGTCAACCCTTCAAGAAAATGAAGATTAAACAATGGGAAAATATACAATATAACGGTCTTCAAAGTAAATGGTTGTATAATGATTCTTTATAAAACTGGTTAAAACTGGCTATGAAACAGAATATCTTAAACTAGTTTTATTTAAACCAATGTCTAGTAGGGAGTCATTGTTTAAAAGTAATTTTTATAACATGACCACCAAAGAAATACTTACAAAATAGATCATCTGTGAACTTTTTTCTCTTATCACTTCCGATGTCAATAGAGCTGATAAAAAGATCGTAATTTTAGATTTATTGTCTATATATTTTAACTGACGTTCAAAATAAAAAATTTGACACGCAAGACGTATGATGAATAAGGCACTAGAGGATGCGTATAAAATGTACACCACATTATTATGACAGTTTTACATACATCGCGGGCCTTAATAATGGCAAATATCCCTGTTGGCCAAAAGCAGCAGATTGTCGCAAAGATAGCACGGTTCATGTAGTCTTGTGGGGCCTGCTGAGTGTTCATGGTCTGGTGTTGAGGTGCAGCAACCTAGAGAAGTATAAAATCATGAATGTGAAATGATTTGTTCTTCAGATAAAATCAAAATGTTATCAAGAATTACACAGGTCGCCTCTATTGACCTCTTGTAGTATCCAGCAGCCACTGTAAGCATTAGTTATTATGCAGAAAATAAAGTCTTGACCTAGGAAATGTTGACCCCTGTGTCAGAGTATAATAGATGTTGAAACATTTAAAAATAACATTTTTTTTCTATAACATCAGAGAGAGATATTATTATGAGTTCATATTCATGAGCTCTGCCTAAAAAGTAATTTTGAATGTCAGATTTTACTGGGAAGACGTATTCGAGTAAACTTGGAGTGGCAGCCATAATGACCACTCGGAAAAGCGTAGTTTATGCATCAATGTTGTCATTGATGAACCACTACATCTAAGGCCTGCAATGAAGTGCAGGAGTCCTACTTATTCACATCTACAACAATAAACTGTTTACATGTTGCTAGTAACCTGTCACAAGATACAATGTAAAGTCTTTCGTGTGGAATATTTAACATTTACTAAATATATTCCCTACTTCCATCAGAATGGTTAGAAAGGCCTTCTGTGTAGGCTAGAATGTGTGTAACATGGAAACATCTATGTAGTCATGAGCAACGGCATAAAATGTAGGTCAGTGTGACCTTTGCTTCTAAAGATGCAGTACTAATAGAAATATGTCGAATTATCAAGTTTCATGAGTCTCCTATATCAGTCCACAAGAAATAAACATTAAGCAAACCATTTCAACAATATTAGTAAAGCATGAACTATAAATTATAAGGACTTAATTTTGCAATAAGGCTGAGGTACTTATCAAAGTGCGTGCCCTTATCAAACATTACAGAGTATAGGAAGGATAATATGCATATAGCATACCAAACACTGATATAGTCATGAGGTAAATATAATACATTGACCCCGAGGTCCACGGTGCAAGCGTGCAATTCACCGAATAACTTCATAATTATTCATTCCAAGTGTGAACTGGAATTGTGTGAAGTAGAATGTTTAATGTACTGTACATAAACAAACATTACATCGAGTCTGGCTGCTGCGTACAGCGTTGCCCAAGGGTGTTTTGTTTTTGGCCAAGGTTATTTAAAAAAGATGTGTTCAGTTTATTCATTATTGCCCGCAAAACGTTCCCGCACTGAGAAACCCAATTACAACGAGTTTTCTTGCTGTATATTTCACCTACATCCAGAGTACTTATAGAGTAATTTCTCGTCTTATCATAATGCAATGAGCATAGTCAGGAAGCTGTCTACTTGAAGGGAACAATCTTCAGATGTACAAGTATGTAAAATATAAAATAGTAGTATTTTTGCTGTCTATTTTATGAAATAGAATTGTTTAGCTGATTTAATGTCTGCAAATTTATTTTAAGATTTGCATAGTCAGATCTATGTCACATTAGCAATGTTATCATATATACAATAGTCTGTATGGACAGAACGGTATGCTAATAAAATATGCAGGTTGATAACCTATTAAAATGTACTAAAAAACATCAACTTGCATTCCAGAGAAATATGCTGAGTACATATAAAATAAACTGTTACATTAAACATATTATAAATCTATTTACCTTATCATATGGGACAAAGGCCAATTCGCATTTTCTTGCAAGCAAAAGAATCATCGACTTTTCGGCCTAAGACACTACTTTGGGTTACTGAGAACTCAAAGGCATTCAGAATATGTCTTCGTGGTAAGAAATCAAGACATTCAGGTCTTTTGGAATTCGTTCGGAAGATTCTTTATTGTTGGTCATGCGATAGAACATTCAGGATTATTTGGAATTCAATTTCCAGTACTGTAAGTGTCTTTTGAATTTTCACTTTGTATTCAAAAACAACATTATTTGTTGATCTTACAAAACTTGTTGCTTTTCCTTTTTTCTGTTACATTAGAGAAACGAAACGCAATCACTGACAAACAATATATTTATAACTGTGTAAAACAATTCTGATCCTTAATTACCACCCTGCATATAGTTTATACTAGCTTGCAAATCGTAAATTTTCTCTATCAAATACTTTGTCCTTACTTATGAATTACAAATTATTCATTTTGATCGCCATGATCTACTGTTTTGCTAAGTTTTGAAACTGTTCTACAAAATTTTACACTTTTTGTATTGATAAATTTTGCATGATGAATAACTCTGTAAACGTAAACCTTTGATTCTCAGTAGTCAATATCATGTGTTACGTAACACTTGCTCTGTTTTAATTTGGAGAATGTGAGAGAACAGGTATTTTAGAAAATAAAATTATTTCAGTTCCTCATGATGTGAAAACTATTTATTACTCTGCTGAATCGTATTAATATGTGCAGATCTGACTCGTGACAAAAAGATTAGGGCATCTTGATATTACAAGTCTATTTACTAAGTTAACTCAAAATTAATTCAATATAATGGTTTTCAGAGTGATACTAAGTTACGTCAGTCAATGCATGATCACCTCATTAAAATGAGTGGTTCTTCCTCATTATCAGACTCGTGTGAAATCTTTATCATATAATCCCATATTCCAAGTTTAATCAAAGTCGGAACAGAAATAATACCTCCAGACCTGCTGTAACACCCGCTAATCAGATGAAATATCATCTCATTAGTATGCATAGATCTCACTCATAATTGAACTCGGCCGAGATGTTAATGATATAAACATATAATCAAACTTAAATCAAACACGTGACACGGTGAGTTAAAAATGCTAGTATGGTCCTGTAGTGTAGTGAAAAATGTGATATTTCATGCCCTGGAATGGGAACACTGCTTGCATTAGCAGCCACACTGAGTGTTTCATTATGGATGAATTATACCACCCATGTATGACTATAAGATTTGAAGTATTGTCAGTGACAAATTATGGGATTATAGCTTAATTTCACACCGATGTCTTCAATTTTTTGCTTATGAGAACAGAACCCGGCTATTTATTTGGACTTCATAAGGTGCTAATTTCAAAACTTTGGAAATGATGAGGATTGACTGAAGATCACACTAGGCTTACCACAAAAGTCTGTCCTTGCTGCGAAACGTAGCCATGCTGTGGATACTGTCCAGTATATTGAGGTGGATTATATCCACCCTGTGGAGCTGGGTACTGGCCTGCTTGCTGGTATGGATATTGTCCTCTCTGGGGATAACCAGCACCACCAAGATCTGACCCATAACCGACCATAGGGTGACTATCGAGTGGTTTTCCAGATGGCTCCTGCCCAGATAGCAAACCTGCACAAAAGTGGAACGCTTTTTTCATTGATGATAAATCCAAGAGACCTAACCCATCAAGCTCTTGTCAAATAAAAGGGTTGACTTTATTACTGGACATATCTATGAGAAACATTATATTTATTTTAAAAAAATTCAGCAGGAGGGTAACACAAAACAAAAAAGGAAATGGTACAGTAAATTTGCATGTTATGTTTATTTCCATTATGGGAAGTCCTGAAAGTTTAGAAATCTATGAAAATCTATTTTGGAACTCCCCATTTTTGGTAAAGTGCTATAAACATACATGTATCATTTGTACGCCTAAGGAAACCCTGCAGGAGATACCTTATTTAACCCAGGCATCTGAAAATAGTTCTTGAAAAAGTGAAGTTGAGTAGCATCCCTATTTTGTGATAGACACAAAATTACAAATGAATTTTGTGACCATTTTCTTCATATCATTCTTGATGGGCCAGTAAATCAAAAGTGGTATTGCTGTCCCCTGCCTGAAAATCACATGTAAGTGTAGACAATTCAAAACAACAGCAACTGAAATAGGACATCATCACAAATCTGCACATTTAAATTTCACTGTATCTTCTAAAGCCCCTTTACAAACACTTACTCATCAACCCAACCCCCAACCCCCACAGTGACAAAGTCGTATTGCTAAATACGTCATTTATATGATATGTCTACCTGCTACGGCTGCATACATGTAACTTACGTTCGATCACAAATAAATGTCATAGTAATCACAATCAAATTATGTACATTTTACATTGACTCTACCCTCCCCGTGACAAAAGTGTTGGGTGCAAAGGATAACACACTCTTCTTGCAACTAGTTTCCACATGGGCAATATTTATGAAACTCCATCAAGCAGTTGAAAAGGAAATGTAACATACAGATGAGTAGTTGGACCAAATAAGGTATCGTACTATCCCCGCTTGATGCCACCCAATTTCCTTAATATTTAACAGCACTATTAAGACATTACTGTTATATCAATGTAAGGGAAGCTCGTTGTCTTTCCCCGAGATATGCTGATATGCTGTATTCATTGACACACTGCAACCCGTATCGAGTTGTTTTCCCATACGAAGCAACGCACCTTGATTTTTACAATCTTATTTTATTACCTGTATGTGGTTGGATTTTTTTTTTCCTGCCTGGATAAGTCTGCGTGGCAGTGTGAATATTCGCATGATTGCAGTTAGAAACCCGCAAATACGCCTACACCGAGCATAATCGAAATTGTATTATCACGACTGATATAATAACGGCTCCATCCACCCACACCAATGGGTGATGGAAAATTTGGACAATCTTGGTCAATATATTTTCGTCAGAATTACACTCTACTGTGCGTGCGAATATTCCTACAATTGCAGTCAGCAACCCACAGATTCACCCACTCAAGCGTGTTTAATAATTGTTAGCCAGACACGCCAGGACTACACATAACCACGCGCGACTGCAACCTCTGCTGCCAATCGTGGAAATGTGAGGCCTTGGCTGCTGCAACGCCAGCTTCACAACTACACGTTTAAAGGGTTTTTTCAAAACTGAATGCAATTCGTTTGCACTTTATCAATTTTTGGTGCAGAAGTTAAAACTAACAAAAATGAAATTGCTTGTTCAAGTGGCAGTTGATTTTATATTTCTACCTCTTTGTAATTACAACGATCCAATCTATGTATAATTAATTGAAATATACAGTTTCTGCTGGGTTCATCTGAAATCATAGGGTCATATACATGGCATGACGAACCATTTTATTTATTAAGCCACATGTTTACAGGCTTTACTGCATGGCCAAGCTACGGGTTGGTTATTTTAGTCCTCAGACCTCCGGAGGGATTGGTGATGTAAAATATTGCTATTGATACAGTTCACGCTAGACCACGCGCTACTCTTACTTTGAGATGTAACTACTTTTACGCATGAGTCAGAAATTTAAAATTTCAGGATATTAAGTGATGCATACACATATGATCTATTCCAAGAGGGATTAAAACTTAAAAAGCGAATGTTCTGAAGGATTTAATGGCATGGGTCAAAAGAAGAAGGATTTTACTTACCACATGCATACTAAGGTCAGTCGATATAAATGTATTAATTATTAGCTAAGGGCCGATAATACGACTGAGCAGGAGTCCATTCTAAATAGTGCCTCGCACAGTTTTCTCTGCAACCGGTAATGTCAGAAAACAAAAATAAAAAGGGTGGAGAACTACTTGTTGGTCTTGAAAATTTCGATAAAAATGTATCTTTTAAAACTAAATTTACTTTTGCTCGTCTACAACGTGAGAAATTATATCCAGTTTTACATATACTCTGTGAACGTTATGAAATAATATCAACCCGAAAATGGCCGTATGTTAAAAAGAAATCTAACAAAGAACACACTCTAGCGTCCTCTAACAAGTATGCAATAGCTTTTCAAAAGAAAAATGATGCTATCCGTCTCGGATGATTCCAACCAACGTTAATAAAATGCATACCTCTGTAATCTATTTATAAAGCATATGATGTAGAGACAAAAGCTGATTGGTCGTAAATTACTTGAGTTTCAATGTAATAACAGTCCGATTGTTTTGCCCAATCATTTAATTTTCAGGTGGGGTGGGGGTGGGCCTGGGACATTTTTTGGAGAAAAAAGAAATTTCCTAGTACTCAAACAGCTTGAAAAATATTATTAGTCTTATTTAAAGAAATAGAACTAATTTTACCCATCCATAATTTTAGTAGAACAACAATTTCTCTAGAGACACAAGATAAAAAAAGAAACATCCTGGTTTTGAAAGAAAATCACAGGCCACCTCCATCCATTACCAGAAAATTGAATGGTAGGTCGCTAAAGAAGCGGAGTTTTGAAAAGACATTGGGCGAGCGTTACAGTTTGACGAGACGAAAAATCACAAGGAAATATTTTCTATCTCTTAACTTCTCAGAGGTCTAATTGATAAAGATATGTGGATACGCTTAGAATTAGGAGTGTTTCAGCTGCTGGATCTTCAAAGAGAATGAGGCATGACATAAAATATCTTAAATTGTTGTTTTACCATCGCTTTAGTTCCCATATCAGTCAGATCACAGTTCACTGTGATATCTGAAGAAGTAACTATATTTAGTTAAACATTCGAGGAGTATCTTAGGCAAAGTTATATTTTGATAGCTTTCAAAGCAAAAATCTAGAACTCCATAGCAACCAGATAGAAAATACATTTTTTCATGTTTCCTCCCACACACACGCAAACAAAGATACGCTGGTAAACTTTTTATCAAATTATTGGAGAAAATATTTATTATGTCATATTCTACAAAAGAATGTGTGTATCTTGGTCCCATTGCCAATCAAGTGAAATACACAACTTTTCCACCATCTTCAAAAAGAACAGTAAATGTTGTCAAACTTTCAAGAAGTGTTCAAAATAATCTATTTTAGCTAATGTTGTTTCGTTTAATCTCCTGAGCAACCAAGAATATCGGACATCAGCCGGGTAATGATTTGTTTAAACATTGTGAACGCTGTTATGGTAACTTATTTTCTTTTACAGTTTCTACAAAGGCTGCGTGTAAGGAGAACAAGAAACTGTTGGCTAATTATGTTGGCTGAGGGGGAGGGCACATTGGTTGTATTTTTAAATTTACTGTTATTTCAATATAAACCTAGTGAGCCATACTTGTTTTTATTTTTATATATGTTTGGTTTACTTAATAAGTACTTTCATTTTTTAAAAGAGTCAAAGAGCTACGCCCTGTTCAAAATATGTCTGTGTATGTTATCACGTGCGCGAGGGAGACAGACAGACAGAAAACAGAGACGTAAACATTCGATTGATAACAATTTGAGATGATCCCCATGATCTCATTCACAAAAAAATTACTTGCTTTATCCACTGCTCTAAACATGCAAATAAACTCTTATACTTCAGGGAGAGTACATTTAGTATGTGTTGAAACTATTTCATCCGATCAGTGACACATACATAAAGGTGAAAGCATCAACATCGCTCTCATTCCCTTTATCCTTAGATAACGAGTTCGATTTGTCAAGTTATCATCTTAGACGAGGAAAGCCTTATGGCCATCGAAATTTGGCAATCTTTAAATGAGATTTTCTGTCGTATTAGAGTTAACATAAGCTTAAGTTTTCGACATTTTGAACCAACAGAAATGAAAGCAAAGTTGTCTTTTTAAAAACAATTTATGTAGAAGAGCCCATTTAGTATCAACATTAATTAATTACCAGAACGCCTGTGATTGTATCCAGATAGGATTCCCAAATATGCATGCTTTAGAAAACATAAAGACATGAATGAGATTTTTTTTTAGTAGGGTTTCTTTTTCAACGACAAGAATACAAAAGTGATAGACTATAAACAAGTTGCTCTCCGCCATTTTATAGATTACTTTCAGATATTAGCCCACTGGAACGCAGGGGCTCGTATTAGTTCTTGCAATTTATGCACTAGTACTATACATATAATAAGTAAATTACAAGCAACTATACGAACCCATGTGTACTGACCGTGGGACAACGGCCTTGTCAGAAAATAATTAAATGGGGCGGTGAACGAATTGCTCATATTGTTGGTCTAAATGAAGTGTTGAGCTCGTCTGTTTTCGATAGAAGAAAGAAATGAAAAATTGTTCATGCCAATGAAATCAATCACCGTCTCCAAGACTTAAGAGAAAGAATAGTTTTGTCTTACCTGTTCTCTCATCTGCCATTGCTCTTGTTTTCAGTTTTTCACACAAAATCTTTGTTTAGTTCTTACGAAATCCTGCTTTTTGTCACCGAGCAAGAAACGTTCAGAAATCCTCCTGTTGCCTCAATATTACTTGTAAAAAATAACCCCATAAAAAATCTTCCGGTTACCACAACAGACTTATGAAACATATCACCATGAAAAACTTCCTGTTACCACAATACTATTTATAAAACACGACCCCATGATGTTTCAGTAGACTTCATTTTTTTAAAATTCTACTTAACGAGTTAAGGAACGCAATGCATTGCTTAAGGTGGATGGTTTTCATATCCGAAACACACCCTCAGACGTGCATGGTATTTCCGATCTGACCTATGACGAGAGACATTACTGGTAGCGGAAAAAGCGGAGATCTATTTGTTGGTCGACAAGGCAATTCAGAGAGAGTTACCGTGGGTAGTAAGATATCAATATAATTTTTTTTAAATCGGGAAATGTTACATAAAGGCAACATATTTCATTAAAAAAATTCGAATTACATCAATTTAATTAAGATCTGTGTATGTAGATCCATTAAATTATTGCGATTGTGATAATTTTATAGTATCTTTTATTACATGACATATTTATTTCTAACCCCAACCCCATAAACTTAAATTATATTCTCTAAGTCTAGAAAGCACATATAATGAATCTGAAGGGATGTCAGGGTTCATTAGCAAACCTTATACAACGGATAAGAACCCGCACTGATACGAAACTCGGTAATTATATAATTTACCCTTGACTACCCCCTCCACCAGTTATATACCAATTTGTGGTCTAATAATTTTAGTCGTGTGACAAATTCTTCCTTATTGTTTAAATTGTGAAACAGGTGAATTGTTGACATTATGCTTATCACGTTTTAAATATTTAACATAAAAACGATTGGAGCTGGATGTGGCATAAATGGGATTTGATGAGTTACTTAAGTAATCTTGGACGAGTCCATTTATTGACGAACAGTTAGATCTCCGCTTTGTTTCTGACATTCCTACTTATTCCATAAACAATGTCGATCAACTAACGCTCTCGGACTATAACGAAATCGGACTACCCGATTCGGCCCATAACGAAATCGGACTACCCAATTCGGCCTGTAACGAAATCGGACTACCCGTATCGGCACACTACGAACTCGGCCTATCAGTCCAGAATCTATAGAATAATAAAGTCAATGTAGGCTAATGACAAGTTCAACCCAAAGATATGATCCAGTACAGTTCTTTGTCAACGGTCATCTGACATTTTTTTAAATCATTGTTTCATCGTCAATGGTCATTTCATATTTTGACCGCTCTGGTGGCCCAAGTGGTTAGAGGATCCGCCTCGGACGCGGTAGGTCGTGGATTCAACCCAGGCCGAGTTATATCAAAGACTTAAAATATGGTACTCGCAGTTGCCTCGCTTGGCGCTCTTCATTAAGAAGTTAGTGTTAGGACTGGTTGGCTTTGTGTTAGGATAATGTGACCGGGTGGGACATGATGCTACATGTTTGCGGCATGATGCCCCAGTGCTTGACAACATCATAAACTGCCACAATGCGGACATCGTAGCGATATAACTGGAATTTTAAAAATCCAAATCACGCATACACACACATTTCAATTTTGATTTTAAAATTATTGTATATTTCTATGTTCAGTGCATCAGTTTGTTTTTACTTTCCTGTGAAAGGGCAAGTCTGCAGGTCATGTATACATTCAATATAAACTAATAAAATAATAGGTGTAATTTTCTAGAATTTCATTACACAAACCGTTAAATGGTGATTATTCACTTTATATTGAGCCTAATATACCCATCTTATTGAAATATTAGTATATACACGCCCCAAGAAGCACATACGGCAAAATCAATGTTAAATTACGTAGACGTTTTTGGACGAGGTAAACCTTATGACCTGATCCCGTACACACAGCATAAAATGTCTCGTGATGTGATGTCGCGATGAGAACTGAGAGTGTTGTGAAGGAAATAAATCCAACTAACCTGATATTTGTTATGACAGACCCGGTGTCCTCATTTCTTGACCCAGTTTTGGTCTTGATAACCACTGTAAAGGTGAATAGTGACCAATAATTTTCGTCTGAAATATTTGGATAACGGGGCCGGATCAGCTCGGGGGGGGGGGGGGGGGGGCAAAAAATTTCAAAACAGCACCAAACCAAAAGTCAAATAATACCCAACAAATGTTCGCACGAATAAAACGATGGTCAAATTTCAAGTGAAAAGTGATTACGTTTGTGTGTATGTTTGTATGTGTACGTTTTCCTTAAGCCCTGGGGTTGGTGGTCCGAACACCCTGGACCTCCCCCCTCCCCATTCCAGCCCTGTGACATTTATGACATGGTGTAGATGATTCAATGCAACAATCAGGACTTTTCTGACTTCCGTTAAGACATATTTATAATACAATTTAGAACAAGTAATATTTAATTTAATTTGAGTAATTTCGCGTACGTGACCCACTTTGATATACACTTTAACTCAAAGAGTAAACAGTTGGCAAGAAAAGCCTGTGATATGTTTTTACCATTTATTTAGTGGATATTGGGAAAATATTACAGTCAGTCGTTGCTACTGCCAAAAATCTGAACATATTGCATCAGTAGCTTTGAAACATTCATCTTTGTTGGTTGTTGTTTTTGTGGGTTAAATGACGCTGCGTTTTACATGGATGTAAAATTTACCTTGGCGTTGTATATATGCTCATAGGCGGCATTCTGCTGGAGTCAAATATCTGTATTATATTACTGTGGTTTTCTTACCTCTGATTCAGACTACAACCTGTTGACGTTGTAATACAGAGTTTCTGATAATCTTATCGTAGCCTGAAACTTCAGTAATATAATTGAACATAATCCTAAAGAATTTCCATTGCAATGAAGCGACAGGGTATCTTTTGTGACGTCATCAATGAATGTGGCAATACAATTTGGCTGGTCTTGGACGCTGGTATTAGCGTAGTCGTATTCCGTATACATAAAATTCTTCAGAAATAAACATAACTGTACCTTACAAGATTTGCCTTAATAATGTCACTATAGTCACCAAAGAAACTTACGATTCCCATATTGATTGGACCCTTCTCGTACCGATCGTACTCTTTGTGATAAAATATTTCGTATACTCTGGGAAAATTCAAATTGGCTTTGCGAGCACTTGCTAAAACTAGTTTCTACAAGAAGACATAAACTGCAAGAACAAATTTCCAAGTTAGATTGTAACTGCGGCAAATAATAATCAGGCAGCTTGCTAATGTGGCACTTAAAGTTTTGATGTAAAACGTTTTTGCGCCTACTTTGTAGCCACTTGGATTGTATCTGAATACTTCCGTACTTCTTATGCAGAAGTCTTTGCGATAGCATCTTCACCAGTGATGATCACAGGCTGAAATAAAGTTTGAAACAATGTAAGGTTTCATAATCTTGCTGGTTAACAAACTTTTTCTCTGGCTAAGTCTATAGGTAATGCATACGGGCTGATACCAGGGGCTGTTGCCAACTCAAAGCCGCCTACCGTGGGTGGAATAATCGAAAACAATTTTGCTAATTTATGTTTCAGTTTATGCGCTCTCATGAAGTTTTCCAAAATAGCCTTCTGATCCAATATTATAAGATATAATTTGTTCCAATTAGCATTAAAAAAATAATGATAGTATACGAAAGGCGGCAGTCTAAAATCAAAATATAAACTTAATCATCATCTGCGGGCTAAGTCGTCATTTATTTTGTAATGTAAAATCAATACGTAATATCTTCATATGCCATTACTTGCCATGGTCCATTAATCCTGTTTTATGTAAAATCATCTACCATAATTTTTTACGTAAACAAAAACATAGACAAATCTGAATGGTAGTATGGTAAAATGAGTGTCGAGCTCAATTTATGAGCATTACAATAACAAAGTACACAGATAAAATTTGTTTTCCAACCAGAGATCGTAGTGATGCTAAAATCTCTTGACGAAACTGATCTTGTCTGAGCATATCTCGTTATGTTGAAAAAGCGAGCTGGGTCTTTGTAATAACCATGCAAGTGAGCTCATACTCTTTTTACCATGCTATTTTTTGTTGAGGGTCTAGTTGATTTAAATTTACTGTGTGACCAGTAAATCGATAAATTTTGGTCATTTCTGAATGTATGGTAAATAGTAAGTATCGCTTTATCATTACGTTTCTTGTGATAGGCATGAGAACGCCGACCTGCTAAACCTAGTTTTAGTCAGAGGACAGAAAAGTCACATTTCCCATCAAACACATCTAGCGTGCTACACCGTTACAAACATCTCTTAAGAAACCTATGATAATATTCATTTCAGTTAAATGGCAGCCAAACTCACATTTCCCTCCTCTAGCATATTACAAAGTTAAAAGAAAAATCAGACTCATCCTGTGAAAAAAATATTAACCAATTTTTACACAACAACCCCCCAACCCAACCCAACAAAATTTCAAACCTAATGTTACATTCCTATTTGTCTCTATACTGTTACTTTAACCTGTTTAACAAGAGAAGCCGCCACCCCCACCCCCCTTTCTTTTTTGATGCTCAAGTGCCTTATTATACTACTGGGGCCAATTAACAAAAATGACTGAATGTTTTGGATTTGGTCAATGTTTGGTGAACTTTGGTATAAAGTTGAAGTACATTATGATTTTATATATTTTTACCAATTCCTTTAAACGTTTAGCACCAGCCAACCTATCCCACAATGAGGATGGAGCTGCCAAAAGTATCAGGGAGCCTTTAATGTACTGTCTTGCTCTATCCCATTAGGGTTTATCATACAGGTGGCTATATGTATCATATTAGCTGTATGTATCTAAATCTATATGTACATGCGGTGAGTATCAGCAGGTAAGTGTCGTTTGCTGGCAAGCGTGTAACCGCCAACCCATAGTATTATTCCTATTCAGTTGAATATGGACGTTTATTTGGCATAACATCAATGAAAACAGTTTCAACCTACTGCGCCCTATCGTGTACCATGACGACAGCACAAGCACTCTTCATCGACTCGAGCTTTTACAATATTTTTAAATGGGATAATGATGTTTATTGTGAACGACTTCAGTCACATATACATTAGAAAATAATAGACAAGACTACTAAGGAGACAGAGGTCAACATTGGCTTTAGTTAAGTACCTTTACCTACAGTACTATTATGATTTAGAGTCCAGTCACAGCGGTACCCAAAGACGAAGGTGCCCACCATGGCACCAACAGCATCTACTATATTTACTGCGAACGTGTACTTTTTGTATCAAACACACCATTCAGTCTCTGTCATACGGATATTTCGACCTCAGGCGAGAATCAGATAAGTCTTATAGTTCGGGTTATAACATATAACAATATTATAACTCCTTTGTCAGCAGCTTGATATGAAAGCTGACTTCGGCGGGAGCGGAGAGATGGGATGAGGGGAGGGCAAGTCGACAATGCTTTGAATGACCCATTGTCCATCTGCCTTGCATTCTTTGCCGCAGATACTCTTCCCCCTTTGGCTTGTATTCTTTGTCGATGTCAGGTACTTATGCGAACTGATCAGCTCATCATTCGCCGTCCGCTACCGAGGGATCTTCAGCTTCTCCAGTTGGCACCAACGATTCATATTCTTCGTTTATATCTGGCTGCTCAGCGATGGCTTGTCCAAGTTATCGTTTAAGATACACGAGTTCGTTTTGTAGGTCATAATGGTGGCGAAGAGCAAGCAAAAGACAGAGTGGCTGAGAATCCTGTCGGCAGTGCGTTTACGTCAAGACGGTCACATAAAAGTGGTGTCTCCGGCTAAAATCCTTGATGCAAAGTTAATTGTGTTGATTTAGTGTGAGGCATTTGCTGGAACGGCAGTAATATCATTATCTGCAATTACATGGGTTGAACGCTAAGCCTACAGTCTATCACTGCGACTCACGTGGAGGCTAATGTAGTAAAGACTTGTGTGCGGGACAAAAGCTTTTTAACGTCAAGCGTTGAATCTCAGCGATACAAACTGGACCTATTTATAGACGTAAACCAACCGGATGAGGTAATTATGTTGGCACTAACCTAATTTTTCAAAAGAAAACGTTTAATCTCTCTAGCTTTCCCCGTGTCACGTACTTGGTAAGGTCTACTTTCCATACGACCTATCTAGGAGTAGCAATACCATTTTAAGAATGGCGGATGCGGAAGCTATATTTGATAGAAGATCGGTACAATTCCTATTTATGACCAACTTGATATCATAAAAAGTCCTTAAGTGAAAGTACCCATGATAAAATAACCATCTATTTAGGTAACAAGAATTTGAAAATGGCCGCAGTGGAGGCCATATTTGATATCTCGGCGGCATTTTTATGTTTTATTAAGGACCACTTAAACATTGTAAGAAGTCTTCTGGTGGAAACCTCGTGTCGATGGTATGACTTTCCGTTCAGGAGGAGTAAAGAAACGATTTTGACGCGGACAAAGATGAGATGTGTGAGTATCTGTAAAGGCGAGTGCTTTGGACCACTCGACCATCCAAGATCCCTCCAATGTGAGTATCTATAAAGGCGAGTGCTTTGGACCACTCGACCATCCAAGATCCCTCCAATGTGAGTATCTATAAAGGCGAGTGCTTTGGACCACTCGACCATCCAAGATCCCTCCAATGTGAGTATCTATAAAGGCGAGTGCTTTGGACCACTCGAACAACCAAGATCCCTCCAATGTGAGTATCTATAAAGGCGAGTGCTTTGGACCACTCGACCATCCAAGATCCCTCCAATGTGAGTATCTATAAAGGCGAGTGCTTTGGACCACTCGACCATCCAAGATCCCTCCAATGTGAGTATCTATAAAGGCGAGTGCTTTGGACCACTCGACCATCCAAGATCCCTCCAAATAGTTTAAGAGGATCAGCAATAACAAATTTGTGATACTGATAACGTGCCATCCCTTAAGTTCTTCTGGTTTACACTAGCTAGAAAATGACCACAGATTATGTCAGTGATATTGGGAGAACTGACTGGACGCTTTTCAATAAAGAATCGAAATGAACGAGGACGACAACAGCGGAATACCATTACGTCATAGAAAGATTGTGAACAGTGTAACATGCGCATTCTTCACCTCTACAAAGGAAGAGTCTCTGCGTTCTGTTGAACATTAATCTCTTCGATGAATATTTAATTTATGCTAGAATTCATGAAGTTTTTTCGAAACATTTATTTATTTGCTTTTATTGTTCTGAAGACCGCATTCTCTGCTTAAGTACTCAAGTAGATTGGGGACCAACCATTCAATTTTTGTCTTGGGGTATGGATTTTGTTGAAACCACAGCGGTTCGTATCGTTGCCTACAATTTACTGACAACTCATACATGTGCTATATAATCCTACAAAGGAGCACTCTTCTCTCTCTTGTCGCACGACCTATTTAAGAATCTATACTGACTTCAGGCTAAATTTGACATCGATGTTTAGCTCAGACATCCAACTTTGTATATCTACAGGAAGTTTGACTTACTGTCACATCTTTAAGGAATGTCATACCATTTTCCCACACTACCGCTCGACACGACCGTGAATGGCTATATTTGCACCCATCTAATATGCAGGCGCAATGAGCCAAATGGAATGCTGTCTTCTCATTGTTTGACCGAAATTGACACTGCGCACTCAGATATCCTGATTTCGTGCTGTGCAATGTCTTGCGTAGATGGAATATCAAAATACAATTTGGATACATACAGTCATTGGTTTGATAGATATCCGATACAACTGATGCATTAGGAACTTTGAAAATGAATTGGATAGAATGGCAAATGTTTCTGAAATAGAAACTAGTTTTGTTTGCTCTTATTTCACTAGAGACACATTGTTTAAAATTCATTTACCGATCTCACAATGTAACATCTGTGATATATTCTGCTATTGTACATTTTTGGTTGAAACGTATTTAATTGCAATCCTTACAAATGGGGTCGAGATGCAAGCTGTCACAACTTTGAATAAGCCCTTCCCCTAAAATCAATATGAAATTTACATGGATAGATGCAGTAAATTAATGATTTCATATAATCATAAGAAAAGATTCATGATTCAGGCAAATGTCTTCTCTGCGCTTCTAAGTTTGTCTCTTGTATTCATCTAATGGGGCATCTCTTGTCACTGTCCAACAATAGTCTGCAACATTGATGGGCTCCATTTGCTCTGATAGCGTTTTTCCATTGTTGCAATGTCCTGGTGAAATCGCTCGCCGTGTTTGTCGCTCACTGCTCCTCAGTTCGGTAGGGGAAAAAATGTAGATGAGAGTGCGAAAAATGTATCTTTAGTGACATGTTTCAATTAAGGTTTTGGTATGCCTTGAGGAGGTTTTCCATCAACTCCCTGTAGTTGTTTGCCCTGTTGTTTCTGTGAAAAATGTTTGCCACTAACTGGCTTTCCATGCTGTCTTTTCCTTGCCATACAATACACGGTCAAATGCATCATCTCGAAGAAGTTCACGAATCTGATGACTAGCAAATACACCTTCCTTTATCTGAGCTTCACTTAACCTTGGACTTTTTTTTCACGGAGGTACTTGAAAGCTGCTTGTGTTTTGTCTACGGTCTTGACAAAGTTCTTTATCAGACCTAGCTTGATGTGCAAGGATGGTAGCAAAATCTTCCTTGATTCAACAAGTAGTCGATGCTGAAAACTTTTCCTCTCAAACTCCAATGACGGTCGGAGTGACCAATCTGTCTTGATGTAGTGGGAATCTCTCGCATGACTCATTCGCAGAGAAAACAGCAGTACCTTGTGTATCCAGTCTGCAGACCAAGCAAGAGAGCAAAAACCTTAAAATCGCCACAAAGTTGCCACTGATGTTGGTCATAGTTTATGCACCTCAACAGTTTATGTTTTCATAGATTTCTTTCATATGGTCTGAATAACCAATTGGGGTTGATAGCAAAGCATTGCCACTATGCAGCAAAATAGAAATCGTGACTTACAAAAATTAGCTTTTGTATGTTAGTCGAACATTAATGTAATTACAATTATTCCTGTTTTTAAGGTTACACCTGTTTATCTCACCAACCAGTGGTGGTAATAAGTCAGCAAGACAAGAATGAGAGACTCATTATACAAATTTATGAACGTAACATAGTGTATTGAGCTTTCGTCGATCTGTATAGGTAGACCAACTGGTTTCTTCATAATTCTTACGTCCCGAGATACTTCTAGTAAGCCCAATTCCAATTTTTCCATTCAATTATAATTTTTCTGTTTTGAGCGAGTTTTGGGACGAACAAGCCTCGTTTACAACATCAACGTATTCTACTAAGGGGCGGATTTGTGTAATATATAGAGTCGACATAAATATATTATCAGTACCTTTCGTCCAATCCCTTGACAACTGAAAGTTACACCAAGATGTTTGTGGAACTCAACAAAAGAGATGATTTCATTTTTGAATTTTAGCTCAGTGAAAACCGATTCCAGATTAGGCGAGAATAACACTGCTTCGGTTTTGTTTGGACTAAAGTCGACTAAACACTGCTTTGACCAATCGTCAACCATTTGTAAAATCATTGTTCAGAACATATTCTATTTTGTAAGTATCATTAGATTAGTACGACATCATCAAAGAGTCTCATTTCACTCAAAAGTGTGATCGCCAATATCGTTAATATACACAATATGTATATAATAACGGACCCAAAACAGAGTCCTGTGGTACATAATGATATGATTACAAAAAAACAAACACCATGATATTAGAAAACATAATGACATGTTGAAAATATTTAACGTAGGGAATATTATTAGGTCTTTAAGTTCGTTCTTGCAGTCGAAATAAGTGAGTTTTAAGAGCACTCTTGAACTTCACTTAATTTCTCAAGTCCACTAAATATTTTATCTTTTGTTGAGTGTGTTTTATGTTTACTGGCCTTTCTTATAAATATCTTGCCTGGGTGTTGGCGTAACACTCAAAGTTTTTTCATCATCTTACACTGAAATCATGTGAAGTTAATGCCACCAAACTAGACTTAATTTTTTTTACTTAAAGCTGTAATGTCCGAGTTTTTATTTCCTTATATTTATTATTGAAATTCACTCAGTCTATTTGAATTAAAAAAATCAACTGTCAAATATTTTCAGTGGGAATCATGCTATTGATACTGTAGTACATTAGTGCTAATGAGGTGAATAATCATGCTACTGATATTGAGGTGGATAGTCATACTATTTATATCGAGGTACATTAGTGCTAATAAGGTTAATAATCATGCTATTTATCTTGAGGTACATTAGTGCCAATGAGGTGAATAATGATGTTATTGATATTTAGGTAAATTAGTGCTAATGAGATGGATACTCATGCTACTGACATTGAGGTACATTAGTACTAATGATGTGGATAATGATACTATTGATACTGAGGTACATTAGTGCTAATGATGTGAATACTCATGCTGATGATAATGAGGTACATTAGTGCTAATGAGCTAGATAATGATGCTACTGCTATTGAGGTACATTAGCGCTAATGAGCTGGATAATGATGATATTTATATTGAGGTACATTAGTGCTACTGAGGTAGAAAATCATGCTACTGATATTGAGGTACATTAGTGCTAAAGAGGTGGATACTCTTGCTATTGATATTGAAATACATCAGTGCCTATGAGGTGGATAATGATGTTATTGATATTGAGGTACATTATTGCCAATGAGGTGGACTGCTTGAACAGTGAAGTTGTTTATTTTACATGAAGATGCTATTTTCTTATCACTACCAATTCAATCTTAAAATCAAATTATATCTTAAAATGGTCATTCTGAGGGGAAATCATTTCTTTATTGACATAAATAGCCATGACTGTTTCATATGTATTTATGTACGTTTTTATTACTATCATTCTGTTTGACTGTTTGTACATTTGAAGATCTCCATATTAGAACTGATGTAATTAAGAAATCTGAAAAGTCTGTGCTATTAAATCTGCTTGAGACTCATTTATTTCTTGACCAGTGTAACAGTCATTTTTTAAAATAGCTAATTCACATGAGTGAAAGAGAATGCATATCTTTTAACCATTGTTACGCTCATAAAATACCGATACTGCAGCCTTTATGTAATGACACTCAGTAAATTTCAAGCCTGGCATATATAAGGATAATTGTAATGCAAATGCAATAAGTCATTATATAGGGAGAAAATATTTGCTGGATAAGTTGCTTTATTTGCTAGGTAAGTAACCTATATTTCTGCTTGTCCAATGGACATGTGGGAAAAATGAACTACCATACACACAATTTACAAGCATCAGCTATAACTGGAGAACACTAATGTAAAAGAATATATATATATATATATATATATATATATATATATATATATATATATATATATATATATATATTACTTAGAAAGCATGACGTTACTGAGTATTCTCTGCATCTATGCCATCCATATAAAACTGGTCCATATTTAACTACATGAAATCTGTGTTAGAACTCAAATATTACTTGCCCTTTATTAAATTTATAAAACAATTGTATCACTTGAAACAGATAGCAAGAAAGAATACAGTTATATATTTCACATCTACAGCTAAAGATTGCTCCCTAAAAGTGGACAGCATCCATTTATATTGTTATAGGACAAGAATTTACTTTATAAGTACCCTGGTTTTGATTCAGAATCCACAGCCAGAGAACTTGAAGTAATTGGTTTCTCATTGCAGGTGCTTTGCATGTGCAACAATGGATAAACTGATCTGTGCATTTTGAAATAAACATGGCCGATGAAACCAGAGTGCATTTTTTATTAATATTCAATCTCTGAGTCCCTTATATTTTCACTCTTGCAGGAAAAATGCAGGCTGATTAGATTTTTCGATGAGGGCATTTTTTTAGCTGGGAAATTTCGTGTGGGAAACACTCCCCTTATTTAGCGTAACCAATCAGTATTAAATGTATCTACCGCCTTTTATAACTAGGCGCAAAATTATGGTCAGCCTGATTTCTAGATTTCCAAACAACAATTCTGAAAAAACTCAGCTCTGCCAGTTCCGATAAAAATCGAAGTTAACCTTCCCTTTTCTAGTCGTCTATCGGCTAAGTAAACGAAGGCTTACTTAAGAATTACTTCCTCTCCCGACACTGACAGTAGAAATCATTGCAGTATAGCAATTTAACAAACACCTGTCCCCATAAATCTTATTAATTGTTCTCTGGCCCAAATTAATGTGCTCTTTATAGATAGACAGAAATGTGCACCCTTACATATAGGCCCCCACCCCCTTGAAGAGTTAAATCAGGGATTTTTACTCCCCAAATTTCGGAGATCTAACCTGATCCATTTACACGTCCTCAGGTGAACCCTTCACCTCAGACGTCCCTAGTCTACTTAAGCAGTCAGCCCCTACATTCTCGCTGCCTTTAATATATCGTACTGGCAGTTGTAGAATTAATGACCATCTCATTAAAGGCACAATAGTGCAGCTGAGGGTGAATTTTCTTGCAAAAATGTTGGGACATTTATGTATATCAACTGATTAAATACTATTTAAAAGGCATTTCTGGGGCAATATCAAGTACGTAGCGGTTCTCGTTATGAAATACGAGCTCTCTGAAATCTTCGTACGTAGAGTAACGAATCTGTCGTCTCCATGTTGAAATCCCGCTCGGCAGTGATCGGCAGATCCCGAATGAATAACACGCATAATTCACGTGAACGAAATTTGCATAATTATAGGCCACATTGTAAACACTGAAGATGATGACGTAAAACACAACCACGCTACGAGACCGCCCAAAATGTCAACAACGGTGAGTACGATCTTCTTCTGATCTCGTTCTTTTCTTCTTATCCTTTTCCTTTCTAATTTTAATTTTGAGACGAAACAATGAAATGTATGTAGAACTACTTTTATAGTTATATTTCAAAGTTTTTGTGGTACGAGAATAATTTAAATCGACGTGCTCTGTACAGTATTGCAAAAACCCACAGGTACTCACTCTATTTCTTGCCCAGTAGAATTCGTACTCCCACACGTCCTCACCACTCAATTTTATAAATGAAAAGCATCAGGGATATTTCAAAATGCTCATTAATCAATTTATAAATTCTAACCAGATTGTCACCAGTGGACCCCTAACACCCATCTTTCTGACGTTTCAAACAAAGCAGAAAAGAATTTGTGTGCTTCTCCAAGTTAATACTTTACATGCACAAGGTTTTAAATAAGCTTTTTTTTTTTTTTTTAAATCTTCGACTAGAATATGGAATCCAGGTTCAAAACTCGGGGCCAGATCATAAAAAAGTACACACACACAAACGTACAGTCACTTGTCAGCTGAAGTTTGACCACAGCTTTATTCTTGCACATGTTTATTGGGTATTGTGTACACTGAGTAAATAGACACATAGACTTTTCTTTGGTGCCCATTCGAGGAAAGTAGAGGCCCTTTTTAAATTTTAGATCCCCACCCCACCCAACACTTGACCTGATCCAGCCCAAAAAAACCTCCATCAAATCACAACCTCTCATGTATTAATTTCTGATCCAAAGTTGGCACTATATTCCTATAAGCTTGATAAGTAATCATGAATATATTAATTGTCAAATTATGAAATACATTTACATATTAAAATTCATTAGATAGACTTAAATCAGCTCACTTTCAAGCTCAATTCTAGAGCGACCTTTAAGAGGAAGAAGGAGAGGAAGGATGAGGCATGGAGCAAGAAGTTGAAAAACCAGATGGGGGAGAGGAGGAAGACATGATGTGCAGCCTAAAAACTGAGCTGACCAAGCTCTACACATAGTTCAGACAAGGCAGACAAGAATGAGGGTAATTGTTTATTTATATCTTGCAAAACAAGTATTGATAGATATTGAAAAATATCTATGTCAGTAGTGTTTTGCACAACTTAGAAAATGCATACTTGTATTAAAGGATTAGTTATTTTACCAAACAATGTATGTTTAAACTGTTTTACTTTTTGTTGCTACTCAACACTCCACCCCAATATGATTTGATAAAGGAAGACTATGCACAGATACCATACAGAGGCCACCTCATTTATATGGCCACCTTATATAATACTAAAATGGTAAAAGTATTATGGAGACAGTCTCATAGAGTACTCCATTACATGATGAAATACATATAATTGATATGAAACTAAATACAAAAGGTTTTAACATGGGTCACTTAAATGTACAAGGTATAGTGGAAAAAATAGAACAGATTAAGTTAATGTTGTCTTCCAAGGAAAATAATATGCATGTTTTAGGACTCACTGAAACCAAATTAAATGCTAACCACAATGATGATCTATTTCACTGTCAAGGCTACAATAAACCATTATGCAGAGACAGAGAGACAGTGGGGGGGGGGGGGTCTTGTATACCTTACAAGATGTAAATGCAGAAAGGCAACCTGACTTGGGGTCACATGAAATTGAGAGTATTTGGGTAGAAATTTCTCAAAATAATGCAAAATCATTCCTAGTTGGTTTCATTTATAGGTCACCTTCCTCCAAAGCAATTTGGAATGATAACTCTTTGAAACAAATAGAAAATGTTCATGCACAGGTGAAAGAAACATATACTCAGCAGTGTAAATAAGGACCTACTCAATACTCAAATAAGGAGTAATTGGATGGAATTTTTTGAATCATTAGGCCTAGTCCAGCTGGTAAATGAGCCCACAAGTGTAACAGAAATATCAAGCACTCTTATTGATCACATTTATACCAACCTACCAAACAATGTGGCTTATATTAATGTACCAAATGTTGGTCTTAGTGACCACTATCCTACTTTTTTGACAACAAAGGTCAATTGCCACAGAAATAGGAAACATACACACAAAACTATCACTTACAGATCTTTCCAAAATTAAAGTAAATAACAATTTCAAGATGACCTATATAAAGTTCCATGGAATATTATCCAAAATTTTGATGACATATGTGAAGCTCTAAAAGTGTGGACTTATTTATGAATGTAGTCTCTAAGCATGCACCACTAAAAGTACATGGAGTAAAGTATGAAATCCAACCTAACTGATTTACTACTGAAATTCTAGATACTATGAAGACACGAGACCAATTGAAGGCTATGGGAAACCCTACACAATATCAAGTATGGGGAAATAACATAATAAGTATGATTGAAAAGGCTAAAAAAAACTTGTTATCAATCAATGCTTGAAAACACAAAGATCAACACAAACTCCATTTGGAAAGTCTTCAGTGAACTCATTGGGGTAACACACAAAGATCAGACAAATAAAATTCACTCACTTCTGGTAAATGACACAAAAGTCACTGATGACACTGACATTGCAAATATTTTGTGTGAATTTTTTTCACTAACGTTACCAATAAGTTAAAAGAACCAGTGATAGAAAACAACTATAATGAACTGAAAAATCCCTAAGGAAGTATGTTTCTCTATCCCACAGGTATAAAAAAACTGCTAAACAATGTCTCAGTAAACTTGATATCAAGAAAGCTACATGGCTTGATCAGATTGGTCCACCACTCATTAAAACTTCTGCCTCAGCTTTTTCAGATAGCATAACATTCATAATCAATTTAAATATTGCAACCTCATCTGTCCCCAAAATATGGAAAACTGCAAAAGTAATGCCTATGCACAAATCTGGTTCTAAGAATGATGCTGATAACTACCAGCCAATTTCAATACAACCAAAACTTGTCAAAATTGATTGAAAAACATGTCCATGACTCATTCATGTCATATTTAATGAAACAGTTGCTGTTAGACCCTATTTAATCAGGCTTTAGACAGAAACATTCATGTGAGACTGATTTGATCTCTCTAACTGATAAATGGCTTCAACCACTTGATCAAAGTTGAATAATAGGATCTCTATTTGTAGATTTCAGGAAAGTTTATGGGTTGGTGTACATGAAATTCTTTTAAGAAACTGAAAATCAACCAATGTGATGAAAGCACAATTAGATGGTTTACCTCAAACTTAAGTGAGAGAACACAACATGTTTATATAAATAATGTTCTGTCGGAACCTGGAACAATTAGATATGGAGTACCACAAGGTTCAATTTTAGGTCCATTACTATTGATACTATTTATTAATAGCCTACCACTTTTTACTAAGGGACTCAATTTCATCTACAGATCTCTATGCAGATGACACAACATTGTCAGACATCCAAAACACAAAGCACAAACTGTAAATTTATTTACAGGATGCCCTAAACAAACTGGACAACTGGTGTACATGCAATGGCATAGTGGTAAATACTGGAAGAACTAAAATATGACTTATCTCAACATGGCAAAAAAGAACAAATCTTGGTAGTGATGAACTATGTCTGACATGGAAGGATACAAATTCGCAAATGGTTTGTCATGATAGACTACTTGGTGTTTTGGTAGATAATAACCTATCATGGACTGAACATGTCAGTGAAAAAGTTAATTCAAGTTTATGGCTTTTCAGTAGGATAAGGTACAGAAAACTATTTTATAACAGTTACATACAACCCTATTTAGACTACTGTAACACAGTGTGGAGTAATTCAAATGTTAAAATCATAGCAAAGCTGGCACATCTTAAAACAAGTGCATTCAGGCTAAATCAATCCAGAAAGTAAGCAAGGAAAATTTTAGCTGGTAAGTTAAAAATTATTACCTATTAAAGACTGAATCCGGTTGAGAAAAGCCAAATTAATGTACATGATATCCAATAATAGTGCTCCTGAATATTTACAATCACTATTCAAGTATAGGCTACCTGGTAATACTCCACAACTGTGATCCATGTCTACCAAACAGTATAAAATTCTCAAACCAAAAAAAGGAATTATTCAAAAAATGTGTCCAGTACTCTGGAACTTTGCTCTGGAATAGTATTCCAGTTGACATTAGAAATGCCAACTCTATTTCCTTCTTCCAAACCAATATATACAGCGACTTCAGAGATACATTTAAAATAGATAAATTCCTTTGTATGAGGGCCTAAAGGTAGATTAGCTAAAATCATTTCATATATAGGTATTAGTGATCTACGCTAGTGGCATACAAACATTCAATACTGTTAAGGTCAACTTGCTATTTTTTCAATTTAATTAATAAACCAACTTAAGTAATACATTTATTAGTTTTATTTTTTTAAAATACAAAATAGTAACAAAAAGTCTATGCAGTCTTACTTTGGAGTTCAGCAATTAAACCTGACTAGATTGCAGTTTTTAAAAAAAATTAGACATGTACAGAATTCATATAGCCATTTAAGTCTTGTGAAATAAATACTACACTTTTATTCTTCTGTTTTGAATATGATGCATGCCTTAATGTGTATTTCTAAATTCCCAAAATATGTTAAGATAATACTATATATGCAATATCATGATAAACATAAGGACTTAATAATCCTAAATTGTTTTATTTATCCAGAATTAAGACTGACATGAAGGTTTGCAAGAAACTTTTTTTTTTCTTCATATCTGATCTAACATTTTTGGGTAAGAATTTTAATTGCCCAGTCTGCCTGGCATTCAATGTTTCCACCTTTGAACTGGTGATTACTGCAAATGATTTCTGTATAACAAATTTACTTGATTCAATGGCAATTTTGAAATTTCTTTAATTCTTTCAATAACTTTTATATATTTCTTGAGCGTGTTATTGCCAAAGCTTAAAATTTTTATGTACAAAATGTATATCTCAAAAGGTATGAATAACTTGACAGGTATGTTGGCTACATTACAGAAAACCTCTTTCTGTATACAGGATATGTGTAGCACATGCCTATGAATGTACAACTTCTACTTTGTACCAATAAAATCAAAATACTGCATCAATTTACAAACAGAATTAAAACTTTGATAGTTACTATTACAATACAACATTTACAATGAATTCCATTTCCAAGGTGGACTCTCAAAGATTGATAATTGATGTACATACATGATTGTTGTAAATGTTATTTCTTTGTAACCACTGTGAAAGAATTTTAAAATTGTAAGCCGTCCAAAAACAGACATGCATACATATGCAAATGATAAGGACTTTGTTTTAATTTACAATTCTCATCGAGTAGATTATTTTCATTACCTGATTTCAATGTGGGTACCTTACTATACTAAACAAATCTAAGCTGCAATCAGCCATTCCTATTTGATCCCAATGCAGGAGTCTCTGACTTCTAGAAATGCTCCCCAAAAACTTTGAGCTGTCCATCTTAACATAAACTATCAGTTCTAGTTGCGATGGAACTCTCAGTGCTCATGTAAAAAAAAAAAACGTGCAGTTTTGATCCACGTGTATTTCACAGTGGAATTTGCTGATCGAAGATGAATAACATTTGAATAAGTGCATGTTCCTATTATTTCTTAAAATATACTTTTTTACATTTTAGAAATAGCATATTACAACTGGAATAATTTTTCAGATTTTTCAAGATCTAATCCTTGATGAGGCTGTACTTGCCTTGTCCAGGATGTACAGACGAAATGTTCTTGTCCTCAACGATAAAGTTGACTTGATGAGTGCCAACAGTCATGCTACCTATAGGCAGTTCATACTACGGCAACATGGAAGGCTGGGGTCTGGACAGAGACATGTAATTCCCTCTTGCTGTTTCTGGCAGATACATGACAAATATCCAGATGGACAATATACTGGCTTCATCCCCTCTAGGCTAGCATGAACTTCAACACTTTCTTGCATGTATGAGTTTGTATATAAATGAATACAATTGATTTTATTCATTGTTTTCTTATAAATGCACATAATATTGCATCAAACAATAATGCTTTCAGATTTTTTTTTAACACCAGTCTATTTCTGCCTATAAACAATGTGGGCACGAAGATCATAAATAATCAATATAAAAAGTTTTCAGCAACTGCAGATACAATATTATACATTATTTTATTTTCAACTACTGATATTTCAGGATATTATATAAAGTGTAACCGGCCTTAGCTGACACCTCCATATATCAGACACTGTTTCATATTTTACATAACTAAAATCGAGAGATCTCCTTCACCACACCAAAACTAGAGTTGACGGTGGTTCTTGAGGTGCCAGGTTTCTACAAATTCTCCTGGGATCATCTTCCTTTAGTTCTCTTCTCCTCTGCATACCCTGCTTTCCCTCAAGTTGACAGATGAGGGCTTTCTTTATAAGCTCCCTGATGTGGGGATGTTTTCTTTTCCTTGCAAGGGTAGATGGACCATCTGCCGCTTTTTTTGTTGTAACATCGATGCCTGTTTTAAAGAAAATTTTATTTTCTTAACATGTGTGACAAGCATCCCCATGCTAACCCATATTAACTTTTTACCCAATATTAGAGCCTCATGATCAGTTCCCAAGAAGGAGTTGTTGAGGGGTTGTTTTTGTTCTTATTTGTACTATCCACAAAATACTATGTAAGACAGGATGCATTTTTGCCCATTCCTTCAGAAAGCAACATGTTTTCATGAACAGGTATTACCTAGTAATCATCATGATGACAGCATCTACCCCAAATGTCCTGAGGATATTCCATAAACCCCATATATCCTTAACAAAGTGTGTCAGTCCCCTGGGAAAGTGCTATACATATCACTGGATCTAATTATTAGACTTGCATTGCTCAAATCAAAATAAATATCCACTAGAATGATAACAATACTAATTACAAGATCTGTATGCATGAAAATATTAAGATTCCTTGCCACAAAGATAAATGTGTGCCGATTGTTGCAAAATGACTTGTATCTAATAAAAAGTTTTCATGACTTGTTCATGTGAATAATACTCCATTCATCTGATCTCCAGGCAGGGATCATAATGCACAATCAATATATAAAATTATTTCTAATGTCCTGTAGTGAAACAAGCTCACACTATCTCCCCTTTTTGTTTCTCATTACACCTCAGCCACTATGGATACTGTGATCCAAAGCAGCTACCTCATTCCTAATCCTGTACACAGGAGGGATGTATGAAAATCTCTTGGCACTGTACATCATGATCTGCTGATGAAAAACTTCAAGCTCAGCAGTGCTTCTGCAATTATCAAAAACATGTATCTTGTAACATGTATTATTTCTAATCTGCTAACAAATTAATACAATTATTAAATAATCATTACTGTTGGTAATTTTTGCATACATAATATCTTTACTGAAGTGTTTATTGATAGAGTGTCATGGAATTGTTTATACCTGATGTGCATGTATTATACCTGAAATTACCAAAGACTTGAGAAGGAGAGTCACTATACATGTATCATGTGCACACATCTTATGAATTCTAACTTATTCAGATCTTCAAATGGTAAATATATACAGTAATTTATTATTTAGTTGAGAATAAAAATATTTAAAGTGGTCTTCACAGTTTTCTTTTAAATACCATGCAATTGTTGCAATCCTGAAATGGCATACCTGAAATTTAAGTAATACTCCACTGTTTAGGAACCTTTGGTCCAAGAGCACCTGTGCCAAGGTTTTCAGCACTTTGGCTTTCTTCTTGGAATCATCTTCATCAAGCCAAGGCTTTGTCAGCTCTTCATTCTCCAGGTAAGGTTCATGAAGACATTTATTAATGCCTTGGCCGTGTGAGAGGATCTACTCATGTGTATTGGTGATGTGATTTAGGACACTCCTCAAGATACTCTGAAAGAATGCCACAATCAATACCTTTAGCAATGACAGTTCAAATTATGCCTTTTTCTATGCATCAAGTGGCACAGTTGAAATACCCAACCCCACTTCTGAGAAAGCGAAATTCAAGGTTTTTTTTCGAACTCAAACTAAGAAAAGCATAAAGTGGGAACTCAACCTGCTGGCAGTTATAATAATGTCCTTTATCAGCACTGCATTTGTTACATCATTGTTTTCAGCAGAATGACAATTGTAAGACAACCCCCACCCAAACACAAACAAAATCTGCAAGAAATTTGTCATTTTTACCTTCCTGATTCAATAGCAAATACTTCAGATACTGAAGGTGTCTTCATTCTCTCAGTATGTTGCAAAAGCACTTGGCCAGGTGTTGATGTGAAGCATGAAAATGTACTGGCCATCGGGTTCTGTATGCTTGGGTTCATCTTTTGCTATATTCTTTGTAACTCTGTAACTTAAAATATGAATTAAATATTCATTTGTATTATAAGTTATGTTTTAAATATGTTTCTTTGTGCACTGTGTTAAACACTTGGAACTGAAATACTTCATTTAAGCAAGAATACATAATAATAAATCTAAAAAAAAATTCACATCAATAAAACTAACTTGACTGCAACTCAAACTTTAACTGATAACAATCTGCCAGCCATATATTCTGGTAGCACTACAACATCCTTTCCTATCATGACTAGAGATCCTTTTGTAATTGTAGTCAATACAGTGCTTTATAATAGATTTACTAGTAGTTGAAAGATGTACAATAAAATCTTATTATTTGTTCCATCACGTTTACATGATAAGGTTATTAAACTTTTATGCAAGTAATGTGCATGTCACATTAACCTAAGGTGTGTGTGTGTGTGTGTGAGGGATAGATATGATATAAATAATGATAACGCTTGTAAATGTATCTAAGTTCCCTCGCCGAATTTTTTTTAAAAAAAAACTGTCTCACGAAGATAATTGACAGGTGTACAAAATGACCTTTATGAGCACGCTGTTATAAAAAATAAATAATATATTCCACCCCAACATACAATACACACAATGCAGTCACCGAGTGAAATATTGATCAGCCGATCACATCTATTTTGGGCATATTACAAAGCAAGTCCTTGTGCAAACATTGTATTAATAAAACAGTGTGCTTTCAAACATACAGTAGGAACAAGATATTGAAAAATGGAGAACACTTATACATAGACATCACAGTCACTTGATTCTGGGGAAACTAATGTGTATCACCATATAACACAGACATTGGCTTACCTGTCCAACAACAACTTCGCCATTTCAGTGTACGATGCCAGTCCTAACTCTTACATCAGTGCTCTCCATCGAGCAAACTGGTCCCCAAGACGAATCCTTGATTAGTCCCGTTCGGTTTCTCAGACAGTTTTTCGACGTTTCTTCTCCGAAAGCGACAAGCGCGGGCGACCTTTACGTTTTTGACTCTCACGTGTGTTCGCCATTTTTGTTTATAGTAGATAGTTAAATTACAACCACGTGACTCATAACCCGCCCACTGGACGAAGATGACGTATACGTTTTTGTGGTCACGTGAGGCTTCCGTAACAGTTCGTGACCTACAAGTTTCAATTAAAGCGGGCCCCCACAAAAATTCATTTTCTCTCGTTTATTTATCAATTGCCCAATTTAATCTTCTCAAACTTTGGTTATTTTGAATTTTTTCAGCTTATAAGTCGACACATTTCACTAGTTACATGATCTGTAACATTCACAAAATTACAGACACTCTGCACTATTGTGCCTTTAATTGTCCATTTGTTAACTTAGCTTGAGCTACATAGGCGAGTGGTTGGTGGTCAGTTTCTAAAATAAATTTTCGTCCATACAGGTAGCGTTGAAATTTGGATATCCCAAACATAATTACCAAGCATTGTTTTTCAGAGACCGAATAATTGCATTCTGCAGTTGACAATTTCCTGATACTGTATGGAACTGGGATTAAGTTTACGTAATTCTCTTGTAATAGCACTGCCCCTAAACCTCTATCACAAGCGTCAGTACGTAAGACAACATCTGGTGTCACATCGAGCAATTTCACTACTATGTCTGACGTCAGTCTGTCCTTCAACGTCTGAAATGCTCGTTGAAATGCGTATGTCCATATAACTTTCGTCGGAGCCTTTTTCCGAGTCAAGTCAGTCAGTGGGCTAGCAGTAGCGCTGAAGTTAGCAAAATTTCGACGATAATACTCTGCCAGTTACAAGAAAGATCGAACTTCCGTCTTAGTGGTCGGTCGTACTGCGTCCCTAAGTTGGTCTACCATTGAACTATCGGGTGTCTTCGCTGAGGGTATGACCCAGGTAGGTTAGTTTCCTAAACCATACATGGTACTTAGATGGTCGTGTGGTCAGTCCCGTTTGTCGAAGTAGTTCTTAAACGTTTATCGGCAAAATGATGTGATCGTACCAAGTACCTATCGCTAAGAGTAAATCGTCCTTGAAGTTTGAAACTCCAGTCCCCCTAAACGGTTCAAGTAATTTTCGCATCAAACGCGTGCAGACACTCGGCGCATTCTGCACCCACGAATTATATATGACAATTTTGTTGTATATAGCACTAAGCTGAAGCTGTTGATGACATAATAATAATAATAATAATAATAATAATAATAATAATATTATTATTATTATTATTATTATTATTAATAGTTGGTACGTGGCAGTAGTTCATAAACTAGGATTGAAAGATGAATCTGCTTACAGCAGTCACCTGTGAACAAAGGCCAGTTTGGCCTTTTTCCATGAGTGGCTGCTGTCAACAGGTTGGATTATATATGTGGTACTCTGAATTTTTCTTTCCTTTCTATGTTTTCAGTACTCTACAATAATGCAGTATGTTTGTAAATTGCATATTTAGGCTGACATATGTCAGTTACCAATGGGAATCATCACATATATCACATAAGACTCACCTGTAGTTAGCTATCAAGCATATGATTGGCTATTCAATTTCCTACATCATCTTATTAAAACTTATATAAATGGAGTCATTGCTAGCCGATGTGCCCAGGGCTGATAAATGTAGAGGAATAGTGTGCATCAGCCCAGTGCGTCCAAGGATGCATTTTCAAAATATTCTTGTACAAATGTAATGTTGTGTTTTATTTTCTAGGCCAAACAGGCTCTTGCCCGGGGAGATATCGCCAGTGCTCGAGAAAGTTCCGAATCTGCTCGTAAGATGACCATGATCAGCATTATCGCATGATTTCTGTCCATTGTCGTTGTCTGCATCATTGTGGGTATCTATGGTGGGATTGTTGTCAACAGCATTAAGTAAAATGAGGGATGCAGGGGCAATCATTTTAGGATGCAAGCAATTTTTTAAAAAATACATCAGTTGATTAGAGATGCACAAATTAATGTGAAAGGACCAAACTTTAATTACAGTGATTGCTCTTTCAGGAGGCTCCTTGCTAGAGAGGCCACACCTTTTATAAAGACACCTTACCTGACACCACCACAGTGTATGTAAATCACTGCCCCCCTTATGAGAGACCTCACATTTTATAGTGCCATATTTTCATTGCAGAAGGGGTGATTTTACATGGAGGGACATCTGTAAAATCAAATAAGACCAGATATTCAGGTTTATGTAGAAATGTTATACATACATTACCTGTTCTGTTGTAATTATAACAAGAGTTTATCCTTTTTATAAGACATTTTTGACCAAATTAAGCAATAGAATGGTCTTGTTAAGATACATTCCATCATACCTCAAACTGGTTTTGGTCATGGACATTTACAAATTATTCAGAACTCATTAAAGATGGTAAACTACATCTCATATGTTGTCTGATAAAAACAAAACTCACCCTCAGAAATATGGAGACCAGGTACTAAAATAACTCCCATATGGTTCAAATACCCAAAATGTTGACAGTATTACAGACCCCATGACAATAATAGGGTTACAATTTATAAACTGATGAAGAATTAAATTAACGAAATTAACATCAAGGGAAATGTTGATGTGATTACAGATGCCCACTCATTTGTACTATATTGCTTTATTTTGTGTACATTGTGTGTCATTCATAAGACATTTTCTTATGTAATTTTGATTATTATAGTATCTTTTGTTTATCTTGTTAACATGTAAAGAAAGCTTTATTGTATAAATCTTTTGCTTTATGGGGGGGGGGGTATTATGCATATCTATAGTGTGTACCTTATATTTGTCGTATTTAATCTATCTGATTTTTGTCATCATTGTAAGAGGTCAACAAGATTTTGTTTTTAAGTTTTAAGTTCAAAGCCTAAACATGTTTGCAATTTGATGGAATTTACCATTAGAAATCAGCAGTATTCCAGAAAACACTATTGCATGATAGGTCAGTTGACAGTCCTTATATAAAGAAGACAGGTAAACGATAATTTACTCCTGTTTAATATCAGTCTTTAAGTATCTATCATCTGAGTTTATAGTTGTGTTGAGTTACAATTTGAAAGCATTCACTTAAACGGTATTTAAATTCATTGGAATTAATAACTGCTCATTGATGCTTTGGTATAACACACTATTTTGGGACTTTGGAATTATTGAGAACTCATTCAAAGACATTTTAAATTATATAAAATTTATTCAGAACATCATATACTTCTGAACTTGTGAGAGAACATTTAGGATTATTTGGAATTTAATTTACAATACAGTAGTATTTGAAATTTCTACTTTGTATTCAAGGAAATTAAATTGTTTGCTTATTTTACTAAACTTGTATGAGTTGCTTCTTTCTGTTACGTTAAAAAAAAAACAATCACTGACAAAGATATATCTGAAACCATGTACAGAAATTTGTATCCTTAATTACCAGCATGCACATAGCTTTCATGTTAGCTTGCAAATTGTACATTTCCTCTATTAATGTTATACTTTATCTTCAGTTATGAATTACTAATTATTAATTATAATTCCCAAGGTTTGCTTTTTTGCGAAATTTTGTAATTGTTCAGCTAAACTTTACACTTCTTGTTTTCAAAATTTACTCGTCTTCACTGGTTTTCATAATTTTTGCATGAGGAAGAACTCCATAAACCTAAATCTGTGATTCTCAATAGTCAATATGGTTACTTCCCTTGCATTGTTTTAATCTGAAAAAAAAAACACGAACAGGTATGTTACAAACAAAGCAAAGATTATGATGCATACGATTTGAAAACCATTTCTAACTGAGCTCATTTTGATTGATGTGCACAGATCTTACAATAAAAATATTTGGGCATCTTAATGATATAAGTCTATTTACTACATTTACTTAAAATCATATTAAAATAACGGTTTTCAGAGTGATACTAAGTTAATTCAATTGATGTAAGATCACCTCATTAATTAGTGGATCAGATGAAACTTCATAAAAGAAGCCATCTTTTTCATGTATACACAAAAAAAAACAGTATACTAAAGTAGTGTCGATGCCTTAAAATCAGATACAAGTATAGAAAATTTATTTAAAGCAACAGTAATTGATAACGTTTATCTTCTAAAGCTCCTTCCCAACCCCATCTATACCACCAGACAGTTACCAAAGTTGTAATGCTAAATATGTCTTCTACATAACATGTCTACCAGCTATGACTGCATACATGTAACTGAAGTTTGGTCACAAAATAAATCTCATTGTAATCACAATTTCTGTATATTTCACATTTGAAATTGACACTCCCTCCCCTCCCTGGGACAAAGAGGTTGGGTACAATGGATGACCCATGTTACAACTATATGGTCTAAAAACTCGTTTTTAAAAAAAGTGAAAACCAACACGATTTGCAAAATTCAACAAAGAATGTATTTCCCTTGAATACAAAGTGAACATTTTAAAAGAACTTACATTATTGCATATAAAATCCCTGATAGTAATAAAAGATTTATCACAAATCCAAATATATAAAACTGAATTCCAGTGATATTCCAAATAAGTCCAATATTGAATGTGTTGATGTGCCTATAGTCTTGAACATGGTGATGTGCCAATGGCCTGAAATGTAATGTCATGCTAACCGTCCTTTGATATATCATAATATTATAGTCCAAAACTTTCCTTGTCTGAATACACTGTAATTCTAAATTAATGTTTCTCTTCAAGAATAGTATAGATGATCACTTCGTCTTTCCAGTGAATAATATTGGAGTAAATAATTCCACCCAAATAAAATACTGAACACAACATGGAGAATGATTCTGCTCAAGATGTTAAGGCAAGAATGAGTAAATTCTCAGGTAAACAGAATTATATTTTAAAAAAGTAAGAAACAAAACTACAACCAAGGTGAGAGTCAAATTTCATTTCTAGAAAACTCAAAGTTGTCAACAAGATAAAGTCTGTTACTAAAATTATAATGCAGTGCCCAAAACTCGGGTCAAAATAAACATGTTTAATTAATAATAATCTGAATACTTAATCCACAATCATAGGAAAATATTAGCTATGTATAATGTTGTCCACTAAATAAATGTTACTGGTCAGGTACAACATGAACTTGATTTTGGACAAGGTCAAGTCCAAAATATATTTATACATAACATATAATCAACGACAATAAAACTAAAAACAATGCAAATTAAATATTCATAACACATCCTTCTTGCAAATGATTACCATTGGAGCAAAACACATGTATACAGTTTTATGAAATTCCATCAAGCAGTTTAAGATAAAATATTGTAAGAGACAGATGAATAAATCTGCAAATGAAGGTATCTTAATATACCCCATATTGTGTTATTTATTGGGATAATTGGCATTTTCAGAAAATAAATCTTGATAAATAAGAAAATTTAATAATTTAAATACCAAATTCTCCATTGATAGCATTAGTCGCTGTAGGATGATAACCTCAACTTCACCTGCAGTGTACCACAATACGCCTTTTCAGCAAATTTTTAATAACATTAAGAATTCTTTGATGACAAACCTACATCAAAGATGTTGATGATGTAGATCATGGGATTTTTGAGATTTTGTTTTTGTCAGTTTTAATGGCACTTTTAACACATCACTGGCTATATCAATGAAATGGGAGTTCTGTGTTTTTCCCAAGAACACACACAGATGCAGCCAACCCAGGTTAGTATTGGGACATTGATCCCTTGTATTATGAGTCTGATATTCAGTTTGACAGGCAATATGGTCTTATCGCAGGAGAAATAGTATTGGGAGTTTTAAATAAAAAGATGTCGATTTGAATTCATCACAGAGAGAATGAGAGATTTATTGATATCTCAGTTGAAGAAAGTATTATTTTTGCAACTCCCAATGTAGCAACTGTCTACTGTTTGTTATAAATCTCCCGAGAAACACTGAAAGCATACATGACATCCATGTCAAATAGTTTCTTTGGAAATCAACACTAACAATCCTCACAGGTCAATCTGCAATTAAGTTTGTGGCACACGCCGCTAGTATGAGGAGTGTTCAGTAATATATTTTTTTTAAATATCCCTTCTTTACAGTTCTTTTCTGGCGTATTTATGCTTTCACCATTGGACAGTGTTGATGATAATTTCCCAAAGATCAGCCACATCTTTGAGAAAAGTTGGAAGTTGCAATTCAGAGGTTTAAATTTAGCATTCTCACTGTAGCAAGACCTCATCACAACAGCTACACTGTCAAAACTCATAGTGCCATCCACATGCGAGGCCATCATAAGTTTGTAATACTGGTCGTCATTATATAAATAAGAACTGTTATTTTTAATTTAAAATCTCTTGAGTGATCCACAAGTACATGCAGTTTGGAGAGTGAATACTAGAGTACCCATCATGGTTTGTCACCACCACACGCTATGCACAATGCAATTTGTCCACACATGCCAACTCCAGATTGTTTGCATGGAACAGGACCACTCCCTCGCAAACATGAAGAGAATATAACTGCAGTATTAATTGACACAATGTTTCCCGCACTAGGTTGTTTTTCCCATGAGAAGCCACACACATTAATTTTATCTAATCATATGGAGTAATATTATAACTTTTAAATTAATAATTTATTACCTGACGTGTTTGTTTCTTTTTCTGCCTAGAGTGCTATTCCAAATGCTCTTATCTCAAAGAGACCAAGGTCGTGTATTGAAAGCAATACATTTGTTTGCTTAAACTAACCCCAGTCTGATTCTTTTATGGAGAACAATGAACCATTCATGTATAAAGGTTCTATCTCACTTATTGGTGAATCAGCCAATCAAAAAAAAAAAAAAAGAAAAAGAATGGATACAGAAGTTTCTCTTAGGTCTTTTGTTATCAGGTACTTTGACTTTATCTGAGAAGTCATCTTCTAGTGAAAGTTTTCTTACTCAGTGAGTAGAGTGCGGGTTTGGTAATGTTTCTCCCCATTTCAATCTCAATGAGATAAACTTTTTGATCAAAACAAAGCTTGGCAGTCACAAGTGGATTAATGACGACCTTATCTTAAGCTAGGTCACTGCCTAGTAATAAACTAATACCTTTGATGGGTAAAGGTTTATGTGACAGTCACATGTATGGAAACTAAACTGGTTATAACTTATAAGCATGGACAAAAGTTCAGTACACCTTATGAATTAAATGTAAATAACAATTGTCATTCCATCCCTCTGTTGACATTTGCTTGCCTAGCCCATAACTTTGTGACAACTGGAGAGATTTCATAAAATTATGTCCATGTATACTGTCTATCAGAACTAGACTTGTGTCATACATAATATACAGGACCCCTGCCAATAACTTTACAAAAGGCAAGGGAAATTGTAATTCTATCATTTTGTGCATTTCTGAGGAGTAGTTTTTAAAGTGCTCCAGATATCTTAATGAAATTTGAACAAGTCAGTTATAATAAGTAGAATACCAATGTCATGACTTCATTCAAAAGCTCAAGGTCACAGCTAGGGAAAACATAAATCAGCAACCTCTGTCCGAGTACACGTATAATATCTTAACCAAAGAAGGTATTTTCAGGCATATCTAGAATCAAAAGCATTTAATATATTCAGTCATATCCCATGCCCTAAAAGTTAAAGTCAAACACGTGAAGTCGGAGGTCTTCTACCTAATCTCGGCTCTAACGTTTTAGCTTCATCACCTATTTTGATGACATTTGATCCAGTTCCACACTTCATGATGCAGTAGCAGGTATGTAGCTCTAAATTCAAGGTCAATGGAATGAAAAAATGCAAAATGGGTATATAATATCTTGTGTGGTACTCTTGTTATTTAAGTCCTTGAGATTGTGTCATCTCATTGTTTTGGTGCCATCTTCAAGATCAAAGTTCGAATCTTTGAGAGTTTCTTGAATGCTTTTTACATCAACCCATGTGACACTAATGTGAAATAGTTATGTGACTATGTGCAACTTATCCACTTATGTCATGGAAATTTCATCAATTTTATATGCATGTAGCTATAGCAATATAGGGTTAATAATGCATAACAATACAAGGGTTATTAATGCATACATGGGGAATCTGCTTTTTCTTAAGATTTCTTTTTAAAAACCTTTTCATTAATTTCAATATAACACAAATTTTGGTACCAAAGAACTCTTCACATGAACACATTTGTGAAATAGGCTTAAAATATGAGGAGTGTTCCAGCCGCTTGGGCTTCACAGAGCATGAGGCACGACACGTACAGTATCATACGTTATTCATTTATCATCTGTCCTATATGAACTTATCACACATTTTTTATTCCCATAATAATCAGATCAAAAGTAAACTTTGACATAAAAAGAAATAACTATATTTGGTTAAACACAGAAGCGTAGTTTCAGGCAGATCTATTTTTAACAGCTTCCATAACATGCATTAAAAATCCATAGCAACCAGATACAAAATATATGTTTTCACATCTCCCACAAAACTACAATGGTAACAATTTTAACAAAGCACTTGCTGAAGAATGTATTATGTCATAATCTCCACACACAAAAATGTGTGTATCTTGGTCCTCATGACGGCCAGGGGAGAAACATAAATTTCACAACTTCCTCAAAACCACTCCATTAAATATTGTCAAACTTTCAAGAAATATTCAGTGTGATATTTTTAGAAATATTCAGTGTGATATTTTTAGAAATATTCAGTGTGATATTTTTAGTTAAGTTGATTCAGTTAGACTTCACAACAACAAAGCACCTTTGACATCAGCCATGTATAAATGTGCTTTAATATTTTTAAAACTATAGTGGCAATTTAAGTCAAACATTTTTAATAAAAAAATATCTTTTATGTTTTCTGTAATTGCTGTATGTATAGAGAACAAGAAACTGCCTTTTCCCACAAATCAGATTTTTTGCAATCTGTCTAAAGTAGTTTTGTGGTTAAAATATTCCAGGCTCCTCTCCCCCAAAATAATTAGCAGCAGGGAGGATGAACAGACGACATTTTAGAACAGTCCGTTCGCGAAAATAAAGTTTCCTACGAAAAATGAAAATACAAGGTCAATAACATCAAACCGAAGCCTCTAAATGACCAAGATTTCTCTAGTTGGGTTAGCGCATTTTGCTACTTTATTTTTGACGCTTGTGTTTTGTGTGTTTGTTTACCCGTCGGACATTCATTGTTGGCCGTCACCCTCCCTGCTGCTGTCTCTTAACCTAAACGTTTATCATGACCTACGCGATATCGCGACCGAGGATCATGCAAATTTATCGTGGTAAAACCGTGTGGGGTTGAACATAAGCTTTTGAACTTAATCATGTCCATATCCCCTGAACACCAAGCGTGATGAATGTTTAGCAGAATATGTGTATCGACTCCATTAAACACAACCAAAATATTGCAGCTATCTCTGATCACCTTAGGTATTTGTGTATATCGTTGAGTAACATAAATCACGACTGTGTTTTTGTGTCTGCCTCGAGATAATATCCGAGCTGGATTTGATTGTTTGTCTAGCATCACATCATCGTGTACTACGAGATTAATAAATAAATCCATCGAGGTAATCTACAGATGAGGCTTCATCAATATCGGTGATAAAATCAATAATGTCATTACTATCCTCGTCCAACAATTTTGCGTTTTCATTAAAATCTTGAAGCACATCGTAGCATCGCTAATAATCTACGGATGATGCCGTTAAATATAACGTATCCCACTCGAGCCATCTCATTATCAGATTAAGTAATAATTGCGTTTAACCAGACCCAGATGGACCTATGATAATTTCTCTGATATACTTTGGTAGCGCTGGATGAGGTTTGACTGGCTCTTGCTTTCCTGTCGTTGAGAAATCAATGATATCCATGTTGTGCAAATATAATAAATAATATGGATGTATATTGTGTTCGATGCAGAGCTCCCAACAACACGAGTAGATTAACAACAATAATAACAAAACAAAAGGCGTGTACTTACAGGCAGGTGTGTGAAATGTGGTACAAAAAGATACAAATGTATCTCTGTTGACAAGGGGCTAAATTCCCCGTAGAAAAACATCTTCCTGATATAATGTTGGTGGACCCGACTTGATATCCGACTTGACGAGCGAGGTCAACCAAGACCTGTAAAGTGTCCATAAAATGCTACTGATCAAGCATGTCACGTTCATATTGTAGAGTATAAACAATAAGGATTTACAACAACGACATACTGCAGATGTGAAGTGATTCACTCGTTAATGTCCATAAAAATAAACCTCTCAGAGGAAAACTTGCTAACTTTGAAAGGAATGATGAAACTAGTATTAAGGGATGGTAATTAATCAATCGATTATTATTATTATTATTATTATTATCATTATTATTATTATTATTGAATCGATTTAAAATAGCCCAAGAGAATATTGGATGGGTAGCTCAGCGATTAGTAAACTTGATGATGCAGCAAATGTCACGCGTTCTGTTGCTGCAAATTGGTAAGCACGACGGCCAATATGGCAAATTTATCTACCACCACCTAAACAAATTTAGTATGCACATTTTGATGTCAGCGCTCCCAATGAAGTTCATAAAGCAGATATTTTGCTTTTGCCACAGAATACTATTTAAACACGCAGACGACAATCCCGCACATACAAATACGCGTTGAATGTCATTGACGTTGCAAGTAGGTACAAAGAAGCAGAACCAATGTCAACTAAAGCAGCAACTGAAGTTGCATCTGCGTTTGAACGCATTGATCAACGAGGACCCGTACGATGTCCACAGTTGCTACACGTTGATCCTGGCAAGGAATTTCTGGGTGCAGTATCATCTCTGATTAAAAAAACCTAACGTCCCAATCAGACAAGGGTACACCGCAATTGATCGCAATCAGGCAATTGTTGAACGATTTAATCGAACACTTGCTGAACGGTTATTTGGATATCAGTATGCACAGGAAATACCCTTGAACAAAGTTTAAAAAGACATGAGATCTCGTGAATGGGTTGCATGACTACCAGGCGTGATAGCTGCGTTAGATAATGAAATTACTCGTGCAAGTTCTATGAAACCCTTTAATGCGATCAAAAACAACATATACCAGTACGACTACTTTTCAAACCAACCAGTACTAGGTAATGTGACTCTGAGGTATTTATATGAACCAGATGAACTTGAAGGGGGTAAAATAGAGCAACTCATCCTATTTGGAGAGTAACGTCACATTCAATCTCTAGCGTGGTAAGATCCACGGGTAAACCTGCAATCTACAGATTAGATTCAACTGCTTCCTCAGCGTGGATTTGTACGTGTACAAGTAATACCTGAAGACACACAATTACCACCGTGTTCACGTTTGTGAACTAGCGCCTCGACGTCTATTTCATTCAAGACAGGTCAGCATCACATGTTCATGTGTGACCAAGACTACTATTAATTCTATCCAAGGTAAACTGTCTTGGATTGTTATTTGAATATTGCCACAACATTACTGTGTTTCAGCTCGCACAATGACTATTCTGTCGTTGTTACAGTGTCATCATAAATTGAACATCGAGATAAAAAATTGCTTTTTTATCACACTGATTATAACTAGCTAATTGTTTTCTTATTACATCATGGCCAACACCTTCAGTGTTGCTAGAAGTTTGACTATTATTTACTGAGAAGTCTATGACAACCATCCGCAGCTGAGATATTTGTCTGACTCGAGACACTGCGAGATAAACTAAATTTGATCATTCGATGCAATCATCAACAATCCAAATATTAGTATCCGAAATAATTATTCCTTTTGACGAATTAATTGTGATAACAAATCCTACTATCCGTGGAGTTTTGTCCATCGTCAACGCGCTCTCTTGAAAACTTACAGGAACTAAAATAATATCATTTAACACAAGATTTTATTTACTACCACAACCTGGAATTTTCAACGTCGATATTTTGCCGTCGAGTATCTGCTGGGCGATAACACAATGGTACAAGTAGATTTGAATTTCGTTTCTTTATGCAACATAAATAATTGTTGTTGAAGTGTAACACGAACTATCTTTCTACTTGCAGCTATCAAGTCATCTGGTCTCCATAAATTCCAAAAATTGTTCATATGAGTTTCTGAAATTATCTCACGCATTATTTCACAGCGAACCTTATTTGGTTGTAGTCTGATTAATTCCTTAAGCTCTCTTAATTCTGGATCAAACGCTCTATGATCATCAGTTATCTCCTTATAATAATCCACAAGTTTTTTCAGCCATTGACGTGGACACAATCCAAAAAAAGGTGGCGGTTGACCATGATCACCACACATTATCACAGCAGTAGTTTTTGTCAACAACCAATCAAGAAATATTTTTTATGTCCCCAGCGACATTGTACATATTTCATCCCAGATAATAAACTTTGAAATATCTTTTTCACCCATTCGTTCAGGGGACCATGTATCTCCCTTCCATCGGAAGAAGCTGTGAGATTTAATTCGTCGTTCGTTCATTTCTCTGGCGAGTCTATGTGTAGCGGTTAACACAATTATATCAAGTCAACGAAATAACTCGATCGCACGTGTAGTTTTACCTGAACCTCACGGTCCATTAAGATTAACATTCTTATGTCTGGTCACAGGATCATATACCGATGCCGCAGATGACAATTCCCGTATTTGATTACTTTTGTAATAAATATCATTGATTTCAACGTCGGCAAATTCAGAATAACTAAGTATCTTTTCTGTTTTATTCTCCATTCGCCCCATAATGCATCAGAGCCGATGTGTAGTTGTTCTAGTAATCCTGTATTTTTTATTGATATAAAATGAATCTGTGGCAACTCTAACAGCGGAATCAGAAAATCTATTTATCATCGATAATAAATATATCAAAACTTACGCAAGCATTGAAGAGCTTAGACGAGTAAACTGCGGTGACTCATAACCATTGTAACTCACAATTGTATCTAATTTGGTTCCATCCGAAACGTTAACATTACTTCGACATATAAAGGTGTGTCTCTCTGTTGTATCAATAGTTATAAAATCGAGTTCAGCATCGTCTATAATTAGTCTTGTACAAGGTCGTTTATGATCATATGATCCTCCTTGCGTAAATTTGCCAATTATTTTATTACATATATCTTTTGCGATTTTATTCTAAAAATCAGTTATATCAGGATTTTCAATACCAGAATATTTCTTTTGTTGTGGTAACCAAACTTGTTGCTGGGGAAGATATGATATAATTGCTCCACTTACAACCAACGATATCAATATTTTTTAAATCAATCATATATCGTAATAAAACTACTGGAGCCCAGCCGCATGTGTTTCAAACCAAACAGCGATAATCTGATGAAGGTTTTTCGGTGCAAATTCGAATGAGTCGATACAAGCGAATCCATTCAAGTCAAAATCTGGTAAAGGTCCGTTTATTGCAACTCTGGTCATCTCATATTTTGGATGTCTTTATCTCTTAAAATATGTCGAACACTCTCCCATTCCAAGAAAACTTCCGTGATAAAATGCAACCATATCATCCGAGATAACATCCTTATAATCGTATACTGTATTCCACAATCCACCGTGTCCGTATTACACATAAATGCAATGTATTTCTTCAAGAAATTACAACCGTGTTTTACTGAAAGCTAAAACGATACTATGATTAAAAAAATAACGCCGATGAATCTCCCACAAAAAAACCGCAGAAGATTATATCAACAGATCTTCTCTTCAAAAATAAATAATTATTTAGACAAATAATTTTATTATGTGTAATGGAACAAAATGAATTTGTGAAACATCCTCTCATCAGGAATTATGAAGCATCTTCAGATGGTGAAATCAGAAACTGTCGAGTAAAAAAAACAGCCGGTGTTGTTAATAAATTTGGTTATCTCGTGTTCCATACCGAGAGGAATAAACATAATTTCTCACATAAATTTATTCACGAGTGTTTTCATGGACTAATCGAAAAAGTTTTGTGATTGATCATAACAACGGAATAAAACCCGATAACTCTTTAAATAATTTAAGAGTTATTAGAGAGTCGGAATTGCAAAATTGGTGGTACTCGTAAATACAAAAATAATTGCAAAACTTGTTAAATCTGTAAATGCAGGGATTGGCGAAGAAATAATATATCAATCAATGAATGCAGCTGGAAACTATTTTGATATTGTAACACCTTCAGTAAAAGGCGTCTCAAATTATATAAGTAAATCAGCATTTTCAGTAATATAAGCAAAATCTAACATTCCATTATATCCCGATTAAGTTAGATGCAAACACTCCGGATAAAGGGGTATAACTCTGTCAAGCAAATCTTTATTAGGTAGAGTAATTAAGCAGTTACCCCGCTTCTTACTGCGTAATATTATATGACTAACGCGTCTATTTTTGTGTCATCGTAATTGTTATATGCATCAATTTAACTACCTAAGTGGCAATTATCTGTCAGTGGAGTAGCGTAATAAGTAAATGTGCAAATTCGTAGAAGGATATTTAAACCTTTTGACTTCGTTCTTGATAAATTCAGAAAACCAGTAAATAGCACGCACCCGCTTATGTAATAGAGCTAAGTTATTTTTTAGATCTCTAGGTAAAATATCTGTATACTGACCTAACATGTACTTTAACTCGGCACAAATATATGTGCGATTATATTTTAATGGTGTGTTTGGAAATTGAAATAAATCCACGCTGCAGTTTATAATAATTATGATTTACTCAGTATAATAATAATTTAAAGGAATCCAGCATAGGTAACTTCATAATAATTTCTGAAACATGTATCTGCAAGGATGGTCCGTGGTGCAGTGGTTTTATCTTCCTTGAATCTTTCAAGAGCTTGGATACCTACGAAAATAGTTTTGTGAGCTAACATTCAGATTTTTATTTAAAAATCTGTATCGCAAATCAAGCATATGTCCGGTTTGATTAGTAAGTTTGAAATGTGATCTTGATAATAGCTGATTATGACATCGCAGATAAACAGGATTAACAGATTGTTACTGAATAAAAAAATGCATTAGGTGCTTGAGGTATAAATGTATAGGAAATATATCCCAGTTGAGCCTAACTAGATTTTTGAAAATCTACTTGATAGCTTCCATTGATAGCATCACAAATAAGATTTACTACGACTGTGTTGATGTTATATTAACAATTCCTTGTGAAATATGACGACCTACACCGTATTGATTATTGTTATACCTAAGAATACGTACCGGTGGGTTTATTTATTTCTATGCTGATAATATTTGTGGGAAGTATTCATCGATAATATCACAACTTATTTTTTTTAGCCCGTCTTATTTTAAATTCTGGTATTACAGACGTTGCTAATTCTGCTTCGGTTATTTTATATGCGTCGATGAATAATTGTTTAATTTCAAAGACATTAACTACTTCACTAAAATGACCTGTTATTTTATAAGTATTGTCAATTACATTTTCAGTGATAATTCTTTTGACAAACTCGAGTTTGGATATAATCTGTTTTAAATGTTGTATCGTTGCGATGATTTCCTGCTTTGAATGATCGCTGAAATATTGTGTAATGCTTGAAAATATATTTTGCAGTTGACCAAATACATATTTATATTCTAACTTGATGTCGTCGGAAAATTTGCTATATTCTTTCTTTAATACTATTTCACCGTACTAATAATATAAATATAATTTTATTACAGGAAGCTTTATACCATTAGACGCAATGAAAGTAGATTCCACAATATTCCATGGACATGTTTTCTATATTCTGGAAATTTCAGGAATATTTTCTTTGTCCATAGAGAAATCAGCTCGTTTAGGTTCTAGTAGTCGTTGATAAACAGGTGCTATCTCTGGCCATCCTAATGCACTTCGGATCGATGAAAAATATATATGGACGGCGTATTACAGCGAGTTTATTTCTATCGTGGCTGATAATGCTGATTCATGGACAGTGATAGCTATTTTGGATTCTTTAATTCTACGCTGGAATTCATCGTTGATTTGTTCGATCTTATAATTCCTATACGCATGCTAACGACCTTCCAGTCTGTTGTTCCATCTGGTTCATTTTTATAGGAAAATACCAGAGAATTATTTTCTTGCAACCTGTCAAATGAATTTGATCTAATATTTGGACAACTATGATATTATCTTAATTGTGCTTGTGCTTTTTTACCCGCTGGTATTGCAGTTGGAAAGTTGACGCTAAATTCAGGATTGGTTGAGCTTGCTGATATCATCGTGGTTTTCGACGGCGTTGTATCAGAGACGATGTGTTGCAGTAAGTCTTGCGACGACGACATTATTTATTATTTATTAAACCCCTGATTATAAATCAGGATTCGAAATCCCATTTTTCTAAATCGGACGTAGATTCTGACACAGTCATTGCCTCGTTGTAAATCTTAACCATTTTGTGAACTCAGTATCTGATATTGTTCCATCGTTAAGACCTGATGATATCAACGAAGATAATTTGGAGTATGCTAGCGTCTTTGTATGAAACTTTCTAATATACTCATGAAATTCTTTATTCGTACATGTAGATAGTTTTTGCAATGATATTAAAAATACCAGCAATTGTTTGTTGCAGGTGAAATACAAATTGTTATAACTGCTAGTGATGTCATTGTTATTGTTGATAGCAATACGCCGGTTTCAGCGATAACAGCGGAATTATGTCAACAATTATGTCAAGCACAACTACACGCGATATTTTTTTAAAACTTTTATTGTATAATCGTCAACGATATTTTTCAGTTTGGTTTGCCACTCACATACTTGATTGTATCTGTAATGTTGAACGTCGATTAGGGAGTTCATAATATTTTAAGTAGGTGGTAGCTTAGCGACTAATTCAAGGCGCCAATAGTACAACAAACCTATTATTTTCTTCGAGTTCCAGAACAAATGTTTCCTCTTTGTTTTGATCCAACATCACTAACTTATAACCAGAGGATCCAGTTAGTGGATAACACAGTGGAAATGTGGTAGATATTGTAAATTTCGTAGTGCCGAGTACTGAGAACCTGTATATACCGGCAACCTCAGCGCGATGTTTGATGGATTTATTGAGTGGTGTACATAATGCTGATCCAGACGCTACTGTACATACTACGCTGTGGGTGATCTTTATGATATCAGAGAGCTTAATGCCTATAAATGTTGGCTTTCCAACAAAAAAAAATCATCAACGATTCTTTTATTATTTTTGCGAAAATTTATAAACGCGTTTATATGATTTGAATATTCAGATCTAATTGTGGTCATTATATCACTGAGTTCATCATCGGGATGCTGCTATCATCGACGTATTTCTTCGTTGCAGCGTCATCGCTTGATTCTGGTTCTCCAAGACCAGTAATTTTATTATTAACCATACTGAGAGAACCAGTCATTGTATCGCCTGCGGTTAGTAAACCATCATTGATCTCAGTTCTGATAGTGTTATTATTGCTGTCTACGTATCTTTTTGTTACCACATCATCGTCTGATTTTGTTTCTCTCACATTAATAAATGTATTTTTACTCATGTTGAGATCGTCATACAAAATATATCCAATTCTTCTGATACGTCCAACAATTTCTCCCATGATTTTTAAATCTGATTCCTCCGACTTTTTTAATTTTAGATTTTTTAGCAAACATCACTAAGTTATCTTCGGTCTCATCTGGAACCCGTAGAATAATATAAGTCAACGGGATATTGCTCGTCTTTAATCGTCCTTGTTTATCCTGAAAAACAACGACTTCCTTTTGTTCCACATTTGCGAGACTCAAAAAAATAGAGAGCTCATCCTTTACCTCGTCAAGGGTTGCATATTTAGATAAGTCGCCTTGAGGTTTGCCATGAGTCTTACTATGAATAGATCTTCCGTAAATATCTACCGTTATACTTTAAAATTTGTTTAAAACGACGGTGGATGATTATATCGTCTGCTTGTATACTCGTCCGAGACTTTATGAGGTGGTATTGTTGATGATGACACAGCGTCGAGCACAGCATTACTTCACGGCCATATATCAGCGGATCAGTTATTGTTTGTGTTGGTAATGTTGAATACTAGACGGCAGTACTTCGTACTGTGCTGACATATTTTTAAAATTATTTCGGTGGCGCCAACCCATACGAATCGAAATAAACAATTCCACGTGGATCAATTGCGTATGCAACCCAATGAGTACCTTTTCCAGAACTTCCATCGAGATTAATGATACCGGTTCCAACACGGCTTGGTAATTCATCACGCATAAAACATTTCTGAAATCTTTTATATTTAATTTTTTAGCAGCATCAATTAAATCAAAATTGGACATAGGAAGAGACGCTTTGCGTCCTACGAAGTGTCCCGGGAAGTCTAAAACCCTTTCCGTATCAGGACGTTATTGGGACATGGATTAATAAGACCACTTTCTCGAGTAACAAGACCACTTCCGGTTGCTTCTTTTGCTTCTTTCTTACTTGGTGAAGAATGTAATTTCTTCCACCGTTTAATTTCTTCAAATTCTAAATCTTCTTCTTTTTGTTTCCTTTTTCGTTCGACCTCCTTAAGTTTCGACTTCATTTCTATTTCTCTTTGTTTCCTTTCTGTTTTTGCTTTGCTTTTTCAAGTTGCAATCTCATTTCTACTTCTTTTTGTCTCCTTTCTAGCATTGATCGTCTAATACGCTCATCTACTGTCTGGTTAAAAATGTTAAAATTATTAACATCTTCCTTAGATCTGATTTGTCGAATATTAGTAGCGATGCGATATACATCCCTAATCTAATCAGCATTTTTTAAAGTTTTAACATATTCGGGATTTACATATTTATCTTTATCATGATATCCAATCGCAGCAATATCAAGTATTTTGTTTGGGTCTTTGATAGCGTCAATACCTTCAGGCGTAAATTTATCTGTAATGTTAGTTCTAACTCTTGGCACAGGTTGTGGTTGAACTTCAGGTTGTGGTTGAAGAGGCTGCTGGGGGAGTGGTTGAACTGCTTGAAGACGGCCAGCAATATCAGCAGGCAATGTTTCAAGAGCTTTTTGAACCTCCGGTTGCTGTAACAATTTTCTTTGTTGCTTCGACAATTGGTTTGAATACTTGTTATGTGCCTTCTGCAAAGTCTACCTGAGCCTCATGACGAGCTTGTAGTTGCTGCTTGACAACATCACGAACAGGGATATATTTCTTAATTGCCTCTAGTCACTCTCGAGCTAATCTAGCTGTGCGAGATTCCATTATTGATATAATAATGATTTAATTACACAACACTGGAGCAGCGGGGAGGTTGCGACCAAAAATGAGTGTCCGACGGATAAACAAAAACACGCATACAAATTTGAAAACACGAACGACAAAGATGAAGTGACAAAATAAACTAACCCAATTAGAGAAACTCTCGGTTTGGGTTAAAGGCTTCGGCTTGACGTTATTGAGCTTGTATTTTTCCTTTATTCGTATGAAGTTTTATTTCCCATAAATGGAATTTCAAGCAAATGGTCTGTTCACCTTCCCTGCTTCTGAACTTAGTCGATTCAGTCATTGATTTAATGGTTTCTAACCTGACTGACCAGAATGGCCCTGGCACTGCCATCCTCTAAGCCATTCATGATTAACGGCCTTTCCATACTAACACGACGCAATATTGCATACACTAAGGGGGTGTCTATTTTCCTCAGATAACAGAGTGACGTAATCCATCCTATTCGGTAACTACAGGATAATTCGATAAATTACCATAATGTTTGGAGTTTAGAGTTAGATCCCTTTGCACACGTGAGCATAGAATTTATACCACTTATTAAATTCACGTGAAACATAAATTTGTAGTTGTTATTCTTTTCCTTTGCTTGATCCGGCATTGTAAGTTTTGGAAACAGAAGACATAGTATGTTCGTTCTATGTACATAAATGTGTATTGTTCATACACTGCTTCCCTGAAAATGGACTTGCCCAGGAACTGGAAATGACTGGCGAGCAGGGTCGTCTTTTACACTGAAAACATCCGTCTGGAATTAAACGCGCAAACGTCATGGTGTTAGGCACACATGGGCATAATCAGGTTTGACATTATAAATCAATAAATGAACTTATTTCTGTGCATCTGTTTATTCATTTATGCGTTTCGTTTTCAAATTCGGTAGGTGGTCACAAACTAACGCGAGGGGTGTATGTTCAGACAATAGTAATATACACTACTGCAGTCAAACTGTACGTTGCCGAAGATCGACATGTAAAAATGAGAAACAAACGGTTTAGTTCAATATGGGCACCATCCACGTAGTATGCAGTTGAGATTTCTTTATCAGTGGTGAAGAGGAACTGTGTACCCAACTTTTGATAAAAGCCTCCTTATTAACATGCAGAAAAAAATGGATATCATCTTGAAGGAGAATGGATGCTTTATTTAGCTAATTGTAGCAGAATGAGTATGTATGTATGTATGTATGTATGTATGTATGTATGTTTAGCGGCAGAGTAGCACAATTCTAGCTATACAATGCCGAGCAAATAAAACCTAGGCAGCAACAAGCTACAAATGCTTCACTCCATCACCCCAAGAAAACAAGTCGTACTGAACAAGGGATCAAAGTTGTACAAAACATATGAAGGCAAAAGGTCTGAAATCCTTACAATATATGGTCAATTGTGTATAAACGGTACTTTTCGAAAAAGTCCAAAATCTTGATCAGAACAAATTTTAACATAGCGGCTGACAAAGTTTGTTTGCACTAACAAGATTATGTCTGTTCAAAGCTGATGGTATAAAAGTCTTTCCGTGCAAATTATGTGTAGTTAATTTTTTTCCTTCATTTAATTTAAATGTAGAACTTAAGCATTATTTGTTCAAAAAACAATTATATACATTTGTCATGTACGGGTTATAGCCTGACTAAATATTTTTGTACACAATGCAAGCAATGTACACGTGCAGAACACTTTATTTTGCCAAATAATATATGGAAAACTGAATCTGTAGATAGAAGAAATAAAGAATGGATATACTAGGTCGTCATGCGAGTGTGTCTGTTACACACCAGTGCACATAACACCGATTGAGTAGCATCATATTTCGGTGATGTGTGCTTAGTCGTGAGGGAAGATGGGCTCTGTGTGCAGACAAGGCGATGGTTGCCGTTTACAGACGGACCTGGGTTCGAATCTCAGTAAAGTACGAATTAAAAATTCTCTAAGCTGTATGATAATGTTATTTGTCTTAAATACTAATTCTGCCCACTATTATCAAGCATTCTTCTATAGAATCCAGGGATAGTACTTTCCGTTCTGCCTGGCGTGTATATATATATATATATATATATATATATATATATATATATATATATATATATACACACACACACATCCCAATCTAGACGAGTAATTGAGTAGGGTTATGCATCCAATGACATTAACCATTATATCGTGTTAACATGAGGGACTGAGTTAAACAACCTGTTCTTAATTAAACAGATTTCTTTCGAGGTTAAATAACGTTTCATAAGATCTTTGAAAAAAATCACTTATTTGTAGACATAATAAACCTTATAGAGACTGGTGAAATACTTTAGAATAATTACATAAAACTCTGATTAAATACTGAGACGAAAATCTTTAAGTTAGGTTCTGAAGAATTTAAATTTTTATAATTTCTATATAGAAAAACAAAAACACAGAGTCAAAACATGGGTATCAGGGCAATTATACATGGGAACAAAGACTGCACAAAGCTGGAATGGATTAGGGATCAATTTGAGTTAGAAGTTAGCTTTTCTCAATCTTTAGTGGGGTTTTTTCCTCTCAGTTTTGTTTGTTTAGGTTACTGATTTACAATGGAAAACTAAGCCAATGACACGTCATTCCCCCACACCCCCGTGCCTATTTGTCTCGTGAAGTCCCGGAATTGTATATATGGTTATTTGGCGGATATCTTATCAATGTCTAAGCCATGACCAAGGGCCAAGTCTCATTTCCCAGGGGCATGCCACAGAGTCTGTGTTGGATGCATATATTAATGTATCTCTCCATCCCATTAAATCTGTTCATAGTTATCGGGTGGGACCTTAACACTTTCCAAGTTATGGCCCAGCGGATAGTCCCCTACCTCAGATGCATAATCCTAGATCCGCCGTGAGTGTATGTCTGAATTTGTCTCCTCGTGTCTTTCAAGCCTATTTATGGTTATAGCGTGGGGATTTTAACAGTTTTCAAGTTATGACCCAGATCCTGTACCCCGGGAGTATGACAAGGGGCTGTGCTGGAAACACGTGAGTTTATCTCACCATACCGTTAAAATTGATATTAGTGGGGTTCAACACAGTTTTCAAATTAAAAACCCGGACAATGTTCCATACTACATACCATCGCGCCATCTGACCGCCCATCACTCATACTTACTAACCAGCATCCACCTCTACTGACAAACACGCATACCTGTGATGGTGGAGAGGTGCTTCATTTTTCTCAAGTATTGATACCGTAGAATATGGGATACATCCAAGTTAAGAATTAAACACAAATCCTATTTTAGAAGAAAAAAAATAGAAATCCATAATTTTAAAACATGAGGTACATTGTGCCAACCACTATTTCTGGTTCATATTTTTTTTTGAAATTGGTTTACTCAGGTCTTGCTTTTCATCTTGCATTTAAAGTCTCAAATTCTGTGTTTGGTACATTAACAAATTGCGTTGTGTGGAAGGGGTCTTTTTACATTAGGGTCACAGCTCGTTTGGCCTTTAAATTTGTGATTTAACCATTTCATGAAATCAATAAAAGTAAGTTTCCCATGAAAAATGGTTAATTCACTGTATATAGTGGGTCTTAATTCAATTATTTACTGTTGTGATTAGCTGCACTAAGGGAAATGAGGGCACAGACAGGAACTAAGCCATACATAATGGATTATGGGGGGGGGGCTTTTTATGTTGTTTTTTTTTTAATTTTTGGGCATCTTTTACATCTAGTTTGTTGTAACAGAGTGGAGAATGTTTTCTTCTTCTTTCGTTAAATAATGTATAAGGCAAAGGCCATAAGTTAAATATCAAATAAACAAAATCATCAGATTTTGTGTCATAGTAGACTGTTCTCGGAGTTACATCCCCTAGACCACTAAAATAAGCTAACAGTGTAGTTAACTCCCGCAGCCTAAAATAACAATAAAATCGAATAATCTCCCCTATAATAGCAGTCGCCAAACAAAAATCTTTGTTGACTAAAATGGTGAGAATCGATTTCAGAGGAAGCATCATTTCAGTTTGATTTGATTTTAAAAATGTCCGGAACCATGCAAGAAAAAAATCCCATTTAATTTCTTTCTTTCAATTGAATGAACAACTAAAATAATTTCTGACGCAACATACAAGGAGCCACGGAAACGTGGTAGATAGATTCTGATTTTTTAAACCGGTTAGATACCCTCCAAAGCCAACCAGGGTCGGTCGACTCGCTCCGTCTTTGAAAAAGGTACTCCATTTTCATGGGTATGATAGACCATATGAAATGTTTGACTACGTGTTGTAAACCAGTCAGCCAGCTAACGTCATTAAAACCAAAATTAGTTTCTTAACGCAACAACAATGCAGCCTTGTATAATGACACTGCACCTGTTGTTCAAAAGCGAAGATTCTTGCACTTTTAGAAACATCTTTTAATATCATGAACCTATTCTCGATTATAAAATTAAAATAAAAAAAAACAGCGAATATATTCATGTAAAAAAATTCTCTTATTTCTTTCGTACTGAACTTGTACTATACTTCTCTGTCTATATAGTCTCATTCTGATTGATCTACAGTCATCAAACAACTGTCCTACATTTAGTCAAATAACTGTCATACAGTCAATCAAACAACATTCATACATAGTCAAACAATTGTACTACAGTCAAATAAACAACTGTCCTACATTTTGTCAAATAACTGTCATACAGCCAATCAAACAACTGTCCAACATTTAGTCAAATAACTGTCATACAGTCACTCAAACAACATTCATACATAGTCAAACAACTGTACTACAGTCCAATAAACAACTGTCCTACATCCAGTCGAACAACTGTCCTACAGACAATGAAACAACTGTCATACATTCAGCCAAACCACTGTTCTACCTTCAAAAATGGTCTATAGTCAATAAAACAACTGTCATACATTCAGTCAAACACATGTCCTACATTCAGCCAAACAATTGTCCAACATTCAGCCAAACAACTGAATTACATTCAGTCAAACAACTGTCCTACATTCAGCCAAACAACTGTCCTCCAGCCAGACAACTGTCCTACATTCAGTCTAACAACTGTCATACATTCAAATAACCGTCATGCAGCCTATCTGATAACTATCCTACATTCAGTCAAACAACTGTCCCGCATTCAATCCAATAACTGTCACACATCGAGTCAAACAACTGTCCTAAATTCAATTAAATAACTGTCCCACATTCAATCAAACAACTGTCATGCATTGAATCAAACAACTGTCCCACATTCAATCAAACAACTTCTTACATCGAGACAAAATACTGTCTTACATTGAGACAAACAACTGTCGTACATTCAAACAAAAGTCTTACAGTCAAACAACTGTCCTTCATTCAATCAAACAACTGTCGTACATCGAGTCAAACAACTGTCTTTCATTCAATTAAAGAAGTGTCCAACTCTGTCAGAATTATTTACTGCATCCGCTTTTGATGGTCCTTCTAGGCTTTGCAAGAAATACACTTAAAATTATACCAATCGTTTGAAATGCAGCAGACTTTGTATTCTCTCTCTCTCTCTCTCTCTCTCTCTCTCTCTCTCACACACACACACACATCGAATCTAGCTTTTAAATGATCTTTTGCAATTTAAACAAAACTATCTATTCGGTTTTTAACAGTTGTATAAATATTTACAGTTATCGTATATTATGTTGTCACCAGCTATAAATAGATATATTTACATGCATCACTGGTAAGCTGATATTAAAGGTGACCTGACCTAGTTTTTAATAATACAAGAAAAAAAAAAAACAACATAAAATTAAGCTGAAAACGAAACCCTACGTTATATGGCTTTTCGGAAAAAGGAAGTGTTCAAATATTAATTTACTGTGATTGCACATATAGTTCTTTCAACTTCTGTATTAAAAAAAATCCACACTGAAGACGATTAGAAAGGTTGACTGCTAGAGTAATCGGAATAGCCATGGAAGGGCAAACCTTATAAGAAACTGAATGCATCACTCCAACTTGGACATATATTTATTTATTTATTTATTTATTTATTTTACGTCGGTCCAAATTCTTTCGAATTACACTCATGTTAAATACTAGTTATAGGGGTGTCCAAAATGTAGCGTTATGTAGCTCCTATTTATTTCTCTTTCTCTGTGTCTGTAAATCTCAGACCTGAGATCATGAAACTATGGTACTGAGTGTGCACAAGACTGGTGATGTCATGAACGCATGATCTGCACGTGCCTTTTGTGAATATCATATTGATGTTCTTTATGTTTTGTTTTCTTCGCTTATGTTGAGTATTTTTCCTGTAGCTGACGGAGCCACGTTTGAATTATCAACAAGATCAATCTTAAAATAAAGATGCTGAAGATCACACTGCATTTGAACTGTTGAATTTGGATTTTTTTTGAAAGTTGAAAACGGGTGAAAATAAATGTCACGTGTTAGAAATGTTTTAATCCAATCAATTTTGTATTTGTCGAAAATGTATGCTGTAACAACATTTTGGAATTATATTAAATATCCTCTACATACACAGTCTGCTTTCCGTGATCTGCTGTTTAAGTGCGTGAAACCTCTGTTAGTCCTTTGTTCTGGATGTTAGTTTTTTGGGGTGGGGGTGGGGGGAAGACTATCAAATTCACTTGACTTTCCGTAATTTGAAACTATAGTTTCAAGTTGATATATTTTGTTTTTGGGTAACATAATTATTTCTACATGTAATACAACCGTTTGTCCATACGGAAATAAAGTCAGTAACAGAGATTATTCAGTCTAATAATAGTAACCATGCGAGTTCTATGAATGAACTGGTGCAAGGACAATTCCATACATGACAGGTTAACCATAGATGGTAGTCAATTATATCTTTGCCATGTGATATTAAATCTGTTGGATAACGCCTGTGTGGTAATTCTTCCATAGTGCATTGTTATGAACTATAAAATCATAGGTCAAAAATTGCAACAACACCAAAAAATCACGGGAAAGATTATACTCCAGTATGCCTAACAACAAGCGGATTAAATCTCAGATATCCAGCGTGAGTGAAATCGGACTGACACCGATACAAGATTATGTGTGTCCTTGGGCAAGAGTACGAGAACAAAGTGATTAACCTTAATAATGTGGTTCCAAATACAAATGCAACGCTTTTGTTTTCCAAATGTCGACAAGATAATGACTTTTCATCTGTGCCTGTCCGATCTAATAAGTGTGTGTGTGTGTGTGTGTGATATTTGGATTTTTAACGTAGCTTTAACAATCTTTTAGTCATATCGTTTCGATGTCTGCAGTGTGACAGTCTATAGTGATGTCTTCCACTGTGGCATCATGCCGCAGACATGTAGCATGATGTCCCACCCAGTCACATTATCCTGACACTAGGCCGACCAGTCCTAACACTAACCTCTTAATGCTGAGCGCCAAGCGAGGCAGCTGTGAGTACCATTTTTGTAAGGCTTTGGTATGAATCGACCGGGGATCGAACGCACGACCTCTCGCATCCTCTAATTATTGTAAATATATCTCGATTTTAACCAGACTGTGCATAAAGGATAAACTGAAAAAGTTGTATCGATTATACTTTATTAGAATCTGGACAAAGCTGACTTGTATTGCTAGACAAAAGGAAGCAAAAGGGGCTATAATAATTTGCAATGCGTCCCAGGCGTGATTTGGTACAGATATATAACAGATGCCTTCATAATCATGATAAGGCAACGTGACGTATAATGTTATTTTCTAATTTTTCTTAGTCTCCAATGAACTGATCATACTGGCATAAGTCATGGCAGCGTACAAAAACTGTTGATGTCATCTGAATGCCTGCCTTCATTCTGCATTGTAAACAGAACACTCGCAGCAGTCGTCTTACTCCAGTCATATATGAACATGATGGATTGATTGATTGATTGGCGTTTAAGAAAAAGTCCGGAGATGGAAGTAATGTGCTTTGCCTACAGGAAAGCACCACGAATGCCTATCCGGACATATGTATGATAATTTTTCATCACAGTTTTATCTGGACAGTTGAAAGACATTTTCAAACTAATTGGAACTAAAAAGTCAAGGATAAAAGCAATAATCTAGTTTCGTTCTAACCGTCACTGCACCCCTCCCATAAACTACTGATACTGTGTTCAGTAATAGCCAGGTACACTAGCTGTTTAGTGTTTACCTTATCTGAATGCATAGGTATTCATTTACAAAAAGAATACTGGCATTTAAATTCGTTTGCGTTCAGGGTCGATTCTCGATGCAATTAATTCAAAATGGCCGCTATCCCTTAATAGGCAGCTGGAGCGGAGTTTTGTACCGTTTCTCATGTCATATGTGTTTGTTGACTTCATTCATCTACATTAGTTGTTTCGTCACGCTTTGGCTGACCTACTGGAGTGTATTTATTTGCTTGTTTTAGGGGGGGGGGGGGCGCTGTTGGATTTTTTTCTCAGTCGTTTTGCCCCACCTGTACTACAACCCGTCTTTTGTTCTGAACATGACGTCATCACGTTATACTAGCCTGTCGACCCCTTTCTGCAACCCTGGACCATTATTATCTGCATAACAAATCCTTGTGCTCGATACTACATTGTGCATTAGACGTAGTAACCTGGGACAACATTCATCTTTACTTAAGTGTGTGTGTGTGTGTGTGTGTGATATTTGGATTTTTAACGTAGCTTTAAAAATAAACAGTCATATCGCTACGATGTCTACAGTGAGGCAGTTTATAGTAATGTCTAGCACTGGGGCATCATGCTGCAGTCATGTAGCATGATGTCCCACCCAGTCACATTATCCTGACACCAGGCCAACCAGTCCTAACACTAATCTCTTAATGCTGAGTGCCAAGCGAGGCAGCTGTGAGTAACATTTTTATAAGTATTTGGTGTGAATCGGCCGGGGATCGAACCCACGACCATATAACCACTAGGCAACCGGAGCGGTCTTTACTTAAATGTAAACAGCAGTGAAAAAAAAAGAAACCTTGTCAGACGATGATTTAAAATGGTTGGACCTAAAACTCTGGCTACTCCATCAGGTCGGCCACACGCCACTCCTGCAGAGGCTGAATTGCTGTCATCGCAAAGAACTCCATAATTAACCGTCTTAAGAATACTACGACTTTCAGTTTCGAACACACATCATTTGAACTGGTCAAAACTTGACTCACAATGGAACCAAGGTCAGTCCATTTTTTTTCTGCCTCTACTGCCCTTCTCCTATCTGAAAAAAAACCCCAAACAACAAGCTAACTGAGTCTCTCTTTTTGGGGTCCCCGAGTGGCCGAGTGGTTTAAAGCGCTCTTCGTTACGGATCACTGCCATCTCACCTCTGTCTGCGGCGGTTCGAGTCTAAGATTCAGCCAATGTGGGCATGTGAGAAAGCTTGCCAGTAGCTTCTCGTGGGTCGGTGGTTCTTTCCGGGGTTTTCCGGGTTCTTCCTCCACCATTAATACTGGCCGCCATGTATAGCCTATCGTGCTGAAAAATGGCGTTAAACCCCACAACAACAACAACAACAACTCTCTTTTTGGAGCAGTTTCCTAACCTCGTGGAGTATGGAAATGCGAAAGGTGACAACCTGATTACTTTTGGACATTGCAGTTTGGAAATTCATACACAACAAAACTCCTAGATTCTATGTACATTTTCAACCTCAAACAGTCAGTCAGCCGACCCACCCACAAATACAGTGACATTTTGGACTGGATTCTTCATAGACCTTATGATGATATACTACTGTCTTCATTCGTATCTGACGAACTTGTATCAGATCACCCTCTGCGTCATACGCCATCTCACCATATTAGTCCACAACCCTCCATCACCGTTTGATTGCTACTAACTTAAACCTCCATTTGATAAATATAACCCAACTAATGCATGACATCCAAGCAAACCAAAGAGCTTTATTTTGTTTTGTAATTTCATGGCGTTTGTTTTTGTAATCTTTTCGTTGAATGTGCTTTTATGTTTTATCTAATAAAGTGCGCTGTACTAAGTCCACATTATTATTATTATTATTATTATTATTATTATACATTTGCCTTCTTTTGTGCAAAACTGCACATCCGGGTGTTCTAGGTGTTGAATAAAATGAGATTGAACTGATATGAACTGAACGCATGCGTCTTCGACTTACGGCCACGGATATAGGAAATGAGAGCTGATGAAGTGTCCATCACTGTATCGGAACCTTTGAGCCTGGGTCATTGCCGGTAAATCTGTTCCCCAGATTTTGTTTAATAGTGTTTCATTGTGGGGTTGATTAGTCTTATTTCCGTTAATTTAGTACTTCTTTTCCAGGGATTGTCAATTATACCGGAAACATATCGAACCTAACATCCGGCAGTAAGATATCCATAGGTTCCGATAATCTGATCCATGATAGGTCATTTGAGTGTCTTATAATTTGAGGACTAAAACTGTGAGATATGAAACCAATACAAGTAACTGAATTAAAATAAATGGTATGCTACGTGACAACGAAGGTGAATATAATTTTCTTTTACGGGTCTGTATAAAATAATTTACACCTAACCTTAATTTTAAAAGTACTTTGAAAAAACACAATGTATACATTTATGAAATTGTTAACTTCTAGTACACGCAATAAAAAAACGATTTGCCATTTCGCTACATTTTTATTAATTGTTTAAAATTAGAGATTATTATTACATTATTTTATTTTACATAAAGATCGCTTTATTTGTCCGTCCTCTTCTTCCCAGTTTTCATTGATTACCTTTATAGTCTTTATTGCTGTGTTATACGCACAGCATTTGTTATGAATTTTGTGAACACACAGAAAACATTTTCCAATCACTCGTCTCTGGAACAAGCGAGTTGGATTTGTTATTCGTCCCTGTCCTCGTTGTGCCCAACGCGTTCACTTTTCCATCACAGTGCTGATCGTTTGCAGAAGGACATACATGCACTTGATGCATGCTTGATGCTAAAATGGGTCAAAACCAAGAGAATATTTTGTTTTAATACATGACCCCATACATGAACGAATAATAAGAGACAAGGTTTATAACTCAAGAAATTTGCAAGTGCACACATAACTCTTGATATTTTTTTAGTGGTATTAACATCTGGGTGGGACATCCATTTACATGTATGTGGGTTGATGCCCCAGTGCTAAACATCACTAGAAACTGCCACACTGCAGACATCGTTGCGAAATGACTGAAAAGTTGTTAAAGCTACGTTAAAAATCCAAATCACACCCACCCATACACACCCACCCATGTCAATCCCTGCTGCACTAAAATGTTCTCCCACGTAAAGAAGGTAAACACACGTCATTGAAATGTTTTTGGTGTGGTTTGGTCCTTTACAGCACAGCAACACAGATAGGTTATTTAGTGCCGCGGCAGTTGTAGTAAAGTGACTTGTCCAAGGAAAAAAAAAACACCACGATAGCTGACCCAGGCTCGTTGGATTCGAACCAGCACCCTTAAGGTGGTGAGACCGACACGCTAGTCACCGAGCCACAGCGGCTCCCGTCTTTAAATGTTTAATAAACTAGAACATTGGCTTAAAAAGTTTGGTTCTCAATGGTTTGGGACTTGATACATTCTTGTTTTTCATTTATTCTTGACACACTAGACTACCGCTATCTTTGCACCCGAGTTAAGGGCAAATGTTAACCTGGTATATATTTTTTATATATCTGAATTACGGTATTGAATTCTAAATTCTGATGCGTCTACCATTGATTCGGCTCAGGTCACATATAGTATCATAATATATATATCTGAACTGACAACCATACATGTCTATGCATAAACGTCGTACATAAATTCTATGCGTGAATGCCCATGCGTAGATGCCTTTGCATAAATGTCATTGCATAAACGTCGTGCATAAATTATGTGATTGAATGCACATGTGTAGATTTTGCATAATTGTATATGCATAAACGTCGTGCATACTTTATATGCGTGAATGCTCATGCGTAGATGTCTTTGCATAAATGTATATGCATAAATGACCTGATACCTTTCTGTTTGTTACAGCTACTCTGGTTATTTAGGTGAGTAGAGAGACTTGATTGGCAGGCTTCAGATGCCGTAAGATAAATGCAGACTAAATCGGGAATTGGCACCGAGAAACGGTGTAAGGAGCTTAGAGTGCGTGTAACACTTTATAACTGCAACCTGGAGATGAGTGAGGGATCCAGAATGGCAAGAAATATGCAAGCTTCGGATGAGACAATGAATTATTTTTGTATATGCAGAGAATCGAGGTTTCAAAACCAATCTGGATTTGTCTAGCGGTTTTTTTATATTATTTCTTTCCTAATGAATAATACAGCACACCATACGCTGTGAAGTTAGCATACGGCAATTCCCCCATTTGAGTAATATTCTGTTCTCTGCAATTAATTCTAGATTTAACTGTTCATTTTTCTGCAACCAAAGCTATAAACTGTTGTCAATGCACGAAAAGAAATTGTTCAACTTTCAGAAACGTTGAACAATGTTTTGCATTGCTTCTACTTACAAGAAGATAACTTGATTGAATCTGTCACGAATTCCATGAAGAATTTGTGCACTATTCACGTCTCTAATCATGGTGAGAAAGTTTAAGTGTTTATTTTGGCAGTTGCTTTTGCTCGTAGATAGGTCAGAGAGAAGCGGAGTGATATGTATGGTGGCATTTACCCTAGGGTTGTCAAGTAATACGGCAATGACGTGATACAGTCATGGATGCTTTTTTTTTGGTCAATCGATGCTATAAAACAGGTCTGTGATGTGTACTAACCTCAATATTTCTTTCAAATCTTTAAGTAGTTTATATTACGAAACCTTTCAACAGTGTACCAAGTAAAACTTTATTTAACTCGACATTAGTTGGTGATCATCAAAGAGTTTGTGGTAGAACAACTGGGTTGTAAGACCTGACATTGTGAATTCTACTCAAAATCTAAGACTGATTTTGAAAAAGTTGTATACCTCGTGCATAGCTACTGTTCAACGATACATACGAGGTCTTAAGAACTGCTCCTCTCTTAACAGGTAAAACAGGTAAGACTGCTATGCAATGTCTAAAATATGTGCACAAAATTGGTCGGACATTACCCGTGCCAATTAGGCTTTGTGTGGCCCGTCTTTTTTATACGCCCGTCATTGGGTGGAGCGTTGAATATAATGATGCTGCCTGTCAGTCCATCTACTGCCACGCAATAAACCAAGTCGTCCACTATTTACAATTACCAAACTTTGTGGATTCATTCGGGTGTGGGGGGATAAAAGGCCAAAGTAATTGACAGAAAGAAGAAAATGGTTTCCGCACGGTACCTGGAGTTGTCCGTAGTCTGCGATTACCAGACTTTGTGGATAGTTTCTACTTGGAATATGGAAGAAGCCTGTTGATTTCGTTGTCAAAAGGTAATAGATCAAGGTCACTAACCATAAATAGCTTATCCCTATGTAATTTATTTTCGGGAGAATGCATCCTTTTGTTGTTGTTGTTGTTGGGTTTAACGCCATTTTTCAGCACGCGATAGGCTATACATGGCGGCCAGTATTAATGGTGGAGGAAGATCTCGGGAAAACCCCGAAAAGAACCACTGACCCACGAGAAGCTACTGGCAAGCTTTCTCACATACCCACATTGGCTGAATCCGAGACTCGAACCGGCACAGACAGAGGTGAGCATCCTTTTGTAAGCAGGGCCTTACAAATTTTTTTTTTGTTTTTAACGTGGGTTCCACCCCATCCAATTCGCTGCTTCACTTAAAGAAAAAAAATGTAAATCGGGTTAACCATCGTCTGTTTTTTGATAAACTTTGCGGATAGCTTGCTGTTATGACTCTATGGTCAAAAACTAAGTAACGTAAATAAGCGATCAGGGGATATAAATCTGTACACCTATAAATGATCATTTAGAAGGTGGTGAGTCGTGGATTACATGCTGAGGGGGATATCTTCTAGGTCAAGGTCGCGGCGTCCTTTTGAAAATTTTCTATCACAGTTTCATTTTCGCATAATAGTTTTCAAGCCGTTTGATGAAAATCATAAAACTCGGTGTACTTATACCTCATTATTAAAAGGTGTGTCGAGTGTCTTCAAGGTCAAGCTCGTAATCACCAGAAGGTGAGTTACTTAACAAATTGAAGTAATGCCATCATGATTAAGGTCAAGGTCACAGCTAAGTATTTGAAGTTTTCGTGACAATTTGATATTGTCTCTAAAACCTTCAAGTCGCTCGAGATCAATAAATGAAACTTGATACACTTATTCATCATGATCAGAAGGTGTAACGTACTACATTGGCGATCCTAACTCCCAAATCAAGTATTACTATATATATAGTATGATTAGAAGGCGTCTTGAATATTATACAGGCCGTTTTATATTTAAGGTAATGACTCAATATATTCCGTTTTCACGAAAGTTTCCTTTCCGATATGTAACTTTAAAACCCTTTTAGATTAAAGAAACAAAATGCTTGGTATAACGTCGCCCTCTTAGTAAGAAGGGTGGTTAATTGGATTTGGCTGACGTTATCTCGAGGATGATCTCCTTCGATATTATAGCCCGGAGGGAGTGAAAGAATGGAATTTCAACAGAGAACTGAGCGAGAATAATGTGAGGAAATAAAGCAACACGAACCCCTATGACAAGAAAATAACAAATTTAATCAGAACGAATTAATAATGGCAATTCCAATTCAAATTAGATTATATCAATATAATTTAACAGGAGTGTTCAATTTGGATTTATTTCATCATCATAACGAGAGGTGAAAAGAACGCAATGTCCACGACTGATTTGCATCACCTGCCTTCCTTTTGACCGTATATCAACGTCTCCTAGTTCATCCTTCCTAAGCTCTATGCTTTGGCCCTTCATGTACTTCCTGGTACTTTTATTTGAACTCGTCCTTCTTTTCCTCGGACTTCTGTCTTCAAACTTTTCCGTCCCTCTCTCCCAGAAAACTGTTCCTTAAAGGACAAAATTACATCATAATTTCTGTATAACCCACTGTCGAGAGGTACATACGTTCACACACGTCACTCAAAGCATATTGGCTATCCACAAATTGCGTAAATTCTGACCTAGTTCGGTAGGACATTGACCTCGCTTCCAGCGGCAGGTCTTACATTAGCACGTGAGCGTATATCGGATATTACCGTATTTTTACATGCTACTTCATGTTCGATTACTATTGCATGAAATTCACAAACTGTAACTAACAGCAATCCTTAACCTACAAGATTATTCAAACATTACAAAATCAGATAAAATTAGGTAATTATCGTTAACTCACGATGACCTGTACCGTCCTAACAAACAAAGGAAAGTATTTCCTATAACCCTATGAAATCCTACACATATGAACATTTGGATCGCATGCAATCAATTCTACCAATGAACTAATAACTAAAATTAAAAGATAAGTTGCATAACAATTCTAGCATCAACTCTTTCCATGAAATTGAATAAAACAAATTGCATAACAACTCTAGCATCAACACTTTCCATGAAATCGAATAAAATAAATTACATAAAAACTCTAGCATCAGCACATTTCCATGAATTGAATAAACGATACATAATATGGAAACCTAGTCATAGCAAACACATTTGCATACAACAAATAATCAAATAACAGAATATTGCGTGAAACTAAAATTGCTTACCTTATTGCTGTTCTCTTTCAGAACTTGTGGGTCCTAGCACTAAAACCTGTCTTTCTTTTTACAAGACAGCCACCAGGTCCCTTTCTTGTTTAACGAGGAAAGCACTATTCTCTTTAGGATTCCCACGAAGTCAAGACTCTCTTCCTCTTTCATGAGATTTTCAGACTAAAGAATTTCGACTAAGATCGTCACTTTAAAGTCTGGTTGCTTCTAAAGTGTACGCCTTAATTTATTCTGCCCAATCGTAGGCAGCGGTCCTTAATTTTTTCTCAAAGAAATAATTCCTTTCGACGGGTTTAGACTGCTCGGAATCTGTGAACGATAGTGGGTAACAAGTTCCCTTTGAAGAAATGATAAGTGGACATAGGTTCCTACCAAGCGGTTAGGGTTGGTAGCTCAGAGGTTTACTTTCTAAGGACCGCGTTAAGATACTCCAGTAAATTTCACTGATTTGGAATGCTGCCCCTTTGAAGTTTACACTGACATCGGGGGAGATGAACGAAGAAAGGACGAAGTGACCCTTCACAAAGACTTTTCTGGCTTAAATGCGATAAAATATTAGTGCTCAATGCATTCAACTTTAAAGTTCACTGCAATTCAAAATTCGACACTTCACACTTGGCTTATTAATACATTTTGATCCGTAGGTGTGTCGCGTACCAAATTGGGGTTCCCTGCCTCGAAATGAAGGGTACAAGAAAGAATTTTCATTATTACCGTTTCCTTTACGCTCCAAAACCTTAGGCCATTTTGAGATTAAGGAATGATTTATGGCATCCTTAAGCACCATATCAAAAAATGTTTCTATTAACCGCAATGGGGGAGGGGGCAATGTTCAAGGTCATGGTCTTGGCTCAATATTTTAAGTCAGTTTTCACTTCCTTTCTACTTTTTATATTTACAGCGTTTTGAGATCAATGGGTCGACTTAAAATACAAATACATCATGATTATCTCCCAAGTATTGGATTATAGTCAATACTCTGAGTTTATCATTACACTTGGATTATTGTATTTTAGTAAATACTCTGAGTTTATCATTGCACTTGGATTATTGAATTTTAGTCAATACTCTGAGTTTATCATTACACTTGGAATATAAGTTTATCATTACACTTGGATTATTGAATTTTAGTCAATACTCTGAGTTTATCATTACACTTTGGTTATTGGATTCTAGTCAATACTCTGAGTGTATCGTTACACTTGGAATATTTGATATTAGTCAATACTCTGAGTTTATCATTACACTTTGGTTATTGAATTTTAGTCAATACTCTGAGTGTATCGTTACACTTGGATTATTGGATTTTAGTCAAAACTCTGAGTTTATCGTTACACTTGGATTATTGGATTCTAGTCAATACTCTGAGTTTATCATTACACTTGGATTATTGTATTTTAGTAAATACTCTGAGTTTATCATTGCACTTGGATTATTGAATTTTAGTCAATACTCTGAGTTTATCATTACACTTGGAATATGAGTTTATCATTACACTTGGATTATTGAATTTTAGTCAATACTCTGAGTTTATCATTACACTTTGGTTATTGGATTCTAGTCAATACTCTGAGTGTATCGTTACACTTGGAATATCTGATATTAGTCAATACTCTGAGTTTATCATTACACTTGGATTATTGAATTTTAGTCAATACTCTGAGTGTATCGTTACACTTGGATTATTGGATTTTAGTCAAAACTCTGAGTTTATCGTTACACTTGGATTTTAGTTAAAACTCTGAGTTTATCATTACACTTGGATTATTGAATTTTAGTCAATATTCTGAGTTTATCGTTACACTTGGATTATTGAATTTTAGGAATATTTGATATTAGTCAATACTCTGAGTTTATCATTACACTTTGGTTATTGGATTCTAGTCAATACTCCGAGTTTATCGTTACACTTGGATTATTGGATTTTAGTTAAAACTCTGAGTTTATCGTTACACTTGGATTATTGAATTTTAGTCAATACTCTGAGTGTATCGTTACACTTGGAATATTGGATTTTAGTCAATACTCTGAGTTTATCATTACACTTTGGTTATTGGATTCTAGTCAATACTCCGAGTTTATCATTACACTTGGATTATTGGATTCTAGTCAATACTCGGAGTTATCATTACACTTTCGTTCCCGCTCTTTAACATGAGCCCTGTACGATTAGGGGTTGAAACTTGGTGGAGTTGTACGTTATAATTAGCACTTTTCACGTATCATTTTCGGGATCTTATTGTCAAGGTCAGGTCCATAATTCAATATTTTAAGTCTTTCATTTCTTTTCGTTTCTGGTTAGTACTTCGGAGTCTTTTTAGATTAATTGCTATATATTCAAGGTCATTTGAGATTTATATCAAACTTTATTTTCCATGACTTTAGAGCCCTTTGGAATTATGGGATGAAACTTTGTATATTTATACTTTTATGACGAGATGATTTATCACCTATCATATTGGGGTCCCTTTCTTCCAGTTCAAGGTCACCGGTCGATATTTTAGGATTTCTTTGTATTTGCCCATAAAGTTGTCTTAGATGAGGAATGAACAATGGTACACTTCTGTTTCTCATTTTGATGGCATCTCATGTACCATAATCAAGGTTTTATCTTCGCGGTCGTGTTCTTTTCGCAACTCCCACCCAACCCCTTTTCTAAACTTTACTTTTAAGTTCTTTGAGGTAAAGTTCTAAAACGTAATTACTTTTCGTTTCTGCTCAGTAACTACATAGCACGGTCACAAAGACCATAGTCACGTTTCATCACTGTGCGCTTGTTATGATCTCGTCACGACAGTTGGAGGACATAATCTTAATGAATTTGCTTGTTTATTTTAGGAGTCATTCCCTATTGTTAATACGGTTCTACTGCTGAGTTTAAAAGTAGAAAATAAAATCCACTGTCGTAATTCCCAGCTCAGTATTTACTAGATACGGGGGTTTATTGTCACAACTTTTCTCGTTTACATCCCAGAGGCGCTCAAGACTAATCTTAACTACTTCGCTTTCGCTGCTGACATTGATAAAGGCTGTTATATGTGTCCTCGTCACAACTCATCGTGATATTTACTGATATCCTGGTCACAAAAATAGTAACTGCTATCCTCGTCATAAATCATGAGATTTACTGATATCATTGTCAAAACTCGTCATGCTATATACTGATATCCTTGCCAAAACTCGTCAAGCTATTTACTGATATCCTGGTCAAAACTCGTGATGATATTTACTGATATCCTGGTAACAACTCGTCATGCTATTTACCGACATCCTGGTTACAACTCGTCATGCTATTTACTTATATCCTAGTCATAACTCATGATATTTACTGATATCCTGGTCAAAACTCGTCATGCTATTTACCGATATCCTGGTCATAACTATCATTCTGTACTGATATTCTCATGCACTTGTGGCAGATGCAACTATCGGGCATTATTGTGGTGGGGGATACAAAGGAAACGAAAGAGATTATATACAAGTGTAACTGTGTTTACGACAGACTGCATATTTTGCATTTTCCAGTCTTATTTATGAATACCCAGAGACACGCACATACACAATTTCTTTAACATTCTTTTCTATTTTACCTTTTTGAAGGAAGTTAACATTTTTTTACAGTTTTAACTGGTGTGCAGTCGTATTTTTTTAAAATGTATTTTGAACGAACAGCCCTACTGCTAATCATCCTACTATTGTTTTATTATCTTTTTACAATTTACAAAGAATATTTACATCCCTATTAATTGGGAACCATCATATATTTCCACCATATTATCGTTCTTTATTTCTGTTTAATACTTGTATGGTTCTTTTATAATAAACTTTTCGCAGTATTCCTTTTCCTCATACAGCTTTTTAGCCCCACAGTGCTGGCGAACAGTGAAATTCACAATCTATCAATCAAGCAACAACAGTTGTTTCATTTCCAATATGGAGAAGTATGATTCATTCGTTTTCTCAAGTTTTCTCCTCTGTGGGTTAATTCGTTGTGATGGACATAATCTTTAACTATGCAAAGCTTTCTTCTCTCAGCATGTCAAAACAAACTGATCTTGTACTTCAGGCATTAACTAAAATCGAAAGAAATTGCGCGCACATGCACAAAGGTTCATCTTACAGACCATCTATTTGAAGACGTTAAAACGGTAAGAAACATTAAGAAAATGTAATAGAACGGCTTTTATCTGTATAATGCACTGATACATGAAATTGAAAAATGAATGAATGATATCTCATTGTAGCGGTGCTACTGGTGGTGGTCTTGTGAGGATGTACCGTCTTACAAGGTGTCCGCTTTATTTGGCTATTGTTATCTAGGGGGTGATCGCCCTCGGTATTTTTGCCCGGATCGAAATATTAAAATAAAGTGTGAAATTGTAGATGGAATAAATAGAGATCTGAGCAGATATATAGAACAGAATGACACGAGCCCCCGTACATGAAAAAAAACTAACATTTAATCAATTACATTAACAACTGGGATAATATATTACATTAGAAAAGATAACACTTCATTTTGGAATAAATCTTTCACCGAATTTCAAACAAAAAGATATTGTCTAAATAACCAATCTGTTTAAATGATAGAATTGGTTCATCATATAATCAGGTGAACGATCGAAGTCATTGCCTTGTACAACTTCATAACCTGCATATTCTGGTCCACTCCGACTTCACTATGATGGTTCCTCTAGGTCCTTTTCGCTTTTTTCCCTATTCGAACCTCCCTACTGTCTCGACTCTTTTCGGCCTTCATGCTTTATGTGGGTAGGTGGATACGTAAGTACGTAGACACTTGGATAAGTAGGTAAGTGGATATGTCAGTAGATACTTCAGTGGATACGTCAGTACATATTTCAGAGGATACGTTCATGGATACGTTCGTGGAGCTAATTCCTCTTTCAAACAAACAGAGAAGCAACCTAAATATTATGTCAGTTGTCCTACTGGGAACAGATCATTACTTCCCTCTCGTTATGTCAGATATCGTTCTATCGGAATTCAAACAGATCAAAGGCTTTGTGGTCAAGCTTAACATGGCAGACCATAAACAAACCTAGATTCACAAGATTAATGTACTTCATAATGGCTATTTCATCACTGATTCCCATTAACATTACACGAGACATAACGGTTCCGTTCTCGTCTCAATTACACAAATGAATGAATAAAATTCATTAAATGGTTCTATGACGTTATTTTTCAGTGAATACACATATTCAAGTCTTTATCATAAGTGAAATCATCTAAGATCAGTGACTTCAAACGGATTATCGCAACTCATATCAACTAAAGCAATGCATGCAATTCTTAGATTCCTATGACGATCAAGACGACAAAATTCAAACAATTCGTCAAACTTATATAAAGAAGATCATTGTACGGATTCAGATAGATTAACTCAAACACAGTTACACTCATTTAAAGAGAACTGATATACGGATTTAAACAACTAAATTCATGCAAATATAAACAATTATATTCAAGCAAATCATTATATTGGCATCAACGAATTACATGAAATTAGGGCAAATACCTTGTGCTTTCAAGCTTTGTTCGCTTCTACCGCCAAAATTGTGTCCGTTGACTTTCCAGACATCCTGTCCCTTTGACAAATGTTTTATGAGAGCATTTCTTCCAAATTTACTCAGAGACCCTTATATTTTTACTCTTGCAGGAAAATTGCGGACTGACTAGATTTCTTTCGATGAGGCAATTTAACCCTAATTACTTTTTGCGTGGGAACCAAGCCCCTTATTTAGAGTAACCAATCAGGATTAAATATATTTACCGCCTTTTATAACTAGGCGCCAAAATTGCGGTCAGACGGACCTTTAGAATTCCAAACATCAGATCTGGATAAACTCAGCTTCTAACAGTTCCGATATAAAATCGAAGTTAACTTTCCCTTTACTAGTCGTCTAACGGTTAAGTAAACGAAGGCTTAATTAAAAATCACTTTCTCTCCCGACACAGACATTATAAATTATTGCTGTATAGCAATTTAACAAGCACCTGTCCCCATAAATCTAATTAATCGTTCTCTGGCCCAAATTAATGTGCCCTTCATAGATCCACAGAAATTTGCATCATCACACTCATTAAGCCTAACACCAATCTCTTAATGCTGAGAGCCAAGTGAGGCAGCTGCTAGTACTATTTAACAAGTCTTTGGTCATTTTCGCTAACTAAGGTTCCGATATCTTAACCATATCTGCACCTTGGCATATTGAGCAGATTTTTGTTCTTCGGGTCTGTGAACTTAATTGGATGCGGCTGGGACAAAGCACTAAAATATATGTTCGATCCGGCAAGGTATAGACAGGGTTAACATATCGGAACCTTGGCTAGCGAAGATGGTTTTTGGTATGACTCGGCCGGTTTTGAGGCGGACGCTCTATCCATTAGGTTACTGGAGCGGTGTCTTTCCCTCCTGTGAACCTTTGTTTCGTAGTGTTTTATATGTACGAATTTAAAAATCCGCTATAAGCTTCAGTTAAGGATCATATATACAAACCTAATATATTGCCCACCTTTATATTAGCATCATTTGTATATTCGGTACATTGATGTCCATTTGTATGGACGAGAGAGGAAAACTGTCAATTTTAATTTCAATGTTTGCAAAAGACATTGAATTGGAGGGAGTATGCATAATGTTTTTAAAATATATTTTTGCCGTGTATTGCGAAGGTAGGAACAAAAATATCTTGGTCAGGAAGACTCCCACCCCTCAACAAATATTAAATGGAACGTCCCTTAATTCTCTATTTACACATCAGCAACCTTTTCACAAAGAAAATTCCATCCACCCAATCCTCATTTAGACATCAAACCCATCCATTTACAAGACATACACTTTAAAACTTAACATCGTAATTACAGTTGTATATACGTTATTGCATTTATATTAATGTCACTGAATAATAATAAACTGAATTTTAAAGCCTCTAATAATAAAGAATTTAATAACAAATACAATGTTTTGTTGTTTTATTTTCATTCCGTCATTTGACGGAAGGGGTGACCAATTTACTTTAGGTTTACTGATGAAATCGTTAAAGTCTTTCATGCGTAAGTCAACATCTTAAACCAATTTTAATAAAAAGGTACGGCAGCTGTCTTGTATGATATTGCTATACAGACACGAGGTAAAAAAGCACACATTTGTTGTTTATAAATATAATCAAACGTTTGCAAACAGATCTGACCTTGACGGTTCTATGTCTAGTACACGGTGAGTCTTCCTTGTATAACGCCACGAAGCTAATGCCGTACTATAAAAGCTGGCGGAATGACACGCTTAATTAATCATCCGATAGGTGTTGTATTATTTCTTATTCATCGCGTGATGAACGCGTGCTCAGTCGTGCTGCAGTGCGTGATCCTGGTGCTACAATAGTCGTACTAAAAAAAGACGAGAGATTAATGTGCTTTCATGCATCTTTTTGTAACTATTACTGCATCGCCTCAGTGTGCTCAATGTGTACTTTACCTGGCCGGATTCCACCTGGCAGTCACCGTGAAAGTTTATATTCTTCATTCTTGTGGGGAGACGGGGTCTTGGAAGTTGAAACAGTATTTTGTTCTACTTTTGCCTTAAGATTATGTGGGGATTTTGTCTTCTAATATCATGAATATGACTGGTTATTTTTGTCTACACACTCTGCGGAGAGCATCTCGAATGCAAGCTGGGATCTCCATTTGAGAACATATTCTCAGTGGAGTAAAAACTCCAACTCCAAAACTCGAGTTCCTACTCCAATTTCAGTTACTTTTTAGATCTTGGGGCCAGAACAGTAGTTTTTTCAAGCCTTGTGGGGGCCAGAATTTTTATTTAAAAAATCTTACTCCCCTCTGAAAATAAAATGGTCCGTCCGTTAGCGTCCCGAATTGTTTTCAAGGAAAAGGATTCCTTTTAGTTACAACGAATTCGACAATAACACGTGATTTTCGTAACTGGCAATCACGTTATAGCTTCTACTGGTGTGTGTGAGTGTGATTTGGATTTTTAACGTAGCTTTAACAATGTTTCAGTCATATCGCTACGATGTCTGCTGTGTGGTAGTTTATAGTGATGTCTAGCACTGGGGCATCATGCCGCATACATGTAGCATGATGTCCCACACAGTCACATTATCCTGACACCAGACCGACCAGTCCTAACACTAACCTCTTAATGCAAAGCACCAAGCGAGGCAGCTAATAGTACCATTTTTGTAAGACTTTGGTATGACTCGGTTGGGGATCGATCCCCGACATTCCGCATCCGAGGCGGACGCTCTACCCACTAATTCACCGGAGCGGTGCTTCTACTTAATAAACCAGAAGAGGTCTTGGGATGATCTGTCGTCTGTCTGTCATTGGTCTGTCCGTTGGAACACGTTTATTATCGCTACTCCTCTTAATCTACATGGCGGATTGCCATGAAGTTTAACAAGCACATTTATTCCATGATATGGTTGATCCTAAATGACAAAGGGTCTGTTCGGACATCCGATATGACGATCATGAAAATCTTGTTATTGCCACTTCCCTCAGCGGATGGTCATCTCATGATGTTTATTTTATACTAAATGAAAATGGTGCCGATCTGTCGTCCAATATGGCCGTCACAGCGGCCATAATTAAGATCTTGTTGTTGCTACATCCCCTAATTGGATCGTCGTATCAAGATTGGGGTTGTACTAAAAGACTACTTATGCTGTCTAGTTGGTTCTTAATGAAAATGGTGCCGCTCAGGCATCCAATATGGCCACTAACGTAGCCATCTTGAAAAGTGTGTCACTACTTATCCTGAAGGAATGGTCATATCTTTATGGAGCTTTCAGTGAAAGATTTATTATGAAGTCTAGTTGGTCCTTAATGAATATAGTGCCAATCTGACCTCCAATATGGTGATCTGGAAAATCATATGATCTCCTAGATGCCTAAGCATACCGACAATCTGCTTTAACTAGAATATTATGCTGTCTAGTTGGTCCTCAACGGATCTGGTGCGAATGAGATATACAATATTGCCACCACTGTAGCTATCTTAAGGATATTATGGATGGACTTAAAAGGAAATGGTACTGATCTGACGTACAAATGGCCACCATAGTGGACATCTTGCAAATCGTGCTATTCCTCTTAAATGGAAAGTCATTTTGACACGGGATTTTCATCAGAAGAGTTCTTACCATACCTTGCTGGTTCTAAATGAAAATATTATGAAACCGGTATTTTCACCATGGTGCCATCGTGAAAATATTAGCTCTACTCTTCCTAACAGAATGGCTATGTCGACATGTGGTTTTCGCAAATAAGCTTTATTATACGTAAACGGTCCTAAACCAAGATGATGCCAACTGTATATCCAATATGGCTGCCACGACGACTGTCTTTAAAGTTGTACTGTTACTTCCCTATCCTAATTGGCTGGTTACATTGTCATGACGTTTTGAGCAATATGCAGTACTTATACTTCGTCCTAAATGAAAATGGTACCAATCTAACATAGCAAAATGTCAATCAGTGCACTAGCTTGACAAAATTTGTATCGCTCAAGAATATAAGAAATGGTTTCAAAACTAAGCAGTTTAAAGGAAAACAAATTTTATCTTTGCTTTGTTCTTAATGGTGGAAAAGTCAAGGGCTCATCATTCCAAGGCATACAATAGTATAATCTTACCCGACTACCAGCACTAAATTATACCATGTGGTTTCTACTGGTCAGCGACTCGAAGTGATACAGTGTGGTTTCTACTAGCCACCGGGTCGAATTAATATTGTGGTTTCTATTGGCCATCGACTCAAAGAGATGCCATGTGGTTTATCCATGCCACTTGTCCAATATATATATATATATATATATATATATATATATATATATATATATATATATATATATATAGACAAAGATTAAACTGCACTTATGCTGGTATGTAGACGAAGATAAATTGCACTTGTGCTGGTAGCGAAGTACAGCGTGTCTAGACGAAGATAAACTGAAATTGTACTGGTAGCAAAATGTAACGTGTCTAGACGAAGATAAATTGCGCTTGTGCTTGAAACGAAATGTACCGTGTCTTAAGTGAGATAATTGTGACTTGGGCTTATGGCGAAACACAGTGTGTCTAAGCTAAAATAAATTGTACTGATCCGTGTTATCACTTTCTGGTAGCGAAATGCCATCTCCATTGTCGTTTTGGGATTTATCGTCATTTCTCAGCGCAACATAGGTCACAAGTTAGGTGCCCACTTGCTAAGTGACCTTTGGCTTGGTCTTTGTTATTGCCTGGATCGAGTAAATAATAACATAACTATTCAATTAATCGATGGAATAACAGAGATCAGAGCATATATAATAGAACAACACAAGCCCCCATATAAAAACACAATTTAATCAATTACATAAACAAAATGAAATTGAACATGACATTTGAACAATACATTTTCTATTAGAAATAAAAAATACTAAATTCTTCAGCATTGCAATTAGCCGTTGTATTATACAGATAAGACATATTTCATCATGAAATCGAGTGAATGAACGAATTCATTTGCTCTGCATACCTGCATAACCTAGTTGCTTCCAGCCCTCTTAGAGTCAATGTTAGTGAAATAGCATAGTCGCCGTATTCCTTTTCCTCTTCATTCTATCTTTCCAGCCTCTTCGAGTCATCAACTGTAAGATTTTTGTCTGCTTTCTTTTCCCCACTGTGTGATGCAAAATTTGAGCTATTTTCTCCCCTGGTGCATTCCGAGACTCACTTTTCCTATGCAGCCGAATCTCTTTGTACCTTTAAGGTTCCGTGTCCATCAACTTCCAACACCCGTCCCTTAGACGATTGATAACGAGAAATACTTATTATTTTCCGAAACTAAGAACATCTTTGCCTCCCCGCAGAAACTTAGACTGGCTAATTTCACAATACTGACTTTTGTCTGGGGAACATCATTTAGCTTACCCAGTCAAGATTAACTTAATTTAACCGTCAAAACTTTAACACACCCATTCACTCTGTTACACCACACAGCTTTCTCATATATCCACATTGGCCGAGACTCGAACACACGCGGACAGAGGTGAGATGGCAGTGATTCGTAAAGGCAAGCGCTTTAGACCACTCGGCCACCCGGAGAAAGAGAGAAATGCAGTGAATCTAGATATCAATTGTAAAATGTGTGTTATCACCGTCATGTAGCGAAATGCAACGTTTCAAGGCGACGATAAAATGCATCTGTACTTTGAACAGCTTATCTTTCAACTTGCAACAGACACAAGAACCGAGGTGGATGCGTTATTAGCGTGTCAGAACGGCTAGGGTTTGAATCCTATCCAAACCAGTCTGGATCCGCAGTGTTTTTCTGAGCACCATATAACCTTCCATTTTGGGGAAGGGTTGGGTGAAGGATTGGGATTTTTTCAAAAGCATAAAATTTCTTGCTCAGATTCGAAGTAAAGAGAACTCACTGTATCTATTATATTGGTAGAAAGTACTAAGTATCTATACAAAATAAGATTCACCTACATGAGTGAAGTGACAGATGTATTTGCAAAAACAAACCCTGGCAATAAGTATAATTGTGATTAGAATTGTGTTAATTGTTAATTCCAAATTAATGACCAAAACAAGAAATCAAAATAACAGCATTGAAAGTTCCATAATAATTCACTGCAGAACAGATCAAGTCCTATACACATGGCATGGATCTTGGACTTGTACAAAAGAAATAATCAAAATCGCAGTATCGAATGTGCCATATTCACAGTAAAATAGGTAAGTTCTATATACATTGCTTTGATCTTGAACTTGTACTGATTTGCAGACACCGCGTCATCTTTGATAAATCTATATTTAACACCGTATCTATACAAGTCATTGGGTTTTGCGCCAAGTGACCCTCTACCACATGCAATCAATCAATTACGGTAACTGTCGGTATTTTGTCTAGTCTTTGCCATAGAAAGACCTATCATTTAATTTTCGGTGGAAAATGGGGGGGGGGGACTGTGAATTTGCTGGAAAAATATATCTTGGTCTGCTTTGTAGTAGAAAAGAACATATTATATACATTATATTAGTTGAGAAAAAAACTTAGTTTAAGATAAATATTGAGGTTGTAAGGAAACTCGAAAATGAGTCGATTGTTCCCCTAATATATTATTCATTGTGATATATAGCCTATTACATACTTTTAGTGGTCACATGACTGAGACAAGAGACAATGCATTCGCGAAATAAAAGTTTTAAATGCTAAATTTAAATTAAATTGTCTCTGCAATCACTCGCATAAATTATGAGAAGTCCCTTTAACTGAAACTACGAACCGCCAATGCATAAGTAACGTCACATAATCATTTGCGTATCATTCTTCTGTTCAAAGAATTTTCAGTTAAAATTGTATAACTTACCCAAACAAGTAATGTAGTCATGTTTGGTCTGTTATGAAACTTTTATAAAAGTCGGATAAAAGAAAGTGAATTTACTATGATTTTTATCTTTACATACTTCTTACATGTTAAAATTTAGATAGGAGTCAGACCGGAATTAAATCAAGCCGCTCCCCGTCAGATACGACTAGTGCCCCATGTATGATTACGTAATTATTTACACTCTTTAGTTTATCATTACATTTGAACAATCTGAATGTTTTTATTGAGTTTGTATAAAAAATTTAATTGCATGTCACTGAGATTATATTTCACAAGGTCACCAAAAGGTCATGTTTTAAATTTACACCTGAATATAATTACGAAAACAGCTGTTAAACTTACGTCCTATCGTGCTGACACTTTATTATTTTGAACTAAATCTAAAGAGTTATTTCATAAATGTCAAATGTGAATTTATTCTTTCTAACGAGAACAAAAGCGATAATGAAACCGTGTGGTATACACCAAACACATTTATGTTTTCACTTCCATTGTCAAATTAAAACATTTCATTTTGTCATTCATTGTATTTATTAACATACATTTATATCTTACAGGTGATGTCCATGCGTATTTTTCGTAAATCGTTATTATTCGTTGCATCAACTGTGTTCTCTACAGCTATGATCGTTTCACAAGTGGTATGTTAGACGCATTCTCACTGGTTGTTTGACAAGCGTTTTCGACAGGGACTGGCTCTTGGGTAAGTTTGAGTGTTGCAGAGGCACACAGATGAAGAAATGTTTTTTTTAAAAAATAACAAAAGCGCTGGGAGTGGGGTGCAGATCTAGCCAGTTTCCATCGGTCAAGTAGGATAACTAGAATCATCATGCATGCGGCTCAGATATGTCAAATGCATCCTTGTTTCATTAAACACACAATAAAATTTGTTCCTTGCCATGTAATCTTCGACACATTGAAAATCAAGTAAGCAATTTTAAGTCAAAGCAATCTGAACGAAATCAACGATGTCATTCGCTTCTGTAGTCCCTGTTATTGACCTTTTGTAGCATCGCCCTTTGAAAGAATTCTTGTGTTCTGTTGGTGCCATTCTTGGCAAGAACATACTATGACTGGAAGGTATTAATCCTTCATTCGGTACAATTATTCAACGTGAAAGTACAATATAGTCTTACACTATCCATGATAATTTTACTCATGTTTCATTTTTTCTATAGACATGCAGTTATACAACTCTTATGAGAATGGTATTTGAAATATTGTGTCTTAATGCACAACAAATTATATGGGAATAACATTAAAAACGAAAAAAAGAATGGATTTTAAAAATTGAAGTAAAGATAATAGATAAACGATTTATTACACTGGTCAACAGTGAAATCATTACTGACTTGAAAAGGCCCTAATCTGTAGTATTTTGGTGTGCCGAACACGAATATAACCGTGAAAAATTTGTATTGGCTCTCGTTTTGAAGATATTCATATACCTCATTTTCTATGTTTCACTGTGTAAATTTCTCCAGTAGGACTGCAGCAACATCCGGAATAATGATGTAACATTGCATAATACCATCATGCTCACATCATCCACAGTTGATTGCATCATTTTCTGATGCAATGCAATACTAATGCCATGCGGCTGCTGAAGTAAGTTGACGTCAGCAGTGTACTATACATGTGTAGGCCTATTATACTAATGCCAGGCGGCTGCTGAAGCTGACGTAAGCAGTGTACTATATAAAGCCCAATCAGATAGGTTCAGCATTTAAAATATTTTAGACGTTGTGCGAGACAGTTCAAGCTACTGTTACATAAAACTTATTATTTTATCCATTTACGTACAATAAAGAACAGTAATGCCTCGAAAGTGTGTTAATACCGCGGACAATTTTTGCTATATTTGTGGGGAAGTGACATTTGCCAACCAGAAGAAAAGTATCAATTCTCAAGTGAAGAAGGCATATCATCTTTACTTCGGATGCAAGGTTGGTGACCAAGACAAGCCTTGGGCTCCGCATATATGCTGTGCTACATGTACAACACAGCTTTCACAGTGGTTGAATTGCAAAAGGTCATCAATGCCGTTTGCAGTCCCAATGGTGTGGAGAGAGCCAAGCAACCACCTAAATGACTGTTACTTCTGCTTGGTTCCTCCTCTTTCCGGCGGAATAACGAAGCGAAAGAAGTCGAGAATAGTCTACCCAAACATTCCGTCTGCATTGAGACCAGTTCCACATGGTGAGGGACTTCCTATTCCAGAACCTCCAGCAGAATATTCTCTTGATTCATCTGACGAAGACAAAGGTGAGTCGACCTGTTCTTCTCCTGGTCCATCAGCATGCAGTGATCCAGATTTTCACTGTGGTGCATCATCAACCCCACACAGAATAACACAGGAAGAACTAAATGACCTGATTCGTGATTTGGACTTATCAAAGAACAAGGCAGAATTGCTAGGATCAAGACTCCAACAATGGAATCTTCTAGAAGAAGATGTCACAATTACTGCATATCGAAAGCGCCACCAGCAATTGGAGCCTTTCTTCAGAAAGGAAAGTAATCTGATATTCTGTTCCGATATTGAGGGCCTCATGAATGCTTTAAAAATCACTCATGACCCACAAGAATGGAGACTATTTGTGGACTCTTCGAAACTGAGTCTCAAGGCTGTGCTTTTGCACAATGGAAACATTCTTCCATCTATTCCAGTAGCGTATGCTGTCCACATGAAAGAGACATACGATAACTTAAGGCAGCTACTGAATTCCATTGAGTATAACAAGTACAGCTGGCACCTCTGTGGTGATTTGAAGGTAGTTGCCCTTTTAATGGGACTGCAGCAAGGATATACAAAATACATGTGTTTCTTATGCGAGTGGGATAGCCGAGCAAGGGAAATGCACTACATGAGGAAGGAATGGACTCACAGGCAGAATGTAGCCATTGGAGAGAAGAATATCCAACACCCAGCTCTGGTTGAGGCTCAGAAAATCTTGCTACCACCCCTTCACATCAAACTAGGTTTGATGAAGAACTTCGTGAAAGCCATTGACCGGACTTTGCCAGCATTCCGATACCTGCATGAAAAATTCCCTCGACTCAGCGAAGCAAAGATTAAAGAGGGAGTTTTTGTGGGTCCTCAGATTCGAGAGCTTTTCAAAGATGACCGGTTCAACAACTTGTTGGAAGGTGACGCGAAACAAGCATGGAATGCTTTTCGCCTAGTTTCTACAAACTTCCTCGGAAATGTTAGGGCAGAAAACTATAAGGAACTAGTAGAAGACATGTTGATGAAGTATAAGAAACTTGGCTGCAATATGTCTCTAAAGATTCACTTCCTTCATTCCCATTTGGATTTCTTTCCTAGCAACTGTGGTATTGTTAGTGATGAACACGGCGAACGTTTTCATCAAGATATCGCAACAATGGAACAAAAATACCAGGGAAAATGGTCCACTACAATGCTGGCTGACTACTGCTGGACACTCCTCAGAGATGCTCCCGAACAGCTGTACAAGAGACAGGCGAAGAAATCTAAGATGTAGTCAATGACTTGATTTTTTATAGGTAGGCTATTACAGTTGACCTTTTACTATTGGAATGCATTTCGTTATGTAAACATTAATTTCTTGCAGATTACAAAAAAACTAGAGCCAATTTTGCAATTTGACTGTCATATTCGTGTTCAGCACATAAAAATTGATAAGAATTGACTAATTTTATTTCAGTAACATGACTTTTGTAAAAATTTGTTGTCCAGTGTTATATGCCAGATCTGTCGATAATATACTGTTTAGTTTACGTCTTAGAAAAATAAAACATGGACATATAAAATCATTTAGGTCATCATGTTTTTTTTGTGGTTTTGTTTGTTAATGTTTTCCCAAGGATTTTCATTTGGTGATCGCATTTTACTGTCTTGTACGAAACTATAAAGAAAAACCAGCTTATAAATGGTGCGGAGTGTCTTTCACTTTAAAAATTGTATTGCGGTCGACCAGATAATGCTGTAGAATTGTTCTTTGAACGCCTTGTAGTGTAAGGGAGATTAACTTCAGTGAATGTCTAACCACTGTAAATTCTAAAATGAGACTGTATTGGGCATAAGGGGAATTTAAAGATGGGTAGTCGGATATGTGCAAAAGGGGAATTTAACATTTCACCTCCATTTGAAAAAATGTATGGCGCATAAGGGGAATTTAACGTAGATGGGCTGATATAGGGTCGAAAATGAATCAGCATTACACCAGATGTTTAACATGTATGAAACTATATGGGGTCTATTAAATCTAGGACATGAAAATTAATAACAGTATTATAAACTGTAAACCTCTCTTGGCATCACACATGATTTAAATTGACAGACATGTTTGCTTTTTTTAACTGTAAACGTTAACCAATACCTGTCTTTGAGAGTGTGTTTCTTTTTCTCTCTATCCTTTTCGCTTCATGTGTGATAGTGTATACGTATGTTAGCCTGTATAGTGTGTTTATTTATATCCTTTTGTCTCTAAGGCACTTCGCAGGTACAATTCTATGGATTATACGAGTGTTAGGGATCGTCGTTTGGCTTAATAGTGCATGCTAGGTAAGTTATATGGAGATAGGTGTTTACTTTGTTATAAGGAGACAATAAGTGAGTTATAGGGACATAGAGAAGTTAGATTTGCTGCTAAAAATATTTTTAAATGGCCGTAATCATACTTTTATATCTCACCTATATTGTACCCATTTCAACCTACAATGCTAAACCTATTAGAGTTCCCCATGTACCTATGTCAATCCACAATGCTAAGCCTATAGTAATTTTTAACATTAGATTTCTCATTAGATCCAACTATACCGTCTATCTATTCATCATGTTCAACCTATGGATATTTTTGACATTACATTACCCGTCAGACCCCAATTTTACTTGACACTACATCGACCCACTAATGTTGAATATATTAGACTCAATTTCTGTTAGAACCCATATAGTCCCGCAAGTGTTAAACCTATGGACAAAATGGCATAATGTTAAATTCTCGTTAGAGTCCATATAGTCCCAAAGACGTTAAGCTATGGAGTAATGTTATTTCCCGTTGAATCCCGTATCGTTCCATCCATGTTAAATTCCCCTTGTGCCCCAAACAATCCCATTTGAAAATTTCCATTGGTTTAACATTAGCGAATTTTGATTCATTTAATATCCCATACAGTTTTTCAACATAAAAGCATGATGTTCAATTCCCCTTTTGCCCCATATCTGACAACACATGTTAAATTCCCCTGATGCCCAATACAATCCCATTTGAGAATTTCCATAGGTTTAGCATTAGCTAATGGTAATTCTCGGTATGCCCTACACCTCTTACAATACTGCTCCATATGCAAATTAATTTGTACGGATACTTGCGTTAGTCAAGAATCAAATTAAAATTAATTCGAACTCTTCAGGTACCTGATCTGTAAATAGCTTAGCTTGAATTTAAAGGTGCAACTAACTTTTCTCAAAAATATATACATCTAACACGTTCAGATGACACGTAATTTATTTTTGCAAGATCACGTTTCCTTTCCTATACTTGAGAAAAAATTAGGTAAGTTGTATAGATAAAGCATTCATAAGCGATCCAGACTGTCTGTTTAGCATCATGAAGTTCCGACCATTTAATTGGATGGCGGGGATGGGAGTTGATTGTCCCTTCGGGCCCCCTTGCACACACACACACACACACACACACACACACACACACACACACATATATATATATATATATATATATATATATATATATATATATATATATATATATATATATATATATATATATATATATATATAGCTCAAGATACATTATTTTGTGTCACCTGAAAAATTGGATATTATATATTATATGAGGGGTGGGTTGATTTTATGAGAGCAAGAGTGTTTTGGTAAAGCAATCTGAGAGACAGACATTTTCTGTCAGAACATCCCAGCCTCCACCCCCCACCCCCCAAAGAAATGCTGGTTTTCTAATGACACTCTACGTCTGTCAACAGTTATATGTGTTTTTATATATGGGTATGTATCTATTCATGTATGTATATATGTTATCTTACAGACAAACCACTTGCATATATGTTATCTTACAGACAAACCACTTGCATATATGTTATCTTACAGACAAACCACTTGTATATATGTTATCTTACAGACAAACCACTTGTATATATGCTATCATACAGACAAACCACTATGTATGTATGGGTACACACACACACACACACACACACACACACACACACACACACACCACGCCGTTAGATGAGTGATATCTCTGTACGAAATAATATATACCACAGCAGTAACAAAATACACCGTGTTATTAATCAAAATATAATGAATCGGTCGGGAATATAAACCAAAAGATAGAATACAAAAAAGTAAAATATATTAAATAATTAATAATTATAAATATTTGATACCGATATATTAATTGATCAATAAAAAGCTATATAAAAATAAGTTCTGTGGTGTGCATTATTGTCCTTATACTGACTTAAAACGAATTAATACTGCGGTATAAACTATTGCGCACAAGGGGTCACTTTATCGAGCGAATCAAACATTTGCGTGAGTCTGAGACCGGTTGTTTTCGCAATTTTCCTAGATCTCAAGACAACATTTGTTGTTAACTGAAAGGTTCTTGAACGCGCAAATTCTGCATTAGTTTTTCTATAATCTCCTAATTACCAAACATTGCGAAACTCTAATTTCATACTTGCATGGGTTTGTCTTGTTTCAAATTTGTATAATTCTTTTGTACGCCTTTCCTAGCAGAATATTAGTACTTGACAAATTGCAATACAATATGCTACCCAAACACCTAATAAAAAGCATTGTTCCTACCTCAAATTACTAAAACACGTTAACCTAAAATATTGAAGGCTAAGTAGGGAAGATCCATTTTACGAAATTAATCCACGCCATCATAAAGACTAATGAATGCTGTGAATTGTGATGGATGCTCCTGGAAATGGACTAATTGCTCAGTTGACAAATGTCTTCCCAAAACCGACTCCCCATAATCAGCAAAATAATCCACATTCTAGCTAAGCTATAAATGGAGATGTAAGTACAAACATCACATGCCCTAGGTGTATTTTAGATTATACCATGAAATATAAAAATTTTGCGACTGCACGTATTAATTACTTCAGAGATATTAATAAGTGATACTGAGAATAATAAGATGTACCGAATGACATCATGATATATAATGTTGAAGTCTGAGGTCTTCACTATTAAATGCAGTGGTGAATAACACCTAATTCTGACATCCCTGGCTTGCCCGACAGAACCGGTTGATGCATTATGCACGTGTTACTCATTTGGCACTGAGGGGAAACAATTAACATAATGATCTCTGACGTCAATGCCCCTCGCGTGTTGTTGCAAGCATATATACGCTTGAATTACCGTGTACAGCTTAGTCAATCATAGTGCATATGTTATCTGTTGCAAGCATGTATACACTTGAATTACCGTGTACAACTTTTTAGATAATCGTAGTGCATATGCTGTCTGTTGCATATATTTTAATAACTACTCTCAGTCAGTTTTTGGAGAGAACGTTTCCAGCGAAAGCCCAGATTATTATTTTGGGGGGGGGGGATCCAGTGGACATTTTGAAGCAGGGTGAATCTTGGGTGAAGCATCTGCAGTGTATAACCACATAACTATTGAAGAGAATGTCTCCAACTCTGTCCTTACAAAAGCATGTATACTGTTCAAGGTACAGCCAGCGATATCCGAAAAACTAACCTGAAAGAAAAACTTAAGTAACTGAGACGTGCGTCATAGATAATAGTGATCTATTTTAATTGAACTAAGCTGTAATCACCAAGACAGGTAATATTGATCTACTTTAATTGATCTGTCTTGTAATCACCAACAGACACACACACGCACACACAGACACACACACACATGCGCACATAAAGTTGCATGGCTCTTCGTCCAGCAATGCCTGAGAAAAATTCAAGATCAAAATGTGATTGATTGACAAACAAGAATGACTTATACATTCTTGGCGGGGAATATTAAAACAAACAGTCAAAATAGAGTATTATTGAATGATCTTCGGACATTTTTTATGATATATCTGGCAGTTTAAGATTCCTGGAGCATCACTCCAGTTTCTTAAATTAGTTATATGTAACTTGCAAAAGTATTTGTCATGCTGGGCTGAAATTATTGATGATACGGTCTTTAGCACCTGTTAAATCTAATATGTGCCCTTGTATTTATTTGGTGACGGTCACCTCTAATAAGCAATCACCGGGTCCACACAGCCGGTTATTAGAGCTGCCTTAAGAGGCCAAGCTTATCGCTTTTCTGAGGTGGTTCCTTAACACAGGTATGGCAACAAACAAATCCTTTTTGTAATCAATGTTATCAGCCATTTTTGGCTCTCCGGTCAGTAACGCCCTTAAAGGTCACGTGTGGCAGACCTGACGTCATATAATCGTAATTTTAATTTTACCAACCTGCCTTAAATTATTTTAGTCTAGACATGAAACATCTGATTGGTCAAAGTCGAGTAGGATTTCAGTTTTATCAAATTAGATTAGATTGCTCAATCACATAATCTGATTTTTGTTTACGCTCAAGTTATTTATTGAATTCGGGCTGGAAATCTTGTAAATATTCAACAAAGTGCATAGTGGCTACTTTAGACCAAAACTGACCATGGTAATTCAGCGACACCTATTGAGGACATGAATTAACTGATCTTGAAGTGGTCCTAATTAATCTACACCTGTTGAGGACATGAATTAATTGATCTTGGTTTTAATTAATCAGCACCTGTTAAGAATATCATTGGTTCTAAATTTATGTTTACCGTCGCATAAACGTTTGCATTAGTTTCGGATCAAATGCCAATGAAATTGTACTGACTAAAATAAAACACACTGTCCCCCAAAACTTGATATCCACGGACCCCTACTAATTATTTTTGTCCACCTAATATTTCTTTTGAAGAAAGGTAAATAAAAGACTGTCTAAAATTAATTATATAGAGATAGACTTGCATCTGCGGTATAGTTTAGGATTAATTTTGTCTAGCAAGCAATGGCTGTCCTAAAAGCCGAGTCACTGTGGACTAAATCTTGACCGTTTATGGTTTTACTTTTTACGGTAATAATTTTGATTTTGTTTGAAGCGCAATGCCTATATCTATTGTCTACAACATTCTAATGTAATATTAAGGATCAGACATTTTCTGGAAGGGAGAAGGAATTACACATTTCCGATGTAAAGGTGACAAGATCATGGGTGTGGTGCCAAATGTGGTTCGCGAGACTATTATAATCATTTACATGCTTACGTTTCGGACAGAAACTACCGAATACATTAAAGGGTTCGAATTGAAATACATGACTCTTTGGCAGGTTTTCTCGTTCCAGTTCCAGCCCCCTGTATGTGATTGGTGATGGCTAATCACGTGCTCTACCAACAGAGCTTCCGCCGCAGTGACGTAGCTAGGATATTTTAGGCCCCTGTGCAGGCCCCTATGCAAAGCTTACCGATGGGCCTATTCCTGGTCTATAGCGTCAAAAATGAATTCGTGGGACCCTGTGATTTGTATACTCTTGCTATTAGGTACCCACGCCCTCCTTCCGTGGTACCCTCTGATAATGATTTTAGATTGTTGTTTGTTACGAAGGTAGAAGGTCAAGTGATTAATTTGGTCAATGTTTATTGTGAATTTTGAGTCCAAACTTCAGATCAACAATAAAAATTGGTCTGACAAAGATCACGTAGCATCTACTGCCTATTTATATATTTACAGTGTGCATAATAAATTATGCATATTACATATAATAGGTCCCTATCCACTTAAATAACAATCGAGAAGCTGATTTTCATTTTTCCCTTGCTAACTAGACTGAGACTGTTTGGATATGGTAATGCTTTGTCGTATACTAGGACACACGGTGTTATAGAAAAATGGGAACCAGTCTGGAAATGAGTGAACATAAAATAGAGTATTTATGGGTTTGGCTGACCAGGTTTGGTTAATAATGTAAGTTATGTTGTAGAAACAAAACTGCTTTTGAGAGCTTATCCTAGTTATGAGTAAAAGAAAATAGAGACATTGTTTTATTGATTGAAATTTCAGTCCTTTAACAGTCTAAGTTTGGAACACTAATTACTAAAATGAGCACCTGACTCTTTGGTGCGGAAATGAAAGCACATGTTTCAAGCACATACAGGTCCAGAAAATCCCATGGATCATATCCTTTCCTCTACACAGAAGCTGACATCCAGGTTTCATCTATACTGATAAATACAGGTTTGATCACGAGCACTCAAAAATTTTAAGTTCTTGAATTTTTAATTCATGGTGTTTGTATAGGTTTACTATGAGAACTGAATCAGTACCGTGACAGCCACAGAAATACAATGACTCCACATATGCAAGTGCAATTAACTTTGCTATAAATGCAATCATATGGTTCTATTTGTGGAACACAAGCAAAATTAATACCTTTTGTAAACCACAGAGTGACTTTCAGTGGTATATTAAACACATATGCAGATGTATCAACTTTCGCCAAGAAGGGGGAGGGGGAACAGTGTGTAGATTTGACTATGTTTAGGTGGAGTGTTTTACACTTTGGTTTATATTTAAGCACTACATATATAAAATGTATACAATTTACCATTATAGTAAGCAATATGATATTTTCAAGTTGTATTTTGAAACATACTGCTTCAGATCTGATCACTTAGATCTCTTCCACCATACTTAATGGTGATAACCTCTCATGACTTTTTGCATCTCACTAATATCTTTCAGTGAATGTTTTGAAAGTTTATATTGAGCATTTTATTGGAATTATGCCTACTTTACTTTAGTTTTAAATTATATGTTTTCTGGGAGGAATTTAAGGTAATTGTTGTCATTGAAATCTCTTTTTCTGTAATAATACATGTACATATAGATGGTCACCTTGACCTTTTACTCATTAATTGCATAATATGACAAGGCTGGTAATATATTTCAGCATTAAATTGAAGAGCGATAAATGGTGATATTAAAAATGATAATTCTTATTATACAGCTTTATTTTAATAGTTTTTATCTCATTTTCATAAATAAAGCTCAAATATTTAAACGTTGCCTAAAATGCACTTTGCTCTTTAGGTGAACATGAACTTGCAATATAATTTAATATTCACTAATGTAATCTTTGACACGAAGAACTATGCACATTGCTTACTTATGTATTGAAGACCCATTCCAAGGGCTGTCAAGAAAATCAAGAGTGGATATAGGCCACGTGGTACTAATGAAATGGAAAAATGGGAACCAGCCTGGAAATGGGCGAACATAAAATAGAGTATATATGGGTTCGGCTGACCAGGATTGGTTAATATTGTAAGTTATGTTTTAGGACACGAAGAACTATGCACATTGCTTACTTATGTATTGAAGACCCATTCCAAGGGTTGTCAAGAAAATCAAGAGTGGATATAGGCCACGTGGTACTAATGAAATGGAAAAATGGGAACCAGCCTGGAAATGGACGAACATAAAATAGAGTATATATGGGTTCGGCTGACCAGGATTGGTTAATATTGTAAGTTATGTTTTAGGAAAAAGATTCTTTTGAGAACATACAATAGAGTATATATGGGTTTGGCTGACCAGGATTGGTTAATAATGTAAGTTATGTTTTAGGAAAAAGAATCTTTTGAGAGCTTATCTTAGTTGTAGGTGAATTTCATTTTTAGAGACATTGTTTTATTGATGGAATTTCAGTCCTTTAACAGTCTTGAGTTTGGAACACTCATTACTAAAATTATACCTGACTCGTTGGTTCGGAATTGAAAGCACATGTTCCAACATATGTAGGTCTAGAAAATGCAGCAGCTCATATCCTTTTCTCTACACAGAAGCTGACATCCAGGTTTCAACTATACTGATAAATGTAAGTTTGATCACGAGGACTCAAAAATGTTAAGTTATTGAATTTTTAATATCATGGTGTTTGCATAGGTTTACTATTCGAACTGAATTGGTACCATGAGTCCTACTAAAATATAGGGTAATATCTTGTCGTATGGTAAGATAATGGTAATGCCGTGTCGTATGCTAATATATATGTTAATGTCTTGTCGTATACTAAAATATATAGTAAAGCCTTGTCGTATACTAATATGTATTACATTTTCTCCTTCTCATCGTAGGTGCAAATAGTACTTCCAAGCAGTGTTAACTTATACTTCTCTCAAACAATGTGATGGGAAGAAAATATTATTCTCTTTTGAATATATGTTAGCACTGTGTTCAGCTTCTGGTCTTGATGAGTGCATATTTTCCCTAGATTTGAGAAACAGTCATTATTTATGGGTGTGTTCCCTATCTATATATCCATCCGACCGTCCGTCCGTCCGCCCATCCATCCATCTGTCTATCTATCTAGCATATACGTATTTTTCTTTATATGCGTTTTTATAAATGCATGAGTGTGCATGTATATATGTATGTCATCCTCTGGACAAGAAACGTGGTTGTAAAAACAAAGTGTGACCGGCAAGTTTAGGGCTCTGACACTAACATATGCAATTTTGAATAACTAAGTCTGTACTCTTGAGCAACCATGACCGATTCTCACTGACATGAAACAATTCGCACAAGGCCACATGTATGTAACTAACACATCATTATGCACTTAAATCACAGTGTACGGCTGTTTATCTACTTCCATATACTGATTATGATTAATGCAGAGGATCTGTTACTGTAGGTCATCTACAATAGACAGACTCTTCAAAAGTTAGTATCTCCTTTGGCGTCTTTATACTCTTTTCGTGAGGTTATTTGCAAATAAACATTCAACATCTCATAAAAGTATATTTAAGTATACATAAAACATTTTTAAATAAAACTTGCATTCGCAAAACCTAAGAGTGACAATTTCAAACCAAGCTTTAAAACTACCAGGGTGAACTTGAATGAAACATAATTCAAGATGATGAATTTCAATGCGATGGGCTTTTGATAATTCTGTCATTATCATAATGCAGGTAAATTCGTCCTCAAGGATATCCTGAATAGTAAATTATACAAATGCGGTGATATTGCCTTTTGCCACGGACTGACACATGACCATAGCGGCATACATTTAAGTTTAATATGGGCACCATCTGCATGCGTTTAAAATATCTTGCTCAGTGGTGAAGAGGAACTGTGTACCCGACTATTTCCAAAATTCTGCTTATTCGCATGAAGAAAAGAAACTTGATATCACGTGTGCGGAGAGTGGATGCTTTATTGAGCTACTTGTAACATAATGAATGTGCATTTATATATAGTATTTTGCGACACAGCAGCACAATCCTGACTATAAAGTGCAGAGACAATGCTTGGTAGTAAAAAAGTTAATACGTTGCATACCCACACACTATCCCTCACCCAAAAGCCGCAAAAAAACAAAGATAACAGCAAAAGCGGGTGGAGACCGTACAATACACAGTCAAGTCTTTCTATATAAACGGCACTCTTTTGAAATAAAACTCCAAGACCTTGGTCGGAACAAACGATGGCAGTAGCAGCCTGACAAGGCTTTTTGGGACAAACATAATTATACACATAAATATTTATATAGAATTCTTATTAGGACTAACAAGGTCATGTACATAAATACTGCCATACAATTCTTTCCGTACAGATTATGTGGAGTTGATCTATTCTTGTACATTTAATTCAAATGTACAGATTATAGTGTGCCCAAGCACTTTTTGTACAAATACCATATATGCATGTGTCATGTGCAAATTATAGCGTGACTAAACATTTATTTACACAATGCAAGCAATGTACACTTGTACAAAATATATTATCAAATAGGCATTCCGTTCTTGACGGGTACTTGAGTTGGGTTAAATTATCCAGTGACATTAATCATTGTACCGTGTTCGGCTCTACAATGGAACCTTAAATAAGAATAAGGTCGTGAAATGACTTTGACATATTTCTTTTGAGGACAGATACTGTTTCATAAGATTCTTTTAAATCACTCAGTTCTATGTGTGTGTCTAGATATAGGTCAATGTCATGCCACTGCATATCCTGCACATCAATGCTATGCCACTGGTGCAATCGCTCGACAATGGGTGCCAAGTGTTGCGGGGTGTGTGTGTGTGTGTGTGTGTGTTTTGGATTTGTAACGTAGCTTTAACAATTTTTCTGTCATATCGCTGCAGTGTGGCAGTTTAAAGTGATATATAGCACTGTGGCATCATGCCGCAGACATGTAGCATGGTGTCCCACCCAGTCACATTATCCTGACACCAGGCCGACCAGTTCTAACACTAACCTCTTAATGCTGAGCGTCAAGCGAGGTAGCTGTTAGTACCATTTTTATGTATTTGGTATGACTTGGCCGGGGATCGAACCCACGACCTCCCACATCCAAGGCGGACGCTCTAACCACTAGTCCCAAGTGTTGCAAAGACTTGTATATGTATATGTGCCTTTTGTGTCAAGGAAATGTATCTGTGGTTATGGGGCGGATATATGATCTATGTCTGAGTCCTTTTTCCCCAATGGCAAGATACCAAGCCTGTATTGGATGCATAGTGCTATTCAATCTACTCATCGAAATTCATAATATATAGGTAATAGGGTGGGGATCATAACAGTCGCCAAGCTTGGATCCGGGTGAGGTGTGCGTAAAGGGGCATTACTCATGGTGTGTGTGTATATATATATATATATATAGAGAGAGAGAGAGAGAGAGAGAGAGAGAGACAGAGACAGAGAGAGAAACAGACAGACAGACAGACAGAGACAGACAGTCAGACCTTAACAGTTTTGAAGTTATCACCCAAAATAACCACTCATCCATCCTGGAGCCAGAGACCAGGGTTAGTGATCATAGACCAGTTATTTATTGACACACGCCAAAAGTTCTATCTCCGCCTACAAATGTTTAAGACAATGGAATTATAGAAAACCATCCTCACCCCCATTGTCCCACTCCAAGGGTCTCATAATATTTTTAAAAACGTGTTCATATTTTTAAACCACCGCCAATGAAATCCAGAAGTTTCATGTTGGTATCTTTAAACCGTGCACAGGGGCTCGTATCGTTGCTTACAATCGACCTGTCATACATGTAAGGGAGGACACTTGTCTCCTTGCTCTCGCGACCTATTTAAAAATAAACGCTGATATTTCAAGCTACGCTGTGCGTAGCTAATAAATTTGATAATCGATATTTAGTACAGGCATTCGTCTGTGTATTCCTATCCAAAGTTTAACTTAACATCATACCTTTAAGGAATGCCAAATCATTTTCCCACGCTACTGTTCGACATGGCCCTGATCGCGCCCGCTAAATATTCTAGAACAACGCGTTGAATGGAATACTGCACTCTCATTGGCCAACCGAAAATGACGTACGCGCCTATTTATAAGTTATTCCGGGAAATTTAAATCGCTCGATTGTCCAAACGAAGCATTCGAAAAACAATGACGGAATCACACATTGTTTTCATGGTAAGATCAAAATGTGAAGAACATAGTTTTTTTTAATTTATTAAACAATAAAGATCATAACTGTTTGCATATATATATATATATATATATATATATATATATATATATATATATATATATATATATATATTCAAACGTACATGGTTTAAGCGACTGAATGTATATATTTTATGCTCATTATATTATTTTACATACTGTTACTAGTCCTCATCTAAAGTGATATATGATTGTTGTCATAAATATCTGTCAATAATAGAAAATGTTGTACGTCTAGAAGAGATGTTTTTCGAGCACAATAGAACGTTCTCTTTATTAGGTCGTTTTTTAGATACGGGTATTTTGAGGTTGTTCTTGATTTCCGATGCAAATGATCACTTCCGTATTTTAGCTTTCTTTCTCACCTGACGAGGAAAGGTATACCATAATAACTGAATGCAAAACATTCTACATTCCCATCAGATTTCATGGTTAAGTATGTGACAAATATTGTTACGTTTATTGTTGCTTGTACATGTGTGTAAGTTAAGTTTTGCATATGTAAATCGAGGTTTTTAAATCTGTGTCTAATTACGAGTACATTTATCGCTGATGTTACGTTTGTATATAAAATAATCACGTTACTCGGAGTTAATATATTTGAGACAAAATATTTTGCATTTGTTTTTTATTTTACATTGGTATAAAAAGATAATATTTGACATAGTTTTTAACCTAACATTTTACCTTTCTGTCAATGTATTCTTATATTTTTCGTCCAATTTTACAGTCATAAACAAAACATGTTACATGTATAAATCGAAGGTTTTTACCCATGTGCCCTAATACTTTTTTTTTAAATTTAGCATCGATTCTACATTTGTATACCAATATGTACATCTCCAAATCAAGGTTTTTAACATATGTGACGAATAATTGCTTTTTCATTTGTGGAATGTTTTACATTTTTAAACACAAATATTTACATTCCTTTGAACGTAAGTTTTTACAAATGTGACCTTTGTTTTACATTAATCGTTTATTTTATATAATATGCAAAACTTTTCACGTCCCTTTAAAACTAATTGTAACATATCTGACCAAATATTTTTTTTTACAGATTTGTGGTTGATTTTACATTTGTATTAAAAGAAGTTTTATAAAATGCTAATCAATGAGTTTTGCACATGTGGCACAATAGGTCTATAGTTATCTACCCAAATAAATCAAATATGTAAATCAAATTTGTTACAGTGGTCTAAACAATTTTTAGATTTGTCATTGATTTTACAAATTTGTATTTTTTTTGTGTGGACATCTATAGGTTCTCCAGCCATTTGCAATGTCGGCCTTCAAGGTAACCCCCTTTTGTGCCAATGTTTTCAAGATTTTATACGTTAGTGTTTCCCCAAATAGTCTGTTGCTGTATGTAAACAAAAATGAACGGAATGTTGGCAAAATTTGTATTAATTTTAATTAGAGTTCATTTTGCTATTATTTTTAGATGGCTGCTTACTTGTGGAGTCACTTCTCAGGATCTGTAACCTTTGGCTAGACTCCTTACCATATTCCTTATCATTGATCTATTAACGAACAGTGTTTGCTATGTGTATTTGTGTTATATATCGAGTGTTGCTATATCGTATTTGTTTGGACAGGCTGGAATTGCTCAAAATTGGTGATTATCAGTTGTCTTTAATTATTAGGAGATCTTATGTCAAAAGAAAAAAAATTGACTTTGTGGCTTTTCCTTCGGGATCCATTGGTGGTTCGGGGGACGCCTTTGTCTATGTCCTTCTCGCTTTTTTATGTCCTTCCTTCACTTCCTTGTTAGAGTCCCTTGGTCTTCACCATCTTTTTAATATTAAGTCTATCTAATTATCCAATTGCATACAGTTTTAATTAGGTTGTAACTTAAATTTGTACAAATCTGAAAATAATAATATTACATGTATGTATGTATGTATGTATGTATATATATATATATATATATATATATATATATATATATATATATATATATATATATATATATATATATATATATATATTGTTTGTCATTTTAAATCTTTACCGTATTGCCATGTACATATAATAATTTATGTCCTCATTTAATTATTAATTGAATCTGATTCTGTATTTCGATTTTGAATTATGTTGAGCTTCAACCTCAAGATTTATGTGTACAACGCCAATTAAGTAGGCACGGAATACCCCCACCCCCTGCCCCCGCCACCTGCTGTGTGTCTCAATCTTCTTACTACAGACACGATGAGCGTGCATTCACCCTTCGGATATTTTTTTAGCTGAAACTCGGTTTGTAAACCTTGTCATTCAGTAAAACTACGAATATCTCGGTTACCCATGTTATCAGACAGACCATTCTGTAAGCTAATTATTCACAGGCTATATGATAAAAATATGTTATCAAGTAAAAGGTCATCACTTTGTTCACTTTTTTAGGGGTGGTGATGTGTGCTGTACGTTTCATTTGTGGTTGCGTTTTTTGGGGGGTAGGGGTGGGGTATGGTTATGTCTCCTGTTGTTGTTTTTTTTTTTTTGTTTTTTTTTTTTTTGTTTTTTTTGATTAATAGCAATTACCTTGAGAAAGAAGATGTGGATATAACACATGCAAATTCTAGTCCAGTTGTACGTCTGGCAGAGATTTAATTTGAGCACGCTGGAGCGTCCTCTTTATTAGATCGTTTTTTACATACGGGTATTTTTGGGCTGTTTTTTATTTGTTTGTTATTTTAAGCGAAGATATTTCAGGCAAATAAAATTAAGATTCTTTTGTAGATTACTATCTTACAACTGAGGCAAAGTTCTCTCAATCAGAAATAATCGAGGCGGTTCGAATGGTTTATGTATCGATCGTCGAAATCGCAAAAAACAGCAGATCTGCTCCAAAAGGTAACCAACAATAATTTGCTTCAAATAGATCTTATCTGCTCGATGGACATCCTTCTTTTGTAAGACAGAGATTGTATATATCTGTGCAAATACATTGTACACTTTATATTTCTTGGTATTTTTTTTGTCATATATATATATATATATATATATATATATATATATATATATATATATATATATATATATATATTGCTATGTAGGTTTCATTGTTTTTTTGTTAGTTTTAAAATAGTTGTATTTCATTACATGCTATTGTAATGTAACATTATATGCTGAACTTGACCTTTTCTAAAACTGAGTAAATTTTCTGCTTGACCTGATTGACTTTTTCATTTTATTTTTATTTATTTCATTTTACGTCAACAACTAATACATAGCTAAATTATTCTCTGTGTGTATGAGCTTAATATCAGGATGATTGTTTATGTAAACAAGGAGTAAATATGTTTATTTGGGTCGTTTTTTTTTGTTGAATTTCCTACATGAGTTTTACAGATTATTGTGTTGTAAGTAAACAAGGCTCATTAGATTATTCTAGAAGGTTTATTTACTATTAGGTAATGTTTTTTAATTTTAAGAAAATGCTAACTGTGACCTGGGGTCAAGTAGATGACAATACAATCTTGTAATTGTGAGGACTTGGACATTCGTGCTTTAAAATCTAGCACTTTCAAGTTATATTACATGTTGTGACCAGTATTTTTATTTATTTCGAGCTGGAATCTTTCTTTTGGTTCAAGTTATTGAATTCAAGTGATTATTTTGTCTGGAAATAAAAATGTGCTGTGATAAAATTCTTAGATAGAAACATTCACTGGAATTTGTGCTGAGTTCAAACCTGGAATTATATTCCTGTGATTTAACGTAAGACTGTTAACAGATCCACACTTCAATAGCTACCACAGACACGTCATCAACTTCAGTTTGAGATGTTGTTTGGACTTTTACTTTATTTTTATTCAGGACCGTAAATTGCTAGGACTTGTATATGTAATTCTTAGAGTATTTTGGGATTTAATTCACAATACTGTAAGTTATTTTTTTCTTCTCATTTTCGCTTTGTATTTTTGGGAAATAAATATAGTTGTCATTCACTCTTTTATGTAACTTTGTTTACTGGATTTATATTGTTTAGAATAGAGTTCAGTTATGACCGATTGTTTTAATCATTGACATAAACAACTATAATAGAGAAATTGTATCTAGTGCTGACCTTGTTCCTGACCTTGATTCAGAAACTGTCAGTTTTGGTAAACAACTTTTTTTGTTGTCAAACATAGCGCGACCCATGCAAAATAAACTAGAATTGTTCTCAATACGGTATGGATGGCAGCGCCAATGTATTACATTCCAACGGAGAACACGAGTCATATGTGTCCGCAGGATTTTCCGGTGGGTGGGACCATAGTCAAATTGAAAGGGACTGGTAAATGCAGGCTCCCACTGGTGGATTTGGGCAGTTTAAAGTTTTGGGGGAGTGTTTTAATCTCATAGCAGCCACCCGACTCCTGCAAATGATAATGATGCGATTCACGAGGTCTTTTAAATTGTTTTTTTTTTTATTTTGATAGAAACACCCTTATGACGGAGTTCTTAATATAGCAGAGGGCATAAAGCCGGTAAATTTAATGGGATATTGGAGAGGTAGAGCTGAAGTATTTTATATTTTTCATACCACATATCTTGTTTCGCTTGTCGTATAGATTTTACACGCATGTTTTATTCAGCTTTTCAAGTGATTTTTTAAAATAAAGATTTCAAAACATGACTCTTGATTGTTATGATTACAATAGAAGTAAATTAACAATATTTGATATTTTAAACGAGTTTTTATTATAGTAATCAATTTAAATGCTTTATTCCTGCTTCTTAACAACTGGTTAAATGTAAGTACACTACTCACAATTTAGCTTGCAGTTTTTCAGTTGCGTTAACAGCCCATTAAAAAATTTCTTGGATTTAACAGAGCACACAATTAAAAATGTTTTATGATCTTAATAAGTTGCTAAAATATAGAAAAATTACTCGAATGAAGGAAAATATATAATTGCTAATAAATCGACCTCTTAATTTTAAATAAATTGTTATGTCGTTGGTTTCTCGACACCAGTAATCAATATATAGTTTTATTGTGTACTGCTATCTAGTTCTGATATACAAATATAAAATATTTTCATTTTATACTATATTTTTATTCGTAATCAAATTCTTTTCACATATTGGATACTTCAGAGGACAAAGGACTCTGAACACAGATTTGCCTTTTTTAAAAGTTCCTTTCCTATACACATATGGTGCATTCACTTTTTTGCTACAACGTTCTTTAAATTTACATCTCCAGTTACATAGCTTATACCATCTAACAAAAACTGCATACATATGTTAATTTTCATACATTAAATATGACCTTACATAATTCTTTAAATCGATCGAATTTTATCAGTTGGCGATACTAATTATATATTATTTTCCTTTACCTAAAAGCATTTTTTTTTGGCGGTCAATAGACATTTAGCCATTTATACAAAAAAGCGGTTTTTACATTTTAGAGATTTAATTAGAGCCATTTTTATTATATTATATTATTTTTTATATTATATTATTTTAGCGGCGGCGGCCATAAATATCTTCTTGTCTGATAATTTAATATAGTTGATAGGTAAGCAGTGATTGGCTTTTAATCAATAATTGTGACGTCATTAATTTCGTTTATGCAACAGTAATTCGGATACGTTCGTCCAGATTAATATGACTGGGTTACTTTTGTACTTTTTGTACAGTCACCGTTGAAATATCAACATAAATTCTCAGAACTGACTATCTCTAATTGTAGAAAAGAAGAACGGTTGGCACGTGACTTTATGACAGTTACGACGCGATCTTCCCTTGTGAATACTATATCGCAAAAATGTCTTCTCTGCCAAAAATTTAAAGTATATACTAAAGCTATTTGTTACATATACGACGTGAAACTTTTGAGTTTGTCATTGATATGTACATACATTATCAAAGAAGTTATACTTACGTAGTAAATTTCGGAGATAAAAGCTAGAAGATGTATTAATGTGAGAACTTTAGGAAATAAAAGCTACTCTGGGTATAATGTTCGTGTTTTCAAATTTAACTGTGGAAACTGATGATTTATTTGCATAAATATGACGTGCTGCATATTAATACGGAATCTATGTTAGCATGCCTATGTGGGACATGTGGGGCTTGCATCAATGCATAAAAAGCTGTTGTCTCTTGTGTTCATATATCAATCAATTATTCTTAGCCTCGAACGAGAACTTTATGCTGGCCTTCAAACGGAGAGAGTTTCGTGTTAAAACAAGGTTTAGTTTCCTGTGTTGAAAGGTTACATTCGTATTAAATGTCACCGAAGTATTAAAATCTCTTGTTGAGACAACGTTTTCCTGTTTCCATGTTCATGTTGTTTATTGGCCGTTTCATAGTGGAATTTTATTTTATAAATTTACAACTCACTTGAGTTTAAATTTGCATTCAGATTGTTTTTCAAACAAATCTTTATATGAATTTTCCTTGATGGCAGAGTGGGTGTGAGAGAAGTTCATGAGATTGAGAAAAACAGTTACGTTGAATTTAATGCTTTGACACGGAGGTTGTTGTTGTTATGGGTTGAGCGCAATTTTTTCGTACATTAAAGGTTATATTTGACCGCCAGTAGAACTGGTGGCAGAAGAACCTGGGTAAACCCATGAAAAAATCACCGACCCACATGAAGCTACTGACCAGCTTTCTCACATATCCAGGTTAGCTGAGTTCGAGACTCGAAACCATGCTGACAGAAATGAGCTGTCAGACGAGCGCCTTAGACCACTCAGCCACCCGGGAGACTCAAGGATGTCGTAATAGATCCCGAGATCGTAGAGATGAAAAGAGACCGCGTTATCGCTGCCCTGTACAGCTCCCAAATTCAATGTCATGAACCACTGAGATTACAGATCGAGGTTGTTGTACCTTTTCAAAGCTCAGCGCCGCTGTCGAAGGACCAAATCGCCCGTAAAGTTAACCGTCAACAGAATTACAGTCAACACGCCGTAATATGGTCGAGAGAGAGAGAGAGAGAGAGAGAGCGTGTGTTTGTGTGTGATTTGGATTTTCAACGTAGCTTTAACAAATGATCAATAGTCAACACGCAGTAATATGGTCGATAAAGACGGATAGATTCATCATTGAGTGCAACAAATCCAAGTCGAAGTTCCTGTGCTGATGTGTTGGACAAGTTTCTTCAAAATATAATTTTTAGCTTGAGTGCAATGCTTTATAGTACAAAAACGTTTTTCCGATACAACACTGGCTGTCATGTTGCTTTTATTGACATTTCATGGTTTTGGATTAGCATTGTGGTCAAGCGATTCTGACCAATGCCGATCACTGCGCATGCCAGCAATTGTATCAAAAGGGCCTAGCTTTGTAATCTCTGTACAAAAGAGCAACCTATCCGATTGAGGTCAAAGAAAAGGGGTTTGGCAATGAAGAACACAATAGATACATAACAGAGAACCAAAATATGCAACTTCTTTCATAGCAACCACCCAAACTAATGTGTTTAATCTAGCAAATCACTCCATCTCAATTAGAAATGCCATATCATATTCATTGTCTTTATGTAATTGTCTCTTTCGTTATATTTTTATTATACATGTTTACATTCATAGTTTTTATATCATTGTTGTTTTTGTTACATATTTACATTCATTGACAAATACATAACCAGAAATACAAACGCAACAGTATCAGTACAGAAATAGATGACAGATCGATAAGTATATATAACAAACGTGCAGCATATTTTTGTCCAGGTCGTTTTATATCTCCGATACAAAAATGTAATTGGTATCAAACAACATAATGTGTTAGCATGCGTTCATATTCATATACCATGAACGCCCTTGATAGTTGCGGTTAGTTCTACGCTGATCATGCCTTGCTAATGAATGTAAAGGTCAATTCTATCTTGCCCAAACCAAACCGAGTCGGCATGTTGTGTCTCGTAACTAGAACTGTACACCAAATTCCTCATCACGATATGACCTTTAATGTGTTAATGTACCGTTAAACATCAATCAATCATTCTGGCAACATGTTAAGTATGATGATGGAGTAGGTACTTTGGACTTTTCCTTCCTTACATTTTAGTCATCACAATGCAGGAATACAAAGTCTGAATTTCCTTAAAAGACTTTTGTCGTATATCGGAGGAAATTGTGAAAGATTTTCTAAAACCTGAGGAATTCCTCAACTATATTGCTATGACTAAAAATATTTACATGTGTTAAATTTTAAACTTATAATATGGATGGACATTCTTTCCAGTATTTATGGCAGAAATCCTTGATTTTGTCAGACGTATCATAATCAAGGTAACGTAACATCTCAATTTGAGGAACAGTTTTTTCCTCGAAGTTTAGAGAAATCGGTGCATTATTAAACAATGCAATATTTCTTAAGCAATCACTAACATTGTCAAACTCTTCAGGCTGAATTACGGAGGAGCTTTCAAAGAGGTTAACTATGTTGAAGGAATGAAGAGAAGGGAATATGAGAACATAGCTTGATACAAGAGGTCGACCCATCCACTACAATTCCTAATTTCAACGAAGTAGATATGCTTCAAGATATCTGCCTGATTTTGTCTTTTATTCTTGAGCTTCAATCGGAGTTTTGTTGTGAAAAAGTTTCAAGAATAATTGACCCGTTTTATTCGATATTTTAGTACGATAATATCATCGCGATGTGTCAAGGTCAAAAACCTATTTAGTCAGGAGCTTATTTATGCCCAAGGGTTGACAAGAGCGCCGTTGCCAACTGCAAGCTGAAGGCAGAGATAAAAACGGCCTATTTGTTTGGATCAAAATACAAGTTGTCATTCGTAGCAACATGAGCTCTAAGGTTAGGAGAACAACCTGTTAGGCTTATGAAAACAAAGAATTTACTTCGAACAAGAACTTCAGTTGTTGTCATAAATTCAAGATTGAGAGCAAACGGGTTACACTATGAACTACATCATGCTATATATATATATATATATATATATATATATATATATATATATATATATATATATATATATATATATATATATATATAAAATCAGCACGATAACATAAAACCCCTTTAAAATGAAAAATGCTCTTTTAACCAAGGTGGAGTATCGACAACATAAACGACCACAACTAGGACGACGAACTGCGTGTAAAATATAAGATCAGGCTGCGATAAATCTTATCACTTATAGACCGCAAACAAACAGGAGCCAACGCTTCAATTTTCAATCATTTCAAACACAATTTGCTAAAAATACTTTGTTCCTGGTGAAATGAAATGATGATTGCTGGTACACACTTGTCCTGATTCTAGGTGCATCATCTCTTTTGTTTGTTTACGCAGCAACACACTTGTCATGATTCTATGTATATCATCGCTGTGTTGATGGTTGAAATTAGACACTTGTCCTGATTCTAGCTATATTATCACTGTTCGTGATTGCCAAAACACGCTTACCCTGAGTCTAGGCATAGCATCAGTCTGGTCATACCTGAAATAATAAGGAGATATCATAAGAGATGTTAACTCACATAAATGCGATTGTCCTAATTTGTTCAGAATTTTATAAACTTAAATTGGACAAAAATTAGACTGTGATCATGTAATGGTGCAAAGTTTTGTAGAGTAATTTCTGTAAAATAATTTAACAGTATCTTCTGTCATGGTCTGCGTAACACGTGACCATTAAGACTAATGTATTGGCAAGGCTCTCTATAGCTTGGCAACTTGAAATAATTAACCTCTCCTGTTTGGAAGCATGAACTAAATTTTAAATAGGACTCGCTCGGTTAACGGGTAGAGACCGACAGAGTACAAAGTTAATGCAAGGTCAATAGCGGTAAATGTCCAGAGTTGAGTCCAACTAGGGAAAATTTAGGAAGAATTCGGCCAGTGAAACAGGTTTCGGAAAATTATACTTTCCAGAATAGATTTTAAAAAGGCGGAGTGGAGAGGATTATTGTGACTTCGATGGAAGTAACACAATTTTAGGCTGTTCAAGAAGTAAGCCTAATTGATTAAGGTAAACCAGAGCATGTGTGTTCCCCGACGGAATTCAAGGTATTAAATTAATCACTCTGTCGAAATTAGCCAGCCCAGCGTTTATGCCAAGGGGGAATATCCGAAGGATTCCGAGAAAATTAATAAGTAATTTCTCTCGTTTAATAAATCGTCTAAGGGAAAGGAGGTCAGGGACTTAGCAATTCGAGTTCGATCGGTCACTAGATCATGTGATGAGATTTGATCTGTCACCATAACAGAACGTCTAAATAAATTTCGCATGATTTTATAACGCAATTTATATGGGAAGCGAATCATTTAAAATGTTATTACCAATTTCACTTTGTGTGTGTAATTGATTAAACTGATGTATTTTAAAAATGGGGGCTCGTGTTACTCTGTTGTATATCTCTGCCCAGTCTTCTGTTAGTCCATCCCTTAATTTCATATTTTATTTTATTGTTTACTCGATCCAGGCAATAACACCGTGGCCAATCATCTCCTAGATAACGTTAACCAACAAAAAAAAAGCGGAGTGGTGAAGGTCACACATTTCCACACATCCTGACAGACAACAAAGATTCGCAATAGGTACTGAAGTCATCATATTGCATAATGCAGTACATTTTCATTAAGTGTCCTACTTTTCTGCTCTTTGTTCCCAACCATATTAAGGGACAGTAACTTTAAACAGGGAGTATGAAAGGATGATTGATAGCTGATTTACTCTATCTTCGTCAACCTTTGCCAGTTAGCTTCAGCATATTGCTAATTTGGCAAGTGCTACCTTAAATAAATGGTAATAATTAGAACGTTCTTTATAACGATTGAAATAATAAAGTAAATCTAAGCAAAGCCCACACCAATCGTAGGTGGTAAAGTTCAATAACGATACATCTTGCTTTAGTCTAAGGCTTGCACGAATTGGAGGATAGATATTTCTACCTGGACCTTTATAATAAAGGAACAAATATCTTCCAGTTTGTGATGTTTTTTTCCATTTCATTTTGCATGTACAATTATATTACTTCTGTATTATCTCTTTTGAAAATCACATTTTCCATATTATCTCAGTGACATACAACTTAACTATCTGCTAAAAAAACAACGTCGAGCATGGGTATATTTAGAAGCGCTGTGTCTCTTTATGTTTGCTATCCGATAGACGGCTTACAGTGTATGTGATTCATTGATCAGCCAGAGAACAAATGGAAGTTTAATGTAAATGTGTTGCTGTGTCTTTATCTTAATATTTCCTCCTTTTCCTCGAGAAATATAAAGTTCAAAATCGGATGCGTAGGCTGCAACCACTCTTACGAAGCCTCAGAGCGAGTCACTCATTCCGTATGAGGAGGTAGATGTTAAGAGAGGGTTAAACACATCGATAAAATGAAGCGATGGGAACGTCATAACCGAACCAGATTGTAGAGGTTTCGTTGAAGGGAGTTGATCATCAAGGAGAGGTTGCACTGCATTTCTGATAATGTCTGTACTTTATAGTTCTATATCAGGTCTAAGAAAAAGTCGTAAATTGGTTTTCATCTTCAAGTTGAACACATCACATTTGGAATACGACCAACTCTTATTTGAAGAGTTATTTTGTTACAATATTGTTTTGCAAACTGCTTTTCTGAGAATTAAATTCAAGCTCAAATTCGATTTTAATAATACCAACAGCTGTAGTTTATCTTACGCTAAAGTTCATAATTTCGATGATGTAGATATAATCCAGTATTCCAGCTTACTTCGTGGATTTAACCTCGAGCTGAATTTTTTTATCTCAGGAAGTTTGAAAAGTACGGATCCAGTTTGTTAGATACATTGGTGTAAGGTTTCAACAAGGCATTGTCACTGAACGATGTGAAAGCAGAGAAAACAGATACCTCTTTGTTTCGTTTAAAGGACAACTTGTACTTCTTGGTAACATAAGTCTGGTGCTCAAGGTTACGTCAAAACGCTTGTTTGGCTTATACAGAAAAGAGTTTACTTAAGGTTAAGATGTAAATTTAAAGAAAATATACGATTTTATGTTACAACATTCACACTTTGTAATCGAAGGGAAATCACAACGTTTAAACTAAAACCTGCATTACGGAAATAGTAAATCAACATAAGTTCCGTCAGCTATTTTCCCGACAATACGTGAATTTAAAAAAAAAAATACAACAATAACACCCCCAGCCCCCAATCAAGGTAACATAATATTGTGGTTTTCTATTGGCCACCGACTCGAAGAGATGCCATGTGGTTTCTCCTTGCCACGGGCGCGAAGTGGTATTCTGTGGTTTCTATTGTCCTCTTGTCCAAAGTGAAACCGTGTGTTTTCTACTGTTTGAAACCATCATTTCCACATTCGCATTTCACACTATAGTTTTATGATCAGTTGGTAGCCCTTATATACAATGAAACAAAGAAATGTAACTCTGCCTTGCACTGTGAGCATCAATGTGGATGGAATAAGTGTCCTACTTGCAGTCAGTCTGTATCTCTTTTTTAGCGACAAGTAAATTCAAAGTTGTTGTTTTGTTTTCTTTGCTTTTATATCAAAACCATTTTCAGTCAATTTTGCCCATTTCCGGTCCTAGTTTTAACCTTGTGAAGCTTCACGTCGATCAGACTAAGGTACCCTTTCTGCAGTGTTTTATATTTGATATGGTGTCATCATCTTCTGGTAGCTAAATGTAATATATATATATATATATATATATATATATATATATATATATATATATATATATATATATATATATATATATATATATATGAAGATAAAACTGCACTTATGCTGGTATCTAGGTAGAGATAAATTGGACTTGTGCTGGTAGCAAAGTACAGCGTGTCTAGACGAAGATAAATTGAACTTGTACTGGTGGCAAAATGTAACGTGTCTAGACAAAGATAAGTTGCGCTTGTGCTTGAAACGAAATGTACCGTGTCTTAAGTGAGATCATTGTGACTTGTGCTCATGGCAAAACACAGTGTGTCTAAGCTAAAATAAATTGTGCTTGTCCGTGTTATCACTTTCTGGTAGGGAATTGTCATCTTCGTTGTCGTTTTGGGGTTTATCGTCATTTCTCAGCGCAAGATAGGCCACAAGTTAGGTGCCCACTTGCTATGAGTAGTGAAGTGGGGCACCCTACGTACAATGGAAATTCCACTCAAAACAGCCCTGGGTCACTCTACGTACAATGGAAATTTAACATGGCGAAAAATCGTGGGTCACTCTACGTACAAGGGGAATTTAACATGGGAATAAATCGTGGGTCACTCTACGTACAAGGGGAATTTAACATGGGAATAAATCGTGGGTCAATCTAGCGTCAAGGGAAATTGAATATAGGATTTTTTTTAAAAAAATAAAAAAAATAAAAAAAAATTTTTTAAAAAAGGGGTAGGCAATTCAAAGACTATCTCTTTTCGAGATATATGGGGGCCCTGAAAAGGGCCTTTGGGTTTTATGTTAATGTATTCATTAACATAAATGGCACCGCATTGGTCTTCTTCTTGTCCTTAGGCTGCGTCTTACTGTTGGTCCGTACATCAGCACTCTTTTCAGGCATCCTTGTCTTTCAACGTAGATCCTACGTATCCACAGGCTGGTGTTTGTCCTGTGGACAACGGTCCACTTCGATCGGACATACATGAGCAAGTCTGTCCGAAACATCATGGAAGACACAAGGGTGGATGACTCAACTGTAGTCCACATCTTGAAGCGACGAGAACAGGTGAATCAATGCAGTCAACGGCGCTTATTTATAGGCGGAGGAAGGATTGAAACGGATTGAGTTCATTCACCAATCCGAACACGCGTTACAGAATTCAGTCAGCTCGCATCCAATCCGAAGAGAGCAGTCTGTGACGTCACGTAGTCAATATAGATTCGCTAGCGCTTGTGTGCAGTCAATCTATGCGACAGTGATTCAACATGACGGAAACTCAGAAAACGATCCAGTGGGGTGCACCAGCAGGGGAGACTGCCCAAGGGAACCCGGACTTACTTTCAGAAGAGGTGAATTGGGATTTTGTGGATTTTCTCTCCTCGCAAGAATTTGTTCCGGAACCTTCGTTACTTTCTTCATTACCGCAAGTGGAGAATTTTAGACAGAGACAGAAAGAAGAATTGGAGAAATTTATACAACGACAAAAGGAAGCGGAACAGACTTTTCTCCTACAGCAACAGCAACAAGAAGAAGAGGTAAGAAAAAAACAACAGCAACAACAGCAAGAAGAAGTAGCAGCAAAGAAACAAGAGGGTGAAAATCAAACGGTCACGGTACTGTTGGACATTTTAGCGGAGTTAAGAAGTCTGAAACAAATGTATCAGACTTCTTTATCACGACCGAAGAGAATACGACCTTCCCGAGCCAAACATGTCAACCCTGTGACTAAGCCTACCGTACCACCCTTAGTGATTTCAACCCAATCATTATCATCAACATTACGCAGTCCAGAAGTAGGCCTTGGCCGTGGCAAAGGCTTAAGGCAGTTAAAATTGATTGCTTAAACTCACCCCTACACCATGAAGAAAAAAGGCCCTTTTCAGGGCCACCCACATTTCTCGAAAAGAAATACAATTTCAATTTGCCAATAACTCAAAATAACTCACCCATGTTACCCTTTTAATACGTGTCTGTGTATGAGTGCGTGAGTGTAGCTTCTTATTTTAAAATCACAACTCAAAGACACTTACCTTATATCATTCATTTATTCTTTTCTCCATTTTTTACAATCCAATTCACAATTTATAACACAACACTTTAATAAAAAGTTCATTAATTTCTTCTTTTCTCCTTGTTTAATCTCTCTGTTTTTTGAATTTCTTCACCGTCACACTCTTTTCCTCTTCTTCCTCCTCGCTTTCTTCCCTTCTTCTTTTTTTCTCCTGTTTCTTTTTCTTCACCTGTCTTCTTTCTTCCTCAGAAGAATCCCTCTCTTCCTCTGAAGAATCCCTCTCTTCTTCTGAAGAATTCCTCTCTTCTTCTGACTCCTCTTGTTTCTTTTTTGGGCAATCTGGAGACCAATGTCCTTTTTCTTTACAATAATAACAGGTATCTTGACTTTTGTCTCTTTTATCCCCTGTTTTTTTTCTTTTTTGACGGTCTGGACACTCTGAAGACCAATGCCCTTTCTTCTGACAGATATAGCAAGTATCTTGACTTTTATCTCTAAAGGAAGGAGAGTAGTCCGTAGGCTGGTCTGAAGAGAATTTTCTAATGACCCCTCGCAAAGCTCTGACGAAACGTTCCATCTGGTCAGTCTCTTCCATCGTTGTGCTCGGCTCGAGAGTGAAATGAATAGTGAAAGGACAAGACACACACCCTTTTATATACGCTGGTCTGCTATGACTATAAAGTAGTTTATGGTGTTTGAACTTGAGTCATTTGACTTTTTGCTTTCAAGATGAAACGATCCCATTCATTCGAGAAGAAAGAAGAAGAAAGTAAGAGGCAGAAACGTGATCTATCGCCTCGTACCAGGGCTGAGATCTTGGCACAAATTCATGCCAGTGATTTTGAAGAGGACATGAGTGAACCAGAATCCGAACCCTCTAAACCAAGTTCATCACCCTTAGTTAACCCTGAAAATTACTATTCCATTCGAGAGACGGAAAAGCGCTCCTCTAGAAAATTTAGAACCACGGCTTACAAATACACGGTGAAGTTTAAAGATTTCAAGGCTGAAGTGCCGTTAGAGAAAGCAGAAGGGTTCATCACCGAGGTGTGGGATTCTTTGCTCACTGCACTCAAGCGACAATGTCAACCCAAAGAAGACGATCGCTTGAGACTTTCCATACAACACGATGGTTTGAAATCCCCTGTTTGGATCGAGTTTAGCACCCCTGCAGAATTAACTGCTTCCAAAGTCATGGACAAGATTCAACACGTACAACAATCTAATGATCAGTTTGACATCACCGATGGTAAAGCCACACTGGACATGACCCACGTCTCTCCTCCTCAAGGGACTGGACGCAAAAAGATGTTATTGGTGGACGACCTTCGCAACACCAAAACGAGTCTCGTCCGAATTAACAACCCTCATGACCAGATGTGTTTAGCCCGTGCCATCGTGGTGGGACGAACCTATGCCAACAAGAACGACACGGTAGAATGGAAAAGAACCTGGAACACTATTCAACGTTCCGACCGAGCCAAACAACGAAACGAAGCAGAACTCCTGTTACAACAAGCCGGACTGCCCAAAGACACACCTTGTGGCATTCCCGAGATGCAAAAATTGCAAGATGTCCTAGCTCCACGATACACCTTGAAAGTGCACCCTCAAGAAATGCGTGGGCCTCTATTGTTTCGAGGCCAAGATTTTAAGGACGGAAAATACATTCACCTTTATCATCACGATGACCATTTCGATACCATTACCAGTATCACTGGATTCCTGAGATATGTTTATTATTGTGAGAAATGTGACTATGGTTATAATAATCGAGAGCAACACAAACATTGTGGATGGAAATGCTCAGGATGTTTGGCCTCTCCACCCTGTCTGAGCGAAGAACCAGTGCCTTGTTCCACTTGTCTGCGCACGTTTGTCAGCCCTACCTGTTACCAACAACATTTGAAGACGCAAGGTTCACAGAAGAAATGCGCTTGTCAACTCCTGAGATTGTGCCCTACGTGTGGACAAGGCATACTTACCAATAATGCCAAGGCACACGTATGTCGAGGAAAGAAAAAATGTCACATTTGTCACCACATCGTGGACTTGGAACACCAATGCTACGTGCAAAAATACCAACCCTCACCAGAGAAAGAGGACGGTCACAAGAAGAAAGGCAATTTCATCTTTTTCGATTTCGAATGCATGCAAGAGACCGGCATTCACATTCCTAATTTTTGCGTGGCTCATCGAGCGTGCGAGAAGTGCATTCAAGAACCTATCTTCAGTCATTGCCCTCACTGCAGCAAGATTCCTGGAGGACGTGAAAAAATCTTTCGGGGACCGAACACGTTAGCCGATTTTGCTCGATGGGTCTTAGACCCCATCGACAAGACGTGGAGCCAAGAGGACATCGAACGTTACGGAGATTGTCATCGTCATGCCACGGTGATGGCTCACAATTTCTCCGGATACGATGGACAGTTTCTTTTGAGGTACTATACGGAACAAGGCACCGAGCGTCCTAAAGTGACTTTGAACGGAGCCAAAATCATTTTCATGCAAGTGGGACAAGTACAGTTTAAAGATTCGATGAGCTATTTGGCCATGCCTTTGAGTCGAATGCCTAAAACGTTTGGAATGACAGAAATGGCTAAAGGGTACTTTCCACACTTTTTCAATACGGAAGCCAATCAACACGCCGTTCTACCCCATTTACCTGAGGCTCACTATTACGACCCCGACAACATGCGTACCGAACAACGAGAAGCTTTCTACGCTTGGTACCAGGCTCACGCTTCGGACCCTTTCGACTTTCAGGAAGAAATGCTAAAGTATTGTCGTTCCGACGTGGACATTTTACGGCGTTGCTGTGGAAAATTTCGAGAACTGTTCATGGAACACGGAGGGGTCGATCCTTTGAAAGAAGCTTGCACCATTGCCAAAGCGTGTTCCTTAGTGTATCGACAACGATTCATGCCTGAAAACACCGTGGCTGTCATCAGTCCTCAAACGACCCACTTTGTCAAACGTCAGTACTCGGTCAAAGCCCTACGTTGGTTACATTACTTGTGCGACAAGGAAGACAAGTGGATTCAGCATGCCCGCAACGGAGGGGGCGAAAAGACCATCGGAACATATTCGGTAGATGGCTGGGACTTAGAAAACCCCAAGATCGTGTACGAGTTTAACGGTTGCTTATTTCACGGATGTCCCGTCTGTTACCCTGACCGTGGTACTAAAAATCAGTTTTTGCAACGAACCATGGAAGACTTGTACCAGGACACTTGTCAGCGACGCCTAAAGTTAGAACAGGAAGGATACCAAGTGGTGGAAATGTGGGAACACGAGTACGATCACCGTATGAAAACCGATCCCGAGTTTAAACGTCTCGTGGAAAGTTACCAGTTCATGGACCCGCTGAACCCGAGGGATAGTTTGTACGGAGGAAGGACCAATGCCACCTGTTTGCTGTACCAAGCCGACGAAGAGAAAGGAGAAGAAATCAAATACTTGGACGTGTGTTCGCTGTATCCCTACGTGTGCAAATATTGTCGCTTTCCCGTAGGGCACCCGCAATTGCTGACGGAACACATCGACCTGAAAAACATTCGACAATACGAAGGCTTGATCAAGTGCAAAGTTTTGCCTCCCACGAACCTATACCATCCCGTCTTACCTCACCATTGTCAAGGCAAACTGATGTTTCCCTTGTGCCGTACTTGTGCCGAAACGTGCAACCAAGACCAGCCTTGTCAGCACAGCCAGGAAGAACAGGCCTTGACGGGAACCTGGGTCAGCGTGGAATTGTTCAAAGCTCTGGACATGGGATACCAACTGTTAGAAGTGTACGAAATTTGCCACTTTCCCAAGACACAACAGTACCGCAAGGGTGACCCCACGCTGAAAGGCATTTTCGCAGACTACGTGGATGCCTTTTTGAAACTGAAGCAAGAAGCCAGCGGCTATCCTTCCTGGTGTCACACTCCCCAAGACCAAATAAAATTCAAAGAGAAATATTACGAACAAGAAGGTATCACTTTAGACCACATCGAGAAAAACGAAGGCAGGCGATCGTTTGCCAAAGTGATGTTAAATTGCTTGTGGGGTAAAATGGCACAACGACCGTGTTTACCCAAGACGGAATATTTGACAGAACCTTCCCGCTACTTCCAGATGATTCACGACAAAACCAAATACATGAAACACGTGGACGTCGTTCGAGAGAATTTGATCTTGGTCAATTACGAAGAAGATCTGGACTTTGTACAAGACGACCCTTTTGGAAATGTCATCATTGCGGCTTACGTGACAGCCCATGCTCGCTTAAAATTGTACGAAGCTTTAGAACTGTTAGAAGAACGCGTCCTGTACTTTGACACGGACAGTTGCATTTACATCCATCACCCGATTCAACATCACCCTAACATCGAAGGAGACCGTTTAGGAGCCTGGACAGACGAGCATCCCGACGACAAGATTCTAAGTTTCGTCAGTGGCGGTCCCAAAAATTACGGCTACGAATACCGGGACAAACAAGGAGAAGTGCACACGACGTGCAAAGTGAAAGGACTGACTCTGAATTATCGTACCAGTCGAGTGGTCAACTTTGGGGTATTGAAAGAAGCCTTGCAATCGGGAGAGGATGGAAACTTTAAAGTGACCACTCACCAACCGAACAAGATTGTACGTTTACCCACTCACCACATCGTCAGTCGGCCCTTGGAAAAAGTCTATCAAATCGTGTACCAGAAGCGAGTTCGACTTCCCAATCATTTCACCTTACCGTATGGACACGTTGGTATAAAACATTGGTTGTAAGAGGATAGTTACCCCACCAGAAAGATGACTTCGCCACAGCAAGAATCGAGTGAGAAACCCGATGAGAACTCCAAGTTCAAACCCTACCATTTTCCAGTCTTCTTACCTGACTATTGTGATTGTGCCCGTCGATTGGACACGTTTCAGAAATGGCCTACGGATAGGGAAGGATTACCTTCTTCGCATGTTTTAGCTAGAACAGGATTTGTCTACTTGGGACCTAAGTCAGGATTGGGATACGAGGTACAGTGTTTCGCTTGCGGACTGAAGTTACGAATGGATCTATGTATCTATAAAGATTCAGCTATTCTGGAGCATACTCGATGGTCTCCGCACTGCCCTTACCTTTCTATGGCCTTTCCACCCATTACACTACGGTACAATGTTGACGGTACCTTAGAGACGGTACCTTCCAGAACAGGACATAAAAAACGTAAAAAAGGAAAGATGTACAAGTTGGAGACTGCATTGAGACTAGTATAAAAAGGGGGCTATGGTCAAGATCGATAGTTCATTGTGACTACCAAGACCGAGCGAACAAGATGAATACTTTGAAAAAGACATTGTTTCAGTTTGGGGATTGTAAAAAAGTTGTATCTTCCTCTAGTGTGACTAATACTGGATGGATAAGACCCATGCATTGCGACGGAAAATGTCCGGAAGGAAACTGCGATTGTCCATGTGGTTACCATTGTAATTGCGTAACGGAGTTTGCAGACGAGTGCGATTGTGAGCCTTGCGATGGGACCGATGCTGTACGTTGTGACCTGAGCGATGCCGTAAAGCATCATGGGAACTTTAGTGCTCCTACCCCTGTCATGGAAAGTGATGCTGTGCGTGTCAGACCTGTGGGATGCGAAAGTGATGCTGCTCGTCCTCTTGGACATTTTACTGGGTTTCGTTTTAAAGGGGAATGTCCACCTTCACGTCTACCCCCTTACGGATGTCATCCAGCCCTGAGCAAACTCCTGTTCCTGTCACCCAACCCTCATCGAAACGAACCTGTGAAAGACGAATATTCGTTCCCTGTGCGTTTGTCGGAATACTGCGACTTTGAAAATCGTCTTCAATCGTTCAAAGGAAAATGGCCAAAGTATCTGGGAGGACCGACCCCCGAAGAATTAGCCAGAGCCGGATTTTTCTACTTGGGCGAAGGAGATAAAGTCAAGTGCTTCAGTTGCGGTGTGTCACTTCACCACTGGGAACCGCAAGATTCGGCCTACGTAGAACATGCTCGATGGTCACCGAATTGTCATTACTTACCTTTAGTGGGACCGAGACATTGAAGTAACTTCTTACCATAATCATTTGTTCATGGATACTTTACAAGAGAACATTCGTGCTTTGCCTGTGGAGTTGAGAGAACGCATTTACCGAGAGCTGGTCAAAATACAAGTGAAACGTAAAGAACAATTGCATCCGATACGTCACCGGTGTTTGAACCACTGGTACCTGAAGGCTATACAAGGACTGATTCAATTGAAAGTGTTCCATTGGACAGACATTGATCAACGACCTTCTGGTTATAAAAAGGAATGGTTTGGTATGGACGATTGTAGTTACTACATTGTAAACGTATTGCATCGAATTCCAGAGGAAGAGTTAACGAATTACAAACTTTTTGAACACAATGTCAACTTGGTGAAAGAGGAAACTTCTGAACGAATTGTAATGTGTAGATTAGTGACTCAACGATTTAAATTCGACACTGAAGTGAAACCATGTTTGTGCAAAGAGTACATTTCTTGTGTCAGACCAAAGAGGATTTAGTATGACCTATTCATGGATACTTTACAAGAGAACATTCGTGCTTTGCCTGTGGAGTTGAGAGAACGCATTTACCGAGAGCTGGTGAAAATACAAGTGAAACGTAAAGAACAATTGCATCCGATACGTCACCAGATCTTTAACCACTGGTACTTGAATGGTATAAAAGAACTGATTCGTCAGAAATTCTTTCAATGGTCAGACATTGTTCAACACTTTGAGGTCGCTAATGATCGACATGTTCATAATTATGGTTACTTCGAGATTCACCTACAGCAATACATTGAGGAAGACAAGTTAAAGGATTACAAACATATTTTACGTGGAATCTACTTAGAGGAAGAGGAAACACCTAAACGAACTCTGACGTTTCGGTTACAGTATGCAAGATTTAGATTCCCTACTGGAGAACGAAGATCTCTGGCTAGAAAGTACGTCTATTGCATCCGAAAAAAAGAGAATATAAAAACAGGCTGCCATGCCACGGTTTATGTCACATGTCATCCAACAGATTCCGTGGAAGGAACTCAATGACCATATTCAAACCGTGGATCATTACCATCAATTATTACAAGAACTGTATCCATTCAATTTTGGACGACAAGTGGTGTGTGTCTTAGTGACTTGTTTTCTGGGATTTCGTTTACCAGCCGATTCTTTGTGGACTCTTTACGATCAGTACTTACCACCTCCATGGCCTTAAATGGTCACGAAAAACTCCTTTTGTTCAAAGCCTTGCGTTTTCATCTGGATACTTCTCGACCTCAACAGGAAAAAAAGATTCGTCAACTTTTAGCGACCCAAGACGTGTATGACGATGTGTGTGTAGCTTGTGACTTACACCCTCATTGGACAGATGTTCGTGATTGGAAAAAGGGGGGTTTTGAGGCTTGGACCCAAGAAGTGGCCCAGTATGCACAAGAGTTGTTCAAGGAAAAAAGTTACTTTTCAACCCGTGTTAGTGACGGTGCCAGAAGAACCCGTCACCGAGAACAACCACTCGCTTCAGGACAGGACTGTCATGGACATGCCTGAAAGGTCATTCCGGGAGGACACTTGTGTGACAATACCTCATGTAGAGACTGTAAGAACATTACACACTGTCCCTAGGACATCTTGGTTAACCAAAACATGTTGTACAGACACTTGTTTATATTCCACTTTGATCGCTTTGCTGTGTTTTATATTCCTGTACATCACTATTTGGGTTGTATGTATTTTTGTCTTTCGTGTTCATATTTGAAACATTCAATAAACGTGTTCTGAAAAAGTATATAAACTCTTGTCTTGTTTGTTTTTTCGTGTCACAAGTGACATTTCTCATGCCATGGCTACCTCTGCTGTCTCTGCTCCCTCTTCCTCTACTGTCAAAGTCATCGACGAACACTTAGATCGTGCCAGTTGGGAGGCTTTGTATCTTCGCCATCCCTTTAACATGCTCATTGCTGGACCTAGCGGTTCAGGCAAAACCGAATTCGTCAAACGTTTGATCGAACATAAACATCATTTGATCGATCGACCCCCTCAACGGATCGTGTGGTGTTACAAAGAGTGGCAATCGGCGTACAACCTCTTGCGAGAAAGTCAAGGCGATTCCATCGTGTTTGTGGAAGGCATTCCTAAAGAAGACGATGGCATCGTCTCTGACTCCCGTCTAACCCATTTGGTCATTTTCGACGACATGTTAGGAGAAGACGAAGAAGAAATTAAATTGTGGTTCACGCGCAAAGGGCATCACCGTAATGCCAGTGTCGTTTACATCACCCAAAATTTGTTTCAACAAAGTAAAGCCCATCGCACCATCAGTCTCAATGCGCATTACGTGGTCTTGTTTAAAAGCCCTCGAGATAAATCGCAAGTGCAAGTCTTAGCCAAACAGTTAGGAACGCCTTGGCTGACTCAGGCGTACGACGATGCCACTCAAACGCCACACGCCTATTTACTCGTCGATTTGAAACCTACGACTCCCGAGGATTTGCGATTTCGTACCCACTTGTTTCACCACTGGTGCCAAGACGGAGGGCCTGTCCTGTACACGTCTCCGTCCTCGACTTCATTTCACTCCTCCCATGAAAAAAATCTATAAAAACCTCAGACCCTTTTTCGTCTGTCTCACACAGTGTGAACATGACGTCCCTTCAGTCACATCTTCCCGTCAAATTGATTCGTGCCTTGTATGGCATCAGCCGAGAAAAAGATCCACAAACACGAGCTCGTGTCTTAGAAGCTAGTCTCAAAGAAGTCTTACGATGGTTCACGGTGACGGCACGTCAATTACTCCAAGGAATCATTCAGATTCCTCATCAAACCCAACGCTTTTTCGATCGAAACAAAGTCGCTTTGGTCCAACTGGCCGATCCCCGCATCGACACTCAAACCAAAAAACAAATCATTTTGAAACCTGGAGGGAGCGGTACTCTAGGAGGGGTCATCATTCGCTCACTCTTAAGATGGGATCCTAATGCCCCCAAAGTTATCCCCAAGACAAAAGTCCAACGAAGCCCCAAGAAGAAAAAGAAAAAGACCAAGTCCCCAAGAAGAATAACTTCTCCAGTGGCAGGACCCTCCTCTTACCAGACACCACCACCATCACCCCGGAAAAAGAAAAGAAGCCCCCAGAAAAAGAAACAGAAAAAAAGTCCCCAGAAAAAGAAAAGTCCACAGAAGAAGAAGAAAACTAGTCGCAAGAGAGGCACTTCGGCCAGGACGCAACCTTACACTCGCAAGCCACGACCTGCCACAGCGTCTCCGGCAGCCTCACGTTTGTCCACTTCTCCGTTGATGTCACCAGGAACTGAAGAGTACTTGGAGACGTTGATCACACCAAGAACTTCTCCGTTGATGACCCCCAAAAGAACTTCCCCAGTGGCAGGACCTTCCAATTTAGCGGCAGTGGCTGCTGCTCACAAAGTACCTTCTCCCAAAATCAAAGTCCATGAAAGATCGGGCATGTTACAAAGTTTACTGGATTTGTCCAAGCAAGAACTGGCTCGATTTAGTCCGTTACGTACCCCTGCACGACGTGTCATGCCTGTCCTCAAACTGATAAAACGTAAAGACAATCAGTGGCGACGAGTTCCAGTATAAAAAGACCTGTGACCAAGTCGGGGGTATCAGTGAACTTGTAAAAGATGTCACCTCCAAGAAGCCACAAAAGAAAGAGACAAAGGCAGACGCGTCATCCGACAAAGCGCTTAGCCAAGCATCGACGTTACCCTAAAAAAAGACACAGTCGTTCCAAGAAAAAGAGGCGTCAACAAAGGGGAGGATTCCTTGGCGATTTTCGGAAAAACATTGTCACCTTTATGACAAAGCGATAGTCCCAGAAAAAAAAGATAAAAGGGTGTGCGTTAAGTCATCGACGTTAGTGTCTGTTCGGTGAATGTCCCGGAACCCACAAGCAAAAATGTCACCCTCCAGAAAACCCCAAGGAAAAAAAAGGAAAGGACTGCCACCACGTTTAGCCAAACATGGGGACCTGTTATCTGTCCTGTCCAAAGCTTCTCCACCCCTACGAAAAAAACTCATTCAAACGGCCTCCAAAGAGGTCATCGATACCGTGTGCGAATGTTGTTTGAACGTTTTGAAAGGCACGATCCCTTTGTCCAAACACCAGAAACAATGCTTAAGCAAGCATCGTCACGTTCTTCGCCAAATGGTTCGAAAAAAAATTCCCATTCGTCAAAAAAAGAAGATGTTGGTCCAACGTGGAGGCATTTTACCTCTCTTGTTAGGCCCCATACTAAAAGGAGTCTTGGGAACCATGTTGGGAGGACTGATGGGAGCAAGATAAAAAGGCCCTCGGAAGTCCCAAGATCTCAGAATCGACCCCTGACAACCCCATGGAAGGACGAAAACTAGCTTTAGTGCCTTACAAACGATGGATGGAATACCATCGGTGGCAAGAACAACGCACCCCGCATTTACCTCCCAATCCCAATTTGAGCGAAATGTCCCAGTTACAACACGAATTGCAGTCCTTGATGGATCGCCAAGATTTGTCCGAAACAGAAAAATCGCAAAAGTACGGTCAACTCTTGCAACGATTGCAACTCTTTCACCACAAAGCTTTAGACGAAACAGCTCTACCCACTCTGAAAGATTTTAAGACCTTGATGAAAAGTCCAGCACCATCACCAGTACCAGTACCAGTACCAGTACCAGTGGTCAAGACAGAAAAAGGAGAAGAAGAAGAGGAAGGGTTTCAAACTCCACCAGAAAAAGTACGCAAGTTAACAACACCACCTACCTCCAGAATTGGATGGATTAAAAAGATGATGGCCACCCCTTCTTCCTCACAAGAGAAAAAGAAAGTGAAGACAGAAGTGAAACAAGAACCGATATCCCCTGCTCAGACATCCTCCTCCTCTTCGACACCTATTGCTGGTCGCACACGCAAAGCCTTGCAATCCAAGAAAATACCCCAAGAGAAAAAGAGTAGCCTCTTCCAAGAGTGGGTGCCTTATTAACACATCAACCAACACAAAAAATGGAAAAAGTCTTAGCCAGCATTTACTACGATCCCTCGCATCCTGCAGGTTACGCAGGAGTTCAAAAATTGTATCGTGCTGCCAAAACTCGACTGAAAAGTCTCCGTTTACCTCAAGTGCAACGATGGTTACAAGAACAAGCTACCTACACTTTACACAAACCCATTCGACGCAAGTTTGCCAGAAGTCGCACCCGAGTAGAAGGCATCGATCATCAATGGCAAGCCGATTTAGCCGATGTCTCTCATTTGGCCAGCTACAATCGCGGCTACAAATATTTGTTTTGTGTCATCGACGTCTTTTCCAAATTTGCCTGGGTCGTGCCCTTGACTTCCAAATCAAGCAGCGAGTTAGTGCGAGCCCTGCAACGGGTGTTGAAACAAAGCGGTCGTCGCCCTCTTCGATGGCAAACGGACAAAGGCACCGAATTTCTGAACCAAGCTTTCCAAAAAGAATTAAAGAAACGTGACATTCATTTTTTTACCACCGAGAATCCCGAAACCAAAGCCAGCATCGTGGAACGTTTTCAACGTACTTTGAAAGAACGCATGTGGAAATATTTTACGCATCACCACACTCTGAAGTACATCGACATCTTACCGCACCTGGTGCAAGCGTACAACCAATCTTACCATCGAAGCATCGGACGTGCCCCGCAAGACGTGACTCCCGACAACGAAGTGCTGGTGTTCGAGCGTCTGTTTGGTACGTCCCCGACGAGGGCTGTCCCCAAGAAAAGTGGAGAGTTGACCGTAGGAGATTGGGTGCGCATTGGCAAAACCAAACGCACTTTCGACAAAGGTTACTTACCTAACTGGACGACCGAATTGTTTCGCGTCACTGGACGAGTGCATGGCCGTCATCCTGCCGTCTATAAATTGGAAGACATGAACGGAGAAGTACTCAAAGGAACGTTTTATTTGCCCGAGTTACAACGTGTCACCAAAAAAGAAGACGACGTGTACGACATCGAAAGCATTCTCGAACGCAGAACCCGTAAAGTGGGCAAACGACGTGTCAAAGAAGTCAAAGTACGTTGGAAAGGATATCCACCCAGTTTCGATTCTTGGATCGACGCTTCGCAAGTCATCGACTATAAAAAGAAGAAGTGACCATCATGCCCTTTCACACAACAGCAGCAGACGCAGCTACGTCGACCAGTCCTTCTTCCCCTAGTTCTTCTGTGCAAGATTTACAAAAACAACCCTTGTGGGTGTGGTGTGGAGAACGTGTGCCTAAAACGCAAATCGTCTTTTTCTGCCAAATCTTCGTGGTGTATTGTGTCATCGGGGCAGCCATCGCCAATTTGAGTTTGCAACAAGGAGACAAACAATTGTGGACCATTTTATTGAGCAGTTGCATCGGTTACCTGCTTCCCAATCCTTCCCTGAAATTCTCCTCGAACGGGAACGTTGTGTCCAGTGCCAGTGTCAGTCACCACTCCAATAACAACCAGAACCCCATTTTGGGCGGAGACACGCCTCTGACGTCCAGTAATATTCCCTCGGACAGCCACAGAACTCTGGAATTATGAGTCACCAAAACCAATTTTACTTAACCTTACCCAGTGACAGTTCCATGGAGGTGTTTCCCCACAACACGTTGTGCTGTTACACGGCCAAATTACCTCAGGCCATCCCCTTAGATCACGAAGCCCATTGGGAAGTGGCTTTAGTGGAAATCATTCACCCAACCCAAGTCCTCAATGTCCTTCCCAATCAAAATTTTTTTCATGTGGAAGTTCATGACGAGTCATTGCAACAGGAGTTGAATAAGAAAGTCATGTATGACAATAAAATCTATAATGAGAAAACTCAAAAATGGACCTACCACTTTTTCATTCCCCCAGGTTATTATTTCAGTGGTCAACATTTGGTCAACGTCATATCTGCCAAGTTTAATGGCGTGTTTGGGAAAGCTTTGGAGCATGCCAAAATAAGTGTCACCATGGAGTACCACAAAGTAGCTCGTCGCTTCTCGATGAGATTTGAGCGGAGTAAAATCATGTCCATTTTATTTTGTCCTGAATTGTTTGACATGTTGGGCGGAGACATGAACCTGAGAATGAGCATACTCAAGAACAACGAATTACCCATCGTTTACGACAACGAGTCTTTTAGCAAGTTGTTTCGTACCCCAGTAGAACTGAACCAAGGACTGAATTTGATGTTCGTGTACTCCGATGCGGTGGAGTATAACGTGGTGGGACACACCTCCGTACCGTTACTGCGTGTCATTCCTTTCAAAGTGGATTCTGCCGCAAACGCTGACGAGGAAGGTGGAAACACTTACCACGTTCACCGCGAATTTGTCCATCCTCACTATTTGCCAGTCAGCAAGTCGTATTTGGACACGGTCAACATTACTATAAAAGGAGATTTGGGACAAAATATTCCATTCACCAAAGGAAAAGTCACGGTGAAACTTCATTTTCGAAAACGGTTCTCTCACGATTCGTAAGCAAGTCATGTATCCAGTGTACCAAGGGGTTGCACGACAGCGAGGACACGGTTTAGGAGATATGTTAAAATCGGCCTTTCGTTCGGTGGCCCCGGTGTTGAAACCGATGGTGACACGCGGATTGCACGCCTTGAAAGATGCGGCACTGACGCAAGGCAAAGAATTTCTCCAAAACGTCATCATCGACAAACAAAACCCTAAAGAAGCCTTCATGAGGGCAGGCAAAAATGTCCTGCTGCAAACGGGTAAAGACATTTTAGGCCGACGAGACACACCTATAAATGCCCTGCACGCTACCGAGTCAGGCATTCAGCAAGGACAAGGCAGAAAGAGACGACGAAGAAAACACCCTTTCACCAGACTTCAAGCTAGAAAAGCCAAGAAAAGAAGAACCGTTCGAGACTTAGACGTTTTCGATTATTGAGACACAGAAAAAATGATGCACCGAGAGTCATGTGCTTGTTCCAAGACGGAACTGGATATGTTTGCCATACCCCCCACCATGATGACGATGCAAGAATCCCAGTGGGTGGAATTTCATCCCGTCTCCTCTTTGACGGATTCCGCTCCGATCGAGTTCGAAATCAAAGGACAACCCGAAGATTACATCGATCTGAATAGCAGTTACCTGTATTTGAAAGTCAAAGTGATCAAAACGGACAACACCAATCCTGGAGCCAATGATAGGGTAGCGCCCGTCAACAATTTCATGCATTCCTTGTTCAGCGAAGTGGACTTGTACTTGAATAACAAACTGGTCAGCAGCAGCATGGATACTTACCCATATCGTGCCTACTTGGAAAATCTCTTGACGTACGGAAAAGAAGCCAAGAATACTCATCTGGATGCTTGCGTGGTATGGAAACCTGACACGGCAGGTGTAGGCACGTTTATCGACACAGCCCTGACAGAAGATGACAATCCTCACAATGTGGGGTTTAACACACGTAGAACTAAAATTTTGCAAGGACGTAGTTTAGAACTGATGGATCGTTTGCATTTGGACATGTGGTTACAAGAAAAGTATTTACTGAACGGAGTTGATATTCGCCTGAGACTGAATCGTAGCACTGCCGCTTTCCATTTGATGGCCCATGCCAACGAATACAAAACTGTTATCCAAGAAGCCAGACTTTACGTACGCCGTGTGGAAGTGTTACCTAAAGTGGGAAACGACATCAGTCAGACGTTGAGCAGAACGACCGCCAAGTATCCCATACGACGTGTGGAAGTGAAAACGTTCACCATTCCTGTTGGACAGCGATCCATGATCGAAGATCATCTGTTCCAAGGACAGTTACCCAAGCGTTTGATCGTTGGTATCGTCAGGAATTCAGCTTTCAATGGACTTCACAACGAAAATCCTTTTGAGTTTCGACACTCTAACGTGTCCAAAATCGAAGTCAGTCGTGACGGCAAGACCTTGTGTACACGACCCTTTGAGCCTAACTTTGCCCAGAACAATTACTTGAGATCGTACTTGTCCCTGTACGAAGCCACCGGACAGTTAGGAACCAATACCAGTCACGGTATTACGTACGAAGATTATGCAGGAGGCTACGCTTTGTGGGCTTTCGATTTCACTCCAGACCAAGGCAGCGACGAGGGACATTTCCACCCTATAAAATCTGGCCAGATTCGTGTGGAAATTCAGTTTGCAAATCGAGACCCTGCTGATCCAACGTTGAACGTGATCCTGTATGCAGAATTTGACAATACGATAGAAATCAACAGTTTGAGAGAAGTCATTCTAGATTACTAGAAGCCATGGAAGACTGTTATCCCTCTTTACCTAGTGAAGAAACTTTGGACATGAAATGTGAGGAGACCGTGGAAGGAGAATCCCAAGACAAAGACGAAGAAATTGTCATGATGAAGTCGAGATGGCCAGAACAAGAAGCCCATTTAGTCTCCTGTTTTGCCAAACACTTGGTCGACAAAATGACGGAATTGATCAAGAAAAATTGTTATGGATGTCAAAACGATCATCCCAGTCAAATTCAACACGATAAATGCCTGATGTTGAGTCAAGAAGAAAAATTGGACGAGTATCTGGACGAAGCTTGGAGTCTCATCTCAAACAAAGACGTGTTGCACCAGTGGTATAAAGACTTGCGTGAACATTCTTGTCCACCATTAACCACTCAAGAGATCCATCGTATCGAAGCTCTCCTGAATCAGAGTGAGGAAACAGAACGAATAACCGTTTATTCGTCAGACATTTTCAAGCAAAAAGTCAGGATCGAATTGACGACTTATTATTACCTGTGAAGAAGAAAAAAAACACAAATCAATGGATACCTGGGAACTTTATTACCTTTTGAACCATAGTTCGTATACGGCTTCTTGGAATCCTGTCGTCTGTGCTAAAGATGAACTCCCTCATCGCAAACCTAAAGACCATCAAGCTTACGTGATCAACACGGACGAAAGTCATCTCCCAGGAACCCACTGGGTAGCCGTCTACTTTCCTCAAGAAGGATGTGTGGAATATTTCGATTCGTACGGATTGCCCCCTTTGGAAGACGATATCATCGACTTTATGAGAAGAAATGCTCAAACCACCCGATTCAATAACGTGAAATTACAAGGCGCAGATTCCTTGGTGTGTGGACAGTACTGTGTGTATTTTCTGCATCATCGCAGCCTGGGCTATTCCTTAGAACATTTAGTGACTCATTTTGATCCTCGTTCTTCTGCTAGAAACGATGTGAAAGTAGATCGATGGTTTTGTGACCATTATGCTTATCTTTTGTCTCAAGCTAGGAAACGTAGTGTCCATCAATGGCCTAATGATTTCCAACAGTGGAAATCACAATTTCATTCACAACGTTGTCAGCCTTGTTTAAAGTAGATTGTATTTGAAGAAAAAATGTTTGTGATTTGAAAAAAATTGTTTGATGTTATCATGTTGTATTATTGTTAAAAATGTTGCTGTTTAGTGTTAAGTGATTTTTTGAATAAAAAATGTTGTGTTTAGAAAAAAAATGCCTTTGTGGTTTGTTTAGCTATAAGAATGTTGGATTGATGCTCTTTCATTTCTTACTATCTCTCTCATGAACGTTGCGACTCGAAAACCGTGTGGGGGATGTTTTCCTTCACGTCCGCGCTTTCACTTTAAGAACCGGGTTGTTTCCAGTCTAACCATCCATTTGTCGACTCATCCTCCTACGAAGATGTGCTCCAAACTAGCTAAGCTCAACGAAGCCTACGTGAATTTGCATAGGGTCAGACACAGTCTGATACCGAAGCCAGAAGAAATAGAGAATGTGAGAATGTTAAAAATCACTGAAGACCTGATAGAAGAGCTCTTCAGAGAAGAAGTGAACAGGGAGAAAGAAGAATGGACAGAGAAGTACAGACTTCAAAAACAGCAACAACAACAACAACAACAACAACAACAACAGCAGCAGCAGCAGCAGCAACCTGAACCTGACAGAGGCTTTGTCGATTGTCGTATCGACACCAAAGAGTTCTTCTTCTCTTTCCGAAGAAGCAGACCTATCGCCAGAAAGTCTATCCTCAGAGGACATCGCATTCTTAGAAACTAAAAAAGAATGCCATAGCAAACAAAAAAACAGCCCTTTTCAGGGCTACCCCAATACTCTAGAAAAGAAGTAACGATAGATTTGCCAATGTATGTGTAGGTAGAGTAGTGTGAAAATAAACACTAACTCTTTCTTAATAGTGGAAGTGAATGAGTTGGTGTGTTAGTAAGAGCTCAGGTATGTTGGTGAGGATAGTAGATTAAAATGATATCTTTTCTTAGTGTTAGAGGTGTATATTTGGAGTTAGATTGAATTGCTTTGCGTATGTGGATAGTCTATTGAAGTGATTTATAAAAAAATTTTAAAATAGTGATGGGTAGCATAAAAAGTAAGTGAGTGTTTCTTTTAGGTCCGCGCGTTGTTGTTTTTTTGGTCATGATCTAGGTAAGATGAATTTTATGTTATTAGGGGGATGTTTTCCTTCACGTACGCGCTTTCAGTATAAATTGAAACTCGTTCGGCAGTCCAGCTACCCTTGTTGATTGATCAACACAGCCAGAAGAATGAACACGAGACTTGAGAAACTGTTGGAGCTTCATGTGCATCTGGAATATGCCAGGCGCATATTAAATGAACTGGCCGCGGAAGCCATTGTAGAGGAGGGAAGGGTAAGAGAGGAGGAAAGAAGAAAGAAAGAAGAGGAGGAGAGAAGATATAAAGAAGAAGAAGAAAGAAGATATAAAGAGGAAAGAAGAAACAAAGAAGAGGAGGAGGAAAAGGAGAGAAGAAATTTCAAAATCCCAGAGAGCGAAAATTGGGATTCTGAAGCGACATATCCTGCCTCTGCTCTCTGCCCCCAAAAGGTAAAAAGTAACTGGGGGATAAGATGTGTATGTGGCGCCAGGCCTGGAAGGTGCCACCATTAACCAGGTGTCCATGAAGTTCCAAACAAAACAGCCCTTTTCAGGGCTACCCAATACTCTAGAAAAGAAATAACGATAGATTTGCCAATGTGTGTAGGTAGAGTAGTGTGAAAATAAACACTAACTCTTTATTAATAGTGGAAGTGTATGTGTTTGTGTGTTTGTGTGTTTGTGTTTGTAAGAGCTCAGGTATGTTAGTGTGAATAGTAGATTATGGGTTTCTTAGCGTATGTGAAGAGTATAGTTAGGGTTTTATTATATGAAATGAGAAAGTAGGGGGATGTTTTCCTTCACGTACGCGCGATGTTGGGTCATCATCTAGGTAAGATCCATTTTATGTTTTAGGGGGATGTTTTCCTTCACGTTCGCGCTTTTCGTATAAGAACCCACAGTGCTCGTTGTTCAAACCATTCTGCAAAGAATACAAAGAAGATGGCTTCTAACCAAATGGACAAAATGGAAAAATTGCAAAACGTCCTCGACAATTTAGGAATGATAGAGCAAATGTTGGTTAACCTAAACGAGGATCACTATTCATATAGTCCCCATCGAGTGAAGATGGAGATAAACAATTTACGAAAAATGAAGGTAATCATCAGTGATCTGTTGAAAGAAATAAAGGAGGAGAAGGAGGATGAAGAGGAAAAGATAAGAATAAGAACATGGAACGAAAAAATTGAAAAAGAAGAGGAAAATGAGAAGAGGAAGAAAGAAGAGGAGGAGGAGGAAGAGAAGAAAGAAGAGAAGGAGAAAAAAAAGAAGAGAAAGAGTGTTGGAGATAAAATAAGAAGTTGGTGGAGGAAAAGAAGAAATTAGAAGAAGAAAACCCAAAGGCCCTTTTCAGGGCCCCCATATATCTCGAAAAGAGATAGTCTTTGAATTGCCTACCCCTTTTTTAAAAAAAATTTTTTTATTTTTTTTATTTTTTTAAAAAAAATCCTATATTCAATTTCCCTTGACGCTAGATTGACCCACGATTTATTCCCATGTTAAATTCCCCTTGTACGTAGAGTGACCCACGATTTATTCCCATGTTAAATTCCCCTTGTACGTAGAGTGACCCACGATTTTTCGCCATGTTAAATTTCCATTGTACGTAGAGTGACCCAGGGCTGTTTTGAGTGGAATTTCCATTGTACGTAGGGTGCCCCACTTCACTACTGCTATGTGACCTTTGGCTTGGTTTTTGTTATTGCCCGGATCGAGTAAATAATAAGATAAATATTAAATTAATCGATGGAATAACAGAGATCAGACCATATAGAATAGAACAACACAAGCCCCCATATAAAAACATAACAATTTAATAAATTACATAAACAAAATAAAATTGAACATTACATTTGAACGATACACTTTCTATTAGAAAACAATTGCCAAATTCATAAGCAGTGCAAGTGCTAACAGCCGTTCTGTTATACCATTAAGACAAATTTCATCATGAAATCGAGTGAATGACCGAATTCATTTGCTCTGCATACCTGCATAACCTAGTTTCTTCCGGCTCTCTCAGAGTCAATGTTAGTGAAATATCATGGTTGCCGTATTCCTTTTCCTCTTCATTCTATCTCTTCAACCTCTTCGGGTTATCAACCGTAACATTTTTGTCTGCTGTCTTTACCCCACTGTGTGATGCAAATATTGAGCTATTTTCACCGAAACTCACGTTTCCTATGCAGTCGAATCTCTTTGTACCTTTAAGGTTCCGTATCCCACAACTTCCAACACCCGTCCCTTGGACGATTGATAACGAGAAATACTTATTATTTTCCAAAACTAAGAACATCTTTGCCTCACCGCAGAGACGTAGACTGACTAATTTTGCGATGGAAATTATTTACAATATTGTATTTCGTCTGGGAAACATACGACCCTCATATAGCTTACCCAGTCAAGATTAGCTTTATCTAACCGCCAAAACTTCAAGACACCCATCAATGTGATAACAATTCTTTCTATTCCGCCTTTATTAATAACTATTTCTGGAAAGAAAAAAAAAACATTTTACGACACTTATTTCCTAATGGCACAAATTGTCTCTGGATTGTCTTCACGATGTCATTTCATTCTACTTTACTCCAAGTTAACATATCTGTCTGACTGTTATCCCAAAGGATTCTAATTAAAAATCAATTGTGCCCCCAAACAAGGGCATCGCATCCATCACAGACTAGTGATATATTTCGGGCCTAGCCCATATGTCAATGCTAATTGTTACGCGTCACACTGACCGCGAGAAGAAAAATAAAATTTTTCTTCAGAATTCACTCTGGTACAGGGCGGCCAGTATAAGTGGCGGAGGAAGAGCCTGGGGAAAAACCGGTAAGAACCACTAACCCACGGGAAGCTACGGACGGCTTTCTCATATGTCCACATTGGCCGACACCGAGACTCGAACCCAAGCGGACAGTGGTGAGATGGCAGTGATCAGTAAAGGCGAGCGCTTTCGACCACTCGGCCACCCGGAGCCCCACAGATATGCAGTGCGTCTTGAGATCAATTGTACATGTGTGTTATCACCGTCAGGTAGCGAAATGCAACGTGTCAAGGCGACGATAAATTACACGCGTACTTTGAACAGCTGTTCTTTCAACTTGCAACAGACACAAGAACCGAGATAGCACCGTTATTAGTGTGCCTGACTTGCGACCAGAACGGCTAGGGTTTGAATCCTATCCAAACCTGTCTGGACCCGTGGTGTTTGTCTGGGCACCATATAACCTTCCATATGCGAATGTACCGTTAAACAGCAAACCAAACCATAAATAGCGAATACAGTTGAACGGTTTGTGTCAAGTTACGTGTATTTTGTCTTTCGTCACTTGGAGAGACACATACAAAAAACCTTGAGTCAAATCTGGAAGGACAAGAGCGATGTTGTTTTCATTAGGGAAACAATAGTGTTTCGGTTTTTATTTTGAAAATTATTTCGAAAAATGACTTTAACACTTCGACCATATGCCTGGAACACGTTAGTAATGAAAAACGAAGGAAAAAATAAAAAATAAAAGACGATATAAAATAACATACAATTGGTTGAATGAAAGGAGCAGTTGTATTGATAGGCACTATTTTGTACAGGACACAATATGGCGCTTTTAGTATGATTTAAAAACAACTTTTAGGAACAAACAACAGCTGAAAACAGCTTTTAAAAATCATATTGTGTAACTGCACTGGAACCCACTCAAAACAGGTCATCTCGCTGAATGCAAGCCCACGTTTCTGACAATCATAATTCTGCTGTTGGTCTGAGGGATCAAATATTCCCTTTTGGGGGAGGGTTGGGTGAAGGATTTGGGTTTTTTCAATAGCTTAAAATTTCTTACTCAGATTCGAAGAAAAAAACTTACTATATTCATTATATGAGTTGAAAACACTAAGTATCTATAAAAAATAAGATTCACCTACATGAGTAAAGTGACAGATTTATTTGCAAAAACAAACCCTGGCAATAAGTATAACTGTGATTAGAATCGTGTAAATTGTTAATTCCAGTCATTGAAAAAAAAAAAAAAAATCAAAATAAGCAACATAGAATGTTCCATAATAATTCATGCAGAACAGATCAAGTTCTTTCACATGGCGTGGATCTTGGACTTGTCCAAAAGAAATAATCATAATCGCAGTATCGAATGTTCCATATTCACAACAAAATAGGTAAGTTCTATACACACTGCTTTGATCTAGGACTTGTACTGATTTGCAGACACCGCGTCATCTTTGATAAATCTATATTTAACACCGTATCTATACAAGTCATTGGGTTTTGCGCCAAGTGACCCTCTACCACATGCAGTCAATCAATTACGGTAACTGTCGGTATTTTGTCTGCGGTCTCTGCCATGGAAAGACCTATCATATAATTTTCGGTGGAGACAAGGAGGAAACTGTGAATTTGCTGGCAAAATGTATCTTGCTCAGCTTTTTAGAAGAAAAGAACTTATTATATACATTATATTAGTTGAGACAAAAACTTAGTTTCAGGTAAATATTCAGGTTGTAAGGAAATTCGAAAATGAATCGCTTGTTCCCCCAATATATTATTCATTGTGATATATGCCTATTAAATACCTTTACTAGTCACAGGACTGAGACAAGAGACAATGTATTCGTGAAATAAAAGTTTTAAATGCTAAATTTAAATTAAATTGTCTCTGAAATTACTCACATAAATTATGAGAAGTCCCTTTAATTGAAACGACAAAGCGCCAATGCATAAGTAACGTCACATAATCATTTGCGTATCATTCTTCTGTTCAAAGAATTTTCAGTTAAAATTGTAAAACTTAACCCAAAAAGTAATGTAGTAATGTTCGGTCTATTATGAAACTTTTATAAAAGTCGGATAAAAGAAAGTGAATTTACTATGATTTGTATCTTTACATAATTCTTACATGTTAAAATTTAGAATGGAGTCAGATCGGAATTAAATCACACCGCTCTCCGTTAGATACGACTAGTGCCCCATGTATGATTACGTAATTATTTACACTCTTTAGTTTATCATTACATTTGAACAATCTGAATGTTTTTATTGAGTTTGTATAAAAAATTTAATTGCATGTCACTGAGATTATATTTCACAAGGCCCCCAATAAGTTATATTTTAAATTTGCACCTGAATATAATTACGAAAACAGCTGTTAAACTTATGTAATATCGTGCTGACACTTTATTATTTTGAACTAAATCTAAAGAGTTATTTCATAAATGTCAAATGTGAATTTATTCTTTCTAACGAGAACAAAATGGGTAATGAAACCGTGTGGTATACACCAAACACAGTTATGTTTTCACTTCTGTCATCGAATTAACACATTTCACTTTGTCATTCATTTCATTTATTAACATGTATTTATATCTTACATGTCCCTTATGAGATCACTTCAAGTGATGTCCATGCGTATTTTATCGTAAATCTTTATTATTCGTTGCATTAACTGTGTTCTCTGCAACTATGATCGTTTCACAAGTCGTATGTTACACGCATTCTCACTGGTTGCTTCACAAGCGTCTTTGACAGCAACTGGCTCCTAGGAAAGTTCTAGTGTTGCAGAGGTACATGGATGAAGAAATTTTTAAAAAATTTAACAAAACCCGCTCGCTCGACTGCTCCGGTGGCTTAATGGTTAGAGCGTCCGCCTCGGATGCGGGAAGTCGTGGGTTCGATCCCCGGCCGAGTCATACCAAAGAAGTATAAAAATGGTACTAACAGCTGCCTCGCTTGGCGTTCAGTATTAAGAGATTAGTGTTAGGACTGGTCGGCCTGGTGTCAGGATAATGTGTCTGGGTGGGACATCATGCTACATGTTCATATAAACTGCCACATTGGAGACATCGTAGCGATATGACTGAAAAATTGTTAAAGCTACGTTAAAAATCCAAATCACAACAACGCAACAACAATAAAGCCCGCTCGATCAAGTCAGTTTCCATCGGTAGGGTGAACTAAAATCATCATGTATGCGGCTCAGGTATGCCAAATGCAGTATATATATATATATATATATATATATATATATATATATATATATATATATATATATATATATATATATATTGTAATTTTTAACATTAGATTTCTCGTTAGATCCCACTAAACCATCTATCTACTCATCATGTTCAACCTATGGATATTTTTGACATTACATTACCCATCAGACCCCAATTTTACTTGACACTACATCGACCCACTAATGTTGAATATATTGGACTCAATTCCTGTTAGAACCCATATAGTCCCGCAAGTGTTAAACCTATGGACAAAATGACATATGTCAAATTCTCGTTAGAGTCCATATAGTTCCACAGATATTAAGTTATAGCGTAAAGTTAATTCCCGTTGAATACCATAACACACACACACACACAGAGATTATTTTGTGTCAACTGACAAATTGGATATTGTATATTATATGGGGGGTGGAGGGGTTGATTTTATGAGAGCAAGAGTGTTTCTGTCAAACAATTAGACAGACATTTGCTTTCAGACATCACAGCTCCCCCCCCCCCCGCAAAGAAATGCTAATTTTCTAACAACACTTAACGTCTGTCAACTATTATATGTGTATTTATATATGCGTATGTATCTATACATGGATGAATATTTGTTATCTTACAGACAAACCACTTGTACATACATTATCTTACAGACAAACAACTATATATATATATATATATATATATATATATATATATATATATATATATATATATATATATATATATGAGTGATATCTCTGTATGAAATAATATACACCACAGCAGTAACAATATGCACGTGCTATTAATCAATATATAATGAATCAGGCGGGAATTTATACCAAAATATAGAATAAATGAAAAAATGTAAAAGTTCTTAAATTATTTATAAGTATAAATATTTGATACCGATATATTAATTGAGGTATAATGAATTAATACTGCGGTATAAACTATTGCGCACAAAGGGTCACTTTATAGAGCGAATCAAACATTTGCGTGAGTCTGAGACCGGTTGTTTTCGCCTATTTTCATAGATCTCAAGACAACATTTGTTGTTAACTGAAAGGTTCTTAAACGAGCAAATTCTACATCAGTTTTTTTATAATCTACTAGTTACCAAACATCACGAAACTCTAATTTCACACTTGCATGGGTTTGTCCTGTTTTACATTTGTATGATTCTTCTGTATGTCTTTCCTAGCTGAATATTAGTACTTGACACACTGCAATGCAATATACTACCCAAACACCTAGTACAAAGAATTATTCCTACCTCAAATTACTTAAACTGGTAAACCTACAGTATGTTAGGTTAAGTAGGGATGGTCCATTTTACGAAATTAATCCACGCTATCCTAAAGACTAGTGAATCCTGTAAATTGTGATGGCTGCTCCTGGAAATGGACTAATTGCTCGGTTGACAAATGGCTTCCCAAAACCGACTCCCCATAATCAACAAATAATCACAACAATTTAGGAAGGCTACAAATGGAGACTAAGTACAAACATCACATGTACCTAGGTTTATTACTGTACTAATTAACACCTATGTGTATTTTAGTTTGTACCATAACGTATAAAATTCGATGCGACTGCACATATTAATTACTTCAGAGATATTAATAAGTGATACTGAGAATAATAAGATGTACCGAATGACATCATGATATATAATGTTGAAGTCTGAGGTCTTCACTATTAAATGCAGTGGTGAATAACACAAAATTCTGACATCCCTGGCTTGCCCGACAGAACCGGTTGATACATTTTGCACGTGTTGCTCATTTGGCACTGAGGGGAAACAATTAACATAATGATCTCTGACGTCAATGTCCCTCGCGTATTGTTGCAAGCATATATACACTTGAATTACCGTGTACAACTTAGTTAATCATAGTGCATATGTTATCTGTTACATATAGTTTAATAACTACTCTCAGTCATTGGAATCAAATTTTTGGAGAGAACGTTTTCAGCGAAAGCCCAGATTTTGTTTTTGTAATCCTGAAACTTTTATAGTAATACATATTTGGCATTTATTTTCAGGTTTAAACCGCCGAGAATGCACCCTTGTCCTGATGTGAAGTATATGACGATTGGTATGGGTTAATTACACCCCCCCCCCAAAAAAAAAAATTTTTAATAAATTTAAAACAAATACAAATAAAAAAGTTTTATTTGTATGGTATAGCTATCGGAGCATTCTTTACTTAGCTCAACATTTACATTAAAAGAAATTTGACATCGGCCAATTTTCGTTACCTGGTAACTTGTCGTTATCTATTATTGGCAATGAACAATCACGTGTTTTGACACCCTCCGCTTCCAAGGGTGAATTTTGGGTGAAGCATCTACAGTACATGTCCATATAACTATTGAAGAGGATGTCTGTAACTCCGTCCTTACAAAAGCAGATATATTGTTACAAGCTGCAGCCAGCGATACCCGAAAAACGAACCTGAAAGTCACTGAGACGTACGTCATAGATCATAGTGATCTACTTTAATTGAACTAAGCTGTAATAACCAAGACAGGTCATATTGACCTATTTGAATTGATCTATGTTGCAATCACCAACACACACACGCACACGCGCGCGCGCGCAATCTCATAAAGTTGCATGGCTTTTCGTCCAACAATGCCTGAGAAAAACTCAAGATCAAGATGTGATTGATTGACAGACAAGGATGACTTATACATTCTGGGCGGGGCATATAAAATAAGCAGTCAAATTAGAATATTATTGAAAGATCTTTTGACATTTTTTATGATATATCTGGCAGTTTAAGATTCCTGGAGCATCACTCCAGTTTCTTAAAATAGTGATATGTAACATGCAAATGTATTTGAAAACATTAAAATATATCTTAAAGGTCACCTCTAATAAGCATTCACCTACTCTAAACAGCCGGTTGGTAGAGCTCCCTTAAGAGGCTAACTTTATCGCTTTTCTGAGGTGGCCCCTTAACACAGGTATGACAACAGACACATCTTTTGCGTAATCAATGTTATCAGCTATTTTAGCTCGCCAGGCAGTAACGCCCTTAAAAGTCACGTGTCAGCACTTTAGTGGCAGACCTGACGTCATATAATCCCAATTTTATTTTTTACCAACCTGTCTTAAAACGTTTCAGTCTAGACATGAAACATTTGATTGGTCAAAGTCGAGTCGGATTTAAGTTTCATTAAATTAGATTGCTCAGTCATAAAATCTGATTTATGTTTACGCTAAAGTTATGAGATTCGGGCTTGAAATCTTGTAGATTTTCAACAAAGTACAAAGCGACTAATTTAGACCAAAATTGACCATGGTAACTCAGCGACACCTATTGAGGATATGAATTAATTGATCTTGAATTGGTCCTAATTAATATACACCTGTTGAGAATATGAATTAATTCATCTTGGTCTTAATTATTCAACACCTGTTGAGAATATCATTGGTTTTAAATTTATCTTTACCGTAGCATAAAAGTTTACATGATTATTAGTATGTTTCGTTGAATGAATGTCTGAAAACCTGGCAATAATATACTTATTAGTTCACTTTCATTTAAATCACTTTCATTCTTACTATATTCACATGTAATTTAGTACATCTCTTGTACGTATTTCATATAATGATACATTAAAGCGCTTCTCAGTATACGAAAATTGTACACTCGAATAAGTTCATTTTTTTTTCTTTTTTTCTTTTCTTTTTTTTTTTTTTTTTTTTTGTATTTTATCTATGCAGGACTGATTTTATTAACACATTTATTGGAGAAATTATACCTTAACAATAAACATAATAATAAACAGAAAGTTGTCCCCCTTGACACTGACCGATAATAGCGTGAATAAAAGTAATAATAAAACAGAAAGTTGTCCCCTTGACTCTGACCGATAATAGCGTGAATAAACGTAATAAAAAAAAATGTAAGACCCACACTGATTTCAGCCAGGCTAGATTAAGGTTCGTTCCTTCAGAGACCTTGCTCTTGGACCTCTACCGATTTTCAGGAACCCTTTTGTTGCTGAATAATCTATGGGTAAGATCAAGACTAGGGGACAGTTTTGGGACGTATAAAATCGGTTATTACAATTCTGATATTCTGTTTGTATAAATAATCATCAGTAAATATTTGCATCCAGTCACGAAGAATTGGCACTGGCAAACCATGTACATTATTTTCCTATTTCAACTTGACCTTGTGGTCAACATTCTCTTCCTATTTGCACTTGACCTTGCGGTCAAGCTTATTCTGTACCATGCTCAGACATCATGATATCCTTGGAACTAATGTTGAATGATCTGAATGGATCATTAATAAAATGAACATCTATCCTAACTCTTGGTATCCGGATTTCTCTTTTGGAAATGTCTTACCTTATTCCTTGAGTACAAGAAAGCAAGACTTGTTCGAGATTATTATGAAATAGAATGATAACAAGCGATCGAGTTAATCAACGAAAGAATGATGGGAAAACGAATGATGGGATAGACTGTGGGCTGTCGTAGTCAAATTATGCTGGTTGACAAGAGAAAGTGCGGAATTCATATTTGGAGAGAGAGAGAGAACAATGCAGTAAATCGGTCTAGCGGACCTTGTGCTTCAGTTTGACTGACAATAATTTTATTATATGACTGATCTCCCCGTTGCATTAGTAGTCATTTTTAGTTCAAATCATGTAAGTAATGATTTTTGTATTAGTTTCAGATCAAATGCCTAGGACACTATACCGATACAAATAAAACACATTGTGTCCCAAAACCTGATCTCCACGAACCCCTGCTAATTCTTTTTGTCCAACTAATATTTCTATTGAAGAAAGGTAAATAGAAGACTGTCTAAAATTAATTATATAGAGATAGACTTAAATTTGCGGTATAGTTTAGGATGAATTTTGTCTTTCAAGCAATGGCTGTCCTAAAAGCTGAGTCACTGTGGACTAAAAGTTGGCCATTTAGGGTTTTACTTTGTAATAATTTTGTTTTGTTTGAAGCGCAATGATATATATATATATATATATATATATATATATATATATATATATATATATATATATATATATATATATATATTTGTGTTGTGTATTTGCCTCCTTATTCACATGAAGAAAAGAAACTTGATATCACCTGTGCGGATAGTGGAAGTTACTTGTGTTATGTTGTCACTTTTAGGTATATATTTTATATATATATTGTATGCATCATTCTAATGTAATGTTAAGGGTCAGACATCCTGAAGGGAGAAAGAATTCCACATTTCCGATGTAAAGGTTACAAGGTCATGGGTGTGGCGCCAGACGTGGTTAGCGAGACTATTCAAATCATTTACAAAATTACGTTTCGGATAGAAAATACCTAATACTTAAAACGGTTCGAATTCAAATACAGGACTCTTTGGCAGGTTTTCTCGTTCCAGTTCCAGCCCCCTGTGAGTGATTGGTGATTGCTAATCACGTGCTCTACCAACTGAGGTTCTGCCGCAGTGACGTAGCTAGGATATTTTAGGCCCCTGTGCAGGCCCCTATGCAAAGCTTACTGATGGGCCTATTCCTGATCTATAGCGTCAAAATGAATTCGTGGGACCCTGTAATTTGTACACTCTTGCTATTTGGTACCCACGCCCTTGCGTCCGTGGTACCCTTAGATTGTTGTTTGTTACGAAGGTAGAAGGTCATGTGATTAATTTGGTCAATGTTTATTGTGAATTTATGTCCAAATGTCAGATCAACAATAAAAATTGGTCTGACAAAGATCACGTAGCATCTGCTGCGTATTTACATATTCGCAGTGTGCATACTAAATTATGCATATTACATATAATAGGTCCCTATCCACTTAAATAACAATCGAGAAGCTGATTGTTCATCTTTCCCTTGCTAACTAGAATGAAGATGTTTGGATATGATAACGCCTTGTCGTATACAAAGATATATGGTAATGCATCGTCTTATACCAAGATATATGGTAATGCCTTTCCGTACACTAAAATATACAACATTTTCTCCTTCTCACCATAGGTGCAAATAGTACTTCCATCCCAGCAGTTTTAGCTTATACTTCTCTCAAACACTGTGATAGGAAGAAAATGTTATTCTCTTTTTGAATTCTGTCTGCACTGTGTTCAGCTTCTGTTCTTGATGAGTGCAGATTTTGGTTAGATTTGAGAAACACTCATTTTCTGTGTGTGTTCCCTTTCCATCCGTCCGTCCGTCTATCTATCTATCTATCAGTCTGTCTATCTGTCTAATGTTTGAGTTTCTGCATGCACATTATACGTGCATTTGCACATGTAAGCATATACGTATTTTCCTTTATATGCGTATTTACAGATGCATATGTATGAATGTATGTATATATGTATGCCATCATCAGACAAGAGACGTGATTATCGACACAAAGCTTGATCGGCATTGTACTTTTTGTGTCAGGTCTTTACTCTTGTGCAACCGTGACCAGTTTGCACCGCCAGGAAACAATTCGCACAAGGCCACATGTATGCAGCTGCAAACACATCATTATGCACTTAAATCACAGTGTACTGCTGTTTATCTACTTGCATATATTGCTTATGAATAATGCAGAGGATCTGTTACTGTAGGTCATCTAAATAGACAGGCTCTTCAAATATTAGTAGAGTCTAGGATTCGGCCAATGTGGGTATGTGAGAAAGCTTGCCAGTAGCTTCTCGTGGGTCGGTGGTTCTTTCCGGGGTTTTCTTGGGTTCTTCCTCCACCATTAATACTGGCCGCCACGTATAGCCTATCGTGTGCTGAAAAATGGCGTTAAACCCTACAACAACAACAACAACAACAAATATTAGTATCTCCTTTGTCTTCTTCGTTTTCAGGTAAATTATACTCTTGTCGTGAGATTATTTCCAAATAAACATTCAACATCTCATAAAAGTATATTTAAATATGCATAAAACATATATAAAAAATAAACAACTTGCATTCAGTATAAACCTAAAAGTGACAAGTTCAGACCAAGCTTTAAAACTACCAAGGTGAACTTGAATGATATAGAATTCAAGACGATGAATTTCAATGCGATGGGCTTTTGATAATTCTGTCATTATCATAATGCAGGTAAATTCGTCCTCAAGGATATCCTGAATAGTAAATTATACTACTGCGGTGATATTGCACCTTGCCACGGACTGACACATGACAATCTACAATATGCAGTGCATGCATTGGAAATATCTCGATACTGGTGAAGACGAACAGTGTACCCGACTCTCAAGGAAAGCCTCCTTATTCACATGAAGAAAAGAAACTTGATATCACCTGTGCGGAGAGTGGAAGTTACTTGTAACATAATGAGTATACATTTATGTGTAGTATTTAGCAGCACAGCAGCACAATCCTGGCTATAAAGTGCAGAGACAATGCTTGGTAGTAAAAAAGTTGATACGTTGCACACACACACCCTCCCCCCAAATCCCCCCACCCCACCCCACCCCCCAAAAAAACAAAAAACAACAGCCGCACGTAACAAAGATTTTGGCAAAAGCGGGTGGAGTCCTAACAATACAAGGTCAATTTTGTCTATATAAACTGTACTCTTAAAAAAAATGAAGTCCAAGACCTTAGTCGGAACAAACGATGGCAGTAGCAGCCTGACAAGGTTTTTTGGGACAAACATAGTTATACACATAAATATTTATACAGAATTCTTATCATGATTAACAAGGTCAAGTGCATAAATACTGCTATACAATTTTTTTCAATACAGATTATGTGGAGTTGATATATTCTTGTACATTTAATTTAGATGTACATATTATAGTGACTAAACAGTTTTGTACACAATGCAAGCAATGTACACATGTACAAAACTAAATAAGAACAAGGTCGTGAAATGACTTTGACAGATTTCTTTTGAGGACAGATAACGTTTCGTAAGATTGTTTTAAAGCACTTATTTCTATGCTACTGATTAAATATAGGTAAAGGCATGCCATTGCATATCCTGCACATCAAAGCTATGCTACTGGGGCAATCGCCCGACAATGGGTGATAAATGTTGCAAACAATTGCATATGCATATGTACCTTTTGTGTCAAGGAAATGTATCTGTGGTTATGGGGCGGAAATATGATCCAGGTCCGAGTCCCTTTTCACAGAGGCAAGATTCAAAGCCTGTATTGGCTGCATAGCGCTATTCAATCTACTCATGCAAATTCATTACATATAGATAATAAGGTAGGGATCATAACAGCTGCAAAGCTCGGATCCGGTTGAGGCGTTCTTTCCACATCAAAGGGGCATTACTCGGGGTATATATAAATCATATCTGATTACGCCACATCACAGAGAGAGAGAGAGAGAGATCTTCACAGTTTTTGAACTTATCACCCAAGAGGACCACGCTTCCATCATAGAGCCAGAGACCCGCGGTAGTGATCATAAACCCGTTATTTCTTTTAAAGCCCTGGCCTTGAGGATGACACACGCCAAAAGTCATATCTCCGCCACAAATGGAATTATAGAAAACCATCACGACCCCCATGGTCCCACTCCAAGGGGTCTAATAATATTGCTAAAAACGTGTCCATAATTTTAAACCACCGCCAATCAAATCCCAAAGTTTTATGTTTGTATCTTTAAACAGTTTAGGAGATAATGCACATTAGTAACGGACGGACATGACGTTATTGTCCCCGTCCATTGTTTTCTAAAGCGTGGTGAAAACTAAAATAGAAACAAGTGCCTCGAAGGTACTGACGCTATACTAGGTGATAATAATTTCCAGGAATTAATGATAAGACCATTTCTTCCTTTTAACTGCTTAGTGTTTAAATCATGTCAGATATTCTTCTGGGATAACAAGATTTTTAAATTAACTGCTGTTGTACACATATTGGATGTCAGCTTGGCACCATTTTCATTTCGGACAACGTAGACATCATTAAAAATCATTTGGCGAAAACCCCGATGTCATAACGATAACCCTTTCAGGGAGGAGTACTGACAACAAGATTTCTAAGACAGTCATCATAACAGCCATATTGGATGTATGACTGGCACCAGTTTTGTTTAGGAAAAACTAGGTGTCATAATTCCCTTATTGATATAGCCATGAACTTGGGAGGTGTAGAAATAACAATATTCACAATATGGTTACCAGGGTGAGCATACTGAGGGTTGGTCATTTTCATTAAGACCAACTGACGCAATAAGAATTCTTGCGATTGGAGCCCCGTGACAAAATGACTTTCTATTTAAAAGAAAAGAATATTTTCAAGATGGATAAATATTGGACGTCAAATCAGTGCCATTTAATTTAGAATCAACAAATAATTATAGGATGTCATCAGTGAAAACCCCATATTGATATGACCATCCAAATAGGCAGAGTAGCAATAACAAGATTTTCAAGATGGCCATTGTGGCGGCCATAATGGACGTTGGAAGGGAACGATTTTCATTTGAAACCAATTAGGCCTCACAAATAGTCTTTCAGAGAAAACCCTATGTTGATATGACCTCCTTTGTATGAAGAGTAGCAAGAACAAGATTTTCAAGATGGCCGATATGGCAGACATGAGATATCCAAGCGGCTCCTTTTTTATTTATGACTATCTAGAGAATGGGGTAACTGCGTGCGTAAAGTTATATGGTAACTCTGCGAGTACTTTACGAGCAGTAGCGTGTGCTAACAGGTTCACGGATGCCATAATGAGAAGTCTTTCAGTGACAACCCAATGTTGATATGACCATCCAAGTAAGAGTAATAATAACAAGATTTACAAGATGGCTGCCATGGCGGCCATTTTGGGGATGAGATCGGCACTTTTTTTAAATTTAGGACGAACATAGGAAGTCATTTAGTGAAAACCCCAAGTTGATAGCAGCATCCATTCGTTAGAAGTGACGATAAAAAGATTTTCAAAATGGCAGGGATGGCAATATTGTATGTCTAAGCAGTATCAGTTTCATTTAGGACCAACTAGAACATGGAATAAACCTGTGTGAAGTTTCATTGTAAAATATGACCAGTAGATCTAGAAACAGGTAAGTATTAGCTTGTTGGCAAGTTAATGTAATTCTTTTATTTACACAACTCTGTCAAGCCTGGATATATTTCAGATAAAAAAAATCGGCATTTTAGCAAATTATATTTTGTACATATTTACATTGATTGCATTAAATAAGAAAAAATTGGGGTCAGGCAATAATTTCTACATGACAAACGTGTTACGGCTCTTTGATCTTAAACTAAATATCAGAGAAGAGTGAAAACCTACAAGTTTGATAAATTTCAAACTATACTTTATTTCCCTAAAATTGAAAGTGAGAACGTAAAAATAACTTACAGTATAGTGAATGAAATCCTAAATTGTCCTAAAAGTTCTATCACAAGTCCAAAAATATCAAGTATTCGAAATGAGTTCCATTACTAATCCAAATGAAGTTTAATATATTGTGCTTATGTGCCAATAGACTTAATGCGTCACAATGGTATATAATTCTGAAACAGCTATTAAATCCGAATGTATGAGCACTTTGTAATTCGAATGAAATCCACGCAAATGGTCACACCTATTTGTCTCTTTTAAGAATGATGTTTATTTCTGGACTAACTCATTTTCAGTGGATTATACCTTATATCAAAATTTAGGTGCGGTTTTAAAACCTGAACGAAGTTCAACCAGTCATTCCGAAATCAACTGTCAACAAGGTCAATTCTCTGACTGAATTTCCAGCAGCCAATGTATCAGGAATAAGGTCAGTCTTGTTTTTCAGGAACTCGTATCCTAAAGTTAAATCACATAATATTTACTGGGATTAAAAGTACAGTTCACGACCTACTACCTACCGTGTATAAGAATGGACACATCTTAGAGTACAGACTTACAATCATAAAAAATTGATATTTAATATGGTAATTAATAAATGACCCTTACAATCCATAATCATGAACATTAGCACACCTAATATAGATACACATAACAAATGTAAGGATTGTTTTTATTCAAAAGTGTTTAATTAGACTTTAAAATATATATGAGAAAAAAATAGATCAGCTAAACAGAATTTGTACGTAAAGAATTATTCATAATTCTGTACAAATTCTTGTCAGTTATAACTCGTTTTGTCAGGTCTCTGTTGACCATCGTGTGACGTCATCACAGGACGTATATGCCATGCAGGGGAATGTAACCGGCTAATTCTAGCCCTCTTTGTGTTTTAGAAGAAAGAACACGCAATGTGTTTCTTCTTTTATCTTCATGTATGTCGAGATTTTCTGTCACATTTACTTATTGATTTAATTTTTGTATGAACTGAGGACAATTGTTTAATTATTTGGTATTTTCTCTTATTTTGTATGTCAAATTATATTGTATGTCTTGTTCAGGATTTATGTGGACACCGCCACCTAAGTAGGCACGGTATCCCCCATCCCCCGTAGTCTGTTGTGGAGCGTAAAAAATTGAACTGAATGTTGGAAAAAGTTGCATGAATATTATTGGTACATTGACTGTTTTCTTTATTAAGAATATATATATATATATATATATATATATATATATATATATATATATATATATATATATATATATATATATATATATATATATATATATCCTCTCCTTTGCCTTTGTATTTATCTATTTATGTTTTTATTCATTTATTTTGTCTTACTTTGTGTTTCGATTTTGAATTTGTTGTGCTTCGACATCAAGATTTCTATGTACACCGTCAGATGTGTGTGCATTCACCCTTCGGATTTTTTTTTATAGTTGAAACTCGGTTTGTAAGCCTTGTCATTCCGCAAAAATACGAATATCTAGGTTACCCATGTAATCAGACAGATCATTCTGAAAGCTAATTATTCACAGCCTATAATGATAAGAATATGTTATCAAACAAAAGGTCATCACTTTGTTCACTTTTTCTTGGCGGGGGGGAGGGGTGATAGCTGAAAGTTTCCCTCATTTTTTGGGTGGGGAGGTATTCTTATGTCTCCGGTTTTATTCATCGTAAATATGCCAGAATTACGTGAATTAGGAGGTCATATATATGTACTTCTAAAGGACATCTCGGTTACCCATGTTATCAGACAGACCATTCTGTAAGCTAATTATTCGCAGGCTATATGATAAGAATATGTTATCAAGCATAAGGTCATCACTTTGTTCACTTTTTCGGGGTGTTGGTGTGAGTAGTACGTTTCGCTCTTTCTTGTTTTGTTTGGAGGGGGATATGCTTGTGTCTCCGGTTTTATTCAGTTTAAATAGGCCAGACTTACACGACTTTGGAGGTCATATATTTACTTCTAAATGACATATTTTTTAATTAATATAAATTACCTTGATAAAGAAGATGTGGATATAGTACGCGACGAATTCTAGTCGAGTTGTACGTCTGGCAGAGATTTTATTCTAGCATCCTCTTTGTTTTATCGTTTTTTAACATACAGTTACTTTGGGTCTGTTTTTATTTCCCGAGACAAAAGAGTACTGCCTTATTTGGACTGTCTTTCTCATCACATAAAGAAAGTTATACCGTGCTAGCTGAATGGTGCACTAGGCATGTACGAAACAAAAAAATCAGTGTGCCCGGAAATAAATATACTGTCGTTTGCATCTTTATGCATTGCAAAGCTGTATTATAATTGTAGATTTGTGTTCCCGTCTCTTATAAAGTAAAAAAAAAAATATTCCACATAATCCACAACCCAAAGCTGCTAGCGATACGGTGAATTTTTGTTTTAATCGATGGTTTTCTGACCCCTTCAACTTCCAATGTACATACAATATCAACTTCGTGGTCAGGTCTACGGATTATAACTCGAATGTAAGCCGATAGATGAATTTCGGACCACCTCGGCTGTTATTAAACAATCAAATTTAAGTAAATCCAAGGGGCAATTCCATCGTAGAAATAGCCGATATAGTTCAAATAAATCGTTTTAATGGGAAGATATTTCTCGCAAAATAAAATTTAATTTTTTTTTTCTCTCAATTACCATCATACATCTGAGGCAAATATTTTCTCGCAAAAATAACCGAGACGGTTCGAATAGTGTGTTTAGATCGGCGGAAACGTAGAAAGCAGCAGTTTTAAAGCAAACGGCCTGCTCTACAAGATAAACAACAACAATTTGCTTCAAATAGATCTTATTTGCTCGATGGACATCCTTCTTTTGTAAGACAGAGATTGTATATATCTGCACATATTTGTTGTACACTATATAGGTTCGCCGCACTTGATTTGTGAAAATTTTCATTAACAATGTTAGCAACCAGCATCCAGCGCGACACTTCAAAGAGCATTTATTTTTATTGTGTGTCATATATTTTACTTTTAATCTATATTTCGGGCCGATTAAAATGTCGATAACCCGTGAATTGTTTGTAAAAAGGCGGACAATAACCTTTTAAGATGGTCATGTTTGGGGGTACGAAAGGGTTTCCCTGTCTATAAAAAGAGAATATTGCAACAAATTGATATTGTCACATAATACTGTTGCAAATAGCAGAAATATCTAGAGATCATTTTACATTAATTTCTGTGGCAAAAAAGACTATTTATTGCTGTCGCCGATGGGATGATATGCACAGTATTCTCCAAGGAATAAAGCCATTTTGTTTTTAGGAGCAATAGATACCGCAAGTCATTTGTTGTGCAATGGGGTCGTTCCGTACCGGTCTTTCATTGTGCTACCGAGTGAAAGTTTTCGCGTTAACCTTATTCCTGTCCCCCACCTCTCTCTCTGTCTCTCCCTCTCTCTCTCTCTCTCTCTCTCTCTCTCATAAGTATCCGCATGAATTTTTCCGTAGGGTGGGGGCATAGTCAAAATGAAAGGGACGAGGCTTTGAAACGATGCCAGTAAGGTTATGGTTAAACGCAAGCACCCATAATCGGAATTTGTTAGTTTAGTGGTTATTTGTTGTTGTTTTTTTAAATCTTATTGCAGCCACCCCCACCCCACAACAAGAATGTCTTTGAACGTTCTATTTTATTATAATTTTTAAAGAAATGCTCTTGACGTTAAGATAGTATAGCAGAAGGCATAAAGCTGGTAAATTTAATGGGATATGGGGTGGTGGTGGTTTAGAGCTGAAATATTTAAATTTTTCATACCACAGATCTTGTTTCGCTTGTCATATAGATTATACAGGCATGTTTTATTCAGTTTTTCGAGTGATTTTTAAAAAGATTTTATAACATGAGTCTTGATTGCTGTGACTTAAATAGAAGTAAATTTAGAATAATTGCTATTTTCAAACATATTTTTTAATTATAACAACCAACTTTTATGCGCTATTGCTGTTTCTTACCGTCACGAAGTGTAAGTACAGTATTCTCAATTTAGCTTCCAATTTTTCAATTGTGTATATGGGATCGTCACCCGTGACCACTATATCGCAAAAAATTTATTCTCTGCTAAGAATTAAAAATATATGATAAAACTATTTGTTACATAAACGACGCAAAACTTTTACATTTGCCATTGATATTTACATAAATTACCAAAGAAGTTATACTAAGGTGGGAAATTTCGGAGATAAAAGCGAGAAGTTACACTTATGTGTGAAATTTCGGAGATAGAAGCGAGAAGTTACACTTATGTGGGAAATTTCGGAGATAGAAGCGAGAAGTTACACTTATGTGGGAAATTTCGGAGATAAAAGCGAGAAGTTACACTTATGAGTGAAATTTCGGAGATAAAAGCGAGAAGTTACACTTGTGTGGGAAATTTCGGAGATAGAAGCTAGAGGTTATACTTATGTAGGAAATTTCGGAGATAAAAGCGAGAAGTTACACTTATGTGGGAAATTTCGGAGATAAAAGCGAGAAGTTACACTTGTATGGGAAATTTCGGAGATAGAAGCTAGAGGTTATACTTATGTGGGAAATTTCGGAGATAAAAGCGAGAAGTTACACTTATGTGGGAAATTTCGGAGATAAAAGCGAGAAGTTACACTTATGTGGGAAATTTCGGAAATAGAAGCTAGAAGTTATACTTATGTGGGAAATTTCGGAAACAAAAATGCCGGCCTTCAAACAGAGGCAGCTGCATGTTAAAACAAGGTTTAGTTTACTGTGTTGAAATGTTAAATCGTAGTAAATGTCACCGGAGTATTCAAATCTCTTGTTCAGACAAAGTTTTCTGTTTCAATGTTCATGTTGTTTATCGACCATTTCATAGTGGAATTTTATTTTATAGATTTAGAACTCACTTGAGTTTAAATCTGCATCCAGATTGTTTTTAAAACATGTCTATATGAATTGTCCTTAATGGCTGAGTGGGTGTGAGAAAAGTTTATGAGATTGAGAAAACAGTTGTAAAGTTCGGCTTCGTGGCTTTGATGCGGAGGTTGTTGTTGTTATGGGTTGAGCGCAATTTTTATGCACATTAAAGGTAATACGTGACCGCCAGTATATATGATGGAAGAAGAACCTAGGAAAACAAATTAAAGAACCACCGACCCACAGGAAGCTACTTGCCAGCTTTCTCACGTACCCAGGTTGGCTGAGTTCGAGACTCGAACTCATGCGGACACATATGGGGTGTCAGATGAGCGCATTAGACCACACGGCCACCCGACGACCCACGCAGGTCGCAATTGATCCCGAGATCGTAGAGATGAAAAGAGACCGCGTTACCGCTGCCCTGTCCGGGTCCCAAATTCAATGTCATGAGCTACTGAGATCACAGATCGAGGTTGTTGTACCTTTTCTAAGCTGTCGCCCGTAAAGTTAACCGTAAACAGAATTTAGTTCTTTCCGCTCCTACGGCCATCTTTAGTCAACACGCTGTAATATGGTCGATAGAGACGGGTAGATTCGTCACTGAGTGCAGAAAAGTCAAAGTCGAAGATCCTGTGCTGATGTGTTGAACCAATTTCTTTAAAATAATGATTATTAGCTTAAGTGTAATTTTTTATAGTACAAAAACGTTTTACCGATACAACACTGGCTGTCATCTTGCTTTTATTGACATTTCATGTTTTGGGATTAGTATTGTGATCAAGCGATTCTGACCAATGCCGATCACTGCGCATGCCAACAATTGTATCAAAAGGGCCTAGCTTTGTAATCTCTCTGTACAAAAGAGCAACCTATCCGAATGAGGTCTAAGAAAAATGGGTTGGCAAGGAAGAACACAATAGACACATAACAGAGAACCAAAATATGCAACTTCTTTCATAGCTACCACCCAAAATAATGTGTTTAATCTAGTCAATCACTCCATCTCAATGGACTTTTCGTGTTGAATATTTAACTTCTTAGGTTCTACTCATCACAGGGCATTTAAGGGTCAAATCCTTGTTGAGTTTCATTCTATTAGAAATACCATATCATATTCATTGTCTTTATATGATTGTCTTTTTTGTTATATTTTTATTATACATGTTTACATTCATAGTCTTTATATCATTGTTGTTTTTGTTACATATTTACACCCATTGACAAATACATAACCAGAAATACAAACGCAACATTATCAATACAGAAATAGATGACAGATCGATAAGTGTATATAACAAACGTGCATCATATTTTTGTCCAGGTCGTTTTATATCACCTATACAAAAATGTAGCTGGTTTCAAACAACGTAATGTGTTAGCATGCGTTCATATTTATATACCATGAACGCCATTGATAGTTGCGGTTAGTTCTACGCTGATCATGCCTTGCTAATGAATGTAAAGGTCAATTCTATCTTGCCCAAACCAAACCGAGTCGGCATGTTGTGTCTCGTAACTAGAACTGTACACCAAATTCCTCATCACGATATGACCTTTTATGTGTTAATGTACCGATAAACATCAATCAATCATTCTGGCAACATGTTAAGTATGATGACGGAGTAGATACTTTGGACTTTTCCTTCCTTACATTTTAGTCATCACAATGCAGGAATACAATATCTGATTTTCCTTAAAAGATCGTTGTCTTATATCAGCGGAAATTTTGAAAGATTTTCTAAAATCTGAGGAATTTATCAACTATATTGCTACGACTAACAAGGTTTATATGTGTTAAATTTTAAACTTAAAATGTGGTTGAGCATCCTTTCCAGTATATATGGCAGAAATCCTTGATCTTGTCAGACGTATCATAATCAAGCTAACATAACATCTCAATTTGAGGAACAGTTTTTTCCTCGAATTTTAGGGAAATCGGTGCATTATTAAACAATGTAATATTTCTTAAGCAACCACTAATAGTATCAAACTCCTCAGGCTGAATTACAAAGGAGCTTTCAAATAGGTACACAGTGTTGAAGGAATGAAGAAAAGGGAATATGAGACCATAGCTTGATAGAAGAGGTCGACCCATCAACTACAGTTCCTAATTTTGACTAAGTAGATATACTCCAAGATATCTACCTGACTTTGTCGTTTAGTCTTGAGCTTCAATAGGAGTTTTGTAATCAAAAATTTTAAGAATACGAGACCCGTTTTATTGGATACTTTAGTACGGTAAACAGTTCATTAATACTATCGCGATGTGTCAAGATCGAAATCCTATTCAGTCACAAGCTAGTTTATGCCCAAGGGTCTAAGAGAGTCGTTGGCAACTGCAAGATGAAAGCATATATAAGAATCGCTTCTTTGTTTGGATCAAAAGACAGGTTGTCATTCTTAGCAACAGGAGGTCTAAAGGTTAGGACAACAAACTGTTAGGCTTATAAAAATAAAGAATTTACTTAAGACAAGAACGTGAGCTGTTTTCATAAATTCAAGATTGAGAGCAAATGTATCACACTAGTATCGACTACATAAACGACCACGACTAGGACGAGGAACTGTTTAGTAAAACATAAGAACATGCTGTGAGTTTTTTTTATCATTTACAGGACGCACATTAACAGGGGCCAACGCCTCAATTTCTAATAATTTCCAACACAATTTACCATAACTACTTTAATTTCATTATGAAGAGAGTTCCAAAGATGTACCTGCTGAAACGAAATGATGATTGCTGGTACACACTTGTCATGATTCTAGGTATATCATCTCTGTATTTATGGTTAAAGGTACACACTTGTCCACATTCTAGCTATATCATCACTGCTAATGATTACAGAAACACATTCGTTCTGAGTCTAGGTATATCATCCGTCTGTTCATACCTGAAATAATAAGAAGATGTCCTAAGAGATGTTAACTCATATAAATGCGATTGTCCTAATTTGTTCAGAATTTTAGAAATTTTAATTGGACAAAAATTTAGACTGTGATAATGCGATGGTTCAACAATTTGTAGCATAACTTCTGCATAATAATTTCACAGTATCTTCTGTCGTGTTCAGCGTGACACGTAACCATTAAGATTGATGTATTGACTAGGATCTCTATAGCTTGGCAACATGTAATAATTAACCTCTCCTGAGGACTTGAATTTTGATTAGGACGCACTCGGTTACAGGGTAGAGACATTTAGAGTGCAAAGTTAACGATAGGTTTATAACGGTAAATGTCAAGAGTTGAAACCATCCAGGGAAAATTTAATAATACTTAGGCCATTGAAACAGGTTTCGTAAGATTATGCTTTCCAGAATAGTTCATAAAATAAGCGGTCTGGAGAGGATTATTCCGAACTTTTGGCGGTTAAGAAGTAATCCTGATTGACTAAGCTAAACGAAGGCGTGTGTGTTCCAAAAGGGAATTCAACTCATCTCCCTCTCGAAATTATCCATTCCAAGCTTTTATGCCAAAGTGGAAAGTCCGAGGGATTCAGAAGAAAATTAATAAGTAATATCTCTCGTTAAATAAATCGTGCAAGGGACAACAGGTCTGGAACATTGTGAGACCCGGAGCCAGAGGAGAGACAGAGGGAATTCTTTGATGCTAAAGCGATCGAGAGCTAGGGAATGTACAGCCGAAACAATGGCTCTATACCTGATTGCACAGTGGAACGAGTGCAGTCTGCAACCAAGGCAGCTGATGACCAGAAGAATCTAGGAGAGAGAGAGAGAGAGAGAGAGAGGAAAGAAATACAGTAACACCCACCTATCACCAACAGTGATTCGGGAAAGACCGGAAGCACCAGGTGATGCTCATATACGGCAATTTGAGTTCGATCAGTCACTCGATTATATGATGAAATTTGCTCTGTCAGTATAACAGAAGGTCTAATTAAATTTCGCATAAATTTTGTAACTCAATTTGTATGAGACGCGAAATCATTGAAAATGCCATGATCAATTTCACTTTGTGTGTATAATTGATTAAATTTATGTATTTTAAAAACGGGGGCTTGTGTTATTCTATTCTATATCTCTGCCCAGTTCTCTGTTAGTCCATCTCTTAATTTCATATTTTATTTTATTGTTTACTCGATCCAGGCAATAAACCATGGTCAATCATCTCCTAGATAACGATAACCAACAAAAAAAAAAGCGGAGTGGTGAAGCTCACACATCTCCACACATCCTGACAGATAACAAATATTCGCAATAGGCACTGAAGTCATCATATTGCAAAACGCAGTACACTTTCATTAATTTTCCTACTTTTCTGCTCTTTGTTTCCATCCATATTAAGGGACGGTAACTTTAAACAGGGAGCATGAAGGGATGATTGATAGCTGACTTACTCTACCTTCGTAAACCTTTGCCAAGTAGCTTCAGCATATTGCTAATTTGGCAAGTTCTACCTGTAAATAAATGGTAATAAATAGAACGTTCTTTATAACGATTGAACTAATAAAGTAAATCAAAGCAAAGCCCACACCAGTTCAATACTGATACATCTGGCGTTAATCTAAGGCTTGCACGAATTGGCGGATATATAATTCTACCTGGACCTTTATAATAGAGGAACAAATATCTTCAAGTTTGTGAGTCCTCTACTGTTTGAGATTTTTTTCCATTTCATTTTGCATGTACAATTATATTACTTCTGTGTTATCTCTTTTGAAGATCCCATTTTCCATATTATCTCAGTGACATACAACTTAACTATCTGCTGAAAAAAAAACATAAAAAAAAGAACGTAGAGCATGGGTATATTTAGAAGCGCTGTGTCTCTTTATGTTTGCTACTCGATAGACGGGTTACAGTGTATGTGATTCATTGATCAGCCAGAGAACAAATGGAAGTTTAATGTAAATGTGTTGCTGTGTCTTCGCCTTAATATTTCCTCCTTTTCCTCGAGAAATATAAAGTTCAAAATCGAAAGCGAAGGCTGAAACCACTCTTACGAAACCTCAAAGGGAATCACCCATTCCGTGTGAGGAGGTAGATGTTAAGAGGAGGTTAAACACATTGATGAAATGAAGAGAAGGGAACCTCACAACCTGACCAGATGGAAGAGGTTTTATTGAAGGGAGTCGATCATTAAGGAGACGTTGTATTGTATTTCTGATAACGTCTGTACCTTATTGTCCTATACCAAGTCTAAGAAAACGTTGTCAAACGGTTTTCATCAACAAGTTTGTCCCATTACATTTGGAATACGACCAACTTATATTAGAAGATTGATTTTGTTACAATAATGTTTTGCAAACTGCTTTTTTGTCATGAAATTCAATACAGACAGCTGTAATTTGTCTTATCGTAGATATAATCCAGTATTCCAGCTTACTTCGTGGTTATAATCTCGAGCTGAATTTTTTCTCTCAGGAAGTTTGAAGAGTACGGATCCAATTTCTTTGACACATTGATGTAAGGTTTCATCAATGCATTGTCATTGAACGCTCAAAGCAGAGAAAACAAATGCCTCTTTGTTACGTTCAAAAGACAACTTATACTTTTTGGTAACACGAGATCAGTGCTAAAGGTTACGTCAGACTCTTGCTTGGCTTATACAGAAAAGAGTTTACTTAAGATAAGATGTAAATTTAAAGAAAATATACGATTTTATGTTATGATATTCACACTTTTTTAATCGAAGGGAAATCAAAACGCTTTAACGAAAACTTGCATTACAGAAATAGTAAATCAACAGTAGCTCCGTCAGCTATTTTGTCGACGATACATGACCCCCCCCCCCCGAATCAAGGTAACATAAGACCCTAATGGATGATGCTGGTAAAGGATAGGGCTAAAATGTTACAATCAAATGTAAAATTAAGACTTACAAAAACGAACAAATAGTGTTGCTGACAAGGGTAACTATTAGGGCAAATTGAACAAGTACAGCATGTAACTTATATAACAATGTTTGCCATCATTCATGTTCATACAAACTTGCATACAAACATACATCCCACCAACCAACCAACCCAACCAACCAACCCAACCAACCAACCAACCAACCAACCCATTACATGTCTTTTTTAAAAAAAATAATCAAACTGACATAAACACAAACATGCAAAATCTAAAATACTGTTAATACAAGCACACAAATGAAAGGCTGTAATCTATTAATACTTTCCCCACCTTACTCCCACCCTATCCCTCCCATGTTGCCTAGAGATGTAGAATATTCCCAGCACGCCCCACCGCATTTCGTGAAAGGCGACTAATATGTAAAACATGCCCAGTGAGCCTCACCGCATTTCGTGAAAGGCGACTTAAATGTAGATTAGGCCACAAACGTCCTCCTGCATGTTGCAATAGGCGACTGTTGGAGACAGTGTAATAGGTGGCTCCATTGTTTGCGTGCCGGTCTAGTGGCCGAAAGGGTGCTGCCTCAAATCCTATCATTATAGCAGTACGGACTGGCAACTATGGTGTGGCATTGTGAAAGGCATTTTACTCCAGTTGCCCTTGCACTAAATGCGTGTGTTGCTGTGCCGTAATCTGCCAAAACCACAAAAGTAGAAAGCAAACACAATGCATGGAAAATGAAACACAATTAAAATCATAAGCTAAAAGTGTACAGTTAAGCAACGGAACGTGCTGGACTTTAAAAGAAAACACAACAAGGACAAATGAATTGTGCATGTAACACAGTCAAACATATGTTAAAATAATCATCATTTGCAGGCAGTACATGAACACGAGTCACCAGCACAATTTAAAGATGGGTCCATACCTGAACGAATGAGAAGGATTTGTAATATGTACTGAGCCACGATGATGCGATAGTTTCATGTTTCAAAAGCTCCACAAGCAATATTTGTACGAAGCTTCAAGGACGAAACTTTAGGCTTTTTAATAAAGATTTCGCAAGAGTAACTTAAATGAATATGTGCAAAGTACAATTCTCTTTTTTTGTTGTTGATATTTTTCCTGTTTTCTGTTATTTGTTTGACCATGTCACATCATGGAACAGTAACTGAAAATGGAAAAGATGATGGGTTAGTTGATAGCACATTTAATTCAGGTTTTGCCAAAAGTTTCAGAATGTTGCTGATTTGCCAAAAACTAGGTTTAATAATATATGGCAATAAACAGAACGGTCCTTGTGTAATTTAAAAGCACATAAATGGCTGTAAGGGTCATAAAGTTGTCGTCAAAGACAAGTCTACACCAGTTAAAGGTAATACAATTCAAGAAATACACCCATTGGCCTTAATCGAAGGCTTTTACGAATTGGAAGACACTCATCACAGGTAGTATAATTCATTAGGGATATACTGAAGGTCTGTACGAATTAGAAGACACTATTTTTTTTACTTGCCAAGACACGTGATTACCCTGTTGAATATTTCATACTGTATCATATCATCCAAAACTATAAATATCTTGCAATATTCAAACTTTATAAATGCTTTCTTGAGATTCATAATGGAGGACATTGTCGTTTTGCTTGTGTGGCTAATACAGTTAGAGGCATTTTCTGTTTTAGTTTAATGCTGTAATTCACCGTATTTATTCATAAAACGATGCAGCTTCCAGGCTTTCTCGCTTACAGTCAACTTTGTCAAATCGCTCGGTGGTTCACCATTTTTAAAGACAACATCTTGGTTTTATTTTTGTTGGCTTTCACACTCGTATAAAGACAAAACTGCTCTATGACGCGTATTTTTTTTTGGTGTGATGTTATTACTGTGTCCCCTAAATTTCCTAATTATATGCAAATTACTAACTCAAATAATTAGGTATTTCAGTATTAATAAAGACACCAATTAAGAATGTCAGTATTAATATAGACACAAATTAGGTATATCAATATCAATAAAGACACCACTTAGGTATATCAGTATTAACAAAGGCACCACTTAGGTATATCAGTATTAATAAAGGCACCACTTAGGAATATCAGTATTAGAGGTTAAATATGTATAAATTAAATGAAGATATAATGGAACATCAAAACGTGGCTAGATGGAAGACCTTTTTTGCTTAGGGGAGTTGATCACTCAGAGAGAGAGAGAGAGAGAGAGATTGCGCTGTATTTGTGAAAACGTGTGTATCCTTAACGTTTTCCTGTCTCTACATTCGTAGACTTAGTAACAAAAAACGTTGTAAATGAGTTAATGAGTTATACTTGTTTTCTTTCACATGTTGACCCATGTCGTGATGTAAGACCAAGGAATTTGTGAAGATTTATTTTGTTGCAGTTTTGTTGTGCAATCTTTCTATTTTGTTCGTGAAATGAAATCGCAGTTTAAAATTCCAAAAATATTCAAGATGTAACTTAAGTAAACTGAGAATAAAAAGATTTTCGGAAATTTCAAAACTCTGGACGTTGTACAACATATTGCTAACATTAATTTCATCACGTGCACGTGCGCGCAAGAAAAAGTTTGTTTGGCGCATTTGCCTTTCGGCCATGGCATAATGATGATGTCATTTTTGTCACGTGCTCTAAACTCTGACACTGACTTCCAACTGAATAGAATGTTTTTGCCTATATATACACGAAAATAAGACTAGTTTTCATAACATAAAAAATATCATGTCTTTACTTAGCATGACTGAACGGCAAATGTCTGGCTTATATATTTTAGATACAGACAAAACTACATATGTGTTTTGTTCCTAGTGGGCGAGACGTATGTTCCTATGCTGTATCAAACGGGTTTATTCCCCTTACTCCGAACAAAACACATGTTTTGTATTTATTACATAACCCCTTTTTATTCACGTATTATTTTTTAAAAAAAGGCCTGGATACTTACTTTACAGCCGCATCGTCCATCTGTCTGTCTGCATTGCAGACATGATGATTTACTCTTTTGCTTTTAAATTTTCTACAATGTTGTATATATGAATGAATTTAAACTGCAGTCATGGACAAGCATTTTTTTCCTCTCACTTTCTTCTCAAACAAATCATTTTTGGGGGGATAAGTAAATTATGCTTTTTCTGACACCTGAATTTTTATACTCTTCTTCCAAGTAAAGTTCACAGATTAACAGCAATTAAATATATTCAGTTTATACGGGAAACTCATTAATTTACAATACTTTCAAACACTATATCTGCATATTTTCATTTAATACCAGAATTTATGATGTATTGAACTTAAAGGTGATAATTAAAGCATAACATTTTAAGAAAACGAAGATCCTTTTTCTAACCTGCCGACTAGATTTTTTATATTCTTCTGGATATATTTAACACAATAATTCAAAATAATATTATGCTGTTTACTTCTCTTCGTTTTCGGTTTTAACTTTAAAATGTAAACAACCGTACACTTTGCGCTTGTACCCTAGCGATGAAAAGTCTCGACAACATTGTAACAAGATGTAATGTAATTCTTCTAGATTTTTATCATAGTCAAAGAAAAATTGCTTTCTGCAACATGACGACTTTTATATTGCAAATATTTGTCAGTGTTAACCTTAGATTTAATAAGCAAATTCGATTCCTCGATAAGATTCAAAGACAAACTGAAAGTTCCTCCATTTAAACCTCCTCCTTAAAAAATTCTAAAAAAGACCATAGTTTTGAAACCTTAAATGGATTTTGTGTAAGTTTACGAACATGCATGTTAAGCAATGAAAGTACAGGGTGAGGCAGATTCTTGAAATACATACATGTTCTCTTTGCCAGTGTTCAAGATTTAAGATCCACCATTAAGGTGAACATGACAATAATGTACCTTACCACGGATTGAGGAGCCCCAGAGTGGCCGAGTGGTCTAAAGCGCTCACCGTTACGGATCGCTGCCATCTCAGCTCTGTCTGCGTGGGTTCGAGTCTCGGGTTCGGCCTATGTGCGTATGTGAGAAAGCTTGCCAGTAAATTATCATGGGTCGGTGGTTCTTTCCCGGGTTTTCCCGGGTTCTTCCTCCGCCATTAATACTGGCCGCCATGTATAGCCTCCCTTGTGCTGAAAAATGGCGTTAAACCCCACAACAACAACAACAACAACAACCACGGATTGATATCTGACCTAATTCGTAGATTCCTACCAAGAAGTCATCTCTCTCTCTCTCTTTGTCTCTCTCTCTCTTTTTGTCTCTCTCTCTCGAATGATTCTGGTGGCCGATGCATCAAAGGCGCTCGCTTTAAAAAAAACATTCGTATCTCATCTCTCCGAGTGGACTCGAGTCTCGGTTCAGCCAAAGTAGGTATGTAAAAAAGGTTGCCGTGGGTCGGTGGTTCTTTCCGAGGTCTTCCAGAGTTCTTCCTCACTATATATACTGGACATAGTTTATCAAATGCTGAAAAATGGCGTTAAACCCACAAACCAAGCCAACACTCCCAGTAGTATATGGGGGCTATATAGCGACAATGATAACCATATAAAAAAGGTCGTGGGGCTGTATGGCGACAAGGTTATTACAGACCCCCTGGGGTTGTAAAGCGACAATGGGAATTTAACATGGGGAATATTGGGGCTGTATAGTGACAAGGGAAAGTGGGGTTGTTGTTGTATAGGGACAATATGAATGGAACAGGCGATGTGACGTCATGGTACTGAACATTGGTAACAATGTAGCTAGGGGCTGGCTTCAGTTGGTTGTTGTTGTTGTTGTTGTGGGGTTTAACGCCATTCATAGGCTATACATGGCGGCCAGTATTAATGGTAGAGGAAGAACCCGGGAAAACCCCGGAAAGAACCACCGACCCACGAGAAGATACTGGCAAGCTTTCTCACATACCCACATTAGCTTCAATTGGACCAAACAGCTGGGAAAAAACCTATAACGCTTGGCGAAGCGGGACTGGCGGGACAGATACATATATATATAAGACATACAACACATAGACATAGATTGGTGAACATCAAACACATATATGGCAAAGAGAATAAATATTTTTTCGAGGCATATGACCGGCCCTGAAAAGGGCCCCTGTTTTTTGTCTTTTTTTTTGTTAACATCATTACTTTAACATAGAGGGCATCGCATTCGTCTTCTTCTCTTTTTCAAACTTCTTCAGACTTCTGGACCGTATGAGGACTCTTCAGACAGCCTTGTCTCTCCACAGAGATTCTTCTTTTCCACACGCTCGTATCGGTGATCCGGTAGATTGTCCATGATGATCTGACATACATGGATAAGTCTGTATGGAACAGCATCAACGATGCGAAGGTAGATGATTCAACGTTAGTCCACATCTTGTGACGGGAACAGGTGAAGGGAATTTAGTGAACTGCGATTATTTATATTGGAATAGCGGATCGAAACAGATTGAAATTTTTCACCAATTCCAAAACACGTTACAAAATTCAGTCAGAGTGCTGAGTCTGTTTTCCAATCAGAAAACAGCTGACTGTGAAGTCACATTCCCTATATAGATACGCTAGCGTCAATGAGCAGTGAGTGAATCAATGCAACATGACGGAATCTAAGAAGACAATTAATTGGGGTGTATCGGCAGCGGAGAAGAGAAGCGATGGTATACCAGCGGCTACCAAAGTCAACACAGTTTTACTGCCAGAAGAGACCGATTTTAATTGGGATTTAATCGATTTTCTTTCTTCTTCGCAAGAATTTGTTCCGGTAACAGTACCTTCGGCACCTTTTCATTCGTTACCACACGTCGATGATTTTAAACAGAGATAGAAAGAAGAATTGGAGAAATTTTTACAGCAGAAAGAAGCAGAACAAGCTTTTCTCCTTCAACAGCAACAGCGAGAAGAAGAAGATGCAAGAAGGAAACGACAGGAAGAAGCACCAGAGAAGAAACGAAGTCTAAGAGAGAGGGAGGACAGTGAAAGTCAAACGGTGACGGTACTCTTAGATATTTTGGCAGAGTTAAGGAGTCTGAATCAAATGTATCAGACTTCTTTATTACGACCCAAAAGAAAAAGAACTTCTCGAGCCAAACAACTCAACCCTGTTGCTACACCTGAGATACCACCCCTAGTGATTTCTACCAAATCATTGACAGGAACAAGTCCAGAAGTAGGCCTTGGCCTTGCCAAAGGCATACGGCAGTTAAAGCGGATTGCGACCCGTGTGTGTGAATGTATGAGTGTAGGTCCTCATTCTAAGAAATCAAAACCAAGAGACACTTACATTTTCTGTCTGGTCTATTCTGGTACAAATTTTACAATCCAATTCACAACACAACACACAACACTTTAAAAAGTTCGTAGACTTCTTCTGTGTCTTTGATCACTCTCTCTGTTTTTTGATGTTCTTCACGTTCACAAGTTTTCCTCCTCTTCTTCCTCGCTTTCTTCTCGTCTTCTTTTCTTCTCTTTTTCTCTTTCTGACCGTGTCTGGGTTCTTCATTTTGGGAGGGTACCTCAGTAGTATATGGGGATACATTGGCGTCAATAGAAATCCCAGTCATAAAAGTCGTGGGACACTTTGGCGTTTGGGGAATTTAACATGGGGAAATTTAAAATGGAGTGAATGGGAACTGAACAAAGCGACAAGAGATTGGGCCACTTTAGCGTCAATGGACATTAACGTTAAAAATGGGTATATCAAAATTGGCGTCAGTAGGAATTGAACATTGGAATGTCACCTGGAGGTCAATGGGAATTGAGCATTTGTGCATTCCTGAGGTTTATAGGGTCTAAACTATTTATAATGTGAAATGTATTTGTAGGGAGAAAGGGTTGATAGGGAAAAAATAGACACGCAGAAACAAATAAATACACATCCTAACACACAGAAAAGAGGACAGATATGTTCCAAAGAAAGACTCACAGATAGAATAGAGACTCCAATAAGAAAAGTGTATTGTATGGGTACAAAACATTTATTCAGTTATATACATGGACTCTCTGACCTGTGCTAGGATCTAAGCACTATCCATTTAATTAATACATAAACATTTGGACATGAAACAGACATATTTACAAGTCAACGTATTTACATCTCATAACTAATGCCATTTTCTCTCACGCTACATTAAATATTCAACTTTAAGAAAAAGCTAAAACAAATAAAAACAATCAGTTTATGTTTCTCTCTATATCCGTCACACACATTGTTTAAAATCTAGTCAGCTACCACTTGTATCCCAGCGTGGATGATTCCCATCACATACTACCTTTCATTCGTAAAGCTGCTTATATGTCCATAGTGCCTGGTACACATATCTGTAAGCAGACCAATTGCAGTCATTGTCTTCTTCCCATGGAGGTACAACGCATGGTCAATTTTCCATCGGTGTTGTCAATTTTTTCTCTCATCGTCCGCACGTCTTCATTAGCTCTCAAAAGTTTGGAAGAAATTATTTCTTCAGGTGTAATACTCCCAATACATACAGGCAAGTTCAAACTGTACTCATACATAGATAGGCTCAAACGACCTCGATCTTTAACTTGGCACTGACGTTTGCGTTCCTCTAATGTGAGTCGAATAAGTCCGTAATGAAACCTGCTGCTTACTAGGAAGGAATGTCAGACGCGAAGTCTTTAAATTTCACCGTGTAGATGTACGTTGTCGTCCTAAATGTTCTCGAAATCGCTGTCTGAGTCATTGGATGCTAAAGTACTCCTTTAGGTCTACTGAATCCTTTTCTTTCTTGGACGCACTTTGCTGTGACTGTATGGTGGTGGTGAAAGAGGCCAATTATGTTTGTTCCTGCTCTTTTTCATATGCGTAGAGTGATCCATCTTTCTCGTCGCTTGTCCTCGCAATGAAGTGTCGTTCTTGGAAGTCGTCCCCTTTTTAGACTGGGTAATGTCAGCGTGTTTATAAGGTAAAGTCTTGTAGTCTGGACGTTGCACTGGTTGCATATAGTTTTCCATGGCGTTAGTAAATAAACAACTAAGATGTGGTACAACATTGGTGACTAGATCGTGAGGCACAGCATCGCACCCGAGTTTCTCGTTGGACTTGAGTCTCTCACTCGTTTACTGCTGTGTTAAAGTCATACTTCTTGTTGGGGACTATCGTCTTCGAACCATTTTTTGTTATACCAGTATGTCAGTAAGGACACGTCGATATTGGTCAGCATATAAAAATGGACAATGTCCAAGACCGATAGTTCATTTTAACTACCAAGACCAAGCGAGAAAGATGAATACTTTTAAACAGACATCATTCAAGTTCGGTCAACCTCTAGTGGAATGCATTGATGTGCCTTGCCATGAGAGCGATGCAGTATGCTGTAACCTCATTATCACATCTCAGAAACTTTGCTATGGCTACAACTACTGCTACACCTACCATGGAAGGTGATGTTGAGCGTGTCAAACCTGACCTTACAGAACACCTTATCACTTTACTGATTTTCATTGTCAATGTCGTCCTCCACGTGAAGCGATGCAGCTACCACTCTGCGGATGTCATGCAACCCTAAGTTAACACCTGCGGATTTTACCTACCTCATTGAAATGAGCATGTGAAAGACGAATATTCGTTCCCTATGCGTTTTCCTGAATACTGCAACTTTGAAAGTCGATTCCAAACGTTCCAAAGAAAATGGCCAAAATATCTGGGAGGACCTACCCACGAAGAATTAGCCAGAGCCGGATTTTTATACTTGGGCGACAGAGATAAAGTCGACTGATTCAATTGCGGTGTGTCACTTCACGAGTGGGAGCAGAATGGTTTGGCTTACCTGGAAGATGGTAGACGGTCTCCGGATTGTCACCACTTACGTTTAGTGGGACGATCTTAGTAATCTCTGGATGGATACTTTACAAGAAAACATTATTGGTTTGCCTGTTGCGAGAACGCATTTACCGAAAGCTGGTGAAAATACAAGTGAAACGCAAAGAATAATTGCATCCAATTACGTCACCGATGTTTAAACCACTGGTACCTGAATACTACAAGAGGACTGAATAAGGTGAAAGTGTTTCAGTTGTCAGACATTGTTAAACCGGACGTGGGGGGAAAGTATATGTTTGTTGTGACTGCTTCTTTTTACTACAAGGAAGACATACTGCAACGAATTCCAGAAGGATAGTTAGAGGGTTGAAAAAATCTTTCACACAATGTAAAATTTATTCAATAGGAAACTTCTGAACGGAGTGTGATGTGAAAGTTAATTACTAAAACATTTAGATTCGACACTAGAGTACGATCATCTCTGTGCAGAAATTGCACTTATTGCCTCCGACAAAAGACACTGCCGTGAATGTCTAGTTTAGAAGAGTACAGTCACAAACTCCCTTGGAGCTAGGAGAACGCATTTACCGAGAGTTGGTCAAAATACGTTACGTCATCAATGTTGGAACCACTGGCACCTGAAGGGTATAAGAGCACTGATTCACTTGAAAGCGTTCCATTGGTTAGACATTGGTGAACCGCGTGAGATTCATAATGTTGTGGGTGGCACTCATTCTTCTTACAAGGTGATCCTAATACATCGAATTCCAACGGAAGAGTTAGATGATTACAATAAATCCTTAGAAGAACTATTCTTGGTTCAAGAGGAAACTTTTGTTCGATCTGTGGTGTGTGAGTTAGTGACTAAACACTCTTGGTACGAAACTAAAATAAAACCGATGTTGTTCAAAAAGTACACTTATTACTTGACACAAAAGAGGGTATAAAAACGGGCTACCATGCCACGGTCTTTATCGGCGGTGAAACAACATATTCTATGAAAGGAAATCAATGAGAGTATTCAAAAGGTGGAGGATTACCAATACTTATTACAAAAATTGTGTCCCATGAATTGGGGTCAACGTGTGGTGTGTGTCTTAGTGACCTGCTTTCTTGGATTTTGTTTACCAGTCGAATCAGTGTAGACTATTTACGAACAGTACTTGCCACCAAATAAAGCATGAAAGTGGTCCCTATAAATGTCCACGAGAGACCTTGCGTTTCCATCTGGATACTTCTCGACCTCTTTGGAAAATATTGATTCGTTAACTTTTAGGTACTGAATATGTGTACGAAGATGTGTGCGTAGCTTATGACTTACACCCTCACTGGACAGATGTACGTGACGGCAAAAATTGGGGTTTCGAGGCTTGGACTAAAGAATTGGTCAATTATACCTAAGAGTTGTGATCCTAAATTCAAATGTTCAGTGAAAAATGTAACTTTTAAACCTGTGTTAGTGACAGTGCCAGAAGAAGTAGAACCCGTCACCGAGGTCAACCACTCCCTCCAGGACAGGACTGTCATGGACATTCCCGAAAGTCCATTCCGGGAGGACACCTGTGTGACGATACCCAATTTACAGACTGTACGAACATCACACACTCTCCCCAGGACACCTTTATTACCAAAAATAGAGACTTGTGCATACTCCACTTTAATCGCTTTGATATGTATTTTATAGCTGTACTTAACCATATGGCTTTTATGTATTTTTGTTTTGCGTGTTAAAATAATCAACAAACGTGTCCTAAAAAAATTATAAAAACTCTTGTCTTGTTTGTCATCGTGTCAAAAGTGACATCCAGACACTATGGCTACCTCCACTGACTCTGCTCCCTTTTCCTCTACTTTCAAAGTCATCGAAGAACACTTATATTGTGCTAGTTGGGAGGTCGTGTATCTTCGCCATCCCTTTACATGTTAATTGCCGGACCCAGCGGTTCAGACAAAAGTGAATTTGTCCAACGTTTGGTTGAACATAAACATCATTTCATTGATCGACCACCTCAACGGATCGTGTGGTGTTACAAAGAGTGGATATCGGCGTACAGCCTCTAGCGAGAAATTCAATGCATCGTGTTTGTGGAAGGCATTCCTGGCGAAGACGACGGGATCGTGTCTGACCCCAGCCAAACCCATCTGGTCATTTTCGACATGTTAGGAGAAGACGAAGAAGAAATTAAACTGTGGTTTACGTGCAAAGGGCATCATCGTTATGCCAGTGACATTTACATCAGCCAAAATTTGTTCCAACAAAATGAAACTAATCGCACCATCAGTCTCAATGCTCATTACGTGGTCTTGTTTAAAAGTCCTAGAGATACGTCACAAGTACAAGTCTTAGCCAAACAGTTAGGAACGCTTTGACTGACTCATGCATACGACGATGCCACTCAAACCACACGCGCCAATTTACCCGTTGATTTAAAACCGACCACTTCCGATTATTTGCGATTTTGTACCCATCTGTTTCACCAGTGGTGCCAGGACGGAGGGCCTGTCGTGTACACGTCCCCGTCGTCGACTTTAAAAAAAAATCTATATCAACCTCGGACACTTTGGGTCTGTATGACAGTGTCAACATGACGTCCCTTTAGTCTCATCTTCCCGTCAAATTGATTCGTGCCTTGTTCAGCATCAGTCGCGAAAAGAAATCCACAAAGCAGTCTTCCGATCGTTTACGGTCACAGCACATCAATTACTGCAAGGCATCAGTCACATTCCACATCAAACTAAACGCTTTTTTGACAGAAATGAAAGTAGCCTTGACGCAACTGGCCGATCCACGCATCGACACTCAAACTAAAAATCAAATCATTTTGAAACCTGGAGGTAGCGGTTCTCTAGTAAGTTTCGTCATTCGCTCCCTCTTAAAATGGGAACCCAATACCCCCAAAGTCCTCTTCAAGAAAAACGCCACTCCCAAAAAAGACAAACGGACCCAAAAGAAGAAAAAGAGCAACTATGTCAAGACTAGGTCACAGCCACAGAAAAAGAAAATCCACAGAAAAAAAGCCCCCAGAAAACAGCTTCTTCCGCAAGAGAGGCACTTCGGCCAGGACGCAACATTATATTCGCAAACAACAACCTGTAGCAACGTTGACCCCGTCTCCAGTAGCCTCAGGTTCTTCCATTTCTCCGTTGCTGGTGATGCCTGCTAAGACCAATTTTACACCCGTTCTTCGTCATTTGATGAAACAACGAAAACTCGCATATCTAAGAACTTCTACTCCAGCGGTGACATCCACCTCCTCTTTAGCTCCATTATCAGCTGCTCACAAAGTACTAGCCCCCAAAATCAAAGTCCAAGAGAAATTGGGCATGTTACAGAGTTTACTGTATTTATCCAAGCAAGAACTGTCACGATTTAGTCCTTTGCGAATCCCTCCACAACGTATGATGCCTGTCATCAAGTTTATACGACGTAAAGACAATCAGTGGCGACGCATTCCAGTATCAAAAACATGATGCAAAGGATGGGGATCAGTGTTTTTGTGCTCCTGAACACCAAAAGATGCCCCCTAAAAGAACCGCACATCGTTACCACTATTGTCGTTCTTCGGTCCAGAAAGTAAAAGCAAAATTACAAGGACAGTCACGTCATCCAAAACAAAAACGCTTAGCCAAGCATCGACGTCACTCACAGGAAAGACACAGTCGTCAAAAGAAAAATAGGAGCAACCAAAATGTAGAATTCTTTGGCGACTTAGGAAAATACATCGTCACCTTTTTGACGAAGCAATAGTATATAAAAAGAAAAGATAAAAGGATTGTTGCCAAGTCATCGACATCTGTGTGTTTCTGGTGTGTGCCCTGGAACCGACAAGCAAAGATGTCACCCCCCAGATAACATCCTTCTTCACTCCCAAAAGGAATGAAAAAGAAAGGACTTCCTCCTCGTTTAGTCAAATATTGGGACGTATTGTCCGACGTGTCTAAAACCTCTCCACTCATGCGAAAACAAATCATTCAAACAGCCTCCAAAGACGTCATCGATACATGTGCGAACGTTGTTTGAATGTCTTGAAAGGCACGATACCTTTGTTTAAACACCAGAAGAAAAAAAAATGCTTAGACAAACATCGTCACGATCTTCGCCAAATTGTTCAAAAGAAAAGACCCATCCGTCAAAAGAAAAATATGTTGGTGCAAATGCGGAGGATTTTTACCACTGTTAGGACTTCTTAACAAAGCAATAGTAGGGTCTACGTTGGGGCTCCTGTGAAGTGTTTTACCCGCCATAGCTCCCAGATAAAAGGGACAAGAAAATAAAAGGAACCTCTGGAGTTAAAAGATCTCAGACATGACCATTGAATGAAAGGACAAAAGCTTGCTTTAGTGCCTTACAAACGATGAATGGAGTACGATCGGTGGCAAGAACAAAGGACCCCGCATTTATCTCCCAATCCTCATTTGACTGAGATGTCTCAGTTACAACACGAATTGCAATCGTTGATGGATCTCAGCGATTTGTCCGCAACGGAACAATTGCAAAAGTACGGTCAAATGTTGCAAAGTCTGCATCTCTTTCACCAGAAAGCTTTTGACATATCTGAAAGATTTTAAGGCCCTGATGAAAAGTCCGCCACCACCACAACTACCCCCAGTGACCAAGAGAGAAACAGGAGAAGAAGAAAAGTTTAAAACTCCACCAGACAAAGTATGCAAGTTAACAACATCCTACATCCAGAATTGGATGGATTAAAAATATGACAGCTACACCCTCCTCCACAAAAGAGAAAAGGAAGGTGAAGACAGAAGTGAAAAAAAAAACCAATTACCCTTGTTCAGACATCCTCCACCTCGACACATATCGCTCACCGGACACGCAAAGCATTACAAGCCAAGAAAATACCACACTAAAAAAGAGTAGCATTAGTGAAGAGTTGGTGACTTATTAGCAAAATGGAGAAGGTGTTAGCCAGCATCTAATACGATCCAGCCCATCCTGCAGGTTACGGAGGAGTTCAGAAAATGTATAGTCCTGACAAAACTCGAAGTCACACTCGAGTGGAGGGCATCGATCATCAATAGCAAGCCGATTTAGCCGATGTCTCTCATCTGGCCACCTACAATCATAGCTAAATATATTTTTTGTGTGTCATTGAAGTCTTTTCCAAATTTGCCTGGGTCGTGCCATTGGCTTCAAAATCGAGCAGTGAATTAGTGAGAGCCCGAAAACTGGTGTTGAAACCAACTGGTCCTCACCATTTTCGATGCCAAACCGACAATGGCGCCAAATTTCTGAACCAAGCTTTCCAAAAGGAATTAAAGAAACGTAACATTGATAGTTTCACCACCGAGAATCCCGAAATCAAAGCCAGCATCGTGGAACGTTTTCAACGAACCTTGAAAGAACGCATGTGGAAGTATTGTACGCATCAACACACAATCAAGTACACTGACGTCTTACCGCACTTGTTTCAAGCGTGCAACCAACCTTACCATCGAAGCATCGGACGTGCCCCCCAAGAAGTGACTCCCGACAAGGAAGTAACCGTTTTTTAACGCCTGTTTGGTAAGTCCAAGACGGTGGCTGTCCCCAAGAAAAGTGGAGTGTTGGCAGCAGAAGATTGGGTGCTCATTAGCAAAACCATACGTACTTTGGACAAAGGTTACTTACCAAACTGGACCATCGAATTGTTTCGTGTCACTGAGAGAGGACGTGGCCGTTATCGTCCCGTCTATAAATTGGAAGACATGAACGGGAAAGTATTAAAAGGAACGTCTTACTTGCCCGAATTACAACGCGTAATCAAAAAGGAAGACAATGTGGACGACATCGAAAGCATTCTCGAACGAATACCCCGAAAAGTGGAGAAAAGTCGTGTCAAAGAAGTCAAAGTACGTTGGAAAGAATATCCTGCCAGTTTTGTCTCTTTGGTTGACGCTTCGCAAGTCATCGACTATAAAAAGAAGTAACCATCGTGCCCTTCAACACAGCCTCAGCGCTATCTGTATGGACGAACGTTTATTCTGGAAGCTGATCACCAACCACTTGCATATTTGGCCCAAGCTAAATTGACAAATGGACGTTTAATGAGATAGTCATTTTTTCTTCAGCAGTATCAAATTCAGTTGCGTTACATTAAGGAAAGCGCCAATGTAGGAGCAGATTTTTGAGTAGACTAATTGATTCTGAGGTGAAGAGTTCACTTCAGGACATATAAACAATAACTGGAAACGAATGCAATTTCAAATTTGGAGAGCAGAATCCCATATTTTACTCTTAAAGTGGGGGGGGGGGGCTATGTAAAGTGTCGGATTTTGAATTGTATTGAACCTTAAAGTTGAATGCATTAAGCATTAGAATTTTATCTCATTTAAGCCAACAAGTCATTGTGAAGGGTCACTTCGACCGTTCTTCTCTTCTCCCCCTATCATGTCATTGTTAAAACTTGAAAGGCTAGCGTTTATGACCCAGTGAGATTTGACCAAGGCGCTGCAACGCTGTCCTGAGAAAGTAAACATTTGAGCTACCAACCGTAACCACTTGATAGGAACTCGTGTCAAATTATCGTTTTCAAAGGAAATTTATATGCACCGTAGTTCCCAGATTCTAGTCTGTCTAAATCTGACCAAAGAAATGATTATCTTGGAATAATTTAGGAAACACTGCTTTCGATTGGCAGAGTAAATGATGGCGTACACTTTGAAAGTAATGTGAATTTAAAGTGACGACCTTGGTTGAAATTCTTTAGTATTAAATTTTCTGAGAAAAGAAGAGTGGCTCGAGGAAGCATAAGAAGAATAGTGCTTCTTAAACAAGAAAAAGGGTCCAGGTGGATGTCTTGTAAGAAAAGACAGGGTTTAGTGCTAGGACACAAAATTTCTGAAAGAGAACAGCATTAAGGTACGCAATTTTAATTGTCCACGTAATTTTCTATTTTTGATTGTTTGTTTTATTCAAATGTGTCTGATATGACTAGGATCCATATTATGTATTGTTTATTCAGTTTCATGGAAATCTGATGATGCTAGAGTTGTTATGCAATTTATCTCTTTAATTTTGCAGTTACTAGCTCATTGATAGAAATGACGATTACATGCGATCCAAATTTTCATATGTGTAGGATTTCATTGGGTTATATGAAATAATTTTCTTTGTCTGTTAGGACGATATTGATTATCGTGAGTTAACGATAATTGCATATTTATATCTGATTTTTTAAAGTTTAAATAATCTTGCAATATAGGAATTGCTGTGAACTAGAATTTGTGAATTGTTTGCAATAGTAATCGAGCATATGGTAGAGTAGGTAAAAAGATATGATAGCGTTAGTTATACCTCTAACGTGTTAATTATCGCTGGTCACTGTGAAGCGAGGATGATGTTCTATCAGATTAGTTCAGAATTTATGCAGTGTGGATAGCTACTATGCTTCTGAGTAACGTAACTGAGGGAATTTTATGTACGTGTATAAAGTGGTACATATAGAGTTTATGGGGTAATTTTGTCCTTTAAGGAAGCAGCTTTCTGTGGATAGACGGGATAGTCCGAAGACGGAAGTCCGAAAACCGAAAGTAGTGGTGAGTTCGGAATAAAGGACTAGGAAGTCCAGATAGAGGTGAAGCGTAGAGAATAGGAAGGCGCTAGAAAATAGGAAGACCTTGATACACGGTCAAGGGAGGAAGGTGATACAAACAGTCGTGGACATGGCGCTCTTGTCACCACTCGTTATTATGATGAAATAAATCCAAATTAGACACTGCTATTAAATTCTGTTGACATAACTTAGATTGAACTGGAGTTGCAGCTATTAATTTTTATTTATTAAATGTTGTTATTTTCTTGTCTAAGGGGGTTCGTATTGCATTATTTCTTCCCAATAGTCTAGCTCAGTTCTCTGTTGATATTCTATCTTTCCACTCCGACCGGGCTATAAAATCGAGGGAGGTCATTCCCCTGTTAACGCCAGCCAAATGTAATTAACGGCCCCTCTTACTAATAGGGCGACGTTATATATATATATATATATATATATATATATATATATATATATATATATATATATATATATATATATATATATATAACGTAAATGACTGCTTCTCAAGACAATTAAAGGGAATTTGAGCAAATGTGAGACTAATGCTCATTGCTGGAAGGTATTTAAATAGGAACATTTGATGCACATTCTTCAATCAGATGTGACAACTGTCATTACAAACTGAAAAACATTCAGTCAACTTTATCTATTTATCATTCACTAGTGGACAACTGATGATGCCGTTGTACCATGAAATATGGATGAAGACAGAAAAAAATAGAGAGCCATATGATAAACAACCATCAGAACTGAAAGAAATTTCTAACAGAAAAACGTCCTTCATACAGGGCCGGCGCTACCATACAGGCAAACTAGGCAGCCGCCTAGGGCGCTGATTTCAGGGGGCGCATTTTTTAAATTTTTTTTTTATTGTTTATACATTTTGAAATTGATATTTCCGGGTGGAGGGCGCCAGAATCTAACCTTGCCTAGGGCGCCAGATAGTCTGGCCGCGTCTGGCGCCGGCCCTGCCTACATATCTAGACTTCTTGGCTAACGGGTGCTGCATTTATCTATTAAGAGATGTCAGCCAAATGAGTGATATCAAGCTCCCTTTGATCTCTTTTTATTATCTAAGGCCTCGCAAGTCTATGAAACTAAGGGATATTGTTATTGTTGATCTTGGATGTCGACTTTTTAACAGAAAAATAACCTTTATGGATCACACGCACACACACGATCATCATCATCATCATCATCGCCATTTGGCATGGAACCCAAGATCACTAGCTTCAGAGTGTTTGGATTTTCGTACTGATAATGTGGCTTTAGGGACCGTAGTCTGCGCATTCCTTGTGACGTGAGACAGTTCCACACGCTGTACATTTTCTATGAATTATGCCACATTTTTTCGAGTATGTTTCTCGTACATTCATGCATGTATGTATGCGATTTACACGATGTTAGTGCAACAACATATCTGTTTACAAATTATTAATGTTTTGGACAGCATGTCTTTGGCACACCTTCAGGCACTACCGATTCCTGCGGGTTGTTACTGATTTTGTGGTCCTTTATACCGATTTTGTAGAAAAAGATTTTTTTAAATCTAAACAAAATACACAATTTTATTATCAACTGCATGCATATTGTGCATTTATAAAGCATAAAATTAACATCTGCGACCGCTTAAATTACAAACTTAAAAATTTAAAGGTAGAAAAAGGAAGAAAAAAGCAGCAAAGACAAGCTAGAATGTGAATATAGGCCATGTTCGTGTAAATCTTAAAAATGTCCAAATAAGAACATGTCGTTTGTGTTTCCTTGTTTATATTTATCAAAATTATTGTAATTTAGACCACGGCGTGATTTCAGCTCTTTACAACCCCAAGGAAGCTAGGCACATCTACGACCCCTTAAATTACAATCTTATATTTTTGGAGGGAGAGGAAAAATATAAAACAAAACAAAACAAACAAAGTAGCCAAGAAAAGCCAGAATGTGAATATAGACCAAGTTTCTTGTATATCATAAAAGATTCGAAATACATGCGTCATTTTCTTCTTTTTTTTTCTTCACATTATTGTAATTTAAGACCCATGGCGTGCTTTCAACTCTTTACAACCCCAAGGCAGCTAAGCAGCTTGTTGCGTTAAAAAATGTACATTAGGTCTACAGTAAGAACAAAGCTGAATGGCTTAGAGTTCGATTTGGTGCGCTCCTTTTGTTATCAGCATAAAGATATAATTTTGACTCGTCATCCAAAAATTAAACGTTTTATCGATGCACCTAAATTCTTGTAGGCGTGATTAAAACAAAAACTCTTCTTCTGTTGATTTGTCAGGGTTTGATCGTGTACATTTCCAAGTTTATCACGAAACACAAGTCATAAGACATAACTCTTTATTAGACTGGTGCCCGTCTATACTATTAGAACGAAATGGGATACTCAGTTTCAAACAATCAACCTAACGTTTCAACATTTTTTTTAGGATAAGGTTATATGCTGTAATCGTAAACCAAATTAAAGACGTGGTCGACACAAAAGTTTCTAAAAGCCCCTTCGAATATCTTCCCAAGTTAGTATATAGCGAGAAAGTCTAGAATAAAGAAAGGTTCAAGAAACATTTAACAAAAGATAAACAATTTTTTTTAGAAAGAATTCAAAAATTGTATTAGTTAAACGATGTTATTTGAAAGATAATATTTGTTACAGCACACACACACACACACACACACACACACACACACACACACATATATAGCACCATCATGTCCAGGATGAAGATTGTGATAGTACGTAACTTAAAACTCAATACTTAATCTGCATCGAATTTATCCTGGGATTTTCTTGCTGATCCAGCCTTCGCTGCTTGATGAAAAAGATTCTAATTTCAGAAGGAGAGAAAATAAAGATAAAATGTACTCAAACATTTTGTGCGACTTTGCTGAGTGCATTCGTTTGCGGACAGAAAACCTCATATTGGATTATCAGCTGAGTGTCATAACTGTATAATGCTTGGAGAGCAATATTCATTTTATCAATATTATTTCTTTTTAATCGTAAAAACTTGTGCGTATTGGGATGTTTCCCTTGCAATAGACCTTTAGCCAATTACTGGCTGATACAACTTTTTCACGATAGAAAATCTCTGTACAGAGAATAGAACACAAATAAATTTGCTTTCTGACGTGTTACATTTTTGCACTGAAATTTTCAAAGTAATGGGTCACTTTCATGAACTTAATATATTTCAGACAGCAAATTGTAAGAAAAAAATAAAACTTTTTGTAAATTTAGCCTGTCAGATGATGGTCGGTTTCATTTAGATGGCTCAAAGAATGAAATACTAGAGCAAGACTGTCCCAAACGGACATTCTCTGCCTTTTCTCTCAAGCGTAAAAATCTAAAATGTATAGGATGGATTTATTTTCCCATTTGAGGTAAAGACAAAAAGGCTCACAAATTGGCTGCTTCTGCGACACATCTAATGTTTCTTCATGCAATGCTCTAAATGGATTTTGTCATTGTTCATGAGATATTTTGATTTGTTGTGGCTTAAACGCCATTTTCAGCACATGATAGGCTATACCTCGTGGTCAGTACGCTTGGTAAAGGAAGAACTATGAAAGACCCTGGGAAAAACCACCAACCATGGGAGCTAGTGACAATCTTTCTGACATACCCACGTTGGCCGAACCGAGACTCGAACCAACGTGATCTGCAAATGTGATCGTTTTAGACAATCGACTATCCGGGACCTAATGTACTTACTGTATTGTTGGCGTTGCCATAGACAGCAGTTTATTAGTAATGTAGATCACCGGTTCATAATATAAATGATAATATCACAAATTATAACAATAGAAAATATAATGCAGGCAATCTGACAATGCATAAAGTATCGTTACATAACTTACGAAAGAACTTCTGTTATAAAATGACAAATCAGTAGAATCAAAAATTGAAAAATTAACAGAACTAATAAACTTTAAAATTAGAATCAATAATTTAGGTTGAGACTGCATTTTTTCATTTTTCTGAATGCGAGTAACATGTACTGTGCAAGCTGAGAGATTAATGCTGGGATTAGTGTAGGTCCCATGTATGCATCAATTACTATGAATACCATACTAAAATTTATCTAGTTAACAAAGTAATACTTATATATTAATATATAATTATTTCTTTGTTAACTTGATATATAAAAAATTGCACATTTGTAACTGATATACTAATATATCAATTATAAATGTGCAATTTTTTTTCTGAGAATACTTTGTTATAACCTGAATTGCTCACAAATTTCAATACCGATCTTACTCGCGTATAAGTCGTGGTGAACTGCAAACAACATATACCCTGATCTGCTGTCGCAAAATGCAGGTCAATGTGTATGGTGTTCGTTCTATTGAGTACTCCAAACAAACTTTATGGACCAAGGTCTGCTGGCATATCATGCTACGGTAGATCTGGGTGGTTGCAGTTTGTTGTTGGACTCATCGTAAAAGCGAGTATATATGGTTCTAATGATCGATCTTGAATCAGTACATCAAAATTTATGCCTACTAGATCAGAGCTATATAATGTAGATGGCGTATGTGGCACGTACCTAGAGATCAATTGCGTACCACAGGTACCCGTTCTATATTTGGGTGAACTATGACAGAAATAGAACTGGAGGACAATAGCTATCAATAACGCAATATATTTATGCGCAGAGCCGAAGTTATTTGAGGAACATGACTTAAATCAATTACGTAAATAAAAACCATTAATCACCTTTCAAGTAGTGTGAATATCCCTTGACACTAGGGGCTTCTTTGGAGCATCGGTGGCAGACTCCAAGGCAATCTGATTAAAGTCAGATCTCCACTAAGCAGGGTGGTGGAGATCTGATTTTAATCAAATTGACTCGAAAGTTCAGTGATTAGGGTGCTGGACTAGGGACCGAAAAGGTACGGGTTCCAATTCTACCACATGTTGGTTTAAACATTTTATTACCAAAGTACGTAGTAGATCGGGCTACAGGTTTTGACAATTTTGCAGCAGTCCTCCGCAAAATATACGAATAGATACGTGAAAAGTGGCCCGGAATAATAGTAGATTGATCAGAAACATAACGCATTTGTACAATATTGAATTTGGTTTTGGTTTGTTTGTTTCTTTGTTTTTGTTGTGGCTGTTGTTTTTACGAATCTTTTCACACATTATTTTATATAGTATACCGAGAAAATGGGGGTGAGGTGACTTTCCCAGGCCAGCATGAATAATAAAAAAGTCATCATACAAGTATAAAGAAAGAGCAAAATTAAGCTAGATTTGAAAGATAACGAAAAGAAAAGGTAACGGAAAAGAAAAATAAGTAACATATCTTAGAAGAGAAAGGGTGGGGAAGAATAGGGAGAAGAAAAGAGAGACGATAAAGTGTATCGTAGCAGGCGGTGAAAATGGGAGTTCATGCCAGTAAGGTAGCTTGTCTTAGACTAGTACTTAAATCTTTTAGTGCGTTTAATGCAAGTCGGAACAACGTCAAATACGTCAGTGTTTAGGTCATTTGACAAGACAGTAATACAGGTTTTGTTTTGTTGGTTTCACGTTATTTTCAGCACATGACATGCTATACATAGCGGCCAGTATATTTGGTACAGGAATGATCCGGCAAGAACCATCAACCCACGGAAAGCTACTGGCAAGCTTTCGCGTATACCCACCTTGACCGAACCGAGACTGTGACTCACGCGGACAGAGGTGAGATGTCAGTAACTTATAAATGCGAGGGTCTTTGACAAAAAGGTCACCCGGGACCCACATTAGTACTAAACATGAATGAATAGCTGGTGTATTAGTACTAATGTGGATGAATAATTGGTTTATTAATACTAACATGGATGAATATCTGGTTCATTAACACTAGCATGGATGAATATATGGTTAATTAGTACTAACTTAGATGAATAGTTGGTTTATTAGTATTAATGTAGATAAATATCTGGTTTATTAGTACTAACATGGATGAATAGCTTGTTTATCAGTTCTAATGTGGATGAAAAGCTGGTGTATTAGTACTAATGTATATGAATATCTGGTTTATTAGTACTAACACAGATGAATAGTTGGATTATTAGTATTAAAGTAGATGAAAATCTGGTTTATTAGTACTAACATAGAGGAATAGTTGGTTTATTAATACTAACATGGATGAATATCTGGTTTATTAGTATTAATGTAGATGAATATCTGGTTTATTAGTACTAACATGGATGAATAGCTTGTTTATCAGTTCTAATTTGGATGAATAGTTGGTTTGTTAGTACTAACAAGGATGAATAGCTGCTTAGGTAATGCAAAGGTCTTAGAATTGATATTGTAAATTTATTCCAGTTAATAATATAATGATAGGCAGTGTCTTCATCCTCTCAACATGCGCAAAATAGAATATCGGTAACAAAATAAAATACGTTGAAATCATTCAGTATTTTTTTTAATTCTTTATATCCCAGCATGAATACCTGATAATTTCGTTTTTACGAGTATAATAAAAGAGTGGGATGTATTCAAGCGTTTTTGAAATTTTATATTTAAATAATTATAATTGTACATGCTTTACTGGATCCGACAGATTGTTCCGGACTTTATTGCTGGAACTATATAGGAATTTCTACATATGTCCAGTCTAACATGTATTTCTTCAAAATTATTTCTATTTCGCAAAATTATAATGTGTCACGTGTCTAACTCGCGGCAGTTCTAGACCTTGGAGGTAAAAAGGAAACGAATCATGTACATTTTGTATGAAAGGTACATAATTTGTTAAATTTTCTTCTTCCCGATAATGGGAGCCAGCCAGTTTCCTTTGGGATCTTCTTAGTAGACGTAATACAGGTAAATCCAGTTACATTTCTTCCCGCTTCTAATTGATGTATTTCGAGTCTTTATAAGCCGATAAGCCGAAGGCAGAACAATTATCACATATTGTACCAGTATAATCTAGGAAAGAGCGTTTTTTAATGAGACAAATTCTCTGTAATGATTTTCTACCTAGACTGCATTTAATGGACCTCAAAACAATCAGTATTTTGAATACTTGTAACCAGATATAATCATTAAGTGTCGAAAACTATCAGAGTTAGTAAGTGTTAAACTATTGTGTTTATGAGTCTCCACCGAAGCTTATTTTAAAACTGAAACTGAGTCTAATTTATGGTGGAACCTCCTAGTTTTGTTTTTTGAAGGATTATAACTTGATAGCCATTGATTAAACATTTGGTCTTTAGTTCTGATATCAAGGTTACTCCTAAATTTGATGTCGTTACTATCAAGTGTTGAGTCATCCGCAACAAGTGACATTTATCACATTATAAGCAATGTTATTTATATATATCAAGGGAATAATAATGTACCTAAAACGGTTCCTTGAAGGACTCCAGCAAACACAAAGCAATTAGATGATTCAGAAGTATTAACAAATACTTTCTGAAGCTGATTCGAAGGACAATTGCTTGCCAGTTAATTAGGACAGTACAATGAGTAGTGTACATGCATATTAACTGAAACACGGCGAATTCATAATGGGAAAACAATAGTGACTTTTATAAAGGAGATCATTTTAATTCAAACAGTTGCAAATACATTTAAAACGAAACAGATATGTAAACTGGCGGATGGTTGGGATTCTCTTTCCAAATATTTCAAATGTTTGGTTCTCTTTGATGATTTATGAATAAGATGCACATAGTTTCGGTAATAGATGGAGAGACGCATTTTAACATTTGAAAACTGATCTTATCAGGCTTTTTGACTGGGTATGGATTCTATAACATCTAGAGTACTTCGTTCTGTAATCTTTGTTTCTGACAGTTTTTCATTCGTCTCGTAATTGTCTGCCGTGATGTATTTTGAAGCAAGGCGAATGTCTGCATTTGCATCGGCACTAAATAATCTGCTTACATTGGTATGCCGTAAAACACCAAATCAAACTAGATCGATTCTGGCAGAGACACTCTGATGAATGTGTGGGCGATTCAAAATCATATCTCTTGTTCTTTGTTTGTTGTACATGCCGCCAACGATAATATGGCCCACGTTTCTATACAGAAATGAGTTCATGTATTTAAAGAAACACAGGTTTGTTCACGTTTATGCATAACGGCTCACTAAGTTAAAAACATTACACATTATCAAGTACACACGCTATATAATTAGAGTTACACTTGGTTCAGATATTGATTTATAATAATGTACGGAAAGTGTAATATGATGACAGAGTACCCAGGACCTGTGCAAGCGTATTTGGCGCTCAAGGCGAACCGTCTACCTTGCCCCCTCTCCCCCCCCCCCCGGGCATCGCTTATTATAAACTGTTCATCAGTATTAATACACGTTTGCCTTGATAATTTAATAACTTCATTGTTTAGTCTACATATTTAATGATAAGTAATGAATAACCTGACAGTTTACTTCGTTTTTGCCCCACCCCTCCTTATCGTGTCACCCTAGGCGGTCGCCTTATTCGTCTATTGGGTTAAACCGCCCCTGGTTGCACCCCTAGCGTCTCGTGAACTGATCAAATTTTAAAATTTACAATAAGTCTTTGAATTTTTTTATTTTGAGCCCATATTATTATGCCACTGAAGGTATTAGAATAACGCTCCAATAATGTTATACACTATACAGGAAATACATTTTTGTGATCTCATTAAACTCGAGATCTACTGGATCTTCGCTAGCCAAGGTTCCGATAAGTTATCCTATCTAACTTTGGCTGGCGAAGATTGATCTACTGGTGAAATGTGGATCTCAAAGGCTACAAAATATAAGTGGTCAACAGAACACGAAGCTTTATTTGGTGTGTATTAGATATCCGTCATGTTACACATCTCGATTTTAATCATATTGTAAAATCAGGATACTTTATGATGCAGCAGGTGGCCAACACAGTGTGCACATTTTTTGTATCGAATGCACGTGAAGTGGTCCATGTAGCAGTCTAGACGAGTTGTTTCCCTTAGAAACATACTGCTTAATGAACAGCAAACTCGCGTAGATCGTGTAAATTTTAATTGTAATAAATAGACCTTTACATTCTTCAGGCTAGTTCTCTAGTCATTAACAGCAGGGGTGGAGGTGGGGTTGGGGTGGCTGTTGGTTTGAAAATTTGGTGTTTCGCGATATACTTTAATAAGCTCAGGTACCACCGCCCCACCCAAAAATACAAGTTGTACGTATTTACATACTGGACGTCTTGCAACAACTGGAAAACTGAATTGGTATCTAACACCTCATTTGGGTTTTACTATCGTAGTATAAAGGAGATACCACTCGAAGCTACAGTGGAAAAATTTGAGAAAAAGTAATTACTAAAACATAAAGACGGTTCAATGACTCATTTACATTGTACACTGAACCACTAAATACGAGGCACGTTTAATTTATTTTTGGAAAACGCACGGCCTCCATTCACTAGAACTTATGTCCTTGTTGGATCACGTGATGTTTACTTGTGCTTTTAGGTAGACTCGACCTTGAAATTTATAAATTAGTTAATTTACTCATATGATGCATGATTCATCTTACAATACAAACCCAGAATTAAGATATTAGCATTAAAAATGCCATTAACTAAATTACCCTTACAAAACTGTTATCATGAAAATGATACACATAATATAGATACAGATAACAGTAGCCTGACATTGGCTCGGTATATTATGGAGATTCACTGCTTTCTAAGATGTAGGGTGATAGTTATCTGCGATCTCCCGAACACTGTTATAAACTATCACATATCGTGTTATGGAGAGTTCGCTCAGAATCTCATCGACCTTTTCCATCGCATGCTAGAAAAAAAAAAAACTTTGATGAAAATAAACAATTATCATTTTGATCTGCCCTCAAACCCATAGTTGTTATTACGTAATAATAAATAGATGACATCATCACTAATAACAACGCAAGCAAATGTTGCTTAACAAGTCAAACCGACTGATTTCTTCCTCTTTGCCATTATAAAGTTTCAGGGATAGCATTTGAAAAAGAAATGTGCAGATATTCATCGAGTTTTGAAATGTCGAGTGTTATATTCATCACCTATCCTGTTTGAAGACTATTTTTCGCATGTCTGGTCGGATGTTCGCCCACCAGGGAACTACGATTACCTCCAAGATTGTTTCAGACAGCTGATGTTATTCGGTTCACATTGGAAAGAAGAGGGGGTGTTCCGAATCAGGAAAATTATCGTTAGTCGCAATATGTTCCGGATTGCTTTTCCAATACAAATGTTTCACCTTTAGTTTCATTTCTTGAATGCTTTTCTAAGCTTGAATCATCAATAAGGAATTTGGATAATCTTTACCGTTCGCCTGAAACAAGGTCACCAAAACATCTCAGTTTAACATATTTTATTTGTAAAAAAAAATAAAAGATAGGCAAACAGGGCTGAGCAACAACTTCTTACAATTTGCACTAAGCCTTTATCCGCATGCAAGACATCTTAAGCACAAACGCCAAAATTCACTCCAGATCTCCACTAGTATAATGTAATTTACAGAGTGGAATATTGGAGTGGAATTGGTGTCTTGGTCTATTGGAAACTGTTTCATTCATTTTAGTTTTAACATTTCTTTTTGTTCGTGCACGTGTATGTTATATATCTTTTAAGTCAATCAATGCTACTGTCAGTAGTGGCTTTAGCAAACGCGGGGCCCGATTTGGATCATTTTGGCGGCCCCATCTCCTGAATATACGCGCGTGTCCCGCTGCGAGCATGGTATTTGGAAATAAACTTTTAAACAAGTTTTATATTATATTGAACTCAACATTTTCTTCCATCGCTTTAAAGTTACTTTCTCTTTATAGATATATTGTTAAAAATTGCTAACACTAAAATTACTCCTGTGAGCGAGGGGCCCGACTGAGCCAAATCGGTCCAATCGGCCTAAGGTCGGTCAAGGCTATTGTATATCACTATATAGTCTGGAAAGCATATTTCTTTGAATATGAAGATGACCTGATTAGATAGTCAGGCTACACTGTAACACTTTTTGCTGTTTTGTCTACGAAGCATAACCATACATACGTAGGTCATACCTCGCATTCCTTTGAAAGGTTAGGCAGCGTAAGTAACAGTAGACAGTACTAAATGTGACAGTTCACCCAGAATGGACAGTTACACCTGGCTCTTCCTGGTATGTCCTTTCTGGTTAATCATGCGGCCGAGCAGATATGATCATCGACTAGCCATGAAAGCAGTGGGCAAGAGCTGTGTTGACAGCGCAGGGCATCAAACCACTTGCCGAAGGAACTGATGGCCATCCATTGTATCCAGACATGTCACCAGACGTTTCGACATTGTCGTGCCACTGATTGAGACAGACCTGGACAAAACAATGAGGACGAATCTGCGCAATTTTCCCTTGCTTACCTCCAACCCTCGCGCAAGTCATGGCACTATTCCCCTCCCTTACCGGATTCTTTCAAGTCCTGTCGCGATGGGCGAGCGAGAGAACATCGGGTGTGGATACAGTTGGAGCTACAGTACCTCAAGACCTGCACACGGGCGGAACAGGGCATTTGGTCGCTTTCCAATGGACCGAAGGAGCAGTGGAACTGGGCGTACCCCTGGGTGACTCAACAGTCCCTAATGTGATCAGACTCCTCACCTCCATAACATGAGGAACGGGCTAGTAAAGTGCCCTAAATCATTGCATGCTTCACTATAGCCATGGTCTTTATACCGCGGCTATGGAGAATTCCACCTTAGTGGTCGAGAACCTTTCAAATAGACAAAGGTGACACTAGTGATGGGAATCGGTAAGAAATTCAAAATCGATAATCGGTTCCACTTAACCAACTAATAATCGATTATAATCGGTTACTAAGAGCAAATTTTAATTTTTGTTTGTTATTCAGTTATATCTTTGATCAATAGTTCAAGATGTTAGTAAATGTACAGGAGTAATCTCTTTTAATGACATGTATACTTTAACCTGATAATAATATTACATTTTTGTCTATTGTGTTGTGTGTTATTTTTGTTCTACATCTTTGTTAAATGAACACAACTTTTTATGGCTAGTAAGTCATATGCAACTGAAATACTGCTACAATCCCCCAAGATCCTTTCATTCATATGTGATGTGTCTATAATTTTAAGTGTAGAAGGACATGGTTTTCTTGTTTGTCATTGTTTACAAATACTACAAATAATGTTGCATTTAAAACTGAAACAAATAAACAAAATGTGTTTAAATTGATTAACTCAACTATCTAACAACCTGATCCTGTAATAATGGCTATATTTTCCTAATTATGACATTTTGCACCTATGAAATATATGGTTTTATATTTGTAGTTGTGAAGGGAATTAATAAATTTCAGGTCAACTTTAGTGGCTGGGAGTTTTACTAACCTTTGTGCTTTGCATACAACTAAAAAGTAGTCTCCCTTTACACATAATCGATTATGGAGTTTCACAATCTATTATCTTATTGGTTCGCTCAACCAACTGATGATCGATTATAATCGATAATCGGAACAACACTAGGTGACACAACTCACAAACGGTGCCTGAAACGTACGCACACTAATGGACAGTACACCAGCAGATAGACGAGAGAGAAGAACAGCTCTAGCTGTTAGAAAACTGGCTAGATTCGATATCGCAGTAACAACCCTGGCTGAAACTCGCCTGGCTCAGGAAAGACAACTCATCGACATAGAAGCCGGCTACACCTTCTTCTGGAGTGGTCGAAGGAAAGAAGACCGACGTGAAACTGGTGTTGGGTTAGACATCAAATCAAATGTTGGGTTAGAAATCAAATCAAAGTAGTCAGAACGCTCACACATCTCCGAAAGGGCGTGAATGACAGACTAATGCAAAGGTGACTTCCATTGCCTGGAAAAAGACATGCAAATAACAGCAGCTCCTATGCATCCACCATAACCATCCTAGATGAGATCAAGGACATATAGTAAAGAAACATATTGAACTATTTCCAGTCAACGTGGACTCAAGGAATTATTCTCCGGGAGTACAAGGATACTTCCACCGTCGCTTATCCAATCAGAAAGGCAATAAACAATCATGCGACAATCATCGGGGCCTAACCTTACTGTAAGTTGCCGGCAAAATATTTGTCAGAATTGAAACGAATCTTCTTGTGTATCACATTTATCAAGGGCACCTGTCAGAGGGTCATTGTGGCTTTACAAATGGACGAGGGACCATATACATGGTGTTTGCAGCTCGTCAACTCCAAGAGAAATGCTAGGAACTTCAACATGTACAGAACATTCATCGACCTGACAAAAGAGTTTGACAAAGTTTTACTGGACGCCTTTTGGAAGATCGTGGCAAAATTGGTCGTCAGAGAAATTCAACATGATGTTACGGCAATTCAACGATAGCACGCTCGCTCGTATCGTGGACGACGGCGAATCGTCTTAACCATTGCCAATCGTCAGTGGAGTTAAGCAGGAATGTGTGTTAGCCCAAACCTCATTCAGTGTGATGCTCTCTGCCAATCTTACATATGCCTTCCATGACTATGACACTGGGATTGACATTTCATACCGGTCTGAGGACAAGCTCTCCAGTCTAAATGTGAGCATTTCCCGTCAGATTGTGACTCACAATCGGTATCAAGAGGACCGGAGGCGATGCACCAACCTGCACCGGGAAAGCCTTGCGTAGAGCCTAACATCACAATAAATGGTCATACCCTCGTGGCAGGGGACACGTTCACCGATTTCGGCTGCACACTGGCATGTGCAGTCTACATGAACGATGAAACCAACGCCAGAATTGCTAAAGTAAGTATGGACATTGGCAGGCAACGTGCAAATGTGTGGGAGCTCAGAGGGCGCAGTAAACAAATAAAACTTAAGGATTATAAAGCCAATGTGTTGCCGACCCTGTTGTATGCGTGGGAAACCTGGACGGTGTACAGACGCCTTGCCAATAAGCTGAATGAGTTTTACATGGGCTGCCTGGGGAAACGGACGCGGATAAAATGGCAGAACAGGATCCCAGACACTAAGGTTCTCACACCGGCAGGCATTCCAATCATCCACCCTCTGCTGAGAAAATCAGTTGAGATGGGCAGGCCACGTTACCAAGATATATTAAGAACGATTACCAAAGAAGATCTACGGCGAAGCTGATGGAGAGAAATCGAACTAAGCGTGATCAGAAGAAGCGCTTGAGAGATTCCCTCAACTAATTCCTGAAACTCTCGAACATTGACCCTTAGTCTTGGGAAGATCTCACATAGTATCACTTCACATGCGGATTCTCGTCCATACAGGAGCTACAGACTTTGAACGGAGAAGAACTTTTGACGTAGTGCAGAAGCGCGAGCAAAGGAGATCTCAGAAATGCAGCACGTCGTCTATTGTTCGAGAAAACCCAGCTGTATCACCTGTCACAGACAGTTCAGAGCTGAAAACAGGCTTGATTAGCCACTGACACACTCATAGAGATCAAACCAGTGAGTCATGTCATGGCCATCTTTGAACTCGAATGACGAACAAAATACGTATGTATCATTCTCCCAGGCTGATATCGTCGGCATGACATTTTATGGGATGTGTTATCTTGAAAATGTAATGACCTATATTTAGCATGAATGTGATTGTTTAAAGATTTTGAATTTCTGCTTTTTATATAAAAAATACTCCTATATGTAAAATGAAGACTTGGTGGTGACACACAACATTTGAGAAATTTTAGAACCAGAACTAGCAAAACAATTTTTTAACGGCATACAAGGTAAATTCCTAGCTCTGTTACTTATATGATTACAAAATGTTCTATGCAAAAATTTTGGTATTGAAAGAAATCAACACAATTTACATACATACATACATACATACATACATACATACATACATACATACATACATACACTTTAAAACAAAAATATTCACTGTGCCAAACATATCAGTATCTATAATAGCAGAAGTGTGTGTGTGTGTGTGTGTGTGTGTGTTATCATCAATCATTGTCACATACAAATGTGCAAGACAAGAAGGAAAGAATATCTTTGGATCAGTGACCTATATCTGGGTCTGACGAATTTAGTTAAAATTAAACAAAACTAAAACAAATCAGTCTGTAGTGTATTTTCCAAATATAACCCATTAACTCAGTCTCTAGTGTATTTTCCAAATATAACCCATTAATTCAGTATCTAGTGCATTTTCCAAATATAACCCATTAATTCAGTATCTAGTGCATTTTCCAAATATAACCCACTAATTCAGTCTCTAGTGTATTTTCCAAATATAACCCATTAATTCAGTTAAGCTCGTGTAGGATATTTGCTTTCTTCTGAGGTGTTGGGTACTGAGGAACAGTGTTAGAATCAAAGACTTCGGGGTGTTGGGGACTGAGGAACAGTGTTAGAATCAAAGACTTCGGGGTGTTGGGGGCTGAGGAACAGTGTTAGAACCAAAGATTTAAGGGTGTTGGGGCTGGGGGACAGTGTTAGAATCAAAGACTTTTGAGGTGTTGGGGGCTGAGGAACAGTGTTAGAATCAAAGGCTTTTGGGGTGTTGGGGCCTGAGGAGAAAGTATTAGAATCAAAGGCTTTTGGGGTGTTGGGGGCTGGGGGGACAGTGTTAGAATCAAAGGATTTTGTGGGGCTGGGGGACTGTGCTAGAATCAAAGGATTTTGGGGTGTTGGGGTCTGAGGAACAGTGTTAGAATCAAAGGCTTTTGAGGTGTTGGGGTCTGAGGGACGGTGTTAGAATCAAAGGCTTTTTGGGGTGTTGGGTGCTGCGGGGACAGTGATAGAATCAAAGGCTTTATGGGTGTTGGGGGCTGAGAGCAGTGCTAGAATCAAAGGCTCTGACATGAAACATACAAATGACAACAAAGGAAAGTGTTATGTATGTAAACACTTTAGAGTCCAAAGTACACCCACCCACCCGGACTCCACTCCAGGACTACACTATGTATAGTACACTGTGCCAGTCTCCCTATGTTGCAGATCTCGATTTGAATCAGACAGGATAAAATTAATCGGGAATTATTCATCTTTTTAAAAAAAAGATTAATTTGCTAACCTCATACTTTCCAATAATGACTGTATGACACACGTATAAAATGAATCATCAAATCATTAGAAAGAGAACACTGTTAGGTATGTTAATTTGGTAAGCTCTTTCTTGCAAATTGAAGCCAATCATTTTAAACCAGATTAAAATGTCACGTAGTTCGCGAATGATCGCGTACCGTACATCAAAGTTTCTATGTAAGACAACTAAGATATAAATAAATTTGGTCAATGACCATCAGTAATCCAGTATGTTGTACGTGTAGAGACAGCAAGTTATTTCAGCAACATGATGCAAATAAACTATTTTTAACAACCACAACTAATCATAAAGTGACGTGAATCACTTCACGCTCGGTCATTGCTTTTTTAACCCTACGGTTTCGGGAGATTCGCCCTTCCACATGTCGCGAGAGGTGAGTAAGAATGATGCAGGCAATATATATATATATATATGTATGTATGTATGTATGTATGTATGTGTATATATATATATATATATATATATATATATATATATATATATATATATATATATATATATACATACATACATACACACAGGTATATGTATCTATGTACTGAGTCCCTTTTTGTCTTACTCTAGTGCTTTAACACAATGAACACACTGCAGATCAATCTTCTAGCGTACAAGGAAGGGGGGCAAGAGCAGCTAGGCAGGCTTAAATGTTTTATTTCTTTCTCTTTTTCAGAAAGCATTATGGTTTAGCCCAGCGTAAGCAGAATTACTGATTTCCACAGGATGACAGGCAGCGATTATAGAAAAAAGTTACGTTTCCGGCGATTAAGAGCTATGTGAAAGGGAAATGGAGGAGTAGACAATATAATTTATGTCACCAACAGAGACTGAGGTCGCGAATCATTGGATTACCTAGGTTAACCCTATATCGGTATATTGGTTATATATTGACATAATAACATGTTTGGTTTAAAGGATTGATCGGAAGGAGAAGACATTTAAGTTAATGTTGCTTAGCTTTTCTCACTTCCCAGAAAGACGCCCCAACAGATCGAAGTCACCGAGATCTCTACTTAAAGCAATAAACTTAATTGGTTTGCAAGCCTGCCGCTAAATTAAGTTTGGGTGTATTCCAGCAGCAGACCCGTCACCTCAGCAAGCCTGCGATTGATGGAGCCTTCCAACAGTGCTGATCCTATTTTTACCGCATTTTGGCAAGTCCCATTCGTTTTGTACCTATGTCCCCCATTTTTTTGACAATATAGTGTGCTTAGGGTGGCCAATGACGGAAGTCAAGAATACCGGACACTCCTTTGTACACATGCAAAAATGATATATTTAGAGTGGGGAAAAACAGCAGAAAACCGGACTGTGCAAACCACACGAATGGCCAACCTAAGTGTACTGTTAAATCGTGTTCATGTTATGACAGTCACGGAAACATTCGGCGCTTTGCCCAAAAAAAGTGAAACGTTGAAGCAATATATTGACCGCTACTGTTATCCAAAACAGTATTCTTCGTCTTAAACGCTAAATGGTAACCTTACTTTTAAATCGAAACATATGTTTATTGCTTTTATCTGAATTCCATGAATACTCAACAGTGAACGTGACTCGGCTCTAATTATGTCGTGCCCTCCATTGACCCAGTTTTGAGATGGGTCAAAACGTCGGTTGATAACAATATCTAATCGACTTCATAAGGAAAAATTGGGTATACAAAGCAAAGCACTATAAAAGGTTGCCTACCACATAAAGTAACATTAAAGCTTTGCATCTTGCTCACTAATATATTGACAGACGCTGACAAGGCCAAACCTGCAACATTAAAGTGATATAATAAAAAGTCATGTTTCCACGTATTCCTTAAATATTGACACATTGGGCATTCTAGCAGAGGAATGGATCAAAGGTGAGACATTCCGAATATATGTAAGGGTCTGAATTCAAATTTTCCATTTTAGTAGAGGAACCGAAGATGTGATTGCTCTGTTGTTTATATTTGACTAATTTCATTCTAATGAAAGGTAAAAACATATCAAGTTTCAAACTTTGATTTTAAGCTGGTGTTTCCTGCGTTAAAGGTTTTAAGATAACAGGCCTGTGCTTGAGAGTATGTGTCAGATGAATACAAAGGACTTTTGATTGGCTGGTAGTGAAAATTCAGTCTCCAACCCATGCTCAAGACTTTGTTATTTTCATTATTATTTCTACACACGATGCCAATCAAACTTTGTAGAGTCATAAAAATTGACACAAATAATAATAATAATAATAATAATACTGATTGAAAAGATAAGAGTGAATTTCTGTTACATAATTTTAAGTTCTCAAAAGCGATATTCGATATTACGAGTCGTAGAAGTATGCCATTCTGTTCTTTATTAGTAGTGGACCTTAGTAAACTGGGTAGTGGATGGTGGAGTACAGTGAACCTGGGTAAAGTGTGTGGTGGATGGTGAAGTACAGTGGACCATAATAAAGTAGGTGCTGGATTGGAGAGTACAGTGGACCTGGGTAAAGTGTGTGGTGGATGGTGAAGTACAGTGGACCATAATAAAGTGGGTGATAGATGGGAGAGTACAGTGGGCCTGGGTAAAGTGTGTGGTTGATGTGGGGGTACAGTAGACCATAGTAAAGTGGGTGATGGATGGGAGAGTACAGTGGCCTGGGTAAAGTGTTTGGTGGATGGGGGCGTGCAGTGGACCATAATAAAGCGGGTGCTGGATGGGAGAGTACAGTGGGTCTGGGTAGAGTGTGTGGTGGATATGGGAGTACAGTAGACCATAGTAAAGTGGGTGATGTATGGGGGAGTACAGCGGGCCAGTGACCATAGCAAAGTGGGTGACGGATGAGTGAGAATAGCAGACTATAGTAAAGTGGGTAGTTGGGGAGCATAATGGACAGTACTAAAGTGGGTGGTGGGTGGGGGAGTACTCTGTATATATTAACAAGAAACAAGAGGAACAAACCAGAATCCATTCATAAACCACAAATTCGTATTTTGAATCCTAACTACATACAGGAGGAAGATTCGCTAAATTCAAGATATTTAATTATATTTTACATCTTAAACATGGATGTAAAAATACATACATGTGTACGTACATGCATATATACACATCTACCTACCTACCTGCATACACACACACACACACACACACACACACACATACATACATACATATAAAGTTACCAAAAGACATACATATTTATCAACAAAACATGAAAGAAGATATGTGAATAACAACGACCGGGATTTCATTACATATTAAAGCTATATGTTCAATGACTCAAGCCTCCTAGCAATAAGCAAAATTGATTGTGACGTGCAAAATCAGAATACAAATATCTCGCTTCAGTGAAGAGAAAGGAATGGTGGGTGACCTCGGATGATTTGAAGATAAAAAGGGTCATCAAACAGCTCGCACAAAATATTCTCTCTCTAGTTTATTGCAGTAAGGACCCTATTATATTCATTGTATTGGTTAAAATAAGAAAGTATCTTGAAGTAAAACAAAAACACAATAACCCGACTCGAAACGAACACCCCTTCACCGAAAATGAAATGACATCGTTGCAGTTAAATACGGTTCTCTAGTTCGCTAGGTGCACAAAACGAACGGGTCTTGATCTGAATTTAGGACATGTGACAAGAGATAGTTTAATATCAGTGCCTAATTAATGACGAATTAAAAAATTTTGCCGATAAAAGTAAGCTGTGGTTTTACATATCAGATATCATGCAACTGGTTGCCTACTTTGTTCAGGCTGGGTCGTATAACCATGGGAGATTTTGCCTACGTAATCAATTTATGAGAACATAGGTCAAAAACAAGTAGCAATGAGTTTTCCTATGTAGGCAATGAAACTGGGCTGTGTGTGTGTGTGTGTGTGTGTGTGTGAGAGAGAGAGAGAGAGAGAGAGAGATGCCTAGCTTTGATACCCATCAGGCACCCTCGCCACTGGCTACTGCATATTTATATGCCTCTTCCCCCTTGAAAAAAAAAGTTAGATATAGAGTTCAAAGAGAGGATTCACCAGAAGGTTGACTCCAGTATGTATGTGTGAGGTTTAACAGTACACGTCAGCACAGTACTGGTGATATACTTCCAGTAGATGTATCGTTGAAAGTTCGCCTTCGCATGGAAAAGCAGTCTATCGCAGGAACACCCACTCAACATTACTCAAGATTAAGTTCGTGTGCACTAACAGAATTAAGTTAATATGAACTTAACTGTTCCCTTGACCTGGTTCAAGGACGATCAAATGCACACAAAAAACACTGTGCATGCACGAGGAACATGAATAAATCTTCCACCTTGTGTTAGTTGCCAGATATAGTCATAAATAAACTGGTGGTATTTTCGGCATAGCTAAGTGGAGATATTCTTCAAGCCATTCAATATATCAAGAGAAAATGATTTTGAAAACGACAGTTTCTAAACGTTTGCTGGACAGATCAGTAACTGTTTATGTAATCACCTCCTAATTTTGACCGGGAGAATGTGCGTTATGACAACCTTTTCTCCGCTGAGTTTAGATTATCACTTTCCATTGTAAGATCGTCCCCATCTTTATATTGAGGGTTAAAACTGATTAGTCCCGGGTCGTAGTTAAAACAATTCTAGAACAAGGAAAGTGATAATGTTCTGCGAAAGAATACGTTTGTCACAGGAAGAGTAAATTGATAAGGAGAAGGAACAAAAGGAGTGGGGCCACTTGTTTGATATGGTTTGGTTTTGTGGTGTTCAATGCCATTTTCAGCGGATGGCAGGCTAGTCTGAGTTTCCTCTGACCTTTGCCACCCCATTTTTGATATTTGGACATTTATGTTGGGTTGTAGGGTCAGAGTCCATTCCCTATCGAAAAGTTGGAATTCGCCGACACCATTTGGTGTCGGCATGGGGTGGCCGCTTACTAGCCGGCCCAGCAAATTTGAACGACCTTTCATCAAAATATACCTGCATGAAATCGATAGTAATATGATTTATTTTCTCAGAAATTGCGATCGGAGCATTCGTTGTTGTTGTTGATGTGGGGTTTAACGCCATTTTCAGCACACGAAAGGCTATGCATGGCGGCCAGTATTAATGGTGGAGGAAGAACCCGGAAAACCCCCGGGAAGAACCACCAACCCACGAGAAGCTACTGGCAAGCTTTCTCACATACCCACATTGGCTGACTCCAAGACTCGAATCCACGCAGACGGAGCATTCGTTATGTCTTTGATCCGCTGACAGACGAAACAAAAGTACATCGTTGCTGAAATTTGACCTGGATCCGGCCATTTGCAATCCTAGTCACATGATTACACAACTCTCGCAACATACATGTCAATGACATCAGAGGTAATACAGCTACGTGATCTCAGCAATACACCATTTCTAGTGCTGCTGTAGGAAAACAACTCGAACATATAAATGAAAGTCACGTAATTAGTATAGAAAAATGAAAAGAAAAGAAAAACTTCTCAAAAGATTTATTGTGAAAACAACGACCGAAAATCTGTAAATGTTGCAGAATTTGGAAGAAAACAAAAACCAGATTCACTATGCAAAGAGCACATGTCAATGTGGTAGTCACGTGTCACCACAAAAAATAGCTGACACGTGCTCGGTACTTCTTGAAAATGGTTTTCTGGTGGCGCTCTACAGTTTCACATTCTGCATAGGGATTAGAATTTATTTTAAAAAAAGAATTTCCCCGGCTTTCCTCACTGGTTATACAGGCTATTTAAAAAAGACCTTGTATATCTTAGGTATAATTCAAAGAACCTTTAATTCCCTTTATTTTGGTGTATGATTGTTGGGTGTAATATGGGTTATAGAGTATACAGCTTGGCCTTTTTCCAGATGTGCACCTTTCAAAAAGGTGCTAGCTCCACTTGGTCATTTTCACTTCCTGAACTTCAGAAGTAAATTGTATAACAAAGAGCCGATAACATTTGTTACATTTTATATATTTGGTAATTCATTCATTGTACTTTCAGAAGATGTTATTGTCTAGTCTGGCAAAATTCATTTTCCCTATTTTCATAGCTGCTATAGATAGTGTACTTTAGACTAATTCAGGCTGATTTTTTTAGCACGAGGGAGCAGTCATTTTAGTTAGCAATGCGCTTAGATCATGTACAATTTCCAAAAAGTACAATATCCAAAGAAATATCATCCACATTATATTAATGTAGCATAGAGGTATGCCAACATTCTCTCCACTGTGCACGTTTTAAATGCAAACAACTTAACCTTACATACGTCACTCTCTCAAAAATACATAATAACTGGCGAGCGCCCCCTCTCCACCCTGCTGCGATACAAACAGGTTTCTGGTCGTTTTTCTCAGAATAAATACGTTGTGAATTAAGCGTGCATTATATTTATTTACAAACATTAAGTGACTCCTTTATAATATGTCCAGATTCTATGTACAACAACTTTGGAAATTAGTTTATTGTCGATATCACCTGACTATATGACTTCTGATGTCATTGCGAGAGTTGTATAGTCATGTGACTCGGAATGCAAATGGCCAGATCCAGGTCAGATTTCAGCAGCTACTGGCAAACGTTTTCACATATCCGCGTTGATCGAGCCGAGACTCGAACTCACGCGCAAGAGAGGTGAGATGTGGGAGTTATCTGGAAATGTGGGTGCCTTAGACCCCTCGGGCAGGCTGGGCACTTAGCGGGCGCTGGCGCTGTAAATGGCTAGCGCCTAAGATGTGTCGATATTAAACTGAACCAGTCTGAAGCCAATATTAATTAGTGTACACTGTTTAGAATAAAGATGGTACGTACGATTATGTTTTACACACTCATTCTATACAAAGGTTATTGACGATATCAAATTTAATGAACACATGTCTTATGTTGGCACGCAGTCAGGACTGGTAAAACACAATCTGCTGGTAATTCCATATATCTGCTTAGAGTTCATGGTCGATGCAGCCTAAAATGTCACCTTATATATATATATATATATATATATATATATATATATATATATATATATATATATATATATATTATAACTCATGTTCCGAAACACGTACATCCGAGGTATATTTATGTCTGGCAGAAATAGCCGACCTAGTTCCGATTTACCCCAAAAGAGAGATATAAAGCTGGAGGAATATAGACACAAAGGCGATTAGACTACATTCTTTGACGTTTGAATCATGTGTTTAGTCCGTTTCTTCCATTAAACTTTGATGTATTTCATAAAGCTCACACTGGAGTGTTAAATGCACATACCAAAAACTTTTTATTCAAAAACAAAATGGCGCTTTCTTGATTCTAGTCAACGAGCGTTCAAATAGAAATATTTAGTCAACACAATAAAATAAAACATAATTGAAGTATATGTGCAATCTATGTTTTTCGTTTGGTTTTTGCACAGTTTGACTCTTTTTTCAAGTCATGGTCTTTATATTTGCCCTCTCAGTTTCATTCAGTCATCAGAAATGTCCAAGCGTGGCCAAGAATTTCAGAATCGTACACTTTATACTGCCTGGTTTGATCAAATTTTGAATCCATTCTAATAAACACCCTCAGATGGCGTGTAGTTTGTCCCTGTCTAGTGGATGGCTTTATGTCAAATCTTTGCAACGTTCGATATTAGATTTTTCAATAGATATTCGTACAAACGAAAACGATTTATTATTCGTGCATGAATAATCAAGAATAAACCGCCAGCGCCAACTGAACTTCTGAAACGTCATGTATGTATGTATGTATGTACGTACGTATGCATGCATGTATGTATTCCTGGGGCTTAACGGCACATCAGCACATTCTTGATAATATTGTGCTGTGTATGTTGAGGTATTATACAATTTTTTGTATCAATTCTCGTTGATACTTCGATATGTATTTCAAAAGATCGGGATGGAGGAGGCAAATATCAAGTCCTTCGCTGTATATTTTTTAAAGGCATGCTCTCTCTCTTTGATACTATACTACAAGCACTGAACATCATTTAATCAACAGAAAATCAGGTCGTAGATGAGTGAGATAAACTCCTTTTCCAATCCCAAATGGCATGTAAAAATAAAATAAACTTGAGGTTCCTGTCCAATCTGAAAATATTTTTCGATGGGGGTGGAGGCACAAATAAACTTTATATCAAGACCTTTCATTTTACTGTTGCAGTTTAAGCCAGTGAACACGAATGTGCTAGCGTGGCCAAGAATCTCGGAATAACTTGATGTACTCTTTAACCTACCTGGCCGCCAAGTCAGAATTTGAAACAGTCAAACAAACACCCCTTGACGGCGTATCGTTTGTTCTTCTAATCTAACAGATCAGATTTAAAAAAATAATGTAATATCTCATTCTTTATCGCAATATACCTCTTTGGAAATATATGCATAAAAAGGAAAGGGGCCCCGAGTGGCCGAGTGGTCTAAAGCGCTGTCCGTTAAGGATCACAGCCATCTCACCTCTGTCCGCATGGGTTCGAGTCTCGGATTCAGCCAATGTGGGTATGTGAGAAAGCTTGCCAGTAGCTTCTCGTGGGTCGGTGGTTCTCTCCGGGGTTTTCCCGGGTTCCTCCTCCACCATTAATACTGGCCGCCATGTATAGCCTATCGTGTGCTAAAAAATGGCGTTAAACCCTACAACAACAACAACATAAAAAGGAAACAATATTAAGTTTTTTAAACAACGACTCAGGTGATGATGATTGATCAAATTCTGCAATGTTATGTATGTATGTCTCCGTCTTTATATATATATATATATATATATATATATATATATATATATATATATATATATATATATATAAACAAACGCAAACATCCAGATGTATGTCTGTATCTTATTATCTAACGGTACATATGCGCTATCCTTGTCATACAGTACCGAGTTTGTTTCGGTATCTCTACAATGGCGTGCAAAACAAAGATAAAATTAAAGAAAGAACAAAATCTTGAAAATACAAAGTCATATATACATATATATAACTTGTATAAAGGCCATCACCTACTTAGGACGATGGACATGAAGGGAGACATCTCTGGGTATACAAGGTGTCCTCATTAGTCGACCCCCACAACGTTCAGGATCACGCATCGGGCCCTATTCTTCACTCCCCAGTCCCACAGATTCACGAAAGCATGTTCGAATAATGTATTTGCTCTAGTGTTTATACTGGAATATTTCGTTTGAAATATTAGGCCCGTACCCAGAAGGCTGTAGATTCTTGCCAAATATACCGTGACATTTCCTGAAATGGGGCATGGCCCTTTGATGGCTAATGTGGGACCTAGATGATACGTTGATCCCAATGTAGTTCATTTAGAACAATTCATTTCAAATTTCCGATTACAGTCTTAAAATGTTCATGAAATATAGTTATTTTAACATGCTGAATATATTATATATTATAATACTTAAAATCAAACGCTACAAACACTGCTTAAGCTTTGTAACAATTAAACTAAAAATTAAAACAAAAACAAAACATAAAAACCAAGCCGCATTCTTAGTGTATTACCCCCGTAACATCTGATTTAATACTTATGTCCTTTACACCGCAGGAATAAATTATATATGTAACTTACATTGGTTGAAATTGAAACACAGTGTCTCATATAGTATTCCTTACTTTCCTCCGTGTATTGAGAGATACAAAGAAATTCGGAAAAATCAAAGAGCAGTTTGGTCATATGTATGTGCTCTTTGACTTTGGAAATCATTCTTAGTAGTTAGAGAGCCGCGGCAGCTCAGTTGGTAGAACGTGGAAATTGTGTATTTGTATTTTGGCTACAGTGCAGAGTGAGTAAGGACGCACAGATGCTGATACGGTAGCGAAATTTGTGACCCAATATACGGTGATTTGTTTTTAGTCCAGTACTTAACAACACATATGCCGGATACCCTATGACAAGAATTTTACCATGAGTTCATTTTTGAAGGTACTCTTGAATAAGATATGATTTATAATCATTTGGACGCAATGGAAAGTTTAGTACTGAGGAACAAATGTAGAGAATATATAACAAAATTAATTGTGACCTGATTCCTGATGCCATGGATGGCTAGCTCTGCTTCTTAGCCGCCTATTGGTATTGCACTGTCTACATACTATGAAGTAACAATGGGAGGTGTACATGCCTTACAATAATTTCAAGAACAACACAAACCCGGAACACCTAATTCACAATTGTATCCTTAATTTAATTATTAAACAACAATAGTTGAAAAATCCACACCATAACCTTAAGTTAAGAAATTTTACAGGGGCCAATGTACGAAACTATCCACTGTCACCGTAGTCTTTTGGTCAAAACCACATGATCTATTCAGGGGAATGTTGTCAGCAAGATTTTCAAGACAGTCTGACAGCCCTCTAGGCCGCCATATTAGATTTACGATTGGTGCTATTTTCATTTAGGACCAACTAGGGATCACAAGAATTCATGCAGATCAGATAGGCACCTTTATAATTTAATTTATAATGAATAGACATCCTTGAGTGTGACGGAGTTATTGGATGTCTGAGCGGCACCAGCTACATCGGCAAAAGTCTTGTGTCCGAATTTCAACACCAACAAATTAATTCACAAAGATATTTAATATATCGTGACATTTCATTCGAAATTCAGTCGAACAGGTTAAGAACGTAACTTCGAGGAAATAATGTTCCACGGAACCCCGCGTCTCACCTGCCTGCGCGGGTTCTTATTTTTCAATCAATTTGACATTGATGAACGCTACTGCTGATTTAACCTCCGGAAAAGTGATCACTATGTATAATCATGGTAAGGCAGACGAGATTCTGTCTCTGTGTGTGTGTGTGTGTGTGTGTGTGAGAGAGAGAGAGAGAGAGAGAGAGAGAGAGAGAGAGAGGTTTGGATTTTTAACGGAGATGTCACAATTTTTTTGGTTATATCGCTACAATGCCCGGATTAGCCTGACACCAGGCCGACCAGTCCAAACACCAACCTCTTAATGCTGAGCGTCTAGCGAGGCAGCTGTTGGTACCGTTTTTATAAATCATTGACATGACTGCCGGGATTCGAACCCGTGACCTCCAGCATCAGAGCCGGACGCTCTAACCACTAGACCTCCGGAGCGGTAGGCAGCCGAGACAACAATCTCATGTCTTATTAAGAAATTTTCCTTGGATCAACTAACCACCAAACGTTAGTGCTAAAGCAGGGGAGTCGACAATCTCTTGTCTTATTAAGTCACTTTCCTGGGATCAACTACCCACCAAACTATAGCCAAAATTAACATTTACTTTATTGCAGTCACTTGTCTTGAAAAGACCATTTTCTTGTCGTACGTGTCACCTTTTGAGCAGAACTTGAATTGGTAAAATTTAAGTATTAATTTAATCATTTCGGTATGAGTGGGGTGGGGCGGGGGGCGGGAAGGTTGGAAACTTTTAGTGTATTTTTTTTGCACGAACCAGTCCAGTTTCATTGTCAGGTCTTTCTTTAATTTCGGGGTGGGTAGATGGTGGGTGGGTGGGAGCACCTTCACCCCCACCGTACCACTAAGTCTTAGATCCGCCCCTTTCTGCATCATCTTTCAAATATAATTGATTGTTTATGTCTTTTGTGTGTTGTTCAGGATAAACCGGTTACCATGATATATATCTGAAAAAGACATGCATTGCTTGAACCTAATATAGATTCATAGGTTGCGATACAATTCTACACTTTAGCGATTCATGAACTTCACTTCCCGCCCCCCCCCCCGTCTCTCTCTCTCTCTCTCTCTCTCTCTCATTTTTTGTTATTTAGGCTATATTCGCAATTTCTGTTCACGTTTCACTTAAAATAGCTCTGCTCATTTTTAATGATTTACATCATTTCATTGTTTCTATTCAAACACATTCACGCGACGTGGCAAGACTGACTCAATAGTTTAAGGATTTTGAATATTTTACATTTACTTTGATTTTGTATATTTTTGGGAAGAATTTTAACAAATTTTCCTTTTATCATTATTCTTGTACAACTACATGCTTACATTTGTTTGTGTTAGGGCGTGAGTGATATAATATGCTATAAGATGATTCCTCCATCTGCTATGATACTTTGGTTATCATTATCTAGGAAATATCGGCCCATCTTCGCTAGCCCGGGTTCCGATATGTTGACGTTATCTACACCTTGGCGGATCGAGGAGATATTGCTGTGCTTCCGATCTGTGACTTTCATTCGATGCGCCGGCAAGCCACCGCATCCAATTAAATTAAGTTGTTCAAATTTGAACACTGTTCTACATGATCAAGACAAGGCGAGTACACAACTTAAATGGGCGCATAAATAAGCATTTTCTACTGCCTGTAGTTGTTTGTACAAATACCTTTCACTTAAGTACACCTGTAATGGCTTCTATCTGGTACGTAGCCATGCTTTCGCTGATAAACTTACAAATGATCCTTTTGAAATTAATTGCCTCCACCATTTTCCGTCGATGTACAATGTAGTCTTGTTACGACGCTATTGGTTAGTTGGCATGACATGCTAAGGGAGGCAATTCAGGAAATCCAATAGATGTCGCTAGGACAAGTGCGAAAATACCTGCTCGATCCGCCAAGGTATAGATAGGGTTAGGGTTGTACTTGAGTATTATTCAAGAGGAAAAACATTTGTTTGAACTGTTCAGTGGAAATAGAAAGTGCTATTATTTGGGCTATTCCGGAAGTATTGTGAATTATTCAAAGAAGTTCTGGATAAATCCATTACGACGTCAAGATTCTTGGCAGACCAGAACATTTTTTTTTTTCGGTTTTAAAATTTATATGGAACTTTTCATTCCTTTGAACTTTCATAGAAACCCTGTGTGTACAGAGTGACAATGTTTTAAACTTGTAATTTTGTTAACAGATTTCTTTATTAGCTGTTATCTGATACACATAGTATGTAATGAAAGCAGGTACCAATCTCAATGACTCTGTTATCTGATACACAAAGGAAAGGCGTACCTTTTGAAAAACAATGGTTTCGCATAAGTCTAATGTTATATATATATATAACACAAGACAGTTAAGTGCTGTAGTGTGAAATCTACTAGTATTTGTTCCGCACGCTGACTGGCTGAAATATCGGTTACTACTTGCGTCAGTGGCTAGTTCAACGACCCTATTAGAAGTAAGGTCTGTAAATAACATATTAAAAAAACAAGATAGCCCACAGCTGTATATAAATTACCGCGAGCCCTGCTATTTATGCAAAGTTGATTTCCCCAACAGCAAGTTTACATATTATGTATTATTTACATCTTTTACTTTTAAAGATATTTCGTAAATAATAAATTTGGATACAGATTTATCGCCTTATCGATAAGCAGGGAAAATGCAGCGTCACGTTTAATCGAACAACGCACAAGGCACAGCTTTAAGATAAAATATTAAATATAAACGACGAGTAAAATTAGCTAGGTTGCTATAATCTCATTTATAAAATCCACAATACTTCTCGACGCTTTTACTTGCTATTAAACAAATGGTGTTAAAGGCAGCTCTACCCCACACGTTTAAATTTTGCATGTTGCTCAGTCCTCCATATCTCTTGTCTGATTTTATGTAATTTCCATGATAACTACTGTAAATGAATACTATTTCAACCAAGACTGTGGATAATATCCATACACGTACGTGACGTATTTCAACCAAACCTCGTTGTAGTTTGTACTGGTACCAAGAAAAGGATGTCGACTATCTAGGATCAAATACCCAGAGTTCAGAGTGAACAGGACTTCAAGAATATGTTAGTAGTTTTCTATAAAACAGAAATAAAGTGGAAAAAAATCAGTTTTACAAATAATTTTATATATACCAGAAATACCTGTCTGCTGCTGATATTAGAATTAAAGATCAGAGATCAAGTTGTTTTCTTTCCTGGATTAAAATTATTCGTACCTAATTTGAATTCAGACCTGGCCCTAGGATGTGCGGGGCCCAAGGCAGCAAGCGGTGAGCGCGGGGCTTAAGCAAAATAATAGCCACGTAGTCAAAAGCGCACGCTTTTATAGATCGCTGAGATCTCACCTCTTTCTGTGTGGGTTCGAGTCCCGTCTCGGAATACATGGATATGTAACAAAGTTTACCATCAGCTTACCGTGGATCGGTGGTTCTTCCTGGAGTTTCACGGGTTTTTCCTCCGCTAAAATGTATAGCCGATAATGTGCTGAAAAAAAGGCCTTATACCCACAAAACCATAAACACAGCTCCCTTCGCGTCGCAAGTGTATATACTAATTGATTTTATCTACTCGTTTTCTTCTAACCGATTAGCTCTTTTTTTTTTAAATGATGTATGCTGTAATGTCACCCTGACATATGGTGGATAAATTCCTGCTGTACAGCCTTGCTATTATTAGTTTGCGTATCATTTTACTGAGTGAAGAGCTGAGTGAATGATTACATGTTTCTTGTCCGGTTATGGACGTGGTAAAATGTATTCAACCCTATCGCCCTGTACATTAGGTTAGTGATTAAAGGCTACGAAAGATATGCTTAAATCATAAGCTCGGCCATCGGTCTAGTCACAGATGGAAAGCAAAACTGGGCTATTGTTTGAGCATTTTCATCTAGTTCCACCATCCTATATTTCTATACGCCCTCCCAGACTCATTATTTTCCCCATGGAAACATTTCTGTCAGGGAAACTTCCCCCTGTCCTTACCCCACCCCCCAGCGTAAAAATTACCCAACAACCTTTTATTCTCGGGGAAGGGGGATACAAATTTAGAGGCAATTTCCTTGTATTGTAAAAGACAGCCATGAAATGGAAACTCTATAGACACCCCATCGTAACAAACTATTACAACCTATGAATAATGAACAAAAATGTACACGGAATACTTTTTGTCACCATGTTTTGTGGGGGTGTTTTTTGTGTGTTTATTACCCTTGTTGATATATTTCAAAACAAATTAGGCGTGAACAGGAGTGGTGATTATTGATTCTAGAGTACAATTTGCCCGGTGTACAAGTTCTACTGAGCGAGAAATATAACCACACAGCTACTGTTATAAAGCAGGAGCAGTCTTGATAGACTCTAAATTAATTTTTTTTTTTTTTTTTTTTTAAATATCCAGTGGGACTCCTATACACTCAATATTACGTGACCTGTCAGAGCGCATCAATGGCTATTGGTTATGCGCAATGCAGTACAGGTTGGAGAGGGTGGTCAGGGCCGAATTATCCATAGGGGAAAGTGGGCAAGGTGCCCAGGGCCCCCGAAGCTCAAGGGGCCCCGTATATTGTAGTCTGATTTCAAAGGCGGGGCCCCCGAGGCTCAAGGTGCCCCGTATATTATCGTCCTATTTCACAGGCAGTGTTGTTAATAGTATTGTAACCATATCTATGGACAAGGCAGGATAGCTATGGGCCCCTATGTTGGCTGTGCCCAGGGCTCCCAAAGGCCTTAATCCGGCCCTGGGGATGGTACTCTGATTTTTAAGAATGGTTAACAATTACGGTAATAAAAGTGATGTCCCATTTAATCCAGTTAAGTGTTATGCAATATTTAATAGCTTGTAAACTTCCATGCCTTTTGCCCACATACTTTGATGCAGGCTACATCAATATGGAGTCTGTATGTAGTGAAAATGAAATGTCACTGCCCCCAGTTTTCAAATGCAGGAAATCAATGCCAATTTATCACAAATACAGACTACTATCACTAAATTACCACCATAAACTAATTTTACAAATAAGTGTCAACCCTATTCCTATACTTGGCTTTTCGGACACCACGTAGAATCCACTGTACAACATATAGCTGGTGTAAGGATGCAAATTTCTGTCCATCTATGAAGAACACATTAATTTACGCCAGAGAACAATTAATTAGATTTATGTGGACAGGTGCTTGTTAAATCAATATACTGCAATGATCTCCAATGTCAGTGTCGGGAGAGGAAGTGATTCTTAATTAAGCCTTCGTTTACTTAACCGTTAGATGACTAGAAACCTGAAGTTTACCTACAATTTTATATCGGAACTGTCATATTTGAAATTGTCCAGATCTGTTGTTTGGAATTCTATAAGTCATGCTGATCGCAAATTTTGCGCCCAGTTATAAAAGGCGATAAATATATATAATCCTAATTGGTTACGCTAAATAAGGAGTGTGGTTCCCACACGAAAATTTCTTTGGGTTAAATTGCCCTCATCGAAAGAAATCTAGTCAATCGGTAATTTTTCTGCGAGAGTGAAAATATAAGGGATTTCGAGACTGAATTTTGGAAGAAATTCTCTCATAAAACATTGGTCAAAGGGACAGGACGTCTGGAAAGTCAACGGATACAAATTTGGCGGTAGAAGCGAACAAAGGTTGAAAGCACAATGTATCTGCATCAATTTCATGTAATTCGTTGATACCAATATAATGATTTGCTTGAATTTAATTGTTTATATTTGCATGAATTTATTTGTTTAAATCCGTAGATCAATTCTCTTGAAATGAGTGTAACTGTGTTTGAATTAATATCTGGATTCGCACGATGATCTTTTTTTATACATAATTTGACTTATTGTCTGAATTTGTCGTCTTGCATTACTATTAGTTGATATGAGTTACGAGAATCCTTGTGAATTCACCGATCTTATGTGATTCCACGTATGATAAAGATTTGAACGAGTGTATTCGCTGAAAATAACGTAGCTAAGGCATATAATCCATTTCATTCATTTATTTATATAATTGAGACCAGAATGGAACCGTTATGTCCCGTGTAATGTTAATGGGAATCAGTAATGAAATAGCCATTAGGAAGTACTTTAATCTTGTGGAACTAGGTTTGTTTATGGTCTGTCATGTTTAGCTTGAATTCCGACAGAAAGATATCTGACATAACGAGAGGGGAGTAATGAATTTTTTCCCACTAGGATAACTGACATAATATTTAGGTTGTTTCTCTGTTTATTTTGAAAGGGGAAGTATCCACTGACGTATCCACGTACCTACTTATCCAAGTATCTACGTACTTACGTATCCACCTATCCACACAAAGTTTGAGGGCCGAAAAGAGGCGAGACAGTAAGGAGGTCGGAAAAGGGAAAAAACAAAAGAAACTGGAGGAATAAGCAGGTTCTGCAGTTGTACAAGTCAATGACTTCGATCATTCACTCGATTATATGATGCACTAATTCTATCATGTAAGACAGATCAGCTATTTATATAAATATATTTGTGTTTGAAATTCGGTGAAAGATTAACTTCAAAAAGAAGTGTATCTTCCTAATGTAATGTATTATCCCAGGTGTTTTTGTAATTGATTTAAAAAAAATTGTTTTTACATGTACGGGGCCTCGTGTAATTCTGTTTCATTTATCGGCTCAGTCCTCTATTTATTCCATCTATAATTTCACACTTTATTTTAATATTTACTCGATCCGGGCAACAATAACAACGAGGGCGATCACCCTCTAGATAACGACTGCCAAATAAAGCGGACACCTAGTAAGAAGGTACAACCTCACAACACCACCACCAGTAGCAAACCGCTACAGCTGGTTATCACGAAGAATGTTGTGTTTCTGAACTTATGACGATATGTACCACGTTGTAGAGCAATTATTTTAGGGACCAATGATTCAATGTTCTGGGACAGGGGCCTAGGACTTTTTCTTTTAAAAAAAATCCGTCAATCAATAGTGCAAATGATATCTTCTTTTGCTTGATAGCAAAATAACACCACATTATGTTCATCTTAGTATTTGGAGAAAAAGGAAATTAACTTCAGGTACAAAAATCATTTCAGTTCAAAAGAAAATCGCAGTCCCCCAACCCCCAATTACATGGTTATTACAAGACCAAGATGAATTCGCCATATGTGAATTATTGTATAAGTTGTAATCAATAAAACTTTAACTGAAGTGAGTTGATTCAACTTATTCTATAGCTAGCTGACACAATGCACAAGACATTGTGCTGACATTTGCGAGTTTGTTGATAAAAATAGGAAGCACTGACACTGAACCCTTTAATTTACTAGCTGCACTATTATTATGATAAACAGGGGAACTTTGAGTGGGATGTCAGTACCCGGGCAAGACATTTATCAGAGAGGGCCAGTAAACATTAAACACACTTATTGAACTATTAAGTGGACTTAGGAAATTACTTAAAATTCAAACACAAAACAACTCCTCCCTTGCTAATCTTACGCTGATTCGCAGTCTTACAAAGGAGTACGTGTACTTCAAAACAACTCCTCCCTTGCAAATCTTACGCTGATTCGCAGTCTTACAAAGGAGTACGTGTACTTCAAAACAACTCCTCCCTTGCAAATCTTACGCTGATTCACAGTCTTACAAAAGAGTACGTGTACTTCAAAACAACTCCTCCCTTGCAAATCTTACGCTGATTCACAGTCTTACAAAAGAGTACGTGTACTTCAAAACAACTCCTCCCTTGCAAATCTTACGCTGATTCACAGTCTTACAAAGGAGTACGTGTACTTCAAAACAACTCCTCCCTTGCAAATCTTACGCTGATTCACAGTCTTACAAAAGAGTACGTGTACTTCAAAACAACTCCTCCCTTGCAAATCTTACGCTGATTCGCAGTCTTACAAAAGAGTACGTGTACTTCAAAACAACTCCTCCCTTGCAAATCTTACGCTGATTCGCAGTCTTACAAAGGAGTACGTGTACTTCAAAACAACTCCTCCCTTGCAAATCTTACGCTGATTCACAGTCTTACAAAGGAGTACGTGTACTTCAAAACAACTCCTCCCTTGCAAATCTTACGCTGATTCACAGTCTTACAAAAGAGTACGTGTACTTCAAAACAACTCCTCCCTTGCAAATCTTACGCTGATTCGCAGTCTTACAAAAGAGTACGTGTACTTCAAAACAACTCCTCCCTTGCAAATCTTACGCTGATTCGCAGTCTTACAAAGGAGTACGTGTACTTCAAAACAACTCCTCCCTTGCAAATCTTACGCTGATTCACAGTCTTACAAAAGAGTACGTGTACTTCAAAGATTAACATACTCTAGTAAATAGCTAAAAATAATTACTTTTTTTTCAATCGGAAAGTTGGATTTGGCCCGAATATCTCCTAACAACATACCATTCAGCCAATACGCTGGTATACGTAACATGTGTCAAACATGTGATTAAAGGTTTTTAAAATATAATTACATTCAACTTAATTTGTGACAAATACAACTTTTTTAATAATAAGTTTTGAAGTATTTTGTCATAAAAGGGGAAAACATGATTCGGAACAAGATTACTCAGGAATTTCCGTACATTCTTTAACGACGGAAACTACCTAAGTACCAGTACAGTGAAAAAGTACCACGATACGTACGATCCGAAAACAAAATAACGCAGTCAACAGGTATACCGTTAATACCACGCATCCTAATGTCTTCTATTAGTCATGCGTATGGAACGCCAGAGCTGTCTATAGATGATATAGTTTATTATATGATGTGGAAACCTCTTTATATGCTGTGCTTTCGTCCTTATACGATGTACAAACCTCTTTATATGCGATGCTTTCGTCCTTATATGATGTGCAAACTTCTTTATATACTGTACATTCGTCCTTATATGATGTGCGAACTTCTTCAAATACGGTGCTTTCGTCCTTATATGGTGTGCAAACTTCTTTATATACTGTACTTTCGTCCTTATATGATGTGCAAATTTATTTATATACTGTACTTTCGTCCTTATATGATGTGCAAACTTCTTTATATGCGGTGCCTTCGTCCTTATAAAATGTGCAAACCTCTTTATAAGCGGTACTTTAGTCCTTATATAATGTGCAAACTTCTTTATATACTGTACTTTCGTCCTTATATAATGTGCAAACTTTTTTATATGCTGTGCTTTCGTCCTTATATGATGTGCAAACTTCTTTATATACTGTACTTTCGTCCTTATATGATGTGCAAACATCATGTAGTACAAATTATCATCTTCAGACAGCTCTGGCGTTCCATACATGTAACACTCTCCCACAATCCGATACTTACGATGGCTGATTTGGGTGATGTCAAAAATGTCGCCTTGTGGTTCTGACATCGCGCTGCTGACTCAGCAAGGCGTCAAAAGAAACAAAATGAAGTATATCTGTGTGGTTATGGGTAGGGGTGATAATTAAAAAAGAAGAAGAATTTTCGGCTCCCATTTAGCTTGAAAACAATACTCTTGTTCCGTTTTATAGAACAAAAATAAACAGTTTGCATTATAGAAATGGTGAAAAGTAAGCATTAATGTTGGTACTGTTTGGTATTAATATGGAAACATTTTTCCTAAACAGAACATCAAAGGCTATATAATACTTCATAAAAGCAAAAGTGCCACTCCTTGGCGTACATAATGTAAATTGTCAGGGATCTCGATCTCTCTCTCTCTCTCTATTATCGTAAATCCTCAATTCCCCGTCTTTTGAGACTCGATATACGAAATAACTAATTGTCCTTGTTTATTGAAATATCAAGATTTGTTCACTCCCATGGAGCTTGGCTTGCTTTTGACTGTACAAATCTTCATATCGCCCCTTAGCAAGGGCAATAAAGTATCTCCCCTTAGCAAGGGCAATAAATAATAATATTGCACATTATACACCTTATCTGCTTAATGAAGTAGATAAGATAAGCATTGGTGCAATTTTGGATTTTTTTTTGTGCATTGCTTTTAACAGCACCTTTTTTTCAAAACACTGACCTTATTATATCGAGAAAATGGGTACTACGTGCTTTTCCTAAGGATATACCGAAGTAGCCGACCCGAGATTACATGGGCTGGTATCAAACCCGCGACCTTTGAATTACGAGTCCGACGCTCTACCAGTTGAGATACAGCGGCTCAATGAAGGATACGAAATAGGAATATTTGAACTGAGCTAATAAGCTAAAAACTCTATTGATTATGCTTGGTTCTCTTTCTGTGCTTTTATACTTCAATTTCTTCTGATAATTTTTACTTTACATTGTTGATTGTAATTTGAATGAAGCGTAGTAGGCCTAATTGATTACGGAAAAACCTTGTTTATGACTACGTCCAGGTCCAAAATAATATCACGTAAGCTATGGCGTATTTACTTAAGTTAGAAAACTTATGTTTTAACTATCACAAATTTACACACACACACACACACACACACACACACACACACACACACACATACATACATACATACATACATACATACATAGTTGAAGTAATGAAGCACATACAGTTGTTAATTTGTTTTAATAAATTACCCTGAAAATTATTTAACGACAATTAAAGCAGTTTATCAAATAAAGAAATAGCAACAGCTTGAATTGCGCAGTTATCGTTAATACGACACTAGCGATCACCCCTGTATGTATCAGTAACCTATGCCATGTTTATCATTCGTGGGATCAAAATACCACGTGCTTCGCGAATGATCTTGTACTATAAATATATTTTTTGATGTGACTCAAGCGGAATATAAATAGACTGAACAACGAATGTCAATAATCTCACACACATTTCATTAGTTACCCTTTTAGGTCTTTATCGTTCAGGATACCTATAATTTTCTGGTCACTATATGGCCAGGATTGTACTTATGTGTCATTGAACTCTTATACATACGGTCATTTTATTGTCGGTTACACTGATACTATACTGTATCAAAGATTTGTATGGGGCCTTTCAAAATTAATCTTAATAACATTCAATGTATATTTCTATTGCGTCATGTTGTATAAAATTATTCCGTCATATTATCCAGTTTAATGATCAGCTCATTTTCAACGCCTTTGAATTTTATTCTCTATTAAATTTGTCAAGCGTTCAGTGTATTAGTAACTAGTCAAAACCGACTAGTGTGTTAGTTAATTGAAAATGAATTGGATGTCATGCTCAGTAGCGAAATTGAACAATTCAACTGTTTTGATATCAGTAACGACATACATACATACATACATACATACATACATACATACATACATACATACTTTGAAGGCTTCAATTTCTTTCTCATCAGAAAGCGATATACTTTATTAATAAAATAATATTGTTGAGTGACCGAATATTTAATTTTTTTTTTTGGGGGGGGAGGGATAGTGTCAGAGACAATTTCCTACTCCTGAATGTTTATTAGAAAATATCCTTCCATCCTACTCCACCTCTTCTAAACGATCGGTACCTAAATCCACCAGGATACTTCGTGACTAGTGAGATCTGTGCAAAATGTAATCCGTGACACTAACAGTGCTTAAATGAGGTGGCGAGGGATTTTATTCCAAGTTAGACCTATGTGAATGTGACATTTCTATTGTTAAGTCATACACACGTTGGATTTATTGGACTAATCGAAAGAAGGAAAGAAATTCAAGTTAATATTGCCCATCTTCTCTAAATTCCCGGAAAGAAACCTTGTCCAATATGTTGATGAAATCTCAGTCTGCCAGAATTTTTTTAAACAAAATTTTTGTTGTTTATTTCTTATTTTATTGGCTTGCACCTCACCAGTCAAAATGAGGTAATATATACAAAGAAGACAAAGAGATGAAGACAATGCGATTTATTCAAATCCTCATTCCTTCCTGCTCTATGTACATGCAAAGGGCTGATCGGGGGATGGGAGGAATTCTCAGGGTTTCCGAAGCCCCCTCTAAAAAAAACGTGTACACACACACACACACACACACACACACCACTGATCACTTGAATTTTCCCATGGTTATGACCATCGTTTAATTCTTGCGTACGTTTATTGGGTATTATGCACACGTTGAGTAAATAGACACATAAACGTTTGCTTGGTGCCCTTTCGAGCAAAATCAGGGTCCTTTTGAAATTCTGGAAACCCAAATTCCCTCCCCCCTCCATCAACTTGACCTGAACCGACCCTGATGTTTATGTCTTCCAGTTGTTGGACATTACAAAGTACAGCCCTGTCATGACAAGATCATATCAACAGTCCGTGCTTTGCAAGGTCAAGTACAGAAAATATCCGTGCTTTGCACGGTCAAGTACAGAAAATATCCGTGCTTTGCAAGGTCAAGTACAGAAAATATCCGTGCTTTGCAAGGTCAAGTACAGAAAATATCCGTGCTTTGCACGGTCAAGTACAGAAAATATCCGTGCTTTGCAAGGTCAAGTACAGAAAATATCCGTGCTTTGTAAGGTCAAGTACAGAAAATATCCGTGCTTTGCACGGTCAAGTACAGAAAATATCCGTGCTTTGCAAGGTCAAGTACAGAAAATATCCGTGCTTTGTAAGGTCAAGTACAGAAAATATCCGTGCTTTGTAAGGTCAAGTGAAGGCGAAATATTGATCACTACAGGTGTCATCAAGAATAATATTAATACCTTTTAAAAAGTGCAAGTGAAATTTATGGAGCAAAGTTGTTATTGTGTTTATTCATTCATGAAACGAATCCAAATTGAAAAATATTTATCTTCTTGCACACTTATGATACAAATCTGAAGTCTTTGCTAAGATTGAACGATTGGAAAATTCAGTCTAACTAGCTTTTCTAGTACGTGATCCAAAGACACAACCGCCTTAGGGACCCGATCATTTATTTTTTTGATTATCAAAATCAATTATTTACAGCAATTATTGTCAGTTTCCTTTACCATATTATTGAAACATGATGTTAAGAAATTATATTAGAAGATTATGGGTTGCATTTAGAGGTGGCAATGTCCCCCATATCAATTTCAAGTACCTGCAGTTTCTTTACGAAGAGCTATTGTCGATAATTTTGATTACAAATACGGATCGGATGCATTTATTTCCTACTGTAAATTGTATTATATTGTATCTTCACAATTATGTAAAATAATTCTCTCTCTCTCTCTCTCTCTCTCTCTCGTCGTTGATTTCATAATGTATCGACGCTATATTCTATGCGGTAGTGACTTAAAGTGTTGCGAAACTTCAGCAAATATATCAGCCAACTTTTTGTGATGGTCATAAAAACCATTATATAAAATAATATAGACTTATATTCAAATTTTATTGTTTACATGTTTTCTTTTTTTATTGTATGATATTATTGATAGTATCCTCTCTTATTTTACACCTCATTATTGTCATCTTTGTTAGTAAGATTAGTAAATTTAGTTGATGTATGTACGTATGTAGTTTGTATATATTTTTGAGAACATATGGGAGATTAGCTTCAGTGCTAAATATGACATCCTCTTAAAATACATCATTGCTTTATTATTCGTATTCTTATTATATTCCTAATTTTAGAAAATTAGTCATGAGTTTCTGCACTAGCAAACAAGCCGATTGTGTTTAACTTGAACAATACTTTAGTGACCCGCTTAAATAACGTTTTTTTTCTTCTGTATTGAACGGGGACACACTAATGGCTGCCGATATTATTCAACCCAGATTAAATTTCATTCTAATGGTTGCCGATATTATTTAACCCGTATTAAATTTCATTCTGAGATTTTGCCTTCCTAAGCACTAAAGACAATTAATGTAATGAAACAAGTAGAAACGAGGGTCCAAAGTCCTAGATATCCACCACCGTATGCGTTTGCATATTTATTTCAACTCGGAAGGGGGGGGGGTGTAGACAAATTAGTCCTGCTCTCAACTGTGCATTGGGTGTACCAATTTTGTCTTTATATCATGAAGCTTCAAATCGAGTCACAAGGAAGGGATTTACCTTGTAATTGCTTCGTTAAGGTCTCTCTGGATTGTTTCGTATTTTGACACCCCCCTAATTTTTAAGGTAGAAGGCATGAACCTAATTATCACAAGCCTAGCATTTATAAATTCACACATAAGCTAAATCTATAATGTGGTTCAGATTTACTTTGAGTTAGGCTTGGAAATAGGTTGGCTTGTTGGTGACTGCCTGTCACAGTTAGATTTGCATTGGAGATCAAATGCGTAACTTGGGCTGCAAATGAGCTGTCGACTTGGCTTACGTATTTTTGTGTGTCTGCTACAGAGGTAAATATCTAAAAATCTAGATGGTTGAGGGGTGATGAAAAGTATGCTAATTTGTTATAGTACTAGTGAACTTTATTCATGCATAAGGCATATACTGATTCTTTTAGCTGCCTTGTCACAGAAAAATATTCAAAATAGCTATTTCTTGTCAAAAATGAATGTAAAATTTAGGGGTTGGTGGCAGTGTTGGTTCAGTATAAAAATCACCAGTTGCATCAGGAATTAACCTAATTACTGCAGTCAAAATCTCACATGTATGCTTTCTACAAAAATCATTAGTTTGTTTTTATTTGTATCTTCAGTGTAAAATTATTCTCATTTTTCTGTAATTGGTCATCGTCGGATGAAAATTCACCAGATAAACTGTCCAGTGAGACCTAAATAGTGAATGTGTCTCGGGGATAATGAGTTCAGGAGGTACAGAAGAAATGGAGGTGGGGGCAGGATAGAGAAAGGTTGTGGGTGGGTGCGTGCGATGTAACTGACCAGACATAAAAGGAACGATACTTCAGCACAATAATAACGCGGCCCCCACATATTATGTGGACTCCATGTTTCTTTCATCTGGACTATTTATTTAAGACTTTCTGCCTTACAAAGCAACCCATCGTCAGTGCCAGAAAGCAAGAGCTTTAGCGTGGAGATAAAGAGTCTATGTTAATTTATAAAAGTTAAGATAATGAGGTCGACATTTCGGCCAGAATATTTGGTATTCAACCATACAGATTAACATAATCGTGCAAACATCAAACAGAAAATCACATATTTGTGCCTTTACATTGATTAAAATCCACTCCGATCACACCTCCCTACTCTCTTCTATGGTCGTTGAAATTATCTGAATTTTTGACACGTCGCTTCAACAAACTGATGGATTACTCTTGAACCAGGACCCTTACAGTTCATACTACTATGGTGGATGCATGATTAACATATATGATTTTTTTTTCTCGGATACTTTGCCATTTTGTTTTTGCTATGGTGATTGACTTTCAATGGACTCTGGTTATCTAGTACTGAGTATTAAAGGCTCCAGGAATACTATTTTACTGCCTTCAGAGTTAAATGCGGTTTCTCACGCGAACCAACCATTTAAAACCGCTACTGCCATCGTATCGTGTTTCCAAACGAAAAACGGAGACGACAAAGCTTATGTATGTGTGCCGCTTACACGAATCTGGCATGCGCATTAGAGTATCACGTGTGCTTCTTGTCATTTGTATCCTCACTGGACTGACATCGTTTCAAGTCGAGACTTTATTACATTCAGGTTCTAAAGGTTACAACATATGATATATATATATATATATATATATATATATATATATATATATATATATATATATATATATATATATATATATATATATATATATATATATATATATATAGCGTGTGATGATATTATATAATGCTTAATATGGTTTACAATATTTAGAAAACACAATCTAAAACCTGCTAATAGCACTGGACAACAAATTTTTACAAAAGTCATGTTACTGAAATAAAATTAGTCAATTCTTATCAATTTTTATGTGCTGAACACGAATATGACAGTCAAATTGCAAAATTGGCTCTAGTTTTTTTGTAATCTGCAAGAAATTAATGTTTACATAACGAAATGCATTCCAATAGTAAAAGGTCAACTGTAATAGCCTACCTATAAAAAATCAAGTCATTGACTACATCTTAGATTTCTTCGCCTGTCTCTTGTACAGCTGTTCGGGAGCATCTCTGAGGAGTGTCCAGCAGTAGTCAGCCAGCATTGTAGTGGACCATTTTCCCTGGTATCTTTGTTCCATTGTTGCGATATCTTGATGAAAACGTTCGCCGTGTTCATCACTAACAATACCACAGTTGCTAGGAAAGAAATCCAAATGGGAATGAAGGAAGTGAATCTTTAGAGACATATTGCAGCCAAGTTTCTTATACTTCATCAACATGTCTTCTACTAGTTCCTTATAGTTTTCTGCCCTAACATTTCCGAGGAAGTTTGTAGAAACTAGGCGAAAAGCATTCCATGCTTGTTTCGCGTCACCTTCCAGCAAGTTGTTGAACCGGTCATCTTTGAAAAGCTCTCGAATCTGAGGACCCACAAAAACTCCCTCTTTAATCTTTGCTTCGCTGAGTCGAGGGAATTTTTCATGCAGGTATCGGAATGCTGGCAAAGTCCGGTCAATGGCTTTCACGAAGTTCTTCATCAAACCTAGTTTGATGTGAAGGGGTGGTAGCAAGATTTTCTGAGCCTCAACCAGAGCTGGGTGTTGGATATTCTTCTCTCCAATGGCTACATTCTGCCTGTGAGTCCATTCCTTCCTCATGTAGTGCATTTCCCTTGCTCGGCTATCCCACTCGCATAAGAACCACATGTATTTTGTATATCCTTGCTGCAGTCCCATTAAAAGGGCAACTACCTTCAAATCACCACAGAGGTGCCAGCTGTACTTGTTATACTCAATGGAATTCAGTAGCTGCCTTAAGTTATCGCATGTCTCTTTCATGTGGACAGCATACGCTACTGGAATAGATGGAAGAATGTTTCCATTGTGCAAAAGCACAGCCTTGAGACTCAGTTTCGAAGAGTCCACAAATAGTCTCCATTCTTGTGGGTCATGAGTGATTTTTAAAGCATTCATGAGGCCCTCAATATCGGAACAGAATATCAGATTACTTTCCTTTCTGAAGAAAGGCTCCAATTGCTGGTGGCGCTTTCGATATGCAGTAATTGTGACATCTTCTTCTAGAAGATTCCATTGTTGGAGTCTTGATCCTAGCAATTCTGCCTTGTTCTTTGATAAGTCCAAATCACGAATCAGGTCATTTAGTTCTTCCTGTGTTATTCTGTGTGGGGTTGATGATGCACCACAGTGAAAATCTGGATCACTGCATGCTGATGGACCAGGAGAAGAACAGGTCGACTCACCTTTGTCTTCGTCAGATGAATCAAGAGAATATTCTGCTGGAGGTTCTGGAATAGGAAGTCCCTCACCATGTGGAACTGGTCTCAATGCAGACGGAATGTTTGGGTAGACTATTCTCGACTTCTTTCGCTTCGTTATTCCGCCGGAAAGAGGAGGAACCAAGCAGAAGTAACAGTCATTTAGGTGGTTGCTTGGCTCTCTCCACACCATTGGGACTGCAAACGGCATTGATGACCTTTTGCAATTCAACCACTGTGAAAGCTGTGTTGTACATGTAGCACAGCATATATGCGGAGCCCAAGGCTTGTCTTGGTCACCAACCTTGCATCCGAAGTAAAGATGATATGCCTTCTTCACTTGAGAATTGATACTTTTCTTCTGGTTGGCAAATGTCACTTCCCCACAAATATAGCAAAAATTGTCCGCGGTATTAACACACTTTCGAGGCATTACTGTTCTTTATTGTACGTAAATGGATAAAATAATAAGTTTTATGTAACAGTAGCTTGAACTGTCTCGCACAACGTCTAAAATATTTTAAATGCTGAACCTATCTGATTGGGCTTTATATAGTACACTGCTTACGTCAGCTTCAGCAGCCGCCTGGCATTAGTATAATAGGCCTACACATGTATAGTACACTGCTGACGTCAACTTACTTCAGCAGCCGCATGGCATTAGTATTGCATTGCATCAGAAAATGATGCAATCAACTGTGGATGATGTGAGTATGATGGTATTATGCAATGTTACATCATTATTCCGGATGTTGCTGCAGTCCTACTGGAGAAATTTACACAGTGAAACATAGAAAATGAGGTATATGAATATCTTCAAAACGAGAGCCAATACAAATTTTTCACGGTTATATTCGTGTTCGGCACACCAAAATACTACAGATTAGGGCCTTTTCAAGTCAGTAATGATTTCACTGTTGACCAGTGTAGTTTGTACGATTGTACGAGATTAATTGATTATATTCATAAGCATTAGTCTTAGAAGTGTAAAAGTGAGGAATAAAGTCTTTCAGTTTCAAAAAAAGAACGAGATAGAACCAAATGATATTATCCCCTGTTTCTTGAGACCAAAGTGCTTTATATTCATCTTCAACTATAATATCGACACTGCTTATCTTGAATTTGAAAGTATTCTCCTTTCTATAAACCATCGCTCAGGAGGCCTAGTGGTTAGAGCGTCCGCCTCGGATGAGTGAGGTAGCGGGTTCGAACCCCACCGAGTATTAACAAAGAATTACAAAAATGGTATTAACACTAGCCTTAAGAGTTTAGTGTTAGGACTGGTTGGTCTGGTGTCAGAATAATGTGACTGGGTGAGACATCACGCTACATGTCTGCAGCACGATGTCCCAGTGCCAGACATCACTATAAGTTGCCACACTGTAGATATCGTAGCGATATGACTGCAAAATTGTTAAAGCTACGTGAAAAATCCAAACACACACACACACACACACACACACACACACACACAATACACATACATTTTCTTTGAACCAAATACGATATTTATTTTCTGTGTTTGCTGTAAGTTTCCAGTTATCGCAATATCTACTAAACATATCAAGAGTATGTTCGAATGGAGTTTTATTGACTTTGACGTTTGGAGAAAAGCACATAGTCAATACGATATACAATTCAAATACAATGAAGTGTTGCATAAATGAATATGTGTGGCATTTTAAGATCAGAAGAAGTGGTTTAGAGCATATTATGTCTTTTATCTTTGGTTAAAAAGCGATTATATATATATATATATATATATATATATATATATATATATATATATATATATATATATATATATATATATATATATACACTCTTTAGTGAGAAGTTGCAACTATTGTTTATAACTCTTTTGCATGTACTTATTTACGAAAATTTGCTCTAATTATTCGACGCAGATTTTACACAAATAGTATTTTATTTCGTGAACCGATCAGCGCACGGACACCAAATCAAAACAAAATGGTAACTTCCAAACCGCTGGAAAAGCTACATGTCTCCTGACAAATGAAAGTCGATATTTGTCAGAACTGGACGTCATACTTTAAGCGAAAAGTTATGGTCTTAGGTATATTTTATGCCACTTAACATATTCATAGGCAGATGTTTTTTGTTTTTTTTATTATACAAATATCACTTAGCGAATTCATAGGCAGGCGTTTGCTTTTATGATGCAGCATAAATTATTTTGATTGGTTCAGAACAAAGTCTCAGAACCATGATAAGAAGTTGATTAGACCGCTCCGGTGGATTTAGTGGTTAGAGCGTCCGCCTCAGGTGCGGGAGGTCGCGGGTTCAAACCCCTGCAGCGTCATACCAAAGACTTATAAAATTGGTACCAGCAGCTGCCTCGCTTGGCGCTAATCAATAAGAGGTCAAAGTTAGAATAGGTCGGCCTGGTGTCAAGATGATATGATTATGTGGGACATGGTGCTACATGTCTGCGGCATGATGCCCCAATGCTCGACAGCAATATAAATTGCCATACTAACGATAACGAAATAATGCCTTTTTTGTACTGAAACCGAGCCTCTCTGCGCGACCTCGTCCTCTTAGAACGCGCCGGCTAAAGATTAGGACCTCACGAGATTCTAACAAAGCTTGAGTCTGCAATGTATTGGTGCCACTATCGCAAAGTAAATGGAGCTGTTAATAGCTGCGCGACCACCGACGATTCCGCAACTTACAACTTACAGCGTCAAGGTAGATTCGCATACCACTGGAAGATATTTTGCAAGTTTGAGACCTGTGACTGCACCTGCAAGCAACTGTACCTTCTGCTGATTGCACACATACAGATTAAAAAAAATTGTGTTTCTCAACGGATGACCTTTAAGGAATTGTGAAAAGTGTTCTTCTGATGTTTTTTTTTTCAGTGGGGAATAACGTGGTAGTTTAATTTTACAAGTATGTTGGTCTTGTGTTTACACCCAGATTATCCTGGATGAAGGCTAAATAAACATTAGCAGCTCAGAGGATCAAATTTGTTATGTCTATCGTTTATAACCAGAGAAAATGTGGATACATTAGTTGTGTAGATGCCTTTAAAATATTTTGTACGATTGTAACACATATATCGTGTTTGTCACGTGCCTCCTATGCTATTATTTCTAACATCGGATAATTTGGACAATTAAATTAAAGTAGCACTGCAGACAGTCTAGGTGTATGAATAACTCAAGGTGAAAGGTATGACATTTAAATAAAATGTATCAAACATATTCAACTATTTCATCGACATATTTCTCAATCACAATTTCTTTCGAGCAAATACGAACAACGACCTACTCAGAGTTGCCAATTACTCATCATACGAGTTTAATGTCTTAAATGAGAGTGTTTTCCTTCGTTGTGGTCTCTGTTACTCATCTGTCGGCCTCTTTTTTCTCTTTTGGTACTTCCGGTACCTTTGACTACGTGCTCTCCTAGCACTTCCGTCCTTCCGATAATTCATGCGCTCTCTTCCGTGTTCTCTTCCGGCACTGCCCCTCCACACATCAGAGCAAGGGCGAATAAAATATCAGGTCATCTCACGCACTCACATCTAAATATTCCATACACGCCTTGTTCTATAATAATTGTGCTATAACAATAACAATATTATCAATGACTTCAAATACCCGCATACACATCCTTAATTTTTAACTTCTCAATATAGTGAACTATTATCATCAATAGCAATCATACACATTTTCTACCCTACTAATTATCAAAGACACAAAAATATGCAAATACCCGTGTACACGTAAAAAAAAAAAAACGTATAGAAGAACTCCCGAAACGGATCGCTAGTATATCCTCAGAGATGGAGCCGAGATAGTCGCGACCATGACCAGAACCTGGAAAGAAATGATGCTTCACAGACCCGACAAGAGGCTATCATAAAACAGTAATTAGAACGCTGGCAAAAGTGGATATACCACGGTTGCATGGAACCAGAATGGCGACCGGCTCGATGTGATTGTCGGGTGTGAAAGTAATCAGCATCTTAAGGAAAAGGTTGATCGAAACAATCGCGTCAAATTCTGTTGATGAACTCTCCGCCTGGCGACACCATGCCAACCTACCAGAGAATGGTGGGAAGCAGAATCATGGGTCTAGCATACAGTTTTTAGGTTTCGCTCTAATACTACCGTTCACGCGATGAAGACGCTTGCGTCAAACGTGGCCTGGAAATGATTAGCTTATTGGTTGAAACAAGTGCTAGACCCCGTACTCCTGTTCATCTATCATGCTTCAGGCTGGTTTTGGCTATCATGTTGTGACTGATAGTGTTGTGGGAACGTATTCCAGAACATTATCCGTATCATGCCAATAGACATCTACGGACGCTGACAAAGGGACGATCCGTCGCCATTTGATATATCTCACTATGCGACCAAGGTCGATATAGCGGCTTTAGCACCTGTATGAGTGTCTGGTGCACTGGGGCAGAGCAATGGCGGCGACTATACAATAAATACCACCGTGACGCCAGCGTAATCTACCACGTAGATGGTATCCGAACCGTCATGTTCATGGTAGGTGGCGTTGCAATCATCGCCCTGCTGATCACCATCGTCTCCACGCCCATCAAGGTCGGCCTTGAGAGTCTGTCTTCCGACTGTGACCTGCCGTCACTGTTCGGGGCAAAAATCACAAAAAGACACGTCCTTTCAGACGCCAAGCTCAACACCATCGTGGACCGTTTATCCCTGGCGATGCACGCGCGTTCCATCTCAAAGGAATAGTCTCGGCTCATCCTCATACATGATGGCCAAAAACGAGATCAGGACAAGAGTGAAGAACGCTAACACTGCCAGATCGCTCGACGAGGCGACAAAAACGGACTGATCGCTCACGCAGAGGTCGAGGACATGCAAGGAGCAAAGAGACGCCGAGCTGCAGTTATACCGTGAGATGTGAGCAATGGGTGCGTTAGCGTCGATAATATAGCATAGCGCTCGCAAGGGAACCGGCGACTCTCAGCAGGGTCGAACCCTAGCTAGAAAGGTGACAGATGGGATCAACGGTCCAGATCCCACCTTTTCTTCACAAGCAAGGTTCCCAGCGGGTAAGGCAAAATATGTGAATTTCAACCCAAATCGAAACTGGTCGCGCCGGCTCTTCCCAATCTGTGTATGTATTACGGAGACTCGTCACTATACTGACTAACATGACTGGGTGGGGCATGATGCCACATGTCTACCGTATGATGCCTCAGTGATAGACATCACTGCCACACTGCAGACATGGTAGCAATATGACTAAAATTGTTAAAGCTATGTTACACACATACACACACACTACAAACTGCTTTCATTTTTCGGTATGTAACACAAAACACTTTTAACCTTGGTATGTATACAAAACACTTTTAATCCAGGTATTTAGTACAAAACGCCTTTGACTGGCCCCGAGTGACCAAGCAGTCTAAAGCGCTCACCGTTACGGATCACTGCCATCTCACCTCTGCGTGGGTTCTAGTCTCTGGTTCGGCCAATGTGGGTATCTGAGAAAGCTTGGCAGTAGGTTCTCGTGGGTCGGTGGTTCTTTTCGAGGTTTTCCTGGGTTCTTCCTCCACTATTTATAATGGCCGCCATGCATAGCTTGTCTTGTGCTGAAAAATGGCGTTAAACCCTACAACAACAACAACAACTTTTAACCTCGGTATTATTACAAATTTTTTTAACCTTGACATGAATTACAAAACGCTTTTAACCTAGGTATGTAGTAGAAAATGTTTTAACCTCGGTATGTATTACAAAAATTACAAAACGCTTTTAGCCTCGGTATTTAGTACAAAACGCTTTTGACCTCGGTATTAAAGTACAAAACGCTTTTAGCCTAGTTATTTAGTACAGAACACTTTTAACCTTGGTATGTGCTGCAAAAAGTTTTAAACCTCGGTTTTTAGTTCAAAACGCTTTTAACCACGGTATGTATTACAAAACGCGTGTAACCTCATTATGTTGTACAATACGCATTTAACCTCAGTGTGTAGTACAAAACTCTTTTACCTTCAGTATTTTGTACAAAACTCTTTTAACCTGGGTATGTATTACGAAAATTATGAAACGCTTTTAACCTCTGTATTTAGTACTAAACGTTTTTAACCTTGGTATGTATTACAAGACGCTTTTAACCTTGGTATTTAAAACGCTTTTAACTCCGGTATCTATTGAAAAATTAAAAATCCTTTTTAAACACGGAGTAGTACAAAGCGCTTTTAACCTCGGTATATAGTATATAAAAAAACGCGCAGGATGAAGAGTTGAAGGCAAATAAAATAACAATTCCTGGCCGTATAAAACGGAGTGCTGTCTTAATTATTTTACAGGACCAGCATTCAAAGTGCATCTTGTTACCAATAGAAATCAGACTGGGAGGGATGAAATTGAAATAATAATAATGATAATAATAATAATAATAATAATAATAATAATAATAACGATGATGATAATTTATTTACAGATGGTGATTCATTTAGTCAAAGACTATTGTGCCTTGAGGCCCTAATAAGAAGATTACAATAATGTGCATTACATGAAAGATAACAGTAATTACTGTTCATTTTAATGTGTTCTATATTAAAATACTAAATTCCGTTATCTATTTGAAACACATATATACTGATGATATCTCTTCTTAAATACTCTAATATTTTCAGCAGATTTTACATGTAATGGAAGCTTGTTCCGCACAAATGTACCAGAGTATTGGAAACTTTTTTGAAATTGTTCTGTTCTTGGTTTTGGTGCTTGAAGGTTTCCATGTGACCATGATCTCAACTGCTTTCAGGTATGATCTGAACCAGTTTAAAGAAGGATTGTCAAATCTGTAACAATTCAGCTTTTGAGGCAGAATTTTATGACCAACGAGATCAAAGGCTTTCTTGAAGACTAGGAAAACAATCCCATTCTTGGATCCATTATCCATTTCTTGTCGCCGAAGATCTGTTAATTTGGTAAGTTCTGAGTAGTAGTTATATATGAGGTTTCTGGCACAGGAACACTACAAAATCGTCCAAACGACGCCACTTGCCGCCACCCCAAAGACACCTCTTCCAAATGTCAGGCAAAGGTTATTTTGATGGTGACGAACTTTATGGCTGTTACGTAAAACTATTTGTTTGGACGATTTTTGTTTTGGTTACTGCGCCAGAAACCCTCATTTATAACCACTACTATCATCGGATTATTTATAAAGTTTAGATAAAATTGTTAGATTATTTATAAAATGTAGATCAAATGTTATATTAAACATTAGAATAAGTAAAAGGACTTATTTGGTTATAACTTGCTGTTTGACTTGTGTGTACATTTGCTGGTGGAAAATCTTGTTCTAGTCCGATAATCTTTTTACCGGACATATCAATATTTCCTATGATTGTTCTGCCGATCTTATCAAGTTTGATTTATCTATAGTCTGCAATTCATGGCAGCATTGCTTGACGAGCTTGTACGTGGTTGTAGCGTATTTGATAATCTGCAAGATTATGTGGTGACAAGTATATTTTACTCAAGCAAAAAGGCATATTTCCTTACGAGTATATTGATGATTGGAGTAAATTTAACGAAACATCATTACCTACTCAAAGTAAGTTTTACTCGCAACTGAAAACGAAGATGTTACCGAAAGTGAGTATAAATACGCACAAGATATTTTGGAATAAATTTAGTTGTATAACATTTGGCTTTTACATTGATTTGTATTTGAAAACAGATGTTTTGTTACTCGCGGATGTATTTGAGAATTTTAGGCGGGTCAGTTACAATAACTATGGTCTAGACCCTTGTTGGTATTACTCAACACCTGGTCTATCATGGGACGCTTTGTTTAAATTTAGCAAAGTAAAACTAGAGTTGTTGCCCAACGTTGACATGTTCAATTTTTCGAAAAATGAATTCCATGCGGAATAAGTGTTATAACAAACAAAAAAAATATGCTACTGCGAATAGCAAGTACATGAAAGATGTTAATCCTAATCTGCCGTTGAATTTTATTATTTATCTTGACACAAAAATTTCATATGGCTATGGAATGTCAGAGCCAATGCTAGGTAGTGGATTTCATTGGATTTTGCCGGAACAATTTCTGCATGAAACAGAAGAAAAAAATACCTGACGATATGAGTTATTTCGTCAAAGTTGATTTGGATTATCCTTTGATTTGGATTATCCGTTTGAGCTTCATGAATCGCATAACCATTACTCGCTGTGTGCGCAATCAATGATTATCGATTACAATTTGTTGTCAGAAAATCAGAAAATGATAGCAGGAGACAGAAAAAACTCAATAGTAAGTAAGTTAGTACCAAATTTCTTGGATAAACGAAATTACGTCATGCGTAATAAAAATTTAAAACAAGCAGTTGATTCTGGTCTAATTTTAAGAAAAGTTAATCGAGTACTAAAACTCAAACAGTCACCTTGGATGAACGGTTACATCAATTCGAATACCGCCCGACGAGCAGCTGCCACGACAGATTTCGAAAAGAACTTCTTCAAGTTGATGAATAATTCTGTTTTTGGTAAGACGATGGAAAATATTAGAACACGCGTTAATATTGAAATGTAAATAATACCGATATTCGGAATAAACTTGTATCAGATGATTTTGTCAGCATAAAATCTTTAGTGAAAATCTTCTTGCGGTACAAAGACAAAAGACAAATTTAAAGTTCAATAAACCAATTTATTTTGTCAAAACGTAATGGCCGTCAAGTAAATTGTCATTGACCGACAAAGACTCGATAGTTTATGAAATCGAATGTGACGATATTTATCAGGAAATTTATGATAACCGATCGCGGTTTGATTTGTCAGATTATTCTAGCGATAGTGGATTTCAAGACTATACGAATAAAAAAAGTAATTGATAAATTCAAAGACGAAATGAATTTTTCAGTAATATCCAAATTTAATGGACTGAGATTAAAAAAAATGATCGCGGTACGACTAAACAACAGCAAATTAGCTTAAAAAAAAGCAAAAGGTATACCGCGTGGATTTGTTAAAAATTTAATGAAATTCGACGACTATAAACACGCACTTGATGGTGGCGTTAGGTACGTCAGGACAATGGCGATTAGAACAATTCATCACAAACTTGAGCCCGACGTTATTGTTAAACGTGGGTTATCAAATTTTGATGACAAGAGGTATTGTGAAAATGGAATAAATACATTAACGCTTTGTCAGTATCGGAAACGGAAATGTGATTTTCTTGATTCCTTGTTGTCAGTTTGAAATTTTATCCAAAAATAAGAAATAAGAATGTTTGAAACGCTAACAGTCACTTACAGCAATAGCCGTAAAATTAAAAATATTTTACTTGACAATTAACCGTTCACAGTTGAGATTAAGAATGAAGTTTCAGGTATATGTTTTACTAAATTTGACAAAATACAACTTTTACTTGTTCGATCAGATGACTCGAAGTATTTTAATTACCTCGAGCAACTGAGTTCAGAATTACTAAAAAAATGTTTAATAACTTCCGTGACCCGATCGGTCAACAAAAACATACCAAATTAACAATTGACCTTGATCGATCAAAAGTATTTTCTTCTGACAGTAAGTGCAGTCCTAACAGAGTCGCAATAACAGATTTATTTGAGAGTAGAAGACGAGTATGTGGAAGAATTAAGTTTAGTCTTTATCACCACGATGTTGAAATATTTCTGATATCTACAGTCGAGACATTAACGATAGGTGAAGAAATTGTCTAACAATCAGTAATATAAAATTTTATAAATATATCAAACAATAAAAATATCAAGTATGATTTTTAGTTATCGGTGTAGATTTAAATTTTAGTAGTGGTTATAAATGAGGGTTTCTGGCGCAGTAACCCTAAAAATCGTCCAAACAGAGAGTTTTAAGTAACAACCAGAAAGTTCGTCACCACCAGGATAACCTTTGCCTGACATTTGGCAGGGGAGTCTTTGGGGTGGCGGCAAATGGCGCCTTTGTATTTGTTTGGACGATTTTGTAGGGTTACACGCGCCAGAAACTTCATTTATAATTATTACTTTCTGTTTGGCATGGATGGTACGTTCTAACTCCTGATTGTGCCTCATGAAATAGAAAGTAAGTTTAAAAAATTCATAGACGTGCATAGCTACCTGCTTTTCAAATAATTTTGATAATATAGGTAGAAAGGATATTGATCTGTAATGCCCAGGATCCTTCTTCCCTCCTTTCTTAAAGATGGGTGTAATCTTTGCACATTTCAATGTATCCGGAAAATTACCTATCATTATACTTAAATATACGATATGTGTTAATGACTGTTATTACTGGTGCAGCAATTTTAAGAATTTGTGGACCAAGTACCATCTAAACCAGGCGATTTATTGATATTAACCTTAATGAGCATATAAAAAACCCATCAGCTTCACTAAGAGTAGCTATTGACAAATATTTATCATCAGGAATTTTAGCTCTTATGAATGATAGAAGAGGATAGAAGAGGATCAGTCTCAATTGGTATGTTAGTTTCGTTCTGAATATAGATACTGGAGATGATAGTGAAGAAATTATTGAACATTTCAGCAATGTCTTGAACAGATGTTGCTATGTCATAATTTTGCTTAAGTCTAGTGGGAAAACAGCTATTCTTGGGTGGGTTCAGCTCTTTTAGACGCTTAAACAATATCCTATTACTCTTGTTTTCATCAATAGCATGTTTCTAGTAGTCTTCTTTCGCTTATCTCTGAGGTGCTTAGCTTTATTTCTCCATTTTCTACAGCTTTTCATGTCATTTTTCTTCTGGAAATATCTCAGCGGTAACCCACTTGTTATACAGACCGGATAGTGGTCACTTTATGCATAAACTGGCACATTAACTTCACTTATGTTTTCAGGTTTATAAGGATAAACATGATCAATGATAGTGGTACTTTAATATGTTACTCTAGTTTGGGTGTTAATTAATTGCGTAAAGTTGCAAGTTTTAAAGTTTCGTTTCCATGTTAATGGTGGAATTTTCATGTAGGCTTGTAAATATTCCTTCAATAAGGCATTCTGAATTTGCTCCTCAAATCTACCAATCCAATCAGCTGTAAAACTAGGTGGCCTGTGAACTGAACATAACATTATTGGCTTTGATTGGGCAAGGGTTACTTTGATCCAGATACTCTCTACCCCAATAGTCTCTAGATCAACACGTCTGTTACAACTAATGGAACTGTCTACATAGAGAAGAACACCCCATGAATACCCTAAAATTTCTGTCAAAGTTGAGCCACTGTATTTGGAGAGCCAAATCATCAGTATCGTCAGGAAGAAAGGTTTAACATAGACCCAGAATATTGACTGATCTAGTTTGCTGTAACATTAATCTAATCTCATTCAGTTGAGGGTGGATATGGTTGATAAATGTGTTGACTACTTGATAAATATGCTGACTACCTGCATACCCTATTCGAGGAAGCCAAACACATGATAGTTCTGATCAACGAACTGATTATCAGACAAGGCAATATGCAATGTATTGTTTTTAAACTTATTCGATTTCTTTTCATTACCTTGATTATTTACATAAACACATGAAGATGATAACACACAAGATCCATCTGCTGTACCATGACCACATGTAGTGGATATATGAGAATGTTCAATATGAGACAGATTTACATACCTACAAGAAGACATTGATATATTAGACACCTGAGGAGCCTCAGAGAAATAACTTCAACATTATCACATAGCTGTCTACATGTTAATGAGTTGCGATTTATACACAACTCAGATAGTGTATCATCAGAATATGCACAGTTGGATATTTGTGCAACAAACTAATTACCTGTATTGTTACAATCTGTGTTTAGTTTAGAGTGTGGAGTTTGACAATTAAGATAGTGGACTGGTGTTGTGCATTTACACTTAGTTTCATTGCATTCGGTGCATATTTCTAAAAAAAAACATAAAACTTTTTATTAAACTTGTTATTGATTATTTTGTTAGTGAGATTGTGAAAAGTAACACCCCGACATCTAGTACAATTGACATTCTCTCCAAGGACCGCTCCGGTGGCCTAATGGTTAGAGCGTCTGCCTTAGATGCGGGAGGTCGTGGGTTCGATCCCCGGCCGAGTCATACCAAAGACTTACAAAAATGGTACTAATAGCTGCCTCGCTTGACGCTCAGCATTAAGAGGTTAGTGTTAGGACTGGTCGGCCTAGTGTCATGATAATATGACTGGCTGGGACATCATGCTACATGTCTGCAGCATGATGCCCCAGTGCTATACATCACTATAAACTGCCACACTGCAGACATCGTAGCGATATGACTGAAAAATTGTTAAAGCTACGTTAAAAATCCAAATCAAACACAAACATTCTCTTCATCGCCATACTCCTAAAGATTACTATTAGTCGAACATAGTTTTTGCTTGTGTCCGAGTCCATTGTAAATATAAATCCTGATGGCTTTGCCATGGTGGCGGGTTTGTGTTACTTGGCCTGTTTCACCACAAAAACGACAATTAGTGGATGTTGTCCTGAATATAGGGGTATAGCAGTTTGTATTTTCAAGCAATAAAGCAGTTTTTTGTGCTCTGGTGAATTTTGTCCGTAGAATACAGTTTTAGGTTGACTTTGTTTCCTTTGTTTTCACAAATGAATGAAAGATACTAATGTACATAATGTAAATTAAACTGTTCATATAGAGCAATCAGTATTTCGTTTACTTAGTTCACTTGTGCATCGACACGAGGAAGTATTCCAGACAGTATTATGTTGCTTGAATATTTAGAACGCAGTGTAAAGCAGATTATCGTAACCGTCTTTGATTTCATCCAGGCCATGACTATCACTGCCAATATTCCTACCAATATAAATTACTATTATTCTGTAAAATGTGAGGTCCATATTCAATACTGTATCAATTACATCATTTATTTTTGCCCCTCTTAATGTCTTTACACCTGTCTTCATTAACCCCTTTGTTCTCATTCCCATAGTGAAGAAGAAATAATTAAAATTATATCATTGTCTCTGCTGGGTTTTTGTTTACTGGTATATCAGTAGTTAAGGGGGGCACTTTACGGACAATGGGAATTAGCATTACAGACCCCCCTGGGTTAGATTACGGACAATGGAAATTTAACATGGCGAAAAATCGTGGGTCAGATTACGGACAAGGGGAATTAACATGGCGATAAATCGTGGGTCACTCTACGGACAAGGGGAATTTAACATGGTGATAAATCGTGGGTCACTCTACGGACAAGGGGAATTTAACATGGGGAATAGTTTGGGCTTGTTTAGGGACAAGGGGAATGGAACATGGGATTTTTTTCTTTTTTTAAAAAAAAAATTTTTTAAAAAAGGGGTAGGCAATTCAAAGACTATCTCTTTTCGAGAATATGGCTGGCCCTGAAAAGGGCCTTTGGGTTTTTCTTCTTCTTCTTTTAACTTCTTAACTTCTTAACTTCTTCCACCATTCTCTTATTTTGTCCATCATTCCTTTCTTCTTTTTCTTTTCTGTTTCCGGCAGCCAGTCCGGGTGGCCCATGGCCCGGAACTTCTCTTGGATTTTCATCCAGTTTGTGTTCAGTTTATCTAATTCATCCCTTTTTTTTCTATTTTCTTCTTCTTTTCTTTCATTGGACCACTTTTCTTTGATCTTCTTGACCTCTTTGGTCAGCACATTCCTCATTAGTTCGTCAGCTTTCTTAAGTTTTTCTAACCCCCACTTCGTGAAACACCAATCTGTCCATTCTACAATGTCTTCTAGAAAGAACCTTGCACTCGTCACATGATCTATCGCTTCTTTTAACTTACCCACTTTGACATACGGTGGGTTAATTAAACCTCTGATTCTCTTCTCCTCATCCTCTATCATTTCTTTTACAATATTTACGGATAAGTGGAGGCTGGTTACTTGTCTTGAGACGAAGTCTTTTGTCACTGCATACCTCCATTCCTGTTCAACCCTTTCTACTACACTCAATCCATCCACCATCCAATACCAACTTCCCATAAGATCGTTGTATAAAGCTGAAGCTGCTGGCATATTCTTGTTTGCTTATTCCGTAGAATGGGTTCGAATGGCCAACACTGTTAGTTTTATACTGAAAGCGCGTACGTGATGGAAAACATCCCCTAAAAACATAAAATTGATCTTACCTAGATCATGACCCAACAACGCGCGGACGTGAAGGAAAACATCCCCACTTTTCTCATTTCATATAATATAACCCTAACTATACTCTCCACATACGCTAAGAAACAATAAAGAAACCCATAATCTACTATTCACACAAACTTACTTTATTAGTTACTAACACAAACACAAACACACAATCACATACACTTCCACTATTAATAAAGAGTTAGTGTTTATATTCACACTACTCTACCTACACACATTGGCAAATTAATAGTTATTTCTTTTCTAGAGTATTGGGTAGCCCTGAAAAGGGCTGTTTTTTTGTTTGGAACTTCATGGACACCTGGTTAATGGTGGCACCTTCCAGGCCTGGCGCCGCATACACATCTTATCCCCCAGTTACTTTTTACCTTTTGGGGGGAGAGAGCAGAGGCAGGATATGTCGCTTCAGAATCCCAATTTTCGCTCTCTGGGATTTTGAAATTTCTTCTCTCCTTTTCCTCCTCCTCTTCTTTGTTTCTTCTTTCCTCTTTATATCTTCTTTCTTCTTCTTCTTTATATCTTCTCTCCTCCTCTTCTTTGTTTCTTCTTTCCTCCTCTCTTATCCTTCCCTCCTCGACAATGGCTTCCGCGGCCAGTTCATTTAATATGCGCCTGGCATATTCCAGATGCACATGAAGCTCCAACAGTTTCTCAAGTCTCGTGTTCATTTTTTGGTGTTGATCAATCAACAAGGGTAGCTGGACTGCCGAACGAGTTTCAATTTATACTGAAAGCGCGGACGTGAAGGAAAACATCCCCCTAATAACATAAAATTCATCTTACCTAGATCATGACCAAAAAAAACAACAACGCGCGGACCTAAAAGAAACACTCACTCACTTTTTTATGCTACCCATCACTATTTTAAAATTTTTTTATAAATCACTTCAATAGACTATCCACATACGCAAAGCAATTCAATCTAACTCCAAATATACACCTCAAACACTAAGAAAAGATATCATTTTAATCTACTATCCACACCAACTTACTTGAGCTCTTACAAACACAAACACACCAACACATACCCTCACATTTTTAAAAAGAGTTAGTGTTTATTTTCACACTACTCTACCTACACACACATTGGCAAATCGATCGTTACTTCTTTTCTAGAGTATTGGGTAGCCCTGAAAAGGGCTGTTTTTTTTGTTTTGCTATGGCATTCTTTTTTTAGTTTCTAAGAATGCGATGTCCTCTGAGGATAGACTTTCTGGCGATAGGTCTGCTTCTTCGGAAAGAGAAGAAGAATTCTTTGGTGTCGATACGACAATCGACAAAGCCTCTGTCAGCTTCAGGTTGCTGCTGCTGTTGCTGTTGTTGCTGCTGTTGCTGCTGTCTCTGAAGTCTGTACTTCTCTGTCCATTCTTCTTTCTCCCTGTTCATTTCTTCTCTGAAGAGCTCTTCTATCAGGTCTTCAGTGATTTTTAACATTCTCACATTCTCTATTTCTTCTGGTTTCGGTATCAGACTGTGTCTGACCCTATGCAGATTCACGTAGGCTTCGTTGAGCTTAGCTAGTTTGGAGCACATCTTCTTAGGAGGATGAGTCGACAATGGATGGCTAGACTGGGAACAACCCGGTTCTTAAAGTTAAAGCGCGGACGTGAAGGAAAACATCCCCCACACGGTTTTCGAGCCGCAACGTTCATGAGAGGGATAGTAAGAAATGAAAGAGCATCAATCCAACATTCTTATAGCCAAACAAACCACAAAGGCATTTTTTTCTAAACACAACATTTTTTATTCAAAAATCACTTAACACTAAACAACATTTTTAACAATAATCCAACACTATAACATCAAACCATTTTTTTCAAATCACAAACATTTTTTTCTCAATTAACCATCTACTTTAAACAGGGCTGACAACGTTGTGAATGAAATTGTGATTTCCACTGTTGGAAATCATTAGGCCATTGATGGACACTACGTTTCCTAGCTTGAGACAAAAGATAAGCATAATGGTCACAAAACCATCGATCTACTTTCACATCGTTTCTAGCAGAAGAACGAGGATCGAAATGAGTCACTAAATGTTCTAAGGAATAGCCCAGGCTGCGATGATGCAGAAAATACACACAGTACTGTCCACACACCAAGGAATCTGTGCCTTGTAATTTCACATTATTAAATCGGGTAGTTTGAGCATTTCTTCTCATAAAGTCGATGATATCGTCTTCCAAAGGGGGCAATCCGTACGAATCGAAATATTCCACACAGCCTTCTTGAGGAAAGTAGACGGCTACCCAGTGGGTTCCTGGGAGATGACTGTCGTCCGTGTTGATCACGTAAGCTTGATGATCTTTAGGTTTGCGATGAGGGAGTTCATCTTTAGCACAGACGACGGGATTCCAAGAAGACGTATACGAACTGTGGTTCAAAAGGTAATAAAGTTCCCAGGTATCCATTTGTGTTTGTTTTCTTCTTCTTCACAGGTAATAATAAGTCGTCAATTCGATCCTGACTTTTTGCTTGAAAATGTCTGACGAATAAACGGTTATTCGTTCTGTTTCCTCACTCTGATTCAGGAGAGCTTCGATACGATGGATCTCTTGAGTGGTTAATGGTGGACAAGAATGTTCACGCAAGTCTTTATACCACTGGTGCAACACGTCTTTGTTCGAGATGAGGCTCCAAGCTTCGTCCAGATACTCGTCCAATTTTTCTTCTTGACTTAACATCAGGCATTTATCGTGTTGAATTTGACTGGGATGATCGTTTTGACATCCATAGCAATTTTTCTTGATCAATTCCGTCATTTTGTCGACCAAGTGTTTGGCAAAACAGGAGACTAAATGGGCTTCTTGTTCTGGCCATCTCGACTTCATCATGATATCTTTTTCGTCTTTGTCTTGAGATTCTTCTCCTTCCACGGTCTCCTTACATTCCATCTCCAAAGTTTCTCCACTAGGTAAAGAGGGATAACAGTCTTCCATGGCTTTCTAGTAATCTAGAATGACTTCTCTCAAACTGTTGATTTCTATGGTATTATCGAATTCTGCATACAGGATGACGTTCACTGTCACTGGTAGTTTATCTGCAAACTGAAGTTCCACACGAATCTGGCCAGATTTTATAGGGTGGAAATGTCCCTCGTCGCTGCCTTGGTCTGGAGTGAAATCGAAAGCCCACAAAGCGTAGCCTCCGTCATAATCGTCGTACGTAATGCCGTGACTGGTGTTGGTTCCTAACTGGCCGGTGGCTTCGTACAGCGACAAGTACGATCTCAAGTAATTTTTGTTGGCAAAGTCAGGTTCAAAAGGTCGGGTACACAAGGTCTTGCCATCGCGACTGACTTCGATTTTCTTCACGTGGAAGTGATGAAAGTTAAAAGGATTTTCAGCGAAGGCTCCGTTAATGGCTGAATTCGAGACCATACCAAGGATTAAACGTTTGGGTAACTGTCCTTGAAACAGATGATCTTCGGTTATGGATTGCAGGTTAGCGGGAATGGTGAACGTTTTCACTTCCACACGTCGGATGGGATACTTGGCGGTCGTTCTGCTCAACGTTTGACTGATGTCGTTACCTACTTTAGGTAACACTTCCACGCGTCGTACGTAGAGTTTGGCTTCTAGGATTTTGCTTTTGGGATTGCCACCAGTAGTAGCATCAACATCAGCCAACAAATGGAACGCGGCACTACTGCGATTCAGTCTCAGGCGAATATTCACTCCGTTCAGCAAATATTTCTCTTGCAACCACATGTCCAAATGCAAACGATCCATCAGTTCTAAACTTGTGTCGGCTCCCGTGATTCTCTTTCTTCGTTCTACAAATCCCTCATTGGTGTTTGTTTTTGGGGTCAGGGTCAAGACCTGTTTCATCAAATTCGCCCGATTCGTCAGGTTGCCACAGCACACAGGCATCGAGATGAGTATCCTTGGCATCTATTCCGTACGTCAAGAGATTTTCCAGGTAGGCACGGTAAGGGTAAGTATCCATGCTGCTGCTAACCAGTTTGTTGTTCAAGTACAAGTCCACTGAGCTGAACAAGGAATGCATGAAATTGTTGATGGGAGCTACTTTCTCGTCTACTATAGTATCTCCTCCTTTATCTAGAACTTTGACTTTCAAGTACAAGTAACTGCTATTCAAATCGATGTAATCTTCGGGCTGTCCTTTGATTTCAAACTCGATGGGAGCAGAATCGATCAGTGAGGAGATGGGATTAAATTCCACCCATTGGGATTCTTGCATGGTCATCATGGTGGGGGGCATGGCAAACAGGTCCAGTTCCGTCTTGGAACAAGCGCAAGACTCTCGGTGCATCATTTTTTGTTGTTGCTGTGTTTCAATAATCGAAAACGTCTAAGTCTCGAACGGTTCTTCTTTTTTTGGCCTTTCTCGCTTGAAGTCTGGTGAAAGGGTGTTTTCTTCTTCGTCGTCTCTTTCTGCCTTGTCCTTGCTGAATGCCTGACTCGGTAGCGTGCAGGGCATTTATAGGTGTCTCTCGTCGGCCCAAAATGTCTTTGCCCGTTTGCAGCAAGACATTTTTGCCTGCCCTCATGAAGGCTTCTTTAGGGTTTTGTTTGTCGATGATGACATTTTGGAGAAATTCTTTGCCTTGCGTCAGTGCCGCATCTTTCAAGGCGTGCAATCCGCGTGTCACCATCGGTTTCAACACCGGGGCCACCGAACGAAAGGCCGATTTTAACATGTCTCCTAAACCGTTTCCTCGCTGTCGAGCCACCCCTTGGTACACTGGATACATGACTTACTTATGAATCGTGAGAGAACCGTTTTCGAAAATGGAGTTTCACCGTGACTTTTCCTTTGGTGAATGGAATATTTTGTCCCAAATCTCCTTTTATAGTAATGTTGACCGTGTCCAAATACGACTTACTGACCGGCAAATAGTGAGGATGGACAAATTCGCGGTGGACGTGATAAGTGTTTCCACCTTCCTCGTCAGCGTTTGTGGCAGAATCCACTTTGAAAGGAATGACACGCAGTAACGGTACGGAGGTGTGTCCCACCACGTTGTACTCCACCACATCGGAGTACACAAAGATCAAATTCAGTCCTTGGTTCACTTCTACCGGGGTACGAAAATACCTGGCAAAAGAATCGTTGTCGTAAATGCCTGATGATTCGCCTTTTTGTTCTACTTCCTTCCTCATCTCCATGTCACCGCCCAACATGTCAAACAATTCAGGACAAAATACAATGGTTACGATTTTAGGCCGTTCAAATTTCATCAAGAAGCGACGAGCTACTTTGTGGTACTCCATGGTGACACTTTTGTTCTTGACATTCTTTAAAGCTTCCCCAAACACGCCATTAAACCTGGAGGCTATGGCGCTGACCAAATGATGACCACTGAAATAATAGCCTGGGAGAATGAACAAGTTGTAGGTGGTCGTTTTAGTTGTGTCATTATAGGTTTTATTGGTAGATGTGCCAATCTTATCCAACTCCCCTTGCAATTGTTTGTCATGAACTTCCACCTTAAAAGTATTTTGCTGGGCAATGACATTCTTGACTTGGGTTGGGTGAATCATTTCCACTAAAGCCACTTCCCAATGGGCTTCGTGATCTAAGGGGATGGCTTGAGGTAATTTGGCCGTGTAACAGCACAACGTGTTGTTGGGAAACACCTCCATGGAACTGTCACTGGGTAAGGTTAAGTAAAATTGGTTTTGGTGACTCATAATTCTAGAGTTCTGTGGCTGTCCGAGGGGTTAGTGGACGTCAGAGGCGTGTCTCCGCCCAAAATGGGGTTCTGGTTGTGGTTGTTGGAGTGGTGACTGGCACTGGCACTGGACACAACGTTCCCGTTCGAGGAGAATTTCAGGGAGGGATTGGGAAGCAGGTAACCGATGCAACTGCTCAATAAAATGGTCCACAATTGTTTGTCTCCTTGTTGCAAACTCAAATTGGCGATGGCTGCCCCGATGACACAATACACCACGAAGATTTGGCAGAAAAAGACGATTTGCGTTTTAGGCACACGTTCTCCACACCACACCCACAAGGGTTGTTTTTGTAAATCTTGCACAGAAGAACTAGGGGAAGGAGGAGTGGTCGACGTAGCTGCGTCTGCTGCTGTGTGAAAGGGCATGATGGTCACTTCTTCTTTTTATAGTCGATGACTTGCGAAGCGTCGATCCAAGAATCGAAACTGGGTGGATATCCTTTCCAACGTACTTTGACTTCTTTGACACGTCGTTTGCCCACTTTACGGGTTCTGCGTTCGAGAATGCTTTCGATGTCGTACACGTCGTCTTCTTTTTTGGTGACACGTTGTAACTCGGGCAAATAAAACGTTCCTTTGAGCACTTCTCCGTTCATGTCTTCCAATTTATAGACGGCAGGATGACGACCATGTACTCGTCCAGTGACGCGAAACAGTTCGGTCGTCCAGTTAGGTAAGTAACCTTTGTCGAAAGTGCGTTTGGTTTTGCCAATGCGCCCCCAATCTCCTACGGTCAACTCTCCACTTTTCTTGGGGACAGCCCTCGTCGGGGACGTACCGAACAGACGCTCAAACACCAGCACTTCGTTGTCGGGAGTCACGTCTTGCGGGGCACGTCCGATGCTTCGATGGTAAGATTGGTTGTACGCTTGCACCAGATGCGGTAAGATGTCGATGTACTTCAGAGTGTGGTGATGCGTAAAATATTTCCACATGCGTTCTTTCAAAGTGCGTTGAAAACGTTCCACGATGCTGGCTTTGGTTTCGGGATTCTCGGTGGTAAAAAAATGAATGTCACGTTTCTTTAATTCTTTTTGGAAAGCTTGGTTCAGAAATTCGGTGCCTTTGTCCGTTTGCCATCGAAGAGGGCGACGACCGCTTTGTTTCAACACCCGTTGCAGGGCTCGCACTAACTCGCTGCTGGATTTGGAAGTCAAGGGCACGACCCAGGCAAATTTGGAAAAGACGTCGATGACACAAAACAGATATTTGTAGCCACGATTGTAGCTGGCCAAATGAGAGACATCGGCTAAATCGGCTTGCCATTGATGATCGATGCCTTCCACTCGGGTGCGACTTCTGGCAAACTTGCGTCGAATGGGTTTGTGTAAAGTGTAGGTAGCTTGTTCTTGTAACCATCGTTGCACTTGAGGTAAACGGAGACTTTTCAGTCGCGTTTTGGCAGCACGATACAATTTTTGAACTCCTGCGTAACCTGCAGGATGCGAGGGATCGTAGTAAATGCTGGCTAAGACTTTTTCCATTTTTTTATTTTGTGTTGGTGTGTTAATAAGTCACCCACTCTTCGGTGATGCTACTTTGGGTGCGACGAAAGGGTGGTTCGGAAACAGATTTACGTGTCCGATGGGCTACGGGAGTAGAAGTCGAAGGTAGTGGTGGTGGTGGAGGTGGCAATGGAATGGCTTTGGTTTTCTTTTCTTTTTTCACTTCTGGTTTCCCTTCTTTCTTTTTCACTTCTGTCGAAGGAGGCGTGGACATCATCTTTTTAACCCAAGCTTTCATTTCTTCTCGTTGGGGTGTGGGGGACGGGGTCAACAAGGATGCTGCAATCTTACTCGAAATGGGAGCTGCTGACGGTGTTTGAAACACTTCGCGCATCTCTTCTTCCTCAGGTCTTTGTGGGGTAGCATCTCTGGTGACCCTTGGGGATGGTAGTGGTGGTGGTAATGATGATGATGGTGCTGGACTTTTCATCAAGGTCTTAAAATCTTTCAGAGTGGGTAAAGCTGTTTCGTCTAAAGCTTTCTGGTGAAAGAGTTGCAGTCGTTGCAAGAGTTGACCGTACTTTTGCGATTTTTCTGTTTCGGACAAATCTTGGCGATCCATCAAGGATTGCAATTCGTGTTGTAACTGGGACATCTCGCTCAAATTGGGATTGGGAGGTAAATGCGGGGTGCGTTGTTCTTGCCACCGATGGTATTCCATCCATCGTTTGTAAGGCACTAAAGCTAGTTTTCGTCCTTCCATGGGTTGTCAGGGGTCGATTCTGAGATCTTGGGACTTCCGAGGGCCTTTTTATCTTGCTCCCACCAGTCCTCCCAACATGGTTCCCAAGACTCCTTTCAGTATGGGGCCTAACAAGAGAGGTAAAATGCCTCCACGTTGGACCAACATCTTCTTTTTTTGACGAATGGGAATTTTCTTTCGAACCATTTGGCGAAGAACGTGACGATGTTTGCCTAAGCATTGTTTCTGGTGTTTGGACAAAGGGATCGTGCCTTTCAAAACGTTCAAACAACATTCGCACACGGTATCGATGACCTCTTTGGAGGCCGTTTGAATGAGTTTTTTTCGTAGGGGTGAAGAAGCTTTGGACAGGACAGATAACATGTCCCCATGTTTAGCTAAACGTGGTGGCAGTCCTTTTCTTTTCTTTCCTTGGGGTTTTCTGGAGGGTGACTTTTTTGCTTGTGGGTTCCGGGACATTCACAGAACAGACACTAACGTCGATGACTTAACGCACACCCTTTTATCTTTTTTTTGGGACTATCGCTTTGTCATAAAGGTGACAATGTTTTTCCCAAAATCACCAAGGAATCCTCCCCTTTGTTGACGCCTCTTTTTCTTGGAACGACTGTGTCTTTTCTTAGGGTAATGTCGATGCTTGGCTAAGCGCTTTGTCGGATGACGCGTCTGCCTTTGTCTCTTTCTTTTGTGGCTTCTTGGAGGTGACATCTTTTTTACAAGTTCACTGATACCCCGACTTGGTCACAGGCTCTTTTTATACTGGAACGCGTCGCCACTGATTGTCTTTACGTTTTATCAGTTTGAGGACAGGCATGACACGTCGTGCAGGGGTACGCAACGGACTAAATCGAGCCAGTTCTTGCTTGGACAAATCCAGTAAACTTTGTAACATGCCCGATCTTTCTTGGACTTTGATTTTGGGAGAAGGTACTTTGTGAGCAGCAGCCACTGCCACTAAATTGGAGGGTCCTGCCACTGGGGAAGTTCTTTTGGGGGTCATCAACGGAGATGTTCTTGGTGTGATCAACGTCTCCAAGTACTCTTCAGTTCTGGGTGTCATCAACGGAGAAGTGGATGAACGTGAGGATGCCGGAGACGCAGTCACTGCCGTGGAAGGTCGTGGTTTGCGAGTGTAAGGTTGCGTCCTGGCCGAAGTGCCTCTCTTGCGACTAGTTTTCTTCTGTGGACTTTTCTTTTTCTGGGGACTTTTTCTCTGTTTCTTTTTCTGGGGGCTTCTTTTCTTTTTCCGGGGTGGTGGTGTCTGGTAAGAGGAGGGTCCTGCCACTGGAGAAGTTATTCTTCTTGGGGACCTGGTCTTTTTCTTTTTCTTCTTGGGGCTTCGTTGGACTTTTGTCTTGGGGATAACTTTGGGGGCATTAGGATCCCATCTTAAGAGTGAGCGAATGATGACCCCTCCTAGAGTACCGCTCCCTCCAGGTTTCAAAATGATTTGTTTTTTGGTTTGAGTGTCAATGCGGGGATCGGCCAGTTGGACCAAAGCGACTTTGTTTCAATCGAAAAAGCGTTTGGTTTGATGAGGAATCTGAATGATTCCTTGGAGTAATTGACGTGCCGTCACCGTGAACCATCGTAAGACTTCTTTGAGACTAGCTTCTAAGACACGGGCTCGTGTTTGTGGATCTTTTTCTCGACTGATGCCATACAAGGCACGAATCAATTTGACGGGAAGATGCGACTGAAGGGACGTCATGTTCGCACTGAGAGTGAGACAGACGAAAAAGGGTCTGAGGTTTTTATAGATTTTTTGATGGGGAGTGAAATGAAGTCGAGGACGGAGACGTGTACAGGACAGGCCCTCCGTCTTGGCACCAGTGGTGAAACAAGTGGGTACGAAATCGCAAATCCTCGGGGTCGTAGGTTTCAAATCGACGAGTAAATAGGCGTGTGGCGTTTGAGTGGCATCGTCGTACGCCTGAGTCAGCCAAGGCGTTCCTAACTGTTTGGCTAAGACTTGCACTTGCGATTTATCTCGAGGGCTTTTAAACAAGACCACGTAATGCGCATTGAGACTGATGGTGCGATGGGCTTTACTTTGTTGAAACAAATTTTGGGTGATGTAAATGACACTGGCATTACGGTGATGCCCTTTGCGCGTGAACCACAATTTAATTTCTTCTTCGTCTTCTCCTAACATGTCGTCGAAAATGACCAAATGGGTTTGACGGGAGTCAGAGACGATGCCGTCGTCTTCTTTAGGAATGCCTTCCACAAACACGATGGAATCGCCTTGACTTTCTCGCAAGAGGCTGTACGCCGATTGCCACTCTTTGTAACACCACACGATCCGTTGAGGGGGCCGATCGATCAAATGATGTTTATGTTCGATCAAACGTTTGACGAATTCGGTTTTGCCTGAACCGCTAGGTCCAGCAATGAGCATGTTAAAGGGATGGCGAAGATACAAAGCCTCCCAACTGGCACGATCTAAGTGTTCGTCGATGACTTTGACAGTAGAGGAAGAGGGAGCAGAGACAGTAGAGGTAGCCATGGTGTGAGAAATGTCACTTGTGACACGAAAACGAACAAGACAAGAGTTTATATACTTTTTCAGAACACGTTTATTGAATGTTTTTTTATCAAACATGAATACGAAAGACAAAAATACATAAAAGCCAAAGGCTTAAGTACAAGGATAAAAGGCACATGATAACGATGAACGTGGAATAAACACAAGTGTCTGTACAACAATCACATCTTTTGGGTAATGTTCTAACCAGTTCAACAGGGGGTAAGGTCACACAAGTGTCCTCCCGAAAGGGTCTTTCAGGTCTGTCCACGACAGTCCTGTCCTGGGTGACGGGTTCTTCTGGCACCGTCACTAACACGGGTTGAAAAGTAACTTTTTTCCTTGAACAACTCTCGTGCATACTGGGCCACTTCTTGGGTCCAAGCCTCAAAATCCCATTCTTTCCAGGCACGGACATCTGTCCAATGGGGATGTAAGTCACAAGCTACACACACATCGTCATACACGTCTTGGGTAGCTAAAAGTTGACGAATCTTTTTTTCCCGTAGAGGTCGAGAAGTATCCAGATGAAAACGCAAGGCTTTGAGCAAAATGAGTTTTTCGTGACCATTTAAGGCCATGGAGGTGGTAAGTACTGATCGTAAAGAGTCCACAAAGAATCGGCTGGTAAACGAAATCCCAAAAAACAAGTCACTAAGACACACACCACTTGTCGTCCCAAATTGAATGGATACAGTTCTTGTAATAATCGATGGTAATGATCCACGGTTTGAATATGGTCATTGAGTTCCTTCCACGGAATCTGTTGGATGACATGTGACATAAGTCGTGGCATGGCAGCCTGTTTTTATAGTCTCTTTGTTTCGGAAACAATACACGTACTTTCTAGCCAGAGATCTTCGTTCTCCAGTAGGGAATCTAAATCTTGCATACTGTAACCGAAACTTCAGAGTTCGTTTAGAAGTTTCCTCTTCCTCTAAGTAGATTCCACGTAAAATATGTTGATAATCCTTTAACTTGTCTTCCTCAATGTATTGCTGTAGGTGAATCTCGAAGTAACCAAAATAATGAACATTTCGATCATTCACTAACTCAAAGTGTTGAACAAGGTCTGACCACTGAAACAATTTCTGACGAATCAGTTCTCTTATACCATTCAGGTACCAGTGGTTAAAGATCTGGTGACGTAACGGATGCAATTGTTCTTTACGTTTCACTTGTATTTTCACCAGCTCTCGGTAAATGCGTTCTCTCAACTCCACAGGCAAAGCACGAATGTTCTCTAGCAAAGTATCCATGAATAGGTCATACTAAATCCTCTTTGGTCTGACACAAGAAATGTACTCTTTGCACAAACATGGTTTCACTTCAGTGTCGAATTTAAATCGTTGAGTCACTAATCTACACATTACAATTCGTTCAGAAGTTTCCTCTTTCACTAAGTTGACATTGTGTTCAAGATGTTGGTAATTCGTTAACTCTTCCTCTGGAATTCGATGCAGTACGTTTACAATGATGTAGGTAGAATCGTCCATACCAAACCAATCCTTTTTAAAACTAGAGGATCGTTGATCAATGTCTGTCCGATGGAACACTTTCAATTGAATCAATCCTTGTATAGCCTTCAGGTACCAGTGGTTCAAACACCGGTGACGTAACGGATGCAATTGTTCTTTACGTTTCACTTGTATTTTGACCAGCTCTCGGTAAATGTGTTCTCTCAACTCCACAGGCAAAGCACGAATGTTCTCTTGTAAAGTATCCATGAACAGATTATTATTATGGTAAGAAGTTACTTCAATGTCTCGGTCCCACTAAGGGTAAGTAATGACAATTCGGTGACCATCGAGCATGTTCTACGTAGGCCGAATCTTGCGGTTCCCAGTGGTGAAGTGTCACATCGCAACTGAAGCACCTGACTTTATCTCCTTCGCCCAAGTAGAAAAATCCGGCTCTGGCTAATTCTTCGGGGGTCGGTCCTCCCAGATACTTTGGCCATTTTCCTTTGAACGATTGAAGACGATTTTCAAAGTCGCAGTATTCCGACAAACGCACAGGAAACGAATATTCGTTTTTCACAGGTTCGTTTCGATGAGGGTTGAGTGACATGGGTAGGAGTTTGCTCAAGGCTGGATGACATCCGTAGGGGGGTAGACGTGAAGGTGAACATTCCCCTTTAAACCCGGTAAAATGTCTAAGAGGACGAGCGGCATCACTTTCGCATCCCTCAGGTTTGACACGCACAGCATCACTTTCCATGACAGGGGCAGTGAGAACAAAGTTCCCATGATGCTTTACGGCATCGCTCAGGTCACAACGTACAGCATCGTATCCATCGCAAGGCTCACAATCGCACTCGTCTGCAAACTCCGTTACGCAATTACAATGGTAACCACATGGACAATCGCAGTTTCCTTCCGGACATTTTCCGTCGCAATGCCTGGGTCTTATCCATCCAGTATTAGTCCCCAAACTGGAACGATGTCTCTTTCAAAGTATTCATCTTGTTCGCTCGGTCTTGGTAGTCCCAATGAACTATCGATCTTGCCTAGGGTTCCTTTTTATATACAGACCAATACCGACGTGACCGTACGGTAAGGTGAAATGATTGGGAAGTCGCACTCGCTTCTGGTACACGATTTGATAAACTTTTTCCAAAGGTCGACTGACGATGTGGTGAGTGGGTAAACGTACAATCTTGTTCGGTTGGTAAGTGGTCACTTTAAAGTTTCCATCCTCTTCCGATTGCAAGGCTTCTTTCAATACCCCAAAGTTGACCACTCGACTGGTACGATGATTCAGAGTCAGTCCTTTCACTTTGCACGTCGTGTGCACTTCTCCTTGTTTGTCCCGGTATTCGTAGCCGTAATTTTTGGGACCGCCATTGACGAAACTTAGAATCTTGTCGTCGGGATGCTCGTCTGTCCAGGCTCCTAAACGGTCTCCTTCGATGTCAGGGTGATGTTGAATCGGGTGATGGATGTAAATGCAACTGTCCGTGTCAAAGTACAGGACGCGTTCTTCTAACAGTTCTAAAGCTTCGTACAATTTTAAGCGAGCATGGGCTGTCACGTAAGCCGCAATGATGACATTTCCAAAGGGGTCGTCTTGTACAAAGTCCAGATCTTCTTCGTAATTGACTAAGATCAAATCCTCGCGAACGACGTCCACGTGTTTCATGAATTTGGTTTTGTCGTGAATCATCTGAAAGTAGCGGGAAGGTTCTGTCAAATATTCCGTCTTGGGTAAACACGGTCGTTGTGCCATTTTACCCCACAAGCAATTTAACATCACTTTGGCAAACGATCGCCTGCCTTCGTTTTTCTCGATGTGGTCTAAAGAGATGCCTTCTTGTTCATAGTATTTCTCTTTGAATTGTATTTGGTCTTCGGGAGTGTGACACCAGGAAGGATAGCCGCTGGCTTCTTGCTTCAGTTTCAAAAAGGCATCCACGTAGTCGGCGAAAATGCCTTTCTGAGTAGGGTCACCCTTGTGGTAATGTTGTGTCTTGGGAAAGTGGCAAATTTCGTATACTTCTAACAGTTGGTATCCCATGTCCAGAGCTTTGAACAATTCTACGCTGACCCAGGTTCCCGTCAAGGCCCGTTCTTCCTGGCTGTGCTGACAAGGTTGGTCTTGGTTGCACGTTTCGGCACAAGTACGGCACAAGGGAAACATCAGTTTGCCTTGACAATGGTGAGGTAAGACGGGATGGTATAGGTTCGTGGGAGGCAAAACTTTGCACTTGATCAAGCCTTCGTATTGTCGAATGTTTTTCAGGTCGATGTGTTCCGTCAGCAATTGCGGGTGCCCTACAGGAAAGCGACAATATTTGCACACGTAGGGATACAGCGAACACACGTCCAAGTATTTGATTTCTTCTCCTTTCTCTTCGTCGGCTTGGTACAGCAAACAGGTGGCATTGGTCCTTCCTCCGTACAAACTATCCCTCGGGTTCAGTGGGTCCATGAACTGGTAACTTTCCACGAGGCGTTTAAACTCGGGATCGGTTTTCAAACGGTGATCGTATTCGTGTTCCCACATTTCCACCACTTGGTATCCTTGCTGTTCTAACTTTAGGCGCCGCTGACAAGTGTCCTGGTACAAGTCTTCCATGGTTCGTTGCAAAAACTGATTTTTAGTGCCACGGTCAGGGTAACAGACAGGACATCCGTGAAATAAGCAACCGTTAAACTCGTACACGATCTTGGGGTTTTCTAAGTCCCAGCCATCGACCGAATACGTTCCGATGGTCTTTTCGCCCCCTCCATTGCGAGCATGCTGAATCCACTTGTCTTCCTTGTCACACAAGTAATGAAACCAGCGTAAGGCTTTGACCGAGTATTGACGTTTGACAAAGTGGGTCGTTTGAGGGCTGATGACAGCCACGGTGTTTTCAGGCATGAATCGTTGGCGGTACACTAAGGAACACGCTTTGGCAATGGTGCAAGCTTCTTTCAAAGGATCGACCCCTCCGTGTTCCATGAACAGTTCTCGAAATTTTCCACAGCAACGCCGTAAAATGTCCACGTCGGAACGACAATACTTTAGCATTTCTTCCTGAAAGTCGAAAGGGTCCGAGGCGTGAGCCTGGTACCAAGCGTAGAAAGCTTCTCGTTGTTCGGTACGCATGTTGTCGGGGTCGTAATAGTGAGCCTCAGGTAAATGGGGTAGAACGGCGTGTTGATTGGCTTCCGTATTGAAAAAGTGTGGAAAGTACCCTTTAGCCATTTCTGTCATTCCAAACGTTTTAGGCATTCGACTCAAAGGCATGGCCAAGTAACTCATCGAATCTTTAAACTGTACTTGTCCCACTTGCATGAAAATGATTTTGGCTCCGTTCAAAGTCACTTTAGGACGCTCGGTGCCTTGTTCCGTATAGTACCTCAAAAGAAACTGTCCATCGTATCCGGAGAAATTGTGAGCCATCACCGTGGCATGACGATGACAATCTCCGTAACGTTCGATATCCTCTTGGCTCCACGTCTTGTCGACGGGGTCTAAGACCCATTGGGCAAAATCGGCTAACGTGTTTGGCCCCCGAAAGATTTTTTCACGTCCTCCGGGAATCTTGCTGCAGTGAGGGCAATGACTGAAGATAGGTTCTTGAATGCACTTCTCGCACGCTCGATGAGCCACGCAGAAATTAGGAATGTGAATGCCGGTCTCTTGCATGCATTCGAAATCGAAAAAGATGAAATTGCCTTTCTTCTTGTGACCGTCCTCTTTCTCTGGTGGGGGTTGGTATTTTTGCACGTAACATTGGTGTTCCAAGTCCACGATGTGGTGACAAATGTGACATTTTTTCTTTCCTGAACATACGTGTGCCTTGGTATTATTGGTACGTATGACTTGTTCACACGTAGAGCACAATCTCAGCAGTTGACAAGCGCATTTCTTCTGTGAACCTTGCGTCTTCAAATGTTGTTGGTAACAGGTAGGGCTGACAAACGTGCGCAGACAAGTTGAACAAGGCACTGGTTCTTCGCTCAGACAGGGTGAAGAGGCCAAACATCCTGTGCATTTCGATCCGCAATGCTTGTGTTGCTCTCGATTGTTATAACCATGGTCACATTTCTCACAGTAATAACTGTATCCCAGGAATCCAGTGATAGTGGTAATCGTATCGAAATGGTCATCGTGATAATAGACATGAATGTATTTTCCGTCCTTAAAGTCTTGCCCTCGAAACAATAGAGGTCCGCGCACTTCTTGAGGGTGCACTTTCAAGGTGTATCGTGGAGCTAGGACATCTTGCAATTTTTGCATCTCAGGAATGCCGCAGGGTGTGTCTTTGGGCAGTCCGGCTTGTTGTAACAGGAGTTCTGCTTCATTTCGTTGTTTGGCTCGGTCGGAACGTTGAATAGTGTCCCAGGTTCTTTTCCATTCTACCGTGTCGTTCTTGTTGGCATAGGTTCGTCCCACCACGATGGCACGGGCTAAGCACATCTGGTCATGAGGGTTGTCAATTCGGACGAGACTCTTTTTGGTGTTGCGAAGGTCGTCCACCAATAACATCTTTTTGCGTCCTGTCCCTTGAGGAGGAGAGACGTGGGTCATGTCCAGTGTGGCTTTACCATCGGTGATGTCAAACTGATCATTAGATTGTTGTACGTGTTGAATCTTGTCCATGACTTTAGAAGCAGTCAATTCTGCAGGGGTACTAAACTCGATCCAAACAGGGGATTTCAAACCGTCGTGTTGTATGGAAAGTCTCAAGCGATCGTCTTCTTTGGGTTGACATTGTCGCTTAAGTGCAGTGAGCAGAGAATCCCACACTCCGGTGATGAACCCTTCTGCTTTCTCTAACGGCACTTCGGACTTGAAATCTTTAAACTTCACCGTGTATTTGTAAGCCGTGGTTCTAAATTTTCTAGAGGAGCGCTTTTCCGTCTCTCGAATGGAATAGTATTTATCAGGGTTGACTAAGGGTGGTAAACTTGGTTTAGAGGTTTCAAATTCTGGTTCACTCATGTCCTCTTCAAAATCACTGGCATGAATTTGTGCCAAGATTTCAGCCCTGGTACGAGGCGATAGATCACGTTTCTGCCTCTTACTTCTTTCTTCTTTCTTCTCGAATGAATGGGATCGTTTCATCTTGAAAGCAAAAAGTCAAATGACTCAAGTTCAAACACCATAAGCTACTTTATAGTCATAGCAGACCAGCGTATATAAAAGGGTGTGTGTCTTGTCCTTTCACTATTCATTTCACTCTCAAGCCGAGCACAACGATGGAAGAGACTAACCAGATGGAACGTTTCGTCAGAGCTTTGCGAGGGGTCATTAGAAAATTCTCTTCAGACCAGCCTACGGACTACTCTCCTTCCTTTAGAGATAAAAGTCAAGATACTTGCTATATCTGTCAGAAGAAAGGGCATTGGTCTTCAGAGTGTCCAGACCGTGAAAAAAGAACAAAAACAGGGACTAAAAAAGACAAAAGTCAAGATACCTGTTATTATTGTAAAGAAAAAGGACATTGGTCTCCAGATTGCTCAAAAAAGAAACAAGAGGAGTCAGAAGAAAAGAAGGATTCTTCAGAAGAAGAGAGGAATTCTTCAGAGGAAGAGAGGGATTCTTCTGAGGAAGAAAGAAGACAGGTGAAGAAAAAGAAACAGGAGAAAAAAAGAAGAAGGGAAGAAAGCGAGGAGGAAGAAGAGGAAAAGAGTGTGACGGTGAAGAAATTCAAAAAACAGAGAGACTAAACAAGGAGAAAAGAAGAAATCAATGAACTTTTTATTAAAGTGTTGAGTTGTGAATTGTGAATTGGATTGTAAAAAATGAAGAAAAGAATAAATGAATGATATAAGGTAAGAGTCTTTGAGTTTTGATTTTAAAATAAGAAGCTACACTCACGCACTCATACACAGACACGTACTAAAATGGTAAAATGGGTGGGGTTTATTTGTGAGTTATTGGCAAATTGAAATTGTATTTCTTTTCGAGAAATGTGGGTGGCCCTGAAAAGGGCCTTTTTTTTCTTTATGGTGCAGGGGTGAGTTTAAGCAATCAATTTTAACTGCCTTAAGCCTTTGCCACGGCCAAGGCCTACTTCTGGACTGCGTAATGATGATAATGATTGGGTTGAAATCACTAAGGGTGGTACGGTAGGCTTAGTCACAGGGTTGACGTGTTTAGCTCGGGAAGGTCGTATTCTCTTCGGTCGTGATAAAGAAGTCTGATACATTTGTTTCAGACTTCTTAACTCCGCTAAAATGTCCAACAGTACCGTGACCGTTTGATTTTCACCCTCTTGTTTCTTTGCTGCTACTTCTTCTTGCTGTTGTTTTTTTCTTACCTCTTCTTCTTGTTGCTGTTGCTGTAAGAGAAAAGCCTGTTCCGCTTCCTTTTGTCGTTGCATAAATTTCTCCAATTCTTCTTTCTGTCTCTGTCTAAAATTCTCCACTTGCGGTAATGAAGAAGGTAACGAAGGTTCCGGAACAAATTCTTGCGAGGAGAGAAAATCGACAAAATCCCAATTCACCTCTTCTGAAAGTAAGTCCGGGTTCCCTTGGGCGGTCTCCCCTGCTGGTGCACCCCATTGGATCGTTTTCTGAGTTTCCGTCATGTTGAATCACTGTCGCATAGATTGACTGCACACAAGCGCTAGCGAATCTATATAGACTACGTGACGTCACAGACTGCTCTCTTCGGATTGGATGCGGGCTGACTGAATTCTGTAACGCGTGTTCGGATTGGTGAATGAACTCAATCCGTTTCAATCCTTTCTGTCCCTATAAATAAGCGCAGTTCACTGCATTGATTCACCTATTGTAGGAGCCTCAACATGTGGACCGACGTTGAATCTTCAACCCTTGTGTCAACAATGATGTTCAGGACGGACATGCTCATGTATGTCCGATCCAAGTGGACCGTTGTCCACAGGACCAGCAGCAGCCTGTGGATAAGAAGAGTCTATATAGAGAGACAAGGTTGCCTCAAGAGGACTCTGATGTACGGCCCTGCTGTAAGACGAAGTTTGAGGACAAGAAGATGTCGCAAATGCCCTTTATGTTAAGGGCATATTAACATAAACCAAAGGCCCTTTTCAGGGCCAGCCATATTTCTCGAAAAGAGATAGTCTTTGAATTGCCTACCCCTTTTTTAAAAAATTTTTTTTAAAAAAAAGAAAAAAATCCCATGTTCCATTCCCCTTGTCCCTAAACAAGCCCAAACTATTCCCCATGTTAAATTCCCCTTGTCCGTAGAGTGACCCACGATTTATCGCCATGTTAAATTCCCCTTGTCCGTAGAGTGACCCATGATTTATCGCCATGTTAATTCCCCTTGTCCGTAATCTGACCCACGATTTTTCGCCATGTTAAATTTCCATTGTCCGTAATCTAACCCAGGGGGGTCTGTAATGCTAATTCCCATTGTCCGTAAAGTGCCCCCCTTAACTACTTATATCTATTGTTTGTATAATGTCTTAATGGTTTTCTCTCTGCTGTGAGTGGTGTAACTAATTCTTCTTATATGGGATCTGGTAACGCGCAGGCATGATGAAGCAGCTCCTGTGATTCATGAACCATTATGTCACCTCCATCTTTGTGTGTATTGGCTTGTGTGCTGACAGAACACTTCATTTTGATAGGTACTGGAGTGGTCTGGATATACTCACTTGCCATTTTTACCTGTCTCTCTGTATAGCAGTCTCACAGGTTATGGTAACCCTTTGACCCGGAATAGCCCCTAATTGTTGCTTTAGTTCTTCTGTTTGTGCCTTCAATTTATTAACAATCATTCAGTGTTTATATAATAGTATATATATATTTCTTAATGCTGTTAATGGTTAGTTCCATCTTCTTCACAGGGTTCACAGTTCTCCAGGTCTGTTTCTTCTGCCTGGCCATGAAAATATGGAGATGTAAGGAATTTGGCACTGTTTGACTGGTATCAATCAATGCAGGTGTAGGTGTGAACAATTGGGGGTTTTACTTGCTTGGCACATCCTGGGGTGGAAGTTATGGGTATAGAGGGGAATGAGTGTGCTGATACATTGCTGGTGTTCATAATGTTACATAATTCAAGGCAGTCATTATAGGTCAAAGCTAAATATCCATTTCCTTGTATTAGAATTGTATTTATTGTTGGAAAGATTGAGCAAATTACTTGTTTTTAATTTAGAGAACTGATTTTTATAAACATATCCATGTTGTTTGGAGTTGGGTTTTTTTGAGGCGAAAATTGGTCCTCATTAGATTATTGATCTGTTGTAGATTTGTGTCATTGACAACACGAATTGTTACACTGTCTTGATTTTCTGTAATATTTATGAAGTCAGGATTTACATTTCCGAGTGGTTTGTTTCCAATATATTGAATATCCTCCGGAGAGAAATCAGAACATTCTGCAAGGCTGGAGCCATTAAATATTGTTTGAAATATGGAACGGGTCAGATTTCCCGCCGTTTTCTTTGTGGAGTTCAGAGAAGAATATTTTGAATAAAACTTCTTCTAAAACACTTCCTGCAATAATACTGCATCTAAAGTTTGTTAGTCTATTTTAAAGAGAATCCATAACAAATTAATCCCAAATGGTTGGGTTGGAATGTGATATTCAATGATTACACCAGTGACTTGTTATAAGTACTCTTTTTATGGTAGCCATCTTGTGTATGATTGTCAAGTAGTTTCCTATCCTACAATAACATACAAAAGGAAAAAAGAAAATAAAACACACACACAAAAAAATCAGTGTTGATTCATTTAAAAAAATATTAATGATTTCAATATTGCTTTCTATATTTGGGTCATTTGGTCTTTCTCGTTTTTAATCATGATTGACCACTTCGTTTGAAAGCAATTAAAACTGATTTTGTTTTTGACACGACACGTCTTTACATGACATTAGTGACACAATCCCTTTCCTTTAATAAAATTTACAACAAGACGCTGACGCTTTCATACTCTGGTGCAAAACCAACAAATGCGATTGAACACAGAAAAAAAAAAACGAACTGCATCGAAATTATATCAAGGCAAATAACACAGAAATTAGAGAATATATTTATATTTGTTATGAGAAACAAACAACACAAAAATTCAAAACATTCAGGAGATCACGGACAGGAATTTCATAATGAGAATATCAAATAAATCGCGTGCCTCCAGCAGAGTTCTCCAGTACAGCCACATTGAACAGATTTGTCTTCCTATACGTTAGAATCTATAATTAAGTGTATTATCATGGACTGCCCTTGCTTAAGTTTGGTTGCACCTTCTGGGTAAATTACGTTGCTAATATTCAGATACTCCAACTCAAGAAACAAGCCACTGGAATTATTACTAGGGAAGGTGATATATCTTCTTGTTTACTCATTGATTGATGGCATTTGCCTTAGAGCTACGTGCTTTAAAGTTATTGTTCATAACATGGCTCCACGCTATAGTAATGGTCTCCTAAATCCAGTTTTCATCCACAAAATAGTAATGGTCTCCTAAATCCAGTTTTCATCCACAATATTGCAACGGTCTCCTAAATGCAGTTTTCATCCACAATATAGCAAGGAATGGTCTCCTAAATCCAGTTTTCATCCACAAAATAGCAATGGCCTAAATCCAGTTTTCATTCGCAAGATATACGATCTAATTCAAACTGCTATCTTTAAATGCCCAAACTAAAAGACAATGAACAAAACATCTTTTACATAGATCGCATCCGAGTTGTGGAACATCAATAATAATAATAATAATAATAGTAATAATAACAAAAATAATAGTGGATCTGTGACTTGTATCCAGCAGAATCAAACGGGTTTTAAAGTAATCCCTACTTATCCCACCCCTCCCAAAAACAACAATCGGCTTTCTTTAAACTTTAATTTACATTGCAGCTAAATATGCTTTCGAAATTCCTAAGTGACCCACTATTTACCTTATGGGGTAGGGATGGAGACCTGGATTATTTTGAAGAGAAAAATGTTCCGGCGCCCATAAAGCTTACAATTTTTTCCTGCCCTGATTTGCAAAAGAAATACGTTATTCTATCCATCATATTCCTTGTCCAAAAAGTGTATATTATTATGAAAGACTATATATATATCCTAGTCGGTTTATCCACCCCACCCCCATGAAAATTCAGTAGTTGGTATCTAAATTGCACAGTCTTTAAGACTTCTTACTGGACACCTACTGATTTAGTCGAAATGAATTCGGTTAGCAGGCCCCTTTTACAATACATGGGTAGAGTTTTGTATATCTATTTATAAGTATATACGTTTGAACATGTTGAAATTTTAGTGAGGATTAAAATATGATCGCAGTATTACAATCAAGCAGAATCGGATGCTATATATGACTAGGACAAAACACAAAAACACGTTCTTAGTATCGTCCTGTCTGTGTAATAGTCACGTACATTTATTTCCACATTAATTTATTGTATTTCTACATTAAATATGGTACGTCTTAGGTGTTCAAAACTTAGCATATCTTTCGACGATCCTTGTTTCTATCGATACAAAGAGAGATATAAAGAGAGATGAGTAAACACATTGACGATTTGATCAATCTGAAACTAACGCAATGTTATCTTTGTGTCTTGGAATTTATTTCCTTTTCGGAAACATGTGCATCCATGTCGAAGATTAGGACGGAACGAGTTGCGATGTATAGTGTGTAACTAACTCGACGGTCGGTTGAAATGGCACTTGCTCTGAGATATAAGAGATCACATATACAAATAGCTTTGCTTCCTCAGTGGAATATATGCAGTAAATAAGTCGGAATAACTCAACTGCAGTACAGAACATTGTATAATAATAAGAAAGAATATTTTTGGTGGAAGTCTTGGCTAAAACAACGAGATAGTTTTATCTATGAAATTCAACAGCAATATGTTGATCCCAGACTATATGTAAGATATGATATGATATATCATTCAAAGTAAGTTGTAGAAAAGGAGGGAAAAAGACTTCTGGGAAACTCGTTTTCTCGCCTATGTTCGTACATTGGTCTGTCCCGATTCTGCGCACTTTCTGATAAAAAAAAAATCATAATATCCGTGGTAATGGCAGACAGTTTAAATTTCATTCTTGAGAAGTTGAGAGCGAACCTATCTCTTGAAGGGGTCACATGACGAAATACCAATTCACTGTGTGTGTTAACACTAACTCATTATTTGAAGAAAAATATATTTCAAAATTAGTTTACGTTCCTCGCTCGACAGAAAAGGCAGAGGTCGCTTTAACGGGAGACTTGATCATTATTAACGCCGCTGCCGCTTTCGCCGCCGTAAAATTGACAACCATGTCTAATTATGCTAAGGTAGCTGAGACAATAAGTTATTGTCTTGAAAAGTCACTTTTAAAATAAATAGAATAAGTAAAGTAAATCCTTTCAACACACAACAACAACCATTTCGGTTATGTGGGTCCCCACCACGCACGTTTCGGCAATCACCGGAGTTCCTGTCGAGGAAAAGTACACATTAATCAAACACCGAGAATATGTTCTTTCTAACTATTGATTCTTTTTTGTTCTTTCCTTATGGTGTGATTTTTTTCGTCTAATGGGATTTCGTTCTGATTGATCTCAACACTTCCATCTTGCATGGATGAGCGATACACATTTTGTTATGATATCAACATTGTTATTGTATTTCATTACGATAATATATTACAACACATCAAAGCTGCAATGGTTTAATTCAAGGTCATTGTATCCAACGCGTGAAAAAGAAGAAAAAAAACTATAAAATTCCAAATTACATAATTCAGTTTACAGGAGGGTACGAATCATCCAAGTGGCAGGTACGAACGTCTTCGCTATGTGTACGAAACCACTCGTGCGGGTACGAAACATTTTGGGTTTGAGTATACTAGAAAACAGTACACCGTACGATCCAGCTTGCAGCGTATTTTGAATTTTCTTTTATCCGGATGAGAGGTTTGTTGTAAACAGCGTATTCGAAATTTCTCTTATCTGAATGAGAGGTTTGTCGTAAACAGCGTATTCGAAAATTATGTTCTCTGGATGAGAGGTCGGTTGTAAATGGTACACTTTACAATCCAACTTAAAGTGGATTTTAAATTTATGTTATCAATGTTATCTCAGCTAGAGATCTGTTGTGAACTTTACACTTTACCAATGAAGTTCTGGCACAGATTAAGTTTTCCTACCATGGAATGTCTGACGCAGTTGAAATTTGTCCAGTCTACCATTCAATTTTTATCACAGTCAGTAATTTATATATATATATATCTACTCTACTACCGAATTTCTTGCGAAGTTGTTTGAGATATGCTACGAATTTTAGGTGTACATAACTATCCGATTCTAGAAGACTGTAAATTGGAATGTATTATTAAAATGTGTTCAATGTTCAGAAACGATCTTCTTATTCGTCATTGCCATTTTTCATTGAAAATTATATGTCAACTTTAGCTGCTTCTGTGATTTAAAGTTTTCCTAACTTGGTCACTTAGAAGGGCATTGCCAAAATTGTGAAGAAAAAAGAAAACAACAACAACAACAACAACAAACCATAAAAAGAAACTGAATTCAATCCATCTGTGACCTACACTGCTCCTCTAAACGGCTTTTAAAACCTGGAGTCAGCAAATGTTGATATGATTTCACAGACAGCATCATGACACGAGGCCTTTTAAAACCTGGTGTCGTCAAAAGTTGATCAGATTTCACAGACAGCATCATGACACGAGGCCTTTTAAAACCTGGTGTCATCAAAAGTTGATCAGATTTCACATACAGTATCATGACACAAGGCCTTTTAAAACCTGGTGTCATCAAAAGTTGATCAGATTTCACATACAGTATCATGACACAAGGCCTTTTAAAACGTGGTGTCATCAAAGGTTGATCAGATTTCACAGGCAGCTTCATGACACAAGGCCTTTTAAAACCTGGTGTCAGCAAAAGCTGATAAGATTTCGCAGACAGCATCATGACACGAGGCCTTTTAAAATAGCACAAATGATGATGATCAGCCATCCAATATGGCAACCATTAAGAACACGTTTCCCTCGGTGTTACAATAACAACACTTGCATTAGGCCTAGAGGTAAAGCAAGATGAGCAATTTCAGACCCACTTCGACCTCATGACTTTTAGGAATCGGGAAAAGGACTGCACTGCCTTCATCTAGTACAAACTCATAGCTAACGCACGATTCCTACATGAATCCCCCCCCCCTCTCTCTCTCTCACAGCAAGTTTTGCCATCTAGTTTCCCAACAAGTAAAAAAAAACGAACGTAAATTTAACCCTTATGAGCGCCTAGCTTACTGTATTGTTATCGCAAACAGAAATAATATTTTATCAGCTGCCCCGTAAACAAGGAATTTACTTATTGTTAGTTTCTAAAACTTCACCAGAAAATAAGAAGTTCAAAATATTTTGAAAAATGTTTGACCCCAATAAGGTACATGAGAGCACATGCACATGTGTCTTTACACCAATGTTCATCTGTTCAAACATAGTGGTCATCGGCTCAACCATAGTGGTCATCTGTACAGCCATAGTGGTCACTGATGTTATGGATGAGTAACCTCAAGTTTACAACTATACGTATATGTCAAATTATTTTTAAAAACCTTGGTTTTTGGATATGAAATTTTGTTTTTGAAGTTGAAGTTTTGAAAACTAACATAAAATTGTTTGTTCTAGTAGCGGTTGATTAAGTATGTATATGTTTGTAATTACAAGAATGTAATTAGTTAGATTTAATTAGTTTATGCTTTGCTCATTGGAAGTCATAAGGCAAAATAAGTGTTGTCATGATTAAGAAAATTACAAAAAGCATAAAACACTGTTTAAATTTCATTCGTAAATAGCTGTATTCATTTTATGTCATCTCATCTTTTTTGTAAACACACTGACATAAACTGGCTGATACACTGACATAAACTGGCTGATACACTGACAGAAGCTGCCTGATACACTGACAGAAACTGGCTGATTCGACGTATCCATAACTGATGGTGCTCGGTTAAGCTTACATATTCATTGACTTTTACTTAAAAAAGTAAATTACGACATATGTAATAAAACTGTATTAAGAATGAGTTTTGAATCCTGGATTAAATTAAATTGTTGTCAAAAAAGCAGGTTATCTAGTCCACGTTAAAACAGCCATTCTCATTCCCGGGTTCATGTGTTTCTTCCTTGCTCAGGCTTGGAAGTCTTCTATGATTGTATTGAAAACGCAAAAATTTCAGTACAATTTTAAATATAAAGCATACATCAGTTTTGGAAAAAAAGTTCTTGAGTAGAACAATAGATTTAGTAACTTACTTTGAAGACCCTTTCGAATATGTCTTTCTTGCCTTGCGAAAGTTTAAGTTCAACTATGTATCGAACTGAAAGTATCGAGTGAAACATGCTTCAAGTTCATGCCTACGTTGTGTGTGTGTGTGTGTGTGATTTGGATTTTTAACGTAGCTTTAACATTGTTTCAGTCATATCGCTACGATGTCTGCAGTATTAGGGGCCGTCCATTTAGTACGTACGCATGGATGGGGGAAAGGGGTAATCCAAATGTATATACTTGCGGGGGAAGGGGGGTATATTGAGAATGTACGTACGGATAGGAAACGGGTGGTGGGGGTGAAACCTCGATAATAATTTGTGTAATACGTATTTACCTGTACGACTGGGTTCAGTCGGCGTTTGAATTTTAGCGGACACTAGACAAGTCTTTTTAAATTTACGCAGCCTATTTTCTTGATGCAGCCAGACATTCAACGTTGGTGGACTATCTGTTTTATTAAACACGTTAATATTATTAATCCTTGATCGTTTCTGCGTGGATTAAATATAGGCCGTTCTATAGCATTCGGGGTGTGTGGGTGCGTTAAATGTGCGTACGCATGTGTGTGTGTGTGTGTGTGTGTGTAAAAATGTACGCATGTGTACAGGGAGGGGGTCAAGCTTTGCCAGATTTTTGCTTACTTACTAAATGGATGGCCCCTTACAGTTTATAATGATGTTAAGCACTGGGGCATCATGCCGCAGACATGTAGCATCATGTCTCACCCAGTCTTATTATCCTGACACCAGGTCGACCAGTGATAACACTCCAAAGAAGGCAGATGCTTGCACCATTTTTATAAGTCTTTGGTATGACTAGGCCCTGATTCGAACCCTCGACCTCCCGCATCCAAGGCGGACACTGTCTACGTTGTCAATACATATAATGTAAAAGTACAGCAGCATGTCAAAATCATAACACTTCCCAAAACTTTTTATAATTACACCTGATCCATAATTATTAACGACTTCTTTGTTTAAACTGAAAGTTATGCTTAAAGTTTGTCAAACATTGAGATGAAAATTCAAATTAAAATAGGATGTACACTAAACTTTCACTGATTAAAACAATACTCTTCATCTGTATTTCGGAACAATTACATTTCAAACTCAGTGGATTACGTATTTTCCCCCTGCAAAATCGGATTTACTATGAACGATTTGTACAACTTACTTGCTTTTGGATGGCATCCATTAGGAAACTGTCCATACCATCTTGAAGTCTTATTAATTTTTTGTACCTCCGACCATTTGATGTAGCACAATCGACAACCTTATTCGTATCAATACAAGCCATCGTATGATTTTGGTTCAGCTATGTGGTGTACCCCTTGGTTGAAATATGCAATGTGCAGTCTATACTCGCCTTAAGGTAGGGTAGGGTATAACTGCAAAATGCATAGACCAAGACCTGTTGGCGCATCACGCACCGACATATCTGAATCTGTAGTAATCAGTAGAACAAACAACTTAGACCCTAATCTCTCGGCTCATTACACAACAGCCGTACAGGGTCTATGTTGTTTGCAGTTGTGTTCAAGCTGTTAGCGAGTACGTAAGGTTATTATCAAACTACGATACTGACTGTTAAAGGACGGACGGACAGTTTGACATGTATTTGAACATAAACTGTTTTGATGGGGAAAATCATTCTGACTACCTTACGATTGTAACTTTGACTAGGCTGCTTAAAAGATGGACACGTGTCATTTGTTTTTCTCTGTCAAAATTTACCAAGGCGTACAACCGATATTTTTTTATTTCTTCATTTACAAAATATCTTTCAAAGTAAACAAATAAACTGGAAACGAATCAAAATATTAAAGTCCTTTGAAACATTCACTTGAAAAAGCTGTCACCTACACGTAGTTGTTGGTTGTTTATCTGTTTGAATTGTAATTAAGTTCAGGTGAGTGACGTTTAGCTGGTGAGTCATGCATGTATTAACCGATCTTTCAGCCAATCCGCGCGCAGATTTTATTCAATCATAGATTATGATTAATTGGCGAAGTGGAGTACTTTATTTGTCTTATACTTTGCTTTTGACCCGTGCAAAACCCTTTGACCAGAATTATTTTTGTTTGACCATTAACAACAGACACAAGAGCCTACAAAATAAAGTAAATAATGGTGAATATATCTATACGTAAGATAGATGATAAGAGAGGGGGGGGGGGTATAATTTACTCCTAGCCCTAAATGGGGAATTAAAATCAATAAATAATTATTTTCGGATGACAACGTTCTGTTGTTAGCTAGAGTCATTCATAATTATTAAATACCAGATAAAGCTAATTTTAAGATGGGAAACTTTGTGAGGAAATAGGTCAAGAGCACTGTTTGTGTGCCAGGTTTATCGAATACCTTGATAATCACAAATACAACCTATAGCTGTAATAACCGAATTTATTTTTTCGGTTTCCGCTAAACTGTACACTGTTTTAGAATAATACATGATATAATAGGACTTTGACAACTGGGTGATGAATTTATGGTATATGTTAATTATTAACACAGGTATTTACTCCTACTGAGCCACAATGTGCGGAGTAAAAGAAAATCACACACACATATATATAAACATGTTTTATTAGTGCGTAGAAAGATCGATCTTCTCCGATCACCCTGCACGTATACGTTAAATTAGCGAAAAAAGCTATGGAAGGCAGGACTGCGATATGGTTCTTTGCAAGACCATCGCGTTATTTATCCCTTTAGATGTCATCCAGTACATAAGAGACACACACAGATACATGTCCATCAGGAATCAATTTAGCATTATCTGCAAACTTGAAAGTAAAATATTATATTCCTTTGATTGCTCGCCATTTATAGTCTTGTTCTTTCTTACAACATTTACAAGCGTTATGCACATATTAAAATGATATGGAGATTTGGGGTCGCCCTGTCTGTAACCTCTGCAATTACTGAACATTCAGATATAAAACTAATGTTACAAACTGCTTATGAGATATTACCAAATTAAATGTTATCGCGTGGTCTGTACCGCTCCGGTGGCCTAGTGGTTAGAGCGTCCGCCTCGGATGCGGGAGGTCGTGAATTCGATCCCCGGCCGAGTCATACCAAAAACTTACAAAAATGGTACTAACAGCTTCCTCGCTTGGTGCTTAGCATTACGAGGTTAGTGTTAGGACTGGTCGGCCTGGTGTCAGGATAAAGTGGCTGGGTGGGACATCACGTTACATGTCTGCGACATGATGTCCCAGTGCTAGACATCACTATAAACTGCAGACATCGAAGCGATATGACTGAAAAAGTGTCAAAGGTACATTAAAAATCAAAATCACGCACACACATTCACGGTCCAAAGTTATAAAAGATTACAATATTATGAGTACATGTCCGTGATATCAAATCAAGACACATTTTCGAAGTAAATTATTAATAAAATATCTGTTTTTGTACTATGCACAATATGATAAATAATTCATGTATTTTCATCAATATGTCTTCGGGGCCTCGGATGTCAGAGTGGTCTACGGACATCTCACCTCTGCCCGCGCAGGTTCAAATCTCGGGCTCGGCTAACATGGGTATGTGAGAAAGCTGGCCTGTTTCTACCCGTGGGTCGGAGGTAAATGTCAGGTTTCCCCTGTTCGTCCTGCACCAAAGATACTGCCGCAATGTATAGCCTATATTGTGTTGAATATGGCGTCAAATCCAAAGCAACAACAACAGCACCAACAACAACATATCTTCCATTAATATACTAGCTATACCATGGGATATTTTATCATTCAATACTGACCGTATTATTTGGTAAATTGATCCATATATTACCGTGTAGATGACATCATCTCTCTATATGCTATTGCGTATCTGATATCAACTGTCTATATGCTCTCATGTAGATGACATCATCTATCCATAAGATATCATGAAGATGACGTCATCTATCCCTACGCCTTAGTGTAGACGACATCATCTATTCGTCTGCTATATTATAGATGACGTCATCCATCCATATGCTATTTTGTAGATGACATCATCTACTTATATGATATGTTGTAGAGTACATCATCTATCCTTATGCTATTGATGAGATCATCTATCCATACGCTTTTGTGTAGATAACATCATCTATCCATATGCTTTTGTGTAGATGACATTATCTACATAATATTGTGTAGATGACATAATCTATCCCTATGCTATTGTGTTGATGACATAATCCATCTATATTCTTTCATGTATATATCATCATTACATATATCACCATGTAGATGACGTCAACTATCCATATATGCTCTCATGTAGATGATATCATCCATATACTATCGTATAGATGACATCATCTGTCCCTATGCTATCGTGTAGATGACATCATCCAGCCATATACTACCGTGTAGATGACGTCATCTATCCATAATGCTCTTTTGTTGATCACATCATCCATCCATATGCTATCGTGTAGAAGACATCATCTATCTACTTGCTATCGTGTAGATGGCACAATGGAATTATACAGCGCCCCATCTTTTTTTTTACACTGTTTTGGTTTATCTACCGTCCGTATATACGTTATAATTTTCCTGTCTCAAACTGATCTGACTCCAAAGTCCCCAATATAATCAAGAAGATTTTTAAAGATTCTGTGTTGTGAAACCATCTGATCCAGGATTTCGTGTTGGGGGGGGGGTCTCGTATTTTTGTTGGAAACACTGTGCAGCCTCGTTCTGAGTTCACTATAAATTTAAAGACTAATCTTGATCTAATTTACGAATGTCATAACTTTAAAGAAGTTAATTTCAGTCTAAATCCTCTATCTCATTTTTCTCTTTATGAAGTAGTACTTACAATATTAAAAATAAAACTAAATAGCTTGTTTAAAAGGATGTTTTTCTTTTAGGTCTCACTGGACAGTTTATCTGGTGAATTTTCATCCGACAATGACCTATCGCAGAAAAATGAGAATAATTGTACACTGAAGATACAAATAAAAACAAACTAATGATTTCTGTAGAAAGCATGCATGTAAGATTTTGACTGCGGCAATCAGGTTGATTGCTCATACAAATGAACCAACACTGCCACCAATCCCCTCTTTTTTACAAGTAGTTAAGTGGTGCACCATAGCCTCAATTGGAAAATACATTATTATATGCTCATTTTTTCCCCGTTAACTTTACATTGTCGGAATCGTTCAGTATTCCCCGATACTGAACGCGCGCGACAATACACATATAGCATTCACGTGAATAAAGAACTACTTTCTATTGTAAACAAACAATGACGCAGACACCAGCACTTTTGATTTGTAGATAAATCATATAACTCGCGTAAGAGGCTCTTTACGTTGTGGTTATTTAAATTTGTTTCTGAATGAACTAAAAATTGTTTCGTGGACTGGAAAAAAAAAAACAGCTGTTTTGGCACATTCCGCGTTGATACAATGTTACGGATTTAGGCTAGCTACATTATATAAAAGACGGACGATTATGTCCTTACAAATAACATACAAGTGACAAGGAATATACTGTATTCTTTATCTGGTGATAAGAATGGCAAAATACAATATACTTACAGTTTTACATCCTGAATCTCCTCAAAATGTTTTTTTCTTAATTCTGCAAATCGGAATTACATGAGCCATGTCATAGGTTTTCAATCTGGATTACACATTTCGAAAGTGTGATGTAATTTCGATGATAAGTGCAATTGCATCCTCCTTACTGCACTCAAAATGAAATACACATTAAATTCCATAGCGTCTTTTTGAAAATTGCAATTGAAAGACTTCATATTTTCCCACGTTATCGTTTCAAACATTCAATGACAGAAACAGAAACACATCTGCAGACGTAAACACGCTTCTCCCGCGCCACTTCAATCCGATGTATTTCATGTATAATTTGCACAGATGAATCCAGTCCAAAATCACAAACCTTCGTCGAATCGAACAAAATACCAAAATATATTCACTCCACATCAAATGGAAAAGTCGTTGCAATGCGCATTCATTCACAATATGACAGCAAATTTCAATTTTAACTAGACACGCCATTTTCTTTCGAAAGTTAGGTCGAGCGCGCGACTAAGTTCAAATTTATCTGGGCGGAGTTATGTGCGCATTAATAATGATGTCATTTTGTAATGTCAAATCTGCGCTTGTGTATTTAGTTTGGAATACGGCATTCATTCATTTACGTTGTTTCTTGTAGTGTATTTTGTTTATATAATTAAACCTTAGGTAGAATAACAAAATGAGCATATAATTAAAAGGTTACTGCATTTGTATGGGAAAATATGAACTCGTTTTGTCGGAAGGATATACTGCACTCACAAGTTCGTGCAGTATTCATTCCGAAAACTCGTTTCTATTTTCCCATACAAATGCAGTAACCTATAATTACAGAACCCTCTGGGCAACTCTAGCCTCAATACTTTTCAGATGACCCTGGGAAACTCTAACCTCAAAGGGAATTGAACATAGGGAATATTGGGCTTGTATAGCGTCAAAGAAAAGTAGAGTTACTGTATAGGGACAACAGGAATGGAACAGGTGAGGTGACCTCACGGTACTGAACATTGGTAACAATGTAGCAAGGGGCTGACCTGAATACGCGGTACTCTAGGGAGAGACAAGTAGAGATATAGACATAGACAACAACACATAGGCATATATTTATGAACATCAAGTACAAGGGATCTTGAACATGTATGGGCCTATCTAGGGACAATGGGGAAATTGTACAGGGCCAGTCTAGGGACAAGGATGGTAGAAGCCAAACACAACAGAGACAGAAACAGACATATACTACTTCAAGCCCGAGATTTATACATAAAGCATTACCTCGACCTGAAATTATGTTGGCGGTGTTCATAAATTTGCACTGTTGTTATGATGGTATCAATAGCTATAATAATAATAATAATAATAATAATAATGAGGACTTTGTATAGCGCCTGATCCTCAGAAGCTCTATGCGCTTTACAACATTAGACAACACCTATAACATGAAAAACATATATAATGACAAGATTACAAAAAACAAACACTATGAAATTAGAAAACATAAAAAACAAGCTGATAATATTTAAGGTAGGAAACATTATTAGGTCTTTAAGTTTGTTCTTGCAGTCGAAACATGTGAGTTTTAAGAGCGCTCTTGAATGGGATCGCTGTGTCTTTGTGTCTAAGTTCAGTGGGCAATTCGTTCCACGTTGCTGGGTCCTGGTATGCAAAAGAAAGTTGTCCATATGACTTCGTTTTCATTGTTGGAATAATGAGTATACGATTGTCAGAAGAGGAACGTAAGTATCTTGCTGGTGTGTACACATCGGTGAGGTCGGATAGGTATCTTAGACTGGAGTCCGTCACTGAAACGTAGCACAGAGAACAAATTTTGTGTTTGATTCTGGATCGAATGGATAGACAGCGTAGGGTACAGAGTAGCGGGGAGGTGTGCTCTGATCGTGGGACTCTAAGGATGATCCGAGCAGCTGTGTTTTGAACTTTTTGAAGTTTCTGGAGTAGATATTGAGATGAACCAGACTTAATTGAGTTACAATAGTGCAGTCTTGAAAGTACCGATGAACACACGAGTGTTTTAGTGGCATCAACTGAAAAATATTTGTGAATGGAGCTGATGCGTCTCAGCTCAAGATATGCAGCCTTACATATGTTCATGACATGTTGGTGCAATGTGAGAGTACTGTCCAGAGTAACACCTAGGTTTCATACTCACTGTGTGAATTTAATGTTGGTGTTGCTGATATTTATTGTTTGAGGTAAAGGGTGTGAATGAGAAAGTCTTTGTGTTGTGATCAGAATGGCCTCAGTTTTATCATCATTCATCTGCAGATTGTTACATGTAATCCATGATTTCACATCAGAAATGCACCTCTCTACACCTTGAATGGTAGCATCGACTTCATTTGGGTGGCTAGATCTATATATTTGGGTGTCATCAGCGTAAAATTGGTGAGACACTGGATGATGATCTCTGCTACTTGAGAGCGGCTGAGTGTATATAATGAAGAGAAGAGGACCAAGAACAGACTCCTGTGGAACACCGCAACATAGATTAACTGGGCTGTAGTGTATTCCATTTGCGGACACAATTTGTGTCCTGTAGACCAAGTAGGACTTGAATCACAGTAAAGCTATATCAAAAATCTCAAAAAGCTGCTGAAGACGGTGAAGTAATATATCATGGTCTATTGTGTCAGATGCTGCAGACAAATCAATGAGGGTGACGACTGTAATCTTTCCGCTACCCAAATCAGAGAGAATGTCATTACTACTTTTGGAAGAGTAGCTTCAGTACTGTTGCAAGAGCGATATACAGACTGTACATTGCTAAAAAAATACTGTTTGAATTCAGATGAGATACAAGTTGGGATATAACAACTTTTCTAAGATTTTTTATATGAATGAGAGATTAGAAACTGGGCGGTAGTTCTTTAAATTGTTATGGTCGAGTGTTGGTTCTGTCAGCAGAGAAACCGGTCCGGTGGCCTAGTGGTAAGAGCGTCCGCCTCATATGCGAGAGGTAGGGGTTTCGATCCCCGGCAGAGTCATACCAATGACTTTCAAAAATGGTAATAACACCTGCCTCGCTAGGCGCTCAACATTATGAGGCTAGTGTTTTGACTGCTCGCCATGGTGTCAGGATAATGTGACTGGGTGGGACATCATGCTACATGTATGCGTCATGATGCCCAGTGCTAGACATCCCTATAAACTGCCACACTACAGACATCGTAGCAAAATGACTGAACAATTGTTAAAGCTACGTTAAAAATCACACACACTCACACTCTTCAACAGAGGCTTTACAATGGCAGTTTTGAAATATGAATGGAATTCCCCGGATGAGAGAGAGGTAATAATAGCATCAGTTAATGAGGCCAAAACTGGATCTAAGCACTCAAGCAGCAGTGATCACCTTCACATGATTTTGGTGCACTCTTCATCACGATTGTACGTTCTATATCCATAGAGACAGAGACATGTCCAAATGCTGCTAATGGTTGCCGTTGATATTCTGTATCGCAACTGTATGGACACGACGAGTCAATTGAAATTATGAGGGCAAGCTTATCTCTAATGATTTGTACTTGTAATCAAGGAAAAGGCCAACGCCAAAATGGATGTGATTAAAAGTAACGCTAAAATGACAAAATCGTCCCAGAATTTAAAGGAGACTAAACACATCCCAGAACATTTGGTTACATTGGTTCAGACTAAAATGGATAAACCTAGTAACTATCTATAGCCTCAATTTATGTGACGATCATGGATAAACACCCATGAATCTATTTATAGCTATAACTTGCTGAAATGCTTATGAAATCCCACTATCTAATTATAGCTACAACATGTGGAAATTCCTATGAAAAAGCCACTGCCTATTTATAGTCTCAACATGTGTGACGATCCTGCTTGAAAACCCAAGTATCTATTTATAACTACAGCTTGTGGAAATTCCTATGGAAAACCCCAAGTCTACATTTATAGCCTCAAAATGTCTAGCTTCAGTTACGTCACTGTACTGAATACTAGGGGAATAATGGCAACAGTGTTGCAAGAAGCTGACCTGAATACGCACTACTGTAGAAAGGTAGGTAGGTAGGTAGGTGAAATGCATTTGATAGGGATAAAGGGAGTTCTATAGATACAAAGACCAATACGCGTGCACAAAAACACACACACCACACGAGAAGATGAAAACACATAATCGAAATATACTATCCACACAGAAGGGAAGGGGAACCAATATCAACTATCCACTAAAACGTTCGCAAACGCATATAAACAACAAATACAAAAACACACTAACACCCCACAGAGGGAAGGAGAAAAACCCCAATATCTACTATAAAAAATACCATAATATTTTCTCTTAAAAATAACAACATCTACTAGTCACACAAACGTATGCGCAGGCATACAAATGTCAAATATACTATCCACACACGAGAAAAAAAAAACAACAAATATACGAAGCGTTTGCCTTAGTAAACCGTCAACGATTCATGCCCGAAAAAACTCTGGCTGTCATAAGCCCTCAAACGACGAAGTTTGTCAAAGCCCTACGCTGGTTACAATACTTGTGCGACAAGGACGACAGATGGATTCAACATGTCCGAAACGGAGGAGGCGAAAAGACCATCGGACTTAGAAAACCCTCAAAGCGTGTACGAATTTAACAGATGCTTATTTCACGGATGTCCCCTCTGCTACCCTCAACGTGACTCTAAAAATCAGTTTTTACAACGTACCATAGAAGACTTGTACGAGGCCACTTGTCAGTGGCGCTTGAAGTTAAAGCAGCAAGGATACCAAGTAGTGGAAATGTCGGAATACGAGTACGATAACCGTTTGAAAACTGTTCCCGAGTTTAAACGCATCGTGGAAAGTTACAAGCTGGTGGACCCACTGAACCTACGGGACAGTTTGAACGCAGGACGGACGCATGCCACATGTTTGCTGTACCAAGCCGACGAGCTGTATCCTTACGTGTGCAAATATTGTCACTTTCCCGCAGGGCATCCGCAATTGCCTCCCACGGACTTGTACCACCCCGTTTTATGTCACCATTGCCAAGGAAAACTGATGTTTACCTTGTACCGTACTTGTGCCGAAAAGTACAAGACCGACCTTGTCAGCACACCCAGGAAGAACGCGTCTTGACTGGAACATAGGTCAGCGTGGAATTGTTTAAAGCTCTGGGTCTGGGATACCATCTGTTAGAAGTGTACTAAATTTACCATTTTCTCAAGACAGAAAAATGCCACAAGGGCGACGAGACTCAGAAAAGCATTTTCGCAGACTACGTGGATGTCTTTTTGAAAATGAAAAAAAGAAATCAGCGGCTATCCTTCCTGGAGCCAAACTCCCGAAGACAAAAAGAAATTCAAAGTGAAACACTGTGAGCAGGAAGTCATCATTTTAGACCACATGGAGGAAAACGAAGGAAGCTGATTGTCTGCCAAAGTGATGCTAAATTGCTTGTGGGGAAAAATGGCACAACGACCGTGTTTACCCAAGACAGAGTATTTGACAGAACCTTCCCGCTACTTCCAGATGATTCACGACAAAACGAAGTACATGAAAAACGTGGACGTCCTTCATGAGGACTTGATGTTAATCAATTACGAAGAAGAACTGGTCTTTGTAGAAGCAGACGAATTTGGAAATGTCATCATTGCGGCTTACGTGAAGCCCATGCTCGCTTAAAATTGTTCGAAGCTTTAGAACTGTTAGGATATCGCGTCCTGTGTTTTGACACGGACAGTTGCATATACATCGATTACCTGGGTCAACGTCACTCTGACATCGAAGGATACCATTTAGGAGCCTGGACGGACGTGCACCCCCCCCCCCCCGACGACAAGATTCTGAGTTTTGCTTGTGTCGGTCCTAAAAATTACGGCTACGAATACCGGGACCAGCAAGGAGAAGTGGAAAGTGAAAGGAATGACTCTCAATCATCGCACCAGTCAAGTGTTGAACTTTAGCATACTGAAAAAAGCCATGCAGTCTGGACAGGATGAAAACTTTAAAGTAACCACTTACGAACCGCACAAGATTGAAAATTTACCAACACACAAAATCATCAGTCGTCATTGTAAATACCAACTCAATCGAGAAAGATCGATACTTTTAAACTGACATCATTCAAGTTCGGGGAATTTCAAGTGGAGTGCGTTGCTGTTCCTTGTGATTGCAGGGATACCGTAAGCTGTGAACTCCGTGATTCAGTACCACATCATGGGAACTTTGCTCTTACTACTGCTACTACTACTACTACTACTACTAATACTACCATAGCTACTATGGAAAGTGATGTCATGCGTGTCTAACATGACGGATTCGAAAACGATGCCACTCGTAATCGTGGACTCTTTACGGGTTTTCATTGTCAATGTCATCCTCCACGTGAAATCATGCGTCTACCACTCTACGGATGTCATTCAACTCTAAGTAAACTGCTGCGGATTTTACCGTACCCTCATCGAAATGAACCTGTGAAAGACGTACATTCGTTCCCTGTACGTTTGCCTGAATACTGAGACTTTGAAAGTCGATTCCAAACCTTCCAAGGAATGTGCTCTAATTATCTGGCAGGACCTACCCTCGAAGAATTAGCCAGAGCCGGATTTGTATACTTGGGCGAAGGGGATAAAGTCAAGTGCTTCAGTTTTGGTGTGTCACTTCACGAGTGGGAGCAGAAAGATTCGGCTCACCTGGAACATTCTCAATGGTCTCCGCATAGTGACTACCTACCTTTAGTGGGACACTAGTAATTGACGTGGTATACCATGTCGTTTAAGAAACCAGCTTTGCTAGGAGTCAAATGTTGGACAACACCTATACAAGTATTTAAACCCCATTTAAAACATAATATTTTAGGATTACCAAAGGAATTGCAAGATAAGATCTACAAGGAAGTTTGGCAGGGACTTGCCAGAGCAAAATCTCAATTGGTGACTGAAGAACGTTTGTGTCGAGAAATTCGTAAGAGGAAATTGACAAAAGTCAACAAACTCGTCAGATGTTTCTGGATCCAGTCTGCATTCATCCGATTATTCCGCTTTAGACCGTTTATATCAGAAGATTTTAATACCATTCTTGACCGTTACTCTGAATGGCAATGGTCAGAAATTACTCACTATGTCCATTTTTTTTTTCGTTTTAGGAGAAGATATTATATAAAATAAGTAAAATTAGAAGCGATCCTAACATGAGTATAAATACTGACTGACATAATCATGGATACTTTACAAGAAAACAAGTGAAACGTAAGGAACAATTGCATACGTCACGTCACCGATATTTAAACCGCTGGTACCTGAATGCTATAATATGACTGATTCAGATGAAAATGTTCCAATGGTCAGACATTGATCAGCTACTTGTGGACGAAATAGACTGGCTTGTTACTGATTGTATGTACTACTAGGTAAACATACTACACAAGTTCCAGAGGAAAAGTTAGAGGAATACCAAAATCTTTTACACAATGTAAACTTAGTTCAAGACGAAAATTTTGAACGGAAAGTGATGTGCAAGTTAGTGACTAAACCATTTAGATTCGCTACCGTTGTACGATCATCTCTGTGCAGAAAGTGCACTTATTTCCTACGACAAAAGAAGAGGTATAAAAACGGATTACCATGCCACGGCCTTTATCAGTAGTCATACAATAGATTCCGTGGAAGGAAATCAATGAGAGTGGAGGATTACCAACACTTACTGCGAGAACTGTGTCCCATGAATTGGGGTCGACGTGTGGCGTGTCTTAATGACTTCCTTTTTGGGATTTCGTTTACCAGCCGATTCCTTGTGGACTCTTTACGAACAGTACCTGCAAAGACATTATCTCGATACATCTCACTCTCTACTACATGAAGGAAAGATTCGTAAAACTTTAGTGACTTTGGATGCATAAGACGATGTGTGTAGCTTGATGGTTAATCGAACACTGAAAAGATGTACATGATAGAAACATCAACGCTGGAACACAAATGGTAGCTTGTCGCAGAATAGAAACCGAGTGGGTTTTTTGGACTAAATGAATAAGACAAACACAATGTGAGAAAGATGGAAATTTATGAAATAAATTAATAAAGAAAAATATATGATGTAAAAATACAATGATTCTCTCACGCTCTCAACATACGATTGACCCAATCACCCTACACAACATGCACACATTGAAAATAAACAAAAACTATGAAATCAATATGAAGTACAGATCCAAGAAACCTCATGGACTGTAGATACGCTTCAAACAGTATTCTACACTACGAGAGAGATTCACATAATCTCAGATATGAACTCCGATTAAGATTCAAAATAATCTTATGAACACAACTAAGATTCAAAATAATCTTATGAACACAACTAAGATTCAAAATAATCTTATGAACACAACTAAGATTCAAAATAATCTTATGAACACAACTAAGATTCAAAATAATCTTATTAACACAACTAATGCAATTGGAACAATAATTGAACCAAACGTATGCTTCTAGACCCCTTGTACAGCCGCACGATTCCTTGGGTTGGCCCACACTATTATCGGCCGCTCGCACCCTTTATGGATCCACCACATGTACAGTCATACGTATACACACGTACAGACAGCATACAGCACCCTTTTAAATTTGCTACGTCTACGTCCGTGGCACAGACATACGTACATACATACATACATACGTATCGACAGTACGCAGCCTTAAATACTCTGGAAACTCCAGACAGCTCCAAGCAGCTTCAGATAGCTCTAGACATCTCTAGTAAACTCTAGTCAGCTCTAGTCACAGTCACAGTCACAATCCCAGTGACAGTCACAATCACATCGACAGTCACAATCAGCCCTATGGCTGGAGAACAATGGAGAGCGTACACTCCTTGACGTGATCCAAAACGACCAGTCTCGATTTAGAAATCGATATTACTTAAATCCATAGGAGAGTGTGCAAACGTCAGGGTAAAATACCCGTGCATATCATGTTAGTAATGTCCCTTCGTCGCAAGTAATTTCGGGCGAGGTACATGTTAATACAGTCGCTTACCTGGAGAAACACTTATTCACCCTAGATAACGTTGTACGCATGTACAACGAGAAATAGTCAAATAGTTCTTAGGCTAAACCAAGTTAATTTTTGCCTAATTCTGTGACATAGCTGACCAGATTTTAAACAAAGAGTGTGATGCATAAAGAGAGAAACATGAACTTTGTCCTATTTGTTTATTTGTTTTTCATGTTTGGTTTAGCTTTTACGTAAAAATGAACATTTAATGTAGAATGCAAGAACATGACATTCTTTTATGAAATGTAAATATTGTATATGAAGTGATCTTTTTCTCCTATGATATGAATGGTAATTTTTAAAACTACTTTTCAAGGACCAAGAACTTGGGTTTTAAAACAAATATGGGATATATCTTAGTGAGATTTTTTAGGCTATTTTAGTCATTGCCCGGTTAGCTTCCTTGGGATAAACATGGACTGGATTGGAGTGAAAGTTCCATTACGTGATAGCAATGTAACTAGTGATATCAAAAGCTTACCAATGGAAATACAAGATCATATCTACAAGTTTCATTACAAGTCAAGGGGAGAGGCGAAGTCCAAGCTAGTGAATAAAGACGATCTTGGCCAAGAGTTGCAGAGGAGAAAGGTAGATCAAGTGAACAAATATATTCGATTCCTATTTGTTATAACTTTCTTTTGGAGCCTGTACTTGTCAAGAACATATATGACAGCTCAACAGCGGCATTATATTCTCTCCAGGTATGCTATTGAATTTACTGGAGAAGTTTGGAATTATATTATGTTCTTTGAAGATTTACTTCAACGTGCGCGTAATGAAGTAGAAGCAGAATGAAGTTGAGTATTTGTTTTGTGAAGAAGGTGAGGAAGCAGAAGTTAGAATTTGAGGTTAATTCAGTAATTGTATCAAAGTTTAACAGTACCGTTTGTGATGTGAAATTGAGCGAATCTTAAGTGTTTTAAATTGAAAGGTGGAATGAAAAGACGTGGCTTTACATGTGGCTAAAAGCAGTACATGGAAAGGAAATATAAACCGACTTTACAAGGATAAACGTGAGGAATATAGGAATGATATGTATGATTTGTATAAGGACTCTGAATTATTAAGAGATATGGTGTAACTGAGATTTGTGAGTTTATAAAATGAAACGTGTTGAGTAATGAGAAATGTGTAAAGTAATTTGCATTTGGATGTACAGATTAATATGTACATAACTTGTAAATATGTTTATTACATGTCCAATTGTCATGTATTAAATGGATAATGCTTAGACCAACGCACAGGCCGTAGAGATCGTGTATGTAATTGAACAAATGTTTTGTACCCATACAAGATAAAAACATTTTGCAGTCACTACTCTTTCTGTGAGTCTTTCTTTGAAATATATCTGACTTTTTCTGTGTCTTTCTATCTTATGTGACTTGGAAGTTGACGTCCCTTCGATTCAAAACATACCACGTAAGAGAAAGGTTGCAAAAAAAACAAACAACAACAGACAGTTGGTGTCATCAAGAGTGCTAGAGACAGTACTGTGCCGTTAGGACACGTACGCACTCCAGAAAACCACGCTACTCGACTACGACGTCTCATTATCTCTGTCACTTTTATTTTGTCGTTGACCACGATGTCTACCAACCCTGATTTATATCGCGTCCGCGTTGAACCGTAGAAAACGAAGCAGTTTCCAGTCTGTCCATCCATTGTTGACTCATCCTCCTATGAAGATGTGTTCAAGACTAGCCAAGCTGAACGAAGATTATGTGAATTTACGTCGTGTCAGGCAAAGCCTGATGACGAACCCTGAAGAGATAGAGAATGTCAGAATACTGAAAGTGACCGAAGTTCTGATAGAATAGCTCTTCAGAGAGGAAATCAAAAAGAAGAATGGACGAAGAAGTATAAACTTCAGAAGCAGAGAGAGAATCAGCAGCAGCAACAGCAGGAACCAGACAGAAGATTTGATGACTGCCGTGTAGGCACGAAAGAGTTCTCCTTCTCTTTCCGAAGAAGCAGACATTATCATGTGGGAAAGCCTGGGTACACAATCTTAGACGATAAAACATTGACATAATAGCCGTCCACAAAAACAGCCCTTTTCAGGGCTACCCCGATACTCTTGAAAAGATATACTAATTCAGTTGCCAATCATATTATTTGGTGTGTCTATAAACACTTCGTTTCTTTATTTTATATCAACAAAAAAGTATGCTATAAACACTTCGTTTCCGTAGCTTGTAAAAAAATAGTCTGTGTGTTTTTGTTTGTAGTTAGTAAAAGAGCGAGTGAGTGTTTTTTTAGGTCCGCGCTTTCCATATTTGTTTTTGGAAATGATATAGGTCTTATAAGTTTTGGTGGCAGGGGGATGTTTTCCTTCACGTCCGCGCTTCACAAATATAAATCAAACGCGTTCGTCAGTCTGGCTACCCATCGTTGACTCATCAACATTCAATATGAGCAGGATTTCAAAAATCTTAGAACTCCTAATGCACATGGAGTATTCAAGGTGCCTACTGGACGAGCTGGCCATGGAGGCAATCCAATATAGTGCTAGAATTGAAAAGGATGAGGAGGAGAGGAAAAAGAAGACAGAGAAGGATGAAAGAATCCTGCTTCCTTTCATCTTAAGGCCTCTGTGTTAGATCAAGCCTGAAGTGATGACACCTCCACAACCAGTGCGACGTCAGCTACAACCACAACCACTACAACCAGTACGAGCACCGCAGCCACTACCAGCACCACAACCTCATCATCCACTGGTGTAGCATAGGAGAAGGAAGGAAGTCTTCACTATTACACAAAGTAAAACCTTGGGAGATGAAGCCACTCATCCCCCTTCTGCGCTTCCAACCATTCAAATCAATTGGAAGGACTGGAGCCGTCGATGTGTATGTGGTGCACAGCATGGGAGATGCCAACATTAAGCGGGTGCATTTGGAGTTTTAAAAAAAACAGCCCTTCTCAGGACTAACCAAATCCCTAAAAGAGACTATTCAAGTAGCCGATTGGTGTGTATCCGGAGTAGTGTGATTATAAACTCTCATTTCCTTCCTAATATGTGTGTATGTGTATGTGTCTGTTTGTATGCGTGCGTGTACGTTTGTGTGGATAGTAGATAATGTGTTTGTATGTATTTGCCTACGTTTCTGTGGATAGTAGATATTGGGTTTTTTATAGTAAATATTGGGGTATTTTGGATAGTAGATATTTGGTCTTATTACCCTTCCCTTCCGTTTGGATAGTACAGTGTGTGTTTGTGTGCGTGCGCGTACGCTTGTGTGAATAGTAGAGTGTGTGTTTGTATGAGTGCGCGTACGTTTGTGTGCATATTATATTTGGATTTGTATGGATAGTAGAGTGTGTGTTTGTATGTGTGCGCGTACGTTTGTGTAAGTGTGATTGTTGGTGTTTATTTTCTTCTTCCCGTGTGTGGATAGTATATTTGTTTGTTTTTTTCTTCCTGTGTGTAGATATATATTTGGGGTTTGCATGCGTGCGCGTACTTTGTGTGGATAGTAGATATTGGTTTCTTTTATGTAAATATTGGGATATTTTTTATAGTAGATATTGCTTATTTAACTCTTCCCTTCTGTGTGAATAGTAGAGTGTGTGTTTGTATGCGTGTGCGTATGTTTGTTTGGATAGTATAGTTGTTTTCTGTGGGGTTTTTTCTTCTTCCCGTGTGTGGATAGTAGATTTGTGGTTTGTATGCGCGCGCCTACGTTTGTGTGGATAGTAGATATTGTGTTTTTTATAGTAAATACTATGGTATTTTTGATAGTAGATATTGTTTTTTTCTCCTTTCCTCTATGGTGTGTGTGTATTTGTGTGTGTGTGTGTGTGTGTGTGTGTGTGTGTTGTTTCTATGTATGCCCAATATTCGCCATATTCAATTCCCTTTGAGACTAGAGTTTCCCAGGGTCATCTGAAAGGTCTTGAGGCTAGAGTTGCCCAGGGGGTTCTGTAATGTACCTTCCCATTGAGGCATGGGTGTCCCACTTAACTACTTTTACATTCATTTTTGACAGCAAAGAGCTATTTTGAATATTTTCCTGTGACAAGGCAGTTAAAAGAATCAGTATATGCCTTATGCATGAATAAAGTTCACTAGTACTATAATAAACTAGCATACTTTTCATCACCACTCAACCATCTCGATTATTAGACATTTACCTTTGTAGCAGACATACGTAAATTGTAAGCCAAGTCGCCTGTTTATTTTCAGCCCCAGTTACGCATCTGATCTCCAGTGCAGTCTAACTGTGACAGGCAGTCGACAAACAAGCCAACCCATTTTCAAGCCTAACTCAAAGTAAATCAAAACCAAATTGCTGGTGTAACTTCTGCGTGGATTTATAAATGCTAGGCTTATGATAATTAGGTTCATGCTTTCTACCTTAAAAATTAGAGAGGTTTCAAAATACAAAACTATCCAGTGAGACCTTATATGTGAACCTCTTTAATGGGGCTCTGAGTGCCTAAGTGGTCTAAAACGCTCACCGTTACTGATTACTGCCATCTCATATCTATCTGCGTGGGTGTGCGTATCGGGTTCGACCAATGTGGGTATGTGAGAAAGATTGCCAGTAGCTTCTTATAAGCCGGTGGTTCTTTTCGGGGTTTTCCCGGGTTCTTCCTCCACCATTTATACTGTGCGCCATGTATAGCCTATCTTGTGTTGAAACATGGCATTAAACTCTACAGCAACAACAACAACAGCAAACCTCTTTAAATATGGATTTAGTTCTCTAAATGGGTGAACAAGACTCAATGTATCTCTGTAATTACAGTAATCAAATTTAGGTTCTTAAACCAAAATTACCATCGCAACAAATAATAATTAAAACATTTACATTATCACGTTGCCTACCCGCGATTACATAAGTCAAGAACAAAGGAATTAGTTAGAAGCCATGTATATCTGTTAGACGACGCGGCTATAGTGGTCATGTTCGTAATTGTTACGAGAGCCAGCTTTGTTGGGTGTCAAAAATCACATGTGGACGTTGAAAGCTTTGTTCAAGAACAAATGACCCTTATTGGCGTCGTAAATCTCACCACGTTGACAGACGGCCGGAGCATTGTCTGCTAAGTTAAATAGAACAGGGTACAATCGATATCCAATCGGAATTGAGAGAGGGTGTGGTCACCATTTCAATCCGAATTTATTTGAGTAATTTAGACTAGAAACTTCAGTAACTGTGAAATATCGGGCTGGAAAGTTACAGCAATAACTCCGGGAAAGCCACTCGTAAATTGTCGGGAAAACTTAGGAAATTCTTAGGAAAGACAAAGCTTCGTAAAGGATGCTTTATGGGGACAGATTTCCGGTGTGGTTCAGTCCCGAGTTTCTAAGAGAGAGACGAAATAGAGACTAGTGGAGAAGTCGATTGTGAATCGAAGGCTAGTCGGAGAGCAGAGTCAATGAGGAGAAGGAAAAGGAGGCGAGGAGGAGGAATTTTGAGAAGGAGCAGTCCAGGAGAAGAAATTAGAAGGGAAGTCGGAAGGAGAGAAGAAATTGGTGGCAGAGGAGAGATACATATGAGTAGAAACCAAGGACAGGTGGAAAAGCGATCTCACACTATAAATCAAAGGATGCAATAGGCTATCACTTGATCGTGAGGAAGGAGAGTGATTGGGAAATTATTATCATTTGAATATTGAATTGTATTAAATTGTTATTCTTGTGAATTTCACCTTTTATGTTCTCAATAATTTAACTGTCGGCATTGCTGAATGGGGGCTCAGAGCCTTACCTCTCTATCACTAATTTCACTCCCTAGAAAATCGAGCCCGGGGTGGGACTTCTACGGTAATTTAAATAATATATTAGGAGCCCCCATCCCCTATCCTACCAAACGCCACATACATATTCACATGTCATACATTCAATATTATTGTAAAAATCTGGACAATCATTATTTAACGCATAAGTCTTATTTAGACAGAAATGATTTTCATTTTTATCCAAAACAATGAAATTTGAACGAAACAATCATTTAAACAAAGGAATAATTTAAAATCCAATTAAAGACGCCACTATAACTAAAGAAGACTTTAATTATGTGTTAATAAAGTATTGAATTACTTTCATATGAATAATGCGAGTAAGCTTACATGATTATTATGTGTCAAAGACACCTAGAGACTAGCAGATAATGTCAAGAATGATAAAAATACACGTTATTCTAATTAGATTACGGTCTAGATACTGCACACGAATAATTACTTCAAGGTCTAACATATGATGACGTAGTCAAGTTAATTGGTATGCAATTAAAACCATTACCTGACATGGCTATAGATTTTTTTTACATAAGCTACAATTAGAGGTGGTTGGTTGGTTGGTTGATTGTTTTGGGGTTTAACGCCATTTTTCAGCACAGTAAGCATAGCTTATACATTGACTCGAGTCTTAATTATTTTTGTTATATATTCTCTGCAATTGTTTATCAGTACTGAACTTTCCACTGTGTCCAAATCATAATAAATTATATGATAATCTTCAATACCTTCAAAGATGAATTCTCTGTGAAGTTATTGTTATAGGTCATCCAGAATTTTTTTGACGGGCTTTAACAGGCCGGCCTGTAAGCAAAGCAATGTGCAATGGATCACAGATTTCATTTCCGGACCACAATAAATACCTCATTACTCACTGTGCACTTTTTCGAAAATACATGCAGACAACCAAACCATAATGCTCGTGTTCTAACGAATAAATAACTACCTTTAAATAAACACCAATAATGCCTAAACCTAACCCTTGAATCACCCCCAAAATAAGAGATGAAAAAAATTCTCTAAAAAAACGTATGTGACTGCATTCCTGGATACTGAAATAATTGTGACCCGAGTACACATGGCAGCAATATAACTGGTGGAGGAAGACTCCGATAAAAACCACCTACTCAAGAGAAGCCACTGGCAAGCTTTGTCACATACTTACATGGGCCGAGCCCGGGACTCGAAGCATAATACGCTTCAAATTTTCAGTTATATGTTGGTTTTGTTTTTCACATACCTCTGAATCACTTTGACAATAACTGCACATGAAATAGCTGTTTGCCAGCTGGAAGAGAGTCGGACTCGTAATGCAAGTGTCGCAGGTTCGATATCCGTCCAGGCCTGCTTCGGTCGACTGTCTCGTTGTATCATTGGGATCAGCATCATATAGTCATAAGCGTGTTTAAAGTGCCGTTATAACCAACGCAAACAGCACAAAAAGTAACCAATAATCTGATCTCATGGGAATGAACCCAATACATGTCTCGGCACAAACATTATTTTCATTATACAAACCAGATGTTAGTAGAGATCAAGGATCTAAAAATTCGGATCTAAGGGGAACACTTGCGATCCAAAACACTTTTTGTGCAGAGATAAAGCTTCGGGCTCATTTTGCCTAGCATGCAAAACACCGCGTGTACTGATCAATGACGCACACTTACTGATAAGTGATGCACATAAGCATGGATGACGCAAGAAATACCAAAACATTTTCCTTCAGTGTTTAAAAAAATCAATCGGATCAGGGATGAAGCATTATATTAGACTGAGTCCTTGGCAAAAGTCCATTTTCGCTGCATAAACTGGTAAAATGCACGATAGCCATGATATAACAACAAGGGAAGACAGTCATATGTATAATCATTAATAACAACGACGACATCAACAACAATAACATAACTAACAATAATAATAATAATAATAATAATAATAGTAATTGGCATCGAGAAGCTGACAGATGTAAACATTTACAATTTATAACGTAGCTTTCTACATGGGTTGTACACAAGAATGCCTGCCAAAAATTGTCGGCCATATATAATATTCGTTTATTATGGTATTCTTCTGTCGGAAACCGTTATGTTTATGCATTTTAATACTCATGTTTTCTTTTTTATCCTTCTGTCGAAAACCGTTATTTGTATACATTATAACACTTGAAGAGGTGATAAACTGGTATTTGATATCTAGACCTTGAAAGATGATCTTTTCGGATCTCCAAATTTAAGGATTAAAAAAAGAGTAATTCAGGAGAAAATGAATGGATTGGACCATTCGTCTTTTTTTAAACACTATTAACAATTATTTTTTGTACATTTTTAGGACTTAAACCCTTTTTCGACTTCATATAGCTAGTAATACAGTGACAAGCCGTTGCATTCTATACATATAGTTTCAACTGATATTGAATAACATGTGTGCAGAATAGAATCATGTACATTACTGTCCTACCAGGTAGTAAACATAATACGCTGATTGTATGCGCTATTCAAATGTTCAACCCATTTGTTCTTAACGTGCATGTGCTTGCATGTTGGTGTCATCGGGGTAATACTCTAGCATCAACATTTGCATTCGTCGAAAGTTGCAACAAATATAAATTAAATCGCGGTCCAAATGAATAGATTCTGTGAACTTCTCCGTACCAAATATCTTGTTATACTACAATTTACAGATGTGTAATTACCACGGACCAAATATGTTGTTATACTACAATTAACAGATGTGTAATTACCACAGACCAAATATGTTGTTCTGCTACAATTTATAGATGTGTAATTACCACGGACCAAATATGTTGTTATACTACAATTAACAGATGTGTAGTTACCACGGACCAAATATGTTGTTCTACTACAATTTACAGATGTGTAATTACCACGGCTTCATATTTTGATCAGACAATGACGTTTATCGAAAACCTCTGACTTTTTTCATCGAAAAGCCACTTCAAGGCCGATGGTACATCATCTGTTAGACGAGATTATCAAGCATTATGACGTGTTTACCAAACTGGTGTGGTATTTACTGATTCAAGCGTTACAGAGCCGAGACTAACAAAAATATTTTCTTAACGAATGGTCAGTGTATTTTCTTGAGAATCGGAGTTGTGTGATTTGCGTTTATGGTAAATTATTTTGTGCTATACTTCCAGTTATCTGCAACATGATGGGACAGCAGCTTTTAGTTGGGTTGGATTGGGTGGGGTTGGATTGGGTAGGGTTGGATTGGGTGGGGTTGGATTGGGTGGGGTTGGATTGGGTAGGTTGGATTGGGTGGGGTTGGATTGGGTAGGGTTGAATTGGGTAGGGTTGAATTGGGTGGGGTTGGATTGGGTGGGGTTGGATTAGGTAGGGTTGAATTGGGTGGGGTTGGATTGGGTAGGGTTGAATTGGGTGGGGTTGGATTAGGTAGGGTTGAATTGGGTGGGGTTGGATTGGGTAGGGTTGAATTGGGTGGGGTTGGATTGGGTAGGGTTGGATTCTATTGGGTAGCTGAGTTTGGTCGGATAGGGCTCTTGTTTAAGGCAGAGAAACAATTTCAGGATTATCTCGTTCCAAAGCAAGTAAACTGCCTTACCCAAGAATACACTACTGTAAATAAACAGGGTTGATACTATAGTGGGAATCTAACCCGTACCCTACAGCTCACAAGTACAACACCTTAGCTGATGAGCCAACTCTGCTAAACAACGTTGAGGGGAGGGTCGAATTTCAATGAAAGACTAGAGGTACATGACCCTCTCCATATGAATAATGATTGCTTCCTACACTTATTAAATAATGACTGCTCCATACCTTCCTTGAATAGTGATTGCTAGCTACACTCCCTGGTAGAAAAAGAACAAAAAACACCAATAATCGCCTAAATCAGTTCTATGGCAATTTGGCTTAAATCCAGCTTTGTTTGGTTTTCATTTGGTGTATTACATGTCTTAAATTGCTCAGTAACGATACCTAAAAATCAATGGCAGAGCCGAGTTAGATGGGAAATGTTTTGTTTACTACTGGGCTTATCTCTTCTGTTTTTTCGTGCATTGGTCTACGCCTAATCTGAGAAAACCACTAAATTTTCTTTATCAAAACATTTATCGCTTAGGTCAGGAATGGAGTTCTGTACATAAGAAGCCATCAGTGTAATGCACTGTTTGCATTCGAAACATATGATAAAACACTTTATATCTCCTGACGACTGAATTCTCCAGTATTTCCATCGATAAAATTGAAGAACTTCTGTTTTCTAAGGGCCTATATGAGTAATAAAGATTCTTTGTATATTTACATCCAAATATAAACAGAATATATTTGAAAGAATTATACTATAACACAGATTAAGAATTTTTAACAAAAACCGTGCAATATATATATATATATATATATATATATATATATATATATATATATATATATATATATATATATATATATATACATTTGCAAGTAGAAACACTGTGAACTATACCTTTACAAATAGAAACACTGTGAACTATATCTATACAAGTAGAAATAATGACTATACCTTTATAAGTACGAATACTATGAACTATACATTTGCAAGTAGAAACACTGTGAACTATACCTTTAGAAGTAGAAACACTGTGAACTATAGCCACACAAGTAGAAATAATGACTATACCTTTACAAGCACGAATACTATGAACTGTACATTTGCGAGTAGAAACACTTTGAACTACACCTTTACAAGTAGAAACACTGTGAACTATAGCTATAAAAGTAGAAATAATGACAATACCTTTACAAGTACAAATATGATGAACTATACATTTACAAGTAGAAATACTGTGAACTATACCTTTACAAATAAAAATACGAAGAACTATATCTTGACATGTAGAAATACTGTAAACTATGCCTTACAAGTAGAACTAATGACTATATTGTTACAAGTAGAAACACTGTGAACTATACCTCTAAAAGTAGCAATACTGTGAACAAAACCTTTACCACGTGGTGTATTGTCCCTTTACAAGTAGAAATAATATGAACGTTATCTTTTCAAGTAGAAATACTATGAACTATATCTTAACAAGTGGAAATACTGTAAACTATACCTGTACAAGACGAAATACTGGGAAATATACCTTTACAAGTAGAAGTACGGACTACACCTTTACAACTAGAATTAACACGTGAGGTGATATTTGATATGAATTTCGAGGAAGAGACATCTAGAAATTGCACTACAATTAGACATCAGGGACATTTCTCTAGCATTTTCATGAAAATTCCTACTGTGATATTTGAACGCTATTGTTTACAGCTTTTCAGGTGTGTTGTACAAACTAGATGAACAATTAATGCTGAATGCGGTCAGGTAGTTTCAAGAAAACTTAAGACAATAAAATAATCAAGAAAACTGAGGACAAGATATTAATTAAGAAAATTGAAAACAATATATTAAAAAAGAAACGAATGGCAATATATGACTCAAAAAATTGAGGACAACATATAATTAAGAAAAACTGAGGACAGTATAATAATCAAGAAAACTGAGGACAATATAGTAATAAAATACTGAGGACAATGATTTTAAAAGGTCAAATTAAGAGACCTGCGAATTGGTAATATCGCTTTTCTAATGCATCTTAACCACTTAATGTATATGTACTTTAGATACAGTAGTGAATGTGTTGAACACATTGGTGTGTGATTACTTGAGATAAAATCTGTGAATGTGTTGAACACTTGAGATAAAGTAGTGAATGTGTTGAATGCTTTGGTGTATAATTCAATTAAATACACACAATCTTGTAATTTTAAAAGATATACACAATTAATATAAATGTATTTCAACTATATGGGAAGATACAAAACAAGAATTTGTATCCATTGTCTGTAGACATTCCAATCCTTGGGATAACGTTGTCAAATTTTACAGCATTCACATACCAGCATTTGTGTATAACTGAGTTCTTTCTGTGTGTGTGACTCCCCCGCCCCACTCCATCTCCAAGTGAGTGTAAAAAAAGAGGACTATTTTGTGCAGTCTTTGCTCAGAAGTCCCATGTAATGCATGCGGCTCGGTTACCAAAAGCGGTAAAACGTCAACATGTGCATCGTTTACCTCGTCTCCAACATAAATTTGCATATGCGATATCCAAATCTGAATTCATGTCGGGCACATAGCCAGATATATATGTCCTGCGAGAGGAGTGTCTTGTACGTGCTACAGTTAATCTGACAGTAGCTGTATATTGAATTGGGAACTTTAAGTGATGCCCAGACAATATGCACAAACATTCATTATTTAAATATGGTTTCTCGATGCAGTAGTATGTTTACTGGCTACACATACATTTAAACATTGCATCACTCAAGGTACGGGATGATCTTAAAATCCTACATCAACAAGAGAAAGCATTAGCTTTTGGTAAACATATATTTTTTTTAATTATAATAGAAATGTACTTAGTGGCACAGCACGAGTATATCATACATGTTGTTTGGTTACAAATGTTAAGAATAGCGTGACTTTTGTCACGCAGTCAGATTACGCAATAATAATAATAATAATAATAATAATAATAATGATAATAATAATAATATAAAAGTAGTGAATAATAATAATAATAATAATAGCAGTAGTAGTAGTAGTCGGGATGGAGTTTTTAATCTGACCCTTTTCTTCTACTTTTCCATATTTTGCTTTTTTTTTCTTTTACTGGCCTGTACAAAAACCTGTCTTTGTGGAATCCACAAAGGCAAAATTTACATGCTCTGCGTTGATTTTTGTTGATTTGGTGTTTGACGTCACAGCAATGCAAGTAGGTTATTTAGTGCTAAGGCAATGTACATCAATGAACCAACTCTTAGACATCTCTTCGACAATACAAAGAGCGGCATGCGTTTCTGCAAATTTTTGACCAAATTCGTAATAGAGTTGACGGGTCACCTTTCGTAATTATTCTTGGCTAGTTAAAAATGAAAACCATCCAGCGAGTTTTAAAAATTTCCTCTGAAATGATCATAAATGTAAGATTTTATCAACACGTAAAAAAAGATTGTCAATACACAATTTAAAAAACATAATTTCAACCTGACCCCACACTTCGGTCCCCTACCTAAAATGCTTCCTATAGGACACACAGTACTAATGATATGGAAAAATAGGAAGCAGCCTGAAAATGGGTGAACCTAAACAAGAATATATATGGGTTTGACCGATTAGAATTGGTTAAAAATGTAAGTCATGTTTTAGGAAAAAGAATCTTTCGAGAGCTTATCCTAGTTGTAAGTGAGAAAAAATAGAGACATTGTTTTATTGATTGAATTTCAGTCTTTTAACAGTCTTGAGTTTGGAACACTCATTACTAAAATTAGCACCTGACTCTTTGGTGCGGAATTGAAAGCACATCTTTCAAACACACACAGGTCCAGAAAATGCTGCGGTTCACATTCTTTCCTCTACACAGAAGCTGACGAGCGTTTTGCCTTAACGTCACAACGTAATACGCTTCAACAAGAGCAATTTAAGGCTGGGGGGTGATTTAGAGTGTAACAACGCAGTTGTATAGTATGACGTCATACACAATTCACGTTTTCATATTAATCCGAAAAGGGTCAAATCAGTGTATTATGGATGTCATCATTTAATAATATTACCGTCACACTCGCTAACAAGACGAATAAAACTGCAAAGAACAAAGAACCTTATCTGTCTCAGCATTATGCGCTGCAGATCAGGACCTATTTTGTTTGTTCTGCTGATTACTTTCAAGCAAACTGAGCAGAACCAGATTTGCTGGTGCATTATGCAACGACAGATCTGGGTCTGTGCTGTGTGTAATTGGATTCGTCTTTTAAGCGAGTATAAACGTTGGTTACACGGTCCTTTGGCACGGTGTTCGAGTACGAGGAAGTGTTTTCCTGTCAAACGTAGCTTTTAATTGGACAATAGTTAAAAACAGTATCAGACTTAAGCTCTGAATTGTAATATATCAGACTTGGCCTCTCCGTAATTAGAATTTAATCAACATTTCGAGTAATAAATGTTCAAATGTCGTATTTGGATAGGTCAGAATATTGTCGAGTTAGATATGGAGTTTGAGTCAAATTTATAAATGAGAGGGAAGGTGTGGATAATAAAGCTTATCACAAACTTGTCTTCAGTTTAGGTTTAAGCTTGGGATTTTTGGACCAATCACAAATAACGTAACAATTGAAAATCATTTCTGATTTTCTGATAGTCAAACTGGGTCTCAAAGTCGAGGTCAGATTTTTATGATATCCAGTCTTTTTCTGCAAATGATAACCTTTTGAGCTTTAGTTTGCTTTTGAGATTGTGTTTCGACCAGTAAGAAATTGACTATATATGGTAATACATAATTATCTCTCACAAGATGTCCCACAAATAGAAGGGAAAGCCGAGGTAATCATGATGCACATACTTCATTTTAGAAAAAGAGAAGTATAGTTGGCGTCATTCTCTCAGATTACACAAAACAATAGCTTACTACATATTTCTTCTTGGGAACAAACATGATTCTGATAATACCACGCACGTGTTTTGGATTATAATATCAGCTTAACAAATGAATGCCCTTCACTGCTGTTTACCGTTAAGTAAACCAATAGTGTGTACGTGTTTCTGAAGATATTGTTTCACGGCTGACCGATTTTCTTTCCTTGTTTAAGACTACAAAAACTATTTTTAGAATATCCTATATAATGTTTTACAACAAGCCCATGTCATAAATTCACTGAGGTTGCATTTATAAGAATGCCAGAAAGAAGAATGTTTCACTACTGGTTAGTACACCGCCTATTAATGACATTAATCTTACAACTATGGCAGTATAGCGGATAGGCACAGTATCTGACAAGGGAGAACAATACTTTATGGACTATTTATGTATTTTATTGAAGTTTTACATACAAAACTAGATATAAAAGTATTCATATTTTATTACATACTAGTAGTCAGAGTTTCCTCTGACCTTCCCCATCCCGTGTTAGATATTTCAACAGCTTTGTTGGGTTAAAGGTCACAACCTATTTCTTACTTTAAAGTTGGAATTCGGTAAAACGTTGAGATAGCTGTATCCGGAAGCCACTTACCGTCACACCCAACAATATTAAGCGACATGATATCGAGCATTGCCTTCGTGAAATGGATACAAAGAAAATATTTTTTTCTAATACGTAATAACACTTGAAACATATTTTGTCTATTAAGTACGCCGACACTCAAATAACAAATTCGGTGTTTACTAAGTGAGTTTCGTACTAGACCATTTATCACACTGACATGAATCAGAATCTCTCAGTCTACACTTGATGTCAGAGATCAAACGATTCTTTATACCAGTGGTTCCCAACCCCCCAGGTCGTGACCCAAATCAGGGTCGCGAGGACGTTATGCGGCCTGGGAGGGGGGTATTGGAGAGTCGCCATGATTATTTTTGGAGTGTGGCAAACAAAACTTATCAAAATATATGGAAATGGGGTCGTGAGGCTCATCAAAAATAATTTTTATGGTCTCGGCCCAAAAAGGGTGGGAACTATTGCTTTATACAAACAACGTTTGAAGGTAAAAGGCCGATCGGAATTCGAATGCATTCGAATAAGGTTGCTGCGACTTTTGACTAAGCAATGGGGCAATGGTGGGAAGAATCTGTTCGTAAAACGACGCTTAAGTTTAAAATAATACTACAGGAATAGAGAGGATATTTTAACATAAATGACAGTGGAAATTCAGTCAAATTCGACATGGAAGTTCTCAAGATATTTAAGTTTTAAAGTTTAAGGCGATAAACCCTTTGAAATGATCTTTATGATACAAATTAATGGCAATTTTAGTGCAATGTTTAAATAGAAAGATGTTGAAGATTGAGCTGAACATTCCGATTGTTCTTTTGATAATTTTAGCAGTTATTAAAATGAAATTTCAATTGTTTAAAATAGCATATAAGTTTCTTACATTTTCAACATGATATCAGTGAACCTTATTCGCATGTCACATGACACATTTTAAGTGATTTACTAAGAACATACTGAAACTGGAAATTTTCATTTCTCCAGCAAGCTAAATTTAAACATTAATTTTTGTTTGTAATATAAATAAAATACTGATTTTGTCTCATTTGCAAATGTCTTTGAGTTAATGTATTTTGTTGAAAAGAAAGAATAATAAGGAAAAGCACTTAAATTGATGTTAAAAAATTAATTTATATATTTTAAATGAGTTTTTCTTATCCATTTTCCTTGATGTCATCAGGATCAAGAAAAGGTAACTCGTTTGTGATGAGTTTTATAACTTGAAAAATCTAAAAACGCTCATAACTTTTAATCACATTTTGCTACTGTCAAAATGTCATCTTGATGTGTGTAATGTTCATTTCTGAACAGCATCATCACTTTGAAGGAACAAGCATGTTCGGCTTTTGTAAGTCTAAGAAGAAAAAATCGATTCCATTCATGTAGTGCCTAATTCTAAGTTGCTTATTTATGGAAATGACCACCCTATGTTGCTACTGCGCAGCTTCCGTGCTTTTCAGTAGTTAGTGTATAGAAAACACTAACACACTTCACGCTAATGCACCCGTGAAATGAACAGCAAAACATTAAGCATTTAAAAAGAAAAAGAAAAAAAAGAATTGCTGACACAGTTACAGAACTGCTGAATGATTCGATGGTATTTATTTTGTAAAAATCGAAAGAATTCTAGAGTACTAATAAATGTAAATTATTAGGATCCCTTTTTTCCGAACGGAAAAGATTACGATCCCCAATAAAAGAAACTTCCATCTATCTCCATAGGGTAACTAATATAGTACAGCCTCTGTGCTAGCACACTATAGAGTTCAAAGTAATACGTTCTTCTCACGGAAAATGGGCTAGTACAGCGACGGCAAAACAAGTAGATATGTTTGTCTTGCACATCCTAAATCATGACACAACGGCACGTTGTGATGAGTTAAATAGTTTTTATAGAGTTGATATAAAGTTTGATGAGTTTCAGATCTAGCCATCGATGTCAAATCGAATTACAAGATAGGATGGGGTCGCTCTGTGATCAGAGTATGTTGTTACACAAGAAAAGAAAAAAAACCATACAGCTTAAAGGTCTCGTAACTATTTAAATGTTCAGTAAACAACAGTAATTTCGACAAAAGCAAATAGAATTTCCAGCAAGCAAAATTTGATAAAAAAGCAGCACACGGGGGTTCAGTATACGAAGTAGGTGTTTTAGACTCATCCGTAGGAATGACAAAGTTGGACATGAATTGAAATAAATCATACCTTTGAAAAGACTCAAAAAGTTACAAAGTGCAGAAAATAAAAGTTCCTGTTATGGATGAATGCCCTGTTGGCTTAATTATAACATCTAAATGCATTCTATCGAGCATAAATGGGTGATTAAACCAAAATTCAATACATCCCTAATAAGATTTCGATTTTCCAGATGCTGATATAAATATAAATCAAAAGAAGAAAGAAAAGAGAAAGAAAAAAATCCCAAACAACAAACTAAGCTGAAATGAAATAAGGTCAATTAAAGAGTCGACAAATCCATCCCTCAAAGCAGGCAGGAAACACTGACCAAGGGCAGGCAGACCTTGGGGACATTCAATCATAAAAAAGAGTTTACCATAGGTACAACTGCCAGTTCATATTGACATATATTTACACAAGCACATATTAAACATATTTTTTCAATATACACCTGGCTCAAAATGAGAGAATTAAGAAGGGAAGTGTCAAAAACGATGCTTTCAAAGTAATCTTGAAAAAGTGAAAAACAGACGGAAAAAAAACTGGATGAAGGAAATGCTCTGCAACAAAATAACGAATGGATTGCTAAGAAAAGAAAATGCTTTTCAGATTTTTCTCAGAAAGAAAACATTTGAAGGCTAAACATTTATCAGAACTTAAATAATAGAATGTTGCAGTATTTCAGCCAAACTTAGCTGATATTTGTTGACCAAATTTAATACTTGGATACAATCAACACTCATTACAGATCAGTAGACATGTCCCCTCTTGAAGAAAGCAAGTGCAAAAACCACTAATATGTACAAGGGTTACCTGTTTAACTTTCCCGAATAAATTTTTAGCATAAGGCAAAATATATTTTTATTTCATAAACTGGAAAATATAAAGTGACATCATAGAGACGGCGTGTTCTTCAAGACTGCTACATAGCGAAAGCTAGTCCTCTGTGTATATATTAGTTATATGCATTGTATATTTTTGACTCACTAAGTAAAGATTAAGATATATCTTTGGGTAATATGACTAGTTATGTGATTTTTATTTTTAACGTAGCTTTAACAATTTTTCAGTCATATCGCTACGATGTCTGCAATGTGGCAGTTTATAGTGATGTCTAGCACTGGGGCATCATGCCGCAGACATGTAGCATGATGTCCCACCCAGTCACATTATCCTGACACCGGGCCGACCAGTCCTAACACTAACCTCTTAATGCTGAGCGCCAAGCGAGGCAGCTGTTAGTACCGTTTTTGTAAGTCTTTGGTATGACTCTGCCGGGGATCGAACCCACGACCTCCCGCATCCGAGGCGGACGCTCTAACCACTAGGCCACCGGAGCGGTCGGTAATATGACTAAGTGTTTGTTAAATAGTTTTAAAAAAAGTTGATATAAATGTCCGGTTAAATGTCTTTCATCAAATAATTTTGAATTTCATCGCATCTTCTGCGCAAGCTTTCTCGTGTGTGTCTTAACACAAATATGATGCACTGCTTAAACTTTTCGAGGACGACAACGTTATGTCCATGCTATATTTCAGTGTCTATACATAACTATTTGTAACATACATTTTTGGTCCTTTAGTCTATTGATTATTCTATATGAATGTAAAGCTATATACAAATCAGCATGTAAAGAGACAGTAGCCGCGCACAGAAGCATGTGAGCTTCGCATTGGAAAACTTGGTCTTTAAGTTTTGTTCCTTTAAATATCGCACACGCTGACTGAATTAAAATGTTTCTAATCTTCATCTGCGAATACGAAAGTGTTAATCTTCAGTCTACATTTTTGGTACTAACTTTCTGGATCTATGCAAACAGTTTTGAAAAGTCTAAATGCAATTAGTACCACTGTAAACGATTAGTCTGTAACATTTATCAACTGACTTGAGGTACATTAAACCTTGATAGAATGTGTTCATCTGCTTGCATTGTCCTGATTAGGGAAGAATGGTTTGATACAGTCAATGCATGCGAGCCTTGCTAGCCCACGATTAAAGCGATTACCCCATGCCGCTTGCACGATTTGTTTTTGCGAGTTTCGATATCCAAACATAATTGTCCAAATACCTAAAAACGGATGGGAAATGTCAGAGGAAACTCGGTCTACTTGAACTTAAGTTCGAGTATTATGAGTTTCAAAACATTTTGTGATGTCGGGGCATATGTTAATCACTTTCATCTTAGTGCATTAAGTCTATAGCCATCTGCAGCTGTTATTATTATTATTATTATTATTATTAAACCCAGACATTTTACAACGCACCCCCCCTCCATAATCCTTCAACTCAGTGTATAACTATTAGTTGGAAATACAATGTTTGAACTTTGTCTTAATTATAAAGTGGTACGAACTTTGTCCTTTGTCCTAATTACAAAGTATTATGAACTTTGTCCCAATTACAAAGCGTTATGAACTTTGTGCTAATTAGAAAGTGTTATGAACTTTGTCTTAATTGCATAGTGGTATAAACTTTGTCTTAATTGCAAAGTGGTATGAACTTTGTCTTAATTACAAACTGGTATGAACACTGTCTTAATTATAAAGTGGTATTAACTTTGTCATTTGTCCTAATTACAGGGTTATGAACTTTGTCCCAGTTACAAAGTGTTATGAACTTTGTCCTAATTACAAAGTGTTATGAACTTTGTCCTAGTTACAAAGTGTTATGAACTTTGTCCTAATTACAAAGTATTATGAACTTTGTCTTGATTGCAAAGTGGTACGAACTTTGTCTTAATTACAAAGTAGACTGTAGCAATGTCTGACTGATTTGAAGGGTTAGTAAAACTAGTTTTGTTCAAACTTATGTCGTGTGTAAATTTTAGACTGAGTTGCTGGAGGGGTATTCAGAGAGAAATACACAAAGCAGCAAGTGTATCAGTTAAAAGAAATGTTTTCGGTTTGAATAATTAACAAATATCGTAAACAGATTCTTTAAATTAAACTAAAATGTTAAGTTTTTGTTGTTGGAAATAAAGATTTGTGATAAAATCAAATTCTGTTTATTCAATGTTTCATATTACCGTCCAATCATTTTACCTCGCATTCTTTTCGCTTGTGACGAAGCACATTTTGGTTGTTACATTTGTTTCTTTACCAAGGAGACAAAAGCCAGGCCTGAAAAGTAAAAAAAAAAACATAAAAGAAAAAACGTTTATTTCAGATATTCTTAATGCGGTTTACGAATGGGTATCTTACTGAGGTGTTACGAATGGATATTTTACTGAGGTGTTACGAATGTGTATCTTACTAAGGTGTTACGAGTGGATATCTTACTGTGGTGTTACGAATGGGCGTCTTATGAGGTGTTACGAGAGGGTATTTTACTGAGGTGTTACGAATGAGTATCTTACTGAGGAGTTACGAGTGGGTATTTTACTGAGGTGTTATGAATGAATATCTTACTGAGGGGTTGCGAAAATGTATCTTACTGAGGTGTTACGAATGGGTATCTTACTGAGGTGTTACGAGTGGATATCTTACTGAGGGGTTATGAATGGGTATCTCACTGAGGGGTTGCGAACGTGTATCTTACTGAGGTGTTACGAATGGGTATCTTACTGAGGTGTTACGAAAGGGTATCTTACGATGATTCGGTAATATTATTTTAATACCGGAAAAGACTGAGACGAAGGTGTTCATTTACTGTTTTTAGCGGTTAGGGAATTAGTTGAAGGATCTTAAGAATTGAGTATCTTTGAACTAGTTTTTGGACATCCTGTACGTGGATGTTGTTGTTGTTAAAAGAGAAGCTTCTTTCAAATGAAGATACATAAATTAATTTTCTTGAGTACATTTATAATTCCAAATATAGTTGTCAGTGAACCAATCTGCACTATACTCACTCAAAAATTATATTAAAGTACGACAAAAATACAAAGGAAAGGAATTTTCAGCCTGGTGATAGAGTTCTTTCTTTTTTACCATTACCTCAAAATCTTCTTCGGGCTAAGCACTATGGTCCTTATGTACTTAACAAAAAAGGTAAATGATTTGAATAATGTTATTAGTACTCCTGGGTGGCGAAAACAAAAACAACTTTGCCATATAAATATGGAAAAGGAGCATCTTGATAGAAATAACCATGTTAATCATGCAGTCAATTCAATTATACCTGTCGCACATAGTGTGGATTGAAGAAGTACTTTTGGTGTAACCAATCTTCGGAATTCATAAATATTGAATAATCTGGACCAGAAACTTTCACATCTACAGCCACAAGAAAAAAGTGTACAAAACAGCTATTATTCGAATATGAGCACTAATTTCCAGATGTACCTACACAAACAAATAAAATCCACCATGAGGTTGAAATTGTAAATTCCGCATCTGTTAAAAGCATCCGTGCAACATGAAGCCTCTCAAACAGGAATATGTGGAAAAAAATTAGTATTTGCTATAAAATTATTTCATAGAACCGACTTAAAGTGACCGGGGTTCACCATGTATACTTGTACAGAAACCAGATCATACATTACGCATGTGCATAGACTATAGAAATGTGAACAGGGTGACCAAAACAGATTAATATCCATTGCCAAGAATCGATGTCTGCATCGACAAAATTGAAATGTAAAATACGTCACCAAGTTTGATCTCATGAAAGGCTTCTGGCAAATTCCACTGACGGAAAGGGCAAAGGAAATTTCGGCATTTGTAACTCCAAATGGAATTTATCAATGTAAAGGGATACCGTATGGGATGACAGGTTCACCTTGTCCTTTTCAACGTCTAATAAAGATAATTACATCTCGACTAGATAACTGTGACGCTTACATTGATGATGTCGTCATCTACAACAACACCTGGAAAACTCAATTGGAGACGATTCAGAAGTTCTTTGATAGACTCATTGATGCAAATTTGACAATTAATTTAAGTTGAAGTGAATTTTGCCGTGCTTGTTTCACATTCTAGGACATATTGTGAGACAAGGACAATTTAAACCTATATAACTTAAGGTCAAGGCCATCTCCAAAATTACTTGTGTCTATCAGTAAAAAGCAGCTGATTCGACTTTTAAGTACGACTGCATGTTATCGGAGAGTTTGCTCCAACTTTTTCATAATTGCTGAACCACTGACCAATTTTTGACTAAGAACGCCAATTTCATTGGTCTGAAAAATGTCAGGAATCTTTTGACAATTTTAATGCCATACTTAAGAGTACTTCAATTGTTTCAGCTCAAAATTTCATTTTATAATGTCTGTTAATCCAAGTGAAGTTTGAATTTTTCGTGTTTTATTGAATCAAAAAGACAAAATGGCAGAGATCATCCAGTGTGCTGTTTTTCTAAGAAATTAAACAAGCACCAGAAAAAAATTATTTCACAATCGAGAAGGAATGTTTGGCTTTGATATTGGCCTTGCAATACTTTGAAGTGTATATTTGTTCAGCTCCTTTTCCAGTTATTCTATTCAGTGATCACAATCCTCTTACATTCATTGACAAGATGGAAAACAAAACATTAAGTTTGATGTTGCAAGAATACAATATATACATCAGACACATCAAGCGAAAAGATAATCTAATTGCAAATGCACTTTCATGCGTGTAGAAGTATTATTGCTTTATCTATTTTCCGTGTCCTTCATAAGAGTTCATCTTAAGTAAATGTCAATCACATTAAAATTTAAAAGAAACCTTTCTTTCCCTTACGAGGGGAGGTGTTGTGTATATTTAATTTGTATTGTTTGTTAGTTTCTTTAAACAACAATTTATTATATGCTAAGGATAATGTTATTTTGGACGTGTCCATGTCCAAAATCAAGTTTATGTTGTTCCTGACACTGATGTGTTGGCTCTTCTTTTGTGTTTATTTTTTATGTAATCTTGTTTATCTGAGAAATTACTCATTACTGCAATAACATCTGAGGCAGATATCAGTCTTATTGTTGTATTCAGCATTTTGATTTGGGCTAGAATTTTTTTAATTCAACTTCTTTCTTTCTGGAATTACAAAGTGCTCACTAATATTCTTGGACAAAGACATTAACATGGAATTCAAACAAGAATATCTTGGATAGTATTTTTGTGATTCATCAAAAGACTGTTGGCACATCATCACACCTCAGGCCATTGATATATTAGTACCATCGAGACAACAGGCACATCAACATCTTCAGCGTTGGATCTTATTTGGAATGCCACTGGAATTAATTAGAACTTTATTCAATAAGACTAGAACTATACTGACTATTCTGGAATATATTTTCATTACTGCAAGTTCTTTTAAAGCGTTTTAACTTCCTATTCTAGGGAAATACATTATTTTTTTAATTTTACAAAACTTGGTTTTCGCTCTTTTCGATTGCTAAGTTTAAGACCATAGAGTCGCAATAATAAATAAACAATTACATCGCAGACGATACTTCAGTTATGATACACTATTAAGAGTCAGTAACAATGACTTCCGGATTTTAAACAAGAAAATATATGCCAGCAATAAAGTACAAGGTTCAGTTGTAACGTTATTTCCACGGTATGGAAGGGAATTAGAGCAACTGATTTTAGTACAAAATTAATTAGCGTACCTCGAAGACGCAAAGCGACACTTTTTAGCTGGGTTGGGTTAGTCAGGACCAGAAATGAACCCGTCACTCTTGCAAAGGAGACCATCAAGATAACGACTGTACTTGATCCTTTCCTGGTTGTGGTAACACTTTGTGTAATATCCACTGAGTCGCAATAATTATTTAGCTATATAGTCTTTTGGTTGTTGTAGTACTTTGTTTAGGAGTCCCTCAAAATAATCTCATAGCTATATCCTATTCTGGTTGTGGTAGTACTTTGTGTATTAGTTCATTCTGATAACCACCGAGGTACTTTAACCACTGAGCCACAGCCTCTCCTGTTTCTGGTAGTGCTTTGTGTATGAGTCCATCACAATAACCACTGAGTCACAATAACCACTAAGCTACAGTCTCTCCTGATTGTTGTAATCGTTTGTGTCGGAGTCTATTAAAATAACCACTTAGCTACAGTCGCTCTTGGTTGTGGTAGCGCTTTGTGTATGAGTCTATGACAATAACTTCTCAGCAAAAGTCTCTCCTGGTTGTGATTGTGCTTTGTGTAGGAATCTATTAGCTACAGTCTCTCTTGGTTGTGATAGTGCTTTGTGTAGGAGATTATTACAATAACCACATAGCTACAGTCTCTCCTGGTTGTAGTAGTGCTTTGTGTAAGAATCTATTACAATGACCACTTAGCTACAGTCTCTCCTGGCTGTGGAAGTACTTTGTGTATAAGTCCATTACAATATGAACTGAGCTATGGCCTCTCTTATTTGTAATACTTTGCAACGGAAGAATTATTTTTAATAGTACCTGATCGTTTTGTGTCACACAAATGAAATGTTATTAAAAGAATCGTCAAGTGATGATGTGAATTTTAATTTTGCTACTATTTAATAATAATAATAATAATAATAATAATAATAATAATAATAACATTATTATTATTATTATTATTATTATTATTATTATTATTATTTCGTTTCTCCTACAGAATCTGAAAAAGAAACCCAAATTTGTTTCAAAGTGTAATGCATCTCTTTTCACTTCACACTCATTTCGTTTTCTGGTCGTTACCTTAATATACATCAGTATTCCACGGAGGAGCCACAGAAGCCCATTCTGCATTACGTCGGACACGTAACTCATAGGTAGCGGGTTCGATACCCACCAGAGTCAGCCTAGGTCAATTGTGTCCTCAGGAAAGGTACATTCGCTCCCATTTTCTGGACACAATATGTGCAATAATATGTTGGCAGTGTCGTCAACGCTAACCGGCCAACAGTTAAATTCAAGATGTCTGATCCGGAAGTAGTATTATTAGTCGTAACATGGTTAGGAGTAATAACAGTATCGGCAGTAAAAGCTAGCGATAATAAGTACATGTACTTCCTCTATAAAATCAAATAATCGAGATTATTTGTCCAAAACAACAATAAAAACGCCATAATATATTTTATGTTTCTCCATACTTATTATATTTTTATTCTCTTTTCCTCATATATAATTCGTCTAGGGTGTCGGATTTCGGAAATATATGCCTGAATCAGACTGGATTTCCGGTTTCGGGGAGGGGCGACTATTTTATTTTTAGTATAATCTGCGTTTATAGTTTGTTGCGTAATGCACAAATACTATAATTTAGATAACGGAATCGGACAACCTATCTGCTTTTCAGGATTTGACTTAAGGCCATTTGTTACGACCTAGACGAAGTTCAAACCTTGTTCCAATGTCTGTGAACAAGAAGAAAAGGAAAATAAACCCCTACAGCTGTGTTTGCTGGACGCGTATGCCCTACTGCATTCGGAAACAGTTCCATAAAAATCTGATCAGATCATGTGCATATGCATCTGAACATATCAACCAAATTTCAGTTCTTACTATAAGTGAGTTTTCGGTATATTGTGCAAACACAATTTTGACAAGAGTTTGGCAAATGAGTTAAAAGCTAGTTTTAAAAAGACGCAACAAATTATGTAATGGTTCAAAACTCTAATTAGGTCATTTACTTATGACTGTGATGAAGTTTAAGAAGTTCATGTCTCTTCGTTTAAAAGCTTTTCCTCCATCGCGCAAAAACGGATTTGGGATCGTCGGATGTGTAACGGACAACAAGAAAACGCTATTGCGATTGGGACATAATCACCGTAAACATTTACATAAAGTATATATGACGTTGAAAATTCAGATTTAGTGCCTTCTGCTAGAGGTTATTCGCTATGGTGAATAGATGATGTTTTAGCTGGGACTATTCGCTAGCTGATGCTTTATGCTTCGCTAGATGATGTTTTAGGCTGGGGGCTATTCGCTAGCGTTTATAGATAAATTGTTAGGTTGGGGACTATTCGCAAAGATTTATAGATACATTTTTGGCTGGGGACTGTTCGCTAAGCTGTATAGATTCAGTTTTAGGTTTATCACTATGCACTATAGACTAGGGTGTATAGATTAAAGTTTAGGCTCGGCTTTTGTAGCTAGGGTGTATAGATTCGGTTTTAGGCACTCAAGTCACAAATATTTTCCACTGAATGTTTCCATCGTGTATTTCCATCGTGTATTGTCCATACATAACAAAATTTGTTTAAAGACGTTAAAAATTCTTTTCTTGATATGTAATAGTGCCAGTTATCAATGCAAACGTCACCGTATTTAAAAATGAGGACATCCGACTTTGAACTTAGCAGTCAATAAGTATTGTATGTTCAGGTTTAATGCTGATGTTCCATTAAAATCTCTCTCTCTCTCTCTCTCTCTCTCTCTCTCTCTCTCTATATATATATATATATATATATATATATATATATATATATATATATATATATATATATATATATATATATATTCTGGACGCCATGTGACAAAACTTCATACGTCGCAACTACTTGAAAACCTAACACCAGTACAGGTGAAGAACTATATTTAATTTAGCTCACGACATCCTACGTAAAGACTCGGTCAGGAAATAGATGTGCTAAAATAAATTTGCTATCGACAGCAAATTCCTGAAGATAGAGGGGTCCTTGAACATATATAGTTCAGCTATCTCCACATGATTCGTGTGTGGGTTGTGTCTGGGTAAATTATTTACAACGTACATGAATGCCCTATGGACCTAGTTTCCAGTTATATGCGATTAAACTAGTCTAATTTTGGGGGGATAAATTTTAATAGCTAAGAAAGCACACATGACTGGACAAAGTGGCAAAGTGACAACATCGAAGCAATATCCAACAAATGTTCATCAATTACAAGAATATTCCTGCTGCCTTCAATATATTACTTGACCACTTATCATGTCCCCATCACCAACTACTTTTCTTACCAACAAACAAATCCGAAGTAACGTATGAACCAAAGCAGTGTTCGATTATGCCGGAAAAAGTGAACCTTTAGTGACGAGAAGATGGCGATGATTCCAGAAGCAAGATCACAAGTGGCATACAAAAAAATTCTGACTGCCAACAAAAGATACGTTGATTGTCTGAAAACCTAAAGGAAAATTATCAAGTTAATCATTACCAGTCCTAAAGATGTTTTCGGTAAAATCCATTCTACTTTTTGCTTGGGAGGAAATTAATTAGGGCATTTAAAATGCAAAGTGACATTTTAAAGGTTGCATAAACTTCTAAATTAGTTCTAAGAGCTAGTTGGTTTCTGATGCGCCACCTGTTGTTCTCTGTCCTTTGTTTGACCTTTAACGCCCGTGGTGACTGTAGGTTATCGGTCTAGAAATTTGAATGTATGTATGAATGGTCTATTTGAGTCAGTGTAATGACCGGGAGGACGTGTCTAGTACCAGCCTGGATTATCTGCAGTACATTTCTATTTAGGCTGACGTACTCTGTGGCGATAAACTTGCTTCCTTGTATTGCGCGTGGCTTGTATCTTTGTTTTTTTTTGTTGATGTTTTGTTTTGTTTTAGTTTTGTAGTTGTTGTTTTGTTTTTTGTTGATTGTTTTAGTTTTGTTTTTTTGGATTTTATTTTTTTTAAACATGGATCCTGGTATGAAAGCTAATAAAGCTCTGTATCATCCAGGTCAATTCATAATAAATGAGAGAGACAGACAGACAGACGAACATATACAGAGGCAGAGAATCCATTTTTCATAATTTCAATCTCGAATGTTAAATAAATTATGTTAACATACAATGGGAATTTTCTATGGCACAGTTAATTGGTTTGTGTTCGCCAGTGTGTTTCTTTTTCGGGCCAGTTTGTTTTATCGGGCCTATTTTTTTTTGTTTGTTTGTTTTTGTTTTTTTTTTGACCTGTGGTTTTCTTTGGGCCTGTGGGTTCAGCCATATAGTTTTGACGTGGGGTTTGCGCCAGAAATGAATGTTTAAGGATACAGACACATTTCAACGTAGTAGGATAATTCACTGAATACATCTGATTTATTTCAATAAATTTGAAACTATGAGATTGCATATTAATTGATTAATTAAAAATGTGCTAAATGCAGTATCAAGACACTGCTGAAACGTGCACTCAAACAAAACTTTTACCTGTTGCTACTTAATCAGACCAAGAAGCAAATATTCGAAGCACAGCGGCTGTTTCTGCGAGACATAAATATGCATCAGAGGTATTTCTGCACAATAATTTTGGATAAATAGATTAATAAACAGAACAAGAGATAACTGTAGATTGACAGCAAGGAAAATATACAGAACACAAAGATAGAACAAGATATATATATATATATATATATATATATATATATATATATATATATATATATATATATATATATATATATATATATATATATATATATATCTTTGGCATGGTGGGCGTTACCAAGTAGAGGAGGGGTCACTGGACAGGAACCATTCGTGGGAGTACAGGAGGCTAAGCACTCGTAAGCTCCTGCATTCCAACCATCTCATTAAAAGAAACCTTAGATAAAAACTACCGTTGTACCATAAAGCAATACAGTCCTCGTCAAGAGAAACATATGAGGAATGAGATACGTTTTTAACTTTACTCTAAGTCTATTAGAATTTTGGATGATAATCTACAAAATGTTTAAATATAATTCATAGTGGTCACAGATCAAGAGCCTGGCTTGAATAAATGTGGCTTGTGTCGACTCTTGTGTTTGTATTGTGCATATAATACTTTTGATTTTATTAATTGTCGGCTCTTAACTGTGCTGGCTCCTTTGTCAAGTATTGTTTTAACCTCGCTTGTCCTTGGCACAATTCCCCTGATCAACCCACTTCAATGCTTGCTAACCGCAATTAATCTGTTCCAGCGCGTGTCAGGAATTTAGCAACTAATACATATTTCCAGGTTTCCAAAAAAATAACGGTTGTATTATGTTTCATTAAGCGTAAAATGTAAATTTGCCATCGAAGCGTATTTCGGTATTCGGAATGGGTGGAAGTCAGTTGACTGGGGAAAATGGTGCTATCAGAAAGTTTCGATAGCAAGGAGATTCACAAATCTTACGGAAGAAAAGAAAAGCATCGATCCTGAGAGTACAAAGGTCAGAATCACAGTCATAGAAAGTGTCAAAAGAAGGTACAGGTTACTGCACAGCAAATTTAGCTCGCGACCGCATACTTTGAACCAGTAAGACCTACCACTGGTCAAGAATGTCCATAGAAAACTATGGCCTCCTATCGCCTACACAGTAGACTATTGTGTTATTTGTCCTTCGAGTTCGAAGATGACCATGACATCACTCACTGGTATGGTTATTCTGAATACATGAAAACCAGATCAACCCATTTTGCGCTCTGAACTGTCTCGGACACATGTTACAGGGGATTCCGCTTGGGTTTGCTTGATCAATAAAGAAAGTACAGCAGTTATGAGATTTCCGCTAGTTGTGACTCTATATTGCCTATGCAGTTCGCTTCCATTCAAAGTGAATCTTGGTAACATTTCTTCTTACCACCACGATCTCGCGTTCCCTCCACCAGGTCGCCGTAGAAGATCTTCTTAAGTAATTACTCTGCTAACTGTTATGTGGTCGTGGTGCTTATCGAAATCTAGAGGATGATTAACCTCGTTGTAATTGCCCGGATCGAGTGAATAATACAAATATAAAGTAAACGGATGGAACAAATGCTGGTCTGAACAGAGATTTGTATAGAAAAACTCAAGGCACGTATACAGAATATAACAATTAATCTAATTAGATCAACTAATAAACATGTACAAGACATTTAAAGGATAGGTTCTACTGGAAATAATTGCCAAACGTTATTTGTTCAATTAGCAGTTCCGTTTACACAGATATGACAAATTTCATCATAAAATCGAGTGAGCGCTTCCGATTCAATCGTCCTTCAATTGTCCTTCATGCCTGCATAACCTGATGACTTGTTGCGGGTCACTCCGGATCTCTCTCTCTTCCAGCCTCTTACGGGTTATTAACTGCTATGAGGATCATCTCACCTGCGTCTAGTGGAGTTATTTCCTATTTCGTGGTGCATCACCCTCTGTCTTTGTGATATTGTGAAACCGAAATTGTCACAAGCTGAAGAGAACTGGTTGATACTGTGTTGGATGTCAGACTCAGATTTGACGTTAAGGGAACAGTAGTCTTCAAATAGGATCTCACGAACAGTCCTGTAACTTTGTCCTCGCCTGTAGTCTTCTCAGATGGAAAAGCTTGCCATCAATCCGTTTTTTGATGCCGATCCCAGTGTCATGGTCATGGAAAGCATCATGAAGCATGGAAAAGAGCAGCATCATACAGAAGATGGTTGGGGCCAACTAAAGCCCGTCTTCACACCCATGGTGACTTGCAGTGGTTCACATGACTGTCCGTCGTCTAAGACACGAATGAGCAAGTCATCACGGAATTACCGAATCATCATAATGAATTTTTCTATGCAACCAAATTTTGTCATTATTGAGTCTGCAACATTTTCAAAATATTCCCAACACTCTAGATGTTAACAAAATTCAGAAGACTTTTCATGTTACCCTATTATCTTGTTTGGATTTAAGGGATACGCCATAAAGAGCCTATAAAAGAGGCAAGGAGGGATACAGTAGTGGCTGATCTACGTCCTGCAAAGAAAAAGACATTTGCACGAGCCTTCAAAAAGATATCGCATTCTCTCAAGAAAGGTATATTGTTTCCACAAGAAAATATCGCAATCCCACAAGAAAGGGGTAATGTCTTACACAAGAAATATTTCGTTCCCACAAGAAAGGTGTATTGTTTCCACACGAAAATATAGCGTTCCCACAAGAAAATGTCGCGTTACCACAAGAAAAGATATCTTTCTCGTACATTAAAATATCCCGTGTGAGGAAAACATTAAAATACATAAATTTAAAAAATATACTTACTATTCAGTAGATATAAACCTTTATAACAATCGTACTAACAATTTTCTTTATGGCCTATTCTCACCACACGAGATCTGTTTAGGTGGGAAAAATCAACTTTTCTTTTGTGAACAAGGTAGCGTTATTGTGGAGACGCGGTATTTTGCTGTTGAACGCGCTACCTTGTTTTGGAAATATGGTGGCTTTTGTGGGAATGCGCAACTTTCTTGTGGAAACAAAATATTTATCTTGTTCTGCGTCCATTCGTCTATTTGTAAGTGGTTAGAGCCTCAGCCTGGGATACAGGAGGACGCGTATTCGAACCCCGGCTGAGTCGCGCCAAAGACTTATAAAAATGGTACTAACAGCTGCCTCGTTAGGCGCTCAGCATTATGAGGTTAGTGTTAGGATTGGTCGGCCTGGTGTCAGGATAATGTGACTGGGTGGGACACCATGCTACATGTCTGCGGCATGATGCCCCAGTGCTAGACATCACTATAAACTGTCACACTGCAGACATCGTAGCGATATGACTGAAAAAATGTTAAAGCTACGTAAGGACACACACACACACACACACACACACACACACACACACTACTTCTGTCTTTTCGTCCATCGGTCTCTGTCCATTGTCAGTCAATCCATTGAGTGCAAAACCCCAAATCACTGTGATTGAAAGAAGAAAAATGGTTTCGGCACAATGACTGTTATTCGGACATAAACCATGTGGATAGCTTGCACATAGAGAGGGGGAAAACATGTTGGCGCTTGGGTCAAAATGTCAGAGGTCAAGGTCACTGTGGTAAGTGGTTTCTCACAATAATGTTAGTTCTACATCCCAAACATGGACAAACCTTGTGGATGACTTGCACTTCGAATACGTCTATCAATGTTCGAGTTAAAAGATTAAAGGTCATGGTCACCGTAACTGACAAAACAAAAATAGATTTAAGTTCTCAACCAAGTACTCTCACAAAATTTAATGGATTACTGACATGATTCATAAGAAAGTCTATCGATTTGGGACTGAAAATGTCTAAGGTCAAGGCCATTTAATGAGACAAGACCATATGAAATAAGGTCAAAGAAAGTATTGATTCTGAGAGGCTCAAGGTTAAAAATCACAGGCATACAGCCCTTAGAGGAAACTGGTTTCTGCTCAGTCAATTTATTTCGCGACCGCATACTTTGAACCAAAGCTTCAAGTCAGTGAGACCCACTGGTCAATAATCTCCACAGTCACCCATCCTACCAGTGGCCACACAGTGGACTATTAAAGATGGGTCGAGTGTATAGTGTGCATTTAAAAGAGCTTTCCATGATCGTAATAAGCTGCAGTGGAGTGATGCAGACAGAATCGCACAGCAAAGCGAAGGCATGAAAACCTCTAAGACATTATTATATACGAGATGTTTTACTATCAACTTGATCTAAATTTACAAGTTTCCATGGCGGCGACCTGCATAAATATATCGGCTAAACAGTGATTAGATCGGATAACAATTGATATTTCTAAGGTGGGTGGGTGGGGTGTATAAGGAAAATGTTTCGGACATAAAAAAATAGTATTGATATTAAGTAATAATAATAATGATAATAATAATAATAACAAAAATAATTTAAAAATCGATGGCAACAACAACACTAATAACAACAACAACAACAACACTAATATTAATAATAATAAAAACGACAACGATGACAACAATAATAATAACAATGACAATAATAATAATAATAATTTAAAAACGTGGACAACAACAACACTAATAATAATAATAATAATAATAAACGACAACGACAACAATAATAATGATAACAACAATAATAATAATAATAATAAATAATAATAACAACAACAACAACAACAACAACAACAATAATAATAATAATAATAATAATAATAATAATAATAATAATGAAACGATAGTAGTAGCTAGTCGAAAATCCATTACTCCGTTCACTCGATAATTAAATGGTCGGGCCATAATGATGCCATATATTGTATTCAGTCCTGATGCGACCACGAAAGAAAGCATGGGCAACCAGAATGATAAGGATCACGTCGTCCAAAGTTTGTATATTACTTCCAATACAGTGTAAACTAGTGATGTTCGGATTTATCCAATTTCGCCGAAATAACCAAACAATCTATTAGGAATTTTCTGATTTGATTCTCATTTTTACCAAGATTTTTGCCTGAGACGTTTTGTGAAATTCACTTAGCTCTCTTTCATCTGAAAGAAAGGTGGTGGCTCCGTGGTTAGCGTTAAAATTATACCATCTATTCAGCCTTGGTAGGCTGATGTAGTGTGTCCTTGGGCAACGCACTTGACTCCGATTGCTTTCGTAGAACACAACCTGCTTGTGTTGCTGTGTAATAGTATTCAAATCAACAATCAAGAACTCGTTTCGTCTGCATGATAGAATGCAACATTGACGTTAAAACCTAACAAAATCGTATACAACCTTTGGTACATCGATGGAAAATCGGTTAGGCATAAAGTGAATTTGTTTATGACACAATTTCACTTCATTGAAAATACGAAGCGAAGGCCACTGACAAACTGATAAGCACATAGTTTGTGTAATGAGGTGATTCAACCTTCGTGCTTTACTCTTACCGAGTCAGCTGTTTACGATCGTAAGTGCGAGTGACGTACGACCGATTAAATCAATACCGGAAAATCGGTCAGAGGTTTGTGTTTTGTACGAAACAATGCAATCCACTGTAAATATTAGCTAAAATTGTAAATATGGAAGGCACGATTTCGGACTTGAAAGCCAATCATAAGCCACTGATAAATTTGAATTTTTTTTACAACTATCACCAACTTTCAAAAAAAAAAAAACAATCTACTGACACGTGTCTGTTCAGCTTAGTCTCTCAGTTAGTTATCTCGTAAATATGTAACAATATTTCCTTCTAGTGTAAGTTCAAACCAAATCTGTATACTTTTCATGAACAATAAACATTTGTTATAATTACAGATGCCTGTTTTATTGCAACATCGTCATTCATAAATACATTTGGGTGATAGTGGTGTTTTGGTTGTTTTTGTGGGGTTTTTTTATACTTTGGATTAACGTCATTTTTCAGTACACGATAGGCTATGCATTGCGGACAGTATAATTTGGTAGAACCATCGACCCATGGAAACATACTGGCAGGATAATGGGTGGCCGAGTGGTCGTAAGGGCTCTCCTTTCACGATCACTTCCACCTTATCTCTGTCCGCGTCCGTTCAAGTGCTGGACGGCCAATTTGGGTATGTGTGATAGCTTGCCAGTTTCTTCCTTGCGTCCGTGGTTCTTACTGGGGACTTCCCGGGTTGTACCTCCACCAGCTATGCTAGCCGCCATGTATAGCCTATCATGTGTTGGGGAAAGAAAAAGAAAAACATCTTCGGTTTCAGCTGCACTACCAGTTTTACTTTGTCCTTTATTTAACCTTAAAAGCCTGTGGTAAATGTAGATTATCGATCTAGAAACTTGAATGTATGAGACGGCGTCGATTTGAGGGCAGACGAATGGTCTGCGTGGATCAGTGTAATGACCGGGAGGACATGTGTCTAGTGCCAGTCTGGATTATTTGCAATACATTTCTCTTCAGGGTATACGTCAGTGCTTCGTTGCATTTTTGTGGCCCATTTCTTTGTTGAATTTTTATTTTTATTTATTTGTTTTGTTAAACATGGATCATGGCATAAAGACTGGTAAGGATCAGTATCATCCTGGCCGATTTAGAATAAAGAGGGGAGGGGATAAATTCTTCAACCTTTTAAACTAGAATTTCCAATAAATTCTTGTGATATGATTAGGGACGTTTCCATGGATCAGTTAGTGGTTTCTTGTTTTGTTTGTTTTATTGGGGGATGGGGGTGAGGGGGTGGTCGCCGTTCCAACGTTCTTACATTATACAGTGTAATCTAGTGATGCTCCGATTTATCCATGTGGTCTAGTATTGCCTCATTCGGTGGTGAAATGACCATCATTCAGTTTAGGATTTCTGTAATGGACTGTTTAGTCCATTTGATTCCCATTTTTACCTCGATTTTTGCCTCAGTGCGTCTTTGTGAACGGCGCTTATCTCGCATTTCCTTCGAAGGCGGCGTTGAGGCACAGTAGGTAGCTAGCTTACTGGAAGCGTGACCGAAAGAGTACAAGTTCGAATATTATCATTAAATCAGCCTGGTTCGCCTAAAGTTATGTAATCTTGGGCAACGGACATCACTAGAATTGCCTTGGCTCTAAATAACCTAATAGTGTTTCTCTGCCATAAAGCAGCAAATCAACAATCAAAAACTAATTTCCTCTCCATGATATTATGTACGAACAAATAAAACCGAAATCGGCCTTTGGTGAATCAGTGCAAATCGGTCAAGCTTGAAGTGTATTTGTGTATGTCACAACTACAGTACGCTGAAAATCGGAAGCGAATGCCACTTGCGGACTGGTAAGCATATGGTTCGTGTAACAAGGTGAGTCAACATTCGTTGTTTTTCTGTTACCGAGTCAGCTGTTATGACCTTTAGTGTAAGCAACGTACAGCGACTAAATCAATAGTGGAAACTCGGTCAGCGACGTGTTTTGTACGCAACAACTCAAGTCCACTAAACTGGAACTAAAATATGCAATGCACACTTTCGGACTTGGAAATTTATGTGTGTGATATAATTGTTCAAGTCATCACTAACTTTTAAAGAAAAAAAATATGCTGACATGTGTGTGTTCAGTTCAGTTTACCATTCATTCTCACGTAAATACTGACATGTGCCTGTTCAGTTCAGTTAACCGTCCGCTCTCACGTAAATATTGTGAAAAAATATTTATTTTCTAATGTCAGTTCAGATCGGTTTTGTTTAAGTTTTCATGAGCAGCAAACTGATATACAGGCACACAACCGTACGTGAAGATTATTTTTAGATGTATGTTTTATTGCATCATCGTGATATATAAATGGGGGTGGGGTGCGTATTTTAACGCCATTTTCCAGCCCATGATAGGATGGATATTCATGGCGTTCAGTATATTTTGATGGAGGAGAATCCGGGACGAACCACCGACCCACGGGAAGCTACTGGCAATCTTCCCCACGTACGGTTGAGCCGAGACTCGAACTCATGCGAACAGAAGTGAGATGTGAGAGCGCCTTAAACAACTTGGCCACCCGAGGTCTTAAACCACTAGGCCACCAAAAGCCTCTCAAAACTAATACCACTTAATAACCATAAGGAACCGACTATTTAAGTTTTTGGGGCAGGTTGAATTCCTGCCTTCAGCTAGCTTGGAAAATATTATTTCTGTGATTTATGCAAAAAAAAGAACCTATTTTCTAAAGGTATCCCCCCCCCCCCGCCACTAGCGTATGTAATCATAATCAACATATAAAAAGCGAATGAAGTAAACGGGAGGACTTAAAGATGTGTTTATTTACAAAGCTGGATTCATATTGAAAGAGGTGCGTCTCCAGCGTACGTGACTATAGTAACATATCACTAACAACACGGTGATGTTTACTTCCTTTCCAAATCATGAAATGAAACAATAAATTAAAAGCTGGAAGGCAGACGGGGCGGGGTTAACAAACTCTAATAGGTACTCAGTATCGCATTAAGAACGTAGCTAACATAAACAGTAAAAACAATGTAACTAACACTGTGATATGAACAGTAAAAACAATGTAACTAACAATGTGAACATTAAAAACAATGTAACTAATACTGACAAGAACAGTAAAAACAATGTAAGTAACACTGTGATACAAACAGTACAAAGAATGTTTGAAAATTACAATTCTTTTCTTGTAAAGGAATGTATTAAATTTAGCGACGCATATATCATTTTTAAGATTGAGTTTATTTTAAGTTTTATGTACCCATTTTGATTATCACACCACGTATTGTTGTCACATGTCTTCAAGTGAGTACAACAAGGGCTAAACACTATTAATTATCCTATATACAGCGATATTAATGAAGATGGAATATCTATCTGTCTATCTATCTAAGTGCGGTGAAAAAGAGGACCCAAACAAATACAGAGGTATCTCCCTATTTGATACTTTCTGCAAGATCTTTACTTACATATTGAATACTGACCGTTTGTTGCCTAGTGGTTAGAGCGTCTGCCTCAGATGCTGGAGGTCGTGGGTTCGATCCCCGGCCGAGCCATGTCTGTGGCATGATACCCTAGTGCTAGACATTACTATAAACTGTGACACTGCAGACATCTTAGTTCGATCCCCGGCCGAATCATGTATGTGGCACGATGCCCCAGTGCTAGACATTACTATAAACTGTGACACTGCAGACATCGTAGTTCGATCCCCGGCCGAGTCATGTCTGTGGCACGATGCCCCAGTGCTAGACATTACTATAAACTGTCACACTGCAGACATCGTAGCGACAGGACTGCAAAATTGTTAAAGCCACGTTTTAATCCAATATCTCTCTCTCTCTCTCTCACACACACACACATTGAATACTCGTATATACACGTCGGCGTAAGACAGTGGGCTGATAGACGAAGCACAAGCAGGGTTCAGGAAACAATACTCCGCATGCGTCAATATATTTATTATTCAGGCATTAGCTACAAAAAGTATCTCTACAAGAAACGTTTGATTTTATTGTCAGTAGATTTTAAATAAAAAAGCTTTGAATACGTACTGCATGATATATTATGGTCGTCAATTAGCACGTGAGGCTATGAATTATAAAATGGTAAACAGTTTAAGATATGTCTTGAAACCTAAAAAGCCGTGTTCGAATACCTAAAATTTTAATTACTTATTCGAATGCACATTATGTACAAGGCAAGGTTGTGTTTTGAGACTTTTCATGTTTTCCCTTTTTGTTAATGGTTTGAGTACACAGCTTAAGCTTGAGTCCAGTAGGGGTGTATTTATGTTAGAAGATATTGATGATATATGTACAGTTCTTTACGCTGATAAATGTTCCTATATGTCTTTATTCAGTAGGGCTCGTTCAACATCACATAAATACCATTGAAAGTTTCTATGATAAAACTGGTACGATGGGCAATCTCAGTGAAACGAAAATCAATATTTTTCGGAAATGGGAGATATCTTAAGCAAAATGGGTATAGGGGTTTTCAAAGAAAGACGTCTTGTGTGCTTTATTACATTTAAATGGGTTTATTTTCCATCCCAAAGTTAGTTAGGACGAAAGGAAAGCAGATTACTAGCGGCTCAGGCTAAGAAAGCAACTACAAGGATCTTGAATTATCGAAAACAATTTTTAAAATGTTTGAACTCGTGATAAAACGAATCGCGTGTTATGATACAGGTATTTAGGGATAAGAATTTTAGTAGAGATATTTAAATTGTGCGATACAACTTTTGCAAACAGTATGTAGGTGTTCCTAAAACTACAGATAATGCGATCGTGTTAGGGGAGTGGTGATGATACACACTTTGTACTTGGCATTTTTTTTAAATGATGTATTGAATTCTGGCTGAAGATTGTAAAATCACCTTCAGCCCGCTACCCACACCAAGGTTATTTAATGTGGAAAAGATTACAGTAGATGAAGCCAACCGTGACAGCTGGTTACCGAAATTTAACTACATGTATTTAGCTGGTGATATTTGGTATGTCTGGCTAATTCAAGATGGTGGAGATGAAAAGCAATTTTTCTCACTATTTTCTCAAAGGATTGAGGATTCGGCTTTCCAAAACCGGCAAAGTGATATTAACAATTCACATAAATGTGTGTCTTATATATTGTACAAAACTGAATTTGAACCAGACAAATACCTATCATATGGACTATCATATTTATTTAGGAAGTTACTTGCTAAATTCAAGTACTCAGCGCACATGCTGAAAATAGAGACAGGTGGGCATATTAGGACTGAGAAAAAATAGGTACTGTGACATGTGCCGTAAAAACAATATTTGTTTGATAGAAGATGAATTCCATCTTGTTTGTGTCTGTCCGGCTTACGACTGTCTAAGAAAGAAATACTTTAATGATGTTTATTTTTTTTTCCCTCTGTAGAAAATTAGTAATATGTTAATTGTAAGAAATCTTTCTTACCATATAAATATAAATTCGGGTTTTCATCTTAGGCAATCTTTGATAACTCAAAGGAATGGTGAATGATACATTTAGTGTTTGTACTAATTATTTCATATCACACACCGCTTATTTACAGGAAATATTGTATGTATAATTATGTTGAACACCACATGGCGCACATTGTATGGTACTGTATTGTGTATTACGGGCTCAAATACTGAATAAAGCACTTATAAAATATTCAAATTAGTAGGAGTACATAGATTTATATCAGTATAATGACAAATATGTAAAAGTACTTAATTAACTGCCTCTAGAACAGACAATTTAATTTTGTGCAGCATTCGAAACTTTACCAATCCTTGATTAAGAATTCAAGATACACATTCAGTTTTTGAGTTAACCCTTTTATAAACAGGTGGTTATATATTTTAGGTTACTCAACCTAACATCTGTGACCTCTGTGACCTCTAAGACGAGTCGTCTAGCCCACTATAGTGTGAGTGTGTCGGTGCGTGTCCTCTTGTATGTATTTATAGACAGGACTAGCCTTAGAGCATTCATTAGTTGAATTATAGTGATTTTCATTCATCTAGAACATGTATCACTAGTTTATTCACGCACTGCGTGATTTTTAATTACTCCTGGGGGAAGGAAAGAGAGCCTCATCCCCCAGGCTTTTATGTACTCAAAGAGTACTATTTAATTTAGCCGTTAGGTTGTAGGACTATTTAGTCCTTAACAACCTAAGTGTAAGGCTCTTACATGAGTGGGAATTGAAACACGCACTCATGTTAGTCAAGTTGGATTGAACTGCCCCAGGTGTCAACCCAAGCAGTATGTGACGCCCGCTGCGATTGGTCGGCAGCGATGACGTCACATTAGGACACCTGGTCGTGTGGCAGGTGGAAATCGTTCCACATACTGCCACGTGTACGTTGTCCGAGCATGGTGATGTTGTTGTTGTTGTAGGGTTTAACGCCATTTTTCAGCACTAGATAGGCTATACATGGCGGCCAGTATAACTGGTGGAGGAAGAACTCTAGAAAACCCAGGGAAGAACCACCGACCCACGAGAAGCTACTGGCAGGCTTTCCCACGTACCCACCGAGCATGGTGAAGGAGGAAAGGTATTCGGCAAGCCAGCCATGGACGTTGTGTACTTCCTGAAACGCTAGCCCGTACTTATTTCAAATTAAGTCCAGTTTTACTAATGGACAAAAAATACCGATAATGTGTAAGCCACCTCTGCAATTAGTCAAATTATTAGACTTATAAATTTTGAAAAAGAATTTTTTCGAACAAGTTTGAATTTCGTGTACATAGTGCACATAGTTGTTAAAATTTAAATACCAATCGGTGAAGTCTAAACGACTTATATCAGTTTAAGTCACGAATAGTAAAAATTAAGTGTGAGAATTGAAACGGCGGTACCAAAATAGGCCAAATTAGATATGTAAAATTTAGTTGTTCAAAGAGGGACACCGAGCCAAAATGGGTCCCTATTAAATTATAGGCAATCTTCGGAGCCCTAAAAAGGGCTGTTGTTATTATTCCTGGAAGGTGCCACGTCGCTCTTCTGCCCTCACGACATGTTCCGCTGTCCTTTTCTCTTGTTTAATGACATCGGGGAATAAGTAGCCGTGATGGGCAGCGATGTATGCGGCGGCTTCGGTCAATTGGCTGAGAGGGTATCCAGTATAGGCCCGTCTGTAGTGTTGGGGGAGAACTCTGGTCCCAAAGTCCCATTGTGATGGTCTGGGTTGAAAGGTGTCAAGGGACCGGAATGCTACATATTGCACTGCTCTGACAAATTGCCCAGCAATTTTAGTACTATGTAGTGGCAGGTCAAGTCCCATTTCCGTGTATTTCTCAACCAGGGGGTCGGTATCGTCTCCCGATTTTTCTTCTACCTCTGCTGCCCATTCTTTAACCGGTGTGCTTTGTTCATCTTCGGTCGAAGTCGATACTTCAAGGTCAGACATAAGGACATCGTCCGGAGTGGTAAATTGTTCTTCAGGTATGATTGCCTGGGGTATCGGTTCAGGTGAGCGTATCATTCTAGCAGTGAGCTCTGTTAACATATCCGATAACAATTTTTTAATAGCAGCTAGGTCAGTGTCCTGGGCCCGGTTAATGTTATCCTTAGGTGAGGGTTCAACATTCAGGACTGTCGGCTGCTGTCTTATGGTGATTGTGGTTCTCGTTGTGGTGGGGCTGCTAACATTCTGGGTCTGCATTTGTTGCTCCCGCTGTTGTTGCACATTTTTCTTCCCGCCACGTTGATTTCTGGGCCTAGTTCTTTGTTCTTCCTTTTCTTCCCATATCAATAAGAGCGTTGTTCTCTTATGTTGAGCTCTTAAACTCCAGCCGGAGGCTATCTTCAGACCAAGTCCTTGGATTGCGCTCAACGCCTGGTGTGGGATTAGTATTTCCGCCGCTAGCTCCATTTTTAGGTGTTACTTCTACTGTGTTCGCTGCTGACTTTAGTAAAGAGGTTGCCTTGGGCCCCACTCCTTCGGGACCCTGCGCTACAATTGATACAAAAATTAGGCATACTACAGTAACTCCACCTACCGGGATTTTATACCAGCGTGGCTTCTTGGGCCTAGCAAACTATAAGGCCATATAACGTGCATATATAGGAGAGAAAACACAAACTGACATATTTTGCTCGTCCTAAGTAAAATATTTATATACATTTATTTTTATGCTAAAAAAATACATGCATCTGCACAATGACATTCTCAATTTAAGTCTTCCGGTCAAATTATCAATATTGATTTATAAAACAATACTTAACAGACAATATTCTACAAAATACTTATACATTTTTCTAAGAGTAGCGTACATGAGAAATTAAAACAAATATATTTAATTTGAGGCTTTCGATTGTAACACTGCTGCATATAATACAACTCGATTTCACATGAGAGAGAGAGAGAGAGAGAGAATAATGTTGAGCATTTTTTCAGTGTTTAGTTGCTGCAATATGAAGCTTTTACCAGTTAATTTTACACTGTGAGTGCAAATGATAATCTTTTCACTAGCAGGGGTTGCAAAAGTATTATTAAAGCATGTGATTGTTGTGTATACGATTTGCCCTGAAAACATAAATTATAATTACTTATGGCAAAAAATTAGAAGATCGGGTGATGAATAAACACAACTGGCAGCGAGCAATAATCTGCGTGCTTAAACTTACCGACAGGATATGAAATAAAAAAGTTTTTTTTTATACAAAGCAAACCAACCCCGGAAACTGACTTTGGTATCTTTTAAGTGTGCCTAATTTTTTCTTATGAAGTCTGTTGACATAAGGAAGCCAAGTTTGGTTCCTTTGGATTCTTTTAAGTGTGCCGATTTCTTTTCTTCCGTTTTTTTTTAGTAAGTCGGTCGGCCGACATAGGGAAGCCAGCATTCTTTTTACCTGTATTAACGGAAATTTTCAAAATAAATTGAAACACTGGAAGAGTTTTGAAAGCGACATATTCTAGTGCGTCGTGCACGCATATCAATATAAGGCTAAATAGTAAATTAGTTTTCACTATTTTCATCTAAACATTCCCTATCCATAGTTTAAAGTGTTTTATTTTTCGACAACAAGAAGCACGTGCTTCGTCTTGCGGGGATAGATGTACGTCATTTCCTGTTGGCGTCCTCTATAGCTTGGAAATCGTAGCTAAGAGGAAGTAACAGCGTTGTATACTTCTATTTCGAGTAATTAAATTATTTTTTCTTTTCTACACTTTATATTTTTGTTACTCTCTTTGTGCGATTATAACTACTTTTAATCATGTAATGCAAATCTGGTGTAAAAAAAAAAAAGTTGGAGTATGGCCGGTGATCTTTAACGGAACCTTTAACATACTACAGTGACATTATCATACCGATGGGAACAAAGTGTCTTTCCAAAGGACTCAAAGAAGCAGTCGACTAAAGCTGGCCTAGGTGGTTATTGAACATGCGACCCTTGGATGACAAGTCCGACGCTCTACCTACAGTCGGTATTTGAATACGTGTGTTTGAGATATATGTAGGCAGGATTTACTTGCATGTCATCACAATGCTGGCTACATTGTGAGTGCGTTTGAAAATGTTGTAGTTGGGTGTGCGTAACTTAGGTAAATCAATAGTTAACTATCTATCTGATTCAGTTTTTACTGTGAATTGTTTCTCAAAGATTACATTGCATAAGAATGCTTCAAGGAATACAGTGTGCTCGTTGATTGACTTATCTTATATTATTATTATTATTATTAGTAGTAGTAGTAGTATTTTGAAATTGTATTATTATTATTATTAGTAGTAGTAGTAGTAGCAGTAGTATTTTTATTATTATTATTTTAAAATGTTATTATTATTATTATAATTAAATTTTATTTTTATTATTAAATTTTATTATTTTTTAAAATTCTTTTTATTATTATCATTATTATTATTATTATTATTATTAGTAGTAGTAGTAGTAGTAGTAATATTATTAATTTTATCTTTTACCCAAAATATTTATTTTTTTAATACTTTTTGTAACCAAGCCAAATTTCGATGATTGTCGACTTGTCCTATAGGGGTGGAGAGTTCGAGCCAGTATATATATATTTTGCTATTATTTGTTATATATTTTATATTGTTTTTCAAGCATTGCAATACATATATTTTTTCTATAATGTTTGCTACGAATCTGAGCATTATTCTTTTCAAGCTATGTGATGGCCAGAGTTGTCTTATGTTTAAAACAACAAAAATCATAGCTCCCCGCCCCTTAGCAAAATTAAATGGTCGGTCCCTAGAGAATATTAGCAGAGGAAAAACTTTTAAACTTTTCGTAAATCTGCGACGTCCAATTAACAATGTGGCCAACAAAACAAAAAAAAATAAAATAAAATAAAATAACACCACAAAAACCGCAACAATAACGTGATGAAATGTTTGGATGTGCCCTTTCCTGGTCGGCTGTTGACAGCCGTTCATACAGTTATGTACACAATAGAAGAAGAGTGGAAAATCGGTCAAGCATATAGTTGTGAGCGCTTTTTACCGTGAAATCAGTCCAATGAAGACACGATGTTGATATGAGAGAGAGAGAGAGAGAGAGAGAGAGAGAGAGAGAGAGAGTTTTAGGTTCACCATGGTCCATTACTGTACCAAAAGAATCCAGCAAAGGGTTTAGTAAACGTTGGCCACAGCAAAACCAAAACCTTAATGCAAATTTTCAGTGAATCAAAACTTCTGAAAGCTTAATTGTCACGGCGTTTATGGAAAGTGTGATGAGAATCTATTAAGGATCTGAGAAATATTAGTACATGAAACATCTTAAAAGTATAAATTTATTCTTAAATATGCCAGGTCCAATTTTGGAATTGGTGTTTGCGAGTAATATGATTCAACATTCTTTCTTCCCCCGTTTCTAGTTATCTGATTCAACCTCTGTTACACGGTGATTATATCAGTAGTGAATGGATCGTACATACACGAAGGTCAAATTCTTAATGAAACAAATGCTGATTTAACAAAAAAAAAAAAAAAAAAAATACCTAACCAAATAATTTCACGCACCTTTATCATCATCATTTACTCTGAAGCTGATCGCAATTTCTCACCATTCTAAATTGATGTGGAACATTACTACCTCCTCCCTAGACACCTTTTCCGCATTTGTGGTTTACTTGATTTATATCGAAGTTATATTACGAGGCTTTTTTTATATCTCGAATCAATATCAATTGGTAATATTGCACTTCTAAATTTAAAAGGACGCATTAACATGAAAAAGTATGACCGTAATAGCACTAATGGGGACAATGATCAGCAGTGGAGAGTGATTGTAAATCTTGAAAACTCACGCAATTTAATATCGTTTGGCTGAGCATGAAAAACTGGTATTACATATATTAGGAAAGAAACATGTCACACTCAGCTGCTGTTGTGAATAAGTAGAGATTATGTAATATGACAGGGGTTACTGAACCAGCAGGAGCTTGGCCCCTTGGATTTAGTTATTACTTTCTCAGGACTCGCGGTATTAATTCAACTCACATGATACACCTTTGCCATCACTGTGACAGTAGCGTCTGCATAATTTTTTCCAGGGTGGGGGATAAACATGTGGTTGTTGTTGTTGTTGTTGTTGTAGGGTTTAACGCCATTTTTCAGCACACGATAGGCTATGCATGGCGGCCAGTATTAATGGTGGAGGAAGAACCCGGGAAATCCCCAGAAAGAACCACCGACCCTCGAGAAGCTTTCTCACATATCCACATTGGCCGAATCCGAGACTCGAACCAACGCATACAGAGGTGAGATGGCAGTGATCCGTAACGAAGAGCGCTTTAGACCACTCGGCCACTCGGGGCCCCAGATAAACATGTGGTGGTCAGCTATTAAGTTTGTCGTATTTAGGCTAAAACATGTTTAGAGGTGAAATCGGGCGTGGGGTGGGGGTAAGTAGAAACGAGTTGTGTTTACAGTTTGATATAAATCTCCCTTAAAAAGAAAGTGTGATGTGGATCTATATAAGATTATTTAAAAATGAGAAAGTTCTGGAAATGAACTTTTGACCCTCATTCAGGTTCTCAAATTGTATCTTATGTTTTTATATTAGGGTTGATTATATAAAAATTAGTCATTCCTACCTTAGCAACCGAAATGGGATCAGTATTATTGTTCTGTTCAGTTTTAATTCAAAAGGATTTATTTATTTAAATTATTCACTGGAATTACAAAGCGCTCAATACTTTCGGGCTAATCATTATTTTTGGATTGTTGTGAATTCATTCAAGGACATTTTGGTTTATATCATTGTGACACTGCAAGACGTTTGGGACATTAACACATTTGAGACTACTGACACATTAACACATTCAATATTTGAATTCATTGAGAAAACGTTTACCTTTGGACTTGTGATAGAACTTTTATGAGTCTTTCGATATTTAATTCACAATACAGTATATTCTTCAAAAATGTCCACTTTGCATTCAAGTGTGTTTGTTGAATTGTACAAAACGTTTGCTTTTCGCTATTTTCTTTAGTGTAAGACCACACACACACACACACACACACACATATGTCAAGCTATGTTCCTATCTCTATTGTGTAATAATGAAAAATTAACTGAATGAAATCTCTTTTGAAGAGGAAATAAAGAAACTCAGTCAGTTACATACATACATACATACATACATACATGCATGCATGCATGCATGCATACATACATACATATTGGACCTTTTGTGGAAACGCAGTTTATACAATAAATTGTGACTATGCATTGGAAGGATTTTATATCTGTAACGGGTTTTTGGTACAATTAATTTTTACATTTGTATAGCTTTTACTTTAAATTAGAATCACATCAGACCGCTCCGGTGGCCTAGTGGTTAGATGCGGGAGGTCGTGGGTTCGATCCCCGGCCGAGTCATACCAGAGACTTAAAAAATGGTACTAACAGCTGCCTCGCTTGGCGTTCAGCATTAAGAGGTTAGTGTTAGGACTGGTCGGCCTGGTGTCAGTATAATGTGACTGGGTGGGACATCATGCTACATGTCTGCGGCATGATGCCCCAGTGCTAGACACCACTATAAACTGCCACATTGCATACATCGTAGCGATATGACTGAAAAATTGTTAAAGCTACGTAAAAAAATAAAAATCACAAATCACAGAATCACATCATCATTACTGTGTCAAGTGCTGTTAAATGCCAATGCATTCCAATTACTGCGTTGTTAATGAAATCATTATACTGGTCTACTGTTATCCTGATGTACATTCAGTTGAGGGACCACTCTATTTGTAACTGACTACTTTAACATGAATGGAATCCGTTATACTGATGTACTTTCATTGTAAGGAACAATCGTACTTGTAATTGAGTATTTTAACATTGGTGGAATCGGTTATACTGATGTACGTTCATTGTAAGGGACCACTTTACTTGTACTTGATGTTCACACAACTGAAGTGGTACTGCATTTGTTATAGGTTCATACAATGCATTTAATATAGGTTCAAACAACTGAGGAGGTACTGTATTTGCTGTAGGTTCAAACAATTAAGGAGGTACTGTATTTGTTATAGGTTTAAGCGATTGAGGAGGTACTGTATTTAGTTATAGTTTACAACAATTGAGGAGATACTGTACTGGTTATTTGTTATACGTTCAAGCAATTGAGGAGGTACTGTATTTATTATAGAGTCATACAATATAGGATGTACTAGTTTCACACAATTGACGAGGTACTGTATTTGTTATAAGTTGAAGCAATTGAAGAGGTACTGCATTTGTTTTAGGTTAAAACAATTGAGGAGGTACGGTATTTGGTATAGTTTCACGCACTTGAAGTTCATACGCCGAAGTTGTTTCGCAACGTCACCACCTTACAATATGAAATTACACCATAATGATGTGCATTGTCAATCGCCACATGTATATACAGAAGGAAAGAAACGTTTTACTTCATTCAATGCCTACTACCTATAGAATGATGCTATTTATTTTTGACAGACATGCAACCAGTGCTAAACACGCGTCTCAGTCTACATTTTTGGCGTTGTCGTCTCGTGATGAACACAACGACGATACATCACAATGGTAATATATAGTAACATCACTGCTGGCAACAATGCATTAATGAACATGTACATACACGTACCACATTTCCTAATTTATCCACATGTCATTGGCAAATTACAACCAAGTTCGCTTTGAAAATTAATTTTGAAACTAAGATTGTGTGATTTTACAAAGTTTGTATTAGTAATACAATTATGATTACGTGAATTGGGGCCAGTTTGTAATATTCTAATGCTGTTTTCTTGGCGAAAGCATTATTATGGGTCGGTTACGAATTCACATTGTTGCTATAAGTAGCATATAATGACATTTACCTTCAAGACCTGGCGTGCACCGCCATATTGCTTTTGGACCAAAGGAACAGCTGGAGCGTACACGTTTTGATACTCACACTCAGTTATACCTTATACTGTGTGAACAAGTCCTGCTCATATCATTGTATACAAAATAACACTCATATCAATGTGTACAAAATAACACTCGTTTCGATGTGTACAAAATAACACTCGTTTCGATGTGTACAAAATAACACTCATATCAATGTGTACAAAATGACACTCATATGGTTGTGTACAAAATAGCACTCATATCAATGTGTGAAAAATAAAACTCAACGATAAAATATTTAATTAGATTTAGTAGTTAAAGCAAATAAAGTCTTGTTTAAAAGTCCTCTAATTTGGGAAAATTCGTGATTTATGGGGTATGAAAATTAGTGTTTTATTGTTCGGTCTAACAGAAATGGTAAACAAAAGACCCTATTAAATAACAACCTCAATTGTTGTAGTCTGCGTCTTTCATCTCCATTTCTGGTTAAAGTAACATTTTAATATCCATTTTGCGAAATGTCATGGTCTTTTATTACACTCTTATTTATTCTCATTCGTGTGTAAATTCAAAGATTTCGCAATGCTCCACCTTGACCACTAAATAACAATATTCGTAAGTAAACCCTATAAACTCACCAATCACTACGTTATGTAACAATATACACCGAATGATCAGTTTCGGATGATTCCGGATGCATGTTGTGGACATGCGTAACATAGTTTATTCCGTGTGCAATCTGATCAAAATCAGATATCCACTGTCCTACCCGAATATTGTTCCGTGTGCGGTGAAAATGAATAATTGAAGCAGAACCGTAACGCGGATTTTCCATGAATGAGACAAATTTGTAAAATGTACTGTCGAAGTTTCATAACGATTTATGCCAAGTGTGATGAGAATCAGGTGAAGGGTTTAGGAAATAGTAGAAAATAAGACGACTTTAACTTAAATTGTATTCGTAAGCTTTGCTTTTTGCCCTTTCCTCCTCACCTGTTTACAACCTCTGGTACGTATGAAAATCGATCGGGCATGGTGCCAAACACTTAAAAAAAATACAGGTAAATCAGGACCTTAATAGTTCATATTCGGACTTGTAACGGGCCGATTTAATCTTCACCAGGTCTTTGCAGAGGGAGGTGGCCTGTGATTTCTACTTCAAACTGGATACTGTTCGTTTCTTTTATTTTTAATTTTTTGTAAAAAAAAATTTTAATGGATAGATCATGTTCATTTGTACCTTTACTTATTTTATACTTTGATGAATGCTTATAGTTAAGTAAAAAAAAACTCGTCGTTCCAAACAAAACATCATATTAAAAATACTTAGTTGTTCAATATGAAAAAGGCAATGTTACAAGTTTAATGACTAATTTAGCAACTGAAAAAAGAAGCAAAAAATAAAATAAAAAATAAATAAATAAATAAAAATAAAATAATCAGGATTTCTATCAAGGTCGTAACTGACTACAATTTCTCACCATTCTTAAATGTTATGTTCTATTTAAATCGTCTTTGCGCTTTCTCTGCGTCTGTAATTTACTTGATTCACCCGGCAGGAACTGATAATTATCTTGATTTGACAGCTGTTGGTAATATTTCGCTTACAAGTTTGAAAGTACGCGCAAACTTAAACAGTTCTGACGGGCTTCTTTGAATAGCAGTAGTGGCGCCTGGGTTCCTCTGGGGGAAATGACACGCAGTTAAGACTGATTATAAGTATACAAATTCCGGACAACTTAATTTTGTTTGGTTGGATAATTAATAAACACTTCCAACCAGTTAAAAAAACATTGCTTTATGGTTTAAAGAAAAAAATGCTTAACGTAAGTAAATATATTTTGTTTCCTTTTCTTTTATTGAACATGTTATTGTGAAGATTGTCAACAAGGGTAAGGTTTTGCATTAAATGCTTTATTATTATCTAACATTACCTCCGTCAACGCTTACAACGCCGTCTAATGTCCCCAAATGGATGGTGGTTCGGTTTAGCAATTCTATTTGGAGGGATTTATCCTCCTAATGTCTTTTTGTAGTTGTTAACCTTGCATTTTTAAAATTTAACATTTAATCTGCACTATACAGCATGTATTTTGCTTACGTGATGATAACCCTATACATATATACCAAGCTAAGGTTCGGTTATCCATTGCATAGCAATGAAAGTCGAAGCCTGACGAGTGACCCAGGCTAGCGCATGCTCAATGACCCGTAAATATCACAGATCAGATATCACACAGCTAAGCAAAATTACAAATAGTAGGTATAAATATCTTAAAGAAGTCAAAAACACTGCACTTGTCTCACATACGTTTTCTAATACAAACACACGTTTCCTCTCTCTATTGGTGTAATAGTTTCACCTGTGTGTGTGTGTATATATATATATATATATATATATATATATATATATATATATATATATATATATATATATATATATATTGTGCGTAAATATTTATCATTATGTATTGAAACGGTTACTTTCTTATAGTTTGGGATTTGTACTATAAGATGAGTTCATTGTTAATCACATTGCTTGGTTTCAAGTTAGCGATCTATAATTTTAATCCAAGTAAATAATCATGTGATTTGACTTCAGGACACGAGTTCTGGAAAACCAGGCTGAACTAATTCCTGATCGGTTGGCTGCTGGGAATCAGCGAAGGACCTGACCTTGTTTACGGGGTGGATTGACCTAGAATAAAATGCAACTCTCATTCTGTCTTCTATTTTAAGTCCTTTTTATATAAGGGATAATTGAATGAAAAATATATATTCCAAATGTTTTTTTTAAAATATAGTTACGTTAATGTGTTACGTATATGTATTCCCTTTGTAAGGCTGAAAATCATCATAAATTTTTAATGAGAGTAGTTATTTTCTGTTTGAATTATATTTAATTTCTCAAGGTCTCTACTAATTTCTTGTTTGTTGAGCAAGTGTGTTTTACGTTTACTGACTCTCACTGATAAATATTTTGCCAGTGTTTTCATCCAACTATTTTGTCAAAAGTGTAGCTAGCGAATAGTTGGCCATATCCGATATTGATTTTGGTGTAAGCACGATGTCGATATGACGATCGGTCTTGGAGTAGATGTGATAAAGATTTTCAAGTTGGCCATCGTGGCAATATGGCAGTCGGATTCGCGCCATTTTTATGCATTGGTAACTAGACATCAAACGAAGACTTTAAGTGAACACCTCATGTTGATATTCTCACTCATTCAGGAGAAGCATGTTTTCATGATGGCAATTGAGGCAGGCATATTGAATATATGAATGACACCACTAGAATCAACTTGACATTGTAGAAGTTTTTTAAAGTAAAAGCCCCACGTTGCTACGAGGACGGGTGGCGATAAGAGTATTTTCAATATTGCCGCATGGTGACCATATTAGACATCATATCGACACCATTGTCAGTCTGGACCAACAACACATCATGAGAAGCCTTTTGATGAAAACACCATGTCAATATGACTTTATGAGGATGTAGGGATAACAAGGATTTCAAGATTATACGACACCATTGTCATTTCGGACCAACCATATATCATCAGAAGTCTTCTTGTGAAAATCTCGTCTTGATTTGACTATCCATTCAGGAGGAGAAGCTTTAACAAGATTTTAAGATGGCCACTGTGGTAGCCATAACCGATGTCAAGGACCAAGTAGACCCTGAGGTGAATGTGTATGTGTTAAATTTCATGGCAATCCTACTGTTAGTTTAGGAGGAGCAGCGACAACAAACGTGTGCTTGTATCCCGTACAATCTTCAGGTCAATGACCATTAGATCTAGCATGCGTCCCTCGAAGGGAATGACGCTGTACTTGGGGAAAAGAATATTTTATTTCCAATAATTCAAGATGAGATCAATTCTTCCTTTTAACTGTCGACTGTTGAAAGAATGTGTGATATTCTTCAGTGATAACACAATTTCTGATTAGCTGCTGTTGGAAACATACTGGATACCAGCTTGGCACTATTTTCGTATAGGACAAAGTAGTTATTATTATTAGTGTTTTGGTGCAAACCTCATGTCAAAATGATTATCAACTCAGAGAGAGTAGTGAGAACAATATTTGTCTGACAGTTCTTGTGGCATCCATACTGGATGTACAACTGGTGCCATTTGTATTTAGAACTTGATGAAAACTCCATCATAATGATCACCCATTTAAAAAGAGTAGTGACAACATTCTCAAGACCTTCATAGTGGCAGACATATTGGATTTTCAACTGGTGCCATTTTCATTTAGGACCCACCAGGTGTCATAAGAAGTCTACTGGTTAGAATCCCATGCTGATATAACCATCTATTTGGATTCGATATATAATTTCAACACACGACTTTCCATGCAGGAGGAGTAGGAATAACACAATTTTCAAGCTGGATATCATCGGAACCATTTCCATTTAAGACCACTGTACATCATAATAAGTCTTCTGATGAGAACGCCACGTCAATATGACTGAATGTTCAAGTAAAGTTTTAATAACAAGTTTCTTAACATGGCTGCTATACTGGATTTCAGATTGGCACCATTTTATTGAAGGCCAGCCAGACACCCTAAAAAGTAATTTAGTGAAAACTCCATATTCATATGATCATCCATTCAGGAGGAATAGTGATTCAATTTTTTTAAGATGGCTACCATGGTAACCATACTGAACATCGTATCGGCACCATTTTTATTTAGCACCAGTCATTAGTGAAAACATGGTTGCCATGGAGGCCATATTGGATGTCAGATTGGCACTAATATTCTTTTGTGTCAGCTAGATATCATTGGAGTTCATTAAAACCCTATGTTGATATGACTATCCATTCATGAGGAGTAACGATGCCACGATTTTCAAGATGGCTGCCATGGAGGCTATTTTGGACATACGATCAGCACGATTTTCATTTAGACACCATAAGAAGTCTTTTAGTTGAAACCCTATGTTGACAAGACCATCCTTGTAGTAGTAGCGATATAAAGATTTTCAAGACTGCCACTGTGGCGGCCATGTTGGACTTCAAATCGGCATTATTTTCATATGGTTCCCACTAGACCTCATTGATAGTCTTTTAGTGAAAAACCCTAGTTGATATGACTATCCATTCAGGCGGATTAATGATAACAATATTTTCAAGATGGCATCTGCTTCTGCCATAACAGATGGCAGACATCACCATTTGCATTTTGGACCAAATAAATCATGGGATAAATGTGTGCGTAAAGTTTCAACTGAATCCTGCAAGTAGTTTAGAAGGAGTAGCGACAACAAGACCGACTATGGACGACAGACAAAAGTCCATCTCATAAGCGCTTCTGGTCTTGGAGCTAAAAGCTGTAAAGAACGAAACAAACTTGGAACTAAAATCTTAAAGTGAATGTTTTATGACTAACCATGACGCCAGGGTAACAGGGGATAGCGAAAACGTTACATAGAATGAATTGTCTTTATTATAATTAATGCCAATGTTGTATAGAATGAATTGTCTTTATTATGGTTTCTGACAATGTAGCATAGAACGAATTGTTTTTATTATAATTAATGCCAATGTTGTAAAGAACGAATTGTCTTTATTAAATGTAATGTCCATGTTGTATATAATGAATTGTCTTTATTATAATTAATGCCAATTTTGTAAAGAACGAATTGTCTTTATTATATGTAATGCTAATTTTGTATAAAACAAATTGTCTTTATTATAATTAATGTCAAGCACGATGAGACTCTACCAATATTTTAGAAGAATCTATGTAGATGAAAATCTTTAACCAAACTACAAATCTTTCGCGCCAAATGGAATAGTGACTGCCTTGTCAAAGTAAAATATTCAATTTTCGGAGTAAGCAAGAGAGGCAACTTTTTGGATAAACAATTTTTAGATAACATAGTCTGTAGGTAACGTAACTGAAAATGCTCGAGGCCGTGTCATTGGTTTGAATGAATCTTGAATTCAAATACAGCAAAGCCCTAAAATTACGCTGTTCGAAGGACTCGAATGTACCGTGCTGTAAACGATATATCTTTACACAGTTTAATTTGTTTCGTTTAGATTTTATTGGTTTTAAAGACACCAATGAACACATTATTTGCTATATCATGACGAGTATATGGGACCAAATACATTTCACTAGGACAGATCGAGGCATCTGACAGAATGTTCTGGGTTATTCAGGACACCACAACTCTAAGGTTTCAAGTCAGACACTCTCGCAACTGAGTTACCGCAGCTCCCTTCTCTTTATTCTGGGCACATGCATAGTATTCTATATCCATGGCAAAATATGAACGAAAATTTCTCCACAAGTTTCATAACATCATATCTATTAATAGTGTCATGCAGCCATCGTATCTAGAACAAATCAGAATTGTGATTTTGTCCCGATCGCTTATAAACACTTACCGGATTGTGTACACCTCCTAAAGAGTGAACCTCATCTTGAGTGCATATCCATGCGGGAGGTCGTGGGTTCGATCCCCAGCCGAATCGTACCAAAGACTTACAAAAATGGTACTAACAGCTCCCTCACTTGGCGTTCAGCATTAAGAGGTTAATGTTAGAACTGGTCAGCCTGGTGTCAGGATAATGTGATTGGGTGGGACATCGTGCTACATGTCTGCGGCATGATGCCCGAGTGCTAGGCATCACTATAAACTGCCACACGGCAGATGTCGTAGCGATATGACTGAAAAATTGTTAAAGCTACGTTAAAAATCCAACACACACACACGCAGTACATATCATACCAGTGAAACGCATTCTTGTCAAGTCTGCTGACTTCCACCAAGAGACAAAGATTTTTTTTCTTCACAAAATCTACGTATTTAAATGTTATAAATGAACTTTCAGATCAAGTACTATACCCCAGCGAAGCAGTTATTGCGTCAAGGCGCTGTTAAATAGCAACATATACAAATTATTTAAACAATGAGTACTTTAACATTGATGGAATCTGTTATACTGATGTACGTTCATACTGGTAATTGAGATTTCCACATCTGAGGAGGTACTGCATTTGCTATATAGTCATACAGTTGAGGTGATACTGCATTTGTTATAGGTTCACACAATTAAGGAGGTACTGCATTAGTTAAATGTTCACACAACTGAGGTTGTACTGCATTTGTTACAAGCAGTACAAATGACAAACACCCTTTCGTATGAGCAGATTCTTTCGAATACTGCTAGAAAAGGGAAGAATTTTAATGTTTTTATTGCAGTTTTTTCTCCTTTTCTTCAAAAGGGACTTACAGCAAATTATATCTTGCACAACCAAGTAAATTCTGAACACTCAAACAATATGAAAAACGCTCGTGCATTGCCATACATACGCACGAATCAGCTATGATAAAACTTCTCAAAATACTAGCAATATCACATGCAATCTGGATAAAAAGCATCTCTCTCTCTCTCTCTCTCTCTCTCTCTCGCCCATACTTTATAAAGCAAGAATTCAGCATCATTCCTCGACATCAATTGCATGGCCCTTATTTCGCTAAACTTATAGAACTCCAAACTCGCTCATGCTTCATCGCTACATGTATTCAAGGCCAGCGCTACCATATAGGCAAACAAGGCAGCCGCCTAGGGCGCTGATTTCAGGGGGCGCATTTTTTAAAAAAAATTATTGTTTATACATTTTAAAATTGATATTTTCGTGGGGGTGGGGGTGGGGCGCCAGAATCTAACCTTGCCTAGGGCGCCAGATAGTATGGCTGGGTCTGGCGCCGGCCCTGCATGTATTCACTATCGTTCCCGACAACCATTCCATCCAGTTAGACCTTTCCTACTGTCAGCTAGCATTGTTGTCAGAAGCTGAAGTTGTATCGCAACGTCACCGCTTCACAATAAGAAAATTTTGACCACTTTTGCTCAGCAAAGTGCACCATGAGGATTGTGTTGCCAGGCGCCACAGTCAGTAAAGCAGGTAAACTTTTTTTTATTTATTTACTTTTTACTTTTTAATCTCCGTCACTACCCGCTACATGTTGACCACTATTTATAGCTGACAAACATGTAAGAACTGAAATATACCGATGCTAAAGATGCATCTCAATCTACATTTTTAGAAAATTTCGTGTCGTCATGAATATAAGAACCATACATCACATTGGCAATATAAGGTAACAATGCCTTTATGAACTTGTACATAAACGTACACCAATTCCTCGTTTATCCACGTGTTAATGGCAAATTACGGGCAAGTTCATTTTGAAAATTAAATCTGAAACCAAGATTGCAATATTTTAAGAAGTTTAAATATTATTATGATAACGTGAATCTGGTAATTTTTAACATTCTCATATTTTTCTCTATCAGTAAAAATTATAATTATTATAGTTTTAAGGCATGATATCAACCAACAACTAATTACACTTGTCCTGGTTTGGCACTTTTCAGTTAATTGGCAAATATTTTAGTTCAGAAATGGCACTATCCATACCACAAAAATCAAGTTCTAATGAATAAGTACTATTATGTGTAGCAACTGAAAATGTAATGAAACGAAATACAACATAGTCCTCGGTACACGTGCAGTTTCTGACCGTGACGCTAACTGCACGTGTGATTGATTGATTGGCGATTCGTAGAGGAGTCAACATCACATGTTGCCTATCCAATGCATCCTGTGTGATCGCTTAAATAGAGCACAGACCACACTGGGAATGTCCATTCTTTTAGCACCACTGTGAAAATGTTTCAAGACTCTGGCTTCCTACGAAAGACACAAGAATCAAGTATATTTTATCAATCCTGATGTAGTGTCTTGAAGCCTGCATCAAGATATGCCATTGTGACCTTCTTAAGCACTATCATGAGCTCTTTCAAAATGAACTGCAATTAGTCAATTAATTCCGTTCCAATGTCCTCTGTTCAAGGGTTAACTGCTTTTCTCTACAACACATGTTGTAGTATCAGTCGGTGAATACTGAAGGATAGCCTTACCAGTCAGGCGGCACTGAGCTAGTTCTTCAAACACGAGACTGGCATCCTCTACTTTATGGACCGAGTAAACTGGCAGCTCAAGCTGGGAAAGAGAAATAACATCTTAACAAGTTTTAAAAAGAAACTAAATACAAAATATGAAGGGATGTGCATTTGAAACTTAAATTGCTTGTATTCTCTGTTGAAAATCACCATTTAATGTTTATTAATGGTGAAGGCGATACAGGGTTTTAAAAAAGTAACATTTCAATGGTGCTTGAGCATAGGTTTTTCAGAAAGAGAGTGTCCAGCCCCTATTTTCGATTTGTAGGAAATAAACCCTAATTAAATCGCTCAGATTGGTTAAAATGAAGAAGAAAAAATAGCTTTGCTTGTAATAAAATACACCCCACCCCCATGAAAATGCACAATTTTAACATTTTCATCCTTATAATCCTACAATAATGCATGATAACAAGTTCTCCAACAAATGATAAGTCCTACTATACTTTTAAACTCTGGATACTTTAGAGGTAAATACATACTCCCCATGTACGATATTAAAGCTGTATTATGTGTGTCGTTTTTAAAGTCAACTCTGCATTGTCCAGTGAGTAGTACTACAAGTCATTATCAGGCCCCTACCAGACAGCCATTTTCAGAACCCTACCAGAAAGCCATTATCATAACCCTACCAATAATCAGGATCCTACCAGAAATCCATTATCAGGCCCATACCAGAAAGCCATTATCAGGACCCTACCGGAAAGCCATTATCAGGCCCCTACCAGAAAGCCATTATCACTACCCTACCAGAAAGCCATTATCAGAACCCTACCAGAAAGCCTTTATCACAACCCTACCAGAAAACCATTATCGAGACCCTACCCAAAAGCCATTATTAGGACCCAACCAGAAAGCCACTATCATAGCCTTCCCAGGAAGCCATTTTCAGGACCCTACCAGAAAGCCATTATCACGACCCTACCCAAAAGCCATTATTAGGACCCAACCAGAAAGCCACTATTATAGCCTTACCATGAAGCCATTTTCAGGACCCTACCAGAAAGCCATTATCAGAACCCTGCTAAACAGTCATTATCAAGATCTTCCCAAAAGCCAGTATCAGGACTCTACCAGAAAGCCATTACCAGGACCTTACCGGAAAGCCAATGTCAAGACCCTACAAGAAAATCATTATCAGAACCCTGCCAAACAGTCATTATCGGGACCCTACTCAAAGGCCATTATCAGGACCCTTTCCAAATGCCATTATCAGGACCCTACCAGAAAGCCAATGTCAAGACCCTAACAAAAAGCCATTATTAGGATCCTACCAAACAGCCATTATCCGAATCCCACCCAAAAGCCATTACCATGACCCTACCGAAGAGAAAATAAAGCTGACTAAATGGGTAATTTGCATACATCAACACAACTCTTACTTTGCCATCAGCCAATGCGTCTACCAGCTGCCGCAACTGATACAGTGTTCCTTTTGGGATTCCTACAATACTCTGTTGCTTAGCTGCGAGGGCATTCAAGTTTATTGAAACATCGGACATTGTGCTGCCACCCACCAAAATTAGGCCCATCTGGAAAAAAGATGAAAATGTAACATTATTAGGCAAACGAGTAACAAGACAGGAAAAAGTTCTGACAAATAGTTGTATTGAAAACATTTTAAGAAAACAACACACACCCCCAAAACAAAAACAAAAACACATACAAATAAAAATACTTGCATACAAAAGTCTTTCTTACTGAATTGTGTCCGATTTCTTCGAGTACACCAGTGGTCTGGACAGCAGCCTGGACGCACAAAGCGGCCCATTGAGGAACTACATTCGATTAGAAAAACCAGTTCTGAAAGAACATTGCTTCTAGTTAGCTCTAGCTTTGCCCAGTTAGACTGTGTCTCTCACTTCTTATCCAATATTTAATATGTCCATACAAAATGAATATATTCTGAGACGGAGAAGTATGATAAATTAAAGGAGTTCCTAATATCAGATTCATCGAATGAGTTTGCTCGAATGACTGATTCTGGCCAATCTGATTAAAATCAGATCTCCGCTGTTACACATGAAGATCTGACAATGACCGCTTATGCGTCATGTTCTGGTAACCTATGTTATTAACATAATCAATACTTTTATCAACCAATCAGATGAAGTCTAATATCTTCGCGTTTGGAGACAGATCACTGTGGATGAAGAGCACGAATGTATACCGAACGATTTAATTCACTTTCAGGTTTGTGAAAGCTGCATTTCCAGTGGCTAATTCAATGATCACCAGAACATGACCCTTAGACGGTCGTCGTCAGATCTTCACGTAATCCAGGGGAGATCTGTTTGTAATCAGGTTGGATTCTGGCTTTGTGAAATCTGTGCCTGCGGGGAAAATGTATGGAAATAGCAATTGAATTACAATGTTCCTTTCTGAAGTGGTTTTCATTTGTGAGTGTGGCTTTCAACAGTCCATTTGCAAAACGAGGCATCTATACTGACAGATGTATAACAATACTGCTTGCGTATTAATGAACCCACTAGAAGCAACACACCTAAACAGATTTCTAAACGCCTCCAATAATGGAACACAACTTAGACTGAATATCATCCAACTCATTAAGGTTCAAAATATTAAGTATAAGTGAACACCTACCCTATTTAATACCATCAAAGACCTCTGCATTGTTCTTGGAGAGCTTACAAAGTCAATGACGATATCAACTCCCCCTCTGCATGAATCTAGTGTCCTCTCTATGATAGATTGTTCGTGTTCTTCTTCACACCAATGAATGATATCAAAGCAATCGTGCTCTTGGGCGGTTAGGAGTTTGTCTATACTGTTGTCTGCTACAAAGAGGCGCACTGCACTGTTGTGACGACCCATCAAGGACTGGGCAAGTCTGATCGACCATAAACCCAAGCCACCAGCGCCAACAATCAGAACGTTCACACAGGCTGTAAAATGCATCACTTTTAATGAAAAAATCCATTCAAAACATATTTACCCATTCACCATTATGGTTATCCGAAACTGTTCCAATATATATATATATATATATATATATATATATATATATATATATATATATATATATATATATATATATAATTGCCGAGAAAACTTCAAACTGTTAAACTATTACGTTTCGCCATGGTCAAGATTGTCAGTCAAGAAATTTCGCAAGAAAATCTTTTGCGCTGTCAGATTTTCTTTAAATAAAAACGTATCAATGAAACCCAAATGAACATTTTCGATTAAACATTAACCCACATCACCTTGCACAATATTTAAATTATTTCTCTTAAAGAAAATAAACAAATAGCACAACTGCAAATAAAGCAGAATTATAAATAATGGTTGCATAATCACATTAGTTATTAAATACCAAACGTACGTTTAACTTCTAATAATTTTTCCACATGCACTTTGGCCTTTAATACTGCACTGTACGCCTGGAGGGCACCACCGGGCAACATGGCTGCCACAGCGAGATCAACATTTTGCGGTAGCTGTATAACATGTTCTACTTTGCTAACTGGAATGAATTCAGTGTATCTCTCGTCGTTCTGCTCCTCGTCTGGATAAAGAATTACTCTGTCACCCAGGTTGATGTTGCTGTTTGGTAGAGAGCTGCAAACACTGTGAACTGTGCCAGAGACTTCAAAACCTTTGAAGAAAAAAGAAGAAAAAAATTTAATTTGTAGCTTAACCGAAAATCTGTTAACAAGTTGTTGCACTTTACATCACAAGCCATGTCTAAACTTAATTACATTCAAAATATTCACATTTGTCAAGTAGCCCAGTTGTTCAGTGGTTGTTGTGGGCTGACACGAGAATGTGTAGTTTGGAATCCTGGCATCGGAACAGCCTTGATTACCTTAGCTTGGCCTTGTTCAAGGCACTTTTATTTTAGCTTTAATGGCATTAAATAACCTACTCCTGATGTGCTTAAAGAATGATAAACCAGTCACGTATTTAAAGAAAAACACATCCCCTCAGAAAGTTCTTAACCAGTCACCTTAAAAAAAGAAGCACATCCCATCACAAAGTTTTAAAAACCAGCAAGGTTTCTAAAGAAATTGGCATCCCGTAACAAAATTATAAACCAGTCAAGTTTTTGAAGAAAAACATATCCTATCTCAAAGTTCTAAGCTCATCCTATTTCAAAGTTCTTAACCTAGTCACGTTTTTAAAGAAAAGTGAACACCATTACAAAGTTCTAAACAAGTCATGTTTTTGACGAAAAATATATAACGTCACAAAGTTCTAAACCAATAACGTTTTCGAACAAAAACACATCCCGTCACAAATTTCTAAAACCAGTAACGTTTTGGAAGAAAAACACATACCGTCAAATGTTCTAAAGCAATAATGTTTCTAAAGAAAAGCACATCCCTTACAAAGCTCTAAACCAGACAATTTTGTTTTAAAAGAAGCACAGTTCTAAAGCAGTCATGATTTTGAAGAAAAACAAATTCGGTCAGAAAGTTCTAAACCAGTCACGTGTTTGTTAAGAAAAGTACAATACATCACAAAGTTCAAAACCAGTCACATTTTATAAGTTCTAAGCTAACCACATTTTATTAGAAAAGCACATCCCGTCACAAAGTTCTAAACCAGTCACGTTTTGAAAAATGCACATCTCGTAATAAACGTTTAAAAGCCAGTCACGTTTTTGAAGAAAAGCACATTCCGTCACAAAATTCCAAACCAGCCATGTTTTTTTAAGAAAAGCATATCCCACCACAAAGTTCTAAGTACATCTCAATACAAAGTTCTAAACCAATCACGTTCTTTCTTCAAGAAAAGCACACCCCATTACAAAGTTCGAAAGTCACATTTCTAATGAAAAGCACATATCCTCATGATGTTCTAAATCAGTAACGTTTTTCAAAGAAAGCACATCCAGTCACATAGTTCTCTTCTTCAAACTTCAAAAATTCACATTACAGTTTTATTAATCTCTTTCACAACAATGTATATGTATACTATGTTAACAGTTAAAGAAAAGTTTAATATAATACTGACCATTTATTTCTGGATGATGAATACATTGTTTAAGAAAAGTGGCACATCTATCAACAATTTTTTGAAATAATGAAAGCTAAAATTTCTTTAACAGTGGGCTAAAGATGGAATAAAACAAATTGGTAAACGTATCTTCTTGCAAAATGAGTGAACTTGGAAATGTAGTACGATAAAGCTCAAGGAGGGTATATTAACTGTTACAGTATGAATGTGGTGGGAGGGTGGGTGGTTAATATAGTTGAAAGATGTGCACACCTTGAAAAATAGATGTATCACTGATACCTGGCAATCTGTGTCGACAACCAGTCTTGCGCAGCTGTCCCTCTGAGTAATACACTCCTGCATACTGGACCTGAAATATATATATATATATATATATATATATATATATATATATATATATATATATATATATATATATAAAATTTGTGGCAGGAACATTATATAATTTGTAGCAGTATGTTCCCCAAATACTGACCTATTTGCACCCTTTTGATGCGCCATTTTGTATATTATATACTCCAATACTATACGAGTTTCCAATTTGAGTATACTTCAGAGTTGCAGGGTGGGGATATAGTGTCGCTTGCCCAAGGGATTTATATATTCAATAACAGTCGACTGCAATCATACCCGTAGTTCAATGATTCAATTTTGTCTACTCCCTTCGGTGTTTCTTGAAAATTCTTAAAGCAGTGTACTTTGTAAGCTATTGCTACTTAAAAGTACGCGAATAATAATTCAGACCTTAGGAAAAAAATAATTTAATTTGTGTGTGTGTGTGTGGTGGGGGAGGAGTTTGCATTTTCTTTCCAAATAGGACATCACTTTTTCTTTACCTTAAAACAAGTTTTCGAATCAGTACAAAAGAAATAGCTGCTTTTTCGACAAACTAAGTAATGAGTATTCTCACGCTATTTGGGGCTTACATTCATTCAACAACAACAAAAAAATCATAGACACCTCTCTCCCACCCCCACCCCCCACCCCCCCAAGTTGGATGATCGGTTCTCCGGTTGGTTCACTTCTGTGGAGTCGTGTACTTTCAAGATTAAGCTCGCTTCATGCATACCATTCTAGTCACGGTGTCTGGTGTGGCAACTTCCACCTTGTGAGACCCAAGACAGTAATTTTGACGTGAACTTGATGAAAAAACTTAATGTGCAACTTTTTTTGCAAGAACAAGTTTTCCTGAATGTAAATGTTACCTATTATTCTTCATCATGTTAAACTTCGTATTTACATTTATTTGGATGTGTAAATCTTCCTCAATACTTCATCTTCATATTTTTGTAATTTTACTTTTTAATTACTTTTAAGCTTTTTTTTTTGTTCCAAAGTTCCATTAAATCCTAATGTAAACTTTTAATATACAGGTTATTAAAAGTTCAAAATATTTTTAATGGTCCATTAACACTATTAATACATGCAAGAACTATTCTCACCTTGATCACTACACCACCTTTAGGAACATCTGGCTCCATTACCGACGAACTGCATTCCATGCAGGGAATTAAGTTTTCTGCAAATCCCATCTGAACTTTCACCTCCTCTTTTTTGTTGACTTGGTCCAACATGTTACTTTGAATTAACTGAAACGTAATTAAAGTTTTTGAAACGTACTATCCCTATAAGTGAACGAATTAAACGTTGTATTTTTAGTCAGATCTGGAATGACATCTTTCCTTGGTGAAGTAATTACAATAACAAAAACCTACAGGCCCGGATAAGCCAGTTATGACGCAAGCCAATACTGCGTATATGAATCAAGGGAAAGCAGCGTGTTTAGATTCATTGTTATAACTGAGAAGCAACAATAAATACATTAAAGCTGCATAACCGTCAACACAAGTGAGCTACAAGGCAGCACAGGACTAAAGGAAAATGCAAGTTATTGTTCCAAGTGTTAACGAGTACTGTTAACAAACACAAAATGCATCAGTCTTAAGTAAATGGAATACAAGTTACTATTCCAATTTTTGATGCTAATAACTAACCCCTTCATACAGACCTACATCGCCTGACGACTGCTGTATCACTAACCTACAAATAACAATATATTCGTTTGGTTACTCCTATAAACACGCCCATCACTGCGTAACTCCTACAAACACACCCATCACTACATTATGTAAAGATAGCCACCTGAGGATCAGTCACTGATCATACCAACTGCATGCTGTGGACATGCGTACAGTGATATATTGCGAGTGTGAAGAAAATCCTTCAAAGCGTTTGGAAAATGTTGGCAAACGAAAGCGCTTTAACGAAACCGTTAATGCAAATTTTATATGAACGTGACATTTTGTAGAATTGCCATAGATTATGAGAATCTTTTAAGGGGTTTAGGAAATATAAGCAAATTAAATATTTTTTCGTAAATATGCCAGACCCGATTTGGAGACTTGAAAGTATATAGCAAATTTAAAGGGTGTATGCAATAATGTGATTCAGCCTTGATTCTTTGCTCTTTCATAGCTGTTTACAACCTCTGAAACACAAGGATTAAATTAATAGTAAAAAACTGGTCGGGCATGTTGCCAATCAGCCGAAATTTGGATGTTAATATGAGCGGGTAAGATTAAGGGAAGATTTAATATTGCCTTTGTAGGAGGAGTAGAGGTAGCCTGGGATTTCCGCTCCAATCATAATATTTCTTTTTCTTTTATCTTACAATCTTTCTTTTTCGACTAATTTAATGTATTTTATATGTATAAGCTATTGTATACATTGATGACTGCGTCAAGTAAGAAAACTTCCTTTTCTAAACCAAACATTATATTGAAGATCCTGAAAAAGAAAAAGAAAAAAAAAAAGAAAAAGAATTATATATATATATATATATATATATATATATATATATATATATATATATATATATATATATATATATAGGTTTTGTGTAACCGGGACAGATTTACCAACATAAATCCATCACGATTTCTTTCAACGTTGAAACTGAACAGTTTCTTACCATTTTAAATTATGCGAAACCTTTTCTACTTAAACTGCTTGAAACTTTTTTAGCATCTGTAATTTACTTGTTTCACTACGAAGATAAATTACGAAGTATGAACTGGTATTTTCGAATCGACAGTAGTTATTAAGATCACTGCACTTAAATGTTTGAAAGTATGCGCTAATTTGAACAATTCTGAGGGGCTTTTTTGAACAGTAGTAGTGGCTGCGGAGTTCCTCTTGGGAAAATGATATGCATGGGAAGTGATTATAAAACCTTTAAATCCAGCATAACTTTGTTTAGCCACGGATGTAAGATTGAATATGTTAGAAAAAGAAATCTGTCCTACTCTTTTTGTTTTGAAGACGAGTTGAGATTATGTGAGATCATGAGGAGTTACTGAACCAGATGGAGTTCAGTGTTGAAGTGCCTATTTAATGTAACTTCGCTATGGGGAATTAGTCACAAGCAAGAGGGTTTTTCTTTTCTACATTTAATGGAACTCTGATACCTCTAGTTCTTCATGCTGACTCCCATGTTTCAATTTCTCAGCACTGTAACTTGACACCATAGCATTTGTATAGCTGCTGATAACATAGTATTGACCCCAAATCTATACCTCTAAATCTAACAGCAGACTGTAGAGTTACTCCTCTATCATAGATATACTATTATTAAATTTATGTAAAGAATTTAGAAAATTTATGCACAAATATATCTTCTCTTCTAAAACTTATATAAATATCATAGCACATGAAATAACAAAACTTAGCCCTATAATATGTCCCTCCGGCCTAGCTTAATTTGGTCCCCAAAGGTTTATAAATACTAATGTTTTGGACAAATTGTTGAATAAATTGGATTAAACACGTATTTCATACTGTTTTTCTGGTGTCACTGTTAACACATCTCCTTGCATACTACAAACCCACAAAATATACTCCCTTAACAAAATTTACATTCTATAGTGCAGCTTACTAAGGTACAACACTAATGCGATTTATTACAATCTTTTCAATTAGACACAGAAATAAGTTTATAGTCCCAAAAGGTCTTATGGATGCTAATTTTAAGTAAATATCTTGATAATGTATATGCTCATAGTTTCAAACACTTAATTGTTAATCACACAAATAATTTCTATATCATCTTTGACTACCCAACGTCATATGAACAACAGTTCCATAAATGTCTGACTTCTCACCAATCTACAGTACATTTTATAATGTTCCATGAATGTCACTTCACCTTGGATGTAATTTGCAGGTATCACAAAAATATTCTTGAACCTGATAAGAATTGGCACCAACATTGTGCCATAGACTGCTTTAAAATTACAGGAAGTTATTTGTTTGCAAAAAAAAACATAATCCATTTGGAATGTGCTACATAGCTGTCATTGGTCCAAGGGGGATTTGTACATCTGTTCTGCTATACCATAGGAAGGAAGATGTGCAGGATATATAGGGTAGAAAAGGATGATAGGCAAGTATAGCACAGCAAAATAAATATAATGAGTCCACCTTAAGAACCAATTGGTCACGTTCATTTGGAATCTTACTTTGCAAACTTTTTTCTCTTTCCTTTTAGTGTTTTTGTTACTTGAAATTCCCGGAGCAAAAACTGTGGTAAAGCTTTTTCAGGTTCCCATGTTTTTCTTGGGGAGGTCTCGCCATTTAACGCTATAAACGCGCTTGCAACTGCAGGCTAGAATTTCATCAACAATACCACATTCTTCTATTGACTGCGATGTCGCAGGTTCATCTGATGTTAAGGACTTGTAAGATGAATCGGTTGTAGGTGCTGAAATATCTGTTGTCTTGATGTGGACTGGTTTAATTGAGGGTTTGCTAACATATGTTTGGGTCTGTAACGATGATGTTGTGGTCTCCTGTTGTGTAGCTATCTGAGTTGTATGTTCCAGATAGTCATTTTTGTTGTCAGGGCTGAAGTATTGGTTTAGTATGTTTGCATGAACTATCGACCTCTGCAGTTTGTGATAATCACAATCACGTAACTTGTATGTATAATTGGGGCCAATGTCGCTGATATACAATGGTCCTGTCCATTTCTTGTGTAATTTAGATGATATCCTTTTGGTACTTTTGGATTGTGCATCCATACTCGTTGTCCGAGGTGGAAGGAGGGTTCTTGAGCGTTTATATCATAATATTCTTTATATTTTTGCTGGGAGCCCTGGATTTTGTCGTGGGCAACTAGTCTAGTTATTTCCATTTGTGTTTTGAGCTTTTGTAAAGGTTTGCTGTTGTTTCCTTTTTGGCTTCTCTGTATTTGTAGGGTCAGCAAGAGAAAACATCCAGTGGAACTCTCATTTCTCTCCCAATGACTAATTCGTATGGAGAGAATCCAGTTGAGCTGGTGCATGGTGTCTTGCGGTAAGCCATTAGGATTCGTGGTACGCAGTTACGATGTGCTTTGTCAAGATATGTGCGTATAGATTGGGCTCATGTTCTGTTGAATCTCTCATACGTAGAGTTGGTTTCTGGATGGTAACTTGATGTATGGAAGCGTTTAATATTCATTTTCTTGCAGAGGTCCGATATGATATGCAACAGGAAGTTCTGATCACGGTCAGATACTAGAGCTGTAGGAGCTCCATAAATGCAAATTATTTCCTTGTAAAAATATCAGCTATTTCAGCTGCTTCTTGCGATCGTAATGGAAATGCTTCCGCAAGCCTGCTGAAACTATCCACACACAACAAGATATACTGGTATTTTTCTTTGGTTACTGTTAATGGACCAATAATATACATATGCCAGCCTTCAAATACTTCAAATGATGGAATAGAGTGTAGGGGTGCCTTTGTAGAGTGAGAAGGCTGTTTGGCTTGTTGGCATTTCTCACAGGTTTTAACATAGTCTTTTATCTGTGCATACATTTTTGGCCAATAGCACCTTGACTTTATTGTTGCCTAAGTTCTGTCAAAGCCTTGATGTCCTCCTCCAGTTACGGAATCATGACAGTTAAGGAGAATTTCATGGCGTAATCCTGTAGGAATGGCCTCTATAAGAAATTGGATGTTCCCTACCATGGTCGTCTTTTTGACTGAGAATGTAAGATATGGCTTGTCCAGAAGCATCTGTTGAGAGAATGAAAGGTTTGTCCGTATTTGGGTAAGCTAAGACAGGTGTTGAAGTCAGAACTGTTTTCAGTTTCTTAAAAGCTGATTCACATTTATCAGTCCACTGAAATTGTACATCCTTTTTAAGAAAGCTGTTCAAGGATGCACATATATTACTATAGTTTTTCACAAACCGTATGTAGTAATTGCATAAATCCAGGAAACGTCTGAGATCTCATGCATTTTTCGGTCTGGAAAGTCTGATACTATATTGGTCTTATCCAAGTCCACTTCTACTCCATCTTTGGAAATAACGTGTCTCAAATAATTGACTCTTTTCATTTCAAACCAACATTTTATGGTTTCAATTTAAGATTGGCTTTCCGCAGTCTATCAAATACTTTTTGCGAATGAGAGAAATGTTCCTCTAAAGTGCGACTATACACCAGCACATCATCAATGTAGCACAGAACATATTTATAAGCTAAACCCTGCAATAGTTTTGTCATGGTAAGCTGGAAACTCATTGGTGAATTGGACAATCCAAATGGAAGCTTTTTGAATGCATAACAACCATCGGATATAACAAATGTACTTTTATCTCTAGTCTCTGGATCAAGCTTGATTTGCCAGAAGCCGGAAAACATGTCAAGCACTAACAAATATACCGCGGAAGATTGGACTATGTTATCCATCATATCATCAAAACGTGGAAGAGGAAATACTTCTGGTTTTGTAAGCTTGTTTAGTTTCCTGTAGTCAACAGCGAATCTGTATTCTCCCGATTTCTTCTTCACAAGAACCACTGGACTTTGCCATGTGGAAGTAGATGGTTCAGTGATATCGTACTTTAACATACCTTTAACTTGTCTGTCAATTTCTGCTTTTTGGATGGGGTTGGTTCTGTATAACCTTTGCCTAACAGGTTTCTCATTGCCAGTGCCAATTTTATGTTGGTAGATATCTGTACATCCTAATTCTGACAAGTCCACGCCAAACACATTTCTATTTCTCCCAATTAATTCTTGGAAATACAATTTTTTGTCCTAAGTCAAATAAGAGTCTGACAAATCAAAGCCAAGGTCTTGTGCAATTTTTACGAATTTATTCCTTTCAGAATTGTCAGCTGTGTGTGTGTATTTCACACAACAAGGCTCTTCTGGTGATATGTTAGGTTCATAATCAGGCTGTGTAATGTCATCAGTTTCAAAAAAATTCACAGTTGCTACTGTTTGGCCAGACCTTAAAATTATATCTTTATTTGTGGGGTTTAGCAAACAAAATTGTCCTTTGCCTCCTTATATAAATACCATAGCACCTTAAATAACTAAATTTGGCCCTATAATATCAGACTTCCTTCTCCTTTCAGATATTGCCCTTTCATATCGCAAAACCTTTTCCTGAGACAGGTGACATGTGATGGCTATGGTTTATTTAATAAATGCTTCAAGACAAGAAAAGGAGAACGCCACATTGCTTCTTGGTTTAAATAAACATAATTCTTCACTAATGTTAACATATTTCTTAAATTTTGTTTTATTCAGCATGTTACCATACGATTATTGTACAAGTAGGCGAAAATGACGCCGATAGAGATCTGAAATTAAACGAGTTTGAAGTCAAATACATGTCCCTCATCAACCAGTTGCTAGTCTCGGTAGACAAGGTCGTTATATCTGGCCTTATTCCACGACGTGACGTGGATATAACGCAATATGATGACATTCTCATAAATATTTGCAGATCTTTAAGCCTACCATACGTATGAAACCACGACAGCTAAAAGCTAACGTCGAGTCAGCTACCATCTACTTTCTTTCACTCTGACCTGATCCACCTGAAAGACGCAGGCACAGCAAACCTATTGAAAAATGAACATAGTGTTACTCCTGTACTGAAAACAAGACCTACGAACGTAAGTACTACCCAACTGCGCAATACCAACATAAACAAAAGAAAAGCCCCAGACTTGCAATGCAAGCTTGTAATGGGTGGGAACAGAAACATCAATATAATACACAGTAAATGGCATGGTCGTCGAGGCAGACTCGAATATTATGCAAGGCTTTGTTAAAGTGACCCTTCGATCATACAACAGTACGCGCATTACAGACATGGTGTACCTAACTATAAAATATAACCATTAGGTATGTTAATCTAGGTACAGTGATTATAATGCATATACGTCAATCAATAATAAGTATCATGTTTTTGGAGATATTTGTTCCGACTTTCTCTCTGTTATGAGGTCTCACCCTTGGACTCGGGAATAACTAACAAATCAGTCCGATAATCAACTCCACAAAGCTGTGTTGATACTGATGGATGATGTTGTGGGTCTGATGTCACTTCTGTTCATTAAAATATGCAATTTTGCTGCATGCAAATCATTCTAGAACAAACCCGCGTACACTTTAGCCACATACCGGTAATTGGTAACAGCGATATCAAGCGCGAAATTCAAAATGGCTACAGGACAGATGGTTTTCCTATTCCAGGTTGATTTAGAAGCCACGAAACATATGATTTGCCCAGGAAATATAATCTACATGTCACCAAAATAACCCTTTAGCCGACAGTAGCTGCACAGCCACGTTAAGTGTATACAATATACATCGATGTGTGCAGCCAAATTTGAATGCAGATAATTGCAGCTTTTAATGAATAGGTGATATCAGCCGCTCACCCGAAAATCAGTATCATTACGGGTGAAGGGCTGATTTAAGTTGTTTTTCATTGAGCTCTGTTGCCTACGAGTTGCACATATAGGATAGTGATCACTAATAGGGAAACATGGTACTTTTATCTCGTAGAGATTTGTAGGATGGGTAGTATAGATATGGTCAATCAGAGTAGAATTACAGGTTGTTACTCTTGTTGGAGCATATATTACCCGTGTAAGGTCGTATAGTTGTATCATATGTAGCCATTTAGTGTTAGTATCAGAGAGGACGCCAATATTAAAGTCTCTCATGATAATTACTTCATTGTTGGAAGATAAAGCAGCCAACTCACGTTCAAATTGGTCAGTCCATGAGAGGGAGTTTGGTGGTCGGTATGCTGAGCAGATATAGATTGACTAATGAGGAGACTTAACTCGATCCATATTGATTCTACAGTAGAATTTTCAAAAATCTGTTCTTCTCTTGTACGTTAAATAATTTGAAACGTACATAACTATCCCTCCTCTCATGCCTTGTGGTCGATCTCGACTTTCAATAGAAAAGTTGCTAATAAAGATAGCAAAGTCGGGTACATTACAATCTAGAAACGTTTCGCATAGTCCAATTACCACAAGGTTGGATTCATTTTGTATCTTAAGTCTTAGTTCATCGATCTTTGGTAAAACGTTTCTTACATTGATATTGATAAGTTACAAACCTTTCTTTTTCAGACCAAAGGATGTGCAGTTTACATTTTTCTCAGTCGTTGTAGGAATGAAGACAGATTTATTAGTTATTCTCGAGTCCAAGGGAGAGACCTCATAACCTTAGCATGTACAATTAGAATTAGTACTTTGGACAAAGAGACAGTCGGAACAAATATTTCCAAAAGCATGATACTTTTTATTGATTGAGGTATATGTATTATAATCATTGTACCCAGCTGGACATACCTAATATTTATAATTATAGTTAGGTACGCCACGTCTGTCATGTGCGTACTGCTGTATGATCGAAGTGTCACTTTTCCAAGGCCTTGTATAACGTTCGAGTCTGCCTCGATAACCATGCCATGTACTCTGTTTATTATATTGATGTTCCTGTTCCCACCCATTACATGCTTCCATTGCAAGTCTGAGGCTTTTCTGTTGCCTATGTTGGTATTGCACAGTTGGGTAGTACTTATGTTCGTAGGATTTTGTTTCGAGTACAGGATTAACACTACGTATATTTTTCAACAGGTTTGTTCTGCCCGCATCTTTCAGGTGGATCAGGTTAGAGAGAAAAAGTAGATGGTAGCTGACCCAACGCTAGCAAATATCTGTCTTGTATGAGGCACCATAGCGGACAAAAGCTCGTCCAATCAGAACGTTGCCGTTAAAAGTTTAAGTTTCACGTGTTGTATGAAAAATGCTTGCCCTTCAAGTTCCATTTTCTAGGTCGAGATTTTAGATTGTAGCTGTTTAATTCAACAGTAGTGGTTGAAAGCTATATTTTCTATGTTGAGGTTTCATTTCGTTTGAATTACACGGCAGTGGTTGAAATTTCAATTTCATACGTTGAGATTTCCTAATTTTCCTATTGGTCAAAGAGTTTATGTTGAAGTTCCATTTCATATGTAGAAGTATTTAGATTTCATCTGTTGAATTACACGGCACTGGGTGAAAATTCAATGTTCAATGTCGAGTTATTAGATTGTATTTTCCAAATTACACGGCAGTTGCTGCAATTTTATTGTAACATGTCTCAAGTTTCAATTAAACATGTTGAATCACATTGCTAAATGTTCCATTTTGTATGTTGAGTTTCCAGATTGTACCTGTTGACTTACACAGCGGTAGTTGGACATTTTATTGTGCTCGTCAGAATTGCTATTTATATATGGTGAAATGATGTGTTGTTGTTAAAAGTAACATTATACAATGTCCACTCTTACATCATTTGTGTATTCAATTATGAAGCATCATTATATATTTCATGCATTTACAGTTTAAAAGTTACCATTCACAGGTCGAGAATTACTATGAATGTCTTCTCTAGAGGTCGCTCTCGTGAACATACCACTTTATTTTTAAACAAGGAGGCTGCTTCTCGTTGCTGTGAAAATTCAACAGATGAAATCTAAATACTCACCATATGAAATGGAACTTTCATGACAGTTCATCGTGCGAATTAGGGATCCTCGACATATGATATTGGAATTTCAACCACCGTTGTGTAATTCAAAATATACACCGTAAAATGTCGACATAGGAAATAGAACTTTAAACCACCACTGAATAATTCAACATATATCTAAAATCTCGATCTAGAAAATGGAACATGAAGGACATGCAATTTGATCCAACATGTGATACTGGATTTCTCGACATATGGTATCAAAATTTCAACTGCATCTTTCTCATTGGACCAGCTTTTGTCCGCTACAGCGCCTCGTAGTCATGGTTTGATACACATGGTAGGTTTAAGGATTTGCAAATATTTTTGAGCCCGTTATCATAATGCATTATTATCCACGTCACATCTTGGAATAAGGTCAGATATAACGACCTCGTCTACCTGGACTAGCAACTGGTTTATGAGGGACATGTATTTGACTTCAAACAGGTTTAATTCCTGATCTCCATCTTCCTTTTCACCTACTTGTACAATAATCATATGGTAATTATTTAGGTCAAGTTTGTTCAGTTCTCTTTCGAGACTGTCGATGGTGGCAACAGGGTATGACTTCACATGCACTTCATGTGAAAGTGCTTTGGTGTCGATACCTTTCAGAACAAAGATCCTGTAATCGGCGTCTTTGCTGGTTTTGTAAGATAATGACCAATTTTTAACTTGTTGAGGATGTTCACATCTTTCTTTAGCTCGTGTTGGTTTATTAGTTCTTGATCGACTTCTGTCGGTCCGACTAGTGGTTCTTTCATTACCCGACTTGGGCTATTCTGCGTTAAGTTTTATCAATTTGATTACATTTTGTGTTTTGTTCAACAATACAGCCGTTTTCTTGTTTCAAGTTTGGCTACTAGTGTTTGCCATTTGATTTACTCAAGTAAAATTTACTTTTCTTTAATGGCATCAATTTAAATAAAATGGCACATTATCTATTGTGCCAACATGCTGTTAAATGCCAATGTTCATTCATTGTAAAGAGACCATTGTACCTGTACACAAGGTTCGAGACCATTGTACCTGTACACAAGGTTCATAAAATTTAGTTGATACAACACTCGTTTCAAGTATGCATTAATAAAGGGAGAGTAATTAGGCCAACAAAATGGATAATTTTTAATTTTTTTTATTACTAGATTTTTTCTTTTTTCTTCAAGTGACTTTTAACAATTTATATCTTACACAACCAGTTAAATCATGAAATTTACACAATATAAAAAACAACTGTATGCTCAAGCATTACCAAACATACACAAATATCATCACTAGTAAAACTTGTCAAAATACAAACAAATACATCACAGGCAATTTGGAAAATGTCTCTCTCTCTCTCAAAGTTCATACTTCATAAAACCAGTATTCATCATTGTTCCTCGACAATTCTGTAGCTCATCTAACATATTGTCAACTAGTGATGTTAACGTGCCAAAGTTGCATCAAAATGTTGCCCCTATAATCTGACCATTTCAATGTTTGCTCAAAAAATTGCACCACAAGAATATACATTGCCAAGCACACTTTCCCTTGCTGCCCAGCCAACTACCATTAGTTGTATCATAATCTTGCAACTGAAATGAACAAATGTTGAAGAAACATCTTGAAACATTTAGATTGAAGTTTCAGCAGGATGAAAATGTAGTTACATCACGGTCAACAGCCCCTTGATGAACATGCACACGATTTCCTCCTTTATCCACATGCCATGAAAAAAATGAAAACCAGGTTCATTTTTACGATTAAATTTAAGAGCAAAACGAGATTTAACAAACTTGAGCCGAGATCATGATTATTACTGCATGAACTGGGACATTTTATAATATTCTAATGTAGTTCTCTACATGTAAAATTGCATTCAAAGAACATTTATGATAATTTTAATCACTACTTGGATCTTTATTGTACCACTCTACAACAATAGAGTCCCGAATGTACTCTAAATCAGATGGCAAGACATTATCAACTATTTGCACTGGCTTTATTCATCACTATGCCAAATCTGATGGCACAATATAAACGAACTAGTTACACTTTACTGGCTTCATGCATCTATGTGATGCCTTGGGTCCAGTCTACAGGGCCCTTCTAAATCACAATTCATCAAGATATTTTTATATCAAAAATGGCACTTATCCACTTGTTTTTAACACTGGATCAACAAGTTCTTCTTACAAGTACTGATGTGTGTCACTTGGCCACCTAATGAAAATAAAAAAATAAAGTTTTCCGACCTCAACACTAAATGCATGTACGATTGATGTGGAAAATCGACGGGTAGTATGTTAAAGAGTCCATATCACGTGCTGCCAATCAAATGAATCCTGCGAGAATATTGAAGCAGATCACGTGGAACTGTCCATTCCTTTAGCACCAGTGAAAACTTTTCCAGCCTCTGGTTTCCCATGGAAGACAAAGGTCAAGTGAACATCAGCTATCCTGAAGGTAAGTCTTAAGACTGCACACAATGTGATGTCCTTGTGACCTTCTGAACACTATCAACGAGATCTTTCAAAAATGACCACAGTTAACAGCTATGTATTAAGGTCCCTTTTCCTTTATATATGGGTTAATTGTTGTTGTCCACAACAGATGCTGTTGTCGTGTTGGTGTGTGAAAATTGTAGGACTGCCCTACCAGTCAGGCGGCACTGAGCTAGTTCTTCGAACACATGACTGGCATCCTCTACTTTATGGACTGAGTAAACGGGCAACTCCAGCTGAAAAAGAGATTCATCATTTAAAGACAAGAAAAACAAATGAAATGCAAGGCATCAACAAGATGTTAAGGGATGGAGTACTTAAATTATTGCCCTGTATTATTGTGGCATTCATCATTTCATTTTTAAATTTTTTAAAAAGTAATACAGGCTTTTAAAATGTAATATTGATGACAATTTCAATGGTTTGGGAAGGGTTGGTTTTTTTTTATGAACGCGTTATCCAACCCATACAAACATGCTTGCTAATTTGTAGAAAATAAAATACAGAACTCCATTTCACAGAAATCTCCTTCACAAAATTCAAGACAAAAAATTTAAGCACAACTGTCACTTTTTCACCTTTATACATTCTATGGTAATGCTTGGTGCAATGTTCTAAATACTGAAAACAAGTGTACTTTTAAAATTTGATCCTTTTAGGAGTTGAATGCATACTTTGCCCACTCGACATTAAAACCGTATTGTGCATGGATGTTTGGAAATCCTCAGCAACTCTCTAAGCAGCTACTACTTATTCTTAGGATCCTACCCATAAGACTATAAAACTGACAAGACATTGCGACAATTTGCCCAGATCACTTACTTTGCCATCAGCCAATGCGTCGACCAGCTGCCGTAACTGATACAGCGTTCCTTTTGGGATTCCGACAATACTTTGCTGCTTTGCTGCAAGAGCATTCAAGTTTATTGAAACATCTGACATCGTGTTGCCGCCAACTAAAATTAAGCCCTCCTGGAAAACAAGGAAAACGAATTATACAAGTTATATTAAAAAATCCAACATAATAAGAAACATCCACACAAGTCCTTATTAACGAGTAATTATACTTCTTAGAATACATCGGCAGTTGGATCACAGCCTCGCTTCACCAACTGCCCATTCAGAATATTAGGCATTAGACGAGCTATTGTAAAAAGAATATGACCTCAAGTTAGATCGTACATTTCCCCAACAGATTATCTCACTTCAGTTCTTAAAATGGTCATACAAGAGCAATTTGTTATGATGGTTTTTCATCTCTTGATTAAACAGAATTTGGCAGATGCTTTAAGTGGTTCGGCATCATTAGCAACACTACTTGTACATTCTGAAAAACAATTCCAATCGCCTTAATTGGCTTGTTTTTGCAGTCTAAGTTTTGCAACTGCCGTGAACATTTCAAGTTCATTTTTGACTTGGTTTCCCAGACAACTAATTTCTATCACACAAATGGATGTGCATGTTGGCCAGCATTTTCGGTGGATGAAGAACCCAGAAAAGCCCCAGAAAGAAAGAACAAAGACATCAAACAGATTTCTTAAAGCCAAAAAAGGACTGAACACGAGCAATCAACTCTTTAGAATTAAAAACATTCAGTAAAAATGAACACCTACCCTATTTAATACTCTCAAAGACCTCTGCATTGTTCTTGGTGAGCTAACAAAGTCGATGACGATGTCGACTCCTCCTCTGCATGCATCTAGTGTCCTCTCTATGATGTACTGCTCATGATCCTCTTCACACCAATGAATAATATCGAAGCAGTCATGCTCTTGGGCAGTCAGGAGTTTGTCTATACTGTTGTCTGCTACAAAGAGGCGCACTGCACTGTTGTTATGACCCATCAAGTATTGGGCAAGTCTGATTGACCATAAACCCAAGCCACCAGCGCCAACAATAAGAACGTTCACACAGGCTGTAAAAATTTGTGAAATAAAAGTTTTAAATACCAACAAAATATCCTCTGAATCATTTAATAGCACTTTCTTGCACTAATGATTTATTTATTTTTCAAACTGTACCAAAAGGACGAATTTCCAAATGTAAAATCTCAGCTATTCACCTACAACAAGATTAGTTAAAACGCAAAAATATCAGTATGCATTTTGTATGAAAATCGATTTTTGCCATATAATTTCCATTAAATATAAAATTATAAATGAAAGCCAAACAAACACATTCAATAATGCATTAACAACATTTAAATAGTTTCTCAAGAAAAATGTGAGCAAAGAGAACGAAAATGCATAAATTTCAAGCTATGCAAAATTGTAAACAATGGCTGTATAATTGCAGTACTGTGATCATTGAAGATGATACATACGTTTTACTTCTAACAATTTTTCCACGTGTGGTTTGGCCTTTAGTACTGCACTGTACGCCTGCAGAGCACCACCGGGCAACATGGCTGCCACAGCAAGACTGACATTTTGAGGTAACTGTAGGACATGTTCCACTTTGCTAACTGGAATAAATTCAGTGTATCTCTCGTCGTTCTGTTCCTCGTCTGGATAAAGTATTACTCTGTCACCCAGGTTGATGTTGCAGTTTGGAAGAGTATTGCATACACTGTGGATTGTTCCAGATACTTCAAAACCTTTGAAGAAAAAAGGGCATAAATATGTTAACATTTGTGGCTGAACAGAAAATCTGTGGACCTGATATTGCACTTTGCATCACAAGTTATGTATAAACTGTTATATGCAATTATCCACATCTGTCTAGTAGCCTTGGTTACTCGATGGTAGATGCAACCAACTTCTAGCTGAAATGGTGTAGGTTAGAATCCTACCATTTGACCAATCAGTAGCCATCATGGCATGGCCTTGTTGAAGACCATTGTCATACTTTTAGAAAAAGATCGCATGCAATCGGAAAGTTATAAAACTGTCTTTTTTTTTTTAAATAGCACATTCTCTCACAAGGTTTTGCCGCTTCTTCAAAAGATTTTACCAATCTATGTTAATTACAAGATACAGGCATAATATATTAATGATGAAAACGTTTCTTCAGTTTTCATTTTAGTATTGGATAATATACAATTTTTTTTAAAGAAGTGGCACATCTATCAACAATTTTAAATAATCGAGACCAACATTACTTTAACAATGGACTAAAGCCAGAATCAATTAAACCCAACAAACATTACTGGAAATGCACACTCAAAAAATGCAGAAGACAAAGGCTTCAAGGAGTGTATAGTAAATTGTTTGGGTGGAGTGTAAAGGGTGGGAAGTTCGGACTAGTTGAAAGATGTGCACACCTGGAAAAAGAGAAGTATCTCTGATACCTGGGAGTCGGGGTCGACAACCACTTTTGCGCAGCTGACCCTCAGAGTAACAAACTCCTGCATACTCGACCTGGAAATAAAATAGTATGCATCAGTTACAAAGTACTAATTGTAGCCACATTCCCCAAATAACTGAACAACATGAACCTTTCTGCTGCTTCATTTAGTTTATTATTTACAACAAATTATTTTTCAGTTTCAAATTTGTGATGTTCCATGGTGTTGATGGTTTGCGAACACAGTACGCTTGCCAAAAGGACCCATATTTGCCATCTTTAATTTGCTGCAATGCATGCCAGTAGTCCACAATCCCAACTTTTTTCTTTTACTTCCTTTATTACTTCTTAAAACGTCTTGAAACCGATTTTGTTTCTACACAATATTCAAGGAACAGTGACAGATGATTCAATATTTTAGTGTGGAGGCCGTCATTTTCAACACTCAACTAGCTACAAGAATGCCAGCAAGAAAACTCTGCCCTTCGAGGTGAAGTATTTTGACACCAACTTGATGAAAATACACAATTATCTGTCACCAAATAAAATTGCGCGTTCTTTTACTTAGGGAATAGTCTTTATACATCTACCCAAAAATAGAGATTATCCATTATATTTCATCTTCACAATTAACAGGTTTTGTTTTTACAAATCTTCAGTTATTGTAACAAGATGCTTTCAAGAACCAACACCTTCTTGTTAGAAAGTATGATTTTAGTTCACCATTACATAAAAATTATTTTCAAAAATCGTTAACCCTTTTAATGGCAATAAACTGTACATGCAAGAACTGTTCTCACCTTGATCACTACTCCTCCTTTCGGAACGTCTGGCTCCATTACAGACGAGCTACACTCCATGCAGGGAATTAGGTTCTCGGACAGTCCCTTGTGAACTTTCACCTCCTCGTTTTTGTTGATTTGGTCCAACATCTTGCGGTCAATTAACTGAAACGCAATTTAAGTTTTAAATTTCCTACATATATGTACGTGTGTGTGTGAAATAAAGTTTCATTTTTAACGAGTTTGTTTAGTCGTAAGCCAATCATGATGCCCACCAAGACCCACTAAATATACAACTACGTCGGGCAATTCTGCGCAACGATACGTCATTTCTGTCAACATTGGATCACGCGTTATTTTGGGTAAAAAATCCATTTTGTATCAAGAAGGAGCTACAAGAAATGTGGTCTTCATAAAATGTACAAAATTACCCCAAATTTCGACTCGTAATGCGTATGAAATTGTTAAGTTCTAAATGCCAACCATGAAGACCCGACCAATTAACCATCTTGAATCTGTAGCCCAGAAAATCCACTTTCTGTTCATCTTTTAGAATCGTGCAAATACATTCAAGATGGAAATGTTTACCTTAACAAATTCTTCATCTTAATAAAGTTTCCAATTTTGCACTTAGTTATCCAACACTTACAAAAATCGTCTGCAAACCCAACCTGTCAACTTGCCGCTAGAATGGAGTTCTCAATAAATTCCCAGGCGTATAGTCCATTTCTAAATTCGTTTGTATTTTTCCCTCATAAACAAGACGTTGTAAACATTACATTCTATTCGTTTCTCTTCCACATAATATCTCGCTATCTCTCTCTCTTTTTTTTTCTTTTTTACAAGATCGGTTTAGTTTGCTTAACATTTCTAGACATTTACTGGCATTGTTACGTTGAATACTAGCAATAAACCTGACCTACTTATTACTCAAATGAAGTGCCGACAGAAACTGTCCCAAGTAACTTGTACCATTTCTAAGGACCGATGGATCAAGATTCGAGAACAGGCCGACATCGCGGTCACAAAAACACTGGGGTGGTATCCTGTGCACCAATAATTTATATTATTTAACAGAATAATCTGGCGACAATAGCCTCTTATCAAATGGTAAGCATTGCAGTATTTACTTTCGTCAATCGGTCGAATTCGGTATGCGCTTTGCTTCAATGTTGGTGACGGGTAACTTTGGTGCGCAGAAATGCCCGACAGCACTGTATATATATATATATATATATATATATATATATATATATATTCAGATTTATTTCACCAAAAAATTAGTTACAAGCGTTAGAAAGGAAAACAAATTTACTGCCAAGCTAAAACAAATCAACTCGATAAATAGACAAGAACAGGCCCAGTAACAATGTAAAATTACTGTTACAAATTTCAATGACGTCGATTCACGCAATCAATACAAATGACTCACAAATGAAACCATTGCGCAAGCAACACTTGTAAACAAACCAATCGCTACGTTAGGCAACATGTACGCACGAACTGATCAGTACTAGATCATACAGGCTGCACGCTGTAGGCATGCGCACAAATGCCCAGTTGTATGATCAGCTGTTCTGCTGTCAAGGTCGGAAACTTAAGACGGCGCATAAAGGGACAAGAATATAGCAAAGTTATCGCAACAATGGCCGACTAAATTATGTTTCACAAAGCACAGACATGCTGTCGTTTAGAACGATAAACCGCAATATGATGCCATATCCCGATAGCTCAACAGCCAACGATTAAGAACGAAAGCGACATCGTCACAAAACAACCAGTTTTTCTCTCTACCAAAATAAAATTCCGTAACGTTTCTCTTTCCTTTAAACAACAAAAATTAATTTTTTTAAAAAATGAAAATACTTCTAGATGCAGAGGGCCTTTAAGGTATTTCGAACAGCGTTTACTTCTACAACATATCTCAAATTCTAAACAATTATGTGGCATTACAATGTGAATAGAAGCAACATATTTTGTTCCTTACCTTAATAGTAATACTTCGATTGCTATAAAATCCAATTGCACAAAACTTTTTAATGCTGTCACGTCTTTCGAATTACACTCTAACGCTGTCTCCTCGCAAATGGCAAACAGCGTCTTGACCCGTATATATATAAACTCTTTCCGAATCAGGCACCTTTCACGTGTACTGTTTAAAGTCGGTAAAGCATTGTAAACAGGCAACTCGGTCAAGGCACAGGGTTATAGCAACATTCGAAGGGGAATGTCACATCCGACAAAAATATATCGGTTGACCGAATATTTTGTAACTGTTAATTGTTGATTGTGAAAGTTATCATATGAATAAATGATATTTACATGCATATTGTTTCCATAATAAATAAAATTGTTTACAAATTTTATACGTACAGTTGTTAGGTACACATCTTACCACGCATTCAGTTATGTCGGAATCGTATGGGATTCATAACCCATTAAGGTTTCATCCACAATAACCTGATTGCGGTCTATGCATGCCTCGATCAGCTGTTAAACGGGCATGCTAAATACACATGGTATTGCATTATTACATTACTCATTCTTGGTTGTGTGAGTGTTAGTTTTAATTTTGTTTTGGTTTTGTTTTGTTTTTGTTTATTTTTTAAACGTAATTATGTTCGTTTAGAAAATATGGTAATCCTCTCTGGTGCACGATATTATAACTTTAAATTTTAGTATACTCTCCTTCAACAAAAGTCAATTAAAGTGCAGGTAAAATATAAATCTGAAGGTTGTATGGATGAATATTGAGAACGTTCTGTACAGTCGGACTGTCGGATATTTGCATATATACGTTAAGGTGTGGTATACAGTAAAAACATCTGGAATGAATATAAATTTGTTAAAAACTCGGTGTGGAAGGAAAGAAAACAGAAAACTAGGTTTAATTACTTTAGGTCTTACGATATAGGGATTAACGACATGTCGGTACCATACTAACTATATGGTACCACTTAAGAGAATATGCATTTGCGGTGCTCAATTGCTTACGATACCTTTGGACGCTTTTCCTATGCCATGGATGTGATTTGTTTATTTATTATGTAATTTATTTATTTATTAACAGCAGAGGTTTAAGGTATAAAGGGCCTAATCATTGTCCGTAATTAGGGACAGGACATTTAATGGGGGTGGGCTTTTTTAATATACCACAACATATTTGCTTTTAAATAATAATAACTTAAAGGAAATAATATGGTTCTTCATTTCATACTGTACAAAGCCAGTGAATATTTTTTTTACTATATTTGAGAGCGGGATCTCTTTCTTACAAAGTGACAACTGACCCGCTCCATCCTCCCCATTTATTTTCATAAAATTGTGTTCATTCTCTCACTCTGCATTGAATAAATGAAGAGTCGACCTTTGATTAGCCTATTAGATCATTTTTCAAGGTTTTTCACGTATGGGCTCACGCGCCAAACACGTTTGTAGCATAGAAGGGATTTCCATTGACAAAAATAGACATAGGCATGCACACGGGAGATTGCAAGATCGAATGACGTGTATTAGCTACAATTACGGGTGGAAAATTCTCTCCTGTCACGTAGGTGGTTGACTACGCTACTGAAGAGCGACAAAACGCATACTGTGGATAAACAGAAAGTTCGTAAAAGATGAAAGATCAATATCCCTCTTCAGTCTATCTAACGACAGTATAGTTTCTGAGATCAATCTACTGATCTGACTGCATCTACAAGGTCAACAAAGAAATATAGCATACATACGTATGCATTTAAATTGATCCCCCCTCTATATTTTATAAGACTTCACCTAGAGTTAGTTGGATGATAACTTCGTATATCACGTTTGCTTCATTTATGGGATGATAACTTTTTAATATTTGTTAAATTTTTTCCTTCACTACTAGATGGCTCACTGATCTCGTTTGTACCCAGAAATGCCGTAAAATAGATTTTCCCAAATATACGTATCCTTGACGTGTTTATATTGTTAGTTTATTCCCAACCCCCATTTCATATAATAATAATAATAATAGTGACTGTTTTGTTGGTTTTAAAGACACTTTAAACACATTATTTTAATATCATGCCCAAAAAATGAGCGTTACGTGCCTTTCAAAAGGTCACACCGCGGCAACCAAACCGTCCTGGCCGTGAGTCGTATAAATACGCGATCCATGGATTTCAAGTCTGTTGCTCGGCCGACTGAGTTACAGTAATAGTATTCATTAATCTTTTTCTTGTCCATTTTATGGATTTTTTAAAGCACTGGGAGAAACGTTCTTTAAAGTTAAGTTTGAAATAGGCCCTAATTTTTATTTAGAATCCTTATGACCGGAGGGGAGAGCGGAACATGAGGGTGGAGAGAAAGAGCACACAAACTCGCCTGATTTTGAGTATCCTTTTCATAATTTCCCGCAATTCGCTCTAAACACGCCTCGATTGAAATAGTTAAATTTTTCGATATTTTTTAATTTCAGAAAGAATGCGCTTTGCCCTGTAAATAATTCCTATAACATACCAATAACGACAGGCCTTTCACCCTCATTTTGACTTGGAATTTGTGAAAGTCTATCCACAGAGGGTAAGTTTCTTAACTGATTGGGATCCTTTTATCTGCATCAAACACAACAGGCAAATACATTTCGTTTTGGCAGCTTTGATACTTGCATCATCAGCAGCATCGCTACTATCGTCGTTATCGTGGTAGACATGAATGATTAGCAACTCTGGGCGTACACAAACTTCATAAATGCTATATAGTTGCAGGGTTGAACATCACATCAATACAACACTGGTTACATGATGCCGCAATTTTTTAAATAAAAATAAACATACATCTGGGTAGATTAATTGCTTACGGTTTCAGAGCCGCTTTTTGTATTTTTTTTTTTTTGAATTCACAATAATTTATTTTGTAATTTGTTTAAAAATATTATATATGTTGAAATAAAACTGCAAAAGTTTAAAACAAAGGTACTTATCCTTGGAAATAAGTATTGGTACGATTTCAAGACTATTTTTCATTCCTTCACTCCGTATTAAACAAATGAAGCGGCGAATAAAGACTAGCCAACTATATAGTTGCTTTCAGGATGTATGGTTTCACGCACCAAACACGCGTGTAGCATAACCAAATCTTTCCATGAATAAAAACAGAAAAGTGTGTGTGTGTGTGTGTGTGTGTGTGTGCAGGAGAAACTATAACAATGACTGACATTGTGTATTACCTACAGATAGGTCGGAATGTTCTCTCCGTCACGTAGGCAGTAGAGAAAAAACCCCATACAAAATACATTAGTAAGAACTTGCGACCAAACGCATACTGTATATAACACATACTGTGTATAACCCATACTATATATAACACAAACTGTGTATAACTCATACTGTGTATAAACGGGAGTTCCATACATGATGAAAGATCAAAATATCTCCTCCGTCTATCTAACGAATAAACTGAAAAATCGTCGATCTTAATGCTCTGTGCTGCTTGTTTCTTCGTCCGTCTGTCCGTTACAATACCTAACTCGAAATCTAGGATCTACGATACATCCGAAGATTGATGCTTGTTTCTCTATTTATATTTTTATAGCACGTCAACCCTTTTTCCTAAATGGACGACAATTTTTCTAAATTATATGATTGCTGTATAACTAAAGAAAATATATAATGTCTAGTTTCAGATATAGATAGATAGATAGATAGATAGATAGATATATACAAGTGTACATAAAACACATATCCCTAACAATGTGAACATTCCTGAATGAGAACACTTTATTATTATTATTATTATTATTCTGTCCCATATATTTTGTGACACATAAAACACTTTCTCGGAATAACTCTACCTCTCTTTATTATTGTGAACATTTGATGCATTGTATCAATTGCTCTTTGATCGTCTTTCATATTAGATAACACGTATCGCATTTTTAATACGACTGGAGGACAATTTTCAAATATATTTCTCTACTTCGGACTGGCTCAATGATTTGATAGCGTTGTTCCAAATCAACATGTATGGAGGTCACGTCTTATCCAAATCATTACCTATGGTGGCTGCACTAAGCTCATTTGGATTATCTCCCCTGATGTCGAAATTTCTATCATTGACACGGTAGTTTTAAATGTCTGTTCCTGGTTAAAGCATTTTATGGTGTCAAATTGTAATCAAATATCTCTCAGAGATATCTCTTAAGTTTGCCCGCCAAAATTTTAAAATACTTGGCAGATATGCGACCTTACAGATGTGAAGAGATCACTCTACGCGAAAATCCGCCCCCCCAAAAAACAAAAAAAACCCCTCAAACAAAAACAACAAAAAAAATTAAAACAAAAACAAAACAAAACAACAAACAAAAAACCATGATGATAGGTTACATCCCTGTTTTGCAAATCAGTAAGCAAGAGGCTTATTCTCTTTATACACGATATACAGGCATAACCTCAACAGTCGAAATTTCACACAAAAGAGTTATTCTCAATGTGGAATACGACCTCTTATTGCGTCAATTCTATTAAAAAATTATAAAATCCAACTTTCTGTAGAATTTATTTTTAAACCGGCATTACGGTTTTCGATAAACAACAGTAATTAAAGAAGATGAAAGACACACACACCCCATGAGTTCATATCAACTCTAAGTAGTCAGACAGTGTCGTCACTGTCGATTTGATTGACCCCAATGGAGAAAGTTGAGCAAACCTCATGTATCTTTTAGCCAATGCAGATGACAGAGAACCAGTCTGGGTTGACTTTCATTCCACTCTGGTAAACTAGTCAAATATGGTTTCACTTTCCCGCTGCAGCATATCCTATACTATTATCGGCATGCAAACAATACAGTGTTATCGGCTGCACACTTGTACAGTATTAACTGTTTGACAGTTACACAGTATTGCCTGTTTGGCAAAGTACAATACATAATTTCTAAATATAGTCAACTCCCAAGAACAGATCCTTGCAGAACTTTAAGTGATCAGTCGCTCTGAAAGGTACCAAGTTTCAACTGGTTTTTTTTTCTTTGCCAGCGTTACGGGATTTTTAAAAATTAGATTATATGCCTTACTTACCTGTTCCATATGCTTCCCTTTTTCCAACCAAACGTTCAAGAGACAAACAATAAAATGTCATGGGTAGATCCATTAGGATTGCCATATCACATTTGTTTTCATCTATAGCGCAACGCCAGTCTTCAAAGAGAGGTAGTTGAGTAGTGTGACACCTGTAGCTTCTTCAATAAGCAGATGAATCCGAATGGACGATTCTTATAATTGCTCACTCAACTGAGATGCAATTTCTTTTTTATATTTGTTTCAATTTACAGTGAGAATGCATACAGGTCTCTACTTTATAGATAGGGTCATCTTTATTGTATATAGGAATGAACTGTGCTTCCTTGCGACGTTAGGAAAAAACTAATCAGAGACAATATTGCTGACAAGTTTGGATACGTGTCAAGACATTGTAAGTTTCGATACGTGTCAAAAAATTGCAAGTTTGGATACGTGTCAAGACAATGCAAGTTTGGATACGTGTCAAAACATTACAAGTTTGGATGCATGTCAAGACATTAAAAGTTTGGATACGTGTCAAAACATTGCAAGTTTGGATATGTGTCAAGACATTGCATGTTTGGATACGTGTCAAGACAATGCAAGTTTGGATACGTGTCAAAACATTGCAAGTTTGGTTACGTGTCAAGACACTACATACGTGTCAAAACATTGCAAGTTTGGATATGTGTCAAGACATTGCATGTTTGGATACGTGTCAAGACAATGCAAGTTTGGATACGTGTCAAGACAATACATACGTGTCAAGACAATGCAAGTTTGGATACGTGTCAAAACATTGCAAGTTTGGTTACGTGTCAAGACACTACATACGTGTCAAAACATTGCAAGTTTGGATATGTGTCAAGACATTGCATGTTTGGATACGTGTCAAGACAATGCAAGTTTGGATACGTGTCAAGACAATACATACGTGTCAAGACAATGCAAGTTTGGATACGTGTCAAAACATTGCAAGTTTGGTTACGTGTCAAGACACTACATACGTGTCAAAACATTGCAAGTTTGGATATGTGTCAAGACATTGCATGTTTGGATACGTGTCAAGACAATGCAAGGTTGGATACGTGTCAAGACAATACATACGTGTCAAGACAATGCAAGTTTGGATATGTGACCAAATTCTACAGGGATATTGTTAAGTGAAGTCTTGTTTTCATTTCTACACGTAGAATTTGATAGATTTTCTTACTGATTTTACGGATATATTATTCAATGAGAATTCCAGTAGATATTGGTTGTTTGCATTATTTGCTTCCATGCTAGGGGTGTGGGCATCCTGGTCGACCCTGAAGTGTTATTATTTATGTGTTTCTTTATTTGGGTTGGGGGCTTGTAAACAAGTAGGTGACAGGTATATGGGACAGAACTATAAATAGGGGCCTTAGGGACAGAGTCTTCTTATTCTAGTATAAACGTTTCCAGGCATAATTTTGATTATGCATCTGCAATGAAAACTTAATCTAGGAAACATCAGCCTCCCCCCCCCCCCGCCTCTTCTGGGCACATTTAAATTCAGATAGCTCTTGCCTATATCTTTTGCTACGCTTACAAAGTAATCATTGAAACTGGAGCATACATACTTTGGTCCAGATACCGATTTGCCATGTTCCGTTAATACAGTTGTATAAGCAAACAATTATGTGGACTTTGTGCCACTGGAACATTTTTCTTGAAAGTACATTTTGATAATCCTCCTGTTTAGTATTGTTAATTTTATATCTTTTATTTATGTAAATGTTCCAGTTTGTATTATTTCTTTATGAAAAGGACAAACAAACAATTTAAAATCAGTCTATTCTTAAAATAGTTTTATGCAATGAACTATTTATATAACGGGGAATGTCTTTCTTCGCTTTACCAGAACATGTTCCTCGATGATACCAGAGTGCAACATCTCACAGGTGTAGGCCAGATGAAAAGAAGCCCTATTTATATTAGTGATGTAAGGTGTTCATTATAATACGAACAGCTGCTAGCTTCTGATTTTTATTTTGCAATTTTTATTGGGGTTTACTTCATCCCGAAAAAAGCGGAAACCAAATTATGACAGTCACTCAAACTACGCAAAAATTTTACTGTTTTAAAAACAGTTTGAGACTTTTCGTAAGTATATCATTATTAAATGAAGGTTGGTCCAATGCTAAGCTTACTTAAATAAAACATCTCATAGAGTGTTTGCAAGAGTTAACATTTGTAAAAATTAGTAGATTATAATTAAAATCACCAATTACTATTATTTGGTCACAATTCAAGACACATTTGCCTCATGCTGCCCTTGGATCCTCCTCAAAAATGGGGCCTATCATAGATGGCGGTCTATGCAGACCAAACATTTCCTACTTCCTGCCGTTGACATTCAGGTCCATAGAAATACTCTCGACGTGTATGCATCCCATTTCTGGCGTTCGTCTGACGGAAAGATTCAATCGGATGAACGTTACCAGTCATTTACCCTGACAGTTTATCTCATTTCAAAATGGCCTAAAGCACGGAAACGTAAACAGATGATCAATGGAAAAAAAAGTTGAGTTTAGTCTCAGCAACACAAAATGCCAACAGTCCTATCAGCAAAATGAGAGCGTAGTTCTACACATTGATACCGAAGTCCGTTTGTATTCAGATACACAATAATAATTTCTTTCCGATTGGCTGCTTTAACGCTCTCTCGGCTCGGTAAAGAACACTCGGTACTAATTACGTGGAAAAAAGGGAAGCAGCCTGGAAATGGGTGAACCTAAAATAGAGTATATATGGGTTTGGCTGACCAGGATTGGTTAATACAAAGAATCTTTTGAGAGCTTATCCTATTTGTAACTGTCAAAAATAGAGACATTGTTTTATTGATGGAATTCCAGTCCTTTAACAGTCTTGATTTGGAACATACATTACTAAAGTTAGCACATGACTCTTTGGTGCGGAATTGAAAGCACATGGTTCAAACACGTGCAGGTCCAGAAAATGCCACGGCTAATATCCTTTCCTCCACGCAGAAGCTGACATCCAGATATCTACTGATAAATATAGGTTTAATCATGATCACTCAGAAATTTTAAGTTATTGAATTTTTAATATCATGGTGTTTGCACAGGTTTACTACGGGAACCGAATTAATACAGCGAGTCCTAAAACTTTTACATGCATTCTCAGGAGAGAGAATTTGTGGAAGTATTGAGTTTTCGTTGTTGTGGTTATCTCCCCTGGATGAGAGAGAGAGAGAGAGAGAGAGAGGGGTTGGGGGTTGGCGTGGTTAAAGCGGTATCATTAGAAAATGGAACAAAAGTAAAGATATTAAAACTTTCTACCTAGCTAGTTGAATGAATCAAGGGCTGTATATAGAGAAGTTTAACTTGTATTTATGCCATTACACTTAATGACTCTGTGAAACTTTGCCACGGGACGCTTTCAAATGGTACACGAGTTCTTGACCGAGAACGAGATGCTCATGTGACGTGATTTGTGCTTGCGCCGATTGAGAGGTCAGTTGATATCAGTCATATCCATGTCATAAACGTGGGTAGCAGCCAATCACATATCGACCAAATGCTGTTTAATCTTCTGATGTAACATCTGTGTGGTAAAATTCCTAAAAAGTGCTTATTTGATGTAGGTTAATGGCATCTCTTTCACATAACTTTGTCCTCACATTACACGCTCATGCAAACAAGTCTACCCTCAAAAATGAACACTAGACGCCCATGTCAGAGATAATCATCTGGGGCAGCAGACTTTAACCTAGATCAGAACCAAACAAAATGCTATTATCATACTAAATGACAATGGTTCCAATGTCCGATTCCAGTGTAGACTCATTAGGGAAGTTTTCCGGCAAGGATGGTCTGGCACCTTTTTAGCCCGGAAAAAATTACAAGAGGGCACTTGAAATTCCCGACACCACCAAATTAGTTTACTGGGCGCGCACTCACTTGGATTGTTTACACTGCAGTTCTTGGTGGTGATACATGTACTTGTATTTTGTGCGATTCTTAGCTTATTTTACTTACATATTACCCGAGCTATGGCTTCTAAGAAAGATGCAAGTGTCATTGGTGGTGTCAAGCTTAAACACCAGTCAATAACGACACAAGATAAAGTAGAACTGTTGAACAAACTGGACCGTGGTGTTTCCTTGCGAAAGCTGTTGGACACATACGGTAGGGGACCGTCCATTTAAAACGAACGAATGGAGGGGGTAGATTAACCCAAAATGCATACGCTTGCGTGTGTGTGTGTGGTCCTACTGATAATGTACGTACGCATAGGAAACTGGTGTGTGTGTGTGTGTGTGTGTGTGTGAAACCTCGACAATTGTCTAATACATAACCTGTTCGACTTGGTTCAGTTGGCGTTAGAATTTTAGCGGACACTAGATAAACTTTGTAAAGTTACACAGCTTATTTCTTTGATGTAGCCAGACATTCAACGTCGGTGGGCTATCTGTTTTATTGAACACGTTAATATTAGTAATCCCTGACCGTTTCTGCGTGGATTAAATATAGGCCTTTCTATTGAATTCTGGGCATGCAGTGGGGGATGGGGTAGTCAAGCCTACGTACGCAGGTTGGGTGTGTAAAAAGTACACATGTGTATTGGGAGGGGGGAGGGGTCAAGCTTTGCCAGATGTTTGCGTACGTATTAAATGGATGGCCCCTATTGGTTCATCAACTGTTTACGATAGAAAGAAGCAGAAGGAAAAATATTGAAATTCTATTCAGACAGTGATTCCAAGAAGCGAATGAACATATGAAAAACTATGAAAGATATTAAGAGTACTGAGCATGACCGAGTGATGATGGAATCGTTTCGACAACGACGGAGTGGACTTGTCTGGCAGAATGATAATGGACCACTCTCAGTTGTTTCATAGAGAACTTAAAGTAGAACATAATTATAGTGAAGGATGCCTTGAAAGGTTCAAGAAGCGTCATGAAATTTCCATGTATAAAGTGTGTGGAGAAGAATGGTCCGCAGACCACGAAGGAACTGCCGACTATGTTGACAAATTTCAGAAGCTTGTAGTTGATGAGCAGGTGTATAATGCAGATGAAACTGCATTATACTGGCGATGCGTGACCTTGGTTGGTCCGGCAAAACTGTTAATCCGGCAAGGCTTTGGAACCAATGGTGCCGGAAAATCGGTGGTTTACCTGTATCAAGATTGTTAATTCTCCAGTTTAGTATATGTGACCGGAGTCGCCGGTTACTTTCCATTTTCGCCAAAACGATTTCGAACTCTCCCACGCTAATAATTTTGTTTCGATACCCATCGAATAGAGCTTTGTAATTGTATCGAGACTGTTTTGCTACACGGGAAGTTCTGAATAAATACGTATTTGCAAAAGCAGCCGTAGCGAGATTATTTATCAGCGCCGATAAAACCATTTTTGTTTTTCTGTATCAATACTCCAGCAACCCCTACATCATTTGCATCTACATGCATCTTAAATGATTTATTGATATCTGGAGCTGAATGAACTGGCGTACCAATGATGGCCTTTAACTTATCAAACGACTACTTACATTTGTCAAACCGATGAAACATGGTTTTCTGACTTAACTGATTGGTCAGGGGTTCAGAAATTATGGAAAATATTAGAGCAAAAGTTCCGATAATATTCAGCAATACCAAATAATTTTACTCCTAAGAATCAACAATTATAGATAATAATTTTGTAGTGTAGCTTACAAATACGTAATAGATAGTTTCTCACATTCATAATCGCAATCAATAAACATGGTCACGTGGGTTACACTACCTAATCAGAAATTAGGTCATTCTGGTCTTTCAGAAAGACCACGACCTCCATTCACGTCACCCCAATTTTTACCTGGATTTTGGAACTTATAAATGAATCTACGCGCTTTATACATGACCCATCTTTGAGTGCGAACTAACGACTGAAATGAAATTTTTCATTAAAATATTATTAATTAAATAATCCTTGCAAACTATAATATACATTTATCGGTGAGCGTTTTATGTGCGAATGCAATGATTCCATCATGGCTTCGACTTGGTATTTGTCTGGGTGGTCCAAGCTGCCGATTTCTATTTATCTCTAAACATGATTATATTTAAGCAGATATGATGGTTTGTTAACACAATTTGTACGCAGATATACATTAACCAGTGGAACAAAATCACTAGTAAGCCGGTCCAACAAGCCGTATGTAAATTCCGCAACCTCACATCCGCAGAACTGATCCCTTAAATGCAGTATAAAGGTTATCTTAAAGCAAAGCTCCAAAAGACAGTAACGTGCCCGTCTAGATAAATGGTGAATCCTTTTAATTGAATTTTATCTGCGGCGAATAATTGTACTACCTCCATAGGTTTTAATATTGTTGTGATACTTATTATATATGGTTCCAAAAACGAAATATCTTTTATCAATGTATGTACTAAACCTCACCCGAGTTAAAAATATTTTTATGATGAATAAATCTGATCGGGACTCACGCACGATTATGATATGAGGTTTAATTCTATCAAAAGCAGGCATGAAAACATAGAATATAAGTCCACCATGTGTTACGGCTTTGTCTGCTGTCTCGGAGTCGAATATTCTCATGGTGGCTAATATTACGTTGATCAGTCCTCAGGCCGTTACCTCGCGTGATGGTGGGGCCAACTCTGCGATCTTTGCAACCGCATGTCGTTTCACCGCATCCTTTGTTACATCAATGTAGTTATTTATAAATGCAATCGGCGTGCCAGAGTCTCTGACCCCCCACCCTTAAATTATTTTGCATCTTCTAAGCAATAAATATCCACTTTAGAAGTGTTAAGTTTTCCAGTGTGATCTTGAAAAATGCAATGTTCGTCCGGGTCGATGTCAACCACAACCCGTCTGGTAAACTCAATCAAATCCTCTTTGGTGGCAAATCTGATCACGTCCTCATCAGTGCCGATTTGGCAGGTGGTTCGTTAAATATCAATAGATATTTCGTATACTATTTAAACTTATTTTCTAAGTAACAATGTAAAATCCAATAGTTTTGCGGCACTGGTGAACGCTCAAGTGCATGAAGTTCTCTAACAACAAGATCTTGAGCTCCGGAAAATCTTTCCAGTGGAGGTGTGGATTAAGGCTGGCGGGGAGATTAGGATTGGGAAAGGTTTTATAGAGGAGGTATAGGTAAATCTTCGCCTGTTGACGTAGATGTGGAAAATTGCATCAGTGAAAATTAATATGAAGGTCCAGGTTCGTACGATGGTCCGAGTTCTTCCAAGCGTTGGGGTTTGGATCGACGCGCTCAAGGTCTTTCCATATATACATCTTTACATAAATGCTGCAAGCATTTCGTTGCAAGCATTTCGTTGCCTTCATCAACGTTTCCATCTTCAACTGTTTAAAGTATCCTGTTGTAAAATTCACAAAGTGTACAGTAACCCAGTAACTAAATTTTATAATTACTTGGTCCATATCTCTTTTAAATTCGACGATTTTCATCGAAAAGGAAATGAATGGTGGCTGGGGAGCTTTTGTGAAAATGCCTGACTGCATCATAAAATGGTTGATCGTCCGGCAACGGCGCAATCACATACAAGTGAGCTCACGTAACCATCTCATTATCAGATTGAACAACAGTTGGATTTCCCCGGATCCAGCTGGGTCGATGATTAAGGTTCGAACAGAATTTGGAAACATGTCACATTGCTTATGTGTCAAGGGGTTTGCCTTGAATGCGATCATTCATTCCTACGCTCTGCGAAAGAACTGGCAGATAGATCACGTGACGACTATGCGGTCCTAAACTAAGTAACAGGAAGAAGCGAAATCAAGAAGTTTTGTAAACTTAACTAACGATTTAGTTCTCAAAGTTATCAAATGAATATTTAAGAAGAACTTACAGTATTGTGAGCAAAATCCAAAATAATCCTAAAGTTCTATCGCAATTACAAAAGAATAGAGGGTTCCGAAGGCATTCTTGGTATTGAATGTGTTGACGTGCCAGACATGCCAGCTGTCTTGATGTATAACAATGGCATGGTCTAAAACGTCTTTAAATAAAATCACAATAATGCCGAAATATTGTTTACTCCAAACACCCATACGAGCACTTTGTAATTTCAATAAATAATTTTGAAAAAAATAACCCTTCTCAAATTAAATCTAAATAAAACATTAGATACTTTTGCAGACTGAAAATAAAAAAGAACAGTAATATAAATGGGTCTGAATTATTTATCACTTCCTCCTTATATAAATCCCGTTGATTCTATTACGACCTTTTGTCGCAATACATTCGTACTTGATCTATGCCGCCATACCTTCCCACTTGACATATGTCGCCATAGACCCTTACTCATTTAGCAATATTCAATGATACCAATGGAAATAACTCCAAACTGTAAACAGTTTCATTGTCAAGACTGGGTTTAAAACTAAAATCCAAGTAAACAGCCTTTGCAAAATTTGAATTATATTAAAATATAATGTATAATCATGGAAACGATGTAGCTATATTATATGTTGTTCATAATTGATCATTACAATCTAAGATCATGAACACAACTTAAAAGGACAATATAGATATAAATAACAATAATTAATGGATGCATAAAGGCTTTGGAGGTAAATCACATTGATATAATGAAACTAGCCGAGATTTACTTTAGTCCTCACGGGGATTGAAAACGTGAAAATGTCTTTGCTCGAGCAATTTACCTATCATCAGGTTGATCTTTGCTGCTTCTTCCACTGAATCACCTACGATGACGAAATTTTCAAGCGATCAGGTGGGTTGGAGGTGAAAACGGCAGTTGGGTTGTACCACTTCTCTCCATCATCAGTTGTCGTACCTCCCAGGCCGAACACCACTGGTCGGACATCTATGCCACCACCTGTTTCCATGTTTCTCCACGATGTCTTGGAGGTGAGCAAAAGCCTAAAACTAGGCTTGTTGGCCTACTTTTCGAGGTATTTTTTCCCGTCCTCAGGATCCAATTCCCGTATTATCCCTGTAATGTCGCCCTTATAGTAAGAGGGGTGGTTAATTGGATTTGGATGGCGTTATCTAGAGGATGACCTCCTTCAATATTCTAGCCCGGTGAGTGTGGAAAGATAGAATTTCAACAGAGAACGGACCAAGACTATTGGGAAAAATAATGCAATACGAGCCGCCCTTACACAAGAAAAATAACAAAATTTAATCAATAACAATTAATATCAGCAGCTCCAATTCCATCTAAGTTATGTCAACAGAATGCAGTAGCAGTGTCTATAACATCATAGTAACGAGTGGTGAAGAGAGAGCGATGTCCACGACTGATTGCGTCACCTTCCTCACTTTATTGTGTATCAGCGTCTTCCTATTTCCTGGAGCCTTACGCTTCACCCCTTCTTGGAATTCCTAGTTCTTTATTCTGAACTCGGCACTCCTTTTTTCGGACGTCCGTCTTCGGACTGTTCCGTCTTTCCCTAGAAAGCTGTTCCTTAAAGGACAAAATTACCTCTAAAGCTCTATATGTACCACTTTCTATACGTATATAATTTTACGTTACTCAGAAGCATATTAGTTATCCACACTGCATAAATAATGAACTAATCCGATAGAACATCACCCTCACTTCACAGCGACAGGCCATAATTAACACGTATTTGTTTACCTAAGCTACCACATGCTCGATCACTATTGCATAACATTCACACAATTCTAGCTCCAAGCAATCCCCAACTTACAAGATTATTTAAACATTACAAAATTAGACATAAATATGCGATTATCGTTAACTCACGATAATCAGTATCGTTCTAACAGACAAAAAAAAGTCATTTCATATAACCATATGAAATCCTACACATATAAAAACTTGGATAGCATGCGATCGTCAATACTACCAACGAACTAGTAACTGTAAAATTAAAGAGATACATTGCATAACAACTCTAGCATCAACATATTTCCATGAAATTGAATAAACGATACATAATATGGATCCTAGTCATATTAAATAGATTTGCATAAAATGAACAATCAAAAATAGAAAATTACGTAGAAAATTAAAATTGTGTACCTTAATACAGTTCCCTTTCAGAAATTGTGCGCCCTAGCACTAAACCCTGTCTTTTCTTACAAGACAGCCACCTGGTACACTTTTCTTGTTTAACGAGGAAAGCACTTTTCTTTTGAGACTTCATCGGAGCCAAGCAGCTCCGCTCTCAGGATTTTGGACTAAAGAATTTTGACCAAGGTCGTCACTTTAAATTCACATTACTTTCAAAGTGTACCCCTTAATTTACTCTGCCCAATCGTAAGCAACGGTTCCTAAATTATCCCAAGATAATCATGTTTTTCGTCAGATTTAGACAGCCCAGAATCTGTGAACTACGGTGCATATCAATTTTCCTTTGCAAAATGATAATTTGACATGGTTTCCTATCAAGCGGTTATCGTTGGTAGCTCAGATGTTTACTTGGTCAGGAGAGTGTTGTAATGTTCATGGTCAAATCTCAGTGAGTAATAAAATCTAGCCTTTTAAGTTTTAACACTGACACGTGGGATAAAAGAAAGGTCGAGGCGACCCTTCATATATATATATAATAAAAGAATGGAAGGAAAGCTTTGATGAATTGTGGAGTAAGGTTAACAATTTGCTAATATCGTCATGCAGTCACAGTGTATAAACCCAATGGATGAACAGGCGTGTTCAATTAGTATTCAGTGCAAATTAGCAACGTAAGCAATCTTGCATGCCAATACCATCTTGTTGTTATGTATATTTAATTCAGTTGTTTGTTTTTAATATTTTTTCTTTCATTACATGCTATTGTAATGGAACATTGTATGCTGGACTTGACCTTATCCAAAACTGAGTTCATTTCTGCTTGACTTAACTGACTTTTTAAAATTTTTGTTTTATTTCATTTTATGTAAACAGCTAATAATAGCTTCATTATTCTCTCTGTGTATGAACTTAATATTAGGATTTTTATTCAGGAAAAACAAGAAGGAGTAAAAATGTTGATCTGGGTCAGGGTTTTAGACTTTCTTAAGTGAATTTTACAGGTTATTGTGTTGTAAATAAACACGGCTCATTAGGTCATTCTAGGATGTTATTTTTCACTAGATAATATTTTTATTTTAGAAAATGCTAATTGTGACATGAGGTCAAGTAGAGAACGATATAATCTTGTAGTTGTGAGGATTTAGTTATTCGTGATATAACATCTGGCACCTTCAACTTGTATTATGTTGTTACCAGTTTGGGCTGAATTGTATTTTCATCAAATTATTGAATTCAAGTGATTATATTCTCTGGAAATATAAAAGTGTTTTGATAAATTCTTGGATAAAGACATTCACTGAAATTTATAATATATTAAAACATGGAATTATATTACTTTGATTCAACAAAAGACTGTTGACACATCATCACTCCAAAAGCTATAACAGACACGTCATCGCCGTCATTTTTGGATCTCTTCGGGACTTGTACTGATTTCTATTCAGGACTTTAAATAAATAGGACTTATGTTTGATCTAAATCTTTGATTATTTTGGGATTGAATTCGCAATACCCTACATTTTTTCTTCTCATTTTCATTTTGTATTCTAGAGTAATAAACTGTTTATTACATTTTACAAAGCGTGTTGTCTTCCACTCTTTTCTCTTACTTATTGTAAGAACATAGACTCGTAACAGAAAATTGAGCGCTCGTCCTTGGGATACGAATTTCACTAAATTATTTTAGAAAACTTTGTTTTTGAAATTTTGATTCACTTTATTTAGGAATTTTCTAGATCGTGGGTATTATTTTACATTTTAGAAACCATGAGTGAATCAACAAGTTTTTAGGTATCGTCTAAAATAAAGCCCTTTGTTTTGAATCCTACCCTGGAGTGGTTAGAAATTTAGAAAATAGAATCACAGCTAAAAAAGTTGGAATTAGAGTTAACACAGGTTCAGTTTCGGGTAGAAATTATGAAGATGCAAGAGAGAGAGAGAGAGAGAGAGAGAGAGAGAGAGAGAGAATCGCAGAAAGAAAGAGAAGATATATAATTGTAAAGAGAAAACGTAAAATGGAATTTCAAATTCCATTACAAGAATTAGAACTGACAAGTGGAAAACACTCCTCCACTTTTGATCTTTTAAGAAATATCAAGTTAGTACCCCCTTTTCCGGAAACAGAAGTAAATCAATAGTTTGTTCCTTTTGAGAAAATTGCTGAAATTGTGAAATGGCATAATAAGTACTGGTCTCTATAATTACAGTGTGTACTTACTGGCAAAGCTCGTAATATTTACATTTCGCTGTCACTACAGCAGAGTGCTAATTATGATGTTGTTAAGGAATATATCTTGAAGTGCTATGAATTGGTACCCGAGGCTTATCGACAAGGTTTTAGGAATTCTAGAAAATCAACTAGCCAGACATATGTCCAATTTGCGTGGGGAAAAGCACGACAATTCGATAGGGGGTGACCTTCTAACAAGATTAATAAAGATTGCGAAAATCTGAGACAACTCGTATTACCTGAAGAGTTCGAGAATTGCGTCCATTAGTGACGTTACGACTTATCTTGATGAGCGTAAGGTCGAAACTTTAGAAAATGCTGCTTGTACTGCTGAAAAGTATTCCTCAGCTCATAAAGTTTCTTTCGTTATTAAGTCTTTCACTCAGCAGTCTTCTGTTAAAAGGTAGTTCAGCCTAATACGAGCCCTTCCAAATCTCAATCTGGCACAACTTTCAGAAATCAATTTTCTGATAAGATTGATCAGAAGTCCTTATCTATTCCTACATCTACCTATTGCACGAGGAAGGGACACGTTATTTCTGATTGCTACAAATTGAAAAAATAAGCATCAGAATCAAGACAGACCAAATGATCTTATTTCTAAGAGGTCAAAGTCACGTCATGTATTGAAAACAATACATTTGTTGGGTCCAATAAACCCCAGTCTGATTTTATCATGCAGAATTATGAAACATTCATATCGAATGGTTCTTTATCAATCATGAGTGATTCGGCCAGTCCTATCCCTATTAAAATTGTAAAGGACACGGGAGCTTTTCAGAGTCTTTTATTATCAGGTACTTCGCCTTTTTCTGAAATGTTTTCTTCTAATGAGAGTGTTCCTATTCAGGAAGTAGAGTGCGGCTTTGTTAACGTTCCTCTCTATTGTGTAAATTTTTCATCAGACTTAGTCTCAGGACCCGTGACAGTCGGAGCAGTGTCATCTTTACCCATTAAGGGCGTTCATTTATTACTAGACAATGACCTAGCTGGATATAAGGTTGTGGTTAATCCACTTGTAACAGACAAGCCTTGTTTAGATCAGAGGGACGATCCTATTTAAAAGGAATTCCTGGTTTATACCCAGCTTGTGCATTTACTATAGTCCAGTGCTCTCTTTGAAATTTTGAAATTTCAGCAACTTTCTCAAAATGAACAAAATATTGATCTACTTTGTTATGTATATTTAATTTAATTATTTGCTTGTACGTTTTTAAAAAATTCTATTACATTCTATTGTAATGTACCTTAGTTTACTGGATTTGATATTGTCTAGAATAGAGTTCAGTTTATTTTGACGTAAACAGCTCATAATAGAGACATTGTGTCTAATGCTGACCTAGATCCTGGTCTTGATTCTGGTAAACAACTTTTTATTATTTTTTATTCTTTCCCAGCGTAATTACTAGTTATTTCAGTTAATACCATATTGGGAGTAGATGATGTTAGGCATGAAAAAGCTTCTTTTATTGTTCTAGAAAGATGACCATGTGACCCTCATCCGGGAATCTGCTTTTCTTTGTAGTTAGACTTATAACTGTTGTCTTTTATTGACATTGTTTTGTTCTCTCTTCACTCTCTTTCGCATCTTTATCATTTCTACCTGAAAGTGAAACTGTCTTATTTCTAATTCCAACGTTTTTAGCTGTGATTCCATTTTCAAAATTTCTTATCACTCCTGTGTAGCATTCAAAACAAACTTTTCTACTTTATATGATATTGTAGAAAGCTTGTTGATTTCACTCAAGATTTCTAAAATATGAAATAATACTTGGGATTTTAAAACTTTTATAAATTCCAAAACCAGAGGAATTTAAATTTCATAAACAGTTTTCTGAAATATTTTAGCTAAATTCGTATCCTAGATGAGTGACCATTTTTTATACGAGTCTATGCTCTTTAAAATAAGTAATAGAAAAGAGTGAAAGACATAATTACAAAATTATACAGTTCTCTACTTGACCTCATGTCACAATTAGCATTTTCTATAATATAAAAACATTATCTAACGGAAACTAACCTTCTATAATGACCTAATGAGCCTTGCTGACTTTCCACACACTAACCTGTAAAATTCAATTAGTAAATTCCAAACACCCTACCCAAATAAACAAATTTACTCCTTCTTGTTTGCCTAAATAATGATCCTGATAGTAGGCTCATACACATAGATAATTATTTAGCTATGTATTAGTTGTGACATAAAATGAAATAAATTAAAAAAGGCAATTAGGTCAAGCAGAAATTAACTCAGTTTTGGACAAGGTCAAGTCCAGCATACAATGTTACAATACAACAGCATGTAATGAAATAACAAAAACATTTAAACTAACAAATAAACAATTAAATTAAATATACATAACACTATTCTTGACTTTTTTCAATATAATACACTAGTTAGATTGGTTTATTTGTAACTGACAGTATAACGGCGCAGGTGATAGTATGGCTAGTACTAGCAAAAAGGGCAACATGAATGGCAGTTTAGCCCCTTTCGGTAACCTCTTTATCTGTCCTTTCTTTCCGAGCCGTTTTGTTATGGAGGTTGCGCTTGAAGCATTTCCGGTAGGTATTGCCACTGGTCGACATTCACTGATTACAAAACAGAATGAAGTGAATAAAATTATAGTTCTCGCCATGAGCAAGCTTTCCAATTAAACGCCCTATAAACTAATATGCGAATAACTGTTAGGCACAATGGATATAATCATATATCAAAGTGTATTTGTAAAACTTGTAATGATTTTTGCAATTGAAATTTGTTTAAAAAATGTAGAAGAAGAATATAATTTGTGAAAATAGTGAACACAAAATTCCTAGGCAAATCAACAACAACAGCAATATAAACGTATAAAAACAAAAACGAATTACAATTAAACTGAATGTTGAAAGTAGCATTTCATTTAAGTAAGTCAGTTATGAACCTTTATTCATGATTATTTTCTATATTATGCAAAACGCTTAGAGTATGCATCTGATGATGAAATCCCTCTGTAAATCTTCCTTAATTAAACAAATCGTTTACAAATAAAATTTGTTTCCATTGCGTTAAAGCTTTATACAAACAAAGAATTCGGTAATGAACGTTATTTAATGTGATAGATTCTATTTGCATACGAGTATTGCATACTTCTCAAAAAAGGCACATTTCATATAATTACTGTCAGTTTTGAAAATTAATTATATTTTCTGTTGTGCAATTCAAACAGATATGTATGCATCTGATGATTAAAAACTTCTTTTGATTTTTTCAATTAAAAAAATTAAAAAGAGACAAAAATAATTTGCATTGCTTATTCTATTTCCATTGCTTTCCATTTTTCCGCTGCGTATTTTATTTCCATTACGTTCTATTTTTTCATTGTGTATTTCAGTCACACAGATTTGTAATCCACTGATCATGTTCCACAATAGCTTGACCGTTTATCAAAGATATTATTTTACGAACTGTGAACTGTATAATGTTTTATTTTATATGGGGGAACTTCTACGTCCTTTAGCTATGTTAAGCTACTGGCCTTTGAAGTGCCCCCACCACCCCACCAGGCCATCCAAAAATTCTAAAGGCTTTTTTTATGTATCCCCCATAGTGCAGGAGTTTGTTTTTCGGTCACAAATTAATAAGAATTTCAAAGAAACATAGTATTTATTATTATTGTACAGGGGATGCTCTTTGCTATTTGCATTTTACTATTTTATAGTGGGTCGTACTCAAAAGGTCCCTTGAGCTGGTCCCTTTGTTTTCCTTCCCGGTATATTTCTTTATGACACATACTTCCTTCCTCAGCCACCACGTCTTGCGGCTGGTTTCTATATCCTGGTCCCTTAATTTAAGTGATCTTGACCAAGGATCAATCAGTCTATTGTACTGTGTGTGTTATATGTGTGTGCTATACTGTTTTGAGAGAGAGAGAGAGAGAGAGAGAGAGAGAGAGCGAGAGAGAGATTTTCTTCATTGCGTCGCTTGTATGTGTATTTTCCCAGTCATTTCCCCCATAGTAATTGTATACTGTGAGAGGGGCTAGAAATCACTCATGCGTCATGATTAACATAACTAAATACAAAACACTTGGCAAGGACGGATTTATTAATGACGACAGCAGTTATCTTCTTGTCCAGCGGCATAATTACCTACTTGATGTAACAAATACCTAATACGAGAGGAAGATAACTAGGTTACCGAAAGGGTCCATAGCCTCATAGTTGGTCATTTTATTGGAAATGAAGCGTCATAACTGAAAACAGGGCAACATTTCTGGAAACAGAGCAATAGAGTTGGTCGTAAGGAAACATGTTTGGCAACAAAGCAACATATTCTGCACAAACCAAAAATAGTTGGCAGCAGATCACGACAGTAACTTCACCGGAAAGGGGTACGAGGGTCGAAAGCGTTAGTTCAAAGTATGTGGTCTGAAGTGTGATGATGCACAGGCAGTCTTCCAATTAATCATAATAACATAATGCAAGATGTCCTTGTCTGAATTTCTATAATTCCAAATGAATATTTCTCTCCAACAATGTAATTAAAGAGCACTTTGTATTTCGAGAGTATAATAATTTGAATAAATAATTTCACCCAAATCAAATACTGAGCACAATAATAAGACTGATTCTACCTAAAGATATTAAATCAAGAATTAATAATTTCTTCATAAACAGGATTATAAAGCCTCTACTTGACCTATGTCATATTTGCTTTTTCTGGAAATACTATGACTTAGGGGGCGCTCACCAATTATAATGTACATTTGAGTAAGTGACGTATGTAAGGTGAAGTTGTTTGCATTTAAAACATGCACAGTGGAGAAAATGTTGGCATACCTCTATGCTACTTTGACGTAATGTGGATGACATTTCTTTGGATATTGTAAATTTGGAGATTGTAAATAATCTAAGCGCAATGTTAACTAAATGATCTAAGCGCAATGTTAACTAAAATAACTGCTCCCTTGTGCTCTAAACATCAGCCTGAATTTTGTCTAAAGTACACTATCTTTAGCAGCTATTGAAATAGGGAAAATGAATTTTGCCAGACTAGACAATACCAGCGCTTCTGACAGTGCAATTAATGAATTACCAAATTTACAATTTATTTACAATTTACCACTGAAGTTCAGGAAGTGAAAATGATCAAGTGGAGCTAGCACTTTTTTGAAAGGTGCACCTCTATAGTAAGGCCAAGCTGTGTAGTATATAACCCATATTATACCCATCAATCATACACCAACTACGCTCAAATGCAAGAGGAAGCGTGTCAAGGCGCGTTCCCAATTCCTATCGTAGAAACGTATGATACATGTCCCCCCTCTTCTCTCTCTCTCACCTGATCGCCTGAAGATCTTAGGTTATATTTTCTTATCTTTTTTAACTAAGAGAGATTTCCTTTGGAGATGAAGTGAATTTTATATATTGTCCTTTCTCGCGTTCCGTTACCTATACATTCCTAACCATTTTAAATAAATTCAAAATGTGCGTGTATTTCAAGGAACATTACACAAAATTAGTCACAAAAATAGCCTAACATTATTTTGTTCTAGTTCTGTCCAATCACACCAACAATACGCGTGTCAGTGTCTTTGTTTTAATGGGAGGCCTACTGCCGATTTAAGCCTTTTTCAGTTTGTTGACAAAGCACGTGTCAATCACGTGTGGTGCGCGAGGAAAATTAAGACTATCTGTGTAGGTCATTTACATTCCTCAGTTGTGCACGTTCGATTGAGAGTATGGCCTTTGATGAGTAGCACATAGAGGCTAGATACATGAGGATGTCTTAGCTTTATAACTGAAGTTCACGTGTACTAATCGTACCATCGCGTCCTTTACTCAAGAATGGAAGGAGAGGTTAACCAATCACTATTCAAGTCGTACATTATTTTTCTATGCATATTCGTAGAATAGATACCAGTCGATCATGCGGTGTTCATTATTAAAATCGTGTATATTTCTGTACATAAAAAGATCAATCGATTTTCTGTGATTTATTGAGCGATGGACTGCAAGGGTCGCGGGTTCAATATACGCTCTGACCAGCCCACGTCCGTTGCCTAGGTTTGTTCATGGGAAAGGCATTAAGGTCCCATTTTTCTTGGCATGTTATATCCAATAGTGCGTTGAAAAATACCGTTATTTAACACAAAACCACAAATTTAAATGATCGGCTTTTGACCGCATGAAGGTATTCAGCTGTGTTATATTTTCCGCACATACAAATGTCACGCACAAGTCACGACTGGGTCTTGTTCAGAACATCAGCATAGATTGAACCCTCCGAAAAATTTAAATTTTGTTAAGCTACATGAATCCTGTTTGATGAAATAAACATAATTTTTCCTTCCATTCAACTGTCCCATCCATGCGCTCTCTCTCTCTCTCTCTCTCTCTCTCTCTCTCTCTCTCTCTCTCTCTCTCTATATATATATATATATATATATATATATATATATATATATATATATATATATATATATATATGTTCAATCAGGGCGTCCAGACGTCTAGAAACAGTAGCTCTTGATTCAGTTCTTTTAATTCCATAAGTCGTACTCCGGTGTTTGAAAGCAATAAAAAATTTTGGAAAAGAACAAGACAATACCATTTTTATGAAATCCAAGCGAATAGATAAACATTTTACCAACAGAAAGCATAAGCCTATTTTAGAGTTTTTAAGTGCTGCTCAAAATATAAAATTGAAAATATTTTCTTTCCACGGAACTTCTGTGTCTCGAGATCGGTGATGCAGAAAAGTATATTTCTTACTTTCACTTATTTATTTATTTATCATCTCGACTTTATCCAGAGCAAACGTGCAATAATGTAAGATGCTGTCGCCGGCTATGTCCGTGTCAAATAAATGTCACCATTTTGTGCAATTCTTTTATTTCCATTCGTCGTCATGAGGGAGCAAATTGCTGGGTTAATTTAAATGACTGTCGAACTCAATCCTCTGAATTTCCATATAAAATAATAAAAAAATTGAGACTATCTTGTTATACTCATGTCCCTCGCTATAAACAGTTAGTACATAGGCGGACCTCACAACTTGTAGATTTACAATACGTCATTGTTTAAAATACCAAATACATATGCTCTAAGCCAAAGGATGTTTTACTTACTTTCCTGCATCATTATATTAATTGTGATTGTTAGTTTATGTTAATCATGATTGTTAATTTCTATTGATCATGGTTGCTACCTTCTAGTAATCATGATTGCTAGCTTATAGTAATCATGATTGCAAGTTTCTATTAATAATGATTGATAGTTTCTATTAATGATTGATAGTTTCTTTTAAAATAATAGCTACTTTGTGTTGATCATAATTGTTAGTTTATATTAATCATGATTGATAGTTTCTATTGATCATGATTGCTAGCTTCTAGTGATAATGATTGCTAGTTTATATTAATGATTGCTAGTTTCTATTAAAATAATAGCTAGTTTCTATTGGTCATGATTGCTAGTTTTTATTGATCATAATTGTTAGTTATAAAGATCATGATTACAAGTTTCTATTAATAATGATTGCTAGTTTCTATTAGTCATGAGTGCTAGTGTCTATTAATAATAATTCATAGTTTCTGTTAATCATGATTACTAGTTTCTCCAAGAGATACTCTTCTGTGGGAAATTAATAATAGATGATGCCATATGTTTCTAAAGCTGAATGTTTTTGTGTTGGCGTTCAAAGCCATTTTTCAGCGCATGATAGGCTATACATGGCGGCCAAAAAACAGGCGATGAAAGAATCCTGGAGAACACCAGTAAGAATCACCGGCCGTCGGGAAGTTACTGTCAAACTTTCATATATACCGACACTGGCCGAACAAGAGACTCGAACCCACGCGGACAGAGGTAAAATAGTAGTGTTCGGTAAAGGCAGGCGCTTTAGACCACTCAGGCAACCACCACCCCCACCCCCACCCCCGCAATTGAATGCAGCTCTGGGGATAGGTGTTGGGCAGTCAAAACAGCGGATATTTGCGATGGTTTCCATATTTAGTTTTAGTTATCACACCAAACACGTATGTATCGACCATTATTCAAATTCTCTTCCTCTGTTGCTCCAACATCATATACTGTCATTATTTATTGCACGGCTATATATCGGTAAACCAGTCTGTATACATTGGTACACTTCTAAATAAGTGCTATATAAGTGCTATATATCGATAAACCAGTCTGTATACATTTTTATACGTTTAAAAAAGTTCTATATATCGATAAACCAGTCTGCATACATTTTTACACTTCTAAACAAGTGATTTAGATATTGATAAACCAGTTTGTATACATTTTTTACACTTCTAAATAAGTGCTATATATCGATAAACCAGTCTGTATACATTTTTACACTTCTAAATAAGTGTTACAAGTTGATGGCAGTTGTTCTTGTTTTTGACAAATCATCATAAAAAATTTTGTTTTAACGCAAAATCCTCGTTGCAACGAATAAAAATATAGCTCATTTCCAACAGTAAAAACAAAAGTGATATTTTTATATACATACTTATAATATCTATTTGCAGTCTAATAGTTTCTCCCATTTGATTTTTGGGCGTTAATACTTGTTTTAAGAGACTGCATTAATCATTTTGAGACATTCCCAGATCCAAATGAAATGGACCTACATAATGCCCCACTGTATACAGTATAATTTTATTCCAAGGTTTGACGAGTCGATAAACAAGGAGGGGAGTTGGAGCACGAATGACTTATTTTGTTGGATGGGTGTCTTCAAATTCTAGTCTTAAAATGTAAACAGTTGAAGCAAAAGTGAAATTCAAACTCAATATAGGCTTTATTCTAAGTATTGCAATAGATATCAAATAAATTTGGACGGTTGTAGATTACGCAAACTATTGCATAAACGTCATATTTAACTTCCCATTTGTTACAGTGGACTCTGCTGGCACGTCGTTCGGAACAACTGCCTGAGCACTCAAGTACCTTCATATTTTAGAATGAAATAAAAATCGATAAAAATAGTGAAGTGACTATGTGGCGTGACGGATTGTTATGCCGCCACTGTGGTAGGTCTGTTTAGGTTGGGGTTGGGTGCTCCCACTATTTTATTTAAATTATTAAAGAAGTGCCACCAGGGTCAATTTTGGTTGGAAATTAAATTAGTGAAAGACAGATATAAAGCTCTGAGCCCCCAGTCAGCAAAGCTGACGGTTAAATGATTGAATATACAAAAAAAGTGAAATTCAATGAAGAGCAATTTAATGACAATTTAATAGTCAAATGATTTACTCTCCTTCCGCTCGACCCTGTGATAGCCTATAGCAACATTTGGTTAGTAATGTGAGATAGCATTCCACCTGTCCTTGTATTCTGCTCATCTGTGTATTCTTCTCTCCTGTTTCTCCAATTCCTTCGTCTCTTCATACCGACTTTCTCCGAATTACTTCTCCTCTTCGACTTCTCTGTATGCATCCTCCTTCTCTACGTTCTCCTCCTCTACTCCTTTTCCCCCTCCTCCTCGACTCTCTCCACCGACTTGACTTGTCGACTCCGATTGCTCTGCAAGTCTCACTTCCGTCTCCCCTCTTAGAGACTCGGGATTCAAATGAACCGGAAGTTCTGTCCCCTAAAAAACTTCCTTTGAAAACACAAGGACGGTGCAATATTTTCCTTAGCCCTTTCATTTCACACTACACCCATCCTATCATCAGATAACGGCTATTAAATTTCTTCGGTCACGCATTCATTCACATCGAAATACTCGTACGTCCTTGTATGGTAAAACAACATCGTAATAAAAGGACGGTATCAATTACTTCTCATACATACATCGATAAATTGCGTCATATCAGTACATATTCATAATCTTAAACAATATCACAACAATTAGACGCATTTCTTTACATTACAACTCATATAAAGTACACAAATATTCAAATAGGCATTTTCTGATATATCCATACATCCATATTAACTAATCTTACACACTTCAACCATTTTCCAAATTCACTATTCAAGCATGTATAAATTCTAACATATCACACGAATAAATGCACTAGTTTACAACGAAGTAACCTAATAGCGAATTACAAAACATTCTGGCCATAAACTAACAATCTACATAATTCTCTACATAATACTCAAGCTCATTTCTCACATACTCATGTCAATTAAACACTACAAAGGTAATATTACGTACTAAACGATCTTAGTAATCAAGTATATATACTACACATAATTACAATTACAATGCCGTAATATTCTGCAAAAATCGAGCTTTAAGAAGCTTTGTCTTTCCTTAGAATCTCCTCACTAAGTTTTACCGCCAAATTACGAGTGGCTTCCTCACAGTAACCATATACTGCTCAGCAATCTTCCTAGGCGAGACTAAATTTTCGCTTTCTAGCTAGAAGTTATAATTCGGATCGTAATTGTAATCACACCCTCTATCTCAATTCCGATTGGGTGTCTGTTTGACCCGATCAAATCAAACTTAGCAGATAATGTCCTTCTCGCTGTCTGTCCACGTGGAGACGGATTTAGAACACGCCCCTCGTGATTCCTCTGATCTTAGGACTAAGCTGTAAGACATAGCTTGGAAGTCGCGTGATCCAAAGCATGTGCCGATTCAAGATGTCGGGTCTTCTCTCTGTTCACGGTAACCTTGCGTAAGAGATTAAATCTTGCCTGCGGCAATGTTTAGACATCAACCATGGTTTGTATTAATACCTTAGTTTATACACGAATTACGAACTGGGGCTGAGCAAACGTGGTAGACTACATATCCATTTTCATACAGGTAATTAAAGTATCAATTAGCAGTTTCCTCCACAAGTATATATATATATATATATATATATATATATATATATATATATATATATATATATATATATATATATATATATATATATATATATATATATTGCATACCGAGAACTTATGGCAAGGTATTTCTTTGGTCATTGTGTCATTGTTGTACTTGTCATCTTCGTCGTCATCGTATTTCAGTATACTTCAGGTAAACTTCTATATTTTACCGAGCAATTACCTACATCTCTGTGGGAGCTGCAATATATCATTGGTTAGCTTGCCGTACTCACGACCGAAAGGGTGAGGGTTTGAATCCTACCATCATACCAGCTTGGGTCAGTTAATGTGATGTGTTCTTTTGCAAGACACTTACTTCAATGATTGTGTTGCCGTGCCGTAAAGCACCAAACCAAATCCACCTCCCATACAGAAGTGTAACTTATGCAAAGGTTTTTCTTAGACATACGAAATCTATTCACGGTACTAATTCAGCTCCCATAGTAAAACTATGGAAACATCACGATGTTCAATAAGACATATCCTTTATTCAAGTTTCAGTGTAGAGAAAACCATTCGAGCCAAGCCACATTTTGGATCTACGTGTGTTTGAAAACTTATATTTTCAATGCCGCACCAAGAGTCTGCTGTTATTTCAAAGGGCCAGGTTCACGAATATATTAACATTTGATTCTGTATAAAACAGCATAGTGGTCCTATCCCGTTACCACATCGCATATTTTGCCATTCTGTCAAGAATAACTAAAACTTTAAGAGCGGATTCTTTACGGTTTTCCTTGCTGCTACATTTAACATTTAAGTTCAAATACTCGAGGAAGTCAACTTTTTTTAAAACTTTTATGTCACATAACTGGACAACACAAGCCGAAACGACAGAATATCTACTTACTAAAGAGTACAGGTTTAACTGTTTGCATACGTGTGTTGAAAACAAGTTCACCAAAACATGGTCTCTTCCCTACATAGGTGTGCTATTCGACATAACAGCTCTTTTGACTTCCGAAAACAGTTTCGGAATACCTTAGCGACGATGATGCAGTCTCCGTAAGAAAAGTGACCACTATAACTTGGCATCCACTAACAAGTGCAGCAAAAATGGATACATTGTGCAGATAGAGAAAGCAAGAATATACACAATATTATTTTTCTAATTTTTATTACATATCAGTGCATTGTCAGATAGCAATAAATAATCCTAGATAAAGAAAACATCTGGTGACAGATATCACATGCGATGCAGTATAGCAACAATCGTATGCGGATGGATAAAGAAAATGTACAATTTACCATACTGAGCTGTTATGGATGTGGTAAATTTACAATCAAGTACACTTCAGTTCCACTGAAAATAACGATAGTCAATACCAACCGCAGATATTATTAGCTCTTCTGAACTCTAGAACTAGGATACTCCTCATTTCTTTCTAAAGTACGTACGGAAACGTCTTTTTTTTGCAGTATAGTCTTGCATTGAAAGTGATTTAAAATAATAATTGTCCACACCACACTATTATCGAGATATTAGTACTTTTCTACAGCAATATTCCGTTAATTATTTAAATTTACATTCGTTCTCTTCTTGTATATACAATTTGATACTCGGCATGAAATGCGTTTTGAAAAATGTGGGGGGTGGGTGGTCGGGGGACAACACATATACATGGAATACATTTCCCGAGTTTATGCAAGGAAGTTTTGTAAAAAGAAAACGAAACTTTTATAAATATACATGTATATCTTACTGATTTTTAGAACATTAAGCATGTTTTATTTGTGCGTTGGAAATTTCAAATAATGAAACAATTGCATAACATTTCAAATTTTGTATTTCTCTTGATGCCACAAACGTTTTAACATGCCATGAAAAGATATTTTCACAGTATCACCCAAAAAGTGAAATAAACCCAGGAGCAAATCGATCAATCAATCAATCGATAAAAAGGCTGACACGTCATCAGTTTCTGTTAGTAACGTACTCACACGACAGTTGCACTTTCTTCCGTTGATTAGCATAATTCCCTCATTGCACCATCTACATATCGAACAGGAAGGTACGTAAAATGACATTTTCAAGACCAACATGTCTATATTTTGCCTCAATAACTGGTGATTAAACATTCTACTATTTCGCTTGCAGTCAGAGGTCTTGTTTCCTTTATCAAGACGTTAATATTGTGTTTAAATTATTAAATCACAAGGGTGAATTTCTTTTGGCAATAACGGTCGTGGCAGTCAAGTTCAAACTCGGAATATTTGGATCCTCATCAACTTCAGTAACCATCTTTCTTCAGAATGCCGACCATCGTACAATTTTTACAGTTCACTCGGATAATCCTTCTACTTGTTGCAATAGTTCTCATTCACATCGAAGACCTGCTCCTTTCCTATGATATGGTGCATCTAGTGCACAAAATCTGCTCCATTAATACGATGAACAACTTGACTGACACGGCTGCCTGTGAGCTGCACTCGGTTTAAGTTGTTCTTTCCTTTAAGGTCAAAGTTTGCATGGACGAGTTCACCAGATGATGTATATATGGGGTGCGTGCGTATACTGACAAGGTCATCAAAAGTTATAGTTTCATTTGTTTCAGCGACGCCAATTATGCTTTGTTGTTGTGCATTGAGACTACACAGGTTAATGGAGAGTTTCGATAAGGCATCAGGTCCGATCAGAAAAGCGCCACCCTATGCAAAAAATATATACGATTTATTGCAGTGCTGAAAAAGTTCTGTTAGAAAATACTAACAGCCAGTCACTGACAAAAGCCCTATTGCCCTATCCTCTATGCAAGATGCATAATTATATTAAATATAAACAGCATACAGATTTTATCAGGTTTGAACACCTGTGTATAATGCACAGTAAACAAGCTGATAATAAACGATACGATTCTAATTTCTCGGCGGTAGATACCGTGAAGCGCCCGTAAACTGTTCGAAGATGCTTACGGTACTGCCCCACAACTTCAGGGGCAATTTCCGTCCAACATGTCTGCATTTCTTAAAATTACAAACGTGTCTTGACATTCTTGAATAATGTGAAAAACATTCTAATTAATCATTTCGGATAATTAATAAGTGGTCTTTTAGTGAATAATTCCAGCTGAAAAAGTATTTCCAGGCTCGATGCGCGATACGGAAATTTTGCGTGTGCGATTGGGATTCACAGACTGAACATCTGTATCGAATGCCAGGTCAGCCATGTGTGATTACATGGGTATAAGCCATGCAAGATTAAATGGATATCAGCCATGCAAGATTAAATGGTACCAGCCATGTAAGATTAAATGGGTATAAGTCATGCAAGATTAAATGGGTATTTTTGCAAGATTAAATAGTATCAGCCATGTAAGCTTAAATAGTATCAGCCATGCAAGATTAAATGGGTATCAGCCATGCAAGATTAAATGGGTATAAGCCATGCAATATTAAATGGCTATAAGCCATGCAATATTAAATGGGTTTCAGACATGTAAGATTAAATGGATTTAAGCCATTTAAGATTAAATGGGTATAAGCCATGTAAGATTAAATGGGTATAAGCCATGTAAGATTAACTGGTTTTCAACCATGTAAGATTAAATGGGTATCAACGATATAAGATCAAATGGGTATCAGCGATATAAGATTAAATGGGTATCAGCCATGTAAGATTAAATGGGTATAAGCCATGTAAGATTAAATGGGTATAAGCCATATAAGATTAAATGGGTATCAGCCATGTAAGATTAAATGGGCATAAGCCATGTAAGATTAACTGGTTTTCAACCATGTAAGATTAAATGGGTATCAACGATATAAGATCAAATGGGCATCAGCGATATAAGATTAAATGGGTATCAGTCATGTAAGATTAAATGGGTATCAACCATGTAAGATTAAACGGGTATAAACCATGTAAGAATAAATGGGTAAAAGTATTGTAAGATTAAATGGGTATAAGCCATGCAAGATTAAATGGTATCAGCCATGCAAGATTAAATGATATCAGGCATACAAGATTAAATGGGTATCAGCCATATAAGATGAAACGGATATAAGCCATGCAAGATTACATGATATCAACCATATCAGATTAAATGATATCAGCTATGTAAGATTAAATGGGTATTAGCCATGTACGATTAAATGGATATCAGCCATGTTAGATTAAATGCTTATCAGCCATGAAAGATTACATGGGGATCAGCTATGCAAGATTAAATGGTTTCAGCCATATCAGATTAAATGAGTATCGGCCATGTAAGATTAAATGGGTACCAGTCATGTAAGATTAAATGGGTATCGGCCATGAAAGATTAAATGGGCATAAGCCATGTAAGATTAAATGGTTTTCAACCATATAAGATTAAATGGGTATCAACGATATAAGATAAAATGGGTATCAGCCATGTAAGATTAAATGGGTATAAGCCATGTAAGATTAAATGGGTATTTTTGAAAGATTAAATAGTATCAGCCATGTAAGATTAAATGGGTATAAGCCATGTAAGATTAAATGGGTATCAGCCATGTAAGATTAAATGGGTATTTTTGCAAGATTAAATAGTATCAGCCATGTAAGATTAAATAGTATCAGCCATGTAAGATTAAATGGTATCAGCCATGTAAGATTAAATGGGTATCAGCCATGTAAGATTAAACGGGTATCAGCCATGCAAGATTACATGGCTATAAGCCATGCAATATTAAATGGCTATAAGCCATGCAATATTAAATGGGTTTCAACCATGTAAGATTAAATAGTATCAGCCATGTAAGATTAAATGGGTATCAGCCATGCAAGATTACATGGCTATAAGCCATGCAATATTAAATAGCTATAATCCATGCAATATTAAATGGGTTTCAGCCATGTAAGATTAAATAGGTATCAGCCATGCAAGATTACATGACTATAAGCCATGCAATAATAAATGTCTATAAGCCATGCAATATTAAATGAGTTTCAGCCATGTAAGATTAAATGGATCTAAGCCATGTAAGATGAAATGGATTTAAGCCAGGTAAGATTAAATGGGTATAAGCCATGTAAGATTACATGACTATAAGCCATGGAATATTAAACGGCTATAAGCCATGCAATATTAAATGAGTATAAGCCATGTAAGATTAAATGGCTATAAGCCATGTAAGGTGAAATGGGTATAAGCCATGTAAGATGAAATGGGTATAAGCCATATAAGATTACATGGGTATCAGCCATGTAAGATTAAATGGGTATAAGTCATGTAAGATTAAATGGGTATAAGCCATATAAGATTAAATGGGTATCAGCCATGTAAGATTAAATGGGCATAAGCCATGTAAGATTAAATGGTTTTCAACCATGTAAGATTAAATGGGTATCAACAATATAAGGTTAAATGGGTATCGGCGATATAAGATTAAATGGGTATCAGTCATGTAAGATTAAATGGGTATCAACCATGTAAGATTAAACGGGTATAAACCATGTAAGAATAAATGGGTATAAGTATTGTAAGATTAAATGGGTATAAGCCATGCAAGATTAAATGGTATCAACCATGCAAGATTAAATGGTATCAGCCATGCAAGATTAAATGGTATCAGCCATATCAGATTAAATGGGGATAAGCCATGTAAGATTAAATGGTTTTGGCCATGCAAGATTAAATGTATCAGCCATGCAAGATTAAATGGGTATCAGCCATATATTATTAAATGGGGATAAGCTATGCAAGATTAAATGGTTTTGGCCATGCAAGATTAAATGGTATCAGCCATGCAAGATTAAATGGCATCAACCATATCAGATTAAACGGGGATAAGCCATGTAAGATTAAATAATATCAGGGATGTAAGATTAAATGGGTATCAGCCATACAAGATTAAATGGGTATCAGCCATATAAGATTAAACGGTAGCAGCCATCTAAGATTAAATGGGTATCAGCTATGTAAGATTAAATGGGTATTAGTCATGTAAGATTAAACGGATATAAACCATGCAAGATTACATTGTATCAACCATATCAGATTAAATGGGTATCAGCTATGTAATATTAAATGGGTATCAGACATGTACGATCAAATGGTATCCGCCATAAAAGATTAAATGGTATCAACCATATAAGATTAAACGGTAGCAGCGATGTAAGATTAAATGGGTATCAGCCATGTACAATTAAATGGGTATCAGCCATGCAAGATTAAATGGTAGCTGCCATGTAAGATTAAATGGGTATCAGCCATATAAGATTAAATGGGTATCAGCCATGTAAGATTAAATGGGTATCAGCCATATAAGATTAAATGGGTATCAGCCATGTAAGATTAAATGGGTATCAGCCATATAAGATTAAATGGTTTCAGCCATATCAGATTAAATGAGTATCGGCCATGTAAGATTAAATGGTATCAACCATATCAGATTAAATGGGTATCAGCCATGTAAGATTAAATAATATCAGAGATGTAAGATTAAATGGGTATCAGCCATATAAGATTAAATGGTATCAACCATATCAGATTAAATGGGTATCAGCCATGTAAGATTAAATGGATATAAGCCATGCAAGATTAAATGGTATCATCATGTCAGATTAAATGGGTGTAAGCCATGCAATATTAATGGTATCAGCCATGTAAGATTAAATGGGTATCAGCCATGTAAGATTAAATAGTATCAACCATATCAGATTAAATGGGTATCAGCCATGAAAGATTAAATGGTATCAACCATATCAGATTAAATGGGTATCAGCCATGTAAGATTAAATGGGTATAAGCCATGCAAGATTAAATGGTATCATCATGTCAGATTAAATGGGTGTAAGCCATGCAATATTAATGGTATCAGCCATGTAAGATTAAATGGGTATCAGCCATGTAAGATTAAATGGGTTTCAGCCATGTAAGATTAAATGGGTATAAGCCATACAAGATTAAATGGCTATAAGCCATGCAGGATTAAATGGTTTTCAACTATGTAAGATTAAATGGTTATCAGCCATATAAGATTAAATGGGTATCAGCCATGCAAGGTTAAATGGTTGTTGTTTGTCTGAATTTGGATTTTTAATGTAGCATTAACAATTTTTCAGTCATATCGCTACGATGTCTGCAGTGTGGCAGTTTATAGTGATGTCTGGTACTGGGGCATTATGCCGAAGACGTGTTGCATGATGTCCCACCCAGTTACATTATCCTGACACCATCCTGACCAGGCATTGGTTAGTGCCAGTTTTGTAAGTCTTTGGTATGACTCAGCTGGGGATCGAACCCACGGCCTCCCATTTCCGAGGCGGTCGCTCTAATCACAAGGCCACCGGAGCGGTACAAATGAAAGATTGTTGTTGTTCTTGTTGTTGTATGGTTTAATTCCATTTTCAGCACAAGATACATGGCGGCCAGTATAAATGGTGGAGGAAGAACCCGGGAAGACCCAAGAAAGAACCACCGACCCACGAGAAGCTACTGGCAAGCTTTCTCACATACCCACATTGGCCGAGACTCGAACCATCGCAGACAGAGGTAAGATGGCAGTGATCCGTGACGGTGAACGCTTTAGACCACTCGGCATCTCGGGGGCCCCGATTAAATGGGACCAACCTTGTCAGATGAAATTTGCATCGTCCATGTAAGATTAAATGTGTATAAGCCATGCAAGATTAAATGGTATCAGCCATATCAGATTAAATGGGTATCAGCCATGTAAGATTAAATGGGTATCAGCCATGCCAGATTAAATGGATAAAAGCTATGTTAGATTAAATGGGTATGTGACACATGCACTATGTAAAATCATCTGTTCACCATAAGATTCTTGAACTAAACCTTGACACAATGTTTACAAAATCCAATAACTTGTTCAGAATTTTCATTGCTCGCTGAATTGTCCTCGGAGTTCTGATGAAGTCTTGAATTAAATATGCACCTGCTTTGCACGCTCTTTTCGTCTTCTCCACCAGGCTCTGTTCGTGCTCATCAGGTGACCCGCAGATGACATCACTGCCAACTGCCTCTGCAGCCATAAGCCTTTAGACTGAGCTATCTGCTATGAAAATATTGACTTGTCCCGTTAGATAAGATATGATTTTTTGTGCATACTCTGCGGCTATCCTTCCCGATTGGTGAGCTCCGACGATCAAACACGGACACATTTGGTGGAACAAAATAGTATAGGTAAGAGCATTTTTCAGACAAATAACAAAGTAGCAGAACGAAGTCTACGAGGAAAAATGACAGGAAAATTCGATTAAAAAATTTAATTCATCTCCGAGAGCATCTATGGCGCATACTATTACTTTCGGACATCAGAAGTATATATTTCACTTTTAAAATGCGCTTTCACCTTATTACGATTTGTATATTCATCAAAGACAGTCTGACAAATGGACACATTACAATAATATAAACGTTCATGTCTTACATTTCCGTTCGTGTTTCTCAACGTGCGTTTGGCCAAGAGGGCACTGTACACCAAGTAACATGTTTTTCTGAGTCTTCACACGTATCCATTGTGACGACGGGGTTCCTGCTTGGGGTTTAAAGTTCGACCTTATTTTCTTTCGTTTTTCCTACCAGATAGGAATTATCAAGTTTATTCTCGCAGTCTTTGACAGTCATGGTTTACTGAAATAAGAATAAAAGTAGTAAGATATCATAATCTACCGTTAATATTGGGCTAAATATTATGAAGCAACCGTTTTATCTATATAAGAGACTGCATGAACAAATAAACGTCTTTGCATCAAACTATCAACGTTTTGAAGCTAAACTTGTCACCGGTGTTACCGATGAATAATAAGATCCGGACAACTTCGAGTCTATTTCAACCATAAGTATGTTTCAGGAGTTAGCAATGCACTGTGCAGCAATGTAACCAGCAACCAGCACCAAATTTACCAAAATCAGTATTTGTTTTTGCCACCAAAATAAAAACGTATCACAATGTAAATTAACGATATTTACTGCGGACTCGAGGTTTTTCGGATCTTACCTTTCGGTCAATGGTGAAATCCAAGACTATCCGAATGCCAAACGGCACTGCTAGACGGCACTTGTTCAGACGTCAAAATCGACGAACAGTTATTGCATTTTCTCCAATATGCCACAGACTGAACGAAGTGTGTCGAGCTGTTTTGAAAATTGTACTATTCTTGATTACGACTGGCTTAAGTTGGAAATTAGCAGACGCAATTAGGATAAACTAGCAGTGTTGGAACTACCGAGGGGTGCGGACTGGTGTCTTCCCTTGTGTTATATTGTTACAGGTTAGAACCCCATCGCTTGATTCATTAACGCATGCTCCTAATTTTCTTTGTAACGAACTTAAAGAAAAAATTAAAGAGAAATATTTTTCTCGTGTTGAATTTGATAGTTATTCTCGAAGGTCTGAAATTTTAAAACCTGAGTATCCTAACATAAATACTGATGGTTAGTTTAAAATGTATATATCATGTGTATTATACCAAACCCCAGGCTAGAAGTAATGATCAAGTATATAATAAATACATTGACGAAATAAATAAATTTTATTTGGAGTCACAACTTCAACAACAACGACAGTCTCTCCAGCAAGAACCTTCCTATCAACTTCCTCCACCGCAGCAACAAAAAGAGCGACAAAAACAACCACAATCTCCTTCACGAATTCCTCGACCACAAAAACAAAAACTACAACCTCCTCAACAACAATTACCATGCTTAATTAATGTTAGGAATAAATTTACGTCTAAAGGTATTAGCCTTATCACAAATTTGCCACGTGGACACCGTCAAATAGAAAAATATGTAAAATCTGAATATCTTCTTCATTGGAATAATAATGATGATTGGATTAAGGATGTCTATTTCATACATAGCAATAGACCTGCAGAAGATGATGACCCATATTTTCGATATATTAAACGTGATGTCGAACTAAAAAAGAGACAAGAAGAAGAATTTCGTGACTTATTTAGCCCAGGCGCTACTGGAAGCGGTTTTTCTACTCAAGGAAGTGGTCTTATTACTTGTCCTGACATTATTCTTGCCGATGTTTACCGACTAGAAATTCTGATCGGAGGAAACGTGCAGGAAATAATTCGCCAGAAATTATTACCAGAAATTATTAATGAAATATCTGATATTTGTCGAAGATTATTTACAGGCGGTGTTATTGATCGCAACATATATCATTCTTTTATTAATGAAATTGCCGATGATTATTACAGTGACTGAAAACAATTAATCAGCATGTAATTTAAAAATGATTATACACACTGCTCAACTTGGGCCGATCATAGTCAGGGTAGTAAATTCACGATTACCAACTTAAAAAGCAATTTACTGAGATGGACTCGGTGGTGTCGTTATGGGTTTATTTAAGAGAATAGCGCCAAAAGCAATACCGACTGGATTGCAAAACAATTAGGGATGAAGGCTATTGAGGCTGTTCGTGATAAAGGTATTAGTGATATTGGTAATGTTGCCGGTAAAGCATTTTCATCGATCAAAGAAAGATTATTAGCTCGATTAGTACGAAGAAAACCACAACCAGTAAAATTATCCAGTACTGAAGTTATGCCTGCAAAAATTAGTAAAATAATATATGAAGCTGCAAATGAAAAACTAGCAGAATTGGCTGTTAATGAAGTTGTTCCTAGAAAGTTTACTAATGAAATTATGCCTACAAATGCAAGTTTTATTTCAGGAAGTGGTCACTGTGTTAGACGAAGATAGTTATAATAAGATGTTTAAGCGTATATCCGATCTAGCGTTCGATATGGATGCACCAATTCTTAAAGATGAATCCATACGCGATTATCAGTATTATTCTTATGACGCACGTGTACCTAATGCACGAGGAAGAATCGAAATACAAGTTCAAGATACAAGTAGATATTACTTACCTGCTGAAGCATTTATTGAAGTAGAAGGAGAGCTTGTAACAGATGTTCCTCTTAATACAGCATATGGAGTTGACACCATAGTTGGTTTTGTTAATAACGGTATTATGGCGTCATTTGATAGCGCTACGTACATGATTGATGGAAGAAACATTTGAACAATTCAAAAAGACGTTGATGCTGCTACAACGATAATAAATTTAGCAAGATATTCAGATCATTATTCAAGATCAGCTGGTCCGTCAATGATGTTCGCCAAAGATAACACTGATCATCCTGATCACAGACAACATTTAAAAGTACAAGCACCACGAAATAAGTAGTGAATGGGGCCACCCTAGCGACAATGGGAATTAGCATTACAGATCCCCCCTGGGCCACTCTAGCGACAAGGGAAATTTAACATGGAGAAAAACCCTGGGCCACTCTAGCGACAAGGGAAATTTAACATGGAGAAAAACCCTGGGCCACTCTAGCGACAAGGGAAATTTAAGATGGAGAAAAAACCCTGGGCCACTCTAGGGACAATGGGAATTGAACATGGGGAATAGAGTTTGGGCTTGTCTAGGGACAAGGGGAATTGAACATGGGGAATAGAGTTTGGGCTTGTTTAGGGACAAGGGGAATTTAACATGGGATTTTTTTTTTAAAAAAAAATTAAAAAAAGGGTAGGCAATCGAAAGTCATTCTCTTTTCGAGACCTATGAGTGGCCCTGAAAAGGACCTTTGGGTTTCTTCTTCTAATTTCTTCTATTTCTCCACCAACTTCTTATTTTCTCTCCTACACTCTTTCTCTTCTTTTCTTCCTTTTTTTTCTCTTCTTTTTTCTTCTCCTCCTCTTCTTTCTTCCTCTTCTCATTTTCTTCTTCTTTTTCAATTTTTTCATTCCATGTTCTTATTCTTATCCTTTCCTCTTCATCCTCCTTCTCCTTTATTTCTTTCATCACAGCACTTATCATTTCCTTTACTTTTCTTAAGTTGTTAATCTCCATCTTCACTCGATGGGGGCTATAAGAATAGTGATCTTCATTTAGCCTCACTAGCATTTGTTCCATCATGCCCAAATTGTCCAGGACGTCTTGCAATGTTTGCATTTTATCGAGGTGGTTTGAAGCCATCTTCTCTGTAGAATGGTTTGAACGACGAATACTGTGGGTTCTTATAGTGAAAGCGCGGACGTGATGGAAAACATCCCCCTAAGACATAAAATTGATATTACCTAGATCATGACCAAACAACGCGCGGACGTGAAGGAAAACATTCTCTACTTTTCTCATTTCATATGATCTACTATCCACATACGTGAACCAGCAATAAACAAACCCCAAATCTACTATTTACACACGCAAATCATTAAAACGAAATCCATAATCTACTATCCACACAATCGTACGTGAGCGGTTACAAAACCCTAACTATACTCTCCACATACGCTAACAAACAATAAACAAACCCATAATCTACTATTCACACAAACGTACCTGAGCGCTTACAAACACAAACACACAAACACATACACTCACACTATGAAAAAGAGTCAGTGTTTTTATTCACACTACTCTACCTACACACATTGGCAAATCGATTGTTATTTCTTTTCTAGAGTATTGGGTAGCCCTGAAAAGGGCTGTTTGTTTTTTAACTCCAGATGCAACTATCTAATGATGGCACCTTCCAGGCCTGGCACCGCACACACATCTTCTTCCCCAGCCTCCTTTTACTTTTCTTCTTGGGAGTGCAGAGGCGGGATAAGTGGCTTCAGAATCCCAATTTTCTGTCTCTGGGATTCTGAAATTTTCTCTCTCCTTTTCCTCCTCTTCTTTTTTTCTTCTTTCCTCCTCCTCTTTCATCCTTGCCTCTTCGACAATGGCCTCCGCGGCCAGTTCATTTAGTATGCGCCTGGCATATTCCATGTGCATCTGGAGTTCTAGCAGTTTCACAATTCTGGTATTCATTGTCTTGTCAACGAATGAACAGGGTAGCTAGACTGCCAAGCGAGTTTCAATTTATACTGAAAGCGCGGACGTGATGGAAAACATCCCCTAAGACAAAATTGATCCTACCTAGATCATGACCAAACAACGCGCGGACCTAAAAGAAACACTCACTCACTTTTTTATACTACCCATTACTATTCTAAAAATTTTCATTGATCCCTTCAATATACTATCCACATACGCAAAGCAATCAAACCCCAAATCTACTCTTCCCACACGTCAAACAGCAAAAAAAACTCATGATTTTAATCTACTATCCGCACCAACGTACGTGAGCACTTACAAACACACAATCCTATACACAAACACATACACTCACATCACAAAAGAGTCAGTGTTTATATTCACACTACTCTACCTACACACATTGGCAAATCGATTGTTATTTCTTTTCTAGAGTATTGGGTAGCCCTGAAAAGGGCTGGGTTTTTTTTTGTTTGCTATGGCAATCTTTTAGTTTCTAAGAATGCGTCGTCCTCTGAGGACAGACTTTCTGACGATAGGTCTGTTTCTTCGGAAAGAGAAGAAGAACTCTTTGGTGTCGATACGACAATCGACAAAGCCTCTGTCAGGTTCAGGTTCCTGCTGCTGCTGCTGTTGTTGTTGTTGTTGCTGCTGTTGCTGCTGTCTCTGAAGTCTGTACTTCTCTGTCCATTCTTCTTTCTCCCTGTTCACTTCTTCTCTGAAGAGCTCTTCTATTAGGTCTTCAGTAACTTTTAACATTCTCACATTCTCTATCTCTTCTGGCTTCGGTATCAGACTGTGTCTGACCCTATGGAAATTCACGTAGGCTTCGTTTAGCTTAGCTAGTTTGGAGCACATCTTCGTAGGAGGATGAGTCGACAATGGATGGTTAGACTGGAAACTCCCCCCGGTTCTTAAAGTCAAAGCGCGGACGTGAAGGAAAACATCCCTCCACGGTTTTCGAGCCGGAACGTTCAATGAGTGTCATGAGAGGGATAGTAAGAAGTCAAAGAGCATGAATCAACATTCTTATAGCCAAACAAAAGACAAAGGCATTTTTTTCAAAACACAACATTTTTTATTCAAAATCACTTAACACTAACCAACAACAATAACATTTTTTAACAATAATCCAACAATATAACATCAAACATTTTTTTTTCAAATGACAAACATTTTTTTCAATTTACACATTATTTTGGACAGGGTTGGCAACGTTGTGAATGAAAATGTGATTTCCATTGTTGGAAGTCATTAGGCCATTGATGGACACTACGTTTCCTAGCTTGAGACAAAAGATAAGCATAATGGTCACAAAACCATCGATCTACCTTCACATCATTTCTAGAAGAAGAACGAGGATCAAAATGAGTCACTAAATGTTCTAAGGAATAGCCCAGGCTGCGATGATGCAGAAAATACACACAATATTGTCCACACACCAAGGAATCTGTGCCTTGTAATTTCACATTATTGAATCGGGTGGTCTGAGCATTTCTTCTCATAAAGTCAATGATATCGTCTTCCAAAGGGGGCAATCCGTACGAATCGAAATATTCCACACATCCTTCTTGAGGAAAGTAGACGGCTACCCAGTGGGTTCCTGGGAGATGACTGTCGTCCGTGTTGATCACGTAAACTAGATGGTCTTGAGGTTTGCGATGAGGGAGTTCATCTTTAGCACAGACGATAGGATTCCAAGAAGCCGTATACGAACTGTGGTTCAAAAGGTAATAAAGTTCCCAGGTATCCATGTTTTGTTTTTTCTTCTTCACAGGTAATAATAAGTCATCAATTCGATCCTGACTTTTTGCTTGAAAATGTCTGACAAATAACCGTTTCTTCGTTTCGTTTCCTCACCCTGATTCAGGAGAGCTTCGATACGATGGATCTCTTGAGTGGTTAATGGTGGACAAGAATGTTCACGCAAGTCTTTATACCACTGGTGCAACACGTCTTCGTTCGAGATGAGACTCCAAGCTTCGTCCAGATACTCGTCCAATTTTTCTTCTTGACTCAGCATCAGGCATTTATCGTGTTGAATTTGACTGGGATGATCGTTTTAACATCCATAGCACTCTTTCTTGATCAATTCCGTCATTTTTTCGACCAAGTGTTTGGCAAAACAGGAGACTAAATGGGCTTCTTGTTCTGGCCATTTTGACTTCATCATGATCACTTCTTCTTTTTCCATTGTCTCCTCACATTTCATCTCCAAAGTTTCTCCACTAGGTAAAGAGGGATAACAGTCTTCCATGGCTTCTAATAGTCTAGAATGACTTCTCTCAAACTGTTGATTTCTATGGTATTATCGAATTCTGCGTACAGGATGACGTTCACTATGTGATCTGGAGGTGGGTCTGCAAACTGAAGTTCCACACGAATCTGGCCTGATTTTATAGGGTGAAAATGTCCCTCGTCGCTGCCCTGGTCTGGAGTGAAATCGAAAGCCCACAAAGCATAGCCTCCTGCGTAATCTTCGTACGTAATACCGTGACTGGTGTTGGTTCCTAACTGGCCGGTGGCTTGGTACAGGGACAAGCACGATCTCAAGTAATTCTTGTTGGTAAAGTCAGTTTCGAGAGGTCGGGTACACAAGGTTTTGCCATCGCGACTGACTTCGATTTTCTTCACGTTGAAGTGATGAAAGTTGAAAGGATTTTGATCGAAGTCTCCGTTGAAGGCTGAATTCTTGATCATACCAAGGATTAAACGCTTGGGTAACTGTCCTTGAAACAGATGATCTTCGGTCATGGAATGTTGGTTAGCAGGAATGGTGAACGTTTTCACTTCCACGCGTCGTATGGGATATTTGGCGGTCGTTCTGCTCAACGTCTGACTGATGTCGTTTCCCACTTTGGATAACACTTCCACGCGTCGTACGTAGAGTTTGGCCTCCTCGATTTTGCTTTTAGGATTGCCACTACTAGTAGCATCAGCATCAGCCAACAAATGGAAAACGGCACTGCTGCGATTCAGTCTCAAGCGGACATTGACCCCGTTCAGCAAACACTTCTCTTGCAACCGCATGTCCAAATGCAAACGATCCATCAGGTCTAAATACTTTCCATTTAATATTTTGTTTCTTCGTTCTACAAATCCCTCAATGGTGTCCGTTTTTTTTTTTGGGTCTTCACTAATACCTGTTTTATCAAAATCGCCCGCTTCGTCAGGTTCCCATAGTACGCAGGTTTGAGATGAGTATTCTTGCCGTCTATTCCGTACGTCAAGAGATTTTCCAGGTAGGCACGGTAAGGGTAAGTATCCATGCTGCTGCTGACCAGTTTGTTGTTCAAGTACAAATCCACTGAGCTGAACAAGGAATGCATGAAATTGTTGACGGGAGCTACTTTCTCGTCTACTATAGTATCTCCTCCCTTATCTAGAACTTTGACTTTCAAGTACAAGTAACTACTATTCAGATAGATGTAATCTTCGGGCTGTCCCTTGATTTCAAACTCGATGGGAGCGGAATCTGTCAATGAGGAGACGGGGTTAAATTTCACCCATTGGGATTCTTGCATCGTCATCATGGTAGGTGGCATGGCAAACAGATCCAGTTCCGACTTGGAACAGGCGCAAGACTCTCGGTGCATCATTTTTTTGTTGTTGCTGTGTCTCAATAATCAAAAACGTCTAAGTCTCGAACGGTTCTTCTTTTCTTTGCCATTCTAGCTTTAGACGTGTGAAGTCTGGTGAAAGGGTGTTTTCTTCGTCGTCTCTTTCTGCCTTGTCCTTGCTGAATGCCTGACTCGGTAGTGTGCAGGGCATTTATAGGTGTTTCTCGTCGGCCCAAAAGGTCTTTGCCCGTTTGCAGCAAGACATTTTTGCCTGCCCTCATGAAGGCTTCTTTAGGGTTTTGTTTGTCGATGATGACATTTTGGAGAAATTCTTTGCCTTGCGTCAGTGCCGCATCTTTCAAGGCGTGCAATCCGCGTGTCACCATCGGTTTCAACACCGGAGCCACCGAACGAAAGGTCGATTTCAACATATCTCCTAAACCGTGTCCTCGCTGTCGAGCAACCCCTCGGTACACTGGATACATGACTTACGAATCGCGAGAGAACCGTTTTCGAAAATGGAGTTTCACCGTGACTTTTCCTTTGGTGAATGGAATATTTTGTCCCAAATCTCCTTTTATAGCAATGTTGACCGTGTCCAAATACGACTTGCTGACAGGTAAATAATGAGGATGTACAAATTCGCGGTGAACGTGGTAAGTGTTTCCACCTTCCTCGTCAGTGGCCGTGGCAGAATTTACTTTGAAAGGAATGACACGTAGTAACGGAACAGAGGTGTGTCCCACCACGTTGTACTCCACCACATCGGAGTACACAAAGATCAAATTCAGTCCCTGGTTCAGTTCTACCGGGAAACGAAAATACCTTGCAAAATGCATGTTGTTGTCAATCTCTGCTATGTGAATCGTTTTGGTCTTTTTATCCGTGACCAAACTGAGGTCTCCACCCAAAATGTCATACAATTCAGGGCAAAATTTAATACGTATACTTTTTTCCTCACTTTCAAATTTGATGAGTAGACGGTGAGACAGTTTGTGGTACTCAGTGGTGACACGATTTTTTAGTTCGCTCAGAACTTTGTCAAATGCTGCATGGAATTTGTCAGCGATGGCCTCCACCAGATGTTGACCACTAAAATAATGGCCTGAGTTAATTTTAAAGTGATAAACGTAAAAAGGAGGAAAAGTGTCACTGCTGTTGCTGCGGGGTATTGGGGTCTTGGGAAGTAATTTATGTTGAGAAGTGTTCGTCATGGTTTGCTGCACCGTTGGGTCCAGAATTTCGACGTCAAAATTGTTTTGAGTTTCAGTGAGGTTTTTGATTTGTGTTGGGTAAATCATTTCCACTAAAGCCACTTCCCAATGGGCTTCGTGATCTAATGGGATGGCCTGAGGTAATTTGGCCGTGTAACAGCACAACGTGTTGTGGGGAAACACCTCCATGGAACTGTCACTGGGTAAGGTTAAGTAAAATTGGTTTTGGTGACTCATAATTCCAGAGTTCTGTGGCTGGCCGAGGGGTTACTGGACGTCAGAGGCGTGTCTCCGCTCAAAATGGGGTTGTTATTGTTGTGGTTGGAGTGGTGACTGACACTGGCACTGGACACAAGGTTTCCGTGGTTCCCGTTCGAGGAGAATTTCAGGGAGGGATTGGGAAGCAGGTAACCGATGCAACTGCTCAATAAAATGGTCCACAGTTGTTTGTCTCCTTGTTGCAAACTCAAATTGGCAATGGCTGCCCCGATGACACAATACACCACGAAGATTTGGCAGAAAAAGACGATTTGCGTTTTAGGCGCACGGTCTCCACACCACACCCACAAGGGTTGTTTTTGTAAATCTTGCACAGAAGAACTGGGTGAAGGAGTGGTCGACGTAGCTGCGTCTGTGTGAAAGGGCATGATGGTCACTTCTTTTTATAGTCGATGACTTGCAAAGCGTCGATCCAAGAATCAAAACTGGGTGGATATCCTTTCCAACGTACTTTCACTTCTTTGACACGTCGTTTGCCCACTTTATGGGTTCTGCGTTCGAGAATGCTTTCGATGTCGTACACGTCGTCTTCTTTTTTGGTGACACGTTGTAACTCGGGCAAATAAAACGTTCCTTTGAGCACTTCTCCGTTCATGTCTTCCAATTTATAGACGGCAGGATGACGACCATGCACTCGTCCAGTGACACGAAACAATTCGGTCGTCCAGTTAGGTAAGTAACCTTTGTCGAAAGTGCGTTTGGTTTTGCCAATGCGCACCCAATCTCCTACGGCCAACATTCCACTTTTCTTGGGGACAGCCCTCGTCGGGGACGTACCAAACAGGCGCTCAAACACCAACACTTCGTTCTCAGGAGTCACTTCTTGCGGGGCGCGTCCGATTCTTCGATGGTAAGATTGGTTGTACGCTTGCACCAGGTGCGGTAAGATGTCGATGTACTTCAGAGTGTGGTGATGCGTAAAATATTTCCACATGCGTTCTTTCAAAGTGCGTTGAAAACGTTCCACGATGCTGGCTTTGGTTTCTGGATTCTCGGTGGTAAAAAAATGAATGTCATGTTTCTTTAATTCTTTTTGGAAAGCTTGGTTCAGAAATTCGGTGCCTTTGTCCGTTTGCCATCGAAGAGGGTGACGACCGCTTTGTTTCAACACCCGTTGCAGGGCTCGCACTAACTCGCTGCTCGATTTGGAAGTCAAGGGCACGACCCAGGCAAATTTGGAAAAGACGTCGATGACACAAAACAAATATTTGTAGCCACGATTGTAGCTGGCCAAATGAGAGACATCGGCTAAATCGGCTTGTCATTGATGATCGATGCCTTCCACTCGGGTGCGACTTCTGGCAAACTTGCGTCGAATGGGTTTGTGTAAAGTGTAGGTAGCTTGTTCTTGTAACCATCGTTGCACTTCAGGTAAACGGAGACTTTTCAGTCGAGTTTTGGCAGCACGATACAATTTTTGAACTCCTGCGTAACCTGCAGGATGGGAGGGATCGTAGTAAATGCTGGCTAAGACTTTTTCCATTTTTTTTGGTGTGTTAATAAGTCACCCACTCTTCGGTGATGCTACTTTGGGTGGGTCGAAAGGGTGGTTTAGAAACGGATTTACGTGTCCGATAAGCTACGGGAGTAGAAGTCGAAGGTAGTGGTGGTGGAGGTGGCAATGGAATGGCTTTGGTTTTCATTTCTTTTTTCACTTCTGGTTTCCCTTCTTTCTTTTTCACTTCTGTCGAAGGAGGAGTGGACATCATCTTTTTAACCCAAGCTTTCATTTCTTCTCGTTGGGGTGTGGGGGACGGGGTCAACAAGGATGCTGCAATCTTACTCGAAATGGGAGCTGGTGGCGGTGTTTGAAACACTTCTCGCATCTCTTCTTCCTCAGGTCTTCGTGGGGTAGCATCTCTGGTGACCCCAGGGGATGGTAGTAGTGGTGGTGGTGGTGGTAGTGATGATGGTGCTGGACTTTTCATCAAGGTCTTAAAATCTTTCACAGTGGGGAGAGCTGTTTCGTCTAAAGCTTTCTGGTGAAAGAGTTGCAGTCGTTGCAAGAGTTGACCGTACTTTTGCGATTTTTCTGTTTCGGACAAATCTTGGCGATCCGTCAAGGACTGCAATTCGTGTTGTAACTGGGACATCTCGCTCAAATTGGGATTGGGAGGTAAATGCGGGGTGCGTTGTTCTTGCCACCGATGGTATTCCATTCATCGTTTGTAAGGCACTAAAGCTAGTTTTCGTCCTTCCATGGGGTTGTCAAGGGTCGATTCTGAGATCTTGGGACTTCCGAGGGCCTTTTTATCTTGCTCCCACCAGTCCTCCCAACATGGTTCCCAAGGTTAATTTCAGTATGGGGCCTAACAAGAGGGGTAAAATGCCTCCACGTTGGACCAACATCTTCTTCTTTTGACGAATGGGAATTTTCTTTTGAACCATTTGGCGAAGAACGTGACGATGTTTTCCTAAGCATTGTTTCTGGTGTTTGGACAAAGGGATCGTGCCTTTCAAGACGTTCAAACAACATTCGCACACGGTATCGATGACCTCTTTGGAGGCCGATTGAATGAGTTTTTTTCGTAGAGGTGGAGAAGCTTTGGACAGGACAGATAACATGTCCCCATGTTTGACTAAACGAAGAGGCAGTCCTTTTCTTTTCTTTCCTTGGGGTTGTTTAGAAGAGGGATGCTTTCTGGAGGTGACATCTTCAGGAGCACCAAAACACTGATACCCGGACTTGGTCACATGCCTTTTTTATACTGGAACGCGTCGCCACTGATTGTCTTTACGTCGTATCAATTTGAGGACAGGCATGACACGTCGTGCAGGGGTACGCAACGGACTAAATCGAGCCAGTTCTTGCTTGGACAAATCCAGTAACTTTGTAACATGCCCGATCGTTCTTGAACTTTGATTTTGGGAGAAGGTACTTTATGAGCAGCAGCCACTGTCACTAAATTGGAGGGTCCTGCCACTGGGGAAGTTCTTTTTGGGGTCATCAACGGAGAAGTTCTTGGTGTGATCAACGTCTCCAAGTACTCTTCAGTTCTTGGTGTCATCAACGGGGAAGTGGATGAACGTGAGGCTGCCGGAGACGCAGTCACCGCCGTGGCAGGTCGTGGTTTGCGAGTGTAAGGTTGCGTCCTGGCCGAAGAAGAGCCTCTCTTGCGACTAGTTTTCTTCTGTGGGCTTTTCTTTTTCTGGGGACTTTTTCTCTGTTTCTTTTTCTGGGGGCTTCTTTTCTTTTTCCGGGGTGGTGTCTGGTAAGAGGAGGGTCCCGCCACTGGAGAAGTTCTCCTTGGGTGTCTGGTCTTTTTCTTCTTGGGGCTTCGTTTGACTTTTTTCTTGGGGAGAAGTTTGGGGGCATTAGGATCCCATCTTAAGAGAGAGCGAATGATGACCCCTCCTAGAGTACAGCTACCTCCAGGTTTCAAAATGATTTGTTTTTTGGTTTGAGTGTCGATGCGGGGATCGGCCAGTTGGGTCAAAGCGACTTTGTTTCGATCAAAAAAGCGTTTGGTTTGATGAGGAATCTGAATGATTCCTTGGAGTAATTGACGTGCCGTCACCGTGAATCATCGTAAGACTTCTTTGAGACTAGCTTCTAAGACACGAGCTCGAATTTGTGGATTGTTTTCTCGACTGATGCCATACAAGGCACGAATCAATTTGACGGGAAGATGCGACTAAAGGGACGTCATGTTCAAAATGTGTGTGAGACAGACGAAAAGGGTCTGAGGTTTTCATAGATTTTTTTGTGGAGTGAAATTAAGTCGAGGACGGAGACGTGTACAGGATAAGCCCTCCGTCTTGGCACCAGTGGTGAATCAAGTGGGTACGAAATCGCAAATCATAGGGGGTCGTAGGTTTCAAATCGAGGAGTAAATAGGCGTGTGGAGTTTGAGTGGCATCGTCGTACGCCTGAGTCAGCCAAGGCGTTCCTAACTGTTTGGCTAAGACTTGTACTTGCGATTTATCTCGAGGGCTTTTAAACAAGACCACGTAATGCGCATTGAGATTGATGGTGCGATGGGCTTTACTTTGTTGAAACAAGTTTTGGATGATGTAAACGACACTGGCATTACGGTGATGCCCTTTGCGCGTGAACCGCAGTTTAATTTCTTCTTCGTCTTCTCCTAACATGTCGTCAAAAATGACCAAATGGGTTTGACGGGAGTCAGAGACGATGCCGTCGTCTTCTTTAGGAATGCCTTCCACAAACACGATTGAATCGCCTTGACTTTCTCGCAAGAGGCTGTACGCCGATTGCCACTCTTTGTAACACCACACGATCCGCTGAGGTGGCCGATCGATCAAATGATGTTTATGTTCGATCAAACGTTTGACAAATTCGGTTTTGCCAGAACCGCTAGGTCCAGCAATGAGCATGTTAAAGGGATGGCGAAGATACAAAGCCTCCCAACTGGCACGATCTAAGTGTTCGTCGATGACTTTGACAGTGGAGGAAGAGGGAGCAGAGACAGCAGAGGTAGCCATAGTGTCAGGAATGTCACTTGTGACACGAAAACAAACAAGACGAGAGTTTATATACTTTTTTCAGGACACGTTTATTGAATGTTTTAAACATGAATACGAAAGACAAAAATATATAAAAGCCAAAGGCTTAAGTACAAGGATAAAAGGCACATGATAACCATTAATGTGGAATAAAAACAAGTGTCTGTACAACATGTTTTGGGTAAAGTTCTGACCAGTTCTATAGTAGGGGGTAAGGTCACACAAGTGTCCTCCCGAAAGGGTCTTTCAGGCCTGTCCTGGGTGACGGGTTCTTCTGGCACTGTCACTAACACAGGTTGAAAAGTAACTTTTTTCCTTGAACAACTCTCGTGCATACTGGGCCACTTCTTGGGTCCAAGCCTCAAAATCCCATTCTTTCCAGGCACGGACATCTGTCCAATGGGGATGTAAGTCACAAGTTACACACACATCGTCATACACCTCTTGGGTAGCTAAAAGTTGACGAATCTTTTTTTCCCGTAGAGGTCGAGAAGTATCCAGATGAAAACGTAAGGCTTTGAGCAAAAGGAGTCTCTCGTGACCATTTAAGGACATTGAGGTGGTAAGTACTGTTCGTAAAGATTCCACAAGGAATCGGCTGGTAAACGAAATCCCAGAAAACAAGTCACTAAGACACACACCACTTGTCGACCCAAATTGAATGGATACAGTTCTTGTAATAATCGATGGTAATGATCCACGGTTTGAATATGGTCATTGAGTTCCTTCCACGGAATCTGTTGGATTACATACGACATAAGTCTCGGCATGGCAGCCTGTTTTTATAGTCTCTTTGTTTCGGAAGCAATACACGTACTTTCTAGCCAGAGATCTTCGTTCTCCAGTGGGGAATCTAAATGTTGCATACTGTAACCGAAACGTCAAACTTTGTTTAGAAGTTTCCTCTTCCGCTAAGTAGATTCCACGTAAAATATGTCGGTAATCCTTTACCTTGTCTTCCTCAATGCGTTGCACTAGGTGAATCTCGAAGTAACCAAAATGATCAACACGTGGATGATCGGGGACCTGGAAGTATTGAACAAGGTCTGACCACTGAAACAATTTCTGACGAATCAGTTCTCTTATACCATTCAGATACCAGTGGTTAAAGATCTGGTGACGTAACGGATGCAATTGTTCCTTACGTTTCACTTATATTTTGACCAGCTCGCGGTAAATCCTTTCTCTCAATTCCACAGGCAAAGAACGAATGTTCTCTTATAAAGTATCCATGAATAAGTCAGTCCGTACAATTCACAATCTTCTCCTAGAGCAAAAGTAATCCACATAGTGAATAATTTCTGACCACTGCCATGCAGGGTAACGTCCAAGAATGTCACTGAACTCTTTTGATGTAAACGGTCTAGAGTAATACAATCGGACGAATGCACACTTGACCCAAAGAAATCTAACACACTGGTTGACTTTTTTCACTTTCCTCTTGTGAATTTCTCGGCACAAAAGTTCTACAGTCACCCATTGAGATTTCACTCTGGCAAGTCCCTGCCAAACTTCCTTGTAAATCTTCTCTTGCAGTTCTTTAGGTAATGATTCAATATCGTTTTTGAAATGAAGTTTAAATACTGGTCTCGGTGATGTCCAACATTTTACTCCTAGCCAAACTGGTTTCTTCTTCGTCAACGACATGGTAAGTTACTTTAATGTCTCGGTCCCACTAAGGGTAAGTAATGACAATTCGGTGACCATCGAGCATGTTCTACGTAGGCCGAATCTTGCGGTTCCCAGTGGTGAAGTGACACACCGCAACTGAAGCACTTGACTTATCTCCTTCGCCCAAGTAGAAAAATCCGGCTCTGGCTAATTCTTCGGGGGTCGGTCCTCCCAGATACTTAGGCCATTTTCCTTTGAACGATTGAAGACGATTTTCAAAGTCGCAGTATTCCGACAAACGCACAGGAAACGAATATTCGTCTTTCACAGGTTCGTTTCGATGAGGGTTGGGTGACATGAACAGGAGTTTGCTCAGGGCTGGATGACATCCGTAGGGGGGTAGACGTGAAGGTGAACATCCACCTTTAAAACGAAACCCAGTAAAATGTCCAAGAGGACGAGCGGCATCACTTTCGCATCCCTCAGGTTTGACACGCACAGCATCACTTTCCATGATAGGGGTAGTGACACTAAAGTTCCCATGATGCTTTACGGCATCGCTAAGGTCACAACGTATAGCATCGTACCCATCGCAAGGCTCACAATCGCATTCCACTTCAGAAGCCCCACACTTGAATTGTGCTTTTCTAAACTTGTTTTGTGTTTCTCTGAAAGTATTCATCTTGTTCGCTTGGTCTTGGTAGTCACAATGAACTATCGATCTTGCCTAGAGTTCCTCTTTATATACAGACCAATACCGACGTGTCCATACGGTAAGGTGAAATGATTGGGAAGTCGCACTCGTTTCTGGTACACGATTTGATAGACTTTTTCCAAGGGTCGACTGACGATGTGGTGAGTGGGTAAACGTACAATCTTGTTCGGTTGATAGGTGGTCACTTTAAAGTTTCCATCCTCTCCCGATTGCAAGGCTTCTTTCAATACCCCAAAGTTGACCACTCGACTGGTACGATAATTCAGAGTCAGTCCTTTCACTTTGCACGTCGTGTGTACTTCTCCTTGTTTGTCCCGGTATTCGTAGCCGTAATTTTTGGGACCGTCACTGACGAAATTTAGAATCTTGTCGTCGGGATGCTCGTCTGTCCAGGCTCCTAAACGGTCTCCTTCGATGTCAGGGTGCTGTTGACTCGGGTGATGGATGTAAATGCAACTGTCCGTGTCAAAGTACAGGACGCGTTCCCCTAACAGTTCTAAAGCTTCGTACAATTTTAAGCGAGCATGAGCTGTCACGTAAGCCGCAATGATGACATTTCCAAAGGGGTCGTCTTGTACAAAGTCCAGATCTTCTTCGTAATTGACCAAGATCAAATCCTCGCGAACGACGTCCACGTGTTTCATGTATTTGGTTTTGTCGTGAATCATCTGGAAGTAGCGGGAAGGTTCTGTCAAATATTCCGTTTTGGGTAAATACGGTCGTTGTGCCATTTTACCCCACAAGCAATTTAACATCACTTTGGCAAACGATCGCCTGCCTTCGTTTTTCTCGATGTGATCTAAAGTGATGGCTTCTTGTTCATAGTATTTCTCTTTGAATTGTATTTGGTCTTCGGGAGTGTGACACCAGGAAGGATAGCCGCTGGCTTCTTGTTTCAGTTTCAAAAAATCATCCACGTAGTCAGCGAAAATGCCTTTCTGCGTGGGGTCACCCTTGTGGTATTGTTGTGTTTTGGGAAAGTGACAAATTTCGTACACTTCTAACAGTTGGTATCCCATGTCCAGAGCTTTGAACAATTCCACGCTGACCCACGTCCCCGTCAAGGCCCGTTCTTCCTGGGTGTGATGGCAAGGCTGGTCTTGGTTGCACGTTTCGGCACAAGTACAGCACAAAGGAAACATCAGTTTGCCTTGGCAATGGTGAGGTAACACGGGATGGTACAAGTCCGTGGGCGGCAAAACTTTACACTTGATTAGACCTTCGTATTGTCGAATGTTTTTCAGGTCAATGTGTTCCGTCAACAATTGCGGGTGCCCTACAGGAAAGCGACAATATTTGCACACGTAGGGATACAGCGAACACACGTCCAAGTATTTGATTTCTTCTCCTTTCTCTTCGTCGGCTTGGTACAGCAAACAGGTGGCATTGGTCCTTCCTCCGTACAAACTATCCCTCGGGTTCAGGGGGTCCATCAGCTTGTAACTTTCCACGAGGCGTTTAAACTCGGGATCGGTTTTCAAACGGTGATCGTACTCGTGTTCCCACATTTCCACCACTTGGTATCCTTCCTGTTCTAACTTTAGGCATCGCTGACAAGTGTCCTGGTACAAGTCTTCCATGGTTCGTTGTAAAAACTGATTTTTAGTGCTACGATCAGGGTAACAGACGGGACATCCGTGAAATAAGCAACCGTTAAACTCGTACACGATCTTGGGGTTTTCTAAGTCCCAGCCATCGACCGAATGCGTTCCGATGGTCTTTTCGCCTCCTCCATTGCGGACATGCTGAATCCATTTGTCTTCCTTGTCGCACAAGTAATGTAACCAACGTAGGGCTTTGACCGAGTATTGACGTTTGACATAGTTGGTCGATTGAGGGCTGATGACAGCCACGGTGTTTTCAGGCATGAATCGTTGTCTGTACACTAAGGAACACGCTTTGGCAATGGTGCAAGCTTCTTTCAAAGGATCGACCCCTCCGTGTTCCATGAACAGTTCTCGAAATTTTCCACAGCAACGCCGTAAAATGTCCACGTCGGAACGACAATACTTTAACATTTCTTCCTGAAAGTCGAAGGGGTCAGAGACATGAGCCTGGTACCAAGCGTAGAAAGCTTCTCGTTGTTCGGTACGCATGTTGTCGGTGTCGTAATAGTGAGCCTCAGGCAAATGGGGTAGAACGGCATGTTGATTGGCTTCCGTATTGAAAAAGTGTGGAAAGTACCCTTTAGCCATTTCTGTCATTCCAAACATTTTAGGCATTCGACTCAAAAGCATGGCCGAGTAACTCATCGAATCTTTAAACTGTACTTGTCCCACTTGCATGAAAATGATTTTGGCTCCGTTCAAAGTGACTTTAGGACGTTCGGTGCCTTGTTCCGTATAGTATCTGAGAAGAAACTGTCCATTGTATCCGGAGAAATTGTGAGCCATCACCGTGGCATGACGATGACAATCTCCGTAACGTTCGATGTCCTCTTGGCTCCACGTCTTGTCGATGGGGTCTAAGACCCATTGGGCAAAATCGGCTAACGTGTTCGGTCCTCGAAAGATTTTTTCACGCCCTCCAGGAATCTTGCTGCAGTGAGGGCAATGACTGAAGATAGGTTCTTGAATGCACTTCTCGCACGCTCGATGAGCCACGCAGAAATTAGGAATGTGAATGCCAGTCTCTTGCATGCATTCGAAATCGAAAAAGATGAAATTGCCTTTATTCTTCTTCTTGTGACCGTCATCTTCCTCTTGTTGGGGTTGGTATTTTTGCACGTAACATTGATGTTCCAAGTCCACGATGTGGTGACAAATGTGACATTTTTTCTTTCCTGAACATACGTGTGCCTTAGCACTATTGGTACATATGCCTTGTCCACACGTAGGGCACAATCTCAGCAGTTGACAAGCACATTTCTGCTGTGAACCTTGCGTCTTCAAATGTTGTTGGTAACAGGTAGGGCTGACAAACGTGCGCAGACAAGTTGAACAAGGCACTGGTCCTTCGCTCAGACAGGGTGGAGAGGCCAAACATCCTGAGCATTTCGATCCACAATGCTTGTGTTGCTCTCGATTATTATAACCATGGTCACATTTCTCACAGTAATATCTGTATCCTAGAAATCCGGTGATACTGGTAATGGTATCGAAATGGTCATCGTGATAATAGACATGAATGTATTTTCCGTCCTTAAAGTCTTTCCCTCGAAACAACAGAGGCCCGCGCATTTCTTGAGGGTACACTTTCAAGGTGTAGCGTGGAGCTAGGACATCTTGCAATTTTTGCATTTCAGGAATGCCACAGGGTGTGTCTTTGGACAGGCCAGCTTGTTGTAACAGGAGTTCTGCTTCGTTTCGTTGTTTGGCTCGGTCCGATCGTTGAATAGTTTTCCAGGTTCTTTTCCATTCTACCGTGTCGTTCTTGTTGGCATAGGTTCCTCCCACCACGATGGCACGGGCTAAACACATCTGGTCTTGAGGGTTGTTAATTCGGACGAGACTTGTTTTGGTGTTGCGAAGGTCATCCACCAATAAGACCTTTTTGCGTCCAGTCCCTTGAGGAGGAGAGACGTGGGTCATGTCCAGTGTGGCTTTTCCATCGGTGATGTCAAACTGGTCATTAGATTGTTGCACGTGTTGAACTTTGTCCATGACTTTGGAAGTGGTCAATTCTGCAGGGGTGCTAAACTCGATCCAAAACAGGGGATTTCAAACCGTCGTGTTGTATGGAAAGTCTCAAGCGATCGTCTTCTTTGGGTTGACATTGACGCTTGAGTGTGGTGAGCAAAGAATCCCACACTCCGGTGATGAACCCTTCTGCTTTCTCCAACGGTACGTCGGACTTGAAATCTTTAAACTTCACCGTGTATTTGTAAGCCGTGGTTCTAAATTTTCTAGAGGAGCGCTTTTCCATCTCTCGAATGGAATAGTATTTTTCAGGGTTGACTAAGGGTGGCGAACTTTGTTTAGAGGGTTCGAATTCTGGTTCACTCATGTCCTCTTCAAAATCACTGGCATGAATTTGTGCCAAGACTTCAGCTCTGGTACGAGGCGATAGATCACGTTTCTGCCTCTTACTTTCTTCTTCTTTCTTCTCAAATGAATTGGATCGTTTCATCTTGAGTGCAAAACGTCAAATGACTCAAGTTTAAACACCATAAACTAATTTATAGTCATGGCAGACCAGCGTATATAAAAGGGTGTGTGTCTTGTCCTTTCACTATTCATTTCACTCTCAAACCGAGCACAACGATGGAAGAGACTACCCAGATGGAACGTTTCGTCAGAGCTTTGCGAGGGGTCATTAGAAAATTCTCTTCAGACCAGCCGACGGACTACTCTCCTTCCTTTCGAGATAAAAGTCAAGATACTTGCTATATCTGTCAGAAGAAAGGGCATTGGTCTTCAGAGTGTCCAGACCATCAAAAAAGAAAAAAGGGGCTACAAAAGACAAAAGTCAGGATACATGTTATTATTGTCAAGAAAAAGGACATTGGTCTCCAGATTGCCCAAAAAAGAAACAAGAGGAGTCAGAAGAAAAGAGGGATTCTTCAGAGGAAGAGAGGGATTCTTCAGAGGAAGAAAGCAGCCAGGTAAAGAAAAAGAAACAGGATAAGAAAAGAAGAAGGGAAGAAAGTGAGGAGGAAGAAGAGGAAAAGTCTGTGAGGGTGAAGAAATTGAAAAAACAGAGAGACTAAAAAAATGAGACAGAAGAAGTTTATGAACTTTTTAAAGTGCTATGTTTTGAATTGTGAATTGGATTGTAACTATGGATAAAAGAATAAATTAATTATATAAGGTAAGTGTCTTTGAGTTTTGATTTTAAAATAAGAACGTACACTCACGCACTCATATACACGTACTATAGGGGGAAAATGTTTTTTTTTAGTTATCGGCAATTGAAATTGTATTTCTTTTCGAGAGACGTGGGTGGCCCTGAAAAGGACCTTTGGTTTTTATGGTGTAGGGGGTGAGTTTAAGCAAGCAACTTTAACTGTCTTAAGCCTTTGCCACGGCCGAGGCCTACTTCTGGACTGCGTACTGTTGATGATGATGATTTGGTTGAAATCACTAAGGGTGGTACGGTAGGCTTAGTCACAGGTTGACGTGTTTAGCTCGGGAAGGTCGTATTCTCTTTGGTCGTAATAAAGAAGTCTGATACATTTGTTTCAGACTTCTTAACTGCGCTAAAATGTCCAACAGTACCGTGACCGTTTGATTTTCACCCTCTTGTTTCTTTGCTGCTACTTGTTGTTGTTGTTGTTGTTTTGTTCTTACCTCTTCTTCTTGCTGCTGTTGCTGTAGGAGAAAAGCTTGTTCCGCTTCCTTTTGTCGTTGCATAAATTTCTCCAATTGTTCTTTCTGTCTCTGTCTAAAATTCTCCACTTGCGGTAATGAAGAAGGTAACGTAGGTTCCGGAAGAAATTCTTGCGAGGTAAGAAAATCCACAAAATCCCAATTTACCTCTTCTGAAAGTAAGTCCGGGTTCCCTTGGGCGGTCTCCATTGCTGGTGCACGCCAATGGATCGTTTTCTGAGGTTCCGTCATGTTGAATCACTGTCGCATAGATTGACTACACACAGGCGCTAGCGAATCTATATAGACCACGTGACGTCACAGACTGCTCTCTTCGGATTGAATGCGGGCTGACTGAATTTTGTAACGCGTGTTTGGATTGGTGAATGAACTCAATCCGTTTCAATCCTTCCTCTACCTATAAATAAGCGCAATTCACTGCATTGATTCACCTGTTCTCGTCGCCTCAAGATGTGGACCACAGTTGAATCATCCACCCTTGTGTCTTCAATGATGTTTAGGACGGACATGCTAATGTATGTCCGATCCAAGTGGACCGTTGTCCACAGGACAGACACCAGTCTGTGGATACGTAGGATCTACGTAGAAAGACAAGGATGCCTCAAAAGAGTGCTGATTTACGGTGCAACAGTGAGACGCAGCCTAAGGACAAGATGAAGACCAATGCGGTGCCGTTTAGGTTAATGGATACATTAACATAAACCCAAAGGCCCTTTTCAGGGCCACTCATAGGTCTCGAAAAGAGAATGACTTTCGATTGCCTACCCTTTTTTTAAAAAATTTAAAAAAAAAAAATTCCCCTTGTCCCTAAACAAGCCCAAACTCTATTCCCCATGTTCAATTCCCCTTGTCCCTAGACAAGCCCAAACTCTATTCCCCATGTTCAATTCCCATTGTCCCTAGAGTGGCCCAGGGTTTTTTCTCCATGTTAAATTTCCCTTGTCGGTAGAGTGGCCCAGGGTTTTTCTCCATGTTAAATTTCCCTTGTCGCTAGAGTGGCCCAGGGTTTTTCTCCATGTTAAATTTCCCTTGTCGCTAGAGTGGCCCGGGGGGTGGGGTCTGTAATGCTAATTCACATTGTCGCTAGGGTTGCCCCATTCACTACTGAAATACTGCGACTGATCCACAACCAGCTGGAGCGATAGACAGACCAGGTGCTGATTTTTTTTTATGTTACAGAGTTGCAACGACAATTACAATTTAGGATTTGCTATACGTAAATCAATGTTGAAAAATGGTCGTAGAAGATTTTCATGCGCGATTCCACTGTCACACATCTTTGGATTTTGTAGAAATGTCAGAGAAGTTATCTTTGGAGCGAAACATACAGTTGTACTTGTAAGAAAGGGTAACGATAATGATGCTATTTGGCGACCAGCCGCTGTTGCTGCTGGTAAAGTAATATTATTTAAACTTTCATTGTGGATGCCAGTAATGACTCCAAAGACTGCCGAAGAACAAAAGTTACTTTATTTCATGGATCAGGGCGGTAAATCATTGTTATCATGGTTAACAATTACCTAAAGAAAGCATTCAGAGTAATATTGCTGGGTGATTTACACGGCATATTGAATCACAATCAGTTTCTGCACCAAGGCATATATTTATCGCTTTACAAAATGCTAAACGATTCGATAATCCAAAAACGGAGTCATATGATATTTGACAGCCTTGCATTTATTGTAATTTCTTTACGGATAAATGGACATCAAGAAGCATCTGAAGATATAACTTTAAATTTTGAAAATTATTACATAGAACGTGTCATCGTTTGATGACATTTATGGGAATTGATTAAAATACAGATACTGTTTTACAAATATCACAGTTAGATTTTAGAAATCTGTATCCGATTTATTACTTTTCGTTGGAACATCTTGATTTATCTAGACAATCTGTTGTTGATATTCAGTTTCGAGCTCGTATAAACCCAGCTGGTGGTCTTAATTACAGAGCAATTGCAAATATTCTTTCAGATAAAGCAATGTTACTTGAAGGTGTTGGTGGACGAATGCGAGTTATTGACGCACCAGTAGAAAACATGTAATTAAATCGCTCACGATATTTATGACATATAGTCACGTTAATGTCACTGACTTCCGGTCAAGTGAAAAAATTACAATCAAAACTTGCAAGTAAATGCGGAACAAAAATAACGTTAAAATAAGATCAAATTTCTAGTGTTAGTCCAAACAAATTATCATTAACTAAGACTCAACTTAAACATTTTAATAAGGCTTTATAACCAAAAACCGGAGTTCAACTTCATCTTTCTCCGAGTTCCATTAAAGATTCAGTTAAAACAGGTGGTATATTTCCACTTTTTACAGCTTTACCAGCGTTAATTACCGCTGCAGCTCCAGCTATTGCAAAAACAGCTGTACTTGGTGTTTTTAGCGGTGTTGCTAGATATTTTGGTAAAATGGCTGTTGATAAAATAACAGGAAAAGGATTTTAAAAAGGGGGGAAAGGTGTAATATTACCAGGAACCCCTTATCGATATGTAAAAGGTCTAAGACTTCCAGGAACTTTTCGTTAATTCTTCCAATGTCAAATTTTGATTTACTTGATGCTGCTAAAAAATCAAATATAAATTTTTTAGGAGTTTTTATGCGTGACCAATTGCCAAAACAACCAAACAATATTGAAACAGGAATTATTAATCTTGATAATAATTCAGGGCCTGGTATTCATTGGGTTGCACACACATTTGTTCCGCGCTGTTCTATTTATTTTGATTCATATGGGAGTCCTCCGCCAATATAATTTTTAAAATACGCCAAAAACATTCCATTTTGGTATTCATCATTGCCAGCTCAAATACTAACTGATCCGTTAATATGCGGCTGTGAAGTAATTAATGTATTAAATGCTACATCAAAATCAATATAACCACCTCATAAAGTCGTGCTTGATTATACATGTAGCCGTTACTCGTTTTAAACAGATCTTAAAGTATAATGGTAGATATTTACGGAGGATCTTCTTCTATCAAAGACAAGAAAATAAATGATATTGATTTGTCAAATTACGCGACTAAAGATGACTTAGATGACTGGAGTTGACTTAGATGAAGTTGTTATTTTTCAAGATAAATACGGTGTTTTAAAGACGAGTAATATGAAATTGAATGACATAATTCGTAGAGTTCTATGTGCTACTACGGATAATATTCCAGTATTTACTGACGGCGGTAGAATCAGAGATTCAAATATATCAATGGCAACTGTTAGAAATGAAATTGAAAAAAGTGTTGCTAATCGTTTACGATCTACCGGTGATATAATGACAGGTGAACTCAGCATTAATGTAAATAAAATAGTTGTTTTAAAAGATCCAACATCTGATGAAGATGCCGCAACAACAAAAAAATATGTAGACACAGTAGATATTAAGTTATCCACGCTGCGAGCTGAGTATGACGTTCATATAAATATGTTTACAAATCTTGGTAGAAATTTAAGAAAAATTAATGAAATCGCAGAGGAATTCTTTGCAAGTCCGTTGACTGTTGACGTAAAACTCGTTGATATTAACACAAAACTTGGCGATATTAAAACAGCTATGTCAGACATTGGAATTAATAAACGATTAGGTTTTATCAGAGATCCTAAATCATTTTCAGAGCTAATCGCGATATTACTTAATCAGATTAATTTTTTAACGATATCAGGAATTCCACTTTTAATATCTTCTAATCTTTTTCTAATATCATTTCAGAAATATTTTGGACACCAACAGTATTATTACGGTATATGCTGGATGTAAAATAATATTATTGTTAACAGTAAGTGAAGCAATTATATCATATCGTCCGCAGAAAGAAGTTTGGTTACCACAACAAAATAAATATTTCGATGATGAAAATCCTGATATCACTGAGTTTGAGAATAAAATCGCAAAAGATCTTGGCAGAAAAATAATCGGTAAATTCATCCAAGGAGGATCATATGATCAAAAAACGACATTGTACAAGACTGAGTATAGACGATGCTGAACCAGATTTTATAATTGCTGATACAACGAATAGAAATACGTTTATAAGTCGAATTAATGTTAATTTATCCGACGGAACTAAACTAGGTACAATTGTGAGCTATATTTATGGTGAGTCACCGCAGTTTACTCATTTAAGATCTTCAATGCTTGCGTACGTTTCGATAAATATATTATCAATGATAAATAGTGTGTGTGTGATTTAGATTTTTAAAGTAGCTTTAACAATTTTCCAGTCATATCGCTGCGATGTATGCAGTGTGGCAGTTTAAAGTGATGTCTAGCACCGGGGCATCATGCCGCAGACATGTAGCATGATGTCCCACCCAGTCATATTATTCTGACACCAGGCCGACCACTCCTAACACTAACCTCTTAATGGTGAGCGCCTAGCGAGGCAGCTGTTAGTACCATCTTTATAAGTCTTTGGTATGACTCGGCCGGGGTTGGAACCCACGACATCCCGCATCCGAGGCGGACGCTCTACCCACTAGGCCACCGGAGCGGTCATCAATTATAAATAGAGTTTCTGAGTTTGCTGTCAGAGTCGCTACGGATTCATTTGATATCAATAAATAAAAAATACAGGATTGCTAGAACAACTAAATATCGGCACTTATGCATCATAGGGTGAATGGAGAATGAAACAAGAAAAATACTTAATTATTCTGAATCCGCCGACGTTGAAATTAAGGGTGTTTATTGCCCCAAAAAATCAAATATCAAAATTGTCATCTGCACCATCTGTGTATGATCCTGTAGCTAGAGATAAAACAGTTTATCTCAATGGACCTGCAGTTGTTCAGAAATAGTTGTATTAACACCTACACATAGACTCGCAAGAGAAATGAGAGAAAGAAATATTAAATTATGTACTTATCATAAATTCTTTCGATGGAAGGGAGATAAATTGACTCCTGAGCGAAAGGGTGAGAAATATATTCCAAGGATTATTGTTTGGGATGAAATATGTACTGTTTCATTAGAAACGTTAAAAAATATTTCTTGATTGGTTATTGACAAAAATACTGCTGTAATAATGTGTGGCGATCATGGTCAACCACCACCTTTTTTTTGGATTGTCTCCACATGGATGGCTGAGGAATTTTGTAGATTATTATGAAGAAATAACTTATGATCATAGAGCACTTGATCCAGAATTAAGAGAGTTTAAGAAATTAATCAGACTACAACCGAATAAAATTCAATGTGAAATAATGCGTGAAATAATTTCAGAAACTCCTGTTAACAATTTTTGGAATTAATGGAGACCAGGTGATTTGATAGTTACAAGTAGAAAGATAGTTTGTGATAACTTTAACAGCAATTATTTCAGTTACATAAGAAAAGTTTTCAAATCTACCTGTACCATTGTGTTATCGACCGGTTGATACGCGACGTCAGAATATCGACATTGATATACCAGGATCGTCAGAAAAACAAAATCTTGTATTACATGAGATTGACTTAGTTCCTGTCAGTGTTGTTGAAAGCGCGTTAACTATGAACAAAACTCCATGGACGCTAGGATACGCAATGACGATTCATTCATCACAAGGATTAACCATCTCTAGTACAAATGTTTGGATCGTCAATGATCGTATCGAATGGTCAAATTTAGTTTATCTTGCAGTGTCTCGAGTCAGAAGAATATTTCAGCTGCGGAGAATTGTCATAGACTTCACAGAAACCACGATGTAACTGACAATGATATAGTAAGAAAAAATTAGTTGTAAACAGTGTGACAAAAAAAGCGCGACTTTGATCTTGATGCTGAATGTATAATGACATTGAAACAACAGCAAAATAATCATTGTGCAAGATGTAACACATTAATATTGTGGCAGTATTCAAATAATAATCCAAGGCAATTTATTGTAGACAGAATTAATAGTAATTTTGGTCATACACGCGAAAATATAATAATGGCCAGCCTGGCCTGGCTTGAATGTAATCGACGTCGAGGTGCTAGTTTACAAAAGTGAATACATGTATGGTAGTAATTGCGTGTCTTCAGGAATTACTTGTAATTGCTCGCGTACAAATCCACGTTGAGGAGCTGTTGAATCTAATCTGTAGATTGCAGGTCTACCCGTGGGTCTTACCAAGCTAGAAATGTTATGTGTCGTAATACTCCAAATAGGATCAGTCACTCATTTTTTTTACCGCCTTAAGTTCACCGGGTTCATATAAATACCTGACAGCAACATTACCTAATACTGGTTGTTTGAAAATTTATGTCGTTGTATTGGTATGTATTTTTGTAATCGCATTAATAGTTTTCATGATGGTTGTTCGAGTAAATTCATTATTTAATGCAGCTGTCACATATGTCATTGTTGCAGATCTTTACTTTCATAAGCTACATCATGAGCGTGACATGCTTGATCAATCGCGTTTATTGGATACTCTCCAGGTCTAAGTTGATCTCGCTTGTCAAGTCGGATATCAAGTCTGGTTCCAGGACCACAATAATTATATCCTTGAAGATGTTTTTCTCCTGGGTATTTAGCCCATGGAGTTCCTGGTAATTTTCCTAATGAAGTAGCGATATCACCACCGATTTTCCTTGACTTGTCAAGGGAGATAAATCTATATTTACTTGTACCACATCTTACACATTTACCTGTACTATTTTAGTTGTGTTTAATGGAGTCGATACACATTCTTTGCGGAATATTCATCAGACTTGGTGTAGTGGGGAAATGGACATGATTAGATTCAAAAAATTTTCTTCAAAAGAACAATCTACTCCATACGGATTGATAACAATAAATTTACACAGTCCTAGAACAAGATATTGTGTAGGTCTTGATAAAATATTTGGTTGAAATAATGATTTAATTATTGCACCAAAGAGGGTGCGACCTCAATGAAACGTCCCACGGTAAACAAAAACACACATACAATTTAGAAAAACTACTAACGATAAAAATAAAGTAACAAAAGATAATAACCCAATTAGAGAAACTAGGTAAAGTTAGAGGCTTCGGTTTAGCATTATTACGCTTATATGTTTCATTTTTTTCGTATGATGTTTTAGTTTTCAAAATGACGTTTCAGCAAAAGGTCTGTTCACCCTCTCTGCTGCTACAGCTCATATTTACGATTATTAGTATGCTTAACTTATTTCGCAACAGGTGCTCTTCCGTTGACCCAAGACATTTTATTCATACAAAAGCATGCACAGATCACGTGTGGTGCATATGGCACAACGCGAACTTCTTTGTGCGTTTTCTGAATCAATTGAATGCACAGTAAATCGAAAGTGTGTCGATTATGACGACAGATTCAACCGCAAGGGAATTGTGTATGCCTTGAAATAACATACAAAGATTGTTAACTAGTCAGTATTCTACATTTACATTTTGTTTGTTTATTACAGTTACATATCGAGAAAGAAGTGTTGGGTCATGTGTGACTTCCTTGTTAAAACACGAGTTATGTATTGATCTTCTGTAATGTGTACAGAAGTCATGGGTGTGTATGTTTGTGATTTTGGATTTTTAACGTTGCTTTAAAACGTTTTCACTCATATTATTGGCAACTACATGGCGATGCAGCAGTGTGTATTTATGTAAGACTTCCCTGAAATAGATGAGTTATATATTAATTATCTGTAATGTATACAAGGTGAAGTCAAGGACGTATTATATACAATATTTACATATGATATTAGTCATGAAGAAATCATGATCATTTCGTGTACGAGAGGATCAACATACACTGATCTATAACCAACACTGTCGTTTAATCCATAGTATATATATATATATATATATATATATATATATATATATATATATATATATATATAACACTCCATGATGAAATAAACAATTTTCCGTTCATTTAGTGAACTCAGTATAGATTATGCAATTGTCGCATGTTTTACGAGTTTAAAGGTGGAGTTTTAACCATTTACAAATTAAAAAGAAGTGGATTACAAAAGCTTTTGAATGCTTTCACCGTTTCATTTAAATGTTTCCTAAAACGATTTTTGTTTTCAGACTCTTACTTCTTACTTACTTTATGTATCATTCCAAACAATGATTCCAGGTGGGAACACGATGGTCTATATTGTTGAAGCACATGTATTTCAGGAGTAACAACTGAGTGTTTTTGGTTATGCATCGTTAAATGTGAGGTGTGTTGAAAACTACGCACTTCACAGTAGTAACCCCTTCCCTTTTATATTGGAGAGACGTTTATTGTTATCTCCCAGGCAGTGCATTAATGTATTATATTTTAATGTTTAAACTTGGCCAATACAAACTTGTAATTTTAACTGCATGCAAAATAACTTTTATCGGACAATACCTACCCGATACAGAAAATTACGTTCTATATCACAATAACACATTGCGATTTTCCAGGATGGATATGATGGAAATGTGTATGCCTTGAAATACACATAAAGATTGTTAACTGGTCAATATTTGTACATTTTGTTTGGCTATTAACATCTACATGTCGAGGAGAGGGGTTCAGTCATGTGAGACTACCCTGTAATAGATAAGTTATTTGTTATCTTCTATAATGTTTACAAGCTAAGGGCGTGGAGGTGCACAGGAAAATATTTGCACATGAAAGTAGTCATGGGGAACTCGTGATCATTTCGTGTTCAGAAGGACAAACATACAATGAGCTGTAAGCCACACGGTCCGGAAATCCATATGCTCTCTCTCTCTCTCTCTCTCGCTCTCTCTCTCTCTCTCTCTCTCTCTCTCTCTCTCTCTCTCTCTATATATATATATATATATATATATATATATATATATATATATATATATATATATATATATATATATATATATATACTACAGGTAAACACTGTATGATGAAACAGCCCATTCTTCTGTTCATTTGGTGAACTAATGCTTGATCAGCTATATATTTAGTAACGTACAAACCAAGGGGAGGGGAGGGGGAGCGATATATATATATATATATATATATATATATATATATATATATATATATATATATATATATATATATATATATATATATATATATATATATATTCATTCATATATGTATGTATGTATGTATGTATGACTTTGCATTAATCAATTCCCTTTGCCACTTGTCCACATTTCTACCTTTTACCAATATTTTATCATATAGACATCCGATTATAGGGACATAATATATGTCTCCCGATGGGTCTGCAAATCGACGTTCGACTAGATAGATCGATAGTTGGGAATCGACAGACACATATATCTATAAAGCTATATAGATAGATGGTTAGCAAAAGTTGAGACTGTATGAAAGCATCTTAAGGAAGTTGATAATTCCAAGCTAGGGAATGGAAATATATAGCTAATCATCGTTTTGGGGTAGAAACAAACTTTACATCCGTACGGCAAAATCGGTCAAATTGCGTGACCAGACAGTTATAACTGTAAATCTGTTGGGATGTGCAGATTGATTATTCTTCTATAAAGAAGATATGCATCTAATTTTGCTAGTTAATATTTTTTATAGCTTCTTAAAAGTTTCCATTTTTGGCCTAGTGGTTAGAGCGTCCGCCTTGGATGCGGGAGGTCGTGGGTTCGATTCCCGGCCGAGCCATACCAAAGACTTCTAAAAATGGTACTAACATCTGCATCGCTTGGCGCTCAGCATTAAGAGGTTAGTGTTAGGACTGGTTGGCCGGGTGTCAGGATAATGTGACTGGGTGGGACATGACGCTACAGGTCTGTGGCATGATGCCCTTGTGCTAGACATCACTATAAACTGCCACACTGCAAACATCGTAAGTAGTGAAGGGGGGCACTTTACCGTCAATGGGAATTAGCATTAAAAACACCCCTGGCCAAGATTACCGTCAAGGGAAATTTAACATGGAGAAAAATCGTGGGTAAGATTACCGTCAAGGGAAATTAACATGGAGAAAAAAAAAAATCGTGGGGCAGTTTAGCGTCAAAGGAAATTAAACAGGGTGGGCCTTTATAGCGTCAAGGGAAATTGAACATGGGATTTTTTGTTTTTTTTTTAAATTTTTTTTTTTTAAAAAAGGGGTAGGCAATTGAAAGGCTATCTCTTTTCGAGAAATATGGCTGGCCCTGAAAAGGGCCTTTGGGTTTATGTTAATGTATTCATTAACATAAAGGGCACCGTATTGGTCTTCTTCTTGTCCTTAGGCTGCGTCTCACTGTTGGTCCGTAAACCAGCACTCTTTTCAGGCATCCTTGTCTTTCAACGTAGATCCTACGTATCCACAGGCTGGTGTTTGTCCTGTGGACAACGGTCCACTTGGATCGGACATACATGAGCAAGTCTGTCCGAAACATCATGAAAGATACAAGGGTGGATGACTCAACTGTGGTCCACATCTTGAAGCGACGAGAACAGGTGAATCAATGCAGTGAACTGCGCTTATTTATAGGTACAGGTAGGATTGAAACGGATTGAGTTCATTCACCAATCCGAACACGCGTTACAAAATTCAGTCAGCCCGCATCCAATCCGAAGAGAGCAGTCTGTGACGTCTGTTGGTCTATATAGATTCGCTAGCGCTTGTGTGCAGTCAATCTATGCGACAGTGATTCAACATGACGGAAACTCAGAAAACGATCCATTGGGCTGCACCAACTGGGGAGACTGCCCAAGGGAACCCGGATTTACTTTCAGAAGAGGTGAATTGGGATTTTGTGGATTTTCTCTCCTCGCAGGAATTTGTTCCGGAACCTGCGTTACCTTCTTCATTACCGCAAGTGGAGAATTTTAGACAGAGACAGAAAGAAGAATTGGAGAAATTTATACAACGACAAAAGGAAGCGGAACAAGCTTTTCTCCTACAGCAAGAAGAAGAGGTAAGAAAAAAACAACAGCAGCAACAGCAAGAAGAAGTTGCAGCAAAGAAACAAGAGGGTGAAAATCAAAGGGTCACGGTACTGTTGGACATTTTAGCGGAGTTAAGAAGTCTGAAACAAATGTATCAGACTTCTTTATTACGACCGAAGAGAATACGACCTTCCCGAGCTAAACACGTCAACCCTGTGACTAAGCCTACCGTACCACCCTTAGTGATTTCAACCCAATCATTATCATCATCATCAACATTACGCAGTCCAGAAGTAGGCCTTGGCCGTGGCAAAGGCTTAAGGCAGTTAAAGTTGATTGCTTAAACTCACCCCTTCACCATGAAGAAAAAGGCCCTTTTCAGGGCCACCCACATTTCTCGAAAAGAAATACAATTTCAATTTGCCAATAACTCAAAAAAACCCCACCCATTTTACCCTTATAGTACGTGTCTGTGTATGAGTGCGTGAGTGTACGTTCTTATTTTAAAATCAAAACTCAAAGACACTTACCTTATATCATTAATTTATTCTTTTATCCATTTTTTACAATCCAATTCACAACACAACACTTTAATAAAAAGTTCATTGACTTCTTCTTTCTCCTTGTTTAGTCTCTCTGTTTTTTAAATTTCTTCACCGTCTTTTCCTCATTTTCTTCCCTTCTTCTTTTCTTCTTCTCCTGTTTCTTTGCCTCTTGTAAATAGAATTGTCTTCTTTCTTCCTCTTCTTCCTCTGAAGAATCCCTCTCTTCTTCCGAAGAATCCCTCTCTTCTTCTGAAGAATCCCTCTTTTCTTCTGACTCCTCTTGTTTCTTTTTTGGGCAATCTGGAGACCAATGTCCTTTTTCTTTACAATAATAACAGGTATCTTGACTTTTGTCTTTTTTAGCCCCTGTTTTTGTTCTTTTTTGACGGTCTGGACACTCTGAAGACCAATGCCCTTTCTTCTGACAGATATAGCAAGTATCTTGACTTTTATCTCTAAAGGAAGGAGAGTAGTCCGTAGGCTGGTCTGAAGAGAATTTTCTAATGACCCCTCGCAAAGCTCTGACGAAACGTTCCATCTGGTTAGTCTCTTCCATCGTTGTGCTCGGCTTGAGAGTGAAATGAATAGTGAAAGGACAAGACACACACCCTTTTATATACGCTGGTCTGCTATGACTATAAAGTAGCTCATGGTGTTTGAACTTGAGTCATTTGACTTTTTGCTTTCAAGATGAAACGATCTAATTCATTCGAGAAGAAAGAAGAAGAAGAAAGTAAGAGGCAGAAACGTGATCTATCGCCTCGTACCAGGGCCGAAATCTTGGCACAAATTCATGCCAGTGATTTTGAAGAGGACATGAGTGAACCAGAATCCGAACCCTCTAAACCAAGTTCACCACCCTTAGTTAACCCTGAAAAGTACTATTCCATTCGAGAGACGGAAAAGCGCTCCTCTAGAAAATTTAGAACCACGGCTTACAAATACACGGTGAAGTTTAAAGATTTCAAGGCTGAAGTGCCGTTAGAGAAAGCAGAAGTGTTCATCACTGGGGTGTGGGATTCTTTGCTCACTGCACTCAAGCGACAATGTCAACCCAAAGAAGACGATCGCTTGAGACTTTCCATACAACACGACGGTTTGAAATCCCCTGTTTGGATCGAGTTTAGCACCCCTGCAGAATTGACTGCTTCCAAAGTCATGGACAAGATTCAACACGTACAACAATCTAATGACCAGTTTGACATCACCGATGGTAAAGCCACACTGGACATGACCCACGTCTCTCCTCCTCAAGGGACTGGACGCAAAAAGATGTTATTGGTGGACGACCTTCGCAACACCAAAAAGAGTCTCGTCCGAATTCGCAACCCTCATGACCAGATGTGTTTAGCCCGTGCCATCGTGGTGGGACGAACCTATGCCAACAAGAACGACACGGCAGAATGGAAAAGAACCTGGAACACTATTCAACAATCGGACCGAGCCAAACAACGAAACGAAGCAGAACTCCTGTTGCAACAAGCTGGCCTGTCCAAAGACACACCCTGTGGCATTCCTGAGATGCAAAAATTGCAAGATGTCCTAGCTCCACGATACACCTTGAAAGTGCACCCTCAAGAAGTGCGCGGACCTCTATTGTTTCGAGGGCAAGACTTTAAGGACGGAAAATACATTCATGTCTATTATCACGATGACCATTTCGATACGATTACCACTATCACTGGATTCCTGGGATACAGTTATTACTGTGAGAAATGTGACCATGGTTATAACAATCGAGAGCAACACAAGCATTGTGGATCGAAATGCACAGGATGTTTGGCCTCTTCACCCTGTCTCAGACAAGAACCAGTGCCTTGTTCAACTTGTCTGCGCACGTTTGTCAGCCCTACCTGTTACCAACAACATTTGAAGACGCAAGGTTCACAGAAAAAATGCGCTTGTCAACTGCTGAGATTGTGCTCTACGTGTGAACAAGTCATACGTACCAATAATACCAAGGCACACGTATGTTCAGGAAAGAAAAAATGTCACATTTGTCACCACATCGTGGACTTGGAACACCAATGTTACGTGCAAAAATACCAACCCCCACCAGAGAAAGAGGACGGTCACAAGAAGAAAGGCAATTTCATCTTTTTCGATTTCGAATGCATGCAAGAGACTGGCATTCACATTCCTAATTTCTGCGTGGCTCATCGAGCGTGCGAGAAGTGCATTCAAGAACCTATCTTCAGTCATTGCCCTCACTGCAGCAAGATTCCTGGAGGGCGTGAAAAAATCTTTCGGGGGCCGAACACGTTAGCCGATTTTGCCCAATGGGTCTTAGACCCCGTCGACAAGACGTGGAGCCAAGAGGACATCGAACGTTACGGAGATTGTCATCGTCATGCCACGGTGATGGCTCACAATTTCTCCGGATACGATGGACAGTTTCTTTTGAGGTACTATACGGAACAAGGCACCGAGCGTCCTAAAGTGACTTTGAACGGAGCCAAAATCATTTTCATGCAAGTGGGACAAGTACAGTTTAAAGATTCGATGAGCTATTTGGCCATGCCTTTGAGTCGAATGCCTAAAACGTTTGGAATGACAGAAATGGCTAAAGGGTACTTTCCACACTTTTTCAATACGGAAGCCAATCAACACGCCGTTCTACCCCATTTACCTGAGGCTCACTATTACGACCCCGACAACATGCGTACCGAACAACGAGAAGCTTTCTACACTTGGTACCAGGCTCACGCCTCGGACCCTTTCGACTTTCAGGAAGAAATGCTAAAGTATTGTCGTTCCGACGTGGACATTTTACGGCGTTGCTGTGGAAAATTTCGAGAACTGTTCATGGAACACGGAGGGGTCGATCCTTTGAAAGAAGCTTGCACCATTGCCAAAGCGTGTTCCTTAGTGTATCGACAACGATTCATGCCTGAAAACACCGTGGCTGTCATCAGTCCTCAAACAACCCACTATGTCAAACGTCAATACTCGGTCAAAGCCCTACGTTGGTTACATTATTTGTGCGACAAGGAAGACAAGTGGATTCAGCATGCCCGCAACGGAGGAGGCGAAAAGACCATCGGAACGTATTCGGTCGATGGCTGGGACTTAGAAAACTCCAAGATCGTGTACGAGTTTAACGGTTGCTTATTTCACGGATGTCCCGTCTGTTACCCTGACCGTGGCACTAAAAATCAGTTTTTACAACGAACCATGGAAGACTTGTACCAGGACACTTGTCAGCGGCGCCTAAAGTTAGAACAGCAAGGATACCAAGTGGTGGAAATGTGGGAACACGAGTACGATCACCGTATGAAAACCGATCCAGAGTTTAAACGCCTCGTGGAAAGTTACCAGTTCATGGACCCGCTGAACCCGAGGGATAGTTTGTACGGAGGAAGGACCAATGCCACCTGTTTGCTGTACCAAGCCGACGAAGAGAAAGGAGAAGAAATCAAATACTTGGACGTGTGTTCGCTGTATCCCTACGTGTGCAAATATTGTCGCTTTCCTGTAGGGCACCCGCAATTGCTGACGGAACACATCGACCTGAAAAACATTCGACAATACGAAGGCTTGATCAAGTGTAAAGTTTTGCCTCCCACGAACCTATACCATCCCGTCTTACCTCACCATTGTCAAGGCAAACTGATATTTCCCTTGTGCCGTACTTGTGCCGAAACGTGCAACCAAGACCAACCTTGTCAGCACAGCCAGGAAGAACGGGCCTTGACGGGAACCTGGGTCAGCGTAGAATTGTTCAAAGCTCTGGACATGGGATACCAACTGTTAGAAGTGTACGAAATTTGCCACTTTCCCAAGACACAACAATACCACAAGGGTGACCCTACTCAGAAAGGCATTTTCGCAGACTACGTGGATGCCTTTTTGAAACTGAAGCAAGAAGCCAGCGGCTATCCTTCCTGGTGTCACACTCCCGAAGACCAAATACAATTCAAAGAGAAATACTACGAACAAGAAGGCATCACTTTAGACCACATCGAGAAAAACGAAGGCAGGTGATCGTTTGCCAAAGTGATGTTAAATTGCTTGTGGGGTAAAATGGCACAACGACCGTGTTTACCCAAGACGGAATATTTGACAGAACCTTCCCGCTACTTCCAGATGATTCACGACAAAACCAAATACATGAAACACGTGGACGTCGTTCGAGAGAATTTGATCTTGGTCAATTACGAAGAAGATCTGGACTTTGTACAAGACGACCCTTTTGGAAATGTCATCATTGCGGCTTACGTGACAGCCCATGCTCGCTTAAAATTGTACGAAGCTTTAGAACTGTTAGGGGAACGCGTCCTGTACTTTGACACGGACAGTTGCATTTACATCCATCACCCGATTCAACATCACCCTAACATCGAAGGAGACCGTTTAGGAGCCTGGACAGACGAGCATCCCGACGACAAGATTCTAAGTTTCGTCAGTGGTGGTCCCAAAAATTACGGCTACGAATACCGGGACAAACAAGGAGAAGTGCACACGACGTGCAAAGTGAAAGGATTGACTCTGAATTATCGTACCAGTCGAGTGGTCAACTTTGGGGTATTGAAAGAAGCCTTGCAATCGGGAGAGGATGGAAACTTTAAAGTGACCACCTATCAACCGAACAAGATTGTACGTTTACCCACTCACCACATCGTCAGTCGACCCTTGGAAAAAGTCTATCAAATCGTGTACCAGAAGTGAGTGCGACTGCCCAACCACTTTACTTTGCCGTATGGACATGTTGGTATAAAACATTGGTTGTAAGAGGATAGTTACCCCACCAGAAAGATGACTTCGCCACAGCAAGAATCGAGTGAGAAACCCGATGAGAACTCCAAGTTCAAACCCTACCATTTTCCAGTCTTCTTACCTGACTATTGTGATTGTGCCCGTCGATTGGACACGTTTCAGAAATGGCCTACGGATAGGGAAGGATTACCTTCTTCGCATGTTTTAGCTAGAACAGGATTTGTCTACTTGGGACCTGAGTCAGGATTGGGATACGAGGTACAGTGTTTTGCTTGCGGACTGAAGTTACGAATGGATCTATGTATCTATAAAGATTCAGCTATTCTGGAACATACTCGATGGTCTCCGCACTGCCCTTACCTTTCTATGGCCTTTCCACCCATCACACTACGGTACAATGTTGACGGTACCTTAGAGACGGTACCTTCCAGAACAAGACATAAAAAACGTAAAAAAGGAAAGATGTACAAGCTGGAGACTGCATTGAGACTAGTATAAAAAGGGGACTATGGTCAAGATCGATAGTTCATTGTGACTACCAAGACCGAGCGAAGAAGATGAATACTTTGAAAGAGACATCGTTCCAGTTTGGGGATTGTAAAAAAGTTGTATCTTCCTCTAGTGTGACTAATACTGGATGGATAAGACCCAGGCATTGCGACGGAAAATGTCCGGAAGGAAACTGCGATTGTCCATGTGGTTACCATTGTAATTGCGTAACGGAGTTTGCAGACGAGTGCGATTGTGAGCCTTGCGATGGATACGATGCTGTACCTTGTGACCTGAGCGATGCCGTAAAGCATCATGGGAACTTTGTTCTCACTGCCTCTATCATGGAAAGTGATGCTGTGCGTGTCAAACCTGAGGGATGCGAAAGCGATGCCGCTCGGCCTCTTAGACATTTTACCGGGTTTAAAGGGGAATGTCGACCTTCACGTTTACCTCCCTACGGATGTCATCCAGCCCTGAGCAAACTCCTGCCCATGTCACTCAACCCTCATCGAAACGAACCTGTGAAAGACGAATATTCGTTTCCTGTGCGTTTGTCGGAATACTGCGACTTTGAAAATCGTCTTCAATCGTTCAAAGGAAAATGGCCAAAGTATCTGGGAGGACCGACCCCTGAAGAATTAGCCAGAGCCGGATTTTTCTACTTGGGCGAAGGAGATAAAGTCAAGTGCTTCAGTTGCGGTGCGTCACTTCACCACTGGGAACCGCAAGATTCGGCCTACGTAGAACATGCTCGATGGTCACCGAATTGTCATTACTTACCTTTAGTGGGACCGAGACATTGAAGTAACTTCTTACCATAATAATCTGTTCATGGATACTTTACAAGAGAACATTCGTGCTTTGCCTGTGGAGTTGAGAGAACGCATTTATCAAGAGCTGGTCAAAATACAAGTGAAACGTAAAGAACAATTGCATCCGTTACGTCACCGGTGTTTGAACCACTGGTACCTGAAGGCTATACAAGGATTGATTCAATTGAAAGTGTTCCATCGGACAGGCATTGATGAACGATCCTCTAGTTTTAAAAAGGATTGGTTTGGTATGGACGATTCTACCTACATCATTGTAAACGTACTGCATCGAATTCCAGAGGAAGAGTTAACGAATTACCAACATCTTGAACACAATGTCAACTTGGTGAAAGAGGAAACTTCTGAACGAATTGTAATGTGTAGATTAGTGACTCAACGATTTAAATTCGACACTGAAGTAAAACCATGTTTGTGCAAACAGTACATTTCTTGTGTCAGACCAAAGAGGATTTAGTATGACCTATTCATGGATACTTTGCTAGAGAACATTCGTGCTTTGCCTGTGGAGTTGAGAGAACGCATTTACCGAGAACTGATCAAAATACAAGTGAAACGCAAACTCAAAGTGATTCGTCCGGTTTTAAATTATGCTCTGTTCCAAAGTACAAGAAGACTGATTATGAGTGGATATTACATTAGGCACAAAGTTAAACGAGGCTATTGGCCACCACCCAACGATTCCAAAAACAGTGTATATACTTATGGATACTTTACAAGAGAACATTTTGGGCTTGCCTGTGGAGTTGAGAGAAAGGATTTACCGAGAGCTGGTGAAAATACAAGTGAAACGTAAAGAACAATTGCATCCGTTACGTCACCAGATCTTTAACCACTGGTACCTGAATGGTATAAGAGAACTGATTCGTCAGAAATTGTTTTAATGGTCAGACATTGTTCAACACTTTGAGGTCGCTAATGATCGACATGTTCATAATTATGGTTACTTCGAGATTCACCTACAGCAATACATTGAGGAAGACAAGGTAAAGGATTACCAACATTTGTTACGTGGAATCTACTTAGCGGAAGAGGAAACTTCTAAACGAACTCTGACGTTTCGGTTACAGTATGCAAGATTTAGATTCCCTACTGGAGAACGAAGATCTCTGGCTAGAAAGTACGTGTATTGCATCCAAAAAAAAGAGAATATAAAAACAGGCTGCCATGCCACGGTTTATGTCACATGTCATCCAACAGATTCCGTGGAAGGAACTCAATGACCATATTCAAACCGTGGATCATTACCATCAATTATTACAAGAATTTTATCCATTCAATTTGGGACGACAAGTGGTGTGTGTCTTAGTGACTTGTTTTTTGGGATTTCGTTTACCAGCCGATTCTTTGTGGACTCTTTACGATCAGTACTTACCACCTCAATGGCCTTAAATGGTCACGAAAAACTCCTTTTGCTCAAAGCCTTGCGTTTTCATCTGGATACTTCTCGACCTCAACAGGAAAAAAAGATTCGTCAACTTTTAGCTACCCAAGACGTGTATGACGATGTGTGTGTAGCTTATGACTTACATCCCCATTGGACAGATGTCCGTGCCTGGAAAGAATGGGGTTTTGAGGCTTGGACCCAAGAAGTGGCCCAGTATGCACGAGAGTTGTTCAAGGAAAAAAGTTACTTTTCAACCCGTGTTAGTGACGGTGCCAGAAGAACCCGTCACCCAGGACAGGACTGTCGTGGACAGACCTGAAAGACCCTTTCGGGAGGACACTTGTGTGACCTTACCCCCTACTATAGAACTGGTTAGAACATTACCCAAAACATGTTGTACAGACACTTGTGTTTATTCCACGTTCATGGTTATCATGTGCCTTTTATCCTTGTACTTAAGCCTTTGGCTTTTATGTATTTTTGTCTTTCGTATTCATGTTTGATAAAAAACATTCAATAAACGTGTTCTGAAAAAGTATATAAACTCTTGTCTTGTTTGTTTTCGTGTCACAAGTGACATTTCTCACACCATGGCTACCTCTACTGTCTCTGCTCCCTCTTCCTCTACTGTCAAAGTCATCGACGAACACTTAGATCGTGCCAGTTGGGAGGCTTTGTATCTTCGCCATCCATTTAACATGCTCATTGCTGGACCTAGCGGTTCTGGCAAAACCGAATTCGTCAAACGTTTGATCGAACATAAACATCATTTGATCGATCGGCCCCCTCAACGGATCGTGTGGTGTTACAAAGAGTGGCAATCGGCGTACAGCCTCTTGCGAGAAAGTCAAGGCGATTTCATCGTGTTTGTGGAAGGCATTCCTAAAGAAGACGACGGCATCGTCTCTGACTCCCGTCAAACCCATTTGGTCATTTTCGACGACATCTTAGGAGAAGACGAAGAAGAAATTAAATTGTGGTTTACGCGCAGAGGGCATCACCGTAATGCCAGTGTCGTTTACATCACCCAAAATTTGTTTCAACAAAGTAAAGCCCATCGCACCATCAGTCTCAATGCGCATTACGTGGTCTTGTTTAAAAGCCCTCGAGATAAATCGCAAGTGCAAGTCTTAGCCAAACAGTTAGGAACGCCTTGGCTGACTCAGGCGTACGACGATGCCACTCAAACGCCACACGCCTATTTACTCGTCGATTTGAAACCTACGACCCCCGAGGATTTGCGATTTCGTACCCACTTGTTTCACCACTGGTGCCAAGACGGAGGACCTGTCCTGTACACGTCTCCGTCCTCGACTTCATTTCACTCCCCATAAAAAAATCTATAAAAACCTCAGACCCTTTTTCGTCTGTCTCACACAGTGTGAACATGACGTCCCTTCAGTCGCATCTTCCCGTCAAATTGATTCGTGCCTTGTATGGCATCAGTCGAGAAAAAAATCCACAAACACGAGCTCGTGTCTTAGAAACTAGTCTCAAAGAAGTCTTACGATGGTTCACGGTGACAGCACGTCAAATACTCCAAGGAATCATTCAGATTCCTCATCAAACCCAACGCTTTTCGATCGAAACAAAGTTGCTTTGGTCCAACTGGCCGATCCCCGCATCGACACTCAAGCCAAAAAACAAATCATTTTGAAACCTGGAGGGAGCGGTACTCTAGGAGGGGTCATCATTCGCTCACTCTTAAGATGGGATCCTAATGCCCCCAAAGTTATCCCCAAGACAAAAGTCCAACGAAGCCCCAAGAAGAAAAAGAAAAAGACCAGGTCCTCAAGAAGAATAACTTCTCCAGTGGCAGGACCCTCCTCTTACCAGACACCACCCCGGAAAAAGAAAAGAAGCCCCCAGAAAAAGAAACAGAGAAAAAGTCCTCAGAAAAAGAAAAGTCCACAGAAGAAAACTAGTCGCAAGAGAGGCACTTCGGCCAGGACGCAACCTTACACTCGCAAACCCCGACCTGCCACATCGGTGACTGCGTCTCCGGTAGCCTCACGTTTGTCCACTTCTCCGTTGATGTCACCAGGAACTGAAGAGTACTTGGAGACGTTGATCACACCAAGAACTTCTCCGTTGATGACCCCCAAAAGAACTTCCCCAGTGGCAGGACCCTCCAATTTAGCGGCAGTGGCTGCTGCTCACAAAGTACCTTCTCCCAAAATCAAAGTCCATGAAAGATCGGGTATGTTACAAAGTTTACTGGATTTGTCCAAGCAAGAACTGGCTCGATTTAGTTCGTTGAGTACCCCTGCACGACGTGTCATGCCTGTCCTCAAACTGATACGACGTAAAGACAATCAGTGGCGACGCGTTCCAGTATAAAAAGACCTGTGACCAAGTCGGGGTATCAGTGAACTTGTAAAAGATGTCACCTCCAAGAAGCCACAAAAGAAAGAGACAAAGGCAGACGCGTCATCCGACAAAGCGCTTAGCCAAGCATCGACGTTACCCTAAGAAAAGACACAGTCGTTCCAAGAAAAAGAGGCGTCAACAAAGGGGAGGATTCCTTGGCGATTTTGGGGAAAACATTGTCACCTTTATGACAAAGCGATAGTCCCAAAAAAAGATAAAAGGGTGTGTGTTAAGTCATCGACGTTAGTGTCTGTTTGGTGAATGTCCCGGAACCCACAAGCAAAGATGTCACCCTCCAGAAAACCCCAAGGAAAGAAAAGGAAAGGACTACCACTACGTTTAGCCAAACATGGGGACATGTTATCTGTCCTGTCCAAAGCTTCTCCACCCCTACGAAAAAAACTCATTCAAACGGCCTCCAAAGAGGTCATCGATACCGTGTGCGAATGTTGTTTGAACGTTTTGAAAGGCACGATCCCTTTGTCCAAACACCAGAAACAATGCTTAGGCAAACATCGTCACGTTCTTCGGAAAATGGTTCAAAAGAAAATTCCCATTCGTCAAAAAAAGAAGATGTTGGTCCAACGTGGAGGTATTTTACCTCTCTTGTTAGGCCCCATACTGAAAGGAGTCTTGGGAACCATGTTGGGAGGACTGATGGGAGCAAGATAAAAAGGCCCTCGGAAGTCCCAAGATCTCAGAATTCACCCCTGACAACCCCATGGAAGGACGAAAACTAGCTTTAGTGCCTTACAAACGATGGATGGAATACCATCGGTGGCAAGAACAACACACCCCGCATTTACCTCCCAATCCCAATTTGAGCGAGATGTCCCAGTTACAACACGAATTGCAATCCTTGATGGATCGCCAAGATTTGTCCGAAACAGAAAAATCGCAAAAGTAGGGTCAACTCTTGCAAAGACTGCAACTCTTTCACCAGAAAGCTTTAGACGAAACAGCTTTACCCACTCTAAAAGATTTTAAGACCTTGATGAAAAGTCCAGCACCATCATCATCATTACCACCACCACCACCACTACCATCCCCAAGGGTCACAAGAGATGCTACCCCACAAAGACCTGAGGAAGAAGAGATGCGCGAAGTGTTTCAAACACCGTCAGCAGCTCCCATTTCGAGTAAGATTGCAGCATCCTTGTTGACCCCGTCCCCCACACCCCAACGAGAAGAAATGAAAGCTTGGGTTAAAAAGATGATGTCAACGTCTCCTTCGACAGAAGTGAAAAAGAAAGAAGGGAAACCAGAAGCGAAAAAAGAAAAGAAAACCAAAGCCATTCCATTGCCACCTCCACCACCACCACCACTACCTTCGACTTCTACTCCCGTAGCCCATCGGACACGTAAATCCGTTTCCAAACCACCCTTTCGACCCATCCAAAGTAGCATCACCGAAGAGTGGGTGACTTATTAACACACAAACACAAAAAATGGAAAAAGTCTTAGCCAGCATTTACTACGATCCCTCGCATCCTGCAGGTTACGCAGGAGTTCAAAAATTGTATCGTGCTGCCAAAACTCGACTGAAAAGTCTCCGTTTACCTCAAGTGCAACGATGGTTAGAAGAACAAGCTACCTACACTTTACACAAACCCATTCGACGCAAGTTTGCCAGAAGGCGCACCCGAGTGGAAGGCATCGATCATCAATGGCAAGCCGATTTAGCCGATGTCTCTCATTTGGCCAGCTACAATCGTGGCTACAAATATTTGTTTTGTGTCATCGACGTCTTTTCCAAATTTGCCTGGGTCGTGCCCTTGACTTCCAAATCGAGCAGCGAGTTAGTGCGAGCCCTGCAACGGGTGTTGAAACAAAGCGGTCGTCACCCTCTTCGATGGCAAACGGACAAAGGCACCGAATTTCTGAACCAAGCTTTCCAAAAAGAATTAAAGAAACGTGACATTCATTTTTTTACCACCGAGAATCCCGAAACCAAAGCCAGCATCGTGGAACGTTTTCAACGCACATTGAAAGAACGCATGTGGAAATATTTTACGCATCACCACACTCTGAAGTACATCGACATCTTACCGCACCTGGTGCAAGCGTACAACCAATCTTACCATCGAAGCATCGGACGTGCCCCGCAAGAAGTGACTCCCGACAACGAAGTGCTGGTGTTTGAGCGCCTGTTTGGTACGTCCCCGACGAGGGCTGTCGCCAAGAAAAGTGGAGAGTTGGCCGTAGGAGATTGGGTGCGCATTGGCAAAACCAAACGCACTTTCGACAAAGGTTACTTACCTAACTGGACGACCGAATTGTTTCGCGTCAATGGACGAGTGCATGGCCGTCATCCTGCCGTCTATAAATTGGAAGACATGAACGGAGAAGTGCTCAAAGGAACGTTTTATTTACCCGAGTTACAACGTGTCACCAAAAAAGAAGACGACGTGTACGACATCGAAAGCATTCTCGAACGCAGAACCCGTAAAGTGGGCAAACGACGTATCAAAGAAGTCAAAGTACATTGGAAAGGATATCCACCCAGTTTCGATTCTTGGATCGACGCTTCGCAAGTCATCGACTATAAAAAGAAGAAGTGACCATCATGCCCTTTCACACAGCAGACGCAGCTACGTCGACCACTCCTTCTTCACCTAGTTCTTCTGTGCAAGATTTACAAAAACAACCCTTGTGGGTGTGGTGTGGAGAACGTGTGCCTAAAACGCAAATCGTCTTTTTCTGCCAAATCTTCGTGGTGTATTGTGTCATCGGGGCAGCCATTGCCAATTTGAGTTTGCAACAAGGAGACAAACAATTGTGGACCATTTTATTGAGCAGTTGCATCGGTTACCTGCTTCCCAATCCCTCCCTGAAATTCTCCTCAAACGGGAACCTTGTGTCCAGTGCCAGTGTCAGTCACCACTCCAACCACAACCAGAACCCCATTCTAGACGGAGACACGCCTCTGACGTCCAGTAATATCCCCTCGGACAGCCACAGAACTCTGGAATTATGAGTCACCAAAACCAATTTTACTTAACCTTACCCAATGACAGTTCCATGGAGGTGTTTCCCAAGAACACGTTGTGCTGTTACACGGCCAAATTACCTCAAGCCATCCCCTTAGATCACGAAGCCCACTGGGAAGTGGCTTTAGTAGAAATCATTCACCCGACCCATGTCCTCAATGTCCTTCCCAATCAAAATTTTTTTTGATGTGGAAGTTCATGACGAGCAAATGCAACAGTGGTTGGATGGCAATGTCAAATATGACAAGAAAACCCGTTTACAAAATCAGAAGTACACCACCTATCACTTGTTCATTCCACCAGGCTATTATTTTAGTGGTCAACATTTGGTCAGCACCATAGCCTCCAGGTTTAATGTGGTGTTTCTTAGAGCTTTGGAGCATGTCAACAAAAGTGTCACCATGGAGTACCACAAAGCAGCTCGTCGCTTCTCGATGAAATTTGAACGGAGTAAAATCATGTCCATTTTATTTTGTCCTGAATTGTTTGACATGTTGGGCGGAGACATGGACATGAGAATGGCCATGATCAAGAAAAACGAATTACCCATCGTTTACGACAACGAGTCTTTTGCCAAGTTATTTCGTGCTCCGGTAGAACTGAACCAAGGACTGAATTTGATGTTTGTGTACTCCGATGTGGTGGAGTACAACGTGGTGGGACACACCTCCGTACCGTTACTGCGTGTCATTCCTTTCAAAGTGGATTCTGCCACGAACGCTGATGAGGAAGGTGGAAACACTTACCACGTTCACCGCGAATTTGTCCATCCTCACTATTTGCCTGTCAGCAAGTCGTATTTGGACACGGTCAACATTGCTATAAAAGGAGATTTGGGACAAAATATTCCATTCACCAAAGGAAAAGTCACGGTGAAACTCCATTTTCGAAAACGGTTCTCTCACGATTCGTAAGTCATGTATCCAGTGTACCGAGGGGTTGCTCGACAGCGAGGACACGGTTTAGGAGATATGTTAAAATCGGCCTTTCGCTCGGTGGCCTCGGTGTTGAAACCGATGGTGACACGCGGATTGCACGCCTTGAAAGATGCGGCACTGACACAAGGCAAAGAATTTCTCCAAAATGTCATCATCGACAAACAAAACCCTAAAGAAGCCTTCATGAGGGCAGGCAAAAATGTCTTGCTGCAAACGGGCAAAGACATTTTAGGCCGACGAGACACACATATAAATGCCCTGCACGCTACCGAGTCAGGCATTCAGCAAGGACAAGGCAGAAAGAGACGACGAAGAAAACACCCTTTCACCAGACGTCAAGCTAGAAAGGCCAAGAAAAGAAGAACCGTTCGAGACTGAGACGTTTTCGATTATTGAGACACAGAAAAAAATGATGCACCGAGAGTCATGTGCTTGTTCCAAGTCGGAACTGGATATGTTTGCCATGCCCCCCACCATGATGACGATGCAAGAATCCCAGTGGGTGGAATTTCATCCCGTCTCCTCATTGACCGATTCCGCTCCCATCGAGTTTGAAATCAAAGGACAGCCCGAAGATTACATCGATCTGAATAGCAGTTACCTATACTTGAAAGTGAAAGTAATCGAGCCACCCATCGCTAACATAGACGCTGATGAAGCAGTAGCTCCCGTCAATAATTTCATGCATTCCTTGTTCAGCGAAGTGGACTTGTACTTGAATAACAAGCTGGTCAGCAGCAGCATGGATACTTACCCTTATCGAGCGTACCTGGAAAATCTCTTGACGTACGGAAAAGAAGCCAAGAATACTCATCTAGATGCTTGCGTGGTATGGAAACCTGACCAAGCGAATAAGTTCAACGGCATTACACTTGCTGGGGATGCTTCAAATCCAACGGGATTTGTAGAACGACAAAAGAAAATTGCTGGAAGTCGTAGTTTAGAACTAACGGATCGCTTGCATTTGGACATGTGGTTGCAAGAAAAGTATTTGCTGAACGGGGTGGATATCCGCCTGAGACTGAATCGCAGCAGTGCCGCTTTCCATTTGATGGCTGCTAATGATGCCACTTACAAAACCAAAATCGAAGAAGCCAGACTCTACGTGCGACGTGTGGAAGTGTTGCCTAAAGTAGGTAACGAAATCAGTCAGACGTTGAGCAGAACGACCGCCAAGTATCCGATACGTCGCGTGGAAGTGAAAACCTTCACCATTCCTGCTAGACAGCAATCCATGATCGAAGATCATCTGTTCCAAGGACAGTTACCCAAGCGTTTGATTGTTGGTATCGTCAAGAATTCAGCTTTCAATGGAGCCTACAATGAAAATCCTTTCTACTTTCATCATTACAATGTGTCCAAGATCGAAGTCAGTCGCGATGGCAAGACCTTGTGTACCCGACCTATTGAGCCTAACTTTGGTGCCGCGAAGAATTATTTGAGATCGTACTTGTCCCTATACGAAGCTACCGGACAGTTAGGAACCAACACCAGTCACGGCATTACGTACGACGATTATGCAGGAGGCTATGCTTTGTGGGCTTTCGATTTCACTCCAGACCACGGCAGCGACGAGGGACATTTCCACCCTATAAAATCAGGCCAGATTCGTGTGGAAATTCAGTTTGCGAGTCCACTGGATGTAGGGAACACAGTGAACGTCATCCTGTATGCAGAATTCGATAATACGATAGAAATCAACAGTTTGAGAGAAGTCATTCTAGATTATTAGAAGCCATGGAAGACTGTTATCCCTCTTTACCTAGTGGAGAAACTTTAAAGATGGAATGTGAGGAGACCGTGGAAAAAGAAGAAGTGATCATGATGAAGTCAAGATGGCCAGAACAAGAAGCCCATTTAGTCTCCTGTTTTGCCAAACACTTGGTCGACAAAATGACGGAATTGATCAAGAAAAATTGCTATGGATGTCAAAACGATCATCCCAGTCAAATTCAACACGATAAATGCCTAATGTTAAGTCAAGAAGAAAAATTGGACGAGTATCTGGACGAAGCTTGGAGTCTCATCTCGAACAAAGACGTGTTGCACCAGTGCTATAAAGACTTGCGTGAACATTCTTGTCCACCATTAACCACTCAAGAGATCCATCGTATCGAAGCTCACCTGAATCAGAGTGAGGAAACAGAACGAATAACCGTTTATTCGTCAGACATTTTCAAGCAAAAAGTCAGGATCGAATTGACGACTTATTATTACCTGTGAAGAAGAAGAAAACACACACACAAATCAATGGATACCTGGGAACTTTATTACCTTTTGAACCACAGTTCGTATACGGCTTCTTGGAATCCTGTCGTCTGTGCTAAAGATGAACTCCCTCATCGCAAACCTAAAGACCATCAAGCTTACGTGATCAACACGGACGACAGTCATCTTCCAGGAACCCACTGGGTAGCCGTCTACTTTCCTCAAGAAGGATGTGTGGAATATTTCGATTCGTACGGATTACCCCTTTTGGAAGACGATATCATTGACTTTATGAGAAGAAATGCTCAGACCACCCGATTCAATAACGTGAAATTACAAGGCACATATTCCTTGGTGTGTGGACAGTACTGTGTGTATTTTCTGCATCATCGCAGCCTGGGCTATTCCTTAGAACATTTAGTGACTCATTTTGATCCTCGTTCTTCTACTAGAAACGATGTGAAAGTAGATCGATGGTTTTGTGACCATTATGCTTATCTTTTGTCTCAAGCTAGGAAACGTAGTGTCCATCAATGGCCTAATGATTTCCAACAGTGGAAATCACAATTTCATTCACAACGTTGTCAGCCCTGTTTAAAGTAGATTGTCCATTGAGAAAAAAATGTTTGTGATTTGAAAAAATTGTTTGATGTTATAGTGTTGGATTATTGTTAAAAAATGTTAGAGTTGTTGTTGTTTAGTGTTAAGTGATTTTTGAATAAAAAATGTTGTCTTTTGAAAAAAAATGCCTTTGTGGTTTGTTTAGCTATAAGAATGTTGAATTGATGCTCTTTCATTTCTTACTATCCCTCTCATGACACTCACTGAACGTTGCGACTAGAAAACCGTGTGGGGGATGTTTTCCTTCACGTCCGCGCTTTGACTTTAAGAACCGGGGTTGTTTCCAGTCTAACCATCCATTGTCGACTCATCCTCCTACGAAGATGTGCTCCAAACTAGCTAAGCTCAACGAAGCTTACGTGAATTTGCATAGGGTCAGACACAGTCTGATACCGAAGCCAGAAGAAATAGAGAATGTGAGAATGTTAAAAATCACTGAAGACCTGATAAAAGAGCTCTTCAGAGAAGAAATGAACAGGGAAAAAGAAGAATGGACAGAGAAGTACAGACTTCAGAGACAGCAGCAACAACAGCAACAGCAGCAGCAGCAACAACCTGAAGTTGACAGAGGCTTTGTCGATTGCCGTATCGACACTAAAGAGTTCTTCTTCTCTTTCCGAAGAAGTAGACCTATCGCCAGAAAGTCTATCCTCAGAGGACATCGCATTCTTAGAAACTAAAAAAGAATGCCATAGCAAACAAAAAACAGCCCGTTTCAGGGCTACCCAATACTCTAGAAAAGAAATAACTATTAATTTGCCAATGTGTGTAGGTAGAGTAGTGTGAAAATAAACACTAACTCTTTTATAAAAAATGTGAGGGTATGTGTTTGTGTGTTTGTGTTTGTAAGTGCTCACGTAAGTTGGTATGGATAGTAGATTAAAATGATGTTTGTTTTTTGTTTTTTTTGGCTGTTAGAGGTGTATATTTGGGGTTAGATTGGATTGCTTTGCGTATGTGGATAGTCTATTGAAGTGATTTATAAAAAATTTTAAAATAGTGATGGGTAGCATAAAAAGTGAGTGAGTGTTTCTTTTAGGTCCGCGCGTTGTTGTTTGGTCATGATCTAGGTAAGATCAATTTTATGTTATTAGGGGATGTTTTCCATCACGTCCGCGCTTTTAGCATAAATTGAAACTCGTTCGGCAGTCCAGCTACCCTTGTTGATTGATCAACACCAAAAATGAACACGAGACTGGAGAAACTGTTGGAACTTTATGTGCATCTGGAATATGCCAGGCGCATATTAAATGAACTGGCCGCGGAAGCCATTGTCGAGGAGGGAAGGATAAGAGAGGAGGAGGAAAGAAGAAACAAAGAAGAGGAGGAGAGAAGATATAAAGAAGAAGAAGAGGAAAGAAGATACAAAGAGGAGAGAAGAAACAAAGAGGAGGAGGAGGAAAAGGAGAGAAGAAAAAATTTCAGAATCCCAGAGAGCGAAAATTGGGATTCTGAAGCGACATATCCTGCCTCTGCTCTCTCCCCCCAAAAGGTAAAAAGTAACTGGGGGATAAGATGTGTATGTGGCGCCAGGCCTGGAAGGTGCCACCATTAACCAGGTGTCCATGAAGTTCCAAACAAAACAGCCCTTTTCAGGGCTGCCCAATACTCTAGAAAAGAAATAACGATCGATTTGCCAATGTGTGTAGGTAGAGTAGTGTGAATATAAACACTAACTCTTTATTAATAGTGGAAGTGTATGTGTTTGTGTGTTTGTGTTTGTAAATGTTGAAGTAAGTTTGTGTGTTTGTGTTTGTAAATGCTGAAGTAAGTTTGTGTGAATAGTAGATTATGGGTTTATTTATTGATTCTTAGCGTATGTAGAGAGTATAGTTAGGGTTATATTATATGAAATGAGAAAGTAGGGGGATGTTTTCCTTCACGTACGCGCGATGTTTGGTCATGATCTAGGTAAGATCAATTTTATGTTTTTTAGGGGGATGTTTTCCTTCACGTCCGCGCTTTCACTATAAGAACCCACAGTATTCGTCGTTCAAACCATTCTACAGAGAAGATGGCTTCGAACCACCTAGATAAATTTCAATCATTGCAAGACGTCCTTGACAATTTGGGAATGATAGAACAAATGCTCGTACGACTAGTTGAAGATCACTATTCTTATAGTCCGCATAGAGTAAAAATGGAAATTAATAATTTAAGAAAAGCAAAGGATATGATAAGTGGTGTGATGAAGGAAATAAAGGAGGATGAAGAGGAAAGGACAAGGATGAGAGCATGGAATGAAAAAATTGAAAAAGAAGAAGAAAATGAGAAGAGGAAGAAAGAAGAAGAGGAGGAAGAGAAGAAAGAAGAGGAGGAGAAAAAAAAGAAGAAAAAGAGTGTAGGTGAGAAAATAAGAAGTTGGTGGAGGAAAAGAAGAAATTAGAAGCAGAAGAAGAAGAAGAAGAAAACCCAAAGGCCCTTTTCAGGGCCAGCCATATTTCTCGAAAAGAGATAGCCTTTCAATTGCCTACCCCTTTTTTAAAAAAAATTTAAAAAAAAAAAAAAAAATCCCATGTTCAATTTTCCTTGACGCTATAAAGGCCCACCCTGTTTAATTTCCTTTGACGCTAAACTGCCCCACGATTTTTTTTTTCTCCATGTTAATTTCCCTTGACGGTAATCTTACCCACGATTTTTCTCCATGTTAAATTTCCCTTGACGGTAATCTTGCCCAGGGGTGTTTTTAATGCTAATTCCCATTGACGGTAAAGTGCCCCCCTTCACTACTATCGTAGCGATATGACTACAAAATGGTTAAAGCTACGTTAAAAATCCAAATCCCATACACACCTATGTATTTACATTCATTACAAACAGAAATGGTATTTTCACCCAGTGTAAATATTTAAACTGAGTGCAAATACGCGATCCCAAAAATTAATATTATCGTTCTTATTAAATTGACGTTTAGTTTCCATATTTTAGTGCACTGAAAGAAAACTTTAATATTTTCTTGGAAAGAGTCTGCATCAAATTCAATTCCTACTATTATAATAGTGTCATCTACATATAGCAAGATCAACAGTTTCGAGTACACATGGGTGTCAGAACCTTCTGTTTCTAGTGCAATGCCTGCGCAATCATTCTCTTGCAGAAAACATTCCAGGTTTTTTGGCGAAATGTAAAAATAAATCATGCTTTTATCTTCTTGGTGTTTAACAGGTTGACAAATAGTAGGTAATGAGTTATAAAGAAACTTACATGCTGTATATCAGAAAGATAGACAAGCAGACACACCTAAATGCATGCTTTCCAGCATGCACACACAACGTAAATGCATGCATGCATGCATGCACAGACACACACACAACGTAAATGCATGCATGCCAGCACACACACATACATACCTAAATGCATGCATTCCAGCACGCAAACGCAACGTAAATGAATGCCTGCCAGCACACACACACACACACACACACCTAAATGCATGCATATCAACACGCACACACATACATAAATGTATCTGTTGCGAATAGTAGAATCGCCCGTTTCTGCCCACTATTAAACCAATCAGGTTTTTTGTTTTACAGTAGGCACGGCCAAAATAAATTTGCAAATTACCTTAGAGAAATTTAAACTCGGAGAATACTAATAACTGTTTTGTGTGTGTGTGTGTGTGTGTGTGTGTGTGTGTGTGTGTGTAAATGGCCTGGTTAGAGATGAAATTGAAAATTAAACTCGTAAGAAGGAAACTTTTCGCATGAAGTCGGTTGAACCTTACCAGTCATTTTAACTTTATGCAAGTCGGTTGTCCCTCATCAGTTATCTTAACTTTACTAATGCAAGTCGGCGTCCCTCATCGGTTATTTTAACTTTACGCATGAAGTCGGTTGCCCCTCATCAGTCATTTTAACTTTACACATGAAGTCGGTTGACCCTCATCAGTCATTGTAACTTTATTCATGCAAGTCGGTTGTCCCTCATCAGTTTATTTTTAACTTTACGAATGCAAGTCAGTTGTCCCTCATCAATTAATTTAACTTTACACATGAAGTCGGCTACACCTCATCGATCATTTTAACTTTACGCATGCAAGTCTGTTGCCCTTCATCAGTTATTTGAACTTTGTAAATGCGTGCCCGATTTGGATCATTTTGGCCGGTCCTCCTGGATTTATGCGCGGGGCCACCTGTGAACGCCGCATTTGGAAATAAACTTGTAAAAAGTTTGATATGATAATGAAATTAAAAGTTTTTTCCATCGCTTTAAAATTACTTTCTCTCTATAGGTATATTTTAAAAAATTACTAACGCGCTGTGCCTTTTTGAGAGCGGGGTCAGATTGGGCCAAATCAGGCCAATCGGCCTAAGGCAAGCCCAGAAAACCAACCACAGCTACACGTAGCTCTTCAGAATCCTTCGATGGAATTGACAATCTCTTTTGTCAGCTTCATTTTCTCAACATGAGCTGAAATGGAAATGAGAACAGGAGAAACCGAAAAGTGGTACGTATTTAGTCCTCTCTCTCTTGCTCATGAAGGTAGTAATTGTGTGTGTGTGTGCGATTTGGATCTTTAACTTAGCTTAAGCAATATTTCAGTCACATCGTTACGATCTCTGCAATGTGGCAGTTTATAGTGATGTCCATCACTCAGGCATCATGCTGCAGATATGACATACGACACCATGTCCCACCCAGTTACATTATCCTGATACCAGGCCGACCAGTCATAACACTAACCTCCTAATCCTGAGCACCAAGCAAGGCAGCTGCTAGCACTCTTTTTGTAAGTCTTTACTATACCTCGAACGTGATTCGAACCCACGACCTACCACATCCGTTATGTGAAGTTGTCTGCTCTACTCCAACACGGCTAATGAGCGGCAAGAACTCTTTCTCTCAGTCTAATTTTGCGAGCAAAAGCATTTTAAATAACGAGTCACAGCACATTCATCGAGATATGAATGAGCACGATTTGTTAAAAATAATATCCAATTAATTTCAAAGATTTCGTTCTCTACCTATGTAATTATGTACTCGGAATGATATGTATAAAACAAAAGCACAAAACTGTGTCTATTGCAGGGGGAGTATTGCTTACATCAAATGGGTATGAAACAATTTCAGGAGTTTATGGTAGGAAGTTGAGTTTTAACCCCAAAAACTCTTATTAAAAGGTATGCATGTTGATTTCTAGAACAGTTGAAACATATTTTATCTGTACGATATAGAAAAGTAAATAACGAGAAAATGCATTAACGTGGAAAATGGCTGCTGTGAGTTGGATTTTATATACATCATAAGTTGTGTAATTTTTCTGGTTGCTCATTTCAATTGTGGAGCAGACATGTTTCATCACGCCATGACAAGATGGTTCGTATCTCCTAAAAGGAACAAAATAATCAATGAAAGATCCGACTCTACATCAGTTTTTGTATGAACCATACATACGATGATTGCATTTTCATCCCCTGACCAACATAGTTCACTCGTTTAACCACTACAGATAACCCACACAAGTACGCGAAATGGGAAATATTTAAACACACACACACACACACACACACACACACACACACACACACACACGCGTGTTGTTTGCCTCATTAATTCATAATGAAACATTTAACAATATAGCTTAAAGTCAGAACAATTGTTTTTATTATCAAGTCATTAATATTTTGTTTAAAATATTAAACCACAAGGGCTAAATTATAACGGCAGTGATAGTCGTTGTAGTCCGGTTCAAACTCAAAACATCTATCAACTTCTGGCAAACGTCATTCTTTGGTGTGACGATTATTGTACCGCATTCCACTGCTCGCTCTGATAACCCTTCTAACAGATGCAACAGTTCGTTCACATCGAAAACCTGTTCCTTTCCGATGGTATCGTGTATCCCGTTCAGTCAATGTGCTCCGGAAATCTAACTCAACGGTTTGAAACTTGACCCGGCTACCTCATTGTTGCGTCCACTTTAAGTCGTTCTGTCCTTGAAGGTCAAACTTCGAATGGATCGTAGGACACAAGACGATGCAGCCGCTGCCAAAACAAAAGTGCATTTGTATTACCTTATTGTTGTACTACTGTAACGTATGATGGTGCGGATTTCTGCAGGTAAAACAGAATATTGTCATTTGAGAAAAGATTCTGTTAGGACCAAAGAAAAGGCTTTAACTACGGTAACAATGCGTTCCTCAGTAACAACACTTTCTTTCAGGAGCTATCAGTAAAGTACAATTTAAAATTAGAATACTCATCAAACTCGGTAATAGGGTGGATAATATCCCCCATCCACCCTTTTTTGGCCACCTCGTCCCCCACCCAGTGGAACATTCATTGGCTGTGCTTAAATGCCTCGGTCCAGGTTTTATATCGCTTTATGAGTTAGCGGGTATAATTATAGCAATTAAACCCGAATGGTCAAGTATTTAACACAAACCATGACAAGAATAGAACCGAGCTTACAACTGATTCAGACTCCTGACTAGAAATGGAGTTTATCTGGCAAACGTTTTCGAGTAAAGTAGCATTTTAATTAAAATTCGTTTCATCGGCTCAGACTTAAGTTCGTAGCATACTTTAATTTCAAATTTGCACGTACTAATGAATCTAACGACACATATTTTCTATGAAAGCCAGTATATATATATATATATATATATATATATATATATATATATATATATATATATATATATATATATATAGAGAGAGAGAGAGAGAGAGAGAGAGAGAGAGAGAGAGATATTTGTGTGACTGTATGCTTTACTTACAAAGTGATCAGAAGTTGTAACTTGATTTGTTTTCTTGTTGTCAGGGACGCCAATTATGCTCTGTTGTTGTTCAATAAGAGTACCCAGGTTGATGGTAGCTTTCGCTAAGGCATCAGGCCCGATCAGTAAGGCACCACCCTGCGGAAATATGTTGGATAAAAGTTATCACAGTATTAAAAACAAACATAAAAAAATAAAATTATAAAACAGCACAGGTCAGTCTCTACTCTCTACAGCGCCTGCGTTGCCCTCACCCAATTTTCACATACATTTTATCTGATTTGAAAACCAGTGTAGGATGCATAGTACGCGTGCACTGAATAGAAAATATATGTAGCAAATACAATCTCGTTCGATTGCCCAAAGAAGGAATGTTACGGTAAAGATTGACACAAAGTTTACAATATCCAATACCTTATTTAGAATTTTCATTGCTCTCTGAATTGTCCTCGGAGTTCCAATGAAGTCCATAATTAAATCTGCACCTCCTTTGCACGCGCTTTTCGTCTTCTCCACCAGGCTCTGTTCGTGCTCATCACATGACCAGTAAATGACGTCACTACAGACTTCCTCTGCAGCCATAAGCCTTTCGATTGAGCTATCTGCTATGAAAACATTAACTTGACCCATTGGATAAGTTAGCATGTTTGGTGCATGCTCTGCACTTACTCTTCCCAATTGGTTTGCTCCGATTATCAACACGGTTGTACTTGCTGGAATAGAATATAATATATACAAACATAATATAACAAACCGATAACAAAATAGTAAAAGTCTAAGAGGAAAAATGACTACAAAATGGGATTTGAAAACCGCAACTGAAGTTGTAGAGCAGCTATGGTTTCTAATATTAATTTCAGGCATCTGAAATATTTATTTTGCTTCTGCAGAGAACTGAACTATCGCCTTTTTGAAATTTATATATTTAACTCGAATACATATTGAAAACGTTCATATCTTACCTTTCCTCTCTTCGTGTTCCTCGATGTGCCGTTTGGCAGCCACGAGGGCATTGTAAGCCAAAGATACTGGTTTCTCTCCGTCTGCACACGTTTCCATGGTAACCACTGTCTTCGCGCGTGGGTTCAAAAGTTTATTGCTGTTTTCCTCCATGTTATTTCCACCACAAAGTGAATTATCAACTGTATTCTCGAATTCTGTGACGGTCATGGTTTCCTGAAATATAAAACAATTAAGATAGCTACCGTTAATATCGTGCAGTCTATAATAAAACGAATTTACGAGTGACTAGGGTCTGCTTTACGTTTTTGCATTATTTCGGATGCATTCTAGAGTCAGTTTATTCAGCCTTAGCGTGGTACTAAAATTATTTTTATTTTGATTATTTGTATGTCTTATCTTAGTGATTAATTGTGTGCCTTATTTTAGCAATTACTAGTGTGCCTTATTTTAGTGATTACTAGTGTGCCTTATCTTAGTGATTACTAGTTTGCCTTATCTTAGTGATTACCATTCTGCCGTATGTTAGTGATTACTAGTGTGTCTTACTACTAGTTGTTGTTGTTGTTGTGGGGTTTAACGCCATTTTTCAGCACACGATAGGCTATACATTGCGGCCAGTATTAATGGTGGAGGAAGAACCCTGGAAAACCCCGGAAAGAACCACCGACCCTCGAGAAGCTACTGGCAAGTTTTCTCACATACCCACATTGGCTGAATCTTAGACTCGAACCGCCGCAGACAGAGGTGAGTTGGCAGTGATCCGAAACGAAGAGCGCTTTAGACCACTCGGCCACTCGGGGCCCCCGTTTACTACTAGTATAATTATCTTGGCGATTCTAATGAATTACTTTTCCTTCTTGGTGAGTTAACTACATATTTTACTTTTCTCAACGTGTAAAACACAATATACATCTGTTAGCCAAATATGACACATAAGGGAATAAAATACGTGTATAAACTTGGTTTTGGAACCGCACACACACACACATCCTTACCTTTCTTTTAGAATAATAATAAATAAAAATAAAATTAAATATCCTTACCTTGTTTGGCTTCTCAAGAGTGTATCGTTCCGATCCGATTGTGTCGGTTTGTATGTAGCAATAAACTATTTACCACTGAGTCAAGCCTTTATATGCATACGGAAATCATGTATTTATCACGTGTAGTGCACTCGTAGGGCGATAACTTTTTTGTGGGTCGTCTATACTGAATGCGCATTAATCGATATCGGGTTTTTGTGAGGACATATTTTTTTGACGCACATGTGAGATGGTGAACGGGGCAGGAGTTTATTTTTTCATTTGTTTATGTGTATTAAAACTGTATGTCAAGGAGGTAGTGTTTATTATTACGTCATATATGACCTCCCTGTAATAGATTAGTTACGTACTGAGATCCCAAAATGTATACCAGCTGAAGTCATGGAAGTACAGTGTGTGTGTGTGTGTGTGTGTGTGTGATTTTGATTTTTAACGTAGCTTTAACAATTTTTCAGTGACAGTTTGTAGTGATGTCTAGCACTGGGGCATCATGCCGCAGATTTGTTGTTGTTGTTGTTGTTGTGGAGTTTAACGCCATTTTTCAGCACACGATAGGCTATACATGGCGGCCAGTATTAATGGTGGAGAAAGAACCCGGGAAAACCCCGGAAAGAACCACCGACCCACGAGAAGCTACTGGCAAGGTTTCTCACATACCCACATTGGCTGAATCCGAGACTCGAACCGGCACAGACAGGTGAGATGGCAGTGATCCGTAACAGAGAGCGCTTTAGACCACTCGGTCACTCTGGGCCCCCATCATGCCGCAGACATGTAGCATGATGTCCCACCCAATCACGTTATCCTGACACCAGGCCGACCAGTCCTAACACTAACCTCTTAATGCTGAGCGCCAAGCGAGGCAGATATTAGTACCATTTTTGTAAGTCTTTGGTATGACTCGACCGGGGGTCGAACCCATGACCTCCCGCATCCGAGGTGGACGCTCTAACCACTAGGCCACCGGAGCAGTCCATGGAAGTACATATGAACATATTTCCCCAAGGAATGGTTATGAATAAACCATGATACGGTCGTGTAATTATCTGTACGGAACACGGTCGGTAAACCCATAGGCTCTGTATAAGACTATACAACATTCTTCGGGAATATATGTCGAGTTGTATCGGCACTGTTTCACGTTGTGAATACATAAATAACACGTAGAAAAGGCTGTGTTAAACAAGAAAATAACATTAGATTTCCATTTGGTAGCTAATACATACATGTATGGGCATTTTGGCATAATATCATTACAGTTTACTATAGCGTGTTATTCAGCAGCTGTATACATTCACAACATGATATTGACATGCAAAGGCTGCTCACGTGACAAATTTGCTCTAATTACTAAGCACATACAACATTGTAAACAAGGGGAAAACACATATCTTCTTCGCAAGCCAAGGCTCCGATGTGTTAACCCAATTTTACATCGTTGCAGATCGATCAGATATTTCAGTGCTTTATCCTGTCGACACCTATCGGATGTCATGAGTTGTCTACCTTAGTATGTAATGCCAACCAATCTGTACCGTGTAACAGCAGTACATTGTACATGAGCCAAAAATGGTGGAGCCAATCGACTTCAAAAGGATACTTTCTAAATTTAGCATCGAAAGTATGACAACGTACCAGAGAGAAGCCATTACGTGTGTATTAGAGGTAAAGGATGTTTATGTACAAACACGGACCGGCAGTGGAAAATTAATTGTGAGTCCATTCTATTTGTGTGTTACCCATTTCTCGATCATGTATGAATAGTGTTCAAATTTGAACATCCTGATTTTGATTGGATGCGGTGGTCTGCCGTCGCATCCAATAAAATTCACTGGCCCGAAGCACTGAAATTTCTAATCTATCCGCCAAAGTGTAGATAAGGTTAACATATGGGAACATTGATTATGCGAAGATGGGGGCATATGTAAGGAAAATTAGAATCTGGCGCTTGTACTTAAATCTAATTTGTTTAAAATAGACCATAACAGCACTGTGCCCGGCTTCCGCCATATTGTTTTCGGACAAAGCACCGAGACGCATAGTAACACGTAGAAATTCACGACATATAGTCAAAAATAAAGTTGTTTTTATGTGCATTTCCCTCACTATGTAATCTTTTGATATATTCAACTATAATATATGAGTGTGTACAATAATAATTTTGTACATGTTATTTCTTTGTCATCCTTTTGTATTGTTTTCAAATCTACGTTCAGCGAAACTGTGTGTGTGTGTGTGTGTCCCAAATGAATGTGTTGAAACCAATAATATTCATTTGTATCTACTTTGTTACCTTTTCAGTTAGTTTTTGTGTGTAAAATGTGTATCATTTTAAGGGTCGTTGTCATCATTAGGGACAGAAATTTTTATTGCTATTTCCATCAATACATGCAAAAAATTTAATTGGATATATCTTTTAATTAAGGAAATGTATTATCCACGTTGTATAAATATAATCAACCAGTACTGCTCTTTTGAACACCATAACTCTAATGAACATAATTCATTCTTATATATTCTAAACTGTCATTCAAAATTACGAGTTGTTTGTAAAACAGACATTAAAATAAAAACATAAATTTTCTCTCCTCTTTTCTTAACTTTGTTACCGATTAACTCATTAGAAGCAGAAAAGGTAAATACAATCATTAAATCATAATACCAAAAAAAAAAAAAATAACATTGATGCATTGTTTTTAAATATATGGAATATATATATGCAACATTTCTAGATTATACATGCATAATATCACATCAACTAAGCAGAGTGTAATTTTATGCACTAAACAAAATATAAGAAATAGTCACTTTCCTACATACACCCTGCTCTATTTAAAACATTAATAACATATAAGAATACTTCATCAACATTTTTAATGGGGGGTGGGGGGTGGGGCTGACAGTTTCCTTGGAATTTTCATCTAAAAATATTTAGGGTATATCTATCGGTGATGAAATGCAAGGAATTTGTGTATTATACTGTTCTAGAAAGATTCATCAAAACTGATGATCTGTTTTATACAGTCTGCAGGCTTAACCCCCACTGTAACTAAATATTGGAATGTACATCCATATTCAGATTAACAAAATGTAATGCCTGGTACATGGTTTTCAGTAAGAACAATAATACGAACAATAACACGGAAAAGAACACTGAACGCCATTACACCGGTTCGCCGTGTCCGAATGGCTATTTTTAGAAACTGATATCACTGTGTGTGACGTTTCACAGAGGTAAGAAGTACAAGCGCCGAAAGTACCTACACATTATATAATTAACAGGAGATGTAGCATTAAAGAGACACATCCTTTAGTAAAGATTTTCCCACTTTGTAGAAAATGTAGATATATTATAGAGGACGTTATACTGGAATGTGAGAGATTAGGAAAAGAATGGAGAAACACTAAGAAAACACCTTACAGAACAAATATGGTCTGTTTAATGGAAAACAAAGGTTATACGCAAATAATGTAACAGATAAAGAAATATACAGAGATCTAATACAATATATAATGCAATGAAAATGTGGAAAGAAATAATATAAATAATTATAATTCACTCGATCCGGGCTATTAAACCGAGGCCCATGATCACGTAACAGTATGTATGTATGTATGTGTGTGTGTGTGTGTGTGTGCGCGCGCGCGCGCACGCGCGTGCATGCATGCATGTATCTATGATGTATGTATACTTACTGTCGGCGGTTTTGCCCTTGTTGCTCCTCAAAAATATACTGGCGGTCAAGTATAGCCTATCATATTCTGAAAAATAGCATTAAACCCTCAAACCAAAACAAAACCAAGCTAGTCTTACGAATCCGGGGAAAGGAAAGCATCATAAATAAAAACAATGGAAAGAAGTATACAGTTGTGCCATTTTTTTTATATATTAGTTAAATTACAATGAATTATATTCTTATTGAATAGCGTTATTAGGAAAGGTTAGTTTGCAAAAAATAAAAGTTGCTGATCAATAATAAACATGACTGAATATACATGATACGTTATAAAAAATTAAAAAAATAAAAAACCCAAAATGTCCTGATTTTATCAACTAAGGGGGAGTTGCTTGGTCAGTTATAACTCGTCAAAAAATGATTGTGTTTGTGCTAATATAATCAAAACAAGAACTTACGGGAAGCCATAATATCTGCCCAGCAATTAATTTTGAGTAATACAAAAGTCAGTCTTCTGTTGATACTGATTTTTTTTATTGTACAGTTTAATTGCTTTTTAATCGTTACACCACCAGGAGAGTAACACCCTTGCTATTGTTGTTTTTATCTGTCAATAAACAAGTTCCCAGTTCCCATCGAAGAAATGTTGATACATGACCCCTCCCCTCTCTCTCACACACAACTAATTGCCCAAAGAATGTGGGTTAAATTTTTAAGAAAGGTCTCCCAGGAGATGAAGAGATTTTTACATTTTATTTTGACGCAAATATTCGTGATTGCAGTCTTGTACTAGAAACTGAATTGGCAACAACACCGTCATAATTGGCAGGAATACACAAACTGTCCAAGAAACCTAAGAAATCTGCACTCAAATCTTCAAGTGTTTCCTAACCTGAATATCATTGTAATGGCATATTCCTTTTAGCGTTCAATTACATGTAATTTCCTAACCTTTTATTTAAACCACATGCAAAATCCACAATCAATAACAAAATTCAAAGTGCACTTACATCAAAAGTAACATTACACAAACATGGTCACTAAAATCGCCTCAAATTAATTTTCTCTGGATGGTCTATTCTGACCAATTTATGCTTGCCGATGTCTTTGTTTTGATTGGCCGCCTACTGTTGATTTTAGGCTTTCTCATTGTTAAATAATCTGGTATCCCGGACCGTCTTTACTCATTACGAAAAGGAAAGAAGCCTAGCGAAGACGGTCCGAGTAGTAGACTACACGTACAAAGCACGCGTCAATCATGTGTGGTGCATGAAAAAAGTGCGAATATCATTGTAAGTCATTTACATTCCTATCAACTGAGCGCACACTAAACTGAGAGTGGGCCGTTTGATGGTACATGTAGACAACCTATATACGGTACACCTTTATAATTAAAGGTTACATGTACAAGTCGTACTTTCGCGTCCTTTACTCAAGCAAGGAAAGAGCGGTTAACCAATCGATATTATATTCTCACATTATGATTATATGTATATGTGTAGTAGAGATGCCAGTCGAGGAGGTGGTGTTCATTATTTAAATCGTTATGATCTTTTGTAAGTTGTTGAGCGTTGAACTCATAATAATCTAAGGATCGCGGGTTCAAAACCCGCCCGAGTAATCCTAAGTAGGCTGACTAGGTGCGTCCTAGGGAGAGGCACTAAGCTCGTTTATTTTTCGCGGCATGTTAAGGTCAACGATACGCTAAGAAGTACCGTTAAAAGCACAACATACAAATATATATATATATATATATATATATATATATATATATATATATATATATATATATATATATATATATATAATTATTATTATTATTAATTTATGCTATGTCGTAAACCATCAAACCAAACTTACCTCCCATACATAAGACTATTTAGGTAAAAGCTCTTCTTAGACGTAGGAAATTGATTCATGGTACTAATTAAGCTCTCCCATAGTTAAACTACGGAGCATCATGCTATTAAAAATTCAAAAACTTAAGACATTTCCTGGATGCAAGCTTCATGGTAGAGAAAAGCATAGGAATCGCGGCATATTTGAGATTTTCACATGTTTTCAATTACGCACCAAAGAGCCAGGTGCTAATTTCAGCTACGAGTTTTCCAAACTCATGTATGTAAATGGTTTGAAATTCGAGCATAAAAAACATTTTCTGTATTGAAACTAGATAAGCTCTCAAAAGATTCATTTTAATAAAAAAAATTGTCTCCATTATTAACCAATCCTGGCCAGCCAGACCCATATACTCCATTTTATGTTTACCAATTTCTAGACTGGTTGCCATTCATCCATATTTTAGTACCGGAAGTCCAATGAACTTCTTACGTCTAAACCTTAGCCCCGTTTCAAGAACCAACGTAGGTTTGCGCTATTTCGCAATGTCGTTTCTTTATCCTAGCACAAGATGAAACCTAATTAGACTTTTTCAAATCGTTTTTCAACTCTAAAGCATCACATAAAATAGATTTTTCCGCTTCTTAATTTTTATGTTTACTCACATCAGTGTATATTATTTCAAACTGCATTTACTGCCTCTTTAAATATGAGTACTTCTGGACACTGATATAACGTACTATATAAAGTGTAATTTTCTACCGTAATGATGGACGGAATTTCTGTAAAAATTAGTGATTTAACATCTTTCTTGTTTATATATATATATATATATATATATATATATATATATATATATATATATATATATATATATATAAGCGAAAAACTAAAACAAAATTACGCCAATGCCTGTTTACGTGTTACTCTTTTACTGAGAACGTGTAAAAGTATGTTTCAAAACATTTATTTTAGAGAAAGACGCGTTATATGGTATATATCGGAACGTTAAGGATCATCTAAAATAACTCGCTGAGTGATTTTTGTGCTCCACTAACATATTTACGAAACAACCTTGCACTTACACTTGCCATAAAGTAACGTACAAATATGTAAGGGAAACTTACGAAAAGACTACGTAATTCTCACTAGTGAAACGCCCATAACCACGTACGAAAGAACTGAAGAAAGTTTTGGTAGGGCGTTATTTTGTTAAAAGGTGGCCAGGGATACCAGTTTAACCGAATGAGGCTTTAACAATGCTGCGGAACACTTATTTTTTTAGGCTGAAAAAGTTCTTTATCATGAATAAACACATGTGGGTTGTGTATTTCAGTCTAACGCACAATTTTTTTCTTATTCTTGAATATATTAACATAGGTTCTATGGGAAATGGATTAGTGGCCCGATCCTGTTACCACTGACACGTAACATACTTGGCTATTCTGGGATAAGAATAACGAAAACTTTAAGGGCGGACTCTTTATGTTTTTTTTTTTGTGCTTCATCATTTATCGTAGAATGTAAAACACGCGAGGAAGTAGACTTTTAACGTTTATTTTATATAATTGGACAACACAAGCTGGGCATGCGCAGTAACTACTTGAGAAAGTGTACACGTTTGATTGTTTGCATACGCGTGTATCAAAAACAACCTCCTCGAAACCTGTCTTCCCTGCATCCGCATGTTTTTTTTTTGAGTAACAGTTGTTTTAGATTTTCAAAAACATGAACGGAAAACTTAAACTATGACGATAATGCCATCACCACCAGAAAAGTGACACCTTTAACTCACCATTTATAAACAATGTATTGGGCACATTGTGTACAGATGGAGAAAGCAAAGAATATATGTTTTGAATCAGTCGGTGCTTTGTGAGATAGCAATACTCTAGAAAAAGGTCTGGTGACACATTACATAGGGCACAGTAGAGATACATTTGCATTGAGAATGGATCTAGAACATGTCATTTTACCACACTGAACCGAAATGGGTGTGGTAAATGTACAATTAAAGTACACTTGAGGTCCACTGAAAATAACGATAGTCAGTACCAATACTACTAGCTCTACTAGAACTAGTGTGCTTCTTATTTCTTTCTAAAGTCCGTACGGTAACGTCATTTGTTCTCAGCTTAAGCTGGCATCGAAAAGGGTTTTAAATAATTATTGACCGCTGTCATCGACATATTACCGTGCATTTTGAAAGCAATGTCCAATTAATCTGAACGCAACATCTCATTAATTCGAACGCAATATCTCATAATTCGAAAGCAATATCCCATTAACTTGGAAGATTCATTCTTTTCCTGCATAAACATGTTTGTACTCGGAATGAAATACTTTCGAAAAAAATGGTGGTGGGGTGGTGCGGGGGACAGCAAACGGGTATAAAATAAATCTCCCGAGTTTATGGAAAGCAGTTTGATAAAAAGAGAAGAAAACGGTTGCAAAAGGAAGCATGTATATGCTGATTTCGAGAACACTGAAATACGTTTCATTTGAGTGTTGGAACTTTCAAGTAATGAAATAATTAAGTAAAAAATGTTTTATTTCTAGTTAATCTACACTAGCTTCAACATGCCATGACATTTGGTCAGTATCCCAAAAAGGTAAATAAACACATGAACAAGTGAACCAGTAAAAGGACTGACACGTCATCAGTCTTTTCATGTACCGTACACACATGACTGTTGCACTTTCGCCAAATAATCATCATAGTTTCTTTGGTGCACCTTCAACGGAATAAACAGGGCGGTACGTAAAATGGTGTTTTTAAGACCAACATGTCTATATTTTACCTCATTAATTGATGATTAAACATTCTACTATATAGATTGCAGTCAGTGGTCTTGTTTCTTTTATTAAGGCGTTAATATTTCGCTTAAAATATCAAACCACACGGGCTAAATTCTGTTGGTAGTGACGGTCATGGTAGCCAAGTTCAAACTCGGAACATCTAGCTCCACGTCAACTTCCGGTAAACATCGTTCGTCAGAGTGCCGACTATTGTACCGTATTCTACAGCTCTCTGACAACCTTCTACTTGATGGAACAGTTCTCGTTCACACCGAAAACCTGCTCCTTTCCTATGATATGGTGAATCATCAGCCTGCTCCATGAATACAAATGAACAACTTGAACTTGAACCGTCTGTCTGTGCATCCAGTTTAAGTCGTTCAGTCCTTCAAGGTCAAACTTGGTATGGATCGTAGGCCATCAGACGATGTAGCCGCTGCCAAAAAGAAAGAATACATTTTTTATTACTTTACTATTTTACCGTAAGATGACGTATAGGAAAGGGTCGGGTCCTTTATCTAGGAAACTTATTGACGTTCAAAAGAAAGTTCCGCAATGAAAAACCGCAGGCGACAACACAAAGAAAAGACTTAACTGATGTAACTATTATAAAACTTTTCTATAAAAAAAAAAGAAAGTCATTAGTTCGGGAATAGGATGGATGTATCCACACCCGTATTTGTGTATTTTCGCACACACTCGCCGAAAATTATGTCGATGACGTAAAATATCTCAGCAGAAAAGATATAATTGGCTGTAGGAGCTGGTACGTAAAAGGAAAGAAATCGAACTTTAAAAGTTTAATATTTAACACAAAATATGACTGCACCTGGAACGAAACCTGTGTTTTCGATGTGTTTCAGCATCCGACTCCAGACTGTAGCTGGAAAACTCTTCCAAATCTTTCAGAGTAGTTCTTTATGAATTGAAATAACACTTTGAACAAGAATCGCTCCATGTGCTGAATTTTCTAGTATACTTTAATTTCAAATTAGTACTTCTTGCCGTACTATATATAATATATATATATATATATATATATATATATATATATATATATATATATATATATATATATATTTGTGTGTGTGTGTGTGTTTTACTTACGTCTTCAAAAGTTGTAGCTTCATTTGTTTTCTTATTTTCGGGAATTCCAATTATGCTCTGTTGTTGTTCAATAAGAGTACACAGGCTGATGGACACGTTCGGTAAGGCATCCGGTCCGATCAATAAGGCGCCACCCTGCGGAAATATTTATACAGTTTATCACAATACTTACAAAGATCAATAAAAAAGTAGTACAGGTCCGTTTCTGCTTTCAAAGAAATCCACATGACCCTCTCGTCTATGAAAAATGATTGATTATACTAAATGTGCACGCCATACAGATTTTCATATCTATTTTATCTGGTTTAAAAAAAAACATAGTAAACAAGCAAAGAATAAACGATACAACGCTAATTCCTGGGTGGTAAATACCATTTAATGCCCATTACCTGGGTGGTAAATACCGTTTAATGCCCATTACCTGCTCATTGCTTACGGTACTACCCAATTACCTCCAAATTACAAATGCGTATTGACATTTTTTTAAACAATTTAAAATGTATTGTAGTAAATCATTAAAGATATTTTATAAGTGGTTTATTATTCAATACTTCAAGTTGTAAAAGTAGTTCCAGGATGGGTCTGCGATACAGAAATTGTCGATGTGCGATAAGGAATCACAGACTGCATAGCTGCATCGAACGCCAGATCGCCCAAGTGAGATTAAATGGATATGTAATAAATGCACCAAGTAAAATCAACTGTTACATTGCCCAAAGAATGATTCGTAAGGTAAACTTTGACACTAAGTTTACAATGTCCAATACCTTGTTTAGAATTTGCATTGCTCTCTGAATTGTTCTAGCAGTTCCAATGAAGTCCAGAGTTAAATCAACACCTCCTTCGCACGTGCTTCTCGTTTTTTCCACCAGGCTCTGTTCATGCTCATCAGCTGACCAGCAAATGACGTCATTACAAACTTTTTCTGCAGCCATAAGCCTTTCGATTGAACTATCCGCTATGAAAACATTGACTTGTCCCGTTGAATGAGCTAGCACCAATGGTGCATATTCCGCAGCTATTCTTCCAGTTTGGTTTGCTCCGACGATCAACACCGTCGTACTTGCTGAAACAAAATATAATATATAAAAAGAGAATATTCCAAACTTACAAAAAAGTAGCAGAACGAAGTCCAAGATAAAAAATTACAGGAAAATTCGATTGAAATATGCTATTCATCCCGGAGACCATTTATGGCGCCTAATCCTATTTTCGGACATCAGAAGTATTTATTTTACTTTTAAAAATGCGCTTTCACCTTATTACGATTTGTATATTCATCAAAGACAGTCTGACAAATGGACACTTTAAAATAATGTAAACGTTCATGTCTTACATTTCCGTTCTTCGTGGTTCTCAATGTGCCGTTTGGCAGCCAAGAGGGCATCAAAAGCCACAGCAACATGTTTTTCTGAGTCTTCACACGTATTCATGGTGACGACAGAGTCCATGCTTGGCGTTAAAAGTTTGACCCCATTTTGGTTCGCATTTCCTCCGAGATATGAATTATCAATCTTATTATCGAGGTCTGTGACGGTCATGGTTTACTGAAATAAAAAAAATATATCTCAATGTACCGTTAATATCGTGCTAAATATATGAACCAATCGTTGTATCTGTATAAATACTATCAACGTATTGAAACTGAATGGTCACCGGTATTACCAATGAATAATACCAACATTACACGGGCGTCAATTCAAAACTGAATTTGACTGTTTTGGATATCGTCTATATTTGGTGAAAAAATTAACGAAATGTACATGGTATATTCCAATGGCAGTTTATTAACTTTTTTAATTAAAAATCTGCTTCTAATTACCATAATCTTGGTATTACTAGAGTTACAGTTAATTAGAGTGTATATTATAAACTGTGCTCATTAGAGTTTTGTTTTTGTGGGTTTTAACGTCACTTTTAACACATTATTCGCTATATCATGACGAGGAAGTGCCAGTTAAGCGCCCTTCCAAAGGACACGCTGAGATAGTCGTCCATTTCCAGTCTGGGCGGATATCGAACCGGCTATCCTTAGATGACGAGTATGTTGCTCCAGCAATGAAACCACAGATCCTCCTCGAACCCAACCAATACAACCAAAATACATGGTATAAAGACCAATAAAAGTCAAAATTCATCAGAAAATGAAAATTGCAATAAAAAGCAAGAGGATTGATAAAATTAAAAACAGATCAACAACTGCTTTTACGATAAACGTTTTATTTACATTAACATCAGTTCATCCCTACAAGTGATAAGAATAATAAAGTATTTGTTGTTGTTTGTAAGCTTATTAATTCTATCTACTTATTAGTCCACGAGTACTGGGATTATGCGGTAGTGTTTCTGTACATGATTTTGGATATTGTTACATTACTCCAACAATTTGTGTTCATTGTTCCTGTCTGTTGATAATAATAGAACCAACGAAAATCACAAGCACATTCAGGTGGTACTAGTCCGAAAATGTCTTGATAATGATGAGCGATATAAGGGTATGATAGCATTATTCATAAAGTGGGGGCATTGTGTACGTTTTAGACGCATCGCGGGAAGTCGCGCGTCTCTTGAGCAACTTTCAGTTGAAGGATCCTTTTGACGATATAAACAAAACACTTCCGGATGAAATCCTATGTCTGACGAATTGTAAAGCTACAATAAATTTTACAAAGTCAATCCTGTGCAACTTTAAATTTGGTTGTTACATACAACTGTTACCAAATAAAGTTAAGTATCTAAAATGTACGCTGGTGTTGTTCCGGACAGATTTGTAGCCAGTGAAAAGTCACATTTAACCATTAAGTCACATCAGATTCTAAGATCATCCATCAGTATCACGTTTTGGGTATTGATTTATCGCACTAAGGTAATACACATGATCTACAAATGCTAAATATACTCTCCTGTATGGTACTAATATACCAATGTATGTGAGTGACATCTAATATTTACGATTATTAGTATGCCCTTTTCGTAACGTCAATAAAATGATTCTAACGAAAACACTTTTCCACATACCATTAGGCGCGTTTATGGACATTTATTTACATTCACGACGTGTAAAACACACGATGTAAAACCGTCAGCTACATGTAGCATTTTCAAGACAACACGAAATAAAATTGGTTTTAATAACACACGCTCTTCCATTATTTTATAAATTTGAATAAAACAAATCTTACCTTATTTCGCTTAGCAAGAGTTTAAACCGATCCGAACTTGTCGATTTGTCTGTTGCAACAGGTGCTGTTCCGTTGAGTCAGGCCGTTTTATTCATACAAAAGCATGCACCGATCACGTGTTGTGCATATGGGACAAAGCGAACTTCTTTGTGGGCTTTCTGAATCAATCGAATGCACAGTAAATGGAAAGCAGGTCGATCGAAGAGCTAGTCAAATGCGTGGGAACTGTGTATGCCTTGAAATAACATACGACACTTGTTATCTGGTCAAGATTTTAGTTTTACCTTTTGTTTGGCAACTACATGTCTATGCAGCAGTGTTGTGTCACGTGACTTCCCAGTAATAAGGAAGATAAGTTATATATCGATCTGCTGTATGTATAGGTGTTGAAGTCAAGGACGTACACTGGAAAATATTTACAGATGATGTTAGTCATGAAGAACACATGATCATTTGGTGTTAGAAAGGATAAACATATAATGATCTGGCAGTAAGACGGTCCGTAAATCCACACTAGGCTATATAACTACTATACAAATTAGCACACTTTTATGTTCATTTAGTGCAGAGGTGGGCAAACTTGCCAGTGCAAGTACCGCATACACAAATTTACACCTTGTCGCGGGCCGCATAGTTAATTAAATAAAATAATTAATATTTGAAAGAGCAAAACAAAAAAACAAAAGGGTTTTTCTAAGTAACATCTAATTAATTTTCAGTTGTTAATATGTTGTTAATATTTGAAAACTTAAAACTTAAACTTCAAAAGAAGCACATTTATTTGATAAACAGAGTAACATAAACAGAGTTAGTGCGAATGATGACTTGTTCCTAGACCGCATGAAAACCTTTGGCGGGCCGCATGCGGGCCGTATTTTGCCCACCCCTGATTTAGTCAAATCAGAAATGATCAGGCTACTGTCGTAATTTGTATGTATTTAAATTCAGTCTTAAATTTTGTAGAAGAATAAAAATGAATAAGATTACAAAAGGTGTTAAATGCTTTTCACGTTTCTATGAAATGTTTCCCACATTTCGTTTTTGGAGTATTCTTACTTTCTTTATGTATCTTTCCAAACATTTATTCCGAAGGCAAAATGTTCTGTATCGTACATGTATGTCTGGAGTAGTTGTTGTTGTTGTTGTAGGGTTTAACGCCATTTTTCAGCACACGATAGGCTATACATGGCGGCCAGTATTAATGGTGGAGGAAGAACCCTGAAAAACCCAGGGAAGAACCACCGACCCACGAGAAGCTACTGGCAGGCTTTCCCACGTACCCACGCTAGCCGAATGTCTGGAGTAACAATTGAGTGATTGCTCTAATGCATCATTAAATGAAAGGTTTGTTGAAACTACGAACTCCACAGTAGTATCGCTATCCCTCTATATATTGGAGGCACGTTTATTGTCATCATCCAAAATGTGCATACTTCTCAATTTATAGCAATTAAGAAGTCTATAAGACCGGCATGTTTAATGTATTACATTTTAATGTCTAAGCTTGGCCTGTACAACATATTTACTGCATGCAAAATAAATATCGGACAAAATCTACCCGATTACAGAAAATTACCCCGTGTATCACAAGAACACATTGTGATTTTCCTGGATGGATAGAGACGTGAAATGTGTATGCCTTAAAGTACATACAAAGATTGTTACCTAGTCAATATTTTTACATTTGTTTGGCTGTTATAACTGCATGTCCAGGAGATGTGTTCAGTCATGTGTTATTTCCCTGTATAAGGTGAGTTATATTGATTTTCCGTAATGTATACAAGTTGAAGTCATGGAGGTACACAGGAAAATATTTACAGATGAAAGTAGTCATGAAAAACACATGATCATCCCGTGTCCAAAGCGATAAACATATAATGATATGGAAGTAACGCCGTCCGCAAATGGATACGATATATATAGAATACAGGTACATTTATAGGCTACAGGAACATATATAGACTACAGGTAAACACTGTATGATGCAACAGCACGATTTTCTGTTCATTTGTTGAACTCATTACAGATCATCAGTATATTTAGTAACGTACGAACGGAGGGAAGGAGGAGCAGTTGCCCCAAGCGCTAAAGATCTCAGAGCGCAAAAACCATGGACGCGAGAGGTAATGGGGCTCCAAAACCCCTTTGGGCCTTAATCGTCGCCCCGACGACCATTTACCCTTTAGTAAGCCACTGTATATATTATCACTTGGTTTATGTATTTAAAGGCGAAATTGAAACATATTTGAATGAGGAAAGAATGTGTTACAAACGTTTTAAATTTCTTCTCCGTTTTATTGAAATGTCTCTCAAAGCAATTTTCGGTTTCATATTCTTCTTTCTTATTTACTTTATTTATCATTCCAGACAATGATTTCAAGCAAGAAAATAGTCTGTATTTATCAAGCACATACACGTCAGGGGTAACATTCGAGTGATTCCGTTTGTATCATTAAATGTGAGGTGTGTTGAAATCTATGCACTTCAAAGTAGTAATCCATTCCCTTTGTATTTTGGAGACACGTTTGTTGACATCATCCAGGTTGTGCATATTTCTCAATTGTAATAGCAACTAAGAAGTCTATAAGAACGACATGTTTAATGTACAATCATTATTTTAATGTCTAAGCTTGCCCTATACAAAATTTTAATTTGAACCGCATGCAAAATAACTTTTATCTGACAATACCTACCCGACACAGAAAAAAAAGTTCTGTATCACAATAACACATTGCGGCTTTCCTGGATGGATAGAGACTGGAAATGCATGTGCCTTGAAATACATACAAAGATGGTTAACTGGTCAAGAATTGTACATTTTGTTTGTATCTATCTATCTAACTATCTATCTATCTTATCTGTCTGTCTGTCACTGTCTCTCTCTGTCTGTCTGTCTGTCTGTCTGTCTGTCTGTCTCTCTCTCTCTCTATACACACACACATATATTTATATATATATATATATATATATATATATATATATATATATATATATATATATATATATATAAGTAGTTAATAGGGACGATAGGGGGACAATGGGAGTTATCATTAAAAACACCCATGGGACGATATAGGGACAAGGGGAATTAACATTAGGCAATAGTTCGTGGGACTGTCTAGGGACAAGGTTAATAAACATGGGGAAAAATCGTGGGACGATATAGGGACAAGGGAAATTGAACATGGGGGAAAAAAGTCTTGGGTCACTCTATTTTTTAAAAAAAAAAATAAAAAATAAAATAAAAAATGGGGTAGGCAATTGAAAGTCAATCTCTTTTCGAGACCTATGAGTGGCCCTGAAAAGGGCCTTTGGGTTTTATGTTAATGTATCCATTAACATAAAGGGCACCGCATTGGTCTTCTTCTTGTCCTTAAGCTGCGCCTCACTGTAGGACCGTAAATCAGCACTCTTTTGAGGCATCCTTGTCTTTCTACGTAGATCCTACGTATCCACAGACTGGTGTCTGTCCTGTGGACAACGGTCCACTTGGATCGGACATACATTAGCATGTCCGTCCTAAACATCACTGAAGACACAAGGGTGGATGATTCAGCTGTGGTCCACATCTTGAGGCGACGAGAACAGGTGAATCAATGCAGTGAACTGCGCTTATTTATAGGTAGAGGAAGGATTGAAACGGATTGAGTTCATTCACCAATCCAAACACGCGTTACAAAATTCAGTCAGCCCGCATCCAATCCGAAGAGAGCAGTCTGTGACGTCACGTGGTCTATATAGATTTGCTAGCGCCTGTGTGCAGTCAATCTATGCGACAGTGATTCAACTTGACGGAAACTCAGAAAACGATCGATTGGGGTGCAGCAGCAGTGGAGACCGCCCAAGGGAACCCGGACTTACTTTCAGAAGAGGTAAATTGGGATTTTGTGGATTTTCTTACCTCGCAAGAATTTGTTCCGGAACCTTCGTCACCTTCTTCATTACCGCAAGTGGAGAATTTTAGACAGAGACAGAAAGAAGAATTGGAGAAATTTATACAACGACAAAAGGAAGCGGAACAAGCTTTTCTCCTACAGCAACAGCAGCAAGAAGAAGAGGTAAGAAAAAAACAACAACAAGAAGAAGTAGCAGCAAAAAACAAGAGGGTGAAAATCAAACGGTCACGGTACTGTTAAACATTTTAGCGGAGTTAAGAAGTCTGAAACAAATTTATCAGACAAATTTATCACGACCGAAGAGAATACGACCTTCCCGAGCTAAACACGTCAACCCTGTGACTAAGCCTGTCGTACCACCCTTAGTGATTTCAACCAAATCATCATCATCATCAACATTACGCAGTCCAGAAGTAGGCCTTGGCCGTGGCAAAGGCTAAAGGCAGTTAAAGTTGATTGCTTAAACTCACCCCTTCACCAAAAAAGGCCCTTTTCAGGGCCACCCACGTCTCTCGAAAAGAGATACACTTTCAATTGCTAATAACTCAAAAAAACCCATTTTACCCCATCTAGTACGTGTATATGAATGCGTGAGTGTAGCTTCTTATTTTAAAATCAAAACTCAAAGACACTTACCTTATATAATTAATTTATTCTTTTCTCAGTAGTTACAATCCAATTCACAATTCACAACATAACACTTTAAAAAGTTCATAGACTTCTTCTATCTCATTGTTTACTCTCTCTGTTTTTTCAATTTCTTCACCGTCACAGTCTTTTCCTCTCCTTCCTCCTCACTTTCTTCCCTTCTTCTTTTCTTCTCCTGTTTCTTTTTCTTCACCTCTCTGCTTTCTTCCTCTGAAGAATCCCTCTCTTCTTCTGAATAATCCCTCTCTTCTTCTGACTCCTCTTGTTTCTTTTTTGGGCAGTCTGGAGACCAATGTCCTTTTTCTTTACAATAATAACAGGTATCTTGACTTTTGTCTTTTCTAGCCCCTGTTTTTCTTTCTTGACGGTCTGGACACTCTGAAGACCAATGCCCTTTCTTCTGACAGATATAGCAAGTATCTTGTCTTTTATCTCGAAAGCAAGGAGAGTAGTCCGTGGGCTCGTCTGAAGAGAATTTTCTAAGGACCCCTCGCAAAGCTCTGATGAAACGTTCGATTTGGCTAGTCTCTTCCATCGTTGTGCTCGGTTAGAGAGTGAAATGAATAGTGAAAGGACAAGACACACACCCTTTTATATACGCTGGTCTACCATGACTATAAATTAGCCCATGGTGTTTAAACTTGAGTCATTTGACGTTTTTCACTCAAGATGAAACGATCCTATTCATTCGAGAAGAAAGAAGAAGAAAGTAAGAGGCAGAAACGTGATCTATCGCCTCGTACCATTGCTGAAGTCTTGGCACAAATTCATGCCAGTGATTTTGAAGAGGACATGAGTGAACCAGAATCCGAACCCTCTAAACAAAGTTCACCACCCTTAGTCAACCCTGAAAAGTACTATTCCATTCGAGAGACAGAAAAGCGCTCCTCTAGAAAATTTAGAACCACGGCTTACAAATACACGGTGAAGTTTAAAAATTTCAAGTCCGAAGTACCGTTAGAGAAAGCAGAAGGGTTCATCACGTGTGTGCCCTACGTGTGGACAAGGCCTATGTACCAATACTGTCAAGGCACACGTATGTCGAGGAAAGAAAAAATGTCACATTTGTCATCACATCGTGGACTTGGAACACCAGTGCTACGTGCAAAAATACCAACCCCTACCAGAGAAAGAGGATGGTCACAAGAAGAAGAAAGGCAATTTCATCTTTTTCGATTTCGAATGCATGCAAGAGACCGGTATTCACATTCCTAATTTCTGCGTGGCTCATCGAGCGTGCGAGAAGTGCATTCAGGAACCTATCTTCAGTCATTGCCCTCACTGCAGCAAGATTCCCGGAGGGCGTGAAAAAATCTTTCGAGGACCGAACACGCTAGCCGATTTCGCTCGATGGGTCTTAGACCCCATCGACAAGACGTGGAGCCAAGAGGACATCGAACGTTACGGAGATTGTCATCGTCATGCCACGGTGATGGCTCACAATTTCTCCGGATACGATGGACAGTTTCTTCTCAGATACTATACGGAACATGGCACCGAACGTCCTAGAGTGACTTTGAACGGAGCCAAAATCATTTTCATGCAAGTGGGACAAGTACAGTTTAAAGATTCGATGAGCTATTTGGCCATGCCTTTGAGTCGAATGCCTAAAACGTTTGGAATGACAGAAATGGCTAAAGGGTACTTTCCACACTTTTTCAATACGGAAGCCAATCAACACGCCGTTCTACCCCATTTACCTGAGGCTCATTATTACGACCCCGACAACATGCGTACCGAACAACGAGAAGCTTTCTACGCTTGGTACCAGGCTCACGCCTCGGACCCTTTCGACTTTCAGGAAGAAATGCTAAAGTATTGTCGTTCCGACGTGGACATTTTACGGCGTTGCTGTGGAAAATTTCGAGAACTGTTCATGGAACACGGAGGGGTCGATCCTTTGAAAGAAGCTTGCACCATTGCCAAAGCGTTTTCCTTAGTGTACAGGCAACGATTCATGCCTGAAAACACCGTGGCTGTCATCAGTCCTCAAACGACCAACTTTGTCAAACGTCAATACTCGGTCAAAGACCTACGCTGGTTACATTACTTGTGCGACAAGGAAGACAAATGGATTCAGCATGCCCGCAACGGAGGAGGCGAAAAGACCATCGGAACGCATTCGGTCGATGGCTGGGACTTAGAAAACCCCAAGATCGTGTACGAGTTTAACGGTTGCTTATTTCACGGATGTCCCGTCTGCTACCCTGACCGCGACACTAAAAATCAGTTTTTACAACGAACCATGGAAGACTTGTACCAGGCCACTTGTCAGCGACGCCTAAAGTTAGAACAGCAAGGATACCAAGTGGTGGAAATGTGGGAACACGAGTACGATCACCGTTTGAAAACCGATCTCGAGTTTAAACGCCTCGTAGAAAGTTACCAGTTCATGGACCCGCTGAACCCGAGGGATAGTTTGTACGGAGGAAGAACCAATGCCACCTGTTTGCTGTACCAAGCCGACGAAGAGAAAGGAGAAGAAATCAAATACTTGGATGTGTGTTCGTTGTATCCTTACGTGTGCAAATATTGTCGCTTTCCTGTAGGGCACCCACAATTGTTGACGGAACACATCGACCTGAAAAACATTCGACAATACGAAGGTCTGATCAAGTGCAAAGTCCTGCCTCCCACGGACTTGTACCATCCCGTGTTACCTCACCATTGCCAAGGCAAACTGATGTTTCCTTTGTGCCGTACTTGTGCCGAAACGTGCAACCAAGATCAGCCTTGTCAGCACACCCAGGAAGAACGGTCCTTGACGGGAACCTGGGTCAGCGTAGAATTGTTCAAAGCTCTGGACATGGGATACCAACTGTTAGAAGTGTACAAAATTTGCCACTTTCCCAAGACAGAACAATACCACAAGGGTGACCCCAGTCAGAAAGGCATTTTCGCAGACTACGTGGATGCCTTTTTGAAACTGAAGCAAGAAGCCAGCGGCTATCCTTGCTGGTGTCACACTCCCGAAGACGAAAAGACATTCAAAGAGAAATACTATGAACAAGAAGGCATCTCTTTAGACCACATCGAGAAAAACGAAGGCAGGCGATCGTTTGCCAAAGTGATGTTAAATTGCTTGTGGGGTAAAATGGCACAACGACCGTGTTTACCCAAGACGGAGTATTTGACAGAACCTTCCCGCTACTTCCAGATGATTCACGACAAAACCAAATACATGAAACACGTGGACGTCGTTCGCGTGGATTTAATCTTGGTCAATTACGAAGAAGATCTGGACTTTGTACAAGACTACCCCTTTGGAAATGTCATCATTGCGGCTTACGTGACAGCTCATGCTCGCTTAAAATTGTACGAAGCTTTAGAACTGTTAGGGGAACGCGTCCTGTACTTTGACACGGACAGTTGCATTTACATCCATCACCCGAGTCAACAGTATCCTGACATCGAAGGAGACCGTTTAGGAGCCTGGACAGACGAGCATCCCGACGACAAGATTCTAAGTTTCGTCAGTGGCGGTCCAAAAAATTACGGCTACGAATACCGGGACAAACAAGGAGAAGTGCACACGAAGTGTAAAGTGAAAGGATTGACTCTGAATTATCGTACCAGTCGAGTGGTCAACTTTGGGGTACTGAAAGAAGCCTTGCAGTCTGGAAAAGATCAACACTTTAAAGTGACCACCTATCAACCCAACAAGATTGTACGTTTACCCACTCACCACATCGTCAGTCGACCCTTGGAAAAAGTCTATCAAATCGTGTACCAGAAGCGAGTGCGACTACCCAACCACTTTACTTTGCCGTATGGACATGTTGGTATAAAACATTGGTTGTAAGAGGATAGCCACCCACCAGAAGGATGACTTCGCCACAGCAAGAATCGAGTGAGAAACCCGATGAGAACTCCAAGTTCAAACCCTACCATTTTCCAGTCTTCTTGCCTGACTATTGTGATTGTGCCCGTCGATTGGACACGTTTCAGAAATGGCCTACGGATAGGGAAGGATTACCTTCTTCGCATGTTTTAGCTAGAACAGGATTTGTCTACTTGGGACCTGAGTCAGGATTGGGATATGAAGTACAGTGTTTCGCTTGTGGCCTGAAGTTACGAATGGATCTATGTATCTATAAAGATTCAGCTATTCTGGAACATACTCGATGGTCTCCGCACTGCCCTTACCTTTCTATGGCCTTTCCACCCATGACATTACTGTACAATGATGACAGTACCTTAGAGACGGTACCTTCCAAAACAAGACATAAAAAACATAAAAAAGGAACGATGTACAAGCTTGAGACTGCATTGCGACTAGTATAAAAAGGGGCTATGGTCAAGATCGATAGTTCATTGTGACTACCAAGACCGAGCGAACAAGATGAATACTTTCAGAGAAACACAAAACAAGTTTAGAAAGGCACAATTCAAGTGTGGGGCTTCGGAATTGGAATGCGATTGTGAGCCTTGCGATGGGTACGATGCTGTACGTTGTGACCTTAGCGATGCCGTAAAGCATCATGGAAACTTTGTTCTCACTACCCCTATCATGGAAAGGGATGCTGTGTGTGTCAAACCTGAGGGATGCGAAAGCGATGCCGTTCGTCCTCTTGGACATTTTACTGGGTTTCGTTTTAAAGGTGAATGTTCACCTTGACGTCTACCCCACTACGGATGTCATCCAGCTCTGAGCAAACTCCTGTCCATGTCACCCAACCCTCATCGAAACGAACCTGTGAAAGACGAATATTCGTTTCCTGTGCGTTTGTCGGAATACTGCGACTTTGAAAATCGTCTTCAATCGTTCAAAGGAAAATGGCCTAAGTATCTGGGAGGCCCGATCCCCGAAGAATTAGCCAGAGCCGGATTTTCTACTTGGGCGAAGGAGATAAAGTCAAGTGCTTCAGTTGCGGTGTGTCACTTCACCACTGGGAACCGCAAGATTCGGCCTACGTAGAACATGCTCGATGGTCACCGAATTGTCATTACTTACCCTTAGTGGGACCGAGGCATTGAAGTAACTTACCATAATCTGTTCATGGATACTTTACACGAGAACATTCGTGCTTTGCCTGTGGAGTTGAGAGAACGCATTTACCGAGAGCTGGTCAAAATACAAGTCAAACGTAAAGAACAGTTGTATCCGTTACGTCACCAGATCTTTAACCACTGGTACCTGAATGGTATAAGAGAACTGATTCGTCAGAAATTGTTTCAGTGGTCAGACCTTGTTCAATACTTCCAGGCCCCAGATGATCCACGTGTTGATCATTTTGGTTACTTCGAGATTCACCTAGTACAACACATTGAGGAAGACAAGGTAAAGGATTACCGACATATTTTACGTGAAATCTACTTAGCGGAAGAGGAAACTTCTAAACAAAGTCTGACGTTTCGGTTACAGTATGCAACATTTAAATTCCCCACTGGAGAACGACGATGTCTGGCTAGAAAGTACGTGTATTGTTTCCGAAACAAAGAGACTATAAAAACAGGCTGCCATGCCACGACTTTTATCGCATGTAATCCAACAGATTCCGTGGAAGGAACTCAATGACCATATTCAAACCGTGGATCATTACCATCGATTATTACAAGAACTGTATCCATTCAATTTGGGTCGACAAGTGGTGTGTGTCTTAGTGACTTGTTTTCTGGGATTTCGTTTACCAGCCGATTCCTTGTGGACTCTTTACGAACAGTATTTACCACCCATTCAACATGAAAGTGGTGCCTTTAAATGTTCACAAGAGACTCCTTTTGCTCAAAGCCTTACGTTTTCATCTGGATACTTCTCGACCTCTACGGGAAAAAAAGATTCGTCAACTTTTAGCTACCCAAGACGTATATGACGATGTGTGTGTAGCTTGTGACTTAAACCCCCATTGGACTGATGTCCGTGCCTGGAAAAAATGGGATTTTGAGGCTTGGACTCAAGAAGTGGCCCAGTATGCTCGAGAGTTGTGATCCTTCCTTTCAACGTCCAAAGAAAAAAGTTACTTTTCAACCTGTGTTAGTGACGGTGCCAGAAGAACCCGTCACCCAGGACATTACTGTCGTGGACAGGCCTGAAAGACCCTTTCGGGAGGATACTTGTGTGACCTTACCCCCTTTAGAATTGGTCAGGACTTTACCCAAAACATGTTGTACAGACACTTGTTTCTATTCCACGTTGATGGTTATCATGTGCCTTTTATGGTTGTACTTAAGCCTTTGGCTTTTATGTATTTTTGTCTTTCGTATTCATGTTTAAAACATTCAATAAACGTGTTCTGAAAAAAGTATATAAACTCTCGTCTTGTTTGTTTTCGTGTCACAAGTGACATTCCTGACACTATGGCTATTTCTGCTGTCTCTGCTCCCTCTTCCTCTACTGTCAAAGTCATCGACGAACACTTAGATCGTGCCAGTTGGGAGGCTTTGTATCTTCGCCATCCCTTTAACATGCTCATTGCCGGACCTAGCGGTTCAGGCAAAACCGAATTCGTCAAACGTTTGATCGAACATAAACATCATTTGATCGATCGACCACCTCAGCGGATCGTGTGCTTTTACAAAGAGTGGCAATCGGCGTACAGCCTCTTGCGAGAAAGTCAAGGAGATTCCATCGTGTTTGTGGAAGGCATTCCTAAAGAAGACGACGGCATCGTCTCTGACTCCCGTCAAACCCATTTGGTCATTTTCGACGACATGTTAGGAGAAGACGAAGAAGAAATTAAACTGTGGTTCACGCGCAAAGGGCATCACCGTAATGCCAGTGTCGTTTACATCACCCAAAATTTGTTTCAACAAAGTAAAGCCCATCACACCATCAGTCTCAATGCGCATTACGTGGTCTTGTTTAAAAGCCCTCGAGATAAATCGCAAGTGCAAGTCTTAGCCAAACAGTTAGGAACGCTTTGGCTGACTCAGGCGTACGACGATGCCACTCAAACGCCACACGCCTATTTACTCGTCAATTTGAAACCTACTACCCCCGATGATTTGCGATTTCGTACCCACTTGTTTCACCACTGGTGCCAAGACGGAGGGCCTGTCCTGTACACGTCTCCGTCCTCGACTTAATTTCACTCCACACAAAAAATCTATAAAAATCTCAGACCCTTTTCGTCTGTCTCACACACATTTTGAACATGACGTCCCTTCAGTCGCATCTTCCCGTCAAATTGATTCGTGCCTTGTTATGGCATCAGTCGAGAAAAAAATCCACAAACACGAGCTCGTGTCTTAGAAGCTAGTCTCAAAGAAGTCTTACGATGGATCACGGTGACGGCACGTCAATTACTCCAAGGAATCATTCAGATTCCTCATCAAACCAAACGCTTTTTTGATCGAAACAAAGTCGCTTTGACCCAACTGGCCGATCCCCGCATCGACACTCAAACCAAAAAACAAATCATTTTGAAACCTGGAGGTAGCGGTACTCTAGGAGGGGTCATCATTCGCTCTCTCTTAAGATGGGATCCTAATGCCCCCAAAGTTATCCCCAAGATAAAAGTCAAACGAAGCTCCAAGAAGAAAAAGACCAGGTCCCCAAGGAGAACTTCTCTAGTGGCGGGACCCTCCTCTTACCAGACACCACCCCGGAAAAAGAAAAGAAGCCCCCAGAAAAAGAAACAGAGAAAAAGTCCCCAGAAAAAGAAAAGTCCACAGAAGAAAACCAGTCGCAAGAGAGGCACTTCGGCCAGGACGCAACCTTACACTCGCAAACCACGACCTGCAAAGACGGTGACCGCGTCTCCGGCAGCCTCACGTTCATCCACTTCTCCGTTGATGACACCAAGAACTGAAGAGTACTTGGAGACGTTGATCACACCAAGAACTTCTCCGTTGATGACCCCAAGAACTTCCCCAGTGGCAGGACCCTCCAATTTAGTGGCAGTGGCTGCTGCTCACAAAGTACCTTCTCCCAAAATCAAAGTCCAAGAAAGATCGGGCATGTTACAAAGTTTACTGGATTTGTCCAAGCAAGAACTGGCTCGATTTAGTCCGTTACGTACCCCTTCACGACGTGTCATGCCTGTCCTGAAGTTGATACGACGTAAAGACAATCAGTGGCGACGCGTTCCAGTATAAAAAAGGTGTGTGACCAAGTAGGGTATCAGTGTTTTTGGTGCTCCTGAAGATGTCACCCTCCAGAAAACATCCCTCTTCTAAACAACCCCAAGGAAGGACAAGGAAAGGACTGCCTCCTCGTTTAGTCAAACATGGGGACATGTTATCTGTCCTGTCCAAAGCTTCTCCACCCTTACGAAAAAAGCTCATTCAATCGGCCTCCAAAGAGGTCATCAATACCGTGTGCGAATGTTGTTTGAACGTCTTGAAAGGCACGATCCCTTTGTCCAAACACCAGAAACAATGCTTAGGCAAACATCGTCACGTTCTTCGCCAAATGGTTCAAAAGAAAATTCACATTCGTCAAAAGAAGAAGATGTTGGTCCAACGTGGAGATATTTTCCCCCTCTTGCTAGGCCCATTGCTGAAAGGAGTCTTGGGAACCATGTTGGGAGGACTGGTGGGAACAAGATAAAAAGGCCCTCGGAAGTCCCAAGATCTCAGAATCGACCCTTGACAACCCCATGGAAGGACGAAAACTAGCTTTAGTGCCTTACAAACGATGGATGGAATACCATCGTTGGCAAGAACAACGCACCCCGCATTTACCTCCCAATCCCCATTTGAGCGAGATGTCCCAGTTACAACACGAATTGCAGTCCTTGATGGATCGCCAAGATTTGTCCGAAACAGAAAAATCGCAAAAGTACGGCCAACTCTTGCAACGACTGCAACTCTTTCACCAGAAAGCTTTAGACGAAACAGCTCTACCTACTCTGAAAGATTTTAAGACCTTGATGAAAAGTCCAGCACCATCATCACTACCACCACCACCACCACCACTACTACCATCCCCAGGGGTCACCAGAGATGCTACCCCACGAAGACCTGAGGAAGAAGAGATGCGAGGAGTGTTTCAAACACCGTCAGCAGCTCCCATTTCAAGTAAGATTGCAGCATCCTTGTTGACCCCGTCCCCCACACCCCAACGAGAAGAAATGAAAGCTTGGGTTAAAAAGATGATGTCCACTCCTCCTTCGACAGAAGTGAAAAAGAAAGAAGGGAAACCAGAAGTGAAAAAAGAAAAGAAGACCAAAGCCATTCCATTGCCACCTCCACCACCACTACCTTCGACTTCTACTCCCGTAGCCCATCAGACACGTAAATCCGTTTCTAAACCACCCTTTCGTCCCACCCAAAGTAGCATCACCGAAGAGTGGGTGACTTATTAACACACGAAATAATGGAAAAAGTCTTAGCCAGCATTTACTACGATCCCTCGCATCCTGCAGGTTACGCAGGAGTTCAAAAATTGTATCGTGCTGCCAAAATGCGACTGAAAAGTCTCCGTTTACCTCAAGTGCAACGATGGTTACAAGAACAAGCTACCTACACTTTACACAAACCCATTCGACGCTAGTTTGCCAGAAGTCGCACCCGAGTGGAAGGCATCGATCATCAATGGCAAGCCGATTTAGCCGATGTCTCTCATTTGGCCAGCTACAATCACGGCTACAAATATTTGTTTTGTGTCATCGACGTCTTTTCCAAATTTGCCTGGGTCGTGCCCTTGACTTCCAAATCCAGCAGCGAGTTAGTGCGAGCCCTGCAACGGGTGTTGAAACAAAGCGGTCGTCACCCTCTTCGATGGCAAACGGACAAAGGCACCGAATTTCTGAACCAAGCTTTCCAAAAAGAATTAAAGAAACGTGACATTCATTTTTTTACCACCGAGAATCCCGAAACCAAAGCCAGCATCGTGGAACGTTTTCAACGCACTTTGAAAGAACGCATGTGGAAATATTTTACGCATCACCACACTCTGAAGTACATCGACATCTTACCGCACCTGGTGCAAGCGTACAACCAATCTTACCATCGAAGCATCGGACGTGCCCCGCAAGAAGTGACTCCCGAGAACGAAGTGCTGGTGTTTGAGCGCCTGTTTGGTACGTCTCCGACGAGGGCTGTCCCCAAGAAAAGTGGAGAGTTGACTGTAGGAGATTGGGTGCGTATTGGCAAAACCAAACGCACTTTCGACAAAGGTTACTTACCTAACTGGACGACCGAATTGTTTCGTGTCACTGGACGAGTGCATGGCCGTCATCCTACCGTCTATAAATTGGAAGACATGAACGGAGAAGTGCTCAAAGGAACGTTTTATTTGCTCGAGTTACAACGTGTCACCAAAAAAGAAGACGACGTGTACGACATCGAAAGCATTCTCGAACGCAGAACCCGTAAAGTGGGCCAACGACGTGTCAAAGAAGTCAAAGTACGTCGGAAAGGATATCCACCCAGTTTTGATTCTTGGATCGACGCTTCGCAAGTCATCGACTATAAAAAGAAGTGACCATCATGCCCTTTCACACAGACGCAGCTACGTCGACCACTTCTTCACCTAGTTCTTCTCTGCAAGATTTACGAAAACAACCCTTGTGGGTGTGGTGCGGAGAACGTGTGCCTAAGACGCAAATCGTCTTTTTCTGCCAAATCTTCGTGGTGTATTGTGTCATCGGGGCAGCCATCGCCAATTTGAGTTTGCAACAAGGAGACAAACAATTGTGGACCATTTTATTGAGCAGTTACATCGGTTACCTGCTTTCTAATCTCTCCCTGAAATTCTCCTCGAACGGGAACAACGGGAACCTTGTGTCCAGTGCCAGTGTCAGTCACCACTCCAACAACAACAATAACCCCATTTTGGGCGGAGACACACCTCTGACGTCCAGTAACCCCTCGGACAGCCACAGTACTCTGGAATTATGAGTCACCAAAACCAATTTTACTTAACCTTACCTAGTGACAGTTCCATGGAGGTGTTTCCCCACAACACGTTGTGCTGTTACACGGCCAAATTACCTCAGGCCATCCCATTAGATCACGAAGCCCATTGGGAAGTGGCTTTGGTAGAAATGATTTATCCAACACAAATCAAAAACATCACCGAAAAGCAAAACACTTTTGACGTCGAAATTCTGGACCCAAGAGTGCAGCAAACCATGATGACCACTCCTCAACATAAATCATTTCTTGCGAAGGACCCATTACCCCGCAGGAGCAGTGACACTTCTCCTCCTTTTTACGTTTATCACTTTAAAATTAACTCAGGCCATTATTTTAGTGGTCAACATCTGGTGGAGGCCATCTCTGACAAATTCTATGCAGTATTTGACAAAGTTCTGACCGGACTAAAAAAACGTGTCACCATTGAGTACCACAGACTGTCTCACCGTCTACTCATTACATTTGAAATTGAGGAAAAAAGTATACGTATTAAATTTTGCCCTGAATTGTATGACATTTTGGGTGGAGACCTGAATTTGGTCACGGATAGGTACTCCAAAAGGATTGAGAAGGCAGAGATTGACAACAACGGGCATTTTGCGAGGTATTTTCGTTTCCCAGTAGAACTGAACCAGGGACTGAATTTGATCTTCGTGTACTCCGATGTGGTGGTGTACAACGTGGTGGGACACACCTCCGTGCCGTTACTGCGTGTCATTCCTTTCAAAGTAAATTCTGCCACGGTCACTGACGAGGAAGGTGGAAACACTTACCACGTCCACCGCGAATTTGTACATCCTCATTATTTGCCTGTCAGCAAGTCGTATTTGGACACGGTCAACATTGCTATCAAAGGAGATTTGGGACAAAATATTCCATTCACCAAAGGAAAAGTCACGGTGAAACTCCATTTTCGAAAACGGTTCTCTCACGACTCGTAAGTCATGTATCCAGTGTACCGAGGGATTGCTCGACAGCGAGGACACGGTTTAGGAGATATGTTGAAATCGGCCTTTCGTTCGGTGGCTCTGGTGTTGAAACCGATGGTGACACGCGGATTGCACGCCTTGAAAGATGCGGCACTGACACAAGGCAAAGAATTTCTCCAAAATGTCATCATCGACAAACAAAACCCCAAAGAAGCCTTCATGAGGGCAGGCAAAAATGTCTTGCTACAAACGGGTAAAGACCTTTTGGGCCGACGAGACACACCTATAAATGCCGTGCACGCTACCGAGTCAAGCATTCAGCAAGGACAAGGCAGAAAGAGACGACGAAGAAAACACCCTTTCACCAGACTTCACACATCTAAAGCTAGAAAGGCAAAGAAAAGAAGAACCGTTCGAGACTTAGACGTTTTCGATTATTGAGACACAGAGAAAAAAATGATGCACCGAGAGTCATGCGCCTGTTCCAAGTCGGAACTGGATCTGTTTGCCATGCCCCCCACCATGATGACGATGCAAGAATCCCAGTGGGTGCAATTTCACCCCGTCTCCTCACTGACAGATTCCGCTCCCATCGAGTTTGAAATCAAAGGACAGCCCGAAGATTACATCGATCTGAATAGCAGTTACTTGTACTTGAAAGTCAAAGTTCTAGATAAGGGAGGAGATACTATAGTAGACGAGAAAGCAGCTCCCGTCAACAATTTCATGCATTCCTTGTTCAGCTCAGTGGATTTGTACTTGAACAACAAACTAGTCAGTAGCAGCATGTATACTTAACCTTACCATGCCTACCTGGAAAATCTTTTGATGTACGAAATAGATGCCAAGAACACCCATCTCAATGCTTGCGTGCTATGGGAACCTGACGAACCGAACGATTTTGATGATAAAGATATTGGTGAAGACCCCAAAACAAAAACAAACATCAATGAGGGATTTGTAGAACGAAGAAAAAAAATATTAAATGGAAAGAGTTTAGAACTGATGGATCGTTTGCATTTGGACATGTGGTTGCAAGAGAAATATTTGCCGAACGGGGTAAATGTTCGCTTGAGACTGAATCTCAGCAGTGCCGCTTTCCATTTGTTGGCTGATGCTGATGCTACTACTGGTGGCAATCCTAAAAGCAAAATCGAGGAGGCCAAACTCTACGTACGACGCGTGGAAGTGTTACCTAAAGTGGGAAACGACATCAGTCAAACGTTGAGCAGAACGACCGCCAAGTATCCCATACGACGCGTGGAAGTGAAAACGTTCACCATTCCCGCTAACCATCAATCCATGATCGAAGATCATCTGTTTCAAGGACAGTTACCCAAGCGTTTAATCCTTGGTATGGTCAACAATGAAGCCTTCAACGGAGACTTCACTAGAAATCCTTTCAACTTTCATCACTTCAACGTGAAGAAAATCGAAGTCAGTCGCGATGGCAAGACCTTGTGTACCCGACCTTTCGAACCTGACTTTGAATAGAAGAATTACTTGAGGTCGTACTTGTCCTTGTACGAAGCTACCGGACAGTTAGGAACCAACACCAGTCACGGCATTACGTACGAAGATTACGCAAGAGGTTATGCTTTGTGAGCTTTTGATTTCACTCCAGACCAAGGCAGCGACGAGGGACATTTTCACCCTATAAAATCAGGCCAGATTCGTGTGGAAATTCAGTTTACAGAACCACTGAAAGAGACAGTGAACGTTATCCTGTATGCGGAATTCGATAATACCATAGAAATCAACGGTTTGAGAGAAGTCATTCTAGACTATTAGAAGCTATGGAAGACTGTTATCCCTCTTTACCTAGTGGAGAAACTTTGGAAATTGAATGTGAGGAGACCGTGGAAAAAGAATCTCAAGATAAAGACAACGAAGTTATGATGAAGTCAAGATGGCCAGAACAAGAAGCCCATTTAGTCTCCTGTTTTGCCAAACACTTGGTCGAAAAAATGACGGAATTGATCAAGAAAGATTGCTATGGATGTCAAAACGATCATCCCAGTCAAATTCAACACGATAAATGCCTGATGCTGAGTCAAGAAGAAAAATTGGACGAGTATCTGGACGAAGCTTGGAGTCTCATTTCGGACGAAGTCGTGTTGCACCAGTGGTATAAAGACTTGCGTGAACATTCTTGTCCACCATTAACCACTCAAGAGATCCATCGTATCGAAGCTCTCCTGAATCAAAGTGAGGAGACGAAACGAAGAAACGGTTATTTGTCAGACATTTTCAAGCAAAAAGTCAGGATCGAATTGCTGACTTATTATTACCTGTGAAGAAGAAAAAAACAAAAAAATGGATACCTGGGAACTTTATTGCCTTTTGAACCACAGTTCGTATACGGCTTCTTGGAATCCTATCGTCTGTGCTAAAGATGAACTTCCTCATCGCAAACCTGAAGACCATCTAGCTTATGTGATCAACACGGACGACAGTCATCTCCCAGGAACCCACTGGGTAGCCGTTTACTTTCCTCAAGAAGGATGTGTGGAATATTTCGATTCGTACGGATTGCCCCCTTTGGAAGACGATATCATTGACTTTATGAGAAGAAATGCTCAGACCACCCGATTCAATAATGTGAAATTACATGGCACAGATTCCTTGGTGTGTGGACAGTACTGTGTGTATTTTCTGCATCATCGCAGCCTAGGTTATTCCTTAGAACATTTAGTGACTCATTTTGATCCTCGTTCTTCTTCTAGAAATGATGTGAAAGTAGATCGATGGTTTTGTGACCATTATGCTTATCTTTTGTCTCAAGCTAGGAAAGGTAGTGTCCATCAATGGCCTAATGACTTCGAACAGTGGAAATCACAATTTCATTCACAACGTTGTCAGCCCTGTTTAAAGTAGAGTGTGAATTGAAAAAAATGTTTGAGATTTGAAAAAAATGTTTGATGTTATATTGTTGGATTATTGTTAAAAATGTTAGAGTTGTTTGTTAGTGTTAAGTAATTTGGAATAAAAAATGTTGTATTTTGAAGAAAAAAATGCCTTTATCTTTTGTTTGGCTATAAGAATGTTGATTCATGCTCTTTGACTTCTTACTATCCCTCTCATGACACTCATTGAACGTTGCGGCTCGAAAACCGTAGAGGGATGTTTTCCTTCACGTCCGCGCTTTGACATTAAGAACCGGGGTAGTTTCCAGTCTAACCATCCATTGTCGACTCATCCTCCTACGAAGATGTGCTCCAAACTAGCTAAGCTAAACGAAGCCTACGTGAATTTGCATAGGGTCAGACACACTCTGATACCGAAGCCAGAAGAGATAGAGAATGTGAGAATGTTAAAAGTCACTGAAGACCTGATAGAAGAGCTCTTCAGAGAAGAAGTGAACAGGGAGAAAGAAGAATGGACAGAGAAGTACAGACTTCAGAGACAGCAGCAACAGCAACAACAACAACAGCAGCAACAGCAGCAGCAGCAACCTGAACCTGACAGAGGCTTTGTCGATTGTCGTATCGACACCAAAGAGTTCTTCTTCTCTTTCCGAAGAAGCAGACCTATCGTCAGAAAGTCTATCCTCAGAGGACGTCGCATTCTTAGAAACCAAAAGATTGCCATAGCAAAAAAAAAAAAAAACAAAAAAAAAAACAGCCCTTTTCAGGGCTACCCAATACTCTAGAAAAGAAATAACAATCGATTTGCCAGTGTATGTATGTAGAGTAGTGTGAATATAAACAATGACTCTTTTTATAGTGTGAGTGTATGTGTTTGTGTATAGGATTGTGTGTTTGTAAGTGCTCACGTAAGTTTGTGTGGATAGTAGATTAAGATCATGTTTTTTGTTTTTGCTGTTTGACGTGTGGGGAGAGTAGATTTGGGGTTTGATTGCTTTGAGTATGTGGATAGTATATTGAAGTGATTGATGAAAATTTTTAAACTAGTAATGGGCAGTACAAAAAAAGTGAGTGAATGTTTATTTTAGGTCCGCGCGTTGTTTGGTCGTGATCTAGATAAGATCAATTTTGTTTTAGGGGGATGTTTTCCATCACGTCCGCGCTTTCAGTATAAATTGAAACTCGTTGGGCAGTCTAGCTACCCTGTTCATTCGTTAACAAGACAATGAATTCCAGAATAAGCAAACTTCTTGAACTCCAGATACATCTGGAATATGTCAGGCGCCTGTTAAATGAACTGGCCGCGGAGGCCATAGTAGAAGAGGAAAGAATAAAGAAGGAAGAGGAGGAGAGAAGACAGAGGGAAGAGGAGGAAAAGAAAATAGGAGAGAGGATGGCTTATAAGATACCAGAGACAGAGGATTGGGGTGCTGAAGCCAATCATCCTCCTTCTGCGCTTTCAAGAAAAAAAAAGTAAAAGGAGACTGGGGAAGAAGATGTGTGTGTGGTACCAGGCCTGGAAGGTGCCATCATTAACCAGGTGTCACTGGAGTTAAAAAAACAAACATTACTCTAGAAAAGAAATAACAATCGATTTGCCAATGTGTGTATGTAGAGTAGTGTGAATATAAACAATGACTCTTTTTTATAGTGTGAGTGTATGTGTTTGTGTATAGGATTGTGTGTTAATAAGCGCTAGCATAGGTTAGTGTGAATAGTAGATTAGGGTTTCATTTTAATGCTTTGCGTGTGTGGATAGTAGATTAAGGGTTTGAATAGGATTTGATTTTGATATTTGGTTTGTGAGAATGGTAGATTTTGGTTAGTTTATTGCTGCTTCACGTATGTGGATAGTAGATCATATGAAATGAGAAAAGTAGGGGATGTTTTCCTTCATGTCCTCGTGTTGTTTGGTCATGATATAGGTAATATCAATTTTATGTCTTAGGTGGATGTTTTCCATCACGTCCGCGCTTTCAGTATATGAACCAACAGTATTCGTCGTTCAAACCATTCTACAAAGAATAATAAAGAAGATGGCTTCGAACCAGCTTGATAAAATAAAAACATTGCAAGACGTCCTGGACAATTTGGGTATGATGGAGCAAATGTTAGTGAGGTTAAACGAGGATCACTATTCTTATAGCTCCCATCGAGTGAAGATGGAGATTAACAACTTAAGAAAAGTAAAGGAAATGATAAGTGCTGTGATGAAAGAAATAAAGGAGGAGAAGGAGGATGAAGAGGAAAGGATAAGGATAAGAGCATGGAATGAAAAAAATGAAAAAGAAGAAAAAAATGAGAAGAGGAAGAAAGAAGAGGAGGAGAAGAAGAAAGAAGAGAAAAAAGGAAGAAAAGAAAGAAAAGAAGAGAAAGAGTGTAGGAGAGAAAATAAGAACTTGGTGGAGAAATAGAAGAAATTAGAAGAAGAAACCCAAAGGCCCTTTTCAGGGCCACTCATAGGTCTCGAAAAGAGATTGACTTTCAATTGCCTACCCCATTTTTTATTTTTTTTTTATTTTTTTAAAAAAAAATAGAGTGACCCAAGACTTTTTTCCCCCATGTTCAATTTCCCTTGTCCCTATATACACCCACTTTTTTCTCCAGGTTAATTAACCTTGTCCCTAGACAGTCCCACGAACTATTGCCTAATGTTAATTCCCCTTGTCCCAATATCGTCCCAGGGGTTTTCTCCATGTTAAATTTACATAGTCCCTATATCGTCCCAGGGGTGTTTTTAATGATAACTCCCATTGTCCCCCTATCGTCCCTATTAACTACTTATATATATATATATATATATATATATATATATATATATATATATATATATATATATATATATATATATATATATATATATATATATATATATATATATATATATGTAAGTGACAATGTATGTAGAGTGTAACTATTCAACTTTTGTGGTGGCAACATATATGTCAAAATGGACTGTACATTACTATCGTAGAATGAAAAGCATAACGCAAACAGTGCATTCTGGAGAAAACGTTTTGCAAGGTATTGCACATAGAAAAACGTATTTGTAACAGTGAATGTTGAAAGATTGCAACACGTGACAGCGAATATTGATGCGGTCAGCGCGACACGTAAATTCACATTGACGTATGGCATAGGCCCGCAATAAATTTCTAGCCTGCGATAGATTTGATACTCCTGCTGTGGCATGATTTATTTTTAACTGAAAAAAAAAACGGTTTTAATGACACAGTGAGGCATGGTTACTTGGATTTAAGCAGCGGGAAAATGTCAAAGTTGAAATAATTCTGAGACAAATTTGTGCCATTGGAAATAAGTGTTATAAAATGAGACCTTCCAAGAATAGTTATTAATAAAGGCAGAATAGACATAATTTTTTTTTAACTGAATAGGCATTGGTTAATTTGTAGCGAGTAGATAAAGTTAATCCTGATTGACTAAGGTAGATAAGGGGTGTCTGTTTCCCAGTCGAAATTCATTGTTCAAATATCTTCCATCGCGAAATTAGTCCGTATAGGTTTCTGCGGGAAGGCAAGAGGTTGATTTCGGGAAATAATAGCAAGTATCTTGTCTCGTTAAAATTGTCCAAGGTACGTGCGTCTTGAAGCTGAGTGACACGAAACTTATATGAATAAAGAGATTTGGCTGCATAGGAAAAGCTAGTCGCGGAAAACACACAGCTTGTCTTAATCGCATACAATTTACTTATTGATACAAGTTTGTAACTATTTGTTTAAAATTTGTTTTGTTTTAAATTCATACATCTATTTTGATTGAGTTTGTAAGTTGATTGTTTGCATTCATTTGCCTTGAATGTTATATAACTCATTTATTCTAAGAATTATTTGGTCAATAAGGATGTTCGAATTTACTTATTTATATATAACAGGAATCATGTATTCTAGGAATGTCGTGCTTACTTATGATACGAATTATGAGAATATAGTGAATTTATCTGATATAAGTTACATGAATTATCTATGGTAAGAATGAAATCATTCCTTTGTTGTAGTATGCTATGTCAATGAAATGTTTGTTAGAAAATGTTGTAGTCAAGACTTCAAGTGAATTGCATTAATTCTTCTGCATAATTAAGATGTGAATTCTGTAAACCGAGTGTCAATGATCTTTGGCATTAAGAATGCCTGCCGACCGACATTTAGTCCAGTTAGTGATTTACAACCCGCAGTAGGGCGTAGTACTAGTTGATGAGAGGTTATGTCATAGTTCCGTAAGAAATGCAACTAGCCGCTAGGGAGAGTCAGTAACCCTCTGGTACTAGGGTTATGTATCCGCTATCAGGCTGCGAGCTGACCCTCATTATCCTGAATTTCTGTTGAATTACGATTAGACGATATCTTGCGTAACAAGAATGGGGATTATTCTTCGATCCGGAAGGTAAAAAGCCTGACAAAGATTTAGGTTGCGTACTTTCGTATTTGCCTTAAAGAGAGAAATAGCTCCATGTATGAACCATACATTGAGTAAAGAGAGAAGACAACCAGGTTACGATTGATGACCCGAGGTAGGAGAGAGAGAGAGAGAGAGAGAGATAAACGGACCGGAATCAACCAGTTTATGCAGGCCTACTGAGCAAATGAGTTCGATCATTCATTCGATTTCATGATGAAATTTGTCTAATCGGTATAAACAGAATGGCTAATTGTATTATTTATTGCTTGGTTATTGTATTTGTATCAGAAAGTGTATCATTCAAGTGTCACGTTCAGTTTAATTTTATGTAACTGATTAAATTGTTATAAGCTATAAACGTGGGCTCCTGTTTTTCTATTATATAAATCTGAGCACATCTATGTTATTCCATCTATTAATTACATATTTTATTTATTATATATATATATATATATATATATATATATATATATATATATATATATATATATATATATATATATATATATATATATATATATATATATACTGGAGGTGTGTGTTGCTAGTTCTAAATATTAGCAAAAGGCAAATAAATATGGTTTTCTTTAGATGTCAAAGATATCAAAGACTTCTGGAAGTTTAAGTCCCCTTTGAAAACTTGGTAAGTCATGCCTTTCAATGGAGGTTCTTTTCTTGCACTCCATTCCTGTACAAATAAATAATTCAAAGATTGTACAAGGCATAATTTCAGTGGGTTGCATATTGAATATCAGAGAAAATCAGTTCTTCCAACTAAAATCAAAATCCGTTCCAACCATTTATAAAGAACGCCGGAATGTATTTCACCCAGCATGATAATGTATAATATGTTGGAGTGTATATCACTCAGCATTACACTGTACGATATTAATATTGGGAGTGTATATCACTTAGCATGACACTGTACAATATTTGGGATTGCATACCACTCAGCATGATCCTGCATAATATTTGGGAGTGTATATCACTCAGCTTGACAGTGAATAATATATGCGAGTGTATATCACTGTACAATATTTAGGAGTGTATATCACTCAGCACGACACTGTACATTATTTGGAAGTGTATATTACTCAGCATTACACTGTACTATATTAATATTGGGAGTGTATATCACTTACCATGACACTGTACAATATGTGGGAGTGTATATCACTCAGCATTACAATGTACAATATTTTGAGTGTATATTACTCAGCATGACAATGTACACTATTTGGGATTGCATACCACTCAGCATGGTCCTGCATAGTATTTGGGAGTGTATATCACTCAGCATTACGTTGTGTAATATATGGGAGTGTATATCACTGTACAATATTTGGGAGTGTATATCACTCAGCATGACAATGTACAATATTTGAGATTGTATACCACTCATCATGATACTGTACGACACTGTACAATATTGGGTTGTATATCACTCAGCAGGACACCATACATATTTGGGAGTGTATATCACTCAGCATGCCATTGTATAATATAGGGGAGTGTATATCACTGTACAATATTTGGGTGTGTATATCACTCAGCATGACACTGTACCGTATTTGGGAGTGTGTATTACTCAGCATTACATTCTACGATATTAATATTGGGAGTGTATATCACTCAGCATGACACTGTACAATATTGGGAGTGTATATCACTCAGCAGGACACTGTACAATATTTGGGAGTGGATCTCACTCAGAATGACACTGTACAATAGTTGCGAGATTTCAAATATTTGCATCGATTATTGAGTTCCAAAATCCAATCATGCAACATTTAATGTAAATGTCAGTTGGTTTCCTAGTTTTGATTACAGGAAAGTGATGGTGTGCACTTTCTAAATGTTGGTTTATATCTTAGGAATTACATGTGAACATTTTCAACAAACTGGAGTGCTTTCAAACTCCCACACTTCACATCCGTACAGCAGAATGTGCCATACTGAGTGAATGAACAGTTGTAATTGTAAATCAATTGGAATGTGCTGTTTGTTTCAGTCTGATTAAAATCCAAACTCCGCTGTCCTATGTGAAGATCGGAAAACGACCGCTTAAGTTTCATGTCCTGGTGACCTTTGGATTAGCCAATGGAAATGCAGCTTTCAAAACTCTGAAAGTGAATCAAATCTTTCGGTACACATTCATGCTCTTTATCCACACTGCTCCGTCTCCAATCGCGAAGACATAATACTTCATCTGATTGGTTGATAAAATTAGCGATTATGATAATAAGTTAGGTTACCAGAACATGATCCCTAATCGGTCGCTGTCAGATCTTCACGTTTTAACGTTGTTTTATAGTTTTTAGAAATTGCCCCTTCGTAGCAATAATAATATATATGCATTTACATTCATTACAGACAGAAATGATATTTCCATCCAGTGTAAATTTAATCTCAGTGCAACTACGCGATCCGAAATATTTTTGTTGTTGTTAAATTGGCATACAGTTCCAAATTTAGTGTGGTGGAAGAAAGCGTTAAGGTCTTGACCAGTTCCTACAATTACAGCGCCATCTACATATAATAAAATCAACAGTTTCAAGTACACTTCAGTGTCAGAACCTTCTGTTTCTAGAGCAATGGCTAAGATGTAAGAGTGTCAGCCTCGGATGCGGGTTTTGACCCCAGAGGAGTTATAACAAAGACTTTGAAAATGGTACTAGCAGTTTCCCTCGCTTGGCGCTCAGCATTAAAAGGTTAGTGTTAGGACTGGTCTGTCTGATGTCATGAGACTGTGACTGGGTGGGACATGATGCCGCATGTCTGCGGCATGATGCCCCAGTACTAGACATCACTATAAACTGCCGCACTGCAGACATCGTAGTGATATGACTGAAACATTGTCAAAGCTACGTTAAAAATCCAAATCAAACACACACACATACACACACCGATAATGAGAGACAAATAAACCTACATACTGTGTGTGTGTGTGTGTGTGTGTGTGTATATATATATATATATATATATATATATATATATATATATATATATATATATATATATATATATATATATATATATATGCATGCATGGACGCACACATATACATACTCCGTGAGTTGGATTTTATATACATCATAAGGTCTGTAATTTTTCTGATTCCACATTTTGAATTGTGGAGAAGACATGTTTCACCAGGCCATGACAAGATGGCCCGTATCCCACAAAAAGAAAATAAACACAGGAATAAAAGAATCAATAATAGATCCAACTCTTTAGTTTTTTTTTTGTATGATCATATACAAATGATGATTGCACTTTCATCCATTGGTCATCTTGATTCACTCGATAAACTACTATAGAACAGCCACACAAGTTCTTTGTTGTGCCGATTACATCATTCTACTACGCGCTTTGATAACCCCTTTACTTGATGCAACTGCTCTTGTTCGCACAAACACATGCACCTTTCCTATGACATGTTGTATCCCGTTCAGACAATGTGCTCCAAGAATACAAACTAAGAACCCTGCTGCCTCTAAGTTGCTTCCACTTTAGGTCGATCTGTCCTTGAAGGTCAGTCTTCGAAGGGATTGTAGGACACGAGACGACGTAGCAGCTGCTAAAAGAAAAGTACATTTTTATTAATTAATTGTTGTACTGATAAAATATAAGATGTAATCTAGAGCTAGAAAATAATATTGATATTCGAGAAAATATTCATATAAATGGACTTCAAACGTATCAAAATGATTTTTTTTTACTGTTTTAAAAATGAATGACTTGTTAATAACGCTTTCTTTCGGGATCATTTATTTTAGTACAACTTAAAATATGAATACTCATGAACTTCGGTAATAGGGTGGATCAAAATTACCCCCTTCCCTGTTTTTCCTATCTCCTCCCCCTCCCCCGCCGAAAATTAATTCGTTGCAGTTAAATGCATCATTCGAGAGAATATTTGACTCCAGCAGACAGTGAATACAAATATAGCAGTCCAACCTTATATTCGAATATTTGGCTGCAGCAGCTATTCGGTGCAAATATAGCAATCCAGCCTGAATAGTCGATTATTTGCCTCCAGTAGCTAGTGGGTATAAATATAGAATTCCAGCCTGAATAGTCGAATATTTAACATACAAACCATGACTGCATTAAAAATAGAACCAGAACCTTCGGTTTAAATTTGGACAGCTGATTCCAGACTCGAACTGGAATTTCTCTGGCAAACACATTTTCGAGTAAAGTAGAATTTTGAATTAAAGATCGTCTCATCAGCTAAGACTTAAGATTTGTGCGCTGGAGAAACACACACAAACACACATTTTATATATATATATATATATATATATATATATATATATATATATATATATATATATATATATATATATATATATATATATATATATATATATATATATATATCTGTGTGTGTGTGTGTGTGTGTGTGTGTCTGTGTGTGTGAAGATAGCGAGATGTGTCTGCATGTTTTACTTACAAAGTGACCAGAAGTTGTGACTTCATTCCTTGTCTTGTTGCTAGGGACGCCAGTCATGCTTTGTTTTGTGCAGGTTGATGGTAGCTTTCGCTGAGGCATCCGGTCCGATCACTAAGGTGCCACCTTGCGGAAATAGTTTCTACTCTCTACAGCGACTGTGTTGCCCTCACCCAATTTTCACATAAATTTTATGTGACTTGAAAATCAGTAGGATGCATAGGACGAGTGTACTGAATAGAAGATAGATGTAGCAAGTACAATCAACTGCCAGTTCAATTGCCCAAAGAGGATTGTTAAGGTAAACATTGACTCAAGATTTACCATATCCAATACCTTTTCGTCTTCTCTACCAGGCTCTGTTCGTGATTATCAACGGACCAGCAGATGACGTCACTACAAAGTTCACCACCCCTCCCCCCCCCAGCAGCCATAAGTCTTTCGATTGAACTGTCAGCAATGAAAACATTAAATTGCCACATTGGATAAGCTAGCATCTTTGGTGCATGCTCTGCACTGACTTTTCCCAATAGACTAGCTCCAATTTCAACACGAGAACATTGGGATTTGAAAACAGCAATTGATATTGGAGATCATCTGTGTCTTCTAATATTATTTTCAAGCATCAAAAGTATTTAGTTACCTTCAAAAGAAATCTGATCAGTCGTTTTAATGCGATTTACATATTTAAATGGAATAAACAATGTAAACGTTCATATCTTTCGTTTTTCGTGTTTCTCCATGTGCTGGTTGGCAGCCAAAACGGCATTGTAAGCGAGAACAAAGGATTTCTCTACGTTTGCACGTGTCTCCATGGTAACGACTGTGTTCCCGCATTGGGTCAAACTTTTATTATAGTTTTCATTCATGTTATTTCCTCACAAAGTGAAATACCAACCGTAATCTCAAATTCTGTGACTGTCATGGTTTACTGAAAGATAAAACAATTAAGATATCTACCGTTTATATTGTGTAAGATATTATGAAACAATTGTTACGTGGGAATAACGTTAGCTTTACATGTTTGAACGGAGTCAATTTCAAACATTGAACGTGTTTTGCCATCGTCAGTTTTTATGTGTGTTTATGTGGTATGTCAAGGACAACACACAGCCTGGCTGAGTCCATCCCTCTACAGACTGGATGACGGAAAAGAAAAGAATCGAAAGGGAAAAAGAAATCGTGAAGAAGTTAAAAAATGCAGAAAAATACCCAACATGATCACAAAAAGCACGAGAAAGGAAAAGGAGTGCTGGATAGAAAGGTATTGTGAAATCGAAGACCATCTGACGAGAAACAACAGCAATAAACCATGAAACAAGGGAAACCTACCACCATCCAAGACATGAAACAAGGGAAACCTACCACCATCCAAGACAAATCAGGAAAATGCCTCACTGAAGATCAAGAGATCCTCAACCTATGGACGGGTTACTGCTCATTAATGTAAAATCGTAAGACCCAAGGACATCCAACGATATTAAACTGCCCTCAGGCAGAATAAATTGATGACAAACCCATTATTTGCAAGGACGTATATGCAGCAGTTAGTTACTAAAGAAAGGAAAGTCATCTCGCTTCGACAATATACTAGCAGAGTTCATTCAAGCAGGAAGAGAAAAGATAGTCACAGTCCGAACAACAATCTGCAACAAGATATGGCAGACAGGTAAATATCCCACCACATGGACTGAATCTTTGATCATCGTTCTCCCCATGAAAGGAAACCAAGAACTATCCTAAAACCACAGAACCATTAGTCTGATCAGCCACCCAGAATCACGATGAATTAATTCTCAAAAGACTAAAGCCTCAAGCAGAGAAACTTATTGTTGAAGAACAGGCAGGTGTCCAAGCAGGAAGGAGCAAAAAATGCCTGCAGCATCAAAATCTCTGCCATACCTTTGAAGATTTCAAGAAGGCCTTTGGCAGGATATGGCATGCGGCATTATGGGCAACTATGTGGAAGTAAAACATCAGCTTAAATCTGGTGCGGGTTGTTGAGCACCTAGATGACTGTGGCGTTCTATGACGTTCTGCTATGAGTTGGGGTGGGGTGCTCCCAATATTTTATTTAAATTACTATGGAACTCCCACCCTGGCTCGTTTTTGTAGGAAGTGAAATTAGTGATAGAGAGAGGGAAAGCTCCGAGCCCCCAGTCAGCAATGCCGATAATTCAATTATTGAGAACACAAAGGTGAAATTCAAAAGAACAACAATTTAATACAAATTAAACGATATTAATTTCTCAACCAGTCTTCTTCCTCTCGACCATGTAACAACCTATTTCATCACGTGATTATAGTGTGAGATGGCTTTCCCCTGTACTTGGTTTCTACTCATCTGTGTTCTACTCTGCCAATTCCTTTCCTCCTTCCGGCGTTCTCCGTAATACGATTCTTCCTATACTCTTCCCCTTCTTGTTTCCTTCTCTCCTCCTCCTTCTCTCTCTCTGTTTACTGCATTGTTCTATCCTGTCTCCCCTCTCTGAGACTCGGGACTTAACTACCCGGTAGCTCTGTCCCCAAAAGCGTCCTGCGAAAAACACAAGGACGTTAGCATGGTTCGTTACCCATCTCGCCTCACACTAAATCAACAATCAATCATAGGATAAAGGCTATCTACATCTTCGGTCACGCATTCGTGCACATCGAAAAACCCACACACGTTCTTATAGAAAACAACGTTGCAATAAAGAGCGGTATCCTACTTATCATACAGACATCACAAAATTATCTCACATTAATATATACATATATATATATATATATATATATATATATATATATATATATATATATATATATATATATATATATATATATATATATATATATATATATATATATATATATATATATATATATATTCTTAATCTCATTATTCTGAACAATATCACAACAATCAGAAGCATTTCTGTACATTACACTCCCACAGGTGTACACAAATATTCAAATATCCATATTATTCAATTTTACACACTGCAACCATTTCCAAAGTTACAATTCAATTCAACAGTTGCAAAATCTAGAATATCACATGAATAATTACACTAGTTTACTACGAAGTAACCAAATAGCGAATTACAATATTAATTCTGACTACGAGCTAGCAATCTACATAATCATAGCTCATTTCTCAAGTACGCATGCATATTAAACAATACGAAGGTAATTCTACGTACTAACGATTCTAGTAAGTAAATATACATACTACACATAATTACAATCACAATGCCGTAACATTCTGCAACAATCGAGCAAATAATTCACTGACTTTTACGAAGCTTTCTGTCCTTAGAATGTCCTAAGGGTTTTTCGGCCAGTTCACGAGTGGTTTCCTCGGAGTATATTGCTGCTTGACCAGTACGATGGCTTACAATCACTAATTCATTCTCAGCCCAAATGACTGTTAAATTCTGGTTCGAATTGATGGCCCCACCCTTCCTCAGTTCCGATTGGATATCAGTTCTACCCCAGTCAGTGCTGTTTAACAGACGAGCCTCAGGCCATCTGTCAACGCGGGGAGATTTACAACAGCAACAAGGGTCCTTTGTTCTAGAACAAAGATTCTAACGCCTACATGTGAGTTTTGACACCCAACGAAGCGGGGCTCTTGTACAAACACGAATCGCTGCAATAGCCGCAGGGTCTACATAAACACATGGCTGCTAACCCATTCCTTTGTTCCTGACTTACGAAATCGCGGGCAGGCAAACGTGACAATGACAAAGCAACCGATGTTGTCCTTATTAATGGCAGCAAATGAGATTGGTTTTGAACAACAGTTTGAATCACACAAGACCTTACCTGCACTCTGGAAGATTTCCTGAAAAGGATTATGGATGATGCTTTGCAAGACCAAGAGGGCACAGTCAGCATCAGAGGAAGACCAATCACTAAAAGCGCTTCGGAGATGATATTGGCTTAGCAGGAAATGAAAAGGAACTTGCTGACTTGGTTGAGCACCTCGACAGAACCTCCACAGCATAATGCATGGAGATTATCGCCGAAACAAAAACTGATGACAAACACCAATAACATCTGTGCAGAGATAAAGGCCAGTGGACAGAAGCTGGGAACAATCACACGCTTCAAGTACTTAGGATGAATTATTACAGATTAGGGCTCCAAATCAGAACTACTTTGCAAGATTGCCCAGACGAAAGCAGCAATATCAAGGCATCTCAAACACTGATCACGTAACCAACAAAGAGGTCAACAAAAGGTCCAACGAGTCATCGGACCATATGAAGATCCATTGACCACGGGAAAAAAACCAAACTGAAATGGTACGGTCGTGTCTCAAGATCATCTGGACAGGCAAAATCAATCTTGCAAAGCACTGTGAGAGGGTACAGAAGAAGAAGCAGACAAAAAAGAGGTGGAGGACAACATTAAAGAGTGGACAGGCTTGTGGTTGGGAAATAATAGAGGAAGAAAGCAGGGAAAGATGTATATGATATGATGTGAAGTCAACAGTAGTGTCCCAACGACCTCGTGGGTTACGGGATTAGTGATGATAATGATGAAGATGATGATGTTTGTAAGAAACTAATGAAAACTAGAAGATTTATTCTAGTGTTAGTTTATTCAGTATTTTTTTTTACCCACTACTAACTACCAGTGTAGTGTATGTATTATTATTGTTACAATCATTCACAACGTAAATGTTCTACTGTGCTTATTGGTTTCTTTTTGGTCTGGTTTTAATGACACTTTGAATATTTCCCCTAAACCATGTGACTCAAGTACCTGGTGTAATGACCAAAGTGTAAGTATAAATCTGAACATAGATCGAAAATATTGAAATGTTCAACGGAAAAGAAACGTTATAATAAAATTAATAACGGATGAACAACTTCTTTAAGAGCAAAACTCTTCATTTTGTATATCAAATCAACATCTGCATTTTTATATCATTCAGCTGATATACAGAAATTGTGGAGAAAATTACGTATTTAAATTTTTCTGCTTATTACTTCCACTGACACTATGATGAATACCTAACGTTTCTATGCATGATTTTATATATATTTATACACGGAACCAATCGCATTTGATTACGATTTTTGCATATAGATCGTAGTATAATCAACGAAAATCTCAAGGCATTCCTCCAAAGCATAAAATAACCCACACATGTATGAAAACTATACTCCTGTATTTAACTAATATATTAGTGTATTTGAATCACAGCTCATATGTACGATTATTAGTTTGTCTTATCTCAGTGATTACTAGTGTGCCTTACCTTAGTGATTACTAGTACGTCTTATCTTAGTAATTACCTTAGTGATTACTAGTACGTCTTATCTTAGTAATTATCTTAGTGATTACTAGTATGTGTTATCTAGTGATTACTAGTACGTCTTATCTGAGTAATTACTAGTATGCCTAATCTTAGTGATTACTAGTATGTCTTATCTTAGCTGCGATGTCGTAGCCTCAACTTGATTTTGTTGTGGTTGAGGCTACGAACTGATCCCATATCATGTAATGGAGCACACAAAAAAATCATCACTAAAGTCAGAAAAACAAATAGTGTAGAAATCTACTACATAAGTATAATCATGCTGTGAAAGAAGTTTGGCTTATTTTGAAGTTATTAAGCCCTTACACGATAAATTAAATTGGCATGGTTACACTAACCTCACCGTGTCCGCCATGACAGAAAATGCGGAACTCTGGCCCTGATCCATGTTCTATATAAGGCTTGCCAGACCATATTTGGGTATTCTACGCTATGTTATTATCAATCAAGTGACGAATAATGGGTTCTTGGTGGAATTTCATAGTTGACGATAAACAGTATTTACTTTTAATGAGCAAAATTTCGACTCAAACCGCTCCATATTTTTACTACGATTTGTTTACGCTTCCAAATAAGGCCTCATTGTCCTTATATGGCACACAAACAAACGAGACTGAGAACCACAAGTAATCATTATTTGAACTAACATGGCGGACGATCTAAACGAAAGTATCAGATAAGAAAGGTAAACGATATTTTACAACTATTTTGACAATGATTTGCGATACTTTCGGTATTAAATTAGAGGACTACTCAATTTATTTCATTATATGCAAGGAATATGTTCAAATTGTTGATATCAGGCTAAAAGAGCGCCGGGTGTGGATCACACCCGGCTTGCTCCATTGACACATATATGCTCATGTTAGTACCCCGTCCACGAGGTAGGAGTAGGGGTACTAATATTAGTACTAGTCTTATCTTAGTGATTTCTAGTATGTCTTATCATAATGATTACTAGTATGTGTTATCTAGCGATAACTGGTATGTCTTATCTTAGTGATTACTATTATGCCTTATCTTAGTGATTACTTGGATGTCTTGTCTTTGTGATTACTAGTATGACTTACCTTAGTGATTACTAGTATATCTTTTACTGATTACTAGTATGTTTTATCTTACTTATTACTAGGAGGTCTTATCTAGTGATTACTAGCATGCCTCATCTTAGTGATTACTAATATGCCTTCTCGTAATTAACTTAGTGATTACTGGTATGCATTATCTAGTGATTACTAGTATGTCTTATCTCAGTGATTACTAGTATGTCCTATCTTATTGATTACTAGTGTGTTTTACCTTATTGATCACATGTATGCATTATCTTAGTGATCATTAGTATGCCTTCTCTTGGTGGTTACTAATATTTATTATCGTATTGGTTACTAGTATGCCTTATCTTGGTTATCATTAGCATGCCTTATCTTAGTCATTAATAGTATGTCTTATCGTAGTGATTACTAGCATACATTTTAGTGATTACTACTATCCTTTATCTTGGTGGTTCTAATCAATTACCCTTTTCCCATTAGGTGTGTTTAACGACATTTTTCTTGTCACGATGTGTGAAGCTCAATACTTACGCTAAATATAGGATATTTAAAACAGCAATATATGAACATGGTTTTAATAATACAGTTGTAAATACACATCCTTACATTTCTTTTACACAAACAATAAATAAAAAATAAATTACCCTTATTTTATTTTGCTTCTCAAGAGCGCATCGTACAGATTCGATTGTGTCGGTCTGTATTTTGCAATAGGCACGCTACTGCTAAGTCATAAGGTTTTTATTCGTGCTGAAAGCATGTATTTATCACGTGTAGCGCACTGAGAGGGCGAGAACTTGTGTGTGGGTCTTCTATACTGACTGCTCATTAAACCGATAGTGGGCTGATTGTGAGAACATTGACGTACATACGAGACGGTGAACGGGTCAAGAGTTTATTTCTCCGTTTTGTTTATGTCTATTAAAACTAAATGTCAAGGAGGTGATGTTTAGTATTACGTCATATATGATTTTCCCCGTAATAGGTATAAACTGGTAATCCATAATGTATACCAGCTGAAGTCATGGAAGTACAGGTGAAACTATTTTCACAGGGGAGTGGACATGATGAAATCATAAGGTCGCGTTTTAGAGATTCAGCATGTAACTAGCTGTCAGCTACATGGTCGTCAAACCCATGGGCTGTATTTAATACTGTACCTAACCATTATACGATTAAACAGGTTCCATTTTATGTACATTCAGTCTACATATTACAGTTGATCTGGTGAATTTTCATCCGACAATGACCTATTTCAGAAAAATTAGAATAAGTTTACACTGAAGATACAAATACAAACTAATGGCCTTTGTTGAAAGCATGGATGTGAGATTTTGACTGCGGCAATCAGGTTAATTCCTTATACAACTGGTGGCTTTTATACTGAACAAACACTGCCACCAACCCCTCTTTTTTACATTCATTTTTGACAGGAAAAAGCTTTTTTGAATATTTTCCTATGACAAGTCAGCTAAAATAATCAGTATCTGTCTTATGCATGAATAAAGTTCACTAGTACTATTACAAATTAGCATACTTTTCATCACCCCTCAACCATCTAGATTTTTAGATATTTACCTCTGTAGCAGACACACATAAATACGTAAGCCAAGTCGGTTGTTCATTTGCAGCCCAAGTTACGCATTTGATCTCCAGTGATAGTCTAAATGTGACAGGCAGTCACCAAACAAGCCAACCCATTTTCAAGCCTAACTCAAAGTAAACCTAAACCACATTACAGATTTAGCTTCTGTGTGAATGTATAAATGATAGGCTTATCATAATTAGGTTCATGCCTTCTACCTTAAAACTTAGGGAGGTGTCAAAATACGAAACTTTCTAGTGAGACCTTAAGAATTTATATGCCAGTCGGATTAGGGGAAACGCTTCTGAGTTTCAAAACTTTGGACAATTCTGAATAAAATACAACCTCAACATGAGTAGTGAAGGGGGATATTATAGGGTCTATGGGATTTATCATTAAAAACACCCTTGGGAACATATAGGGTCTATGTAAATTTAACATGGAGAAAAATCGTGGGAACATATAGGGTCTATGGGAATTAACATGGCCAAAAATCGTGGGACAATATAGGGTCTATGGGAATTAACATGGCCAAAAATCGTGGGACAATATAGGGTCTATGGGAATTAACATGGCCAAAAACCCTGGGACAATATAGGGTCTATGTATATTTAACATGGCCAAAAAAACCCTTGGGACTGTATAGGGTCTATGTAAAATTGAAACATAAAAAAATAAAAAATAAAATAAAAAAAGGGGTAGGCAATGGAAAGGCTATCTCTTTTCGAGAAATATGGCTGGCCCTGAAAAGGGCCTTTGGGTTTATGTTAATGTATTCATTAACATAAAGGGCACCGCATTGGTCTTCTTCTTGTCCTTAGGCTGCGTCTTACTGTTGGTCCGTACATCAGCACTCTTTTCAGGCATCCTTGTCTTTCGACGTAGATCCTACGTATCCACAGGCTGGTGTTTGTCCTGTGGACAACGGTCCACTTGGATCTGACATACATGAGCAAGTCTGTCCGAAACATTATGGAAGACACAAGGGTGGATGACTCAACTGTAGTCCACATCTTGAAGCGACGAGAACAGGTGAATCAATGCATTGAACGGCGCTTATTTATAGGTACAGGAAGGATTGAAACGGATTGAGTTCATTCACCAATCCCAACACGCGTTACAGAATTCAGTCAGCCCGCATCCAATCCGATGAGAGCAGTCTGTGACGTCACGTAGTCTATATAGATTCGCTAGCGCTTGTGTGCAGTCAATCTATGCGACAGTGATTCAACATGACGGAAACTCAGAAAACGATCCATTGGGGTGCACCAGCAGGGGAGACTGCCCAAGGGAACCCGGACTTACTTTCAGAAGAGGTGAATTGGGATTTTGTGGATTTTCTCTCCTCGCAAGAATTTGTTCCGGAACCTTCGTTACCTTCTTCATTACCGCAAGTGGAGAATTTTAGACAGAGACAGAAAGAAGAATTGGAGAAATTTATACAACGACAAAAGGAAGCGGAACAGGCTTTTCTCCTACAGCAACAAGAAGAAGAGGTAAGAAAAAAACAACAGCAAGAAGAAGTAGCAGCAAAGAAACAAGAGGGTGAAAATCAAACGGTCACGGTACTGTTGGACATTTTAGCGGAGTTAAGAAGTCTGAAACAAATGTATCAGACTTCTTTATCACGACCGAAGAGAATACGACCTTCCCGAGCTAAACACGTCAACCCTGTGACTAAGCCTACCGTACCACCCTTAGTGATTTCAACCCAATCATTATCATCATCAACATTACGCAGTCCAGAAGTAGGCCTTGGCCGTGGCAAAGGCATAAGGCAGTTAAAGTTGATTGCTTAAACTCACCCCTTCACCATGAAGAAAAAGGCCCTTTTCAGGGCCACCCACATTTCTCGAAAAGAAATACAATTTCAATTTGCCAATAACTCAAAAAACAAAAAACAAAAAACAAAAAAAAAACAAAAAAAAAACAAAAAAAAAAACACCCATTTTACCCTTATAGTACGTGTCTGTGTATGAGTGCGTGAGTGTACGTTCTTATTTTAAAATCAAAACTCAAAGACACTTACCTTATATCATTCATTTATTCTTTTCTCCATTTTTACAATCCAATTCACAACACTTTAATAAAAAGTTCATTGACTTCTTCTTTCTCCTTGTTTACTCTCTCTGTTTTTTAAATTTCTTCACCGTCTTTTCCTCATTTTCTTCCCTTCTTCTTTTCTTCTTCTCCTGTTTCTTTGCCTCTTGTAAATAGAATTGTCTTTTTTCTTCCTCTTCTTCCTCTGAAGAATCCCTCTCTTCTTCCGAAGAATCCCTCTCTTCTTCCGAAGAATCCCTCTCTTCTTCTGAAGAATCCTTCTTTTCTTCTGACTCCTCTTGTTTCTTTTTTGGGCAATCTGGAGACCAATGTCCTTTTTCTTTACAATAATAACAGGTATCTTGACTTTTGTCTTTTTTAGTCCCTGCTTTTGTTCTTTTTTGACGGTCTGGACACTCTGAAGACCAATGCCCTTTCTTCTGACAGATATAGCAAGTATCTTGACTTTTATCTCGAAAGGAAGGAGAGTAGTCCGTCGGCTGGTCTGAAGAGAATTTTCTAATGACCCCTCGCAAAGCTCTGACGAAACGTTCCATCTGGTTAGTCTCTTCCATCGTTGTGCTCGGCTTGAGAGTGAAATGAATAGTGAAAGGATAAGACACACACCCTTTTATATACGCTGGTCTGCTATGACTATAAAGTAGCTCATGGTGTTTGAACTTGAGTCATTTGACTTTTTGCTTTCAAGATGAAACGATCCCATTCATTTGAGAAGAAAGAAGAAGAAGAAAGTAAGAGGCAGAAACGTGATCTATCGCCTCGAACCAGGGGTGAAATCTTGGCACAAATTCATGCCAGTGATTTTGAAGAGGACATGAGTGAACCAGAATTTGAAACCTCTAAACCAAGTTCACCACCTTTAGTCAACCCTGAAAAATACTATTCCATTCGAGAGACGGAAAAGCGCTCCTCTAGAAAATTTAGAACCACGGCTTACAAATACACGGTGAAGTTTAAAGATTTCAAGTCTGAAGTACCGTTAGAGAAAGCAGAAGGGTTCATCACCGGAGTGTGGGAATCTCTGCTCACTGCACTCAAGCGACAATGTCAACCCAGAGAAGACGACCGCTTGAGACTTTCCATACAACACGACGGTTTGAAATCCCCTGTTTGGATCGAGTTTAGCACCCCTGCAGAATTGACCGCTTCCAAAGTCATGGACAAGATTCAACACGTGCAACAATCTAATGACCAGTTTGACATCACCGATGGAAAAGCCACATTGGACATGACCCACGTCTCTCCTCCTCAAGGGACCGGACGCAAAAAGATGTTATTGGTGAACGACCTTCGCAGCATTAAGCGTAGCCTTGTCCAAATTCACAATCCTCATGACCAGATGTGTTTAGCCCGTGCCATCGTGGTGGGACGAACCTATGCCAACAAGAACGACACGGTAGAATGGAAAAGAGACTGGGAGAACATTCGACAATCGGACCGAGCCAAACAACGAAGTGAAGCAGAACTCCTGTTACGACAAGCTGGCATGTCCAAAGACACACCCTGTGGCATTCCTGAGATGCAAAAAGTGCAAGATGCCCTAGCTCCACGATACACCTTGAAAGTGCACCCTCAAGAAGTGCGCGGGCCTTTGTTGTTTCGAGGGCAAGACTTTAAGGACGGAAAATACATTCATGTCTATTATCACGATGACCATTTCGATACCATTACCACTATCACCGGATTCCTGGGATACGGTTATTACTGTGAGAAATGTGACCATGGTTATAATAATCGAGAGCAACACAAGCATTGTGGATCGAAATGCTCAGGATGTTTGGCCTCTTCACCCTGTCTGAGCGAAGAACCAGTGCCTTGTTCAACTTGTCTGCGCACGTTTGTTAGCCCTACCTGTTACCAACAACATCTGAAAACGCAAGGTTCACAGAAGAAATGCGCTTGTCAACTCCTGAGATTGTGCCCTACGTGTGAACAAGTCATACGTACCAATAATACCAAGGCACACGTATGTTCAGGAAAGAAAAAATGTCACATTTGTCACCACATCGTGGACTTGGAATACCAATGCTACGTGCAAAAATACCAGCCCCCACCAGAGAAAGAGGATGGTCACAAGAAGAAAGGCAATTTCATCTTTTTCGATTTCGAATGCATGCAAGAGACCGGCATTCACATTCCTAATTTCTGCGTGGCTCATCGAGCGTGCGAGAAGTGCATTCAAGAACCTATCTTCAGTCATTGTCCTCACTGTAGCAAGATTCCTGGAGGGCGTGAAAAAATCTTTCGGGGACCGAACACGTTAGCCGATTTTGCCCAATGGGTCTTCGACCCCATCGACAAGACGTGGAGCCAAGAGGACATCGAACGTTACGGAGATTGTCATCGTCATGCCACGGTGATGGCTCACAATTTCTCCGGATACGATGGACAGTTTCTTTTGAGGTACTATACGGAACAAGGCACCGAACGTCCTAAAGTGACTTTGAACGGAGCCAAAATCATTTTCATGCAAGTGGGACAAGTACAGTTTAAAGATTCGATGAGCTATTTGGCCATGCCTTTGAGTCGAATGCCTAAAACGTTTGGAATGACAGAAATGGCTAAAGGGTACTTTCCACACTTTTTCAATACGGAAGCCAATCAACACGCCGTTCTACCCCATTTGCCCAAGGCTCACTATTACGACCCCGACAACATGCGCACCGAACAACGAGAAGCTTTCTACGCTTGGTACCAGGCTCACGCCTCGGACCCTTTCGACTTTCAGGAAGAAATGTTAAAGTATTGTCGTTCCGACGTGGACATTTTACGACGTTGCTGTGGAAAATTTCGAGAACTGTTCATGGAACACGGAGGGGTCGATCCTTTGAAAGAAGCTTGCACCATTGCCAAAGCGTGTTCCTTAGTGTATCGACAACGATTCATGCCTGAAAACACCGTGGCTGTCATCAGTCCTCAAACGACCCACTATGTCAAACGTCAATACTCGGTCAAAGCCCTACGTTGGTTACATTACTTGTGCGACAAGGAAGACAAGTGGATTCAGCATGCCCGCAACGGAGGGGGCGAAAAGACCATCGGAACGTATTCGGTAGATGGCTGGGACTTAGAAAACCCCAAGATCGTGTACGAGTTTAACGGTTGCTTATTTCACGGATGTCCCGTCTGTTACCCTGACCGTGGCACTAAAAATCAGTTTTTGCAACGAACCATGGAAGACTTGTACCAGGACACTTGTCAGCGGCGCCTAAAGTTAGAACAGCAAGGATACCAAGTGGTGGAAATGTGGGAACACGAGTACGATCACCGTATGAAAACCGATCCCGAGTTTAAACGCCTCGTGGAAAGTTACCAGTTCATGGACCCGCTGAACCCGAGGGATAGTTTGTACGGAGGAAGGACCAATGCCACCTGTTTGCTGTACCAAGCCGACGAAGAGAAAGGAGAAGAAATCAAATACTTGGACGTGTGTTCGCTCTATCCCTACGTGTGCAAATATTGTCGCTTTCCTGTAGGGCACACGCACTTGCTGACGGAACACATCGACCTGGTCAACATTCGACAATACGAAGGCTTGATCAAGTGCAAAGTTTTGCCTCCCACGAACCTATACCATCCCGTCTTACCTCACCATTGTCAAGGCAAACTGATGTTTCCCTTGTGCCGTACTTGTGCCGAAACGTGCAACCAAGACCAACCTTGCCATCACAGCCAGGAAGAACGTGCCTTGACGGGAACCTGGGTCAGCGTGGAATTGTTCAAAGCTCTGGACATGGGATACCAACTGTTAGAAGTGTACGAAATTTGTCACTTTCCCAAGACACAACAATACCACAAGGGTGACCCCACGCAGAAAGGCATTTTCGCAGACTACGTGGATGCCTTTTTGAAACTGAAGCAAGAAGCCAGCGGCTATCCTTCCTGGTGTCACACTCCCGAAGACCAAATACAATTCAAAGAGAAATACTACGAACAATAAGGCATCACTTTAGACCACATCGAGAAAAACGAAGGCAGGCGATCGTTTGCCAAAGTGATGTTAAATTGCTTGTGGGGTAAAATGGCACAACGACCGTGTTTACCCAAGACGGAATATTTGACAGAACCTTCCCGTTACTTCCAGATGATTCACGACAAAACCAAATACATGAAACACGTGGACGTCGTTCGAGAGAATTTGATCTTGGTCAATTACGAAGAAGATCTGGACTTTGTACAAGACGACCCTTTTGGAAATGTCATCATTGCGGCTTACGTGACAGCCCATGCTAGCTTAAAATTGTACGAAGCTTTAGAACTGTTAGGGGAACGCGTCCTGTACTTTGACACGGACAGTTGCATTTACATCCATCACCCGATTCAACATCACCCTAACATCGAAGGAGACCGTTTAGGAGCCTGGACAGACGAGCATCCCGACGACAAGATTTTAAGTTTCGTCAGTGGTGGTCCCAAAAATTACGGCTACGAATACCGTGACAAACAAGGAGAAGTGCACACGACGTGCAAAGTGAAAGGACTGACTCTGAATTATCGTACCAGTCGAGTGGTCAACTTTGGGGTATTGAAAGAAGCCTTGCAATCGGGAGAGGATGGAAACTTTAAAGTGACCACCTACCAACCGAACAAAATTGTACGTTTACCCACTCACCACATCGTCAGTCGACCCTTGGAAAAAATCTATCAAATTGTATACCAGAAGCGAGTTCGACTTCCCAATCATTTCACCTTACCGTACGGTCACGTCGGTATTGGTCTGTATATAAAAAGGAACCCTAGGCAAGATTGATAGTTCATCGTGACTACCAAGACCGAGCGAACAAGATGAATACTTTGAAAGAGACATCGTTCCAGTTTGGGGATTGTAAAAAAGTTGTATCTTCCTCTAGTGTGACTAATATTGGATGGATAAGACCCAGACATTGCGACGGAAAATGTCCGGAAGGAAACTGCGATTGTCCATGTGGTTACCATTGTAATTGCGTAACGGAGTTTGCAGACGAGTGCGATTGTGAGCCTTGCGATGGATACGATGCTGTACCTTGTGACCTGAGCGATGCCGTAAAGCATCATGGGAACTTTAGTGCCCCTACCCCTATCATGGAAAGGGATGCTGTGCGTGTCAAACCTGTGGGATGCGAAAGCGATGCTGCTCGTCCTCTTGGACATTTTACTGGGTTTCGTTTTAAAGGGGAATGTTCACCTTCACGTCTACCCCCCTACGGATGTCATCCAGCCCTGAACAAACTCCTACCCATGTCACTCAACCCTCATCGAAACGAACCTGTGAAAGACGAATATTCGTTTCCTGTGCGTTTGTCGGAATACTGCGACTTTGAAAATCGTCTTCAATCGTTCAAAGGAAAATGGCCAAAGTATCTGGGAGGACCGACCCCTGAAGAATTAGCCAGAGCCGGATTTTTCTACTTGGGCGAAGGAGATAAAGTCAAGTGCTTCAGTTGCGGTGTGTCACTTCACCACTGGGAACCGCAAGATTCGGCCTACGTAGAACATGCTCGATGGTCACCGAATTGTCATTACTTACCCTTAGTGGGACCGAGACATTGAAGTAACTTCTTACCATAATAATCTGTTCATGGATACTTTACAAGAGAACATTCGTGCTTTGCCTGTGGAGTTGAGAGAACGCATTTATCGAGAACTGGTCAAAATACAAGTGAAACGTAAAGAACAATTGCATCCGTTACGTCACCGGTGTTTGAACCAATGGTACCTGAAGGCTATACAAGGATTGATTCAATTGAAAGTGTTCCATCGGACAGACATTGATCAACGATCCTCTAGTTTTAAAAAGGATTGGTTTGGTATGGACGATTGTAGTTACATCATTGTAAACGTACTGCATCGAATTCCAGAGGAAGAGTTAACGAATTACCAACATCTTGAACACAATGTCAACTTAGTGAAAGAGGAAACTTCTGAACGAATTGTAATGTGTAGATTAGTGACTCAACGATTTGAATTCGACACTGAAGTGAAACCATGTTTGTGCAAAGAGTACATTTCTTGTGTCAGACCAAAGAGGATTTAGTATGACCTATTCATGGATACTTTGCTAGAGAACATTCGTGCTTTGCCTGTGGAGTTGAGAGAACGCATTTACCGAGAGCTGGTGAAAATACAAGTGAAACGTAAAGAACAACTGCATCCGTTACGTCACCAGATCTTTAACCACTGGTACCTGAATGGTATAAGAGAACTGATTCGTCAGAAATTGTTTCAGTGGTCAGACCTTGTTCAATACTTCCAGGCCCCCGATGATTCGCGTGTTGATCATTTTGGTTACTTCGAGATTCACCTAGAGCAACCCATTGAGGAAGACAAGGTAAAGGATTACCAACATTTGTTACGTGGAATCTACTTAGCGGAAGAGGAAACTTCTAATCGAACTCTGACGTTTCGGTTACAGTATGCAAGATTTACATTCCCAAGTGGAGAACGAAGATCTCTGGCTAGAAAGTACGTGTATTCTTTTCGAAACAAAGAGACTATAAAAACAGGCTGTTATGCCACGACTTATGTCGTATGTCATCCAACAGATTCCGTGGAAGGAACTCAATGACCATATTCAAACCGTGGATCATTACCATCAATTATTACAACAACTGTATCCATTCAATTTGGGACGACAAGTGGTGTGTGTCTTAGTGACTTGTTTTCTGGGATTTCGTTTACCAGCCGATTCTTTGTGGACTCTTTACGATCAGTACTTACCACCTCAATGGCCTTAAATGGTCACGAAAAACTCCTTTTGCTCAAAGCCTTGCGTTTTCATCTGGATACTTCTCGACCTCAACAGGAAAAAAAGATTCGTCAACTTTTAGCTACCCAAGACGTGTATGACGATGTGTGTGTAGCTTGTGACTTACATCCCCATTGGACAGATGTCCGTGCCTGGAAAGAATGGGGTTTTGAGGCTTGGACCCAAGAAGTGGCCCAGTATGCACGAGAGTTGTTCAAGGAAAAAGTTACTTTTCAACCCGTGTTAGTGACGGTGCCAGAAGAACCCGTCACCCAGGACAGGACTGTCGTGGACAGGCCTGAAAGACCCTTTCGGGAGGACACTTGTGTGACCTTACCCCCTACTATAGAACTGGTTAGAACATTACCCAAAACATGTGATTGTTGTACAGACACTTGTGTTTATTCCACGTTCATAGTTATCATGTGCCTTTTATGGTTGTACTTAAGCCTTTGGCTTTTATATATTTTTGTCTTTCGTATTCATGTTTGAAAAAAAAACATTCAATAAACGTGTTCTGAAAAAGTATATAAACTCTTGTCTTGTTTGTTGTCGTGTCACAAGTGACATTTCTCACACCATGGCTACCTCTACTGTCTCTGCTCCCTCTTCCTCTACTGTCAAAGTCATCGACGAACACTTAGATCGTGCCAGTTGGGAGGCTTTGTATCTTCGTCATCCCTTTAACATGCTCATTGCTGGACCTAGCGGTTCTGGCAAAACCGAATTCGTCAAACGTTTGATCGAACATAAACATCATTTGATCGATCGACCCCCTCAACGGATCGTGTGGTGTTACAAAGAGTGGCAATCGGCGTACAGTCTCTTGCGAGAAAGTCAAGGAGATTCCATCGTGTTTGTGGAAGGCATTCCTAAAGAAGACGACGGCATCGTCTCTGACTCCCGTCAAACCCATTTGGTCATTTTCGACGACATGTTAGGAGAAGACGAAGAAGAAATTAAATTGTGGTTCACGCGCAAAGGGCATCACCGTAATGCCAGTGTCGTTTACATCACCCAAAATTTGTTTCAACAAAGTAAAGCCCATCGCACCATCAGTCTCAATGCGCATTATGTGGTCTTGTTTAAAAGCCCTCGAGATAAATCGCAAGTGCAAGTCTTAGCCAAACAGTTAGGAACGCCTTGGCTGACTCAGGCGTACGACGATGCCACTCAAACGCCACACGCCTATTTACTCGTCGATTTGAAACCTACGACTCCCGATGATTTGCGATTTCGTACCCACTTGTTTCACCACTGGTGCCAAGACGGAGGGCCTGTCCTATACACGTCTCCGTCCTCGACTTCATTTCACTCCCCATGAAAAAAAAATCTATAAAAACCTCAGACCCTTTTTCGTCTGTCTCACACAGTGTGAACATGACGTCCCTTCAGTCGCATCTTCCCGTCAAATTGATTCGTGCCTTGTATGGCATCAGTCGAGAAAAAGATCCACAAACACGAGCTCGTGTCTTAGAAGCTAGTCTCAAAGAAGTCTTACGATGGTTCACGGTGACGGCACGTCAATTACTCCAAGGAATCATTCAGATTCCTCATCAAACCAAACGCTTTTTCAATCGAAACAAAGTCGCTTTGGTCCAACTGGCCGATCCCCGCATCGACACTCAAACCAAAAAACAAATCATTTTGAAACCTGGAGGGAGCGGTACTCTAGGAGGGGTCATCATTCGCTCACTCTTAAGATGGGATCCTAATGCCCCCAAAGTTATCCCCAAGACAAAAGTCCAACGAAGCCCCAAGAAGAAAAAGAAAAAGACCAGGTCACCAAGAAGAATAACTTCTCCAGTGGCAGGACCCTCCTCTTACCAGACACCACCCCGGAAAAAGAAAAGAAGCCCCCAGAAAAAGAAACAGAGAAAAAGTCCCCAGAAAAAGAAAAGTCCACAGAAGAAAACTAGTCGCAAGAGAGGCACTTCGGCCAGGACGCAACCTTACACTCGCAAACCACGACCTGCCACAGCGGTGACTGCGTCTCCGGCAGCCTCACGTTTATCCACTTCTCCGTTGATGTCACCAGGAACTGAAGAGTACTTGGAGACGTTGATCACACCAAGAACTTCTCCGTTGATGACCCCCAAAAGAACTTCCCCAGTGGCAGGACCTTCCAATTTAGCGGCAGTGGCTGCTGCTCACAAAGTACCTTCTCCCAAAATCAAAGTCCAAGAAAGATCGGGCATGTTGCAAAGTTTACTGGATTTGTCCAAGCAAGAACTGGCTCGATTTAGTCCGTTACGTACCCCTGCACGACGTGTCATGCCTGTCCTCAAACTGATACGCCGTAAAGACAATCAGTGGCGACGCGTTCCAGTATAAAAAAGGCCTGTGACCGAGTAGGGTATCAGTGTTTTTAGGTGCTCCTAAAGACTCAAAGATGTCACCCTCCAGAAAACCCCAAGGAAAGAAAAGGAAAGGACTGCCACCACGTTTAGCCAAACATGGGGACCTGTTATCTGTCCTGTCCAAAGCTTCTCCACCCCTACGAAAAAAACTCATTCAAACGGCCTCCAAAGAGGTCATCGATACCGTGTGCGAATGTTGTTTGAAGGTTTTGAAAGGCACGATCCCTTTGTCCAAACACCAGAAACAATGCTTAAGCAAGCATCGTCACGTTCTTCGCCAAATGGTTCGAAAAAAAATTCCCATTCGTCAAAAAAAGAAGATGTTGGTCCAACGTGGAGGCATTTTGCCTCTCTTGTTAGGTCCCATACTGAAAGGAGTCTTGGGAACCATGTTGGGAGGACTGGTGGGAGCAAGATAAAAAGGCCCTCGGAAGTCCCAAGATCTCAGAATCGACCCCTGACAACCCCATGGAAGGACGAAACCTAGCTTTAGTGCCTTACAAACGATGGATGGAATACCATCGTTGGCAAGAACAACGCACCCCGCATTTACCTCCCAATCCCAATTTGAGCGAGATGTCCCAGTTACAACACGAATTGCAGTCCTTGATGGATCGCCAAGATTTGTCCGAAACAGAAAAATCGCAAAAGTACGGTCAACTCTTGCAACGATTGCAACTCTTTCACCAGAAAGCTTTAGACGAAACAGCTCTACCCACTTTGAAAGATTTTAAGACCTTGATGAAAAGTCCAGCACCATCACCAGTACCAGTACCAGTACCAGTGGTCAAGACAGAAAAAGGAAAAGAAGAAGAAGAAGGGTTTCAAACTCCACCAGAAAAAGTACGCAAGTTAACAACACCACCTACCTCCAGAATTGGATGGATTAAAAAGATGATGGCCACCCCTTCTTCATCACAAGAGAAAAAGAAAGTGAAGACAGAAGTGAAGACAGAAGTGAAACAAGAACCGATATCCCCCGCTCAGACATCCTCCTCTTCGACACCTATTGCCGGTCGCACACGCAAAGCCTTGCAATCCAAGAAAATACCCCAAGAGAAAAAGAGTAGCCTCTTCCAAGAGTGGGTGCCTTATTAACACACCAACCAACACAAAAAAATGGAAAAAGTCTTAGCCAGCATTTACTACGATCCCTCGCATCCTGCAGGTTACGCAGGAGTTCAAAAATTGTATCGTGCTGCCAAAATGCGACTGAAAAGTCTCCGTTTACCTCAAGTGCAACGATGGTTACAAGAACAAGCTACCTACACTTTACACAAACCCATTCGACGCAAGTTTGCCAGAAGTCGCACCCGAGTGGAAGGCATCGATCATCAATGGCAAGCCGATTTAGCCGATGTCTCTCATTTGGCCAGCTACAATCGCGGCTACAAATATTTGTTTTGTGTCATCGACGTCTTTTCCAAATTTGCCTGGGTCGTGCCCTTGACTTCCAAATCGAGCAGCGAGTTAGTGCGAGCCCTGCAACGGGTGTTGAAACAAAGCGGTCGTCGCCCTCTTCGATGGCAAACGGACAAAGGCACCAAATTTCTGAACCAAGCTTTCCAAAAAGAATTAAAGAAACGTGACATTCATTATTTTACCACCGAGAATCCCGAAACCAAAGCCAGCATCGTGGAACGTTTTCAACGCACTTTGAAAGAACGCATGTGGAAATATTTTACGCATCACCACACTCTGAAGTACATCGACATCTTACCGCACCTGGTGCAAGCGTACAACCAATCTTACCATCGAAGCATCGGATGTGCCCCGCAAGACGTGACTCCCGACAACGAAGTGCTGGTGTTCGAGCGCCTGTTCGGTACGTCCCCGACGAGGGCTGTCCCCAAGAAAAGTGGAGAGTTGGTCGTAGGAGATTGGGTGCGCATTGGCAAAACCAAACGCACTTTCGACAAAGGTTACTTACCTAACTGGACGACCGAATTGTTTCGCGTCTCTGGACGAGTGCATGGCCGTCATCCTACCGTCTATAAATTGGAAGACATGAACGGAGAAGTACTCAAAGGAACGTTTTATTTGCCCGAGTTACAACGTGTCACCAAAAAAGAAGACGACGTGTACGACATCGAAAGCATTCTCGAACGCAGAACCCGTAAAGTGGGCAAACGACGTGTCAAAGAAGTCAAAGTACGTTGGAAAGGATATCCACCCAGTTTCGATTCTTGGATCGATGCTTCGCAAGTCATCGACTATAAAAAGAAGAAGTGACCATCATGCCCTTTCACACAGCAGACGCAGCTACATCGACCACTCCTTCTTCCCCTAGTTCTTCTGTGCAAGATTTACAAAAACAACCCTTGTGGGTGTGGTGTGGAGAACGTGTGCCTAAAACGCAAATCGTCTTTTTCTGCCAAATCTTCGTGGTGTATTGTGTCATCGGGGCAGCCATCGCCAATTTGAGTTTGCAACAAGGAGACAAACAATTGTGGACCATTTTATTGAGCAGTTGCATCGGTTACCTGCTTCCTAATCCCTCCCTGAAATTCTCCTCGAACGGGAACGTTGTGTCCAGTGCCAGTGTCAGTCACCAGTCCAACCACAATCAGAACCCCATTTTGGGCGGAGACACGCCTCTGACGTCCAGTAATATCCCCTCGGACAGCCACAGAACTCTGGAATTATGAGTCACCAAAACCAATTTTACTTGACCTTACCCAGTGACAGTTCCATGGAGGTGTTTCCCAATAACACATTGTGCTGTTACACGGCCTAATTGCCTCAAGCCATCCCCTTAGATCACGAGGCCCATTGGGAAGTGGCTTTGGTAGAAATGATTCACCCGACCCAAGTCCACAATGTCATTGCCAATCAAAATTTTTTTACGGTGCAAGTTCATGACGAGCAAGTGCAACAGTGGATGGATACCCATAGCAAATATCCCCATAAAAAACCTAATAAAGAAAATCCAAAGTGGACCGACTATCAGTTGTTAATTCCCCCAGGTTATTATTTTAGTGGTCAACATTTGGTCAACACCATAGCCACCAGGTTTAATGGTGTGTTTCTGAAAGCTTTGGAAAGTACCAAAGAAAGTGTCACCCTAGAGTACCACAAAACAGCTCGTCGCTTCCTGATGAAATTTCCTGAGGGGTCTAAAATAATATCTTTCTTATTTTGTCCTGAATTGTTTGACATGTTGGGCGGAGACATGGAGATGAGGAAGAAAGTAGAAAAAGAAAAAAACGAATTACTAGTCATTTCTGACAACGATAATTTTGCCAAGTATTTTCGTTTCCCGGTAGAACTGAACCAAGGACTGAATTTGATGTTCGTGTACTCCGATGTGGTGGAGTACAACGTGGTGGGACACACCTCCGTACCGTTACTGCGTGTCATTCTTTCAAAGTCGATTCTGCCGCAAACGCTGACGAGGAAGGTGGAAACACTTACCACGTCCACCGCGAATTTGTCCATCCTCACTATTTACCGGTCAGCAAGTCGTATTTGGACACGGTCAACATTACTATAAAAGGAGATTTGGGACAAAATATTCCATTCACCAAAGGAAAAGTCACGGTGAAACTCCATTTTCGAAAACGGTTCTCTCACGATTCGTAAATAAGTCATGTATCCAGTGTACCGAGGGGTTGCACGACAGCGAGGACACGGTTTAGGAGACATGTTAAAATCGGCCTTTCGTTCGGTGGCCCCGGTGTTGAAACCGATGGTGACACGCGGATTGCACGCCTTGAAAGATGCGGCACTGACACAAGGCAAAGAATTTCTCCAAAATGTCATCATCGACAAACAAAACCCTAAAGAAGCCTTCGTGAGGGCTGGCAAAAATGTCTTGCTGCAAACGGGCAAAGACATTTTAGGCCGACGAGACACACCTATAAATGCCCTGCACGCTACCGAGTCAAGCATTCAGCAAGGACAAGGCAGAAAGAGACGACGAAGAAGAAAACACCCTTTCACCAGGCTTCAAGCGAGAAAGGCCAAGAAAAGAAGAACCGTTCGAGACTTAGACGTTTTCGATTATTGAGAAAAGAGACAAAAAAACGATGCACCGAGAGTCTTGCGCTTGTTCCAAGACGGAACTGGATCTGTTTGCCATGCCCCCCACCATGATGACGATGCAAGAATCCCAATGGGTGGAATTTCACCCCGTCTCGTCATTGACAGCCTCAGCTCCCATCGAGTTTGAAATCAAAGGACAGCCCGAAGATTACATCGATCTGAATAGCAGTTACTTGTACTTGAAAGTCAAAGTTGTCGATGAGGACAATTCACCCCTAGATGGCGATGAGGTAATAGCTCCCGTCAACAATTTCATGCATTCCTTGTTTAGCGGAGTGGACTTGTACTTGAACAACAAACTGGTCAGCAGCAGCATGGATACTTACCCTTATCGAGCGTACCTGGAAAATCTCTTGACGTACGGAATAGACGCCAAGAATACTCATCTCAATGCCTGTGTGGTATGGGAAGCTGACGAAGCAGGCCAGTTTGAAACATTCGATACTGATGCAACCAAAACACCAAACAATGACGGATTTGTAGAACGAAGAGACAAAATCGAAAACGGACAAAGTTTAGAACTAATGGATCGTTTGCATTTGGACATGTGGTTGCAAGAGAAATATTTGCTGAACGGGGTGAATGTCCGCCTGAGACTGAATCGTAGCAGTGCCGCTTTCCATTTGATAGGTAATACTGCTTGCAAAACTGTCATCGAGGAAGCCAGGCTCTACGTACGACGCGTAGAAGTGTTACCTAAAGTGGGTAACGACATCAGTCAGACGTTGAGCAGAACGACCGCTAAGTATCCCATACGACGCGTGGAAGTGAAAACGTTCACCATTCCTGCTGGACAGCGATCCATGATCGAAGATCATCTGTTTCAAGGACAGTTACCCAAACGTTTGATTGTTGGTCTGGTCAAGAATTCAGCCTTCAACGGAGCCTTCAAAGAAAATCCTTTCAACTTTCACCACTTTGGCGTGTCCAAGATCGAAGTCAGTCGCGATGGCAAGACCTTGTGTACCCGACCTTTTGAACCTGACTTTGAGAAGAAGAATTACTTGAGATCGTACTTGTCCCTGTACGAAGCCACCGGTCAGTTAGGAACCAACACCAGTCACGGCATTACGTACGACGATTACGCAGGAGGCTACGCTTTGTGGGCTTTCGATTTCACTCCAGACAAAGGCAGCGACGAGGGACATTTCCACCCTATAAAATCTGGCCAGATTCGTGTGGAAATTCAGTTTGCGAATCCACCTCCAGATCACACAGTGAACGTCATCCTGTATGCCGAATTCGATAATACCATAGAAATCAACAGTTTGAGAGAAGTTATTCTAGATTACTAGAAGTCATGGAAGACTGTTATCCCTCTTTACCTAGTGGAGAAACTTTGGACATGAAATGTGAGGAGACCGTGGAAAAAGAAGAAGAAGTGATCATAATGAAGTCAAGATGGCCAGAACAAGAAGCCCATTTAGTCTCCTGTTTTGCCAAACACTTGATCGACAAAATGACGGAATTGATCAAGAAAAATTGTTATGGATGTCAAAACGATCATCCCAGTCAAATTCAACACGATAAATGCCTGATGTTAAGTCAAGAAGAAAAATTGGACGAATATCTGGACGAAGCTTGGAGTCTCATCTCGAACAAAGACGTGTTGCATCAGTGGTATAAAGACTTGCGTGAACATTCTTGTCCACCATTAACCACTCAAGAGATCCATCGTATCGAAGCTGTCCTGAATCAGAGTGAGGAAACAGAACGAATAACCGTTTATTCGTCAGACATTTTCAAGCAAAAAGTCAGGATCGAATTGACGACTTATTATTACCTGTGAAGAAGAAAACCACAAAACAATGGATACCTGGGAACTTTATTACCTTTTGAACCACAGTTCGTATACGGCTTCTTGGAATCCTGTCGTCTGTGCTAAAGATGAACTCCCTCATCGCAAACCTAAAGACCATCAAGCTTACGTGATCAATACGGACGACAGTCATCTCCCAGGAACCCACTGGGTAGCCGTCTACTTTCCTCAAGAAGGATGTGTGGAATATTTCGATTCGTACGGATTGCCCCCTTTGGAAGACGATATCATCGACTTTATGAGAAGAAATGCTCAAACCACCCGATTTAATAATGTGAAATTACAAGGCACAGATTCCTTGGTGTGTGGACAGTACTGTGTGTATTTTCTGCATCATCGCAGCCTGGGCTATTCCTTAGAACATTTAGTGACTCATTTTGATCCTCGTTCTTCTGCTAGAAACGATGTGAAAGTAGATCGATGGTTTTGTGACCATTATGCTTATCTTTTGTCTCAAGCTAGGAAACGTAGTGTCCATCAATGGCCTAATGATTTCCAACAGTGGAAAACACAATTTCATTCACAACGTTGTCAGCCCTGTTTAAAGTAGATTGTCCATTGAGAAAAAATGTTGTGTTTTGAAAAAAATTGTTTGATGTTAAAGTGTTGGATTATTGTTAAAAATGTTAGAGTTGTTGTTGGTTAGTGTTAAGTGATTTTTGAATAAAAAATGTTGTGTTTTGAAAAAAATGCTTTTGTGGTTTGTTTAGCTATAAGAATGTTGGATTGATGCTCTTTCATTTCTTACTATCCCTCTCATGACACTCACTGAACGTTGCGACTCGAAAACCGTGTGGGGGATGTTTTCCTTCACGTCCGCGCTTTGACTTTAAGAACCGGTTTGTTCCCAGTCTAACCATCCATTGTCGACTCATCCTCCTACGAAGATGTGCTCCAAACTAGCTAAGCTCAACGAAGCTTACGTGAATTTGCATAGGGTCAGACACAGTCTGATACCGAAGCCAGAAGAAATAGAGAATGTGAGAATGTTAAAAGTCACTGAAGACCTGATAGAAGAGCTCTTCAGAGAAGAAATGAACAGGGAGAAAGAAGAATGGACAGAGAAGTACAGACTTCAGAGACAGCAGCAACAGCAGCAACAACAGCAACAGCAGCAGCAACCTGAAGCTGACAGAGGCTTTGTCGATTGTCGTATCGACACCAAAGAGTTCTTCTTCTCTTTCCGAAGAAGCAGACCTATCGCCAGAAAGTCTATCCTCAGAGGACATCGCATTCTTAGAAACTAAAAAAAGAATGCCATAGCAAACAAAAAAACAGCCCTTTTCAGGGCTACCCCAATACTCTAGAAAAGAAATAACGATCGATTTGCCAATGTGTGTAGGTAGAGTAGTGTCAAAATAAACACTAACTCTTTTTCAAAAAAATGTGAGGGTATGTGTTTGTGTGTTTGTGTTTGTAAGTGATAAAGTAGGTTGGTGAGGATAGTAGATTAAAATGATGTTTGTTTTTTTGGGCTGTTTGAGGTGTATATTAGGGGTTAAATTGGATTGCCTTGCGTATGTGGATAGTCTATTGAAGTGATTTATAAAAAATTTTAAAATAGTGATGGGTAGCATAACAAAGTGAGTGAGTGTTTCTTTTAGGTCCGCGCGTTGTTGTTTTTTTTTTGGTCATGATCTAGGTAAGATCAATTTTATGTTATTAGGGGGGATGTTTTCCATCACGTCCGCGCTTTCACTATAAATTGAAACTAGCTGGGCAGTCTAGCTACCCTTGTTGATTGATCAACACAGCCAGAAGAATGAATAGCAGAATAGTGAAACTGTTAGAACTCCAGATGCACCTGGAATATGCCAGGCGCATAGTAAACGAACTATCAGCGGAGGCTATAGTAGAAGAAGCAAGAGTAAAGAAGGAAGAGGAGGAGAGAAGAGAGAGGGAAGAAGAGGAAAAGAAAAGAGAAGAGAGGATGTCGTTCAATATTCCCGAGACAGAGGATTGGGGTGCTGAAGCGAATCATCCTCCCTCTTCGCTCCCCAGAAGAAAGGTGAAAGAAGACTGGGGAAGAAGATGCGTGTGTGGCGCCAGGCCAGGAAGGTGCAACCATTAGATAGGTGCATCAGGAGTTAAAAAAAACAGCCCTTTTCAGGGCTACCCAATACTCTAGAAAAGAAATAACTATTAATTTGCCAATGCGTGTAGGTAGAGTAGTGTGAATATAAACACTAACTCTTTTTTAAAAAATGTGAGGGTATGTGTTGGTGTGTTAGTGTTAGTAAGAGTAAAGGTATGTTTGTGGGAATAGTAGATTATGGGTTTCTTTATTGTTTCTTAGCAAATGTGGAGAGTATAGTTTGGGTTATATTATATGAAATGAAAAAAGTAGGGGGATGTTTTCCTTCACGTTCGCGCGTTGTTGGGTCATGATCTAGGTAAGATCAATTTTATGTTTTTAGGGGATGTTTTCCTTCACGTTCGCGCTTTCACTATAAGAACCCACATTGTTCGTTGTTCAAACCATTCTGCAAAGAATAAAAAGAAGATGGCGTCAAACCAAATGGACAAAATACAAACCTTACAAGACGTTTTAGACAACTTAGGAATAATGGAACAGATGCTAATAAGACTCGTTGAAGACCATTATTCCTATAGTCCCCATCGTGTAAAGATGGAAATTAACAACTTAAGAAAAGCAAAGGACAAGATTAGTGGTGTGATGAAGGAAATAAAGGAGGAGAAGGAGGATGAAGATGAAAAGATAAGAATAAGAACATGGAACGAAAAAATTGAAAAAGAAGAAGAAAATGAGAAGAGGAAGAAAGAAGAGGAGGAAGAGAAGAAAGAAGAGGAGGAGAAAAAAAAGAAGAGAAAGAGTGTTGGAGATAAAATAAGAAGTTGGTGGAGGAAAAGAAGAAATTAGAAGAAGAAAACCCAAAGGCCCTTTTCAGGGCCAGCCATATTTCTCGAAAAGAGATAGCCTTTCCATTGCCTACCCCTTTTTTTATTTTATTTTTTATTTTTTTATGTTTCAATTTTACATAGACCCTATACAGTCCCAAGGTTTTTTTTGGCCATGTTAAATATACATAGACCCTATATTGTCCCAGGGTTTTTGGCCATGTTAATTCCCATAGACCCTATATTGTCCCACGATTTTTGGCCATGTTAATTCCCATAGACCCTATATTGTCCCACGATTTTTGGCCATGTTAATTCCCATAGACCCTATATGTTCCCACGATTTTTCTCCATGTTAAATTTACATAGACCCTATATGTTCCCAAGGGTGTTTTTAATGATAAATCCCATAGACCCTATAATATCCCCCTTCACTACTAACATGTGTAAAATTCACAATCGTCTGTTTCCTATGATGTTTGGCAGTTGTCGATGATTGAGAGCCGTGATATAGAGCAACCGCTATGAGACACTTTCTTACTTTCATTTTACTTTCCACACTTAAGCATACAGTTTCCTTTAAGTCAATGTCATCATTTATCATAGCTAATATATCAAAATACGAAACTATCCAGTGAGACCATAATGGAGAATGAAATAAATAAACTATTCAAAACATAGCAATCCCAAACAATATTGTTTCAAAATTTTCAAGTTCCCTGCAGACTGGTTTCAAACATAAACCACTCATTCAAAATTAACAATCTGAAAGCTGAATCACATCAAACCCGGTTGTATTCTCTCAGCGGTTTTCACACCTGTTTGCACGCTGCCGCCATGTTAATTGTCATTATTATTATTATTATTATTATTATTATTATTATTATTAGTAGTAGTAGTAGTAGTAGTAGTGGTAGTGGTGGTAGCGGTGGTGGTGGTGGAACGCCATTCCAAATAAACTAATTATCCGTTTCATGGCCACGATTGCTGATGTCAGCAAGAAATATATGGCACGTTGTTATGCGATACATGTATTTATTTCAGCAAGTGCTACGTCATTTAAACGTTGCAGATTATAACAGAAACAACTTTCAGTATTTCCACCTTTCTTTTTATACGATTGTATGCGTCATATAACATTATCAATCAGTCAGTATCTCAGACATCACCACCTCATGATAGTACTAACAGCAAATAAGAGATGTTAGCAGAAGGTGAAGTGGTTTTAGAGAAAGGGAGTCTAGTAGATGGAGGAAGGAAGTCTATTAGAAGAGGTATAGGTCATTTTTATTTAGCTGTCAAGATAAACTGAATAAGAATCTGAAAAGATTAAATAGTCAGAATACTTATTTAAGAAGAGACAAGTGGGTTTGAAAAAAGCAAACAATTCAACATATATTTTACCATCTCTTTATTTTTACGTTGATTTTCCGGATTTTATAAAGAGTAAAAATCAGAATCGGCATCATCCGCCGCAAAAAAACAGGCTGTCTTGTTCCGCTCAGGTTCCTGCAAAGTAAATAAAAGTACTGCTTGAACAAGGTCATATCATCTCAGCACTGCTTAGAAATATAGAAGTCATGTCATCTCAACACTGCTTACATATATAGAAGTCATGACATCTCAACACTGCTTAATTACATAGAAGTCATGACATCTCAACACTGCTTACATATATAGAAGTCATGTCATCTCAACACTACTTACATATATAGAAGTCATGTCATCTCAACACTGCTTGCGTATATGGAAGTCATGTCATCTCAACACTGCTTACATATATAGAAGTCATGTCACCTCAACACTGCTTACATATATATAAGTCATGTCATCTCAACACTGCTTACGTATATGGAAGTCATGTCATCTCAACACTGCTTACGTATATATAAGTCATGTCATCTCAACACTGCTTACGTATATTGAAGTCATGTCATCTCAACACTGCTTACGTATATGGAAGTCATGTCATCTCAACACTGCGTACGTATATATAAGTCATGTCATCTCAACACTGCGTACGTATATATGTCATGTCATCTCAACACTGCGTACGTATATATAAGTCATGTCATTTCAACACTGCTTACGTATATAGAAGTCATGTCATCTCAACACTGCTTACATATATGGAAGTCATGTCATCTCAACACTGCTTACATACATAGAAGTCATGTCATATAAACACTGCTTACATATATATAAGTCATGTCATCTCAACACTGCTTACGTATATATGTCATGTCATCTCAAGACTGCTTACGTATATATAAGTCATGTCATCTTAACACTGCTTACATATATGGAAGTCATGTCATCTCAACACTGCTTACATAGATAGAAGTCATGTCATATAAACAATGCTTACATATATATAAGTCAAGTTAACTAGCGTAATGAAAGTTTTTTCGCTGTACTTGTGTTTCCCTTAAAATCATTAAGCAGGGTTACATGTTAACTTTTGCACACGCTTGTCAATTCTTGTTATACTCTATTTCTGTTTTTCATGCATTCTAAGAGCACATTTCATATAATATAGTTTTGATAACATACTCTACAAGGGTTACACAAACTCTTATTGAGGTTTTTTCCTGTATAGTAAATGATTTTTTAAGCGCATGTGGAAACCCTCCAATTGAAATTTTCCATGGTATTCGTCCGTTATAGCCTCTTATTTGTTTATCAAAAAGATCAGTAGTGTCCATTGTTCTCATTTCTATGTCCTCAGCTACTTTTGTTTTATAATAATAATAATAGGATACATACATAGCCTTGGTTTGTCCACTCTGTTGTTGCCAACAGTACCTTACTGGTGCTAAAATTGATTTGATTTTGCTATTTCTCGAAATTTACCTCTTTTTTACCATCAATGTTCTTATTTTCTATTTTAAAATAATTTCTTTTTAGTTGATTCAATGAACAAAACACCGAAAAAGATATGTTTAGTTCTTAGTCTGTGATAAAAGTTAATACCATTGTACACTTTGACTCTTACAGATAATTGTGCTTATTCCCAGAAGAAACTAAATCACTGACTATGCAAAGCCTGCTAAATTTGACTTATTCCAAATAGAAACCAGATCACTGCTGTTACAACTATATGATCTTAAAGTAACATTAAAGAGCAAAAAATAATAACTTTTGAAAAATTATATAAAAGATGTGTATTTCCCCAAAATACAAAGCGGCGTTTTCAAAAAGAAATAAGAGTATTGTGAATTAAATTCCAAATTTTCACAAAGGTTCCATCATAAGTCCAAATGTATAAAGTTTCAACTGAATTCAAGTGGCACATTAAAAAAATAATGTCCACTAATGAATGTGTTGATAAGCCTGTATTCTCGAATATACTTTTGTGCCAGTAACCTTGATTGTGACGATGTGCTAAGAGTCTACTAATGTATCACAATAATATAATCCAAAAACGTTCCTGTCTGATTTCACTATAATTTGAAATTAATCTTTTTGTCCAAGAATATCACTGATGAACACTTTATATTTCCGGTGAATAATAGTTTGAATATATAATTCTACCCAAAAGGAAAACGGAACACAAAAATAAGACTGATTCTGCTTCAGTTATGTTAAGGGAAGAATTAGTAATTTCTTAAGCGACGGTTCAAAATTCATTTTTAGAACATTCAAAGTTGTCAACAAACTAAGGTCTATTACTAATATTATAATAAATAACAACGCAAACCTCAGATACAACATATTTATCATGGGGGAATCCCAATGTCTTAGAATCCCATTAAGATAAACTTGTTTCCCCTCATTGATAATTATCATAATATTTAATCCATACTCATAGAGAAATTTTAGCTACGACTTATGTTGTTTACAGAATCGATATCCCTATTCAGGCACAAAGTGAACTTGATTTTGGACTAAGGTCAGTTACAAATTACAAATATACATAGCATATAATCGTTAAGAAAAGCCAATAAATTATACAAATTACATATACATAACACTGTACAAGGTCTGCGAAATATGACTTACTCTCGGTAGAAACCAGATCACTCTTTATATAAGATCTGCCAAATGACTTATTCCGAATAGAAGAAAGATCCCTGTCTATACAGTTTCTGCCAAATATGACTTATCCCCAAAAGAAACCAGGTCCCTGTCTATAAAAGGTCTGCCAAATATGACATATTCCGAATAGAAACCAGATCACTGTCTATACGACGTATACAAAATATGACATATTTCCAATATAAACCAGATCCCTGTCTATAAAGTGTCTGCCAAATATGACTTTGTCCCAATAGAAACCAAATCCCTGTGTCTGTCAGATATAACTTATTCCCAATCTAAACAAGATCCATGTCTATACAAGGTCTGACAAATATGACTTATTCCCAGTCTAAACCAGATCACTGTCTATAGAGTGTCTGCCAAATACTACATAATCCCAATAGAAACCAGATCACTGTCTATACAGTGTCTGCCAAATATGACTTTGTCTCAATAGAAACCAAATCCCTGTGTCTGTCAGATATAACTTATTCCCAATCTAAACAAGATCCATGTCTATACAAGGTCTGACAAATATGAATTATTCCCAGTCTAAACCAGATCACTGTCTATACAGTGTCTGCCAAATACTACATAATCCCAATAGAAACCAGATCGCTGTCTATACAGTGTCTGACAAGTATGACTTATTCCCAATAGAAACCAGATCCCTGTCTATACAGTGTCTGCCAAATATGATTTATTCCTAATACAAACCAGATCCCTTTCTATGCAGTGTCTGCCAAATATGACGTATCTCCAATTGACACCAAATCAATGACTATACAATGTCTGCAAAATGTGACTTATTCCCAGGATTTTCAATTAATAGAAAATTTTACAGATACCACAAAACATTTCCTTGATGAACAGAAAAATAAATCATCTATACATAAGTAACACGTGTTTAACACTGCTGACCATTTCATCTGGCTTGATTTGAAATGTGTATCTGATAACAGACTGCGTGCCAGTGGTCTTAACTCAAATGGCGTTTAAAAATGCATTCACTTCCAAAGCAATAAAAAATGTTGATGCAAACAAAATGCATTGGCTTCAGATGCTTATGTAAATATTTTTAAAAAAATTATGTTTAGGTCTAGTTAAATGTAATAATATAATATGTAGAGTGAATAATAGCTGACAAATTCTGATATAGATTAAATAAAGAAACTTTATCCATTACAGTGTTATTAGCTAACTTTTCTAAACAACACAAATTACAACAGAAATTGTTTATGCGAAGCCAACAAGGTGATCTGGACATATCCTGATGATAAGCTGAACAAGTGGTTAGCACTGGTAGTTGATGTATACGAAGTGAGTAGAGTTACCGGTTGATGTGTACGAAGGAAGTAGAACTGCTGGTTGAAGTGTTCGAAGCGGTTAGAGTTATACGAAGTTGTTAGAGTTACTGGTTGATGTGTACGATGTGGTTAGAGTTACTGGTTGGTGTGTACGATGTAGTTAGAATTACTGGTCGATGTGTACAAAGTGGTTAGAATTACTGGTTGATGTGTACAAAGTGGTTAGAATTATTGGTTGATGTGTACAAAGTGGTTAGAATTACTGGTTGATGTGTACAAAGTGGTTAGAATTATTGGTTGATGTGTACAAAGTGGTTAGAATTACTGGTTGACGTGTACAAAGTGGTTAAAATTACTGGGTGATGTGTACAAAGTAATTAGAATTACTGGTTGATGTGTACAAAGTGGTTAAAATTGCTGGTTGATGTGTATGAAGATACAAATACTCACTTTACAATTGATAATTGAGGCTATTTTGACGACGCTGTACATCTAGTGATTGTATGATCTAAGGATGTGCATCTATTGATAATTGTCCCTGTGATTGTATTATCAGATAAAATCGATCCATTGGTAATTTTCCCTGTGATTGTATGATCTGAGTATATTGATCCATTTTTAATGTATTTTTTATGATGATATAATCCGAGTAAATTCACCTGTTGGTAATTTTTCTTGTGATTGTGTGATCCTAGTAAATTGATGCATTGGTAGTTAATTTTCTTTGTGATTGTACGATCCGAGTACATTGATCTATTGACATTTTTCCTGTGATATGTGAACTCATTACATTGATTTATTGGTAATTTTCCTTGTGATTGTAAGATCCGAGTACATTGATCTATTAACATTTTCCCTGTGATATGTGAACTCATTACATCGATTTATTTGTAATTTTCTTTGTGACTGTAACATCCAAGTCAATTAATCAATTTTAAACAAAATCTTGTGATTGTATCATTCGAGTAAATTGATCTGTCGGTAATTCTCTTTATAAGTTTGATCTGAATGTGTTGATCGATTGGTAAGTTTCCTTGCGACTGAATCAGGAATCTTTTTACTTTTCAAATTTTAGATTAGTTTTGATCACACATTTTGTTTTCTACATTTTTAATCTTTATTATTGTCTTTATCGGTTCTGACTAAGTATCATTACATCATGATCCTTAATGTTACAGTCTTCACATACCCCGATATTAAGGTGTTTTGAATGAACATCGTCGTTGTGATGTGTAACAATTAATTTATTCCCCTTGAAAAAAAAGTAAAAAAACATAATCTACGGTATTGCGAATTAAATCCAAATTGTAATTCAAGAATTAAATACAAGTACTATCAATGAAAAGTTCTAACTGAATCACAGTTCAAATCCCGATGAAAGCCAAAGATGGAAGATGATGACGTATGCAATAGAAAGCGTTGTACTGATGTGTCAACATTCTCTTGTTGAATCACAGAAAATATTATTCCAGTTTTTGAATTCCGTATAATTTCAGGTAAATGTCTTTGCTCAAGAATTAATTAAGAGCAGTTTTGTATTTCTAGGGAAAACAATCACTTGAAATTCAATAATTTGAAATAAATAAAATTCAGCCCCAAACTGGACACAACATAAAATACCTTGACGTCTAAAGTGCTTAGGCACGCCTGACAGAATTCTTCTCATAACGCAAAACAGATGTTTTCATCGGCAATACGTATGAGCAGATTGTCTTCTTACCATGGAACCATCATAACAATAGATGATATAGATGGTCCCAAACGAAACACATCACACTGAATTGCATTTTTGCATTTTATTATATGTAGCTGTGAATTGTTTTAAAACAGCAATAATCTGACTTTGCAAAATGGCTGTAATAGAAGCCATGGCTGTAATAGAAGCCATGGCTGTAATAGAAGCCATTTTCAAACTATCGTTATGCTAATGGTTTCTAAAGAATTAGTTATATTGTTTGTCCAGAATTAAAACGATGTTGAATTAACCTCACAAAATGGATGCCATTGTGGCAGGTTGACGTTGAAACAACTCACGTAATCGGTATTTGGTTCGTCATAGAAATGATGTATATGTGCTTTCCCAACATAGTCGTCATAAAAATAATCTCCATATCATTTCTCAATATGGTCGCCATTTGGTCATATTTGCAATCTTTTTATGCCCACTCCTTCTTTGATATCTGCGTCTCACCCAAACTCTTTAAGCTGGTCCTATATTGAATCCCTCAAAATTCTTTAAGGCTATTAGAACATCAGCACCTTTGATAGACTCTTGATAGTATGGTAACCATGTTTTAAATTATTTGTAACACATATGTCTAGGCCTACATCCCAGGATAATTTGGACAAATCTATAAGGTGGTCTTTGAATGTTGAAAAGTTGTTTAAAAGCTTTATATAGTTAGTAATGGCCGTTATGCTTGGTAATAGATCGATATCACCCCATTTTATCTGTACAAATGTTGATAGGATTTTGTACATACATACATACATACATACATACATAGGCAAGTAGGAGGGAACATTGGTATCAAATATCCATTAGGTATACATGTGGCGATGTAGAGGTTTGTACAAATATCCTTGGATATAGGTGTAATTTTTGCCTTTCACGCTTTTAATCTGGGTTTGTATAACCATGGTAATAAGGCGTATGCTTCAAAAGTTATAACGGTAACAATTTTACAACCTCAGATGGACGGTGCTTAACGTCAAGAGAATACTGTATTAATAAACAAACGAAAAAAAGAAAACGTGCTGCGATTGGTGCTTTATGTAAGGGTTGTAGTTTCTGTCAGGCTAAAAAACTGAGTCTATTCCAACATGTGAGATGATGATAATTCATATCTAGATCTTATTATGAGCTTTTATGATTTTTTTAATAATGTGGTAAACATTGAAAATGCATCTGTTGTGGATGGACAACTCTTACAGATGTTTAGTTCCAGCAGAGTTATCTCTCTTAAACGCAATTGAGTACCTGGTTTTATCCTCGCCACACTGACAATATAACCTTTTTCTCTATGACAATTTATGACACTCATGCTAGAATAGGACAGAATTTATATTTATTTACCAAACATTAGCACTAAGGAATGCAAAAACAACTGGTACCGTGATACCAAAATGAGGTAACTCGATCTCTACGAAACAGAAGGTGCGATAAAATGTAAACAAAATAAGAATTCACACTGGACACACATTTACATCGACAATATCGTTTCAAATATATATGAAATCAAAATTACCATACATCTTGTTGGTTAGGCGTCTGGAAATGGTTGTACATTATTCCTAGGTTTGTGACTTTATTTTTGGCGTCGTGAAATTGTGGCAAATTTATTCCTAACTTACGTGGCTCGTTTTTGGAGCTATTTATTGTAGCCTTTCTGCAAAGGGAAAATTATTGCAGAACTAGGTAGACACAGCCGCACATAAAACATAATCATGTAAAAAAATAAAATACAACAGCTCTAATTAATAAATTATATTATTTTTACTACGTTGATACCAGGTATATGTCATCGTGTGGTGCACAACACATGACATTTTCACCAGGATCCAAGGGTTAAGTTATATCTTTTGCGTATCACAAGCTGAAAAATATCCGCTATTTCTCAAGGAATTTAAATTTCCTTGATATTATACATCACAATTGTTCCGGAATCGAAACTTACGAAGATTAAACACATTTTCATCACACCACCAGCACCACGCCATTTGAAACTTCACCTCGTTTTCGACCGTATTCATAGGCTGATTATTATAAATATCAGGGATTTAAGAGAGCGATAGACTTGAGATGGCCTGCTAAGTGCATTTTTGAAAGTTTGTAAATTTTTGTATCCTATATGTCTCCAAAGAAAGTCCGATACGTAATTGCATCACACCGGTGTTTGGAATTGCTGATAGGGTCGAGCAGGGGAAATAACTTCGTGGAGACGTGGACAGCGTCGTGTTCAGATTCGTCATCCCTCAAATAACATACCTGTCTGAAAAAGAGTGCAATTTGCATTTACTTTAGCTAACAATGTGCTCGTTTTTTCTCGATGCATGTATAACAATTGTAGGCATACACAATTAAACGTCGCACGTTGTATTGGGATTTTTTTTCCAGGTGTGAAAGAACATATATTAACATTTTTCACCCTATTTTCACAGTCAACCTTATTAAGAATAATATCGAAACTAACCCAGGAGATGTATTTATTTTAAAAATTCTAATTCTTCTCATCAGCCAAGCCAAAAAGGTCTCCTTCCAATTCGCCGACATATGTTAGCAATGATCATGCGAACACACTCAATTGCTTTCTTGACAGTACCTGTGGTTTTATATAGGAACGGTATTTCATAATTACAGTTTTAAAATAGCATCTCATCTCATACTGAGATATCTTATCCCATATGAGTCTAATCATAATTACAATTTAAAAACAGAAACATCTCATACTGAGATATCTTATCCCATATGAGTCTAATCAATGGTGGCATCTGACCCAATATGATATATGTTTTTGTACTCGAGAGAAAAGCCTACCAAGAGGTCTTTCGTTCAAAGGAAATAATATAAAAAAAATAAAAATAACGATTATAACTATGTCCATGGAATAATCCAAGGACCGTTTTCCGTGATTATTTACCTCGATATATCACCAGGAACAAATGCTGAACAAGCAATGAGCATCTTTACATAATTATCAAGTGAGAATAGTAGTCTTTAAACATGTTTTCAAACATGTTTATCAGTTATGAAAAAAGTCAAATGCAACACACCCGGATATAATTAGATTAAATATTGATTGCAATTTTCAATTATTGTAATGTTTCGTATTTCCAATATTACATCAAAACACACGTACTTTTCATTTCAACACACACACACACCCCATATATATATATATATATATATATATATATATATATATATATATATATATATATATATATATATATATATATATATATATATATATATATATACTTTATGATCGTTTCCTATTCTTTATTCTGTTACCCATACCAATTACAGTATAGCATACCTGTTACACTCAATGACAACGCTACACATTTTTATTGCATAAAGTAATGATATTGCTTAAGAAACGATTTTAACTATCATCACAATCATAATCATGTCTGGAAACCATGGAGATATCAAGCGTTTATTAGTGACAACTGCAAGTCGAATTAAGTGACATCCGAGATTGGGTTACCGAAATAGACATCACGCTTGCAACAAAATTTAAAGTATAAATACAGAAACAAACAAAAATAGAAAATAAAGTCCAAACAACTAAACTCTCAATGGTTAGGATCTTATTTAATGGTTTTACACTCTGAAATCTGTATGAGCGTTTTGTCGTGTTTTCTACAGTACCCTAACCCCATCAATGGTCACCGTTATAATCCGCTCAAAAAATGTGTTAAAGTAATAACTAGCACTTCATTTTCCTATGAAAACATTTAAGTTTACAATATACACAAACTGAAGCATACAATTTTGGAGCTTCTCTTTATTGATGTAAAAATGCAATCTCTCTCTCACACACACACACACACACACACACACATACACACACATACATATATATATATAAGGAAATCTCCCGCTTATATCGATTAATATCTCATTCTAATGAACCGCTAGACTGTAGACAGGAAACAACACGATTATTTAAATGTTAGAAGGATGCATTTCCCGTGAGTGAAAACGGTTAAATTTCTTTTCAGGCACTAATGTTGAGAATCTAAGGTTAAGGATTTCAAATGTAAGATTTGTTTGGTCTAGGTTTTGAAAACATTAACACACCGAGGCTTTACTGAACTGTCTTAACGCTGACGCTCCGAAACAAAATAAAACCTATATTAGATGAAACCAACATTGCATATGATTTATCGTTTCATTATCTATGTAAATATATAAGTAGCTTTTGGTTAATCTGTATGTAATTAACTAATTAGGTATTGTTTCATTATTTATGCAATAATTTAATTAGCTAATACTTCATTATCTATGGTGCAATTTAATTCGTTATTGTTTCATTGTCTATGTAATATAAACATTTTTCTCTTGAATTAGTGTCAGCTGTTAATGTGATGCCTGCAACAATTATCAACTGTTAATGTAATGGCTGCAACTATTGTCAACTGTTACTGTAATGCCTGCAACTAGTGTCATTTGTTAATGTAATGCCTGCAACTAGTGTCATTTATTAATGTAATGCCTGCAACTATTGTCAACTGTTAATGTAATGCCTGCATCTAGTGTCATTTTTTAATGTAACGCCTGCAACTAGTGTCAACTGTTAATGTAATGCTTGCAACTAATGTCAACGTTAATGTAATGCCTGCAAATAGGTTACTGATACCTAAACTGCGTTTGACAATTTTATGTTGCTATGGAAATGTAAATCCAGAAGGAATATTGGAATGTAGAAAAACAGCTCCTGTTGAAGCTAAGTAATGCTTTTATTCTGCGAAATAACACAAATTTTGTAAAGCTGTGGAACATTTGTAACGCGCCAAAACGGAACACTACCGTTGTTCACTTTGCAATCATATGTAGAGTTGACAATAATTCTTCCCACACAAAATCTCCAATCGGAAATTGTATTATCAACCGTTTTGTTATTTTGTAATCACATGACCAAACCCCGTTTAGATTTTGTATAAGTTTAAATAATACCAAAAAATAAAAAGTCGTACCTTTTCCTTCGCTTGTATTTCTGTACGTTCCACCAAATGTCTGAACTTATACGAATAATAATCCCAAACAAGATATTGAATGTTAAACAGTATTTTTTTCCATGATGGCATTAATTATAGCTACCCAGTTCTAATTCTTTTTTGCATCCTGTATGTCCGCCAAGTGAGAGATTGTTTTCATAACTTATTGCGGGATAGTATTGAAGGGGGCGGGGGGTCAATATACGGACAATGGGAATTAGCATTACAAGACCCCATATTCCTGTATACAGACAAGATTTATACGGTCAAAAGGTTGAGGCTCTATACGGACAAGGGAATGAATTATGCCTAAATACGGACAATAGGAATGGAACAGGTGGGGTGACGTCACGGTACTGGACATTGGCAACAATGTTGCAAGTGGCTGACCTCAATCGGGTGAAACAGTGACAGCGGGGACACATAATAGACATATGACACATACATAGATTCATGAACATAAATCTATCACACATAAAATATAAAATCGACAAAAAAAATTTAGGCAAGAGAGAGTAGATATCGTTTCGAGGCAATGGAATGTCCCTGAAAAGGGCCTTAGTTTTTCTTTTGTTAACACCATTCAGTTAACATAGAGAGCATCGCACTGATCTTCTTCTCTTCCTCAAGCTTCGTCCAACCTCTTGTCTGTAGATTAAGTCTCGCTTCAGGGAGCCTTGTCTCTCCACATAGATCCTTCGTTTCCAAAGGGTCGACTCTGCGATCTGGGTGATAGCCCATGATGATTTGACATACATGAGATAGTCCAGGTTGAACAGCATCGACGATAGGAGGGTAGATGATTCTACGTTAGTCCACATCTTGTGACGAGAACAGGTAATGGGAATGAATTGAACTGTGTTTATTACTAGTGGAAGAGCGGATCGAAACGGATTGGGTTCTTTCACCAACCCAAACACACGTTACAAACCTCAGTCACAGGATGGAGTCTGTCTTCAAATCCGAAGAGAGCTGCCTGTGACCTCACGTTCTCTATATAGATGTGCTAGTGTCTGTGCGCAGTGAATATATGCAACAGAGTTAGAACATGACAAAAACTAAGAAGACAGTGAATTGGGGTGCACGGGCCGTGGAGACGAGAAGTTATGGTACAGCAGCGGCTACCAAAGCCAACACGATCCTACTTCCAGATGTGAACGATTTTAATTGGGATTTAGTGCATTTTCTCTCTTCTTTACAAGAATTTGTTCCCGTGTCAGCACATTCGGCACCTTCTCCTTCCTTGCCACATGCCGAGGATTTTAAACAGAGACAGAAAGAAGAATTGGAGAAATTTTCGCAAGAGCAGAAAGAAGCATAACAAGCATTTCTCCTTCAACAGCTAAAGAACTTGTTATTCTTCTGTCTCTCTGTTTACTCTCTCATTTTTTGGAATTTCTTCCCTGTCTCAGGTTTCTCTTCTTCGTCTTCTTCCCTTTTTTCTCGTCTTCCTTTCTTCTCTTTCTGGGCCAGTCGGGGTTCTTCCTCTTATTCCTGTTCGAAACCCCTCTCTTTCTCCTGCTCCTGTTATTTCTTAGGGCAGTCTGAAGACCAATGTCCTTTCTCTTGACAATGACATCATGTATCTTGACTTCTGTCTCTTCTCACACCTGTCTTGCTTTGACAGTCTGGACTCTCTGTAGCCCAATGCCCTTTCTTCTGATAGATATAGCAAGGATCTTGACTTTTATCTCAAAAGGTGGGGAAGTAGTCCGTCAGCTTCTCTGAAGAAAACCTTCTTATGGCACCTTGCAAAGCTCTAATCAGAAGTTCGATCTGTGTTAGCTCTTCCATCTTTCTGGTAGGCTTGAGAGTTAAATGAATACTGGTAGGGAAGACACTGCCCCTTTATATAGGGAAGACACTGGCCTGACGTTGATATAGGGACCCATAGCGTTTAAAATGTAGTCATTTGACTTTTTGCAGCGACCGCATCATTTTGCGGAGAGAGGAGAGGAAAGTAAGAGACAGAAACCTGACCTATTGCCTCGAACAGTAGCTGAAGTCTTGGCTCAAATTCATGTCAGCGATTTTGAAGATGACATGAGTGAACCAGAATCCAGACCCAGTAAGTCAACACCATACCAAAGTTCACTACAAGTAACCCTTGAAAAATACCAAGACATTTGAGGGACGGAAATTAGCTCCTATACAAAATTTAGAACCACAACCTACACGTACATGGTGAAGTTTAAAGATTTCAAGTCCAACATACCGTTGGAGAAACCAGAAGGGTTCTTTGTTAGCCACACTGAAACGACAATGTCAAGTCAAAGAAGACGATCACTTGAGACTTTCCATTTATCACGACAGTCTGAAATATCCAGTTTGGACCCAGTTTAGCAGCCTATCAGGATTGACACCTTCCAAAGTCATCGACAAGATTCAACACTGGTCACAATCCTGGCAAGTACTGAAGTGACTGTAAAATGACATCTAAAATAGGTTTTCTGCTTCGGACAGGTGTCTCGCCCATATTTCCCTAACTCAGCCCTGATTTGATATTGGGGTCTCTTTGAATTGTAATTTGCTTTGTTTCTCAGGCACATGCCAAATTTCTTTCTCCCGTGGCTAGGCCGCGGCTTGGGTGAGAATAAAAAACCTCTTCCGGTTTTACCAGTTACTTTGTCTCTTTGAGAAGTTAGCCGCCCTTTGTCTCCTCCAGTGTCAATTAAAGCAGCAATCGTGCGCAACAAAGGTCAGTCGCCAGTGTCGTGGCGACATTCTCCACCCGAGGTAAGTTGTGTACACGAGGACAGTCTTCACAACGTGACACAGCTCTAATATCAATCTTACAAAACATAAACATTTAAAAACTTGGCGTGAACAAATATCATTCACTTTGAAGGAACAAAAAGTGTGCGAGATAATCAAAACAGAAAAAATGAAATATTATGTACCATGATGGAGATAAATGTTTAAAAAACAAAGGGCATCAAGTATTCCCCGACATATATGTTACTTATATCCCATCGAATTAATCTGAGGAACTGCCAGAATCAATTTAGCGACAAACAACTTGTGCTGTACTAATATTAGGGGATGTTAAGGATTTTGTATGAGTTTCCTTCCAAGATGTATACCAAATGTATCGGCTATAAGAAGCAATGTATTGGAAGAGTTATGGTGTATGAGCTGTTATCCTAAAATCGTGATTCACGAAGGCAGGAATCCATCTGAAGATGTAGATGGAAGTAACTCTGACGATGATAAAGATGATGAAAAAAGAACTATTTTGTAAGGAAAAAATTAAATAACTGTGGCTTAGTTACAATATATTTGTTTTTCAGCAAAATCCAATTAATGTGAAATTGATTTCTATTTTAGCTAAGCAAACAATTACGAACTAATTATGTTTTTCATCATTTGCATGACAAACTCGTTGCCTTTAGATATCTGAATAAGAACGTGATTTAATTTATCTCCTATAATTGAAAACATTCGTAATCCAGAAAAATAAAACTAAGAGACAATTTATTAAAAAAGAATCTGTTCTTCTTCACTGTTCATTTACTACAAAGTAGAAAAATATCGAACACCTGAATATCATCAATAATTAATATCCTGTCTGGCAGAATAAATAACTCGTGGTCTATCATATTAAGAGAAGAAAGAAAGCCGGCTTAATGTTCAGTTATCAATTAAATACGACTAAGAGTAGCAAAAATAATGTACAAGGCGTACTTGTTTCATTTCATGCATCCACATGAGCCTTCTGAAAGTAGCTCTGACAATGACGATAAAAAATAAACAGCTCTGTTATAAACAGTCATCAGCAACCATATTTTTGACATGCTGGCAGATTTAGCGATGAGTTTATATGATGTTTGAAATTTGAAATAAATTCATTGAACCTCTAGATACTGTTACAAAAAAAAGAAAAAAAGAAACGCATACATAAACAGAACGGAAATCAGACATTCCTTTGGTATCTATACTTGTAATTGATAAGTTGATTTTGCTTCAGTGTGCCTTGCTGAAAATGTTCAATTTTAGTAGTCGCATATAAAAGAAACTGCCAGGTTGCCGATCGTCCAGGTAAAAATGGCAGAATATCGTCTGCTTGTCACCTTATCTGTTAGGAAATTAATAGATAGATGCTACTTAGTTAAATTATATTTTGCTTTATCAGCGAATCCAAGGAATGTGAAATTGATTTCTATTTTAGCTAAGCAAACAATTACGAAATAATTATGTTTTTGCATGTTTCCTGTGACAACCTCTTTACTTTGAGATATGTGAATCACTGCATGATAGTTAATTTATCTAATATAATTATAAACATTAGTAATCCGGAAACATATAATTAAGAGACAATATAAAAAGAAGATCGTCGACACTGAGTCTTACAAAAAATATTTTTTCTTCACTGTTCATTTTCTACAGATAAAGTAAAAACAGAATATATTGAAGACCTGAGATATGATCAATAATTAATCTCCTGTCTGCTAGAATGTATAACTTAGGGTCTTGCATATTAAGAGAAGAAAGAAAGCAGATTTAATGTTCAGATTTATGTTAACTACGATTAAGAGGAACAATATAATGAATAAGGTGTATAATGAATAAGGTGCACGTGTTTCATTTCATGCATCCACTTGTTTCTTGCCCAATCTATTTCGGTTTTTTTTCTGCTAGAGATTACCACAAAGCCGGCCAGCAAACTTACAGCGTGATGGAAAAAAATTCCTGCTATGTTCTAATTTATAAATGTCAGACCTTATTATTTCTCCACCTATGTTTTATCGTTTCTTTACAGTATTTCGTTCACCAAGTAAGTATCCAAATAGCTTCTAGTCTGGTCTAGTACATCAAGCAAATGTGTTTGATTATGATGGTCTGGCGGTTTTGTGTTATATATATATATATATAGTGTTTTTATCTGCATCCCCTCCCTTATGTGAAAACCGGTATTGTATGTGGTTTTCAACAGATGAAATCATTATTTGTATCGTCTAGATCATTGTCAATGAATTATCTAAATTGCTGAGGAAGACGATGATAATAATGTTGACTCTAATCAGCGTATAACTCCGATCTCGTGGTATCTGTTCTGCGCACGATTTTGTCCATTGTGCTGCAGAAAGTTTTTTCTGACCATTGACTAACCGAGGCAAAATTTAATACAAGCAAAATACAAGGATTTAAGCAAACATAAGCGAAATAAAAGGATTTAAGCAAACTGAAATATAATTATATGCAAACGGTTAGCCAGCTTATTGTTATCACAGAATGGTGTGTAACAAAATGCGTTTGTATTATATACGAATGAAAATGCATATGGAAATTTTTTATGCAAAACAACGTCAGTTTATGTGTGCACGTGTGTTATGTATATTGCTGTATTCACACATTAAGTATCTGGCGTACTACAAGGTTGAGACGTTGTATCATTAGCTGTGTTCAATGGGTATCAGAGGTGGGGCGGCAGGGGCGGTGACCCGCGATCCAATAATTCGGCAAGATAAAAATATCTGTTTAAAATCTACTATTTATGTGGTCCGAATAAACAGGAAATATGCCTTAATATGACATATTTTCTGTCACCTTGGTCATGACGATCGATATAAGAAAACGGTCAGTGCACGATGAACGTGTTAAACAATGCATGGCCAATTATTAGATAATTGGAAGTAATTAATGCAAATGAGTAACGGCCCTTTGGGTAAGCTGAGTAAAACATCGCTGTTAAACAGACGACCATCTGCCCTTTGTGTTGGTACACTGTGTCCAACGTGGTGGACGGTGAAAGCTTGTGCAGTGTGTTGGCCAACTACAGTATGGCAGTGTGTTGGCCAACTACAGTATGCTTCAATCTTAGATGAAGATTTGCTATGAAATGGTAAAGGACATTGAGACACGTGCTCGCATACTCGGTGTGCAAACCCAAATGAGCAACTTTTACTTTCTGTTTGGTGTGAGCATTTGACATGAAATGCTTCCTCATACAGATAACCTCAGTAAAACACTGCAACACAAAGACATGTCAGCATCTGAAGCCAATGACTCGCACAGCTCACCGTCGTGACATTGAACATCATGAGAGACGACGATGATTACGATAAGTTATGGAAACTGTTACCGGGCAACTAGATAACTTGGATGTCAGAGATCCTGCCTTGCCGTGCCGCCGAAAGATGCCAAAACGTTTTGAGACTGGTTTGTTCTGACTGTTAGATGTGTGAAAGATAGATTTTGCAAATCAGGGTGTCATTCTTACCAGTATCTTTAAGACATGCTTCTGAAATTTCTCACCCGTGCGACAGAGAAATATAGTTGTTTTGCTAACCTTACTTTTCTTATCGCAGTCTAGTCATCTCAGACCAGTCATCTCAGTAAAGGCGTCCACGCGCTCAGAACTACTTTCAAAAAAAAAGAAACCCGTGTTGTCTTCTGCTGTGCCTGACGTAGTTGTTCTAAAATCAAACGACAACAACAACAAATATATAACAAAAACATAGTAACTTAAGGTAAATCCAGCTTTGAGAACACACCATACAAAAACATTTTTGAGAGAGACAAAGACACACGCATACGACGTCGAACATTTTGGTATTATGCTAGTACGTTCCACACATCATAGTCACTTTTATTCTATATGCAGGCCTAGCTCAATACCTTTCTAGGTCAGCGTCATTAAATGTAGCTAAAGCTACTTAACTAATTTTAAATACTTCGTGTGAAACAAATTATTTACTGTTAACAACATTTAATGACGCTGACCTGAAAAATGACTGCTACAGATAGGATAAAAATTCTAAATGCTGTGTGAAATGAACTATGACAGAAAACACTGATCCATGCACATAGACTATAGACTTATATACTTCATAGCCCCCAACCCTCTTTTCAGCTACATAAGCCTTAGTAACAACCAGAAAATGTGTTATGTCAAACATGCTTTATTCTAATTTTGTTAAGCATCTCCTTTGTGCCTCAGTTAAATAAAAAAAATACCTATAATACTGAATGACAAAAAGTGCACTTACCAGCCAGAATGAATCATTTATCCGTCAACACATTAATCCATAAGCAAATTTCACGGTAACACTTGCCATATTTCCAAGACAGATTTTTTTCCACAAAGAATCCGTGAACTTGAAGGTTTCGCACATGGTTATCCGCTAGGGTCTTTTTTTTGGAGGGTCTTTTATACAAGGGTTTAATTTTATAATTAATATTAAGAACAACACAAGTATGTCACAAACAGTTTCACCTCCACCAAAGAAAAGAAGAGTTATATTTGATAGTGGCACAGATCACAAATTACCCATGAATAACTCAAGCATGGGCACTCAAGCTACATGTAACTTTTCGTTATAATAATAGCCTATACTACTACAACAGAGGCGTTGGTTCCAGTATCGTTTTGTTATTTACAATATAATTTTCTAAATTGGAACTGAAGAAAATGAAACATTTTCTTGTAATAAATATTAGCTAATTATTGTTAATTTCATATAACATCTATATATTAAATGTGAAAATACCTCAATAATATACAACGTTTTATATTGTTATTGTTTGGCTCACGCATAAAAACTGTGTACTTTTGATGACTCGGTCAGGCCACAGTCCTTATAAACATATTTATATTAAAGCACCGCATGTAAACATTTGCGCGTGAACTATAATGCAAATGTGAGACGTTCATTTTTACTTTAAAGGAAATTATTGGGTGAGAAAAAGAATCTACGTTGGGTTTTGGACCGAGACAAGGAAATCCCAGTCGCGGGGTTTTATTTTATGTGTCCCCACGAGGCTTGTCTCGTGGGGAGACAAATAATGTGATCCCTTGACTGGGATTTCCTTGTCTCGGTCCAAACCCCAACATAGATTCAATATGTGTTACCGATGATGCGTTGTTCAGTGATGATATGGACTATGTCGTTGCCTTCTGCAAGTACGACGTTGATAAGATCAACTTTGCAACACAGCTAGTCATTGGAAGTGCTCGTCAAAAGTGAAGTTGAAAATGTGAATAGACTCACTGTGCAGAACATTTTTGAATGCTACAATAGATAAAACCAGCCTCTCGCTAACTCTTCTCAGAATCTGTGACTTTGATGAAGTTGATCTTAGTAATGCCAGCTACAAATGAAAAAGTGAAAGATCATTTTCCGCGTTATGAAGAATAAAAACGTATCTACGCACCAGCATGACTCGGGAACGCCTTAACGCAGTAATGATGATACAGCTTCACAGACAGGACACGCACAGTGTGGACATTCGTGCTATCGCAAATGATTTTGTGAAATATAAGGAAACACGCTAGGCAATTTTCGGGAAGTTTTGAATCACAAGTGAAGTGCTAATGTGCTATCGTAAATGTATTTGTTTTAATTAAATTTTTAAATCATTGATTTTATGGCTTTATGTACTAAATGAAATAAAGAAAAAGAACCGATTATATTTTGATTTGAATACGCTCAGAATGTTCTAAACTGTTCTATTTCCTGTGCTACCTTAAAAAAAAAAATACCCGGGGAGGACCACCGGACCTCCCACTAGCAGGAGTGGGAAAGTCCCTTCCACAGTCACCACCTGTCTGTCGCCGCTCCGATCTCAGAACTGCTTCGACTCAATGCTTCGTAAAAACCTACATCAATAAAAAATTTCAGGAACACTGTAATTCCACCCTAGAGGTAGGAAACTACACTGCATCCTAACAACAGTTAACAGGTGCATTAAACCACCCAAATTTAACAGTGTTGAACCAAAAATAATTAACCGAATATTGACAGGTAAAACCAAATTAGCAGGCAGTTTTTGGTAAATACATAGGTCCCACACCTGTAAACATAAACTGCTACCATTGTCACACAGTAGAAGACCTGCAACATTTATTCAGTAATTGCACTAAATTCCAATTAGCAAGAACGAAGTTCCAAAAAGTACAAAAAACAATTGGATCCCCTTTTACCTTTCCAGAAATCCTAAACCTAAAAAACCCTAACATACAATTAACATTCCATAATATATTAAAATTCTTAGAAAAAAAACTGAACTTAAAAATAGGATATAACCAGCCCCAAACAACCTTGTCAGGCAGTTAACAAAAGACGGCGACTTTGATATGTCTAACGAGACCCGAGTATTCAGCAAAGAAAACCGTCTTCCATGAAAAAATACTAAATAACTCCCTCCTCCACTAAACTTACCTCCCATACCAAAAACGATTAATTTAATTAAAAACCTAAAACCTACCATAACTAGCAGTCAGGCTAACAAACTTAAAAATAGGGAATAAATAAGTTCAGATGTCTTTGACATGTCTTAGCGACCCGAGTATTCGGCAAAGATATCTGTCTTATTAAAATAGAGTTAGCCTGTAATACAATAACAACACATAACTAAAACAAATAAAAACAACTATCATAAATAGTAAACAGGCTAATAAACTTAAAAAAACTAGGGAATATATAAGATCAGATGTCTTTGACATATCTTAGCGACTTGAGTATTCGGCATAGATATCTGTCTTTAAAAAATTAGACTTAGCCTGAAAATAAAATAACAGCATACTAATAGCTTCATCAATAAAACTAGGAAAATAAATCAAACAATCCTAAACCCACACATACAGGAACAATAAACTGCAATAACCCTTAATCTATTTATTTAAATTTTTTTTATATAGATACAACTTCACTTTGTCTACTTGCGTACTCCATAATAACCAATCAACAGCACAGAATATTTGTCCAAAATCCAAAATTCGGACAAAATTTCAAATTTCTTGAATAACGGACCCATAGACCAACAACCTGGAAGCAACGGTCACCTCTACTGTGGACAGTCGCCTGCCTTCCCGCATTTTTCTTCCCTTGCCTCGACCGGGCATCAATTATCAGCGCGTAATGCGTGCATAAATGTTTCCTAATAATCACATGAGTGAGTGAGAAAAGAATTCTTTGTCATTTTAGCTCATTGGCTCTGAGACCCTTACTTATCTACCACAGTCTTCAGTTGCATTTTTGTCTCGACTTTAGTACTTTGACTTATAAAATGATACGTTTCTGATAGACATGCAATAGCTGCAGGCCTCAGTATGCTTTTCTATGCTATTGTTTAATACCCAAGAGAGCACTGGTGATAGTCTGAACCATTCCATTTACTAAAAGTTACAACATTTCTCCTAAAAAGTGTTTAATTGATCAGAACGGTATTTCCAATACTGCGTGTCTCAGGTTTGTTGTGGACATTGCGAATGTCACATTCATTCATTTGCTTCTTTGAAATTTCGTTTGTGACTCAGCAAACCCTTCCACATTGTTCACTTTATCATCTCTACTTTCAAACAGACGAAAGCGCTTCACTAGTTCATGTACAAACAATTCTAATAAACTAAACCTAAAAGCAAACTATTACATGCATGAACGGCCTTAGCAAAAGCGGGGCCCGATTTGGATCACTTTGGCAGTCCCCCCCCCACCCCCGTGAGCACGGCATTTGGAAATAAACTTTTAAACAAGTTTTATATGATATTGAATTTAAAATTTTCTTCTATCACTTTAAAATTACTTTCTCTCTTTAGATATATTTTTAAAGAATTACTAAAGCGCGGGGCCCCTCTGAACGCTGGGCCCGATAGGGCCGAACCGGTCCAATCGGCCTAAGACTTGCCCGCATTACATGAGTGTACATGTGTTGTGTACACGTTTTGTTTACAGAGTAGTTCCTAATACACTATACTAATTTTAGACACACGTGTCGTGCAATATTAAAGTGCTCAGTATCGCAAAATACTGAACGATTCTGACAATGTAAGGTTAATGGAGAAAAAATGAGTACGTCATAAATCGTACAATATAATGATTCAACATTCATTAAAAATAACATGGCTTTTGAAGTGTTGGTATAAGGAAATTGTTGGTATATCAAATTGTGATTGTGATCCGACCATGACTCATTAATTCGCTTATGTAAACATTGTTTCTATAGTAGATTATCTCCGTTTTATAAATATAACATGGCAAACAATTTCATGGATATCTTTTCTGTTCTCTCTCTCTCTCTCTCTCTCTCTCTCTCTCTCTCTCTCTCACGCATTTGGGACAAAATACGCTTGAAATCTGTGGAAAGCGAAAAAGAGTGAAAAAGGATTTGGCCTTATAAAACCTTTGAAACTGAATTAACACTATGTAACCTTTAAGAACCTAGATCGTAACGGTATGTCCACACTTTTCAATGGGATTTATCTGCAGTATTCACAACATCAATGACACATAGTTGCAATAGCATGTCCAGATTATATCGTACATTTCTTGGTTACGAGACATACATATACTCAGCATTAAGAAGTTAGTATTTAAGACTGGTCGGCCTGGTGTCAGTATAATGTGACTGGGTGGGACATCATGCTACATGTCTGCGGCATGATGCTCCAGTTCTAGATATCATTATAAACTGTCAGACATCGTAGCGATATGGCTGAAAAATTGTTAAAGCTACGTTAAAAATACAAATTACTCACACACACACACACACGTGCGCACGCGTCCGCCTCGAATGTGGGTGGTAGCGGATTGGAACCCCGTACAAGTCGTACCAAAGACTAACAGCTGCATCGCTAGGCGCTCAGTACTGCAGACATCGTAGCGTTATGAATGAAAAATTGTTAAAATTGAAAAATCCAAATCGCCCCCCCCACACACACACACACGTTCGCCCCGGATGTGGGAGGTCGCGGGTTGGAACGCCGTACAAGTCATACCAAAGACATTAAATTGGTACTAACAGCTGCATCAGTAGGCTCATTAAGAGGTTAGTGTTAGGACTGGTCGGTGTGACAGGGTGGGACATCATGCTACATGAGAGAGATTTAGTTTGGTATTTTCTTTGAGAAGATAATTTGGTATTTTCTTAGAGGAAATAACGAAACAATCTCTGATTTAAGTGCTTGCAGTTTTATTCATACATTATTGTTAGTAAATAGTGAGGTGCTCTTCTAGCATAAATAACAGCTTAGAGAGATTTTGAAGATAAAAGACCATTACCACACAATGTGCTATTTTCAGCTCAGTTATTGTTTTCCTCTGTTGACGTATGTCTTGATACCAAAACACTAAATATCACAGTGGCATTAACCTAAGCTAAAATCGTACGCATACACGAGAACACCTGATGTCTGAACTATACATGACCATCATATGCTGGGATAAGGGTGCACACAAGCACACTTTTTGCCATTTTCTAAGATTAAATTTAACATCATGTCACATTATATGAGCACACAAGAGCACAGTGCCAATTTCGAAGAATACATTTTGCATCTCGTGACGGTGAACAAGCACACAAAAGCACACTCTGTATCATTTTCTAAGATTGAATTTAACATCTCGTGACGGTGTACGAGAACACCCCAGCACACTTTGTGCTATTTTCTAAGATTCAAATTAACATCTTGTGACGGGGTACGAGCACACCCGATCACTTTTCTAAAATTAATATTACCATCTCGTTCACGGGTAGAAATTCATTCAGATACACCAGGTAATTTTTCAAACTTAATATCACGACCTAAAAATGTGTATGCAAGCAATATTTATTTTACTATTCTCAGTTTTATCTCTTTTTCTTAACTTCTTTTCTTTTATGTTAAAGTGACAAAAGTAATGGTCCAGAAATATATTCGTTTTTGCATTATGGTTTAAATAAAAGAATCATTAAATCTTTCTTTAACAATAAACTCCTTAGTACAAAACAAAATTTCGTCGTATGCGTTAAACACAGTATGTATAAACATCATCTCCACCTTCTTCTATCAGCTCTTCACTCTTCTGTTCTTCTTCTAAATTATCATTCCTCTCTTGCGTGTCACTGTTTCCATCCAGGATCTCCCCCATTTTAGAAGCTGTCGCTAGCTGTCTCGCGGCGTAGATGGCATCATCAAGCTCTGCAAACAAATTCGTTCTGGGCAAATGCTCAAATATATCGGAATGCTCCAATATTGTCTGCATATTTGATGAACAGCGAGCCAAGAATACCTCTATATCTACCTTTTTTAGATCCTTTATCATAGTTTCCAGCATGTCCAGTCCGTTCATGTCAACGTATGTAATGGGCAAGCAGTCTATCACCAGACATCGGACCTTTTGATCTTCAAATGAAGTAATTTCAGACCTGGTAGGAGAAATCATCACCATGGTCCTCTGGGAGCCTGAAAGACTTTTCCTTGGTTTTATGAGCACATTAATATCTGGAGAAGAAAACATTCGACTGACCCTTCGGAACTCTACAGGATCAGAATGGCAATGATAAAATATGCTGTTAATCCGGATGTCGCGATCGAGAACTGTTGGGCTCCAAATGAGGTCATAGACTTTCTCTCTAAAATTTTCTGCGGTAGCAAAATACAGAGCCGATTCCAGTCGTACTACTTTTACTCTAGGTGTCTCGAAAACGTAATCATGTTTCTCAACTGGAAGGTACATTTCATCAGAAAGAGCTTTTCCGAGGGTAAAAATCTTTGACCGTTGGCTCTGAACGATGACTGAAAAGAGTGAAATGAAAATGCCACACACAAGACCAAGTGGAAGATCCAAAATGACAGAACAGAGAAAAGACACAAGCCAGATAACAAAGTCATACTTGTTCATTCTCCAATACCGCCTAACTACCGTCACCTGCATCAGCAGCTGCTTCATAGAAACCATTATCATGGCCGCTAACACGGGAAGCGGGAGCGAACTAAAAAGAGGTCCAATGACCAACAGCACCAATAGTAGGATGATTATGGTGAAAACAGCATTAAGTGTTGTCTTTGCTCCCAGTATGGACAGGAGCATTATTCGAGGTGGAGCAATACTCGATGGAAAACAGCCAACAAACGAGCTTCCTAAGTTAGCCAATCCATAAGCCATCAACTCTGTATTTTCCTCTATTTCGTAGCCGTGGTTACGAGCACACATTTTTGCCATGGAAAGATTTAGAAAGCAGGCTAAAATCGCAATTTTAAACGACTCTATCAACAGGGTATCAAATGGTTCAAATTTTGGAACAGAAAATCTTGGAATCCCACTAGGAACGTCTCCTATAATATCTACTGCATACAAATCTGAGAATTTGGCAAGATAAGATATTAGTGTTCCGGAAACCACTGCAATTAAATCAATAGGTACGGGAATCTTAATTTTATCTTTGAATCTAGCATTGATCTCCTTTACAATGAACAGAATCAGGGCTGCAACAATTGTAATTAACAGTGATACTATATTTGTGGATGTTATGTTTACGATTATATCTCTGTAGGTGTATATGATTTTTCCTACATCGCTGTAAGTTGGTATTGAGATTCCGAGTCCCATACTGACTTGGCTAGTAAATATATGGACTGCAGCTGCTGTTGTAAATCCACTTATGAAGGAATGTGACAGGTAAGAGGTCACAAATCCTAGTCGCAAAATGGACATGACCATCATTATCAATCCAACAATGAAGGAAGCTCCTGCTGCAATGGAAGCCCGATTCTGCAATAACAGATCCGAACATGCTGCATTTTCCGTGCTATTTATAAAAGATTCATTGACAGTGGATGTTGCGTGGCAGCTATGCATATTTCTCTTTACAGGGCCTAGATCTAACAATTCTTGAGTCATCAAAGCATGAATTGCGTTCGTTCCCATGGAGGTGTGCGGAGACGTTCCGAATATCATGTAGATAAGCACAGGAAAGAATGACGTGTACAGCCCATGTGCTGGTGACAGCTTTGCTAGGAGCGCATAAGCCAAGCCTTGTGGAATGTGGAGGCACGCGACTGATACTCCAGCCAAGACATCAGAGGGCAGATATTCTTTCAGGTTATACGCTTTCAGAAAGTAAAACACAGGAAATGTCATGAAAAAGGTTAGGTAGGCCTTGTCTTTGGAACAGCTTAATAGTTTTCGTAATCTCTCAGTCATAGACTTTTTACGGGTTACCCTACCATATCTCTCTTGTACATCATCGTAAGTGACAACGTGGCGATTATTAGTAATTTTCCTCTCTGGGGTCTTGTCTCCAGCACCTTCGCCTTGAAATCTGGCTGTAGATCCGTCATTTGCCAAGAAATTCTTCCTTGTCATTGCTGAAGCGCTTTCCTGAAAATAAATACAGTGTATGTAGAAAATATATGCACATAATTTGAAGAGTACATTAAACTGAAATCAAAGTTCTGCACTGGTAGTTTATCATGACTACTTTAAAAGCATGTATGATAACAGCATTAAATCCAATTATAATGGTTGTAACCTTTATAAGGTTTTTGCAAAACGTCTACACAGATTCACACGAAAACAAGGTTACTGATACTTGATACTTTGTGAAATAAAAACAAGATTGTTTTCCTCCGATCTGTAGCGTCAGGTTGGTATTTTTGCACGTGATTGACATGGTGCCAACTAATGACGGGTATAAATTTCAACTTCTTCTCGCAACAAAAACCGGGAATTCTTTTCTTTAAACAATCACATCGTAATTGATTAAACTTTTGAAAGTCTGATGGGTTATCGCCTATTTCTGTGTAGTTAGGCTTCCACTTTATTTCATGTAAAAATATATGGAACTTTATTATATACTTCAGACTCAAATATACATAATTATTCGCAAACGTGTTCCATACTCTTTGACTCCTACATTTTCTCATGCTAAACAATATCATTATATTTTCACATGTGAAAAAAATGAGATCTCCCATTATAGTAAGAGACTCTTGATTGAAGTGAAAGTAAAATAGAACATAAAGAGAAAAATATTATTTTGGATATGAATTGGAGTCGGGCGTAACGGCAGGTAACCATATTATCACACGACCGCTAAGAATAACTTCGAATTTCACGCTTAATCTTGATATCGACGCGGCAGTTAAAAACTTTTTGTCGTAATTCATTCTAGTGAATTATCTCTTTAAATTTACTTGGACAATCCACTAATTCACGGCCAAACATTACACACACACACACACACACACACACACACACACACACACACACACACACACGCATACACACACACACACACACACACACACACACACACACACACACACACACATATATATATATATATATATATATATATATATATATATATATATATATATATATATATATATATATATATATATATATATATATATATATATATATATATATATATATATATATATATATATATATATATATATATATGACAGATAGAGAGAGAGAGGTTGGAGAATTTATTACTCTGCAATTTTCGTACATCTGACTTTTGGAACCATTCAGTTGTATTCCGGGGATGGGAGCAAAATACAAGAGCAGTGTCCCTTCTGCACATGGTTACCATATTGGTAACTAAATATAACGTTAAATGAATTTATATATCTTTTTTTTTTTTTGGGGGGGGGGGAATAAAGAGTGATGGAGTTTATCACAATATTCCAGTTGCATTAAAGTGAAAAATGGGGGGGGGGGGGGCAAGAATAGATTGCACTGCAAATGCAGAGGATGAAAACTAAATTATGAACACCTTTAGAAAATAAAAGGTATCTGACTTCGGGCTATATGGTATGATAATGTAACCCATAATGTAGCCTTGGTCTGATAATACAACCCATAAATTAGCGTTCGTCAAACTACGGGCTATATGATACGTTAATGCTACTCTTAAGTTACCTATTTAGGCTCGAATAAACAGTAACACAAGACAGAGTGAAAACATCAAGATTTAAAAATTTTAACAAACGATTTATTTCCCTGGAAAATACTGTAAAATTGAAAAATAAGAACTTACGATTTTAAAAATGAAATCCAAAAATAATCCGAGAATAATCAGCGATTTTTTATACATAGAGATCTTAATAATGAAATGTTCTAATGAATTCAAGTTTCGAGTCCTGACGAAGAATCCAAGATGGAAGGCGATGGCGTATGCTATAGCTTTTATAGGACAGATGTGTCTACAGTTCTTTGCTAATTCACAAACAATATTCCAGTGTTTGAATGTTCGAAGACACTTTAAAGAAATGTCTTTGTCCGAGGATTCGGTATAAGCACTCAAATATTTCCAGGAAAAAGAATTAATCTTTTAGAATCCAAATAATTTGAATAAAAATGGAATGTAACTCCAAACTGGTCACAACGAAACGAACACCGTATGTCCCAGTGTTTTTAAACCCGACTGAGATTATTTCTATATAGACAAAAGTTATACAGACAAATAATGCACAAAACAGATACCCGTATGAGGGGCACGTGATCACATTCAAGAATGGTTTAGAAGGTATCTACATATGTAAGGTCACGTATTCCAGTACAACCTCGATTTCAATATTAACATTCACACATTAAAATTGAATTTTAAAAAAAGTTTTTTTTTTTATACTTAATTCTCAATCAAGGCCAGGAACTAGGTCATTAAAAGATACAAAGTTCGGTGCTTACTATTAAACAGTCAGGTCAAATTAATTTCCGGAAAATATCAAATTCCTATTAAACAAAATTACATTACTTTCACATGTAATGAAATTAAAAATATTTTTTTTAAAAAACTTACAAAAAGAAAATCAAATATAAATTAAATCAAATATACATAACAATATATTTGTTTACGTCACTCAGATTTAAGTCTAAAATACGAATCTGAATAATATACGAGGCCCGAAGACAATTTGCCTTAGAATGACCTTCATTGTTTTCAGAGTCCTTGAGTGTGCTGTGCCGTTTTCCGTAATATGTCAAGGTAACCGCAACTGACGGCAGTTTTATATTAACATATTAATTACTTTTGCACCGTTTGAGGTAATGCAAATTTTCAGCGCCCTGTTAATTACTCTAAACAACCCCATACAATACTGAGGATTATCTTGCACTAAACTACGATTAGCCCACACCCAGATAAGCCTTTGTGTAATGTTACTATGTATCGAGATTTACGTTGGTTCTCTGATTTATTACTTCGATCGAAAAGAGGAGAGACCCTAATGTACCACTGCATAATGCTATGAGAGATAATGGTTTGGGCTGTTATAAGTTCCATGAGTAATATACAAATCTGAATACGGTATGTGTTTTGCGATACGCTATACTGTAGCATTGTTTCTTTTGTAATTGAAATAACAGACGGAGAAAATCAAGACCATTCAAGATCTAACCACACACACACACACACACACACACACACACACACACACACACACACATATACATTTAGAGAGAGAAAGTGAGACAGAAAGATAGACAGACAGACATATAAACATAAAGAGACAGACAGAATTGATATTGTCATTTCAGTTTGTTTATTTCTTATATATATTTGACCCCTCACAGTGACCTCAGGCGCATGAACCGTGAATTACACGCCATTGCAGATGATTACCACATCAACAGCTTAACTACAAAGGTTCGTAAAATTCTACCCAGCGGGTTTGGAGATGTGGTAACGGACAGACATACATTCAGACAGAAAATATCACAACACTGAGACGCTGACCATAAAAGCGCGTTCATAGTAAAGTCGTGTATGTGTGGTACACCGACTAATACAACTACAGGAGTAATTTTCTGAGATTTTTATTTCACATATATTTAAATTGTTATCAATCAGTTTATTTCGCTGTTCGTTGATCAGTTTTCTTCTTTACCCGTTTCTTTCTCGGTCTCCTTAGTCAAAGCCCATAGTTATCGTTAATTTTGGATTTTTACTAGAACTATGGTGCATATAACTCTACAAACATGAATTAACAGATTTTGATAAAATTATATGTTATTATTAAATTTAATTTATGCTCAACAAAGATGCTTATATGACAACACTGACGTACTCTTTAGAATGAAATATAATGTGCAATATAAACAACAGACGACATTGGTTTCACTTAGAAAGTAAACATTAAATCTTACCTAGCTTTCTGTTGTACACAACAAAGCTACGCTGTCTAATATTCAACCCGGCATATGACAACAGTAAAGAAATCGCACATTAGTAATTTGTATTCTAATTAGCATCTATTCCAGCCATGTGTATTTATTTCAGGCAATCAAAGACTATCATAATTTCATTCTAATCAGCATATTAGCCTGGTATATCATTTCACGCCATCGATTCCAGCCAGGTATATCATTTCAGGTCATCGATTCCAGCCATGTATATAATTTCAGGCCATCGATTCCAGCCAGGTATATCATTTCAGACCATCGATTCCAGCCATGTATGTCATTTCAGGGTATCGTTTCCAGCCATGTATATCATTTCAGGCCATCGTTTCCAGCCATGTATATCATTTCAGGCCATCGATTCCAGCCATGTATATTATTTCAGGCCATCGATTCCAGCCATGTATATCATTTCAGGCCATCGATTCCAGCCATGTATATCATTTCATGCCATCGATTCCAGCCAGGTATATCATATGAGCCAATGAAAAAGACCATCATGGTTTGGAATTTATTCCTAATATGTTTTGAAACGTCATCATTAGAAAAATTAAAAGCATTAAGAGTGTAAATATAATACACAATGTGTATTAAGCCAGTGCTCATCATGGCATGATGGCAACAAGTAATTGTCCGTGGTCGTTACTTTAACGTACCTTGATACAACAATATAAAACAACACTTCTCATTAAAAATATCAGAGTTATACACGTAGCTAATGACTATAATAAAAACCAAAAAGCCGCAGTAAAGCAGTTATTACACGTCCTCAAATATGATTAGTATACAACTGATTATACTTCCTCAAATGCGAGTAGTATACAACCGATTATACTTCCTCAAATACGAGTAGTATATAACTGATTATACTTCCTCAAATACGAGTACTATACAACTGATTATACTTCCTCAAAAACGAGTAGTATACAACCGATTATACTTCCTCAAATACGAGTAGTATACAACTGATTATACTTCCTCAAATACGAGTAGTATACAACTGATTATACTTCCTCAAATACGAGTAGTATACAACCCATTATACTTCCTCAAATACGAGTAGTATACAACCGATTATACTTCCTCAAATACGAGTAGTATACAACTGATTATACTTCCTCAAATACGAGTAGTATACAACCGATTATACTTCCTCAAATACGAGTAGTATACAACCGATTATACTTCCTCAAATACGAGTAGCATACAATTTATCACTCGTCCTCAATCAAGTACGAGTAGTATACAAATGATAGCGAGAGGAAAAATAACTTGCAGTTTTGAAAGGCAGATGAATCGGCAAACGTCATATAATTGATGTATTTATTTATAGTTAACATTTACTTGGTGTTAACTTTAAATTTGGTTTTGAACTGTATAAGGTATATCATCTCATGAAAAGGTCACGAATGAATTAATTATGCCAATAAGAGATATAGTAAAGTACATTCTGTGGAAACAAATTAGCAAAGTTGGTTTAGCTCTTTAACCCTACAAAAATATGCATTTAAAACTGAACACAGGACCTACCTTTGTGCAATAATATTTGGGTCTGAAATATTTCAATACGTCCAGTAATGACTGGAGGAAGTAAGTTATTATGTGGAAAAGAACAAGAAAATTAAATTATCAATACTTATTCACAGAAATGACCTTATACAAGTAAACGTGCACCTATCTATCAATAATACTGACTACCACGTTCCTTGCAACTCGTATTTTTTTTTTAAAATATATCGTTTCTGTGACACTCTTTTGACACCTGTGTCCATCATCTCCATGAAAATAAAATCCACCACCAACGCCTTAAAAGAAACCAGACTAAGCATGAATATGCAATCATACTGTAGTCGTCTTTTTTCGTCGTATGCCTTCTGGTTACTGCTATAACCTACCCACACATTTCGGATAGCGTTGTTTATGGCGTCATATGTTAACAGTTCTCTCGCATGCTTGAGAAAGACCGTTGATGTATAAAAAAAAAATGGCCATTTTCGCTGCCTCAAGTCAGCGGATGTTAATGTATCATAATAATATATTAATATAAAAACGATTCGATAAGGTGCAATTGCCAATAATGACGTGAGAGATTTAGGTCATAAAAAGTGAATTATTTACTTTTCATTCAAAATCTTGCAAAACTAAAAGTTAAAATTAAAGGTGCAGGTAATTCGTTGATTATTGAAACTTACTCGAATGTTATTTTGCATACCTTTCATTATGATGCTTTTCTCTTCGCATATTTAGCAAGTTCTGCAGAGATGTGACGTTATTTGACAAGGATGCATCAACTCAGTGGCGCCCTCTAAACTGTTTCGCAGATAAATCTATAAACAAGCTACTGTCTGCATGTTATTTTTTTATACCTGGTTAACATCGGGGTAAGCTTCACTTTGAAACGCGATGTCTGCTATTTTAGCAATGAAGTCTTGACGAAAAGAAAGATAAATTAACTTTGACAGTTAAAATCTGCTCCTGTTAATGTTAAATAATATCTGCTATTTTGTCAAATTCCTTTAAAAGCAAGGCTATACTGAGAAAAGGGAATCATTTACGTTCTTAAAATACGTCATACAGGTCATGCACCCGTTCAGTACCAACTATTTCAGCAATGAGAGACATTTCTTAGAATTTGATTACAAATGCCTTAAAATGGCGATTATTTACTTTATTTCAAACATCGTGCATCCATATTCAATGGAAGGTCATTATATACAAGTGGCAAAGTTAATATTCAAGTATTTAGACAATTTTGGACGATGTAAACCGGATGGAATGTCGCGCGCTGTGATGTCACAATGAAAGCTGAAGAAAAAAAATCGGTCTTCCATGTTATTTGTTATGATTAACCCGTAAATTGCCATTGTAAAAGTCGAGAGCTATTACTAATTTTTATATTTTCTACATTTATAAAACGTCTTAGTGACAGTTAAGGTACGGCGCATTCAACAATCAGAACTGAATCTATTTAAATTAAACTATATTAGCATCAAATTGTGGAACATCAATTGACATATCTCTTAGGATGACCATGTCGACATACCCTTTAGTAGATTTCAACTTGTGGTGGCAGTGGCAGTATTCGATCTCCAAGGGAGGTAACTTAGTATGAAGATGTTACAAATGGAACTTCCTCGTTATTGTGATATAATAATTTCATGACGTCACAATGACTAGATGAAGTGTCGTCAATAACACTAAAGGTGGTGCTCTACAGTTTAGCACTTTGCAAAGGGAAAAAAACTTTTAAAGAAAAAGAGTTTCCCCGGTTTTCCTCACTGGTTATATTGGCGATTTAAAAGAATTTCGTGTATATCTTGGGTATTGTTAAAAGAACTTTTAATGTCCTTTATTTTGGTGTATTATTGATGGATGTAATACGGGTTATAGAGTGTACAGTGTGGCCTTGCTTCAGATGTGCATTTACGAAAAGTCTGCTAGCTCTGTTCGTCATTTTCACTTCCTGGACTTCAGATGTAAATTGTAAAACAAAAAAGAGCTGATAACTTTTTTTTTTTACATTTTATATATTTAGTAATTTATTCATTGTACTATCGGAACTGGTATTGTCTAGTCTGGCAAAATAAGTTTTCCCTTTCTAATCACTGCTAAAGATATTTTATATGTACTTTAGACTAATTCATGCTGATTGAACATGGGAGGAGTCATTTTGGTTAGCTCTGTCTTTAGATAATGTACAGTTCCCACAAGCACAATATCAAAAGAAACTTCAAACCACAGCACACAGAAATTACCTAGAGGTATGCCAACATTCCATTGTGCATGTTGCGAATGCGAACAACTTCACCTTTGACGTGTCACTCTCTCAGACCTTCATACTAACGGTAGAGCCCCCCCCCCCCAAGCTATAGTATCAAGTTATTGAAACCGGGTGATTTTTTACAAATTATAAAGAGGATATTTGCTACGAGTGAATGATGGATATATTTCACCGAGTTGGTACAAAACTCAGTATGCTTAAGTTTTTCATCCACGAGACGAACTATCGGCGCTATTCACTCGTAGCAAGTAAATTTTCTTTTTATTATATGTTCCAACTATTGGATAGCACGACGTACTGTACTTAGAACACATTAAAGTATAACAGATTTCTTACTGAATCCCGCGCTACGTTTACTGTTTATGTTCTGCTGTATTTTGTGATTATTCACACAGAAGATATAAACAGATACATAATTCTCCTATCTAGTTCAAAGAAAATTAGTACAGTAAGAAAACACTTATTCGCGCCATGTTGGGTTTGAACTAGAGTCGTCTGCAACGGGAGGCAACCAGTTTACCTAACGGATACATAAGCGTCTAAACTGATTTTAAATTTCACTGTCATGTTGTTATCGGCGGGGCAGTGAAAGTATTCATCATAATTACTTGCTTGGAAAATCCAGTAATTTATGACATAGAGTAAGTTTAATTATCATACAGGTGCAGGAATAACATTAAAAATTTAAAGTGCAGGTGTTTCATTCATCGTTTAAGCGTTGTAGAATGTGATTTTGAATACCTATCGTTTTAAAATAATTTTTTTCAGACATCTAGGCGGATCTTGGTCGCCAAATACATGTACCTTCCAATTTAGGAAGTATCGTTACGATTACTTGTGAATCACTTCCACAAATTCGAAGTTATTCGACTTTCGCATGAAAGAGACGAGGATTTCCGAATGGAGCAAGTTACTCTCACCATTCTACGTCACATATATCTGAATCACATCTGGCTTTTCCGCGTTAGGTTTAAATCTCAGCTCCCCTCAGCCGCTTCAAACAATTGTACAAAGTGTTTAAAAGTCAGAGTCCAGCCACCACTACCCACGCAGATTATGGCAACTAGTTAGTATTTTAGTATGTTTCGTTTACACTTAACAATGCTTACAGCAAAGTTAAAGGCAAACGTCAAAATAGCGGCGTCGTATTCGAAGCAATCGTTCGCAGATACTTGTGATAAAGGCCATTTTTCGCTAAAATGGAGCAGTGTACCAAAGTCAACGAAGTAGTAGCTATATATCTCGGCTGGTTTTCTTGACTGAGCGGCGCTTGTATCTTCAAACACTTCCATCAACTGTTTAAGCTTGGTTTTTAATGTAAAGTCACTGCCAAAACATTAAAAGGATTCCGCATGCTTGTGATGTAGAGTCTTCCTGAGAATGCTATGTGGTGGTCCATTTCTGGTTTCTTGTGATGACGTTTGAATATTGTTAGGTTTGCTCGAGTACAACCTTACAACGTCAATGTTCTTGTGCTTCATCACTGCCCGTAAAAACATTATATAGCTTTCCTCTTACGTTTTATACAAAATCTTCGTGTTTAAAGCCGCTTAAAAGAAAGGATAGTAGAAAGTGATATCTTCATCTGTGTGATAAATTATCTAAGAGTTTTCTCCAAGTGTCATTTTACATTGTCTGTAAACCCAAAAGATACTCCGATAGCTCCAGGAACAGTGATTTCTATCAAGTGAATGAAAATGTTTGCTGAAATTAAAGGTGTCTTCCATGAAATGAGTGGCTCATTTGTTTACCATCGCATAAGAGATAATCGAATTATCTTTACTGGATGTGCACAGCTGATCCTGACTGACCAGAGCCCTACAGCGGCTCCTGTCCCAGTGGTATACCGGACTGAAGCTTTCTAAGGAAAAATCGGTGGACCCGGTACACACTCGTCATGCACCGATGCTTCCGCCTCTCCGTTTAGATGTATATAAGCAGATTTTCGTTAGTTAACGTAACAAACTTGTATGTTGTTACCAAACGCGCCAAATATAGGTACAGGAAAGTCTGACAAAAAATAAATAAAATAAAAAATAAAATCGGCGCAACATTATAAATGTGAAATATGCTTTGAAATCCTGCTAGAATAAATTTAGAAGGCATTCCTTACATATACTCAATATGGAGGTTCTACCTTACATGTTTCCTGTCCAAGATAATGTAGCTTATTGTAAGGAGAATGCACATACCCCGGATGTTCCGTAGCTGATTTTATTTTGGCAATAGCAGATGAACAACAACACTTGGGAAACAACTCAGCTTTGAAAGGAGAGAGAGAGAGAGGGAGATAGATCAGAAGCATGAAAACAAACAAAGAGAAGATTACAAAGAAAGGGGCTATGACAGAGCTGCTTGTAGAAAGGTACATTATAGCCATGATAGTGCTGATGTGTACAATCTATTGGTCATCAGCATGTACACAGATATACTTGTGTATTTGAGTAAAATGAACAACGTATCAATGTCGTCTGAACTATCAGCCATTCAGATTTCCGTGACAATCTGCATAAAAGTGCAAGATTTGCATCTACGTTTAGAGTGGCATATTATGCTATAGCAATAAATTAATAATAATAATAATAATAATAATAATAATAATACATTTAGGTACCTCATTAGAAGTCAGTTAACTGCTTTGAATCGAAGATCCAATCTGAGCCATAGATTCCAACAGCATGAGGTTCACTCTACTTAGGAAGCTAGTGTTTGGCGATCTACATGTAGATATATTTGCCTTACCAAGCGTACTGGTGACATATACATGCAACATGCAACACTGCAGTCACCGTAGCACGTGACCTGAATCTACCTTGTTATTTCTTATGTTACAGTTCTCATGTGAAAGACACGTGAAGTCCCTCGTTAGTAAGTTATGATGTCTGGTAGTTTGTAGGGACGTTTGGCTATTTAATCTGAAATGGAAATTACTACCAGTGTTTGGGAGTTGTTTGGTCAGAACAGTCAAATCTTTATCATTCCGCAGTCCAAAATAGAATGAGTTATGGTTTTGTTAGAGTCCACTTTAGCCTTAAGCGTTCAATACCACCTTCTAATATTCTCCAGCATGCAAGAACCCAGGCGCGATATAATCCGTTCATATGATTAAGTTTTGCTTCTTATTAAGGAGTTTATATATACGCATGAAAGTGTATATCAAGATAAAAATGTAGGATATTTCTTTCAAAGTAGGTAGTGATCAGATTGCAGATAGCTCTTTCAAAGAGCTTTGACAAAGGCTGAGAGAATAACAAACGAACTGTAGTTTTATCTCTAAACTTTTTATATATCGTGATAACTTGGGCTTCTCTTGTGCTTGACTGGAAAACTGTTTTGATCCGAGCTTTAGTTTAAGAGTTTGGTTATAGCTCCAGTTAGTGATTGACTTCCAAGTTGTAGTAGTTTTGTTGAGATGAGATAATTCCTTGTACTTTTCAAAGCTAAGATACAATTATACTCATACTATATAGTCTACAGTAACAGGGGGAAAAATCTATTTTTCGTATATTTTGTTCACATAGTGATGTGTGTGATCTGATTAGGATTTTTGACGTAGCTTTAACAGTTTCCCAGTCACATGGTTACGATGTCTGCACTGGGGCAGTTTATAGCGATGTCTAGCACTGGGACATCTTGCCGCAGACATGTAGCATGACGTCCCACCCAATCACATTATCCTGACACCAGTCCGACCAGTCCTAACACTAACCTCTTAATGCTGAGCGCCAAGCGAGGAAGCTGTAAGTACCATTTTTGTAAGTCTTTGGTGTGACTCGGCCGGGGATCGAACCCTCGACCTCCCGCATCCGAGACGGACGCTGTAACCACTAGGCCACCGGAGTGTTTATGGTTTAATATTTGCGATATATCAGCACGTTAACATCTCACTTTCCGTGAATGTCATTAGTGGGAATGCGCACACGAACCCCTTACGCAGTATTCTCATTATTAATTGGCTGCCAATGTGAGAATTTTCAAGTCGTCAAAATGTTTAGATATTTTGTTAGCAAAGGCTCGCAGCATACAATTTTTTACGCGTTTCATAAATTTAATTTGATATGATATATAACATCCTCTATTTTATATATTAATACTACCTTTAATAACATGCATGCTAGATCCCTGCAACTTACGAGGAGACTGACCCTTAGTTTCTCAGAGATTCGCCATTTTCTTGTAAAAGGTCCTGAATTTTTACAAGTGTCAATTACTTTCAGTCAACAGAGCATTAGACATATTAATACGTTTATACTAGCATTATGATTACAAGTCAATGAGGCTGCCACATTTTGATTGGAAAAATATTAGATATAGTATTGCTGTTGCAGAGTAAGACACCTATGTGTTTAGAACAGACAGCTTTTATCTCCAATTTGATATAATTTATAAAGCCTACGGTTGTTTAAAAACAGGCTATCACGAGCTGAGAATGACGTGCGCGCGTTGAAGTTAGAGATGTCAAATGACACGTCTGTGCCTGATCAATCGAGTTTACGCGTGGGATTGAACTGACTTACTCAGAAACCATAGACTTATTAAGTCTCTGCACTAATAAAACTCGCACAGAACGTTGTATTACTAGTATTTAAATACCTCAAAAAGTATAACTGATGTTATATATTTTCTGTTACTTTTCGCTTTTTTTTACATGTCGCCAAAATTTGCACCACCTTGGCTATAGTAGTTTTCGTTCTCGCCCAATTCTGTATAAATTATGTGTGAAAAAGAATAGATTTACTACTTAAAAACGTTTCCAATCCATTATAAATAAATATTTGCATAATATCCCATCTAATGAATAAATATGTGCAAACTGTTAAGATACAGTAATACAGAAATATGTAAGGAACAGAGATTCGTGTAAATATTTACATTCAAACCATTATCGCCGGTGAGATGTGTCAGTGTAACATAATCGGAAGAGACTTACTTCATTTCACTCAGAGTACATTGAGTTAATTCATTTCACTCAGAGAACATTGGAAAGATTACACAAGGCACAGTTCTGTGATTGGAAATTGGACCTATATATTGATTATCTAATCATCAATAGCCTTAGAAATCGATTAAGCAACTATATATTGATTATCTCATCATCAATAGCCTTAGAAATTGATTAAGTAACTATATATTGATTATCTCATCATCAATAGCCTTAGAAATTGATTAAGTAACTATATATTAATTATCTCATCATCAATAGCCTTAGAAATTGATTAAGTAAGTAAGAATTAAATGAGAACATTACATGATAATAAAGATTACTATGTCCGAATTTTAGAGAGTATTTTTCTCTTTGACCTCATCAGAGTTTATTTTGCACTATGTGGATAATTCAGTCCCCTATTATTATGATCGTTTATAATTTTCAGCAGGAACAGATGACATCCACTATCCAAAAACAATACTAGGTGATATCCACTATCTAAAAACAGGACTAGATGATATCCACTATCTAAACACAGGTCTAGATGATATCCACTATCTAAAAACAGGACTAGATGATATCCACTATCCAAAAACGGAATTAGATGATATCCACTATCTAACAACAGGAGTAGATGATATCAACTATCCAAAAACAGGACGCAATGATATCCACTATCTAAAAACAGGACTAGATGATATCCACTATCTAAAAACAGGACTGGATGATATCCACTGTCTAAAAACAGGACTAGAAGATATCCACTATCCAAATATATGACTAGATTATATTAACTATCCACAGCAAGGCCAGATAATATCCACTATCTACAGCAGGACCAGGTGATCCACAATGGGACCAGATGATGTATACTATCCACAACAGACCAAATGGTATCCATTATCCACATCAGGGCCAGATGATATCTACTATCCACATCAGAACCAGATGATATCTACTATCCACATCAGAACCAGATGATATCCGCTATCCACAGCAAGACCAAACGATTCCACTATCCAAATCAGGACCAGATGATATCCAGTATCCACAACAGGATCAGATGATACCCACTATCCATAACAGGACCAGATGGTATCCACTGTCCACAGCAGGACTAGATGATATCCACTATCCACAGCAGGACCAGATGATATCCACTATCCACATCAAGATTCGATGATATCCACTATCCACATCATTACCAGATGATATCCACTATTCACATCAGCATCAGATGATGTACACTATCCACAGCAGGGCCAGATGATATCTACCATCCACACCAAGACCAGATTATACCCACTATCCACATCAGGACTAGATGATATCCACTATCCACAGCAGGACCAGATGATATCCACTATCCACATCAGGACGAGATGATATCCACTATACACATCATTACCAGATGATGTCCACTATCCAAACCAGGACCAGATGATATCCACTATCCACATCAGGACTAGTTGATATCCAATATCTACAGCAGGATCAGATGATGTCCACCATCCGCAGCAGGGCCAGATGATATCTACCATCCACACCAAGACCAGATTATACCCACTATCCACATCAGGACTAGATGATATCCACTATCCACAGCAGGACCAGATGATTTCCAATATCCACATCTTTACGAGATGATATCCACTATACACATCATTACCAGATGATGTCCACTATCCACAGCAGGGCCAGATGATATCTACCAGCCACACCAAGACCAGATTATATCAACTATCCAAACCAGGATCAGATGATATCCACTATCCACATCAGGACTAGATGATATCCAATATATACAGGAGGATCAGATGATGTCCACCATCCGCAGCAGGACCAGATTATATCTACCATCCACACCAAGACCAGATTATACCCACTATCCACATCAGGACTAGATGATATCCAATATATACAGGAGGATCAGATGATGTCTACCATCCGCAGCAGGGCCAGATTGTATCTACCATCAACACCAAGACCAGATTATACCCACTATCCACATCAGGACTAGATGATATCCACTATCCACAGCAGGACCAGATGATATCCACTATCCACATCAGGACCAGATGATATCCACTATACACATCATTACCAGATGATGTCCACCATCCGCAGCATACTAGACGATTCCACTATCCATAGCAGTATCAGATGATATCCACTATCTACAGCAGTATCAGATGATGTTATCCGCAGCAGACCAGATGATATCCACTCTCCACAGCAGGACCGATAATGTCCACTTCTGAAACACTTACTTGAAATACACACTTTTCAATCAAATCTTGGAGACTATCGCCTTTATTGTGAGAAGCAAAGGATATACCAGTACTAAAACCACGATAGGACCATACCGACCCTTCTAGCTATCATCTCACATGACTAACAAACTGTATATTTTAAACCATGGAACGACTAGTAAATTACAGACTCCTTTTGGTTTCTTGAGTGCAATCTTTTGAATCAGAGAGCACTTGTGACACCAGAGAGACGTGTGGCACGATACATGATCTAGTCAACATAGGTTTAATGAATGGCCTAAGTTAGGCACCACCCTTTTTAAAGTCTATCTCCGGATACTTGTGTACCTCAGGGCAGTATAATATCAGTCACAATGTTCAACATCAACATTAACAGCATACTATCTATATTTCACTGTGACTCACGCTTCCATTTTTACTACTGAAATTGTAGTTCAGCTAAATCTTGGGACTACATTGAAACCTCCCCAAAATAAATTATTTGCGGATTCCCTTTACACACTGCAAACCTTGCAGAATCTTAAATCTGACAATTTATTAATATCTGTAATCTTACAGAAATACAAGTAACTCATGCAATCTGGAAAAAAAAAAAAACTATTAGGCTGCCTAGTTTCATTATGGCTTTTTTGGGGGTGGGGTGGGTGGGTGAAAGAGACAGATAACTCTAACAGCCTTTTCGGAATGGTTACTCTTCCACCTGTGAGTCAAAAAACTTCATGTTGGACATGCGATTTATATAAAACGAATAGGGCTTTTCTCGTCTTATAACTTAAGATCCCACAGGAAGCGGAATTAGAGCAACATAAAATACCAAGCAATGTTATTAGATAGGATTGTAGATTAGAGCTCTTATCTAGTATAATTTTCCCATAATTTTATTGCACTTTCTTCTTCTTCTTCTTCTTCTTCTTATTATTATTATTATTATTATTATTATTATTCATATAAGATTCTCAACAAAGTGTTATCAACTTGATCAGTGTCCTGCCGTGAACCTAGGGATATCGAACTGTTAGATGGAGAGAGATCTTCTTAATATATGTGATATGCCTAGCATCATGACAGCTCCGATGGCCTAAGTGGTTCGAGCTTTCGCCTCTGATGCGGTAGGTCGCGGGTTCGAACCCTGGCGAAGTAACACCAAAGACTTATAAAAATGGTACTAGCAGCTGCCTCGCTTGGCGCTCAGCATTAAGAGGAAAGTTTTAGTACCCGTTGGTCTGGTGTCAGGATAATGTGACTGGGTGGGACATGATGCTTCGTGTCTGTTGCATGATGCCACAGTGCTAGACACCACAGTAAAGTGCCACACTGCATACATCGTATCGATATGACTGAAAAATCGTTAAAGCTACGGTAAAAATCCAGATAACACACACACACACACACACACACACACTCCTAGCATCACTGTCTTTTGAATTTCGTCCATATTGGCTTTTCCAAGGATCTGTTGAATGTTGCTCTCCATGCCTTTCTTTATCAGTCCGAGATCACATCTGATTATAGGGAAGCTGATTATTTCTTTTATGTTCCACTTTCATTTGATTTTTAATTTCGTGATCTTTGTATTTTTATGTTCCACATTCCTTTTATTTCTATTTCGAGATCTTTGTGATTTTATGCTCCACATTATTTTGATTTCTATTTGGTCATCTATATCGTCATCTTTGTGCTTTTATGCTCCACATTATTTTGATTTCTATTTCATGATTTTTGTATTTTTGTGTTCCACATTCTCATTATTTATATTTCGTCATCTATGTATTTTGATATTTTCTCCATTACATTTTTGACACAATTTTGTCTGCGGGTGCTTGATATGTCAATACTATAACAATTTAGGTTTTGTCTTTTACTATTGGGTCAGGTCTGTGTGCTTTGATTTCGAAGAATGTGTTGATTGGATTGTCGCAAAGTATGGAAGCTTTCTCAGTCTCGTTTATGGTCACTTGTTTATGCTGGCGCCATGTTGGTGGTACTGGTAGGTCGAAGTGAATGCAGACCTTCCAGTGGAAGTAGACATTTGCTTTATTTTGCCTTTGCATGTATTCTTTATCTGAAAGTACAGAGGTTATATCTTCAGTGGTTTTCTTCAAATTGATTGCACAGTGGGCACAATGGAGTGGTATCATCCTTGCGTACTCCATTTCGTAACAAGCGGATGTTAATGATTTCCTCTTGGGCTGTTATTATAAAGCCCTTTCTTTCATTTTTTTAGCCAACTACTGTTTAGCCATTGGTTTGTTTTCTCTTTTAATATGCTCTTTTCAGTTTCACAGGATAAATATTCTGCTTTGATGTTTCTTCCCATTAGTTCATCAGTTATTGCTGCAATGTATCTTTCACTGTTCTTGTTTTTAATTTCAACGAATGTCCTTCATCTGACTTTGCATTGACATTTCTGTGAATTTTATAGCTTCTTTTGTGACTGAAAACTGTCTGTCATTGTTTGAATACAGCTTGGAGAAATGTTTTTTCTTTTGAAGGCACAGGCGGAGAGCGATTTTTGTTACTTTGCATGCGTTTTCAGCTTGTGTCAGACCCCTTGTCATGTATAGTCGACGGGTGGGGGTATATGCGTTTTGGGGTAGTGCGCAAGGTACATTGTTCAGATATTTCTTAGTTTTTAGGTCCAATTTTTATAGTTTTGACATTGTCCAGCTTCTGATGATGAAACCTAATATCACTACAAGGACAGCAAGTGTGTTGTAATCATCTTTGCAGTATTAAGTTCACTAACTAAGGCAAGTCATGCCGGCCTGTAGTACTCCTTTTTCATGGTTCCTTTCATGAACATACTCCTTAGTTTGTTCTTAAATACTTGTATATTTCTTCATGTTCATTATTATTATTATTATTATTATTATTATTATTATTATTATCTTTTATGTTTACTTTTGAATGAACGTGAAATGAGATTGTAATAAATTTATTCGTGTCTGTCTTACTCTTTGAAAATGTCAGTCTGAGAAAAGATAATACATATGTGCGTATCATTTACCGAAGCACGAGACGTTGCACTCTGTTGTTACAACAATTTAATTTCATGTACATCAACGAAACACCTTTAGCCTGTCTTAATCATCCTAAATGAGTGATATGTAATGCATGTTCATCGGACCATGACTGGCCATATCACTGCATGGATATGCAAATTACAGTACATATCCAAAACGTTGAGAGTTGATTTAATCGTTAAATCATTAGCAGGCAATCTGCAATGTTATAATATGAACTGTATTTGCTTTCTCTGTGTTGTCATTAAATAGCAGTATGTAGCACAGTTGTAGTGTATTTTGGTTGTGGGGCCAAATTAATTATATCTGAGAGCGATTTCATGATCAAAACATATTTTAACAACATGAAACAGCCCTATTTTAATAAGACAGGAACTATATTTCATCAATTTTGATTATATTTAAAATCTGTATATTTTCATTCTTCATTTGTAACATAGAAATAAAATGATTAATTTGTCTGTTTATTTAACTAAAGTGTGCTTTGGCAACACATTAAAAATAGCTACCTTCTATACATCAACTGTCTATTAAAACGGACGACATAATTTGGAGGTCCCCTGTTCCGCCAGCTTATCTCTCTTAAGCGGAGGTTACTCTTTAGCCAGAACGATAACCGCATTTGTTCAAACACAAGGTCACTAACAACAATGAGTACAAATTATTTTCCTTGTATGAAAATCTTAATACATTTTATACCGAGTTTGGCATATGATTTTATATCCACCAATCGCAAACGATGTTACTTTTGAACATAACTTATGATTTGATTGTATTACCTGCGTATATTGTTCTATCGGTATTTGTGATGTACTTATCTATTGGTAATTTTCCTTGTGATTGTACGACCTAAGTATATTGATATATTGGTAATTTTTAGTTTTGATTGTACGATCTCACTATATTGATCTATTGGTAATTTTCCTTGTGCCTGAATCAAGAACCTTTATACATTTTGAATTCTAAATTCTTTTGGATCACACATTTTGTTTTCATCCTTTACAAACTTAATTGTTGTCTTTGTCGGTTCTGAAAACATGACGCTACTTCATTACCATGATGGTTTCATTATTTACGTTCCTCATATTCAGCGACAAGGTGTTCTGAATGAACATCGTTGGTGTGATGTGTACAAGTCTATGCTTCTGCACAATGATACTTTCCAGATGATAATAACTAAACATTTTATTTCTTTTTATTAAAGTTTACGTCAGACCCGTCATTATTTGTATCGAATTTGTCTACATTGTAATATAGCCTTTTTTGGTATTACAATTTTTCTGTTATATAGACGAAGAAAAAAACCAAGGTAAGTCTTTACATGTGTTTCTGCCCATCACGCATATTTGTCTGTAATTACCAAAAAATTCGAAAAATCTTTTATTCAAACATGACTTGTTACTTTCCATCATTATATCCATTAGCACCAGTGGATTTAAATAAAAATGACTTGTCAATATTCCAGAATTGGGCATACCTTCGTGAAAATTGTTCAACAATCCTTCTGGAATAAAAGAACGGAGGATAGAACTCAATTTGTGAATGTGTGATGGCGTTTGTACAGTGAACACACAGGAAATTTTCTATCAGAATCATTAAAACATCAATAATTATGCACTATTAAACTGATACTCCAAGAACGATGGTTCACCTCTTTGGAGAATAGAGAAAAAACTTTACTTGCATTTAAAAGAACAGTCATCAGTATATATATATATATATATATATATATATATATATATATATATATATATATATATATATATATATATATATATATATATATATATATATATATATATATATATACATTTGTTGCAAACATTGATGGTGACTGGTGACATATTTAATACATAATGAAAAACAAACCTTTGCAAATGACAAATGTTCAGTAATTATATATCACTGAATTTGTATGGGAAAATACGAACGAATTTTTCTGAAAATACTGCACGACCTTGTGGATGAACTTGGTCTGTCTCCGGTGCTGCTTCTGTAGACAAAATGCAAGGTATTGTTCATCGGTAGACATCCCTCCCAGTACCGTCAAAGGTTTTGCTATCTCTCTCGGCATACTGAAGATATTGGGTACCGGCGGAATCTGAAAACTGATTCACTCCAAAAATCAATTTTCTGTGCTCGTCTTGGCCTCTAAATCCAAACATTTTCCCAAAAGGCAGTACATGGAAAATTGCAAAAAGCAGTGGGCTTGTGAGAGCCCATTTCACCTGCTAAAATAAAGCTTTTCCGTCGTCGTTTCTTATCTGATGCTTTTGCTTTCCTAAAAAACCAGCCGTCTTCAGTAACATTGTTTTAGAATTTAGTGCTTCGATTGACTTCTAAAATGGGTGGTCTCTATACCCCTCAGCCGTAACATGCCTTTCTATTCTGTTTCTTATAAAATCATAAGAGCATGACTCATCACCAGAACCATTCACTTTGCGAATCGTTATAAACATCGCGGCTAAATACGTGTTTAAATGATCTGGAATGATATTTGCAATGCAATGTGTCTCTCGTTTGTTATCATATAGCCATCGCTGGACATTTTTTATATCACGTTCTGTCGTCTGCTCCGTTGACACTTTCTTTTGTAACACTATGAATTTACACATAATGTCAACTTTAGCATCTCCACTTTCAAATGGTTCAAACAGATGTTTTATTTCATCCACAGACAATAAAATAAATAAAAAGTGATGGCGTCTGCGTTCATTGTTTACAACAGAAAGTAATTCCTATGACTTTTAGGCACACGTGTCGTTCACGTGCTTGCAATATACAGTTGTTCAATATCGTATAATACTGCACAATGTCTGACAATGTAAAGTTAACGGAGGCAAAATGAGCATATAATAAATACTAATGATATACACTTAAATGGACATACCCTCATTCCCAAGAACACTCATACATGCACATATATACAGGTGTATATTATACATGTATATGCATATACTCATACATATTCTTACATAGACCCAAATGCGTATATGTATATACTTACATACATTCTGCGATAGTGTGATTGGCACACACACGCACATAAACATCCATATTCATGTATGCATGGTGTGTGATACGAAGTAAGAATATAACACGTTAATTTGTGATCTATACAATACTCCAAAAATAGCTTGTTGAATTACATTCGAGAGCTTCAGAATGTCCTCGGGATAAGGCATAAAAAGTGTTATCAATATCAGCAGTATTCAACGTGTTTTTACTTAATATTATCATAAGAACATTATACTTGAATTATGACATAGTAATGCATGCATTAAACAATGAAAAGGAGAATGCAGCTTTATGTGGATTTCCTCATATTACTACGTCCAATTATTGCTCTATAATTTCCCATTCTTCTAATCCCATTAGTTTTAGTGAAATTGAGTAACTTGATAAATTTCGTCATAATCGGAACTTTCTAAAAATAAGAATTTGAATACTTCTTTCTAGTTTGAAATGACATTGGCATTCTAAAACCAGTGATACTCATTTTCCAGCACGTTGCAATAATTACGAATTGTTTGATTTAGTGGTATGCTATGCAATCCCTTCCATCTCCCTGATTCCATGTATAAAGTATGGGCAAACATCCTTATTTTTGAAAGGGATTTTCTAAATTTTGTCATGGTTGCTATAGCTTAATACTCCTTATAACCAAACTTTTGTGATAAATTTCTATATAAACTAACCTTGAAGTTTCACTGATTATTGATTGCCATTTTGGATCTGCTGGTCAGATAACCATAGTCTGACCAAAGTAAGAAAATCCTCATGTTCCCAACAGCTTGATTTATCCACACTTTTCAAAGACCCAGATTAAGTCATACATTCCGTACAAACGAGGCCCAAATTTTCGTTCCAGAATGGTTTCAATAAGCATTATATATAGTACAGATATATATTGTTTTCTTATCTGAGGAGATAATCTTAGTCAACTATTTCAGAATGCGGTAATTTCTATTGATCTGTAAGTGGTGCCCTCCCCAATGCATAATATAGTAAATCATTTTCGATAGATTTTTAACGCCAAGAAGGATTTTGCAACAATTTAAATGCAAACAGTCAATAGCATTTCTTTCAATTAATCCCCACACTTCTGATCCATTAATAAGAATTGATGAAATGTAAAAATGTTGTCAATTGTGGACATACGTTTTCTAAAAATAGCAACAAGTACCTAGCTATCCTTCAATCGGTTAACAGGCCTGTTACTCAAGATCCTAGTAAACAATTTACCAATACGGCTAAAAAGGGTGATGCCTCTCTAATTTTCTACGTTATTTAAAGAGCCTTTCTTATGAATAGGTATAACTATACCCACTGACCAAATGTCTGCAAAGAAACAAGTATTGATAATAACATTCAAAATATGAAGTAAATAGGGGTGGAGAACACCCTTGCCATATATAAAAAATTCATTAACTAGATTATCCGGTCTACTGCTTTCACCGTTCTTTAATTCTTTAATTGTTCTCTGTAATTCGCCTTTCGAAATAGGAATATTTAATTCATCGCCCTGTATATAATCATTTTATAAATCTATTTCCTCGTCATCTTAAAAAACAAGTGGGTCATCAGCCATACTGGCATGTTTGAAAAAAACCCCACTCTTTTTTGGAATAATAAATATTTGTTTAGTATCCTCCCAAAGGTTTCCAGAATAGCTAAATCTCCACACCGATAATAAACAAATAATGTTCCAGAGGATCCCGTTGACAAAATCCTCCTTCAAGTCTTAAAAATCATGACATATTTTCATAATACAACTTCTAGTGTTATTACAAAACTCCTTAAAACATTTACAAATATAATAACAAAGGTCAGAAATTGTAATGCTTTATCCACAAGATCCCGTTTAAATGAGTCGAACACTTTTTAAAAGTCCATTAACAATAATAAAGCATATCTATTTTCATCCGATGGTTGATATAGGATATCATATAATAGCCTGCTATTTTTCAAATGAATATACCTTTCATAAATCCTTTATCATTTTACTTTTTATGGATGAAGAATTGTTGCCATCCAAGCTGCAATAGCTCCAGAAGCTATCTTATAATCAATATTTATGAGCGATGTGGATCTCCTATTGTTTTAAAGTATCTTCTGTCTTTGTGTACCTTTTGTTGACATGTGTTGATTCCTTGTGTCTGAAAATCGGAAAGTTTGCCTAAAATATATCCATAATTTATTGATCTGCATGAAAATCCCCACATAAAACCGAATTAATAGAACTCTCTGCAGCAAATAATTTTCCCATTTCCTATCCGTTTTAGAGACATGCTATAATCATTCATTGTAATTGTCCATCACATGATTCTCTTTGCTTATGACCAAATTTAATACTGTGATATAGAACATCTATCACGAGTTTCTTGAATATCATTATCATCGTGCTGAACAATTCTAATTTAGTATAATTCCATATAGAACTGTTTTTGACTTCCAAAGAAATCTCTTTGGTCTAATGTCACGTGATCTAAAATGATTTACTTTATTGTCGCATTGATATAATTTCTTTTATTTCAAGACTTAAGACCCGAAGAGCTCATTGGAGACAGTAACTGTGAGATCGTATGGGCCAAAGTCAAGGTGAAAGTGACATCAGATCTCTGCATTGGATCCTTCTAACAACACAGTCCCAAACTAACCCAAGCAACTTAGATCAACTCCAGATTTCTTGCAAATGTTTCCACAGGGAGCACACCTATATATGGGAGGCAACTTTAACATCCCAAAGGCAGCATGGAAAAATGAGAGCCTGATGTCACATGTTACAATTAGCCCCCTGTTCCAACAGTTACCAAAGATGCCTACCCGGAGCAAGATGTCGATGCACTTACAAGACTCATAGAATCATCATCGAATATACATAACCTCTTCTTCACTAAGAACAATACACTCATTAATAAATGGGAAGTAATCCAAGGTATTGGGGACCATGAAACAGTCTTTATCTAGTCTAGCTTACGTCCAACAAGAGCAAATAAGCCTCCTCGGCATGTTTAACTGTACAAGGAAGAAGGCTGAAATCAAAGTCGTGAAGACCTGCGATCCTACTACGAATCGTCCACAAAATACGAACAGAATACGAGAAAGCTTCGAGAGGAAACAAATTATGGACAAATATATCCCTTCCAAGTTGGGTCGATAAATCTTTGAAATCACAACATTGACGGCATAACAAACTCTTCGCTTGACAGATAACAAAATGAAATCTAAAGACAAGCGCTGGTATCTTGTTTTCAAAATTAAGGTCCAGCAACTGGAGCAGTAAGCAATCAGTCTTCATATGTGAACATGAGAGTAATATCCCCGCCCACAGAGAGAACCATTCCCCACCATGGTAGGCATAACAGTCACTACAGAGGGTGTAAGCAGCTTACTAAGGAAGCTAAACGCACAGAAGGCATCCGGATCCGAGATTATACCATCAAGGCTCCTGAAAGAACTGGCAGAAGAGTGTGATCCTTTCTTGTACCATACAACCCAGAAGTGCTGTTCAACTGGATTAGTACTGTCAGTGTGGGAAAATGTGACAGCCATACTAAAGAATGAAGAAACATACAGAGCTAGATATTACCGCTCCTTCTATTTAACACTCTAACATTCATTGTGCAAGCTACTAGAGCACAAAATAGCATCATGATGCGTTACTAAGACGCACACCATATCCTTAAAGAATGTCAACATGGCTTCCGCGCCAGGATGAGCTGCAAGACTCAGCTACTAACACTGATGGATAAGGTGCACAAAGGTATAGCCAGAGGGAAAAAGTACGTCTTTGCGGTCCTCGACTTCCGTAAGGGCTTTGATCGTGTCCCCCATGGACGACTTCTTCGGAAAATTGGACAACTATAGAATTCGAGGTAACCATCTGCCATGGATCAATCACTTTCTAACAGACAGGTTACAGAAAGTTACAGTTGATGAAGTAGTATATGAACCAGTTCCAGTTATTACCGGTACGCCTTAAGACAGGGTACTGGATCCGATTCCTCTTCCTGTTATTTTAACATACCGTTAAATCCAACACGAGGTTGTTTGCAGATGACTGTATTGTCTATCAGCATATCAGATCAGCGATGACTGCTAGATCCTCCAAGATGATCTGGTCAAACGGGCGGAGTGGTAGCAAACATGTAGTAAAGCCTTTCATCCAGAGAAATGTAGCATCCTTAGAGTATGTAGAAAGAAGTCTCTTATCATCTCCACGTGTTCGCTGAAGGGGCATATATTTCATACAGAGGACCATACAAAGTTTATCGATGGACCTGTCTTGGAAACACCATATTGACAAGATAGTTAAGGAAAGGAACAGTACCCTATTATTGCCTGTCTCGATCTCCTGTCTGAGACTTTCAGGTAGCTCCTCATGTTTTCATTCTCACTCCGTGCCTCTTTTTATTTTCGTGACAATAGGTTGTTCTCTAATTCCAGTGATTCAATCACATCAAATCTCCTACTTTCTCCTACAATACCCTTTCACATTCTGCAGTCATCTCTCTTCTCATACGTTCCATCCCGTTCTGGAATAATTATATCAAAACGGTTGAGATAATTACTTTAAGGTCATATTTCTTTAACAGGTATGAAATCTGCTTTTTAAAATACTCCCTCTGAGTTTTTTAAAATTTACTCTTAAGTCCAGCTGTATTGCACTCAAGCATGCATTACTCAAACTAGTGTCAGATGCCTCCATTAGGAACCTACTGTGTGATCTGGTTTTCTTTTGTTTCCTGTCTTGGTCTTTCTTTCCACTCCTATATGTTGTATTTTTGTTTGGACTAGGTTTTTTTTCTTACTACTCATTTGTGACAGTTATTAGACGATTACAATTATTACTCACTAATGCTCACTATGTGCGAAACAATTGGTACTAATAAAGGTAACCGGTGAACGTTTACTATTGAAGATAACTGACTTACATTGTGAGAAACATGAACTTACACTGCAGTGAGTAACAAAAACAAGATGGTTATGTATAAAAACTTCAGCACTAAACCTTTATGTATACTGCGTCATCCAAGCATTCTAAACGGAACAACACGTTTCCCAAACGTTTATATATATATGATCCACAATAGAGGTTATATACCCTGCTTCCTTGAATATTTACATATCATCCTGACAATCTTGCAGCACTAGTAGTTAATGGGGACTATTTAGAGACAATGGAAATTCCAGTCAAAAAGGTTGTAGGCACGATTGGTGACAATGAGAATTTAACACGGCGAATACAGGACCTGCACATCTGGGACAATGGGACTTTAACATGGGAATATTGGGCCTGTATAGGGACAAAAATATTGGGTTTGTATAGGAACAATAGGAATGGAACAGGTGAGGTGACGTCACGGTGCTGAGTATTGGTAACAATGTAGCTAGGGGATGACCTGAATCGGACAAAACAGCGGGAAAAAATATAGAACACTTGGCGGCAACGGGACTGACGGGACATATACATATATAACACATACAACACATATACATAGATTGATGTACATGAAACACATATATGGCAAAGAGAATAAATACCTTTTCGAGGCATATGAGTGGCCCAGAAAAGAGCCTTTGGTTTTATGTTAACATCATTCCGTTAACACAGAGTGCATCGCATAGGTCTTCTTCTTTTCCTCACACTTCTTCTGACTTCTGGACCGTAGATGAGGATTCTCTTTAGACAGCCTTGACTCTCCACATAGATTTTTCTTTTTTAACGCTCATATCGGTGATCCTGATAATTGTCCATGATGATTTCACATACATGGATAAGTCCGTATTGAACAACATAGACGATACGAGAGTAGATGATTCAACGTTTGTGCACATCTAGTGATGAGAACAGGTGAGGGGAATGCAGTGAATCGCTGTTATTTATAGTGGAAGAGCGGATCGAAACGGATTGAGTTTTTCTTTTAACCAATCCTAACGTGTTACAAAATTCAGTCACAGTGCGGAGTCTGTCTTCCAATCCGAAGAGAGCTGTTACATTCCCTACATAGATGAGCTAGCCTCTGTGCACAGTGAATCGATGCGACAGAATTTTTAAATATGACGGAAACTTAGAAGACGATGACTTGAGTGGATCGGCTGTGGAAACGAGAAGCGAAGGCATAGTAGCGGATACCAAAGTCAACACAGTTATAATTCCAGAAGATACTGATTTTAATTGGGATTTAGTAAATTCTCTTTCTTATTCGCAAGACTTAGTTCCGGTACCTTCGCTACCTTCTCCTTCCTTACCACACGTTGATGATTTTAAACAGAGAAACGAAGATAAATTGGAGAAATATTTTCAGCAGCAGAAAGAAGCAGAACAATATTTTCTCCTTCAACTGCAACAACACGAAGAAGAGACAAGAAGGAAAGGACAGGAAGAAGAAGAAGCAGTGAAGAAACATGGTCAAAGAGATAAGAAGGAATTTGAAAGTCAAACGGTGATGGTACTCTTAGATGTTTTAACAGAGTAAAGGAGTCTGAAACAAATGTATCCGACTTGTTTTATTACGACCCAAGAGAAAAAGACCTTCCCGAGCCAAACAACTCAACCATGTTACTATGCCTGAAATACCACCCATAGTGATTTCTACCAAATTATCAACAGGAGCCAGTCCAGAAGTAGATATTGGCCGTGGTAAAGCCTTAAGGCAATTAAAGCGGGTTACTTCCGGTTCCTGAGTTCATTTTTTAATAAAAATAAAACAAAAACCACTTAAAAGAACTTTCCAGGGTTACCCGTCTCTCTCGAAAAGAGAGATCAGCCAGTTTGCCAAAATCAATTATAACTCAAAATCCCTTTTTTTTGCCTATGATGTCGTTGTGTGAGTGATTGCGAGAGTGTAGGTTCTTATTCTAAAACGTCAAAACCAAGAAACACATTTTCTGTCTGGTCTTATCTGGTACAAATTGTACAATCCAAATCACAAAACAACACTTAATAACGTTCATATACTTCTTCTGTTTCTTTGTTAACTCTCGCTCATTTTCATATCGTCTTCTTTTTTATTCTTCTTTGTTTCTCTTTCTGGACGTGTTTGGGATCTTCCTTTTTGGACGGAACCTCTTCTTTTTCCTGTTCTGATTCCCTCTCTTCCTCATGTTCATGTTGTTGTTTGGAGCATTATGAAGACCAATGTCCTTTCTCTTGACAATGATAACAGGTATCTTGGCTTTTGTCTCTTCTGACACATATCTTGTTTTTCTGACAGTCTGGACACTCCGTAGCCCAATGTCCTTTCTTCTTACAGATATAGCAAGCATCTTGACTTTATCTCGAAAGGAGGAGGATTAGTCCGTACGCTTGTCTGAATAAAACTTTCGAATGACACCTCGCAAAGCTCTAATCAGAAGTTCAATCTGTGTGGGCTCTTCCATCGTTCTGGTCGGGTTGAAAGTGAAATAAATAATGGAAGGGAAGACACTGAACCTTTATATATGGCAGACAATGGTCTTACATGGATAAAGGTACTCAATGCGTTTAAAATGTAGTCATTTAACTTTTTGCAGTCATTATGAAACGATCGCATCATGTCGTGGAGAAAAGAGAAGAATGTAAGAGACAAAAACGTGATTTATCAAATCCACAGTAGCTGAAGTCTTAGCTCAAATTCATGCCAGCAATTTTGAAGCTGACACGAGTGAGGCAGAATCCAGACCAAGAGAGCCTACACCTAACCAAAGTTCACCACTATTAACCACTGAAAAGTACTACTACATTCGAGAGACGGAAAAGCGCTCCTCAAATTGTTTTTAGAACCACGGCCTACACGTCCACGATGAAGTTTAAAGATTTCAAGTCCGACGTTACCGCTGACGAAAGCAGAAGAGTTCATCACCGATGTATGGGATTCTTCGTTAACCACACTGAAACGACAATATGAAGCCAAAGATGACGATCACCTGAGACTTTCCATTCATCATGACAATTTAAATTTAGTTTGATCGAGTTTAACATCCCAGCAGAATCGACACCGTTCAAAGTCATCGACAAGATTGAACACGTTCAACAATCCAAGGACAAGTTTCACATCACCGACGTAAAAGCGACACTGTTCATGATCTACGTGTCTCTTCCCGAAGGGACGGGACGCAAAAGGTGTTATTGGTGGACGACCTTGTCTTGTCGGAATTAACAACCCTCAAGAAATGATGTGTTTAGCCCGTGCCATCGTGGTGGTACGAACGTATGCCGACAAGAACGACACGTTAGAATGTGTGTGTTGATTGTGACTTACACCCTCATTGGACAGATGTACGTGACTGCAAAAATTGGGGTTTAGAGGCTTGGACCAAAGAAGTGCCCAATTATGCCCAAGAGTTGTGATCCTCAATTCAAACGTCCAGTGAAAAAAGTAACTTTTAAATCTATGTTAGTCACAATATCAGAAGAACAGAACCAGATACCGAGGACAACCACTCCCTTTAGGACAGGACTGTCATGGATATTTCCGAAAGACCTTTCTGGGAGGACTCCTTTGTGACTGTACAAAATGAGGAGACTCCAAGAACATTATACACTGTCCCTAGGACACCTTTGTTACCCAAAAACATGTTGTACAGAGACTTATTTGTATTCCACTTTGATCGATTTTGATATGTATTTTACCGCTATACTGAACCCTTTGGATTTTATGTATTTTTGTCTTTCGTGTTGTTCCATTTTAAAATATCAATAAACTTGCCTGATAAAAGTATAAAGATCCTGTCTTGTCTCTCTTTGTGTCAAAAGTGACATTTCCTGCACTATGGCTACCGATGCTGTCTCTTCTCCCTCTTCTTCCTCTTTTAACGTCATCGACGAACACTTAGATCGTGCTAGATGGGAGGCCTTGTATCTTCGCCATCCCGATAGCATTCTAATTGCTGGACACACCAGTTCAGGCAAAACCGAAGTTGTGAAACGTGTGATAGAACATAAATATCATTTCATCGATTTTCCACCTCAACGGATCGTGTGGTGTTACGGAGTGTGGCAATCGGCGTACAGTCTCTTACGGTAATCAAGGTCATTCCATCATGTTTGTTAAAGGCATCCCTGGCGAAGACGACGGGGTCGTGTCTTACCTAGTGAAACTCATCGGGTCATTTTCGACGATATGTTAGGAGAAGACAAAAAAGAAATTAAACTTTGGTTTACGCGCAAAGGGCATGATTGTAATGTCAGTGTCATTTACATCACTCAAAATTTGTTTTAACAAAGAAGAGCACATATCACCATTAGTCTCAATGCTCATTACGTGGTCTTCTGTTAAAACCCCTGAGATAAATCTCAAGTGCAAGCCTTAGCCAAAGAGTTACGAACACCTTCGCTTACTCATGTGTACGGCGATGCCACTCAAACCCCACATGCCTATTTACTCGTCGATTTTAACCCCTCTCCGATTATTTGCGATTTCGTACCCATCTGTTTCACGAATGGTGTCAATACGGAGGGCCTGTCGTGTACACGTCCAAGTTGTCGACTTAACAAGAAAATCTGTAAAACCCCTCGGTCACTTTAAGTCTGTCTCACAAAGCGTCACCATGACGTCCCTTCAGTCTCATCGTCCCGTCCAACTGATTCGGGCCTTGTAAGGCATCAGTCGGGAAAAAAATCCACAAATACGTTCTCGTGTCTTAGAAGCCAGTCTCAAAGAAGTATTATTATAGTTTACGGCGAGAGCACGTCAATTACGGCAAGGCATCATTCACATTCCACATCAAAACAAACGCTTTTCTGACGGAAACAAAGTAGCCTTTACGCAACTGGATGATCTCTGTCCGCATCGATATTCACGCCAAAAAGCAAATTATGTTGAAACCTGGAGGTAGCTTCCACCCGTAAGAGAGACACTTCAGCCAGGAGGCAACCTTACATTCGCAAAGTACGACCTGCAGTACGACGGTGACTGCGTCTCCAGTATCCTCAGGTTCTTAAACTTCTCCGTTGTTGGTGATGCCTGCCAAACCCAATTTGGCACCCGTTCTTCCTCATTGGATGAAACAATAGAAACCCACGTCTCCAAGAATTTATTCAGCGGTGACACCCTCCTCCTCTTTAACTGCAGTGGCAGCTGCTCACAATGTACCTGCCCCAAAAGTAAAAAACCGGGCATGTTACAGAGTTTACTGAATTAGTCCAAGCAAGAACTCTCCCGATTTAGTCCGTTGCCTACCCTTTCGCGACGTGTGATCCCTGTCATCAAGTTGATACGACGTAAAGACAATCAGTGGCGAACCATTCCGGTATTAAACAGACCTGAGATAAAGGATGGGGATTAGTGTTTTTGCGCTCCTAAACCCTCCAAAGATATCCTTACACCCCACATAGCTCCCGTCAACAATTTCATGCATTCCTTGTTCAGCTAAGTGGATTTGTACTTTAATAACAAACTGGTCAGCAGCTGCATGGATACTTACCCTTAATGAGCGTATCTGGAAAATATATTGACCTAGGGAATGAAGCCAAAAACACCCATCTGGATGTTTGCATGGTATGGAAACCTGACACAGCGGGCAAGTTTGATGATGTGGCCGATAAATACAGCACCGATAAGGGATTTGACGCACGTCAAAAGAAAATTTCTGGAAGCCGACGTTTAGAACTGATGGACCGCTTGCGTTCGGACATGTGGTTACAAGAGAAATATTTGCAAAACGGCGTGGATGTTTGCCTGAGACTAAGTATAAGCAGTACCACTTTCCATTCAATGTCTGGTGCTCCCGTTTCTAAAACCTAGATCGAGGAAGCCAGACTCTACGTACGACGCGTGGAAGTCTTACCTAAAGTGGGAAACGACAAAAGTCTCACTTTGAGCAGAACGACCGCCAAGTATCCGATACGACGCGTAGATCTGAAAACCTTCACCATTGCCACTGGACTCCGATCCAAGATCGAAGTTCATCTATTCTAAAGACAGTTACCCAAGCAATTAATCATTGGTATCGTGAGCAATGAAGCCTTCAACCGTGGTCCCAATCTAAATCCTTTCGAGTTTCCGTTCTACGAAATGTCCAAGATGGAAGGCAGTCACGATGGCAAGACCACGTGTACCAGACCCTTTGAACCTGACTTTAGTGTCAGGATGAATTACTTGAGGTCGTACTTATCCTTTTAACGAAGCCACCGGACAGTTATGAGGGAATGTGAAGACTTGTTCCCTTCTCCTATGCCACACTCGTGGATGCTTTGGGCTCCTTATTTCATTTTCAGTTTTCCGTCTGGGTGATAACGGCTCTTGGTACTGGTGGAAGTGGATGATGTGGCTGTTGTGGCTGTGGCTGTAGCTGACGTGGTTGTGGTTGTGTGGGGGTGTTGCTATGTCATGTGGAGGTGTACGGACCATCTGCTTCACCTTGACCCCATATATATAACTCGGTGAATCCGCCGGCTAGACTAATATACACTCATATTTAATTTTTAAATATCTTCAGATAAAGAACCTTCAGACCTGTAAACCCTTTTATGAAATACTTTTAGACTGCTGACATTCGAACCAATGAACACCTTTTTGTCAAAAACTTTCAGACGAACAAACAATCTCTCAGAGAAATGAACCTTGGGAATGTTGAGTAGTTACAAAATATTTTTTTTTTAACTGGTAAAGAATTATCATAAATTCAGCCCACGATATCCTTGTCACAAGCCATTAGTTGTGATATTCGTTTGTTTAAAAATGTGATTTCCTTGGAACTCAACTACTATAACTTCAATGAGTATATCCGAATCTGTAACATCTACGTGGCTTTTAGTTTTGGAATAACGTGGCATTGGGTAGGCTTTTCTCTGACATTAATGACACTGCTTAAGTTTAGCATTTCATTTATGACTAGACCCCAGCAAACTGAATGATTAAAGTCTTTACTTAAAGGAAATCAGGATGTGGAAGATGTTATAATTATCGATATTAACATTTATTCAGGCACGGATAATAATCAGTGACATTAAAAGTTTTTTTTTTTAAAACACAAATATAATTTTACATACACATGAAACTTTTATAAGCAGGAAAAATAGTAATGTAGCTGAGTGCTAAGGTAAGCTGTGTGACAACATAAAGGTGTATTAACACGAAATTGTATGTTTACACCCCATAACTATCCCATCTTTGCTTTTCTTTAAGGAAATTGTAGGGCATATAAGACACATATTGAAAATGCACATGACAAATGCATACACTTTGATTACACACATACATAGCATTAATATAAAACCCTAAAAGTTTATAAAAGTATTTAAGGATTTTTGTTTTCATGTAGTTGGTAGCATAGTGACGGGTTGAGTTCACTAATGTATTAGTGCGAGTGCCTTCCCTTAAAAACACCAACAGCATGTAACTGTTTTCATATAATTTGAAAACCTGAAATGTTTTAATCACTAAAGAAGAAAAGTTAATATAATAGTTACAACTGACACTGTATGTCAATTTTTTTAGCATACATTTGTTCTAACAATCTATTTTGAGCTTCGTCTACTTCAAACTAAGGCTGATTATAGGTAATCGTTTATACCAAAGAAATGAGTAAAAATAGGATGACTAAAAAGCTATTTTAAAACAAGTTATATTTACCACATGGCAAGTTTCTGAAGACCCCTTCGCAGCTGCCATATAAAAAGGAACATTTTATTACTGTTTTCTTGCCATATGTGGAATAAATATTCTGGTCCTGTAAATTATGCAATATGATGACCAAATTTAGTGTCAACAATTACAGGGATTGCTAATTTATATTCTAGAGTACGTCTCATTTAAAGTGGCGAAAATTTACGTGGCCTTAATATTCATTAAATGATTTTACTAAAGTCCAAGATGGATACTGCCAGTCCAAGGCGAACATTGTGAAAACGGAAACATAAAGTACTAAAACAAGTCACGTGTCAATATGCCATGTTATGGTCTCAATCTGCAGAGCGCAAGCGCAACGTGTTAATTATGAGGTGTGTCTTAATAACCGACAGGTAAGTAAAGTGTGTGTGTCTGTGTGTGTCTGCAGTGTGGCAGTTTATAGTGATGTCTAGCACTGGGGCATCATGCCGCAGAGAAGTAGCATGATGTCCCACCCAGTCACATTATCCTGACGGCAGGCCGACCAGTCGTAACACTAACCTCTTAACGCTGAGCCCCAAATGAGGCAGCTGTTAATACCATTTTTATAAGTCTTTGATATGACCTCCCGCATCCGAGGCGGACACTCTAACCACTAGGCCATCGGAGCGGTCCGCCAAGTGAAGAGAAAGCCTATGACCGATACATTAGAGAAATAAATATAAAATTCTGCTGTGCAAAAGATGACTTGCCAATGAATGTTGTTGATAGATAGATACATAGATAGATAGATAGATAGATAGATAGATAGATAGATAGATAGATAGATAGATAGATAGATAGATAGATAGACAGATAGGTAGATTATTATGTATATTTGATTTGATTATATCTGATTAAATATATTTTTTATTTCAATTTAATCGTTTGTCAGTTTCATCTTTTTTTCATTACATGCTATTGTAATATAAATTTATTCGCTGGAGATGATACTTTTTCCAGAAAATATTTTGACCTTGACTGTTCGTTTTATAAACACCAGGTGTTGATCTAAATCCTGACCTTGATGCAAAATTCGTAGCAACGACTTAAATAAGTTCTATTTTTATTTTAAAATGATTGGTTGTTGTCGAGGTCATGATGGGACTACCTGTTTAAGATGTAAACACTGTTTTTTATTTCTTAGAATAAAAGGATTGGTTTTCGTGAGGGCCACACTGGGTGTACGTGATCTTTAACAAGTATCTAATTTCTACGAGCTTCTAGAACAAGATAAAGTGACCCACATTTTGCATTTTAGAAGACGATATAACCTTTGTTGTGGAGAGATTTTCTCAGAAGTTGGGCTGGTACACTGGACGCTGTATGTTGTGCTGTTTGGAGTTATTTCAAATTACTTGGATTGGAGTTATTTCAAACTATTTGGATTCAAAAGCATTAATTCTTTTTTTCCTGAAAATACGTGTGCTCATGTGAAACTGTTGAATAAGGACAGTTTTTATAAATATTTATTCAAATTTCCAAAACCGGAGTGATAATTCTTATTTCTACAAGGAACTGTAGACTTCAACACTACAGGGTATAGCATACGTCATCGTCTTCCATCTTGGATTCTTCGTTATGACTCTTCGTCTTCCATCTTGGATTCTTCGTTATGACTCTAACTTGAAATCAGTAGAACATTTTGTTATTAGGACTACTCACATTTCATTCTTGCATTATTCTTGCATTATTCTTGGATTATGTTTGGATTTTATTCTTAAAACCGTATGTTCATATTGTTTTCTCATTTTTACAGAATTTTCCCAGGAAAATAGATTATTATATTTTTTAAAGCGTGTTGTTTTCAATCTTTCTTGTATTAGCATTTATTCGAGCCTAAACACGTAACATGAAAAGATAGATAGATAGATAGACGCACTCTTTGATGACATGCCAACTGCATGACAGGAAATGTCAAGTCTTGGGTGTGTATTAAAACATGTTATCATGTGTCATTTCGTGAGAAGTGTCTGAACTATGGAGCAGACATTTGAAAGATATTACCAGACGACTAATTTGAAATTAAAATTAACTTTAAAATGAGATGTTTAGCGGTATGAGAAACATTTATTTTAGTAATATGCAAATGGTTGAAAGATAAAGCGTTCTAATATTATTGTTTTAGTTTGATTAAACTTCTAATTTGTATTTCAGTAGGCAGTCCGCTGGAGTTTCTACGTCTTCAGTCTATGAGCAATTGCACTAACTTCAGCATGCACTTATGCTGAGTATATAGTCTCTAGTCTATTAGCAATTACACTAATTTCAGTACTGCACTAAGGTTGTGTATATAGTCTCTAGTCTAAGAGCAATTACACTAACTTGCTCTTAGGTTGAGTATGTAGTCTCTAATCTAAGAGCAATTACACTAACTTCAGTATTGCACTTAGGTTGAGTATATAGTCTCTAGTCTAAGAGCAATTACACTAATTTCAGTATGCACTTAGGTTGAGTATATAGACTTTAGTTTAAGAGTACATTTTACTGTAAAGACCTCCAGTCCACTGCATTTCCCTTTCTAGGATTGTAGGATACAATCACTTCAGTCAGCCATATTCTCTCATTTCTTTTTTACTAGCAGTTCTTTCATGCCAATATGTGTTCTTATTGCCAACAATGAAACAGTCAGACACGTAAAATGTTCCTTTTTTCTTCTTCTGTAAGTAATATGAAACATTTGAATTCGTTCATTTCATTTATAATGCCAAGTTACCAGAACAGTCATCTTTGTTATGACTATCACTATTATGAAGTCAAACATTATTTAATGAAGTCAGCGAGTTGATAACAAGCAACTATTCTCTCGATAGGCACATAAAATGCTTCCCCTTTTCAGCCTTAAGAGTTTCCCATATTAAGCTGTCACCTAGCCAGTTTTCATTACAGTCTTCAGAAAAAGGATATACTGCTACTTTACTAATAAGACCATTAATAATAATAATCATATTATTATTATTATTATTATTATTATTATTATTATTGTATAACATGATAAATCCTTTTAAATAAAGAAATTTTTACAAATATGGCATTGAAGTGTGGCATTCTGTAGTGAATTTGTTAGAAATTGAAATGTTACCTCTAATAGTTTTAAATATTTATTCAAATCATTTTGACTATTCTTAAAAAGCTATATAGTCATCCTAAGATGTATGTTTCTGGTAATGTAGGTTCTATATCATGGCAGATTATCAATATCTGCAATGTAGAAAACAGTCAAATCCATGAGTATCATTTTGTTGGGGGCGGCGTAAACAAATTAGCAACGTGTCTGTTAGATTGAACTCCTGGTGGGGTACTAGAAAGTCAAGCTCTCGAAAACGATTAACCGTAAGGACATTTTACTTTCGGAAACATTCTAGCTGTCGAGCGCTCGTTTTTATGGCAGGAGAGCAGAGGGATGGGGCAATGAAAATTATCATACAACTTCCCTCGAACTGCCAATATGGCCACCACAGTACAAATCTTAAAAGTTTTCTTATCTCTACTCCTAAATGGATGGTCGCACTGAAATGGAGTTTTGAATAAACCCACTTCTTATGATACGTACATGTATAAGGTTCCTGTTAAAAATGGTTCCCATTTAACTTCTAGCAAGAACCATTTTGGCCATTTCAGTAATGTAATGGCATTTTCAATGAAAGACGCCAAAGACATGTGGAGGGACCTAATGAAACAATACAAATCTGACCGATTAATTTTAAAGTCTCGTTAGAACAAATGGTCTTATTGACAAGGGTTGTCACAAAAATATTTATGAGATATAGTTAGTCATATATGAACATTACGCCAATTTGACCGCCAAAATGACCGCCATCTTAAAATATTATTATTGCTACTCCCGCTGAACAGATGATACAATAAAAAAAAATTTTCACTAAAAGACTTTCTGAGACTTTCTTAGACATCCTGTTGGTACGAAAGAAAATGATGCCAGTCTGAAGATCAACACAACATTCATTACAGAATTAAAGATGTTTTCATCGGTTTTACTGGCATCTAGACTGTCATGTTACCATGGAGCCTTTATAACAATGCAGGACGATATTTTCTTTCTCTACGTTGATACCGGATTTATCGCATCATGTGGTATCAAACGCTTGACATTTTACCACTTTCAAAGCCAGGAGTTAAATTATATATTTTGTGTACCACAAGACTAAACATAACCTGTATTTATGCAATAAAAGCACATTAATTTCTATTATATATCGAAGTTGGTCCTGAATGGAATGTTAGTACATTAAACTAATTTTTCATCTCACCACCCTTTTCGCAGCTTCATCTCCCTTTCGGCTGTATGTACTATAGTCTAATCAAAACACTATCAGGGATTTAAGAGATCGTTAGATTTGGGGTGATCTATCTGCTTTTTATACTCCACTGGCTAGCAGTTCGATCCAGAATCAAATGCAAAATATGTCCAATATGCTACATTTCGTTGACTGGCTCTGGCTGATCATGTATAGCCCATTTGAATACTCACGCTCCTCTTACGACACTCGTATTCTTATTGATCTCAGTGTTAAAACGAAGTCATACGAAGTCATACGGACAACGTTCTTTCTTTGCTCCTGATCCAGGCTACATGGAACAAATTGCACATTGATCTTCTACACAAGGACTAATGTGATTTCATGTAAGAGTGCTGTTAAAACTCGCCTGTTTCGACCACAAGAACAGACTTAAAGACTTTATAATATTTGCTTCCTTAGTTATTGTCATTGTGGTTTTGTTTTGTAATTTCAAGGTGTTTAATTTTATAATAATGTCGTTGTATTTGTTTTATGTGTTCTCTAATACTGTTTGGAACTTAAAGCTTCTAAGGAATAGGCGCTGTACTAAATCCGCACTGTAATTATTATTTTTTCTGTTACATTTTTGGATTGCATTAATTTACCTGAAAATTGATCGGTATAGATCAAAAGTATCACTATCACGGTAACTTGATCTTGATTGCTAACCCAGGTCTTGTTGTCATCATCAGTTCGAATCATGACTCAAGGCCGGGCGTCTTATGATGATCAGGATTGGTTCTCATGCTGACAATTCGACCTGATTTAACAATCACGGTAACTTGATCTTGATTGCTAACCCAGGTCTTGTTGTCATCATCAGTTCGAATCATGACTCAAGGCCGGGCGTCTTATGATGATCAGGATTGGTTCTCATGCTGACAATTCGACCTGATTTGACAATCACGGTAACTTGATCTTGATTGCTAACCCAGGTCTTGTTGTCATCATCAGTTCGAATCATGACTCAAGGCCGGGCGTCTTATGACGATCAGGATTGGTTCTCATGCTGACAATTCGACCTGATTTAACAATCACGGTAACTTGATCTTGATTGCTAACCCAGGTCTTGTTGTCATCATCAGTTCGATGACAATTCGACCTGATTTAACAATCGCGACTGCATTACTGTTATAATAACCAATATTTATTACTCTGACAAGATTATTTTAAAGTCCCAAATCAAGGTCCAGTGGAAAATCATCTCGTGGATATTAAAATCAATTTTATGTTGTGAAATGTCTGCTAAAAATATCCTTCCATGCGTGTTAGGATTGTTTTCTTGGATTTACAAAACAGGAAATTAATGATAAGATTTAAGACTGAGAGCAAGGATCAAATATCCTATTTTTCTTTACATATTCACTAAATACATTTAATAAATGATATATGCATCAATTTGTCTTCCTTGTGTGGTTTTCTGGAGCCAGTGTAAATTATTGTGCGTCAACGTCAATACGAATGAAAATCTTATAAAACTCTAAAAGCAAGAAAGAAAATAATATTTCTTGTACTTTTTATTGCAAATGAATGAAAAGTGTAAGCAGAAACATGATAGTTATTCAAATTTATTATACATACATACGTCAGAATTGTATAAATTCCTTTGTTATTTATGAAACACATGTACACGGGTTCTGGTTTTTATGTACAACTATGCCCGATGATGATTTATTTATATTGTACAATATTTCGAAAAGGTGAGTTCGGTTCATCCTATGCTGCACGTGCGAAGTGCTTTCGATTGGAAAAACCGATATCCATGAAGCGCACAGATGATGATGGGCTACATCATCTGTGTATAAATACTTCACCGTAGACGAAAACGTTACACTGGAAAGTCTTGTCTGTGAGCAGTCTACTTAAGGACTTGCAAATATTCAGCTTTAGAGGTATGGGAATCATTTATAAATTTGTTATGTATATGATAGTTCATAACTATTGCACTACAACGTTTATTTTTGTATATTTTCTATGTTGCTCCGGCTTGCGTAGTATAATGCAAATATGTTATATTCTTGTATGTGACTTAACAGGAGATCTATATTAACAATAACGTTGCACTTATTAAGAAAAGTTTAGTACCTTAGGATTATTATCAGACACAGGTAGGTTCACTTCTGAACCTATTTATTGCTTTGTGATGTTGTGCCGATAATGTAATTTGTATAGCTTACCGTACATAACGTCATTATGTGTTATCGTATATGCCCGTGTCATTCCTAGTAAACGGTGTTAGATTAATGTTTCAGCTGATAAGAGTTGACGGGGTAGCAGCTGCAAAGTTGACCAAAGAGTTGACGATAGCAGCTGTAAAGCTAACGATAGCAGCCATAGAGTTGCCGATGTAGCGGACGACAGAACTAGTTGAACAGCAGGCGTCTAGATGATTGAACAGTGTTTTTCTGGCTGAGTAGCAGGTGATCGTAAGTTCATTACCGATTGTTGGGCGCTGATTGCCTTATTGATCAAGTGCTTGAATGGTGGTCGGTGATCACCTATAATGCTGACTGCTTGATTAATCAGTGTGACTGATAACCAAGTATTTTAATGACGGATTGTTTTGTGTAACTTCATACATACTGAGTTTGTTATACCCAGTGTTTTGGGACTGTAAAGATATAATGTCCCATTTTTACAGCATTTTACTATTTGATTTAAGTACATCATTTTTCACTATTTAACTAAAACACATCATTCTCTTCGTCGTGTCAAATTACTGTGAATCAGTAACCTTTGTCCTTGTACTATGTAAGATCGCTTACTTGCATTCACATTTGTTGCATTATTAGGCTATTACAGATTGTTTTAATTTGTCCTATGATCGTATCATATACACGCACGTATCAATCATAATTCTTTTTTTTTCTTCATTTGAGTCATTCATCAATAAACAATATATTTGTATCAACCATCATTAGTGTTTCGTTACAAATCCGACCGAAACCTGGTTATCTTGTTACACTGTTGTTGTACTATGTATGCAATTCCAGTTTTGATAATAATGAAATATGAATCAATGACTTACTTTTATATCTATGTATGAGGTTCTGTATATGCTTCAGTAAATTTGTAATTATAAACACCTCAATAAGTAATCTTTTTTATTTGGTGGAGATCTGTAGTTAGAGACGCTAATGCTGACAGCTATTTACCAATCTTTTAATTTCGTTCATATTTATGCTCTTCGGAATAGTCATGTGACGTACTTTTGGCCAATCATTGCTTGTCAGGAACGCCAGTGACCAGTGACACAAAGTGAGGGTTAATATGCAATTCAATTATCATTACTTGTTCATTTACCCTCAATCAGTAGCAATTATATAATCATTTTGTGAAACATTAAAGCCTTTTAAATCATAACCAAGACTGCCAGACATGGATAAAAAGTAACAAGTACCAATGAACGCTAACAACACTGAAAATACATTGACTAGCATAAAAATGAAGAATACAGTTTTAGATGTTCAGAGCATACTCATGCTAGTAGAAATGTGAACTTGACAAATTTATTGTGCGGAACCGGTAATGTGATCTTTCATTGGCCATCTTGTCTGCAGATCTATTTGGTAATGTCAGCCGTTGAAGTCACCGATATTAGTGCCGTTAAAATGATTTGGACGGGAATTTAAGTTTGATGAACATATTTCTGGGTGTGACAAGTTCATAAAAGCAAGATCGAACTTGATGACAGTGCAGTTGTTACCACATGACCGGTGATCGCACTTGAAACATAACATGAACGATTTCAAACAAAAGTTCAAGGTAAGTCGCTATCTAATCGTACTGAAATGTTCAAACACACTATTTCAACAGTATGTATACATTCATCGACATAATATGTCTAATTTATGACATGAGACAAATCACTCTACCCACATTTGACAAGCTTTAGACAACCAGATCTATTACAACATATTATTACATCATTATTACATCAAGGTAAGTCGCTATCTAATCGTACTGAAATGTTCAAACACACTATTTCAACAGTATGTATACATTCATCGACATAATATGTCTAATTTATGACATGAGACAAATCACTCTACCCACATTTGACAAGCTTTAGACAACCAGATCTATTACAACATATTATTACATCATTATTTATCTAATATTTTTTCACCTCTTCGGCATTTAATAGTTCCTTTTAATCAAATGTAAGTGTCAACATTGGTGTCCAGATACCAGAAGTGAAAAGTTGTTGAGAAATATGTGCTATGTAAAGAATAGCCATCATTTCATTCAGGTAAAACATTAAGCTTAAATTCACACAGAACTGAACGCGTTTTGTTATTTGGTACATCCTCTTTTGTTTTTGGCACATCATGTATTGACGCCATTTATCTACTACTTTGTTTGTGTTATGCGGTCCATAATTTGTCAAAAATCTGTAGTGAACTTTGAGACTGAATAAATAGGAATCCTCTCTTATCAAAGACGTGTTGCGCTTATAATTAAGTAAATTTAACTCTTCAAGATGTTGTTGACTGATGCAACACCGAGAAAGGAAAGAAAAGATAATTGTTCCAAAAGCAGAAACCAATGATGAAGCAAACATCTATCATTGTATTCCTACCAGGGTTAATTACCTCGATATATCCCTACGCGTGCATGAAGACAGAAAGACAATTAGTCCTCGAGTAACATCCACATGGGATTTAAACCTATTTGTCTTAGGCTCTGGTTGCATGTAATCATAATAGCTAAATTTAAGGTTTGTCCTTCTTTTCACTTCATGACAAAGAGCAAGAAAATAACTAAAGCTAGGAATAATGTAGCTTGAAAATTAAATTGTATTATTTTATTGAAGCAGTTGCTACATCTGAGCATTTAATATCGATTAAGTCTTGAAAAAATAGTTTGGAGATATCCATGACGGTTTTGTGAACAAGCTAGAAGCTGTATTGGTTTATGTAAACAAGCTAGAAGATGTATAGTTTGGTCATATCCGTGACGGTTTGTGTAAGCAGATGTATAATTAGGCATATCCATAAGGTTGTATGTATACCAACTACAAGCTGTGTAATTTGGCCATATCCAAGACGGTTTATGAAAGCAGGCTACAAGATATATAATTAGACCATATCCATCACGGTTGACGTAAACAGACTACAATATGTATAATTAAGTCATATAAATGATTTCAGGTAAAGACATTAATCACTTGAGTGAGAATCATGCTTATTTAGCTGAAAAAAAAAGGCCCGTTATTTTACCAAAAGGAAAGGTATTTCAATCTTTTTGTAGCATAGAAAGAAATCCTGCTCAACCTTCACAAAACGTAATTATGCACCCCTCTCAATAAAAAGGGTTTTACATGGGAATTCGGCACTGCCTTAAAGATGCAATAAACTGACAACGAACAGTGCAAAACTAGTTTCTAACAAGCATGAGCACTATCGACTCTAAATTTGTCGTATTCAAAGACAAATACAAAACAAGGACAAGACAAACAGAAAAAACACAAAAGCGCTTAGGTTACAAATTTTACATGACTAGTTCTATAACAATAAGAGCTTGAAAGATTTTTGGTTTCAATGTTCTAAAACGGCGAATTCAGTAAGATTCGTTTTCTTTCCTGGTTTCGGAACTCCAATTCGGATTGTAAGCAATTGCAATAAATGTTACATCACTGAACGTGTAGCCACGGGAAGAGAAGTGTTCTGCAACTGGACTTAAGTACAGCTTCTTTGTGATCCAATCAGATCTGTGAAGATTGTTCCTATTGTGTAACTTTTATTTTTTTCCTACATACTGAAGGCGATAGATCTTTACATGTGAACGTTCCATGTTTTGCTAGTCTCTGTGCTAGAAAATGTTTTGATACTTATCATATGTTGACAAATTTTGCATCTTTTATCGCCACAGGGGCCAGATTCACTTACTGAATTCACCGCCGTACAAGATCGAAACCAAGCGGTCTAAACCAAGCCGACTAAAAAAAGAAGTCGTGTACCGATACAATCATCATCTTTTTGCAGCTGGTACATTTTCATTTAAATAATTCTTTCAGTTTACTTACTAGTATCCAATAGCCTACAATTACAACTAAAACAATGAAATATCCGGGAGATATTCCGCACATTTACATTATAAAACAGATGGCGTTATGGCTCATCGATTTCTAGGTCAGTGTAAAATATGTTTCAGCATCAGCATCAAGTTGAAGCCAAACAGTTGAAATATCAAAACTTTCAAGAGCGTGTATTCCTGTAGAAATAGTCAGGTAAGATTTTTGTAACCTTAATATTTTTTGTGTTTTATGTTTGTTTTGTCTGTATTTTGTATTTTTTGTTTGAAAAAGACAAATTTAGAGTCGAAAGCTCTTAGGCTAGTTTTGCACTGTTCATTGTCAGTTTATAGCATTATCTTAATCAATTTCTGACATTCGTGAACCCTTGCTAGATACAGTGGTCTTGAAGGACTGTTATTCGCCATATTATTATTATTATTATTATTATTATTATTATTATATTACTCAGATTTGAAAGAGTGTTGACGTTTTAAAAACAAGGACAACGTTTATATATGCGAATTTTACAAATAGTTGTTCCTGTTGCTTTTGTCCCGAGTTTAGTAATTCACTTAATTTGCCATACATGTGTTTGTGTCGTTGTAGTCTTGGCGCACCCATTCGTTGTCGCTTTACTGAAGAACGTCTCCTTGAGAATGAAAAGTAACATTTATTTGTTCACATCGGCATTACTTCTGACTCTATGCTTAGACATAGCGGTATGAAGAATACAAGAAGTTCTACGGAATTTAAAGTTGCATGAATCAAATGAGTAAAGCATATTCCAATTCACCACTTTCATTTCTCCCATGCCGTACTCTAGTATTTGGGTGGCGGAAACTGGTGGTAGGGTGAGGATCGATAAAGGGAAGCAGACCAAGGAATGTCTTCATGCGGCATGACGTCATGCTTCTCAGTAAGAGATGTCAGGTCATTCTCGTATTGTATCCTTCTGTTTGAAATCAAAGAAAGAGATTTAAAAAACAAAAATCAAAATATTGTAGTAATCAATCGGTTTGTCATCGAAACTTACAGAGAACAAAACGCAAAAAGGGTAAATGAAAAATTAAATAGACAGACACACCGATAAAGGACTGAAACAATTATTAAATAAATCAGTACGTTAAAACAGGCGACCATAAGACGTTATGACAGTAACATAAGACATACGGAATCGGGGACATATTTGCCCAAAACTGAAGGAAAGAACACTCTCATGGGGAATCGGTCTCGTCTACAGAAAGACCATTATCTGCTTCTTCTCTCGTACTTTCCTATTATCCTCAACAGCTTTCTAATGCCATACTAGTAATTTCCTACTATCCCTTACATCCTTCTAATCCCGTATTAGTAAATAAAATAATTTCGAAACATTTAGTCCTAATTTATGGTAATCACACTGCCATCTTGTCACGCACCGTAGGCTTACGCAGTTCTGTTGGATTGTCTTGGGTCTTGCCTTTAATTGCAGAATGCCTGACCCTTTAATTTCTTTGAAAAGTAAATCGATTCAGTATTCCCTAACTCTTTCTCTCTCTCTCAGCCGAATTGGCAGCATTTAATACAAATTAAAGCCACTTTTAGCTGTCTTTCACTTTGGGACTAGGTTCCCAACACTACCGCACAGACCGCCACTGAACTGTGCTATGGTGGTAAAATCTAACAGTCGCGAAGAATGTTCTCCGCGAATAACACAGGCACATTTTGTTTCACGCGCAGAGCTTGCCACTTCAGACATGAGACCGTAGATATACAACTCATTACGGTAGAATTGATACGCACTACCTTTTATGACCTTCTAACTTGACGATATTGGCAAAATACAGAGAATTTCGAAAGACAAAGCAATGTTTAGTTTTTATGTTTGATGAGCAAGAGTTAAAAAAAAAAATCAGAAGCAACCAGGGCGACCCCACGATTTCCCACATGTTAGGCGTTGTCGTTCGTGTATGTGTGTGCGTGCAATTTTCGGTTCGGCTTACTGTTGACTTTTAAAAGAGTGTGTGTTTGCAGGAATGTACGGTCTTTTAACCAATCTTGCATACAATATACGGATGCCCGAGTAAAAATGGTTAGACTCGTGTGAGCTGTGGTTCTCTCTTGTACGGGTGACAGCTTGCATCTACGTCGGTGAGTGTGGTAATTTTGTTTTACAAAAACTAATAGTTAAATATAGTGATATGAAACATTAAATATGGAGAAAGTGAAATACTCTGAGACAAAATATTGTAACGGGCAAATCAAATATCCCATGGCTAAGATGCTAACAAATACTTCTAGTGAGTTATATTCCCAACGATGATTTGACAAAAAAATTGTTATTAAGACAATATTAAGACAATATTCATGAGCTTTAGAGTGCTAAATGTAACTCAATAAACATAGACATTGTGTAATGAAACATATTCACCAACCCGAGCATTATGTCCATGATCATGATAATACAAAAATACTGCATATTGCTGTAATAAATAAGCAAGACCAGTTAAAATATAACTATGTACCTGATAAAATCTGCGACAGAGAAGAGTATTCGGATCCCCTGGAAATAATGACTCATTAGTTGGGACGTGTTGAATAACACACAGCTCAGTTTAACGAAAATATCTTTTCGCGCGCCTCTCTTAATCTCAAAGAGGGAATAACATTTGTTAAACTGGGGTGTGTCCAACTGTGGTCAAACTTAAAACCATCAGCATAAAAAAATCTATATTTTTTACTGATGAACGCGCTGCTCGAAACTATAGTTTATGTTTGTGTTGGCACGGCGATGGTGTATTGCATGTTCTGGAGTTAGCCCGGTTAACTTCATATATAAGTTCCTTTTAATTGTATAATTATTTCCGTGGCCTGATTGGTTAGAGTACTAAGACGTGATATTGATGCAGATAGTTTTGGTTCTGTCATTCTCTCAGCTAAATTGTTTATCCTTATTAATTAAGGAGACTGTTAAGCTCAAGTTGGCTATACACGATATGAAAGTAAAATTAGACGTTAACCGTCAATCTTAATAACATGTTGGCAAGCATAATTCTTTGAGAGGTAGTAAAGTCTGAAATATCGAGTGAGCCTTCTCAGATGTTATCTGGCACCCTAGAGGTTCATTTGGAGTTGCAAGTTCTCACCGCCGTAATTGACATTAACTAGAACACACGTCAGTTGACCCAACGAAAATACGTGCAACACTTTGAAACAGCAGCGTGCCTAACATAAAAGAAATATCCTCTCAGGATAATTTGAACTAGACGATTGTCTTATTAGTGATAATTATTAATTCATAAACTATATAAAACATGAATGTGAACAGTATCTCGAGATTTGCAAATCAGTAGGCATAAACTTCACCGAGAACTGGACGCCAGAAACTAGCGCGAAACATTTGATGAAATTCAACAGTGGCATGATGATGGTCGTTACTCATTGCCGTCTGAATACGAATTTGTCAAGGAACTGCAGCAATGCATGACTGAGTCCCACGTGCACATGAAAGATTTATTGAAACTCACTCGCGTGGTTGAACCTTTCAGATGTGCAGCAGCGAAATGACGAGCTCAGCAACTGAACAAGTTAGTCAAGGTTGAATTGGTCAAAACTGCATTCAAAATGGAACGCTATCATCAAAAAGCACCACTTATGCTTGGGTTAAATAATTTACTTATCTCGTCGACCTTAAACGGAATGAGACGATGACGATGATTCTTTGGCAAACAATGCTATCTTTGAGAACAAAAAATGCGTAACTGATTTTATTTTGACACATGCGTGTCACAGACACGTGTTTTTTGTCAATTTTATAGCGACGTTACCTTTTTTTACTGCGATAATGTATCGGTTATCTTGGTCTGATTTTGGATCTCGTTAAAGTTGTCGAAGACCGAATACAGTTTTGTGATCACTGACAAACTGCTTTCGTATCCTTGTGTGCATCCTAGTAGACAATATCTTACCAGTGGCATTAATATCACCCACACAGGTGCAGACAGTACTGATAGCAACTCCGACAGGGAACACGCATTCGTCATCGATTGGCAATCCCAGTGACATCAAGTCCAACCGCAGCGGTGGGGCTATCCTACATTCAACATCGATACTACCATTGGCGCGTTTGTATCCATGCATCAGACAATTCTGGGACTGGCACGATACAACGATAATTGATCTCGCCTTGTGGGTCCGTTAATCATGTTCGCCACAGAAAACCTTCTTAATTCCGGTCACCTTTCGAAAAACCCATTTTGTCCAATTTTTCGGTCGGAATATAGGCTGCTTTTCTTGTAAAATATGTTGGCACTATTCACTTTGACCACTTAATACGATGATCTATGATCCAAACGTGGATACGATATTGTTAATCTTTGTGAAATGTGAACTGATACTGCATATTAGAGACAACAGTTGCCAGATTTCAGCGCTGACTCAACTGCACTCGCACTGACGTTCACGATGACGTTTAATACGAGAATGTGGGTCACTGGTGACCCAGTCTTGTCAGTGCCTGGTATTTTCTCATTTCTTGGTAAATCTGTGCGTTGGTACGATTAAATCCTGGTTGTGAACCAACATAACTGCAAGTTCGGTTTTACCAAATCTATCCACCGCCATTTAAATAACAAAGTCTATATCGCGCAAGTAGATTGTGGCCCGATGGCACTTATGACATTACCGCGAGACAGATCTTTTTTTTCCTCCACTTTCCAACAAAGATATAAAAATAATAGGATATACATGTGAAAATAAAGGAATTAAAATAATACGAAGAATCTTTCATCAATAAGTTTCTACAGTTCACTCTATTTATGTAGCATGTAGGAAACTATGAAATAGAGAAGAGAGAAATTTGTGTCTCTAGTGAGAGAAAAAAATGTTCTATTTCTTTGTCGACATTAAGTAAAGTATGCAATACTTGGGAATCGAATAGACGTCTCATTTGTCATTCTCATTCTTAACTCTCACCTGCAGCGTTGGCAACATCGCTCAGAGAGGGGTCTGTCATCTGAGCAGCAGTTAATATCCTTGAAGAAGTAGACCATGATACAGGCGATAATAATGATAGCGACTGCCACACACCCCCAAAGGGTCAACTGTTCCGTGCTGAAATGGGGAATATCCATATAGCTTCAAATTTTTTAAATTTTAAAGAATTCATGGAAATTCTGAAGAAATATTTTCATGTTTGTACAAGGCATACCGCTTCAGAATTAATCTTCCCTCATCTCGGCTTGAATATTCAAGTCTACGTTATACGAAAAACGTAGGGATACGCATGGGTTAAAATTGTAGACATGAAAATATTAGTTGAGTTTAAAAATATTTTTTTCATAAATTTGTAATTGAAAATTACAAGAGGTACAATATAGAAGGTACAGGATTATAATACACCTCTCCTTTTATGATAAATGTTTTTACAATAAATATGAATATGAATATATGGCGGAAGATAAAAGGTTTTAATAAAAAAGCTAAATTTAAATTGTTAAGTGAAACGATATGAAAATATTGGTTCATGGCATATGAAATAATACAAATAATCAAATTACCTATTGTTTCATTACGTGTATGATTCTTTAATTATCTACTTTGCATTATATACGTACGTAATGATATAACTAGCTATTGTTTCATTATATGTAATAAAATATTTAGATAGTCTTTTATCATATATGTAACTAACTATTCTGTCATTATATTTATAATAATTTAATGACATAGTTTGTCATATATATATATATATATATATATATATATATATATATATATATATATATATATATATATATATATATATATAATGACAAACTATGTCATTAAATTAGTATAAATATAATGACAGAATAATTAGTTATATATATATATATATATATATATATATATATATATATATATATATATATATATATATATATATATATATGATTAGCTAGTATTTAATTATATATGCAATAATATCACTAGCTATTGTTTCATTATACCTATAATAATATAATTAGACAGTGTTTGATTATATACGTAATAAAATAATTAGTCTCATTATATGTAAGAATATAAATAGCTATTGTCTCATTATATATAAGAATGTAAGTGTGTCTGTGGTTTGGATTTTTAACGTAGCTTTAACAACTGTTCAGTCATATCGCTATGATGTCTGCAGTGTGACAGTTTATAGTGATGTCTAGCACTGGGGCATCATGAGGCAGACATGTAGCATGGTGTCCCACCCAGTCACATTATCCTGACACCAGGCCGACCAATCCTAACACTAACCTCATAATGCTGAGCGCCTAACGAGGCAGCTGTTAGTACCATTTTTATAAGTCTTTGGTATGACTCAGTCGGGGATCGAACATATGACCCCCCGCATCCGAGGCCGACGCTCTAACCACTAGGCCACCGAAGCGCTCAAGAATGTAAGTAGTTGTTGTTTAATTTTGTATGTAATACATCTAATTAGCAATTGTTTCATTATCTATGTAATATAAACATGTTTCTCTTGAACAATTGCGAACTGTTAATGTAATGACTGCAACTATTATCAGCTGTTAATGTAATGCCTGCAAGTAGTGTCATTTGTTAATGTAATGCCTCCAAATACGTTACTGATACCTAAACTGCGTTTGACAATTTAAAAATGCAGTAGAAATATAAATCGAGAAGGAATATTGGAATGTAGAAAAACATCTCCTATCGAAGTGATATAACGCTTTCATTGTGCAAAACAACACAAATTTTATAAAGCTGCGGAACATTTGTAACGCGCCTAAACGGAGGGCACAACGGTTGTTCACTTTGAAATCGTATTTAGAGCAGACAGTGATTCTTCACTCCCAAAATCTCCATTCAGGAATTGTATCATCAACCGGTTTGTTCTTTTGTGATCACATGATCACACCCCATGGAGATTTTGTGATCACATGATCACACCCGGTGGAGATTTTGCATAAGTCTTAATACAACCAAAATTACAAACTCATGCCTTTTTCTTCGCTTGTATTTTTTTCCACCAAATATCTGAGCTTTCATGAATATAAATTCCAATAAAGAAATTGACTGTTAATCAATAACACGGTTTCACGATCTGGTATTAATTACAGCCAATCAATTCAAATTCTTCTTTGCAATATGTAGGTCTGTCAAGTCAGACATTTTTTTCATACTATATTTCGGGATTTTTACAGAGATATTTTATTGTGTCTTTATAGACATGATCTGCATTGTATAGAAATCTATAATCACTTTGTATTTAATCTTCAATTTTTGTTTTTCTTATTGTTTTTAATACACATGCATACTTTCAGTTTTGATCAGGGATTTGCTAATTTTAACGTCATGTAAACATACTATTTATGAACGGCAATGTTTTTGTCATCAGAAAAGGAGAGGAAATCGGACTCGTTCAAATATATATGATGCCTTTCTAGCATTACAGACGCTAATTAATAATAATCGCTCTTTCTGCATTTATTTATGTAGTTGTATGTAATTTTCAGTTTAAATTGGTCTAATTCGACCTTTATCGTAATGTCGTCTTGCAGATTGTGCTCATAAGTGTTCGCTCAACATTCAAAATAAGTGTTTGTTCTGTTTCAAAATAAGACTGCTTTTAATTTCCTTCAAGCATTGTAACTAGTATTTTACCGAGCTGAGTGGGTAGCTTACTGATTCCTCTTTTGGAATATCTTTCTGGAAATACAGTTTAATCCTCAACCTACTTGTAGCATACTACTGTCAGAGCGCGTAGGTTGATTTTGTTCTTCCTGCCCTTGTACTTCAGTTTGACTACACTATAATGGTGGTGGACATGTTACCATCAGTGTCAACTGACCTACATGTTTTAACCATTTCTTCGAAAAATGTGCCGATAAGTATTCCCGTTTAATTCGTGTTTCTGTATAATCAAGATTTCGTATTCATAAGATATTTACAAATAGAAATGATGGAAGTAAGTTAGGCCCATCTGGCTACAATTAGAATTAGACACAGACATTTTCAGCCACAGTTAATGTGATAAACAAACACGTGCAAAGAAGAAATATTAATTGCTTTAGTGTAAGGACGCAAGGTACAATTAGCGTATTTTGTTGGCATCTTTTCAAAATTGCTATAAGTAAGCCAATCAATTTGCATTAAATTTCAAGATATGTGAACCAAACAACTTACACCCAGTCTTACTTGATGTGAATCATTCAACTTACGCCCAATCTCCGAATCATCCGATTTTCTAACGAATATATTACCCCTTGGTGAGCAAATATTAGACCGGTAATTCGGTCATGGCCCACATTTATCAAAGGGATGTAATTGCCTCATTTTGGCTGTGGACACTCTTTATATCAGTTCGATGGCTTATATTTTGATTCTATAAGACGTTTTCTTGTTAGAGTAATTCTGGGTCAGTCAACAGCGATTTCAATAATTTCAGCAGATACATTTTTTCATTTGCTTCCCGCACATTCACTAAACACATCTCGATAAAGTCAATGTTCGATCATAACGGTCAGTGTGAAAGAATTAAATTAAATAGTTATAAATTAATTATTTTCAAAGCGTACTAATTGCATTTTCTCCTTAACGGATAGTTCTTGTTTCTTAAACATCTCTAACAGCTAGTAACTTACACCTTTTCTACTCAAGAAAGGATACTACCCCGACTCGCAATACAACATAATTAACAATTAAATTGCATTAAAAATATTAATATTCCGGTGAGATTAAAGGTAGAGCATTCTCAATGCAGCGTGTGTGATACATCAAGTTGGTATTTTCTTAGGCCAGATACACTGGTATGACCTTTGTAGACAACAAAAACAACATCATTCCATGCAGTGTAGAAGCCAGTATCTTACACCTTCAGGCAGTTCCATCTTTTCTATCCAGCGGATTAAGAACTCGATAAGATCTCCAATCGTATGTCAATTATTATATATCGCAATTCTAGGATGGGGCTAACTTTTACATGCACGTACAAATCAATTGCACACTGTTGAAAATAGCGGTTACGAGGAGACTAAAATTGGAGTCTTCTTCCTTCCCAATCTTGTTTCCTTCAGAATACTAAAGCAAAAGATGCGGCGTACGATGTCTTACATTTTTTGTAAATAATCAGGTAACATTAATTTTCTAGCTAGAATATACAGATTATGGGGGAGAAAATTAAAAGAACTTACTCTCATCGTAATGTTGCCAAAAGGAAGAGCGAGATTATGGAATAAAGATATGCTGTTTCGTAAAACAACGCAGATCACAGTTATATATCAGTTTGGTGTCATACGATAGACGATCATATATAATGGCACTGACCAACCTGTCGTTTTACCATTTTTCAGTGCAGCACAATAACAAAATGATAACCAATTTAATATACTAAAACGTTTAATGAAATGGTGTGAAAATATTCATATTAGAATTATTATTATTTGATTCATACAGAATTTCTTTGACGCGGCTTTTTGGATGTCAACAGCACAATATCTTTTGCAGGCGGTCGGAAATATCAGTTACAGAGAGACAAACATCATAAGACAACTTTCACTGCAGAGTTACAGACCCACTCGACAATAATTGTATTGTTTGCTCAATTACCACTGACCTTTAGGATTAGTTCAGCAGGGTCCATACAAATCTCGTGAGATTCACAATATCTTTCGAACAATTATACAGATATACTGCAAATTCTATATAAAGATCATGAGATAAATAATATCAGTTTTGAACACTGATCATAGAAAGCTTCGCTCTGTACTGGAAGCTGAGTATTATATACAAAGGATATTCATAATATTTACAGTAAAAGTTTTAAAGAGTAACGATATATACTCACAGAGTTCGTGTGCCTTTATCTTCACAACAAGTAAACATGGAGTTTTCCTCACAGCAGCTGGGCTTGCTGGGATCGTCGCAGTAGTAAGTGTTCCCACCCCTGTCCCCGAACTCTTTGTTCTTGAAACATCTCGTAGCCTCTTGAACAAAAGATATTCAACTTTAGAACACTTGACTGGGAGGCAATCTTAAATCGTATGATATTTGAATAATCGGGCTTTATATAAAATAGGTGGAAACATTAATTGTAACTAATTAATTTTACCAAACGATTATTGCATGCCTACAGCATGTTATGTATATTTTAATTAATTTATATTTGAATTACTTTAAGATTTTTGTTTGTTAGTTTTAATTGTTTTATTCCATTACACGCTATTGTACTGTAATTTTATTTACTGGAATTTGACATCTTCCGGAAACTAGTTTGACCTGACAGTTTTTTTTCGTAAACACATCATTTTAGAACTTGTTATATTAATGCTGATCTAGTTCTTGACCTTGATTCAGAATCAGTAAACAACTTTTTTATTTTCTTTTTATTCACTCTTAGTGTGGAGTTTATTAGTGATATCGAGGCTCTACTGGGAGTACGTGACTTTAGACATGTGAATAGCTTTTATCTTGTTCGGGAAAGTGATTATGTGACCCACATACGGGAATCTGTTTTGCGTATTAAATTAGTGTATAACCTTTTTCTATAGAGAATTTAGTCAGTCTGGCTTTTAGTCGGTTAGACGTCAAGGTATTAATTCTTTTGCGACCAGTATGAGTTAAATTGTAATTTTTCTTCAAATTATTTGGATTCTCAGAAATTAATTTTTTCCATTGGAGTATTTAAGTGTTCATACAGAATTCTTGAACCAAGACATTTATTGAAATTTTATTCGGGCGTGAAACACTGGAATATTATTTTCTGTGGTTCAACAAAAAACTGTCGACACTTTAAGTGCTATACCGACTACAGCATACGTTATCGCCTTCCTTCAGTTTGGATTTTCGTCCGGACTCGAACTCAAATTCATTAGAAAATGTTATTACTAGGAATTCTAATTTTTAATTCCTGGATTGTTCTTGGATTATTTTCGGATTTGATTCTTAAAACAGTAAGTTCTTTTCCTCATTCTTAACTTGTTTTTCTAGGGGAAATAAATTATTTGTAAAATTTTACAAAGCTTGATGTCTTCACTTTTTCTTGTTACTGTTTATGAGATCATAAACACGTAACAAGCACAATTTATGAGAGATTATGCAATGTATCATTTCTTCTCAAAGTTATTGTTTAATTAAAAGAACACTCCAAATACATTCATCGTGAATGACTCATGGAAACCACAATTATCCTGAAGGAGTAAAGGTAGAGACATTTTTAAAAGTCCCAAAGAATTATGGCATCTGGCTCTCCGAAGCAATACTAGTGAGACCCGGCTCATTATAGGAGAGACTCAGCCGTTTAGGTGTGAGTGTGGCCCTTTATAGTAAGACTAGGCACTTTAGCGATCTTTCATCATAATTTCTAGAAAAGTAAATTGTCCGACTATGGATAAACATAAAGTAGTACAAAATGCAAAATTTATTAAGTATCATTTATATCCCCTACCGTCTCTACACTCTTATTTAGACGTTTTATGAACAATTTGTGGGTGATACTGTTATAAATATCGTGTTTTAATAACTTTCTGACACAGCTAAAAACAGTTAATATATGAGGGTTTTTTGCCCCATAGAAAAAAGATATTCATCAGTTTGCACATTTATTGGTCAACAGGAATCGCGGAGAGAAAGATAATTAAATGACGAAAAATAAAATAGAGGCATTAAAGTTATTTCATTGGTCATTCTTGACACCTTTCCGAAAATGACGAACAATGTTATATAACAGGAGCAACATTCTTTTCGTAACAATAAAGTCACGTGCATTGTTGTACAAGAGAAATATAATAGTAGAATGGGTATCTGACGGGAAGAGTCCGTCTGCCAGAAACTAGAGTACTGTATAAAATTAAATCAAATTTTTCTATCGTGCACTCGACTCATTCAAGTTTTCATTGGTATTCAACACCTAGTTTATCTCCACAAACCTCGACTAATGCGGCTCGTACGTTTTTCAGATACACGCGGCGTTGATTCAGCCTGGGTCCTTGATTCATTTGTGTCACAATAATGATTACCATAGAGGAGGAACAAATCATTTAAGCATGAAGATGTTTCACTGTCTCTCCAAAAATATGAAGGGTAACCTCAGCTTAAAGGCAAAAAAATAGGTTTCTTACATTTGCAGGTATAAAAGCACAACTACAAAAACCTTTTAAGTGCCCAAAGATAGCGTAACTTCTTACAGCCGATGAAATATCTCTATGAATAAAAAATATGTCACGTGATTATTTTATACTTAGATACTCTTTAACTGGGATTGGGTTTTCATAAATAAATAACTTGAATATATGCAGATTTTTGATAGGTCATAATATTTTCCAATATGTTCTGTAGTCGAGAAAAGTTTTTAGAAGGAGGCGGTCTTACCTAAGTCTACATTTTTCGCACATGGGTGCGAGTTATATAAGAAAATTACGGTAATACAAAAATATCAGGCCTACGTTCAACAAACAGCTTTTGATAGTGTGGAGCTGATGAAAAACATGCAACAAATATGTACATTTTCCAGTTATGAACAAGACCAACAAACCGTAATAATAAATTATGACTTGATTTTCATGATTTCAAGAAGGACCTAGTTGTAGCATTTTATTTAGCTGCAAAGATAACATTTAGAAAAAAAACAGATGATATGGGAGTAAATAATAACAATAATGAGAACTTTGTATAGCATCTAATCTTTAGAAGCTCTAAGCGCTTTACAACATTAGAAAACACCTATAACATAAAAAAATATATAATGATATTATTATTATTATTAAAAAACACCATGAAATTAAAAAAACGTAAAAAACATGATGAAATATTTAAGGTCTTTAAGTTTGTTCTTGCAGTCGAAATAAGTGACTTTTAAGAGAACTCTTCAATGGGATCACTGTGTCTTTGAGTCTAAGTTCAGTGGGCAATTCGTTCCACGTTGCTCAGCCCTGGTATGCAAAAGAACGTTCTCCATACGACTTCGTTTTCGTAGTGGGAATAATGAGTATACATAGGTGAGGTCGAATAGGTATGTTGGACTGGAGTCCGTCAGTGAAATGTAGCACCGAGAACAAAATTTGTGTTTGATTCTGGATCGAATGGATAGCCAGTGTAGGATACAGACCAGCGGGGAGGTGTGCTCTAATCGTAGTGATCTGAGCAGCTGTGTTTTGAACGTTTTGAAGTTTCTGAAGCAGACATTGAAATAAACCAGACATAATTGAGTTACAATAGTCCAGTCTTGAAAGTACTAATGAACACACAAGTGTTTTAGTGGCCTCAACTGAAAGATATTTGCGAATGGAGCTGATGCGTATCAGCTCAAGATATGCAGCCTTGCATATGTTCATGACATGTTGGTGCAACATGAGAGTACTGTCCAGAGTAACACCTAGGTTTCGTAATGACTGTGTGAATTTAATGTTGGTTTTACAGATATTTATTGTTTGAGGTAAAGGATGTGACTGAGACCTCTACCAATTTTTGTAATCGTATATGCAGTGCTTGCGCGAGGACAGGGTTAGGAGGGGTCCAGTGCAATGGGACGCCAGGTAAGTAGTATTTCACATTCACCGTAGTGTAAAGAGGGGATGGGCAACAATTCTTCTCATCACATATACTTAGAACAGAAAGGGGAAAGGCGGCACGTTGGTAATTGACATGCAATCTGTTTTCTTTATCAAAGTAGTAACGTCACTAACGAACACTGCCCCCGGGCTCATCCTATCCTGTTTAAAACTCGGTGCCAATTGACTAAAAGGACATAACATAGTCATATACATGTGTCGACAGCTTTAGCACCGTGCTTAAGCAAACAACAACATTTGATGTTAGACGTTTACGATAATTTTGTTGCCTAATGCTAGAATATTTTCAGAAATTAGATTTTGTGTGTATATAAGAGATGGCCGCTATCGCTTAACCGGCTTGAAGCAGCTGTTCTTTTTTTGTGCCGTTTTTCATGATATATGTGCTTGTTACCTGTCTTCGTCTACGTAATTGTGTTCATCATGCATTGGCTGTTCAGTTTGTATGTGTTTCTTCATCTCCTTGTTTTGGAAACGAGAACAATTAGACTTTTTTCTCAGCTGTCTTGCTCCACTGCTATAACTTCCTTTGTTGTTGATCAAACCGCCATCTCGCGATACTCACCAGTCAACCCGTTTACGCTATGATGGACCCTCGTTAATTGCTGTAAATGATCATTCCGTGGCTCTCCACACTACATTGTGGTCTAGAATAAAAGAACTGAGACTACATTCATCATTACTTAAATGTAAACAGAAGCGAAAAAAGAAACGTTGTTTCAAAGCTGGCCGGCGAAGAACAGGACGAAGAATTCCAGTTATCTCCCTTATGCACTTTCCGGCTCAACAGTTTAAAATTCGACCGTTAATTTAGATAACCTAATTCAAATCCCTATTAACTCGTCAACGTTTGTGTCAACTATCCTAGAGATACATCTGCGTATTGCATTATGCAATGCCCAATCAGTTGGACCACCGGAAAAGCGCGCAGAAATAGTTAATTGTATCAACATTCAGAATATCGACGTCTTTTTCCTGACAGAAACATGGCTAAAAACATCAGGCGATGAGCCCAAGTGCGCAGATCTAACACCCACCGGTTATTCCATCAAGTCGTTCCCCCGCCACTCTCGTCGGGCAGGTGGAATTGCTGTCATCACAAAGAACTCCATGACTAAACGTCTTAACCACGCCACAACTTTCAATCTTTACCACACATCGTTTAATTAGTCCAAACCACACTTACACTGGAACAAAGGTCAGTCCATTATTTCTGCCTATACCGCCCTCATCCTAGTAAAATAAACCAAGCTGATTGAATCCCTCTTTTTTGAGCAGTTTCCGAATCTCCTGGACTATGGAAATTCGATAGGTGGCAACCTGATTATTGTTGGAGATTTCAACTTTCACTTCGACTGTCCCGGGAACCCAAACACATTAAAACTCATAGATTCCATTAACGTTTTCAACCTCAAACAGTCAGTTAACTAACCCACCCATGAACATGGTCACATTTTAGACTGGATTCTTCATAAACCTGATGATAATAGTCTACGTTCCCCCCCGGTATCCCACGAACTTCAGATCCCCTCTGCATTATATGCCATCTTGACATATCAGCCCCTAACCCTCCACCTTTATTTGCTACTAAGAGAAACCTCCGTATGATAAATAGAACCAAACGAATGCATAACATCCAAGTAAACCTAACAACTTGCCTACCTCCTACAGCAGAACAACTCGATAACTTCCTGCGTTCATTGCTTGACAAACATGCCCCAGCTACCAAGTGGAGAATTTCAATTCAAAAGTGTTCTCCATGGTATAGCAGTGTTAGAGACCAGCTTCGCACTGCTAAAAGAGACCGCCGTAAAGCTGAGCGGCTTTGGCTTTCCACCAGACTCACTATTCATTAGCAAATCTATGAAGCCACTAAGAAGAACGTCACAAACATAGTCCATGCAGCGAAATCAGTCCACTACAGTACAAAGATCATGGAAAGTTACAGCTGCAAAGTGCTCTTCGAGATTACTAACAACGTAATGTCAAATAACAAATGTACACCACTTCCAACTACCTTCTGTCTAGTAGATCTTCCTGACCTGTTTGCAGATTTCTTCCTTGACAAAGTACAAAACATTATAGATAAGCTTTACAACACAATTTCAATCGATTCGTTGTCACTATACAGTTGGAATACGGAATTTCAGTGGCAACCATTAGCAGCATTTGAACCTGTCTCTATGGATTTAGAACGTACAATCGTTATGGAGAGTGCACCAAAATCATGTGAACTTGATCCAATTCCAATATCCCTGCTGTTTGAGTGCTTAGATCCAGTATTACCTTCACTACCTGATGTTATTAATACCTCTCTCTCATCCGGGGAATTCCCATCATTTTTCAAAACTGCCATTGCAAAACCTCTGCTGAAGAAACCAACACTCGACCATAACGATTTAACGAACTACCGCCCAGTTTCTAATCTCCCATTCATATCAAAAATCGTAGAAAAGGTTGTTCTATCCCAGCTTGTATCTCATCTGAATTCAAACAGTCGTTCTAGCCATGTACAATCTGCATATCGCCCTTGCCACAGTACTGAAACTACACTGACTATCCATTCGATCCAGAATCAAACACAAAATTTGTTCTCTGTGCTACGTTTCACTGACGGACTTCAGTCCAGCATACCTATCCGACCTAACCCATGTGTACACACCAGCAAGATACTTACGCTTCTCTTCTGATTATTCCCACTACGAAAACGAAGTCATATGGACAACGTTCTTTTGCATACCAGGGATCAGCAACGTGGAATGAATTGCCCACTGAACTTAAGACACGGTGATCCCATTCAAGAGTGCTCTTAAAAATCTCTTATTTTGACTGCAAGAACAATCTTAAAGACCTAATAATAGCCCCTACCTTAAATATTTACAGCATGTTTTTATGTATTCTAATTTCATGGTGTTTGTTTTCTGTAGTAATATCATTATATATGTTTTTATGTTATAGGTGTTGTCTAATGTTGTAAAGCGCTTAGAGCTTCTAAAGATTAGGCGCTATACAAAGTCCTCATTATTATTTTTTTTTTATTATACGTTCATTTTGTTTAACTTTCTAAGGCTTAATAAAAAAAAACATTACAAAAGCAATGTGGTTGAATTTATGTTTTATTCCAAAATAAATTTACAACCGTAGATTCATCAATACACAATAACAGTATTCATGCGCACAAAGCTCCGCCCAGCGACCTTTTAAGTTTGTCGCGCGTTCTACGTCAGTTTGAAAAAGAACTGTCGTTTTGGACTTCTTAAAATTGAAATTTACAGTCATATTGTGAACGAACGCGCGTGGATTTCGTTTCTAAGTTGATCCAACTCAATTATTTCTTATTATGAGGGACGGGATTATTGGGTCAATTTAATGGGAGAATGAATTTCAGCTCTGGAAATGTAGGCTACTGGAAATTCAAGTACACCTTCTGTTTGTATCAGGTTTTGCAGGACATGTCAGTCGGATTTGAAGGACTAACTAAAAAAGTAGAATTTGAGGAAATTCAAGATGCATAAATGTAAGTATATTTATTACCATTCTTATTACCAGCTAAAGAAAACATGTGTATGCCCTCTCACTTGCGTCTCACTGTTGGAGGGACCTCACCTATGACATTTATAATGCAGTGTGTCTTCCATCGCTAGCCTAACATTGCATCCAAATAGTTACACAGGGTAAATTGAAAAGCAGATGTTGTATTACACTCCATTTACCCATCTGAAATAATGCATTTTTCGTCCTCTTGGATTATTGGCTCTGGTGCTCTTATTTTCTTATCAAAATCTTCAGTTGCATTTTTATCTCGAATCTAGTATTTTGACAGACTTGTAAAATAGTACATCTCCAATACCCTTTTCCTCAATATGCTTTTTTACGATATATCGTAGACCCTAGAGAGCACTCGTCATAGTGTTAGCCATTCTATTTGCGAAAAGATATGCATACTCTCCTAAATAACTGTTGCAATGATTAGAACGGTATTTTTCAAGTACTGCGTGTCCCACATTTGTTGTTGACATTGTGAATACATGTTCATTCGTTTGCTTCTTTGCAAGTTTCGTTTTTGACTCAGTGAACTCGTCCACATAGTCAACTTTATCGTTTTTGCTTTCAAATGGACGAAACAGCTGCTTTAGTTCATTCAAAAAACAAATTCAATCAACCACAACCTAAAGCGTCTACTACTTGTGTGTACATGGTTTGATTCCACAGTTCCTAATATTTTATAATATCTTTAGGCACACATATCGTGCACGTGAGTGAAATATGATGGTGTTCAGTATCGTAAAATACTGCACCATTCTTACAATGTACAGTTAATGGAGACAAAAATGAATATATAATAATACTAAATATAGTAGTAGGAGTTACGTTCATTTTCTCCCACGTTATATCTTAATGTACATTGGACGTCCCATTAAACAATTAATTAAAAAAATATCTGGAATAGCATGTGACCAAAATTGTGAATTTAAAATAAAACGAGTTCTGACATTTCATTAGAAGCATATTTCAGATCAAGTGCATTAACTTTTGATATTCTAGTAACCAATTTGGTGACCGTCATTAGTTGGAAAAATCTCCTAAATATACTATGTGTTTGTCAACAGTGTTGTTTACTTATAAACAACGTCGAAGAAAGATCTACATCACTTTGTTACCAAGACAGTAAATATTCCGTGCTGAAATCTTTTTGTATATACAAGTCTAAGGAGTTCCTCCAATCCACTTTCTGTTCCACACGGCTTGTCTCTTCTTTGATGTTTCTTATATCCTACGTAGGAAACAGGTTTGGTAATTTACAGGATCTTTACATGGTAGCTTTAAACTTCCTAATATTTGAGATTTATTCAAGTACATATCTAAATCAGTTAACATCAAAACACTTTAGGAAGTTAATATTTAAACAAACTAAATAAAGGCAAAGTATAATTAGGAAATTTATATTTAAAAAAAACCAACTAAATAAAGACAAAGTATAATCGCTGGTAGGTAGAGTAGTTGAAAATAAGAAAACTTTCATGGAATCTGAAGTAGAACACAGTAGGTTCTGAAATGTTTATGAGTAGCGATTAAAATGACAGCTGTTAGCAAGGAGATACAAATGTTGCCAACACAATTTGTTGGATAATAGAACAATGTTGCAGCATTGTGAAATATATGTATTTCCAAAGCTAGATATTTGAGAACGTTCTATTAATTTTATCTTTTAACATGACTGATCTTTTCAAAGTTTATGAAATCAGTTTGTGTAATTAGCAAATATGTATCCATTCTGCTTGCTTTGAAATATGTCAGTTAAACTAGATTACAATATTAACAACATCATCACCTATGTCTGAAATAATTCGCTCGCAGATGAATTTACAATTTAAGACATTGAAGGTAACGGTATCCTTTCATTCGTCTATCTAATTACAATAATTGAGGCTTCATTGCCAAATGTTTTGCATTGCACAAATAATCGTGAACCAAGATACCTTTGCCTTTCCCGAAAGCGATAGTAGAATTTTATCACTGGTTATTGTTGAATATTCAAAACTTGTAATTTTGGCATTGCATACACGGAATAGAAGAATATATTCTTATCCTACAGTATCGCAGGGCACTGACTGGTTGTGAAAATTATATGTTGACAGTAACACATGGAAGTTGACAATAAGACACACAAAATTCATTACCATTTGTATCACTTATTCTTTAATGCGTTGCGAGTAAAGTCAGGAAGAGCTAACAAGTTGTATTCCGTTCAGGATATAAATGATGGACAAATGCATTAGTCATGGTCTTTCATTGGTCTATTTTGGTATTATCTTAGAAAGAGACAGAGCAATCTATTCCATCATTAACGTTCTTAGAGCGATAATTATGACCAGAGAAACGTAACAATCAATAATGGCTAGTCTGTGTATTATTATTCCGCAGACAAGACTGGTTTAGTTTTGCCTGGTTCTTCCATTTTTCGGGCACATTGTGATATTACAGGCAAAATATAACAAAGACAAAAACTAGATTTCATCTTTTATCAGGAAAAATCTCGCTACGTTCAAATAGGAATTGCAATCTTTTGCCAGTAATGTTCCAGTGTCATGCAATTAGTTTATCTTCGCTTCTAATGTGAAACTGCGTGTTTTCTTCTCTGATATTGCTGTTCTGACATTGCTATTCCGTGTCCATCTTTGTCTCCATATACCACAGTAGCGTAGCAAAAAAATCTGCTCCCCCATCCCTCCACCTAATTCTTGAACCCCTTCCAATAAAAAGTGGTTGGGCAGGAATTATGTTTTTAATACAACATGCCAAACATATTCGTTTCTTTCTTTCGGAAGAAATAATAGATGCCAAAGACGACAATGAAGACTAATTCGATAACATCGATGACAATGACCATGATGACGATGCTGTAACTGAAAACATTATAGCACTTACTTCCTACCTGTGATTTTTTATTTGGATCCATGTTATCGACACGGAAAAATCAAAGATTGTAATCCTTTAAATGATAATGATGATAGCTGCTTATGACTCTAATGCTGTTGGCTATAGAAATTTATTTCTATTATAGTCTCGTGATTAATTAGGAACGACGTTAAATCATAATTACTGACTGAATCATAAAAGAAACAAACTTTGATGTAAAACTGCCCGAAGTCTCTAAAGAGGGTTACCATCATAGGTTGTGACGTTGGAGATTTATTTTCTTCGCCCGAAAACACGGGTATCTATTTCCTGGAGAAGAATATGCACATAAATGGAAAATCATTATGCTGGAACTTCAGACTTTCTTCCTTTCAACTGTATACCTATAGCATTTCTAATGATGGTAACATGTTACACTGTAGTGCGCACATATTATTTTCATATCATGTTAACGTGGCATAATAAAAATATTAATTTTATTTATTGTGATCGTAACATGCTATACTGTAATATGTACATACTATTTTAAATGAGACTATTATGTTAGACAGTAATAGGCAGATATTTTTCGACTAATAATAATAATGATAATAATAATAATAATGGGGACTTAGTACAGCTCTTAAGCTATAGAAGCTCTAAGCGCTTAAAAATAAATTCTAGTTAGCACATCAGGATATATATATATATATATATATATATATATATATATATATATATATATATATATATATATATATATATATATATATATATATATATATGTGTGTGTGTGTGTGTGTGTGTGTGTGTGTGTGTGTGTGTGTGACTTAAACTGACAACGAACATTGTTAACACATAAGGATAGATATGCGCGCGCGTGTGTGTGGGTGTGGGTGTGTGGGTGTTTGTGTGTTGTGACTTAAACTGCTAACGAACAGTGCAAAATCTAGTTTCTCATTATTCTGAGCACTTTCGGCTCTAACTGATCAATCTTCACAGATCTGATTGGATGACAACAAATCTAGACAGAAGTCCAGTTACGTAACACTTCTCTTCCCCTGGCCACACTTTCAGTAATGTAACGATAATTTCATCTGCTCACAACCACAAATTGAGTTTCGGCACCAGGAAAGAAAAGGGATCTTAATGAGACTATCTATTGAAACTAAGTATTCTAAATGAAGAAGTCCAGGAATCTTTTTCACAGCGAGCACATTTACCTTGATTTTTTCTTTCTTCATTTGCTTATTAGTCAATTACTCACCTATAATTACTATTAAAATAACGAAATAGCCGGGATATAATTTACGGTTACACCAATTTACATAAAAAGAGATGGTAATGTGGCTCATTCATTAGTACTCGATATAAAGCCGAAATGAACTAGAACATTTTCAAGCTTTGATTCCAGTAGAAATAGTTGTATAAGTTTTCTTCATTTCTACTCTCTTTGTGTTTATTGATTGTCTTGTCTCTGTTTTTTCCTTTGACAAAGACTCAGAGTCAAAAGCGCTCAGGGTAGTGAGAAACTAGTTTTGCACTGTTCATTGTCAGTGTATCGCATTTATCTTAATCCCATAAACACGCAATCGATACGCTGGATCCAATATACCTGAAAGGACGGGGATTTGCTATATGATTTCTATATATTGAGACAGAGAGAAGATTATAAAAACAGACGACGTGAAATTACAAACCGTATTATGTTGTATCGTAATAAGCACAGATTACTACATGCAACGGAAGCAAGTTATGCTGTAGTATGCGCATGTTTTTTGATACGATGATAAACACGTTATGCCTTGGTACATGCCGACAATACTAAAATCAGTTTAAATGTCAGGATGAACGATCAAACTTGAATCCTCTGAATATCCGAGACGAAATAGAAGTTTTAAGCACTTTCTTATCACATTCATGTTTTTTCTTTAGGGAAATCTTTTTAGAAGGCACTGCTATTTGCGCTATTCAAGTACCATTGGTGGTTATGATCCAGTAATAAAGACAAACTTATAAAAGAAAAAAGGCATACAAATAGAATGAATGAACAAGTTCAGTGATGAAAAGGATAGGTATCTTAAAGTGAATAACTATGGATGTGGCGGCTTAACCGCCGTTGTCACCAGCGGAAAACAAATCGTATCGACGTTTCCTTTGATTTGAGATTTTATAATATTATGATATATATATATATATATATATATATATATATATATATATATATATATATATATATATATATATATATATATATATATATATATATATATATATATATATGTATATATATATATGTTCGCAAAGGTAACTAAATATTAAAATCTGATGAATTTGAAAAAAAAAAAACTGATTCTTCTTCGCATCCCTATACCCTAACAGTAAATAGGTATCGCAACAATATGTTAGGTCTACTAGTATATCAAGGAAAATATTAGATCGATTCCGAATTTTTTTTGATCAATGAAAATAAAATGTTTCATGTAATCCAGTTTATATCCTTTCTAGACTAAAGGTGCCCCTTTTAGAACATGTTATTGAATTATATTGGCCAGTTTATAATTTTTATATTTTATCATGTATTATTGAATTATATTGGCCAGTTTATAATTTTTATATTTTATCACGTATTATTGAATTGTATTGGCCAGTTTATAATTCTTATATACTATCATGTATTATTGAATTATATTGGCCAGTTTATAATTGTTATATGCTATCACGTATTATTGAATTATATTGGCCAGTTTATAATTGTTATATACTATCACGTATTATTGAATTATATTGGCCAGGTTATAATTCTTTTATACTATAACGTATTATTGAATTATGTTGGCCAGTGACTAATTGTTTTATACTATCACGTATTACTGAAATATATTGGCCAGTTGATAATTGTTATATAATATCACGTATTATTATATGCTCATTTTTTTCCCCGTTAACTTTATATTGTCAGAATCGTCCAATATTACCCGATGCTGAACTCGCGCGGCAATACACATATAGCATTCACGTGCATAAAGGAACTACTTTCTATTGTAAATAAACAATGGACGCAGACGCCAGAACTTTTGATTTGTACACAAATCATGTACACTCGCGTAAGAGGCTCTTTACGTTGTGGTTGTTTAAATTTGTTTCTGAATGAACTAAAACATGTTTCGTGGACTGCAAAAAAAAAACAAAAAAACAAACACCAAGCTGTTTTGGCACATTCCGCATTGATACAATGTTACGGATTTAGGCTAGCTAAGTGACAAGTCGTATACTCTCTTCTTTAGCTGGTAATAAGAATGGCAAAATACAATATACTTACAGTTTTACATCCTGAATGTCCTCAAAATGTATTTTCTTAATTCTGCAAATCCGAATTACATGAGCCATGTCATAGGTTTTTAATCTAGATTACACAATTCTAAATTCTGCTGTAATTTCGATGATAAGAGCAATTGCATCCTCCTTACTGCACTCAAAATAAAATAAGCATTAAATTCCATAGCGTCTTTTTGATAATTGCAATTGAAAGACTTCATATTTTTCCCACATTATGATTTCAAACATTCAGTGACAGAAACAGACACACATTTGCAGATGTAAACACGCTTCTCCCGCGCCACTTCAATCCGATGTATTTCATGTATAATTTGCACAGATGAATCCAGTCCAAAATCACAAACTTTCGTCGAATCGAAACAAAATACCAAAATATATACATTCCAGATCAAATGGAAAAGTTGTTGCAATGCGCATTCATTCACAATATGACTGCAAATTTCAATTTTAACTAGACACGCCATTTTCTTTCGAAAGTTATGTCGAGCGCGCGACTAAGTTCAAATTTATCTGGGAGGAGTTATGTGCGCATAAATAATGATGTCATTGCGTAATGACAAATCTGCGCTTGTGTATTTAGTTTGGAATACGGCATTCATTCATTTACATTGTTTCTTGTAGTGTATTTTGTTTATATAATTAAACCCTAGGTAGAAAAAAATGAGCAAATAATAAAAAGGTTACTGCATTTGTATGGAAAAATTTGAACTCGTTTTGTCGAAAGGATATACTTCACTCTCAAGGTCGTGCAGTATTCCATCCCAAAACTCGTTCATATTTTCCCATACAAATGCAGTAACCTATAATTACTGAATTATATTGGCTAATTTAAAATTGTTATATACTATCGCGTATTATTGAATTATATTGGCCAGTTTATAATTCTTATATACTATCACGTATTATTGAATCATATTGGCCAGTTTATAATTCTTTTATACTATAACGTATTATTAAATCATATTGGCCAGTTAATAATTGTTTTATACTATCACGTATTATTGAATTATATTGGTCAGTTTATAATTGTAACATTCTATCACTTATTATTGAATTATATTGGCCAGTTTATAATTCTTATGTTCTTATATACTATCATGTATTATTGGATTATGTTGGCCAGTTTATAATTGTTTTTTTTATACTATCACGTATTATTGAATTATATTGGCCAGTTTATAATTCTTATATAATATCACGTATTATTGAATTATATTGGCCAGTTTATAATTGTTGTATAATATCTCATATTATTGAATTATATTGGCCAGTTTATATTTGTTATATACTATCACGTATTATGAAATTATATTGGCCAGTTTATAATTGTTATATACTATGATGTGGAACCATTAGCAGGCGTGTGAATGTACTATTACAGCAAATAATAAAAAATGACAATAGTTATAATTTTCTGTTAGGTCATCGAATTCGACAATTACATAACTAAATGTCTCCTGACTTTTGGTATCTAACATAACACAATATCATCAATAAATACGTCATTTTCCATTTCTGAAAGAGACTCTCTCTCTCTCTCTCTCTCTCTCTCTCTCTCTCTCTCTCTCAATATTCTCTCTCTCTCAATACTCTCTCTCTCTTTCTTTCAATATTGTTGGTATTGGATATGCAAAAAGGTACAAAGCATTCGCATCATACAGTATTGCGGTGTAAAGATGTAAATAATTAGTTATGTAATTAGATTTATACTGAAGTACTTGTAATGAAAGCTGTTAATTATAGCAAAGGCCACCATTCATCATTAAACTCATCAACATATGTATTATTATTGTATATAGCCGGTACATTATATGTGAAGAGAAGAAGCAGAGAAGCCAAACAAGATATGCAGGTCAGTTAAAAATGCTGATCAGACAATTTTTTCATTAGCTTACTTAATAATGCAATTAGCATCACGTTACAGTTTATGATAACTTAAGGCTACTCCGAGAGAAGCACGATACCGCAAATGTTTACTTGCCGTTCTTAAGACCAGCATATGTTTACCTTTCAGTCCTAAGACCAGCATATGTTTACCTTCCAGTCCTAAGACCAGCATATGTTTACCTGCCGTTCTTAAGACCAGTAAATATTCTTAGCCTATCTAATGTTTACCTTCCAGACTTAAGATCAGCACATGTTTACCTTCTATTCGTAAGACCAGCATAAATTTTCCTTCTAGTCTTAAGACCAGCACATGTTTACCTTCCAGGCTTATAATCAGCAAATATTTACCTTCCAGTCTTATGACCAGCAAATAATTACCTTCCATTATTAAGATCAGCAAATGTTTACCTTTGGTTCTTAAGACCAGTAAATATTTTCTTTCCAGTCTAAAATCCAGCAAATGATTACCTTCCAGTCTTAAAACAAGCCAGCGTTTAGCTTCCAGACTTAAAACCAGCAAACCGTAACCACCCAAACAAGTTTCTTTGCCTATTATCAAATCGCAAGCTACACTGGTCTAACTACGTCTGGTTTATTCAGGTGTTCGGTAAATTAGTAATCTCAACGACGATGATGGCTTCTTTGACTCCGTCTTACGGTTATGGTCGTCATATCTGTTGCAATGCGCGATTTCGCAACAGCTTTACTGAGTATTTATTTTTACCATCAGCTAGTTAAAAAATAATAACGAGAGTTGACGAAATCATTCCTTTTGATGTACTATAATGCGAAAATGGCCGTCATTTCTGATATCTGAATAGTTCTATCAAAAATATGTACGTACGTTGCCAGGAATAATGATAGTGGATGTCAAGCATAGATCGTCACAGTTTTAAAGTTTGGCACTTTTCTGAATTAGTCACTTCTGATGGTGAAATGTTAGCTTTGGTAACAGGATACTAAGCGATCACGTTTACTCGGGTGGTGTTTGCACACAAGGCGAAAACTATTGTTCAAAACTATTGCTGTTTAACACGATTCCCCAGTATGTACAAATTTTCAATATAGAATATAACAAATTCATGTGATCCATGCAGTAGCGTTGTGCGTAATGACAGCAATATCGATTGGCACTTTCAACATTTGAAACGATTGACTGCACAATGGATGACATGCCGTATGAATATCTGATATAGAATGAAATCAAACACTTCCAGTTTCTGCGAAGAAAATGAGTTATTGGATTTCACCAAATTTTATATTACACGTCAAGTGCGTTCGAGTTTTATATTGCATTTATCATATTTGATGTCTTTGAAATGTTCATTGAGAATGAACTTCATCTGGGATTTTCCTTTAAATATAGCAAACCTCAATGCCATTTTTAATCGCATATAACAACTGTTTGACTGATACCGTAGAAAAATCAATGAACCGAGATTTGTAATTATTAGTTTTATTAATTGACCAAATATCGAATTCTATCCAACAGAATTTTGATTAAACAATTATTGCTCTGGAGTTCATAAACATTCTTTAAGTAATCATATTCTAATCATATTCACGTTTCTCATGGTATTTGCTGGCAAAAATAATATTTATTATTTTCGTAAAGTGCTGTTCAAAACATTTGTATGACATTATGCGTGCTGAAGAAAAGAAAACAAAAACCCGAGCATTACCAATAAAAGGCAGAAAATATTGATTAAAGCCAGAATTTGTTTTCAAATTATGTCAAACCTTATTTTGTATTAAAGGTGATCCCATCCACAAAACACTTCGATCCCGCATTTTGTATTAAAGTTATGGCTCTTTTTGTCTCACAACTGGTCCTTTCCATAAAGCCCAATGATCCCGCATTTTATATTAAAGCTGGTCCTATCCAGAAAACACTTCGATCCCGCTTTTCGTATTAAAGCTATGGCTCTTTTTGTCTTACGACTGAATGCAGTGTATGACATAATTTTGAAAATACAACTTGTGTTAAAGGCTTTGATGGGTCGCTGCGAAATTTGGTATATACAAGTGTTATCTTCAACGAACACTTAAAGGTTCTTCCGTATTTAAAATAAGTGATTGCTTGGGAAAGTAAGCACACGCTGTTTAGGATAAAGAAATTAATTGGCTGTGTAAATGGGAGAGGTAGGTCACGTAATCTTTTAGGGCAGGAATATTATACCGATTGTTGAGCAATTGTAGGAATTTACTTCATTAAAACAACGTGTTGATGTCCAGCGGAGGAGCATGCCATTTATTTTTCCTGCCCTACTGATCTTACATACTTTTTTTTCTGGTTGCCTGTCGGCGACAACTTTGATCTGATGCAATGTTTCAGCCCAAAATGAGTGTTCGAGCATGTAGCTGTATTTCAAGGTCATGCAGTTCAGCACTGAATCTATTCCAGCACTTCATCTAATAGACAGACCACTTTGTTTACCCCTATATTTTTAGTAGACTGCTTTGAAAGCTGAGACCTAGGTTCATATTCGTTACGTATGTGCCTGTTTGTCACCGAAGGTAACAGACTTCAAGCTAAATCTAAAATTCCTAAAACTGAAATAGTATGTTTTAAAAAAGTGAATCAACAAAATGCATGCCTTGTCTAAAAGTAGGTCATGTTTTCATTATGGTGTAAGTTTTTGTGGTGTAAATGCTTTGAAAAAATTTATGTTGCTTTCCAAAGACATTTATATTTTCGAATGCATTTCCCGTCCTTATTGGTAAATGATAATGGCGAAGGAATTTGTTATCATCTAAAGATTCGCATATCCACGAATCGATGTGCACCTGCAGTTGTTTTAGTTAGTGTCCCTATTTACCTATAACAGGATGTAGAGTATGACATAATCTTGTTAATGCAGTCCCTTTTGGCTTGTATCAAGATGTAGAAGAGTATGACATAATCGTGTTAATGCAGACCCTTTTGGCTTGTATCAAGATGAAGAAGAGTATGACATAATCGTGTTAATGCAGTCCCTTTTGACCTGTATCAAGATGAAGAAGAGTATGACATAATCTTGTTAATGCAGTCCCTTTTGGCCTGTATCAAGATGTAGAAGAGTATGACATAATCTTGTTAATGCAGTCCCTTTTGACTTGTATCAAGATGTAGAAGAGTATGACATAATCTTGTTAATGCAGTCCCTTTTGACTTGTATCAAGATGTAGAAGAGTATGACATAATCTTGTTAATGCAGTCCCTTTTGGCCTGTATCAAGATGTAGAAGAGTATGACATAATTGTGTTAATGCAGTCCCTTTGGGCCTGTATCAAGATGTAGAAGAGTATGATATAATCTTGTTAATGCAGTCCCTTTTGGCCTGTATCATGATGTAGAAGAGTATGACATAATCTTGTTAATGCAGTCCCTATTGGCCTGTATCAAGATGTAGAAGAGTATGACATAATTGTGTTAATGCAGTCCCTTTTGGCCTGTATCAAGATGTAGAAGAGTATGATATAATCTTGTTAATGCAGTCCCTTTTGGCCTGTATCAAGATGTAGAAGAGTATGATATAATCTTGTTAATGCAGTCCCTTTTGGCCTGTATCAAGATGTAGAAGAGTATGATATAATCTTGTTAATGCAGTCCCTTTTGGCCTGTATCAAGATGTAGAAGAGTATGACATAACTGTGTTAATGCAGTCCCTTTTGGTCTGTATCAAGATGTAGAAGAGTATGACATAATTGTGTTAATGCAGTCCCTTTTGGCCTGTATCAAGATGTAGAAGAGTATGACATAATCTTGTTAATGCAGTCCCTTTTGGCCTGTATCAAGATGTAGAAGAGTATGATATAATCTTGTTAATGCAGTCCATTTTGGCCTGTATCAAGATGTAGAAGAGTATGACATAATCTTGTTAATGCAGTCCCTTTTGACTTGTATCAAGATGAAGAAGAGTATGATATAATCTTGTTAATGCAGTCCCTTTTGACTTGTATCAAGATGAAGAAGAGTATGACATAATGGTGTTAATGCAGTCCCTTTTGACTTGTATCAAGATGAAGAAGAGTATGATATAATCTTGTTAATGCAGTCCCTTTTGACTTGTATCAAGATGAAGAAGAGTATGACATAATCGTGTTAATGCAGCTGGTTTTGCAGACAGATTTCAGTGGATTGCATGAACTTAGGAATGATTGTGGCCATCATCAGAAAATGCACATATCGACAAAGATGTGTGTACATGTGAATTGCATTTGAGTGGTTGTCCTATTTTTTGCATGGAGCTTGATTCAGCGTATGCAAGAATGTTATAAACGCAGTCTCACATTTTTCAGTCGATTGCCAGGACAATTTTGTACATATTATGGTAATTCATTAAAGATACGTGTGTCGGCACATCACTGTCTTCCAGCAATTTGTGTTAAACTTATTGCCATTTTTAAGTAACGACAAATATTCTGCGGTTGTTATCAATCTCTATGAAACTCAATGCATGCTATGACATGATCTTGATATATACATTTTAGCAAGTCACTGTTCTCTCGGCACTTTCGCTTGAGTTATTGAGTTATTTACTCCATTTGTCCTGTAGATAAATACAATGCAAGATAAAACGTTGAGCCGGCAACGTGCTTTGCATTTGTTATGGAGCGTTGTGAGCGTTCTTATTGAGGTCATCGCGTGTTTACAAGTCAGTTTACTATCATGATTGTGTAAGACAGTCCGTGTTGGCATACACACGGAATTTTTGCTGTCGTCAGTGGACTGTTATAAACCATGGTATATATTACGGTCATTATTAGAACATATGCCTGTTGACCAATCATTGCATACACAATATCTTACAAAGAGTTATAGAAGCTTGTTTTCCACTACAGACTCAACTATGTCAGGGAAGCGGAAGGGGGGCATGCAATAGAGCTGTGGGTATATTTACATGAGCAAACTGGTTAGTATTTCTCAGGTTTCTACGTATGACGCTTTTCCTGCATACCAGCCAGAACATAAAGTAGAACAATCAATAAAGTCTGTGCTGAAGCTAATAATATTAATGCACTTTCTGACGTTTTCTATGGGTTGTTTTTTCATGCATTCCGCTTCTCGTATATGAACACGTATTGTACGTGGCATTCAACAGACGAATTCGCTATTTAATTCTTCAAGATCAATTTCAATGAATTGTCTGAACAAGAAATTAATGAGGAAGAAGACGATACTAATACTGATTGTAACCAGCGTATGATTCCGATCTCGTGGTATCTATTCTACACAAGTTGTTATTCATCGTGGTGCAGAAAAGGTCTTTCTTATCACTGACCAACCAACGTGACAATTAACACAAACAAAATAAAAGATTTTAGCAAATAGATATATATCAAAACAGATTTGCCAGCCGATAGGGTGTAACAAAATGTGTAGGAACATGCCAGTTATTTATATACGAATGATAATGCAGATGATATTTAGACTTAAGAAATAATGTTCATGTTCCCTCACTCATGCATGCAAAAAGTGCCGAGAGTGTGGAAAACGTTTTACCTCTATTTCTCTAGCCGTGGATGTGACAACGATTACAGTAATTATGGCTCAAATTCACTTTGAGTAGTCACAATACATATGAGTCGACTTTAAGGAAGCAATCTTCACCTCTAGAGATGTGTGAAAATAAAAGTCGTATTATTTTTGCTATCCGTTATAGGTGACAAAATTGTCGAATACATTTAATGTTTTGAAATTTATTTTACAGTTTTCCAGAAAGTCAGAGTGATATCAAATAACTTGATACTAAACGATGGAGTAGATCTGTTCAAATTTAAACTTTTTTATGTCTGAACAGGCTTGTTGAATTTAGTTTTAAGTTGTATTGAATAAGCGATGAGAATTATTCCAGTTTTGTAATCCGGTGCGATTATTCTTTTCGAAGAAAGAATCGTTTGTGCGAACACGGTTATTATAGTTGCACTCTCGTACAGTCCTTTATAAGAAAACATTTAATGCGAAGCGAAGTGCGTGTGTGCAACGCATATTGCTGTATTCGCAATAAATGTGTCTGGTGTGTTGTACGGTTCAGACATTGTATTTTTAACTGTTACGATGAGTCAATCGAATTATATGGAGTTGTGTATGATGGATACTGCAGTCAGTGATGACATTGGTTCGAATGACGATATTTTTTGACTCCGTATGATAGGTCAAAGGCCCTGTACCAATGGTGCCGAGTAATGGGGTGGGGGGTGGGGGTCCTCATGGATCCTTCGGCAGGCTGAGAGGAGCGGACCAATCATAGATCTGATTGGATGACAAAGAAGCTGTACAAAAGTCCGGTCGCAGAACACTTCTCCCCTGGCCACACTTTCAGTGATATAACATGTATTGCAATTGCTCACAACCCCAAATGGAGTTCCCAAACCAAGAAAGAACAGGAATCTTACTTGATATGCCGCGTTAGTACATTGAAACCAAGCGGTTTAAACCAAGAAAACTAGAAAAAGACAGCCATGCACAAAGAAAATTATCTTTTGCAGCCGACACATTTTCTTTCAAATAATTCTCTAAAATTGTTTAATAGCCTATAATGACTACTAAAACAATATCCGGAATAGAATTTGCGCTTACATAAATTTACATAAAATAACAGATGTCGTTATGGCTCATCGATTTCTAGGTCAATACAAATATTTTCCAGTATCCGCAACAAGCTGAAATAAACCAGTTAAAACATAATACATTTAAAGGTTTAATTCCTGTAGAAACAGCATATAAAGTTTTTCAAACATAACCGTTTTTCTGTTTTATTTCTTTGTCTTGTCTGTTTTGTATTTGCCTTTGAAAAAGACTCATTAAAAAGTCAAAATCGCTCAGGTTAATTAGATTCTAGTTTCTCACTGTTCGTTGTCAGTTTACTGCATTTATCTTAATCAATCCCTGACACATGTCAACCCTTGCAGTGCAGTTGAAAGGACTGTTATTTGCCATATGATTTGTATTCTTTACACACACACACACACACACACATATATATATATATATATATATATATATATATATATATATATATATATATATATATATATATATATATATATATATATATATATATATATATATATATATATATATATATATATATATATATATGTGTGTGTGTGTGTGTGTGTGTGTGTGTGTGTGTGAGGGAGAGATAGAGATAGGGAGGGTGAGATGCATAATAAAACAGTTTTATTGTGGGCCAATAAAGACCGTACACAACGCACATATCAAGAATCCCACTTCGTTAGCTATGATCATTATATATTTATTTCGCTATAGATTTCATGTCTATACGTGTTTATTTGTCTTTCAGACCTCCCAGCCTTGTTTGAATCTTCTCCGCCTTTTTTGTTTCTTCTTTTGCTGTTCAAGATATATCCAAAGTCCCTCTATTGTATAGTATGATATCTGAGCAAAATGAAAGTGGAAGCCTAACCCTATCTTGACAACTATTTACACTATGAAAATAATACCATCGCTTTAGGTTTAATAATTCTCTGACACCTCATTTAAGTGGAATATCGTCAATGTCGCTCGGAAAGAGATGGAACTCAGTTGTACAACTTTATCCAACACACTCCTCCATAGCCCGGAGTTCAAAATATACCCACCAGCACAAAGAAATGGGCCCTCTTCTAATCGGTAACATAAATTATGAAAAAATAAATATAATCAGAACACCATGCACAATACAAAAATCAGTTAAATATTTTGATATGAGCACACTGACTAAAATTCTAAAGACACAAAATGAATCTTTATGCATCACGAGAAAATATTTTTTCTTCAGATTCCCCTAATCAGAATAGACACCTTTAAAACACGTGAGTTCCTCACTAAAAATCAAGCATAGTCCGCTTCTTTGCAAGCCTCTACCTCTAGAAGCTTTCTTGTCGGCTGAAGAAGCCAGTAGACAACTGTCGTATTGAAGGTTCTATAGAAAACTAAACGATGCTCCTACAGAAAACTATTGTGTGATCGCAAGTCAAACACTTAAAGGTAAATATGATACATATGATACATAAATATACAGGGAATAAAGATGATAAGGATGATGATAAGTATCACGCAGGGAATACAGATGATAAGTATGACGATAAGGAAGATGATAAGTATCTTGCAGGGAATACAGATGATAAGGATGATGATACGTATCATGCAGGGAATACAGATGATAATTATGATGATAAGGATGATGATAAGTCTCATGCAGGGAATACAGATGATAAGTATGATGATAAGGATGATGAAGGGAATACAGATGATAAGTATGATGATAAGGATGATGCAGGGAATACAGATGATAAGTATGATGATAAGGATGATGCAGGGAATACAGATGATAAGTATGATGATAAGGATGATGATAAGTATCATGCAGGGAATACAGACGATAAGTATGATGATAAGGATGATGCAGGGAATACAGATGATAAGTATGATGATAAGGATGATGCATGGAATACAGATGATAAGACCTTTGCTCACCCACTGACCGACAACTCGGCAGTTTCTACCTGCTCCAAAAATTCATGAAAACAGGTATTCCTTGTAGAACTATCATCACACGACATAAACAATATCAAAATGTATCGATTACCATCTTCGCCGTTTGGTAGTAAACATTGTTTGTATGTACCAAACACTGCATACTGCCTCTACAAAACCCTAAATCAAATCGGATCAATAAAGTAGCCCTTTAAAACAATGGATGTTTGCTCATTCACTAGAAACATACCACATGACAATGTGTCAGGTAACAGCCGTGCGAACACTTGTCCCCACCCCACCCCAACAGAATATTCTGTCAAGCTTTTGGACCAGGTTTTGGAAAAGAAAATCTTCTAATTGTAGATAAACGGGCGTATGCCAGTATTGTACTCTCATTCTCGTATGCCAATAGTGTACTTTCATCCTCGTATGCCAATATTGTACTCTAATCCTCGTATGCCAATATTGTACTCTTGTCATCGTATGCCAATATTGTACTCTCGTCCTCGTATGCCAATATTTTACTCTCGTCTTCTTTCTCGTCCTCGAATGTCAATATTGTACTCTCGTCCTCGTATGCCAATATTGTTCTCTCTTCCTCGTATGCCAATATTGTACTATCTTCCTCGTATGCCAATATTGTACTCTCGTCCTCGTATGCCATCATGTCAATGGGGAGACTTGAGCAAAAAATCTCTAAATCATGCACATCAAAAATTATGGACGCAAATTTATGGATGACGTGAATAGCGAATGGGTGCGAACAGAAGTTCAACTCCAACAATTCTTAAGATTCGCTTGCAATGTCCATGCCGCCGTTAGTACAATGTTTGAGTGATCGGACAAGTCTAATATATTAATAGACACATAATCCGTTCTTCAAGGGGCAAAGAACAGACAGTGACTTGTATTGTAAACCGTCATACGTCCATTGCTATATCTTACCTAACAGCTGGCATGTTAACTCATTACCCTCTGGCCCCACGTTTATGAATCAGGAGGTAGTACCATACTTCCGAGTTCCGTAATGTCGAGGTTATTTAAGATGCAGCAAAATGAGTGGTACTACAGACAGGTAGACAGATCTAACTCTATAATGATACCAAATAATCTTAAAGTTCTACTCGCATTACAAAACGCAGAGAGAAAAATGTATTTTTTAGACCCGATTTTTTACACACAAAATTCGCTCGTTGTCGGAATCGGATTTTGTGTCCTGATTTTAGATCTTTTGGTCTCGGATCTATGACAGACCGATCTAAACTGCACACCGACAGGCGAACCTTTGCGACAAGTAGGATAATTTGGGATCTGGAGTAAAAGGTAGCCAGGACATGAAAGTGATGGGTCAAATATGCCCCCCCCCCCCAAGAAAAACCCCACCTCCAAATTGTACCCTTCTGCACATAAGCCAGCGAAATAGCCGATGAAAAACGAAGTTTCTAACGCAACTAAGCATCACACTAAACGAAAGTCTCTTGGAAACATATATCTGGATGTATTCAAAATAGGCCCTCAAAATGTGTTTCCTACTCGCATTTCAGGCGAAAATGACCAAAATCTCCAGGAAGTTAAGGAGTTAAAGGGTGAAGTTTGATGACGTCACCAATTCTGAATATTCCTTGCGTATTTAATCGTTTATGCATCAACATTGCACATAAATTACAAAATTAGCCATTCCTTGGCATTTTGTAAGAAATTTCCAAAACCCTAGTTAAAAATGTAATAAAAACCTTCCTTTGGACCTATATATTTTATATTAAGTGTATCTGGTGCAATAGAAAGGCACCCAACAAAAGACTCAAGGAAATAAAAGGACAGATACAAGATAGCGATACAAAAACACGATTGGTTAAAAAGCTAATAGGAAAAGCATAACATTAACTGAGACAGACGTCAGACACAAAGCTAACAACCCTTTGTAAAAACATTCCACCAAGATGCCCCAAGCAAAATGAAAACTGTCCGGAGAAACTAGTATATTTTTGACTCACCGTCACGTCTAAAAAAGAAGTCTCTAAAAGGCATCTATCTTTCGAACGACTCCAAATCTTTCCAGATCACTTAGGACGTGCCGTAATGAATTCAAACCTTAGAACGGACGCAAGAAAATAGACGTAACGACATAAACATGTAATCTGGAAATTACTACTTTCAAAGGTTTATGAACAGAAGATACATAAAGCAAACATTCGGATATATCAGCAAAAATGCCATTTAAATCTACACCTGCCAAATTTGTGTCAGCCAATATGGTGGCGAAGCAGTGGACATAACGACAAGAAAAGCCGTATAAATATCAGCACAAAACTAGCCAAACCACTAAACTCCAGTGGATACTATGTCCTCTCCTTCGAAATGATGCCCGCTGAGTCAGATGAGAGAGGCTGATGATGAACGTCGCCAAAACGTATTCAATAATACTGCGGATACGAACAAGTGTCGAGTCAACTTAAAAAGAAGTCTAATTCACAAATGGTTTGCTTAGCAAGCCGTTGGACGGATTATTTCGTACAGTTGATTCAGCCTCCCTCATCAACAATGGCAACAAATTATCCTCCTTCTTCATCATCATCTTCTTCTTCTTTTTATTATTATTATTATTATTATTATTATTATTATTATTATAAATACATTCAGATGTTTGATTCACGTTGTCGAAATTAATGACCAAAAGCGAAAATGAATATATCACTGTAGATGACGCCAATAAGTGACTGGAATTTTTTGTAATGACCTCGGTAATTAGTTCACGCAGTACATTACTGTCGTTTTTCAAGCTTACATTTGAAGCAGTTTTCACTGTATTCCTTGTGGAAGTTCCCTTTTAAAAAATATATCTAATTCTCCTTGTATTTTGAAATTTGTCTCTAGTTTTGATCTCTTGTTATATTGGATAGGTTTGCAACTGTGTGCCAAATGTAAACATGTATAGTTCTAGGCGCATCGTTATGTGTGTGTGTGTGTGTGTGTGTGTGTGTGTGTGTGTGTGTGTGTTGCTTAGGTCAAAACGTAGATACCTTCCCCATCCATGTGATGTCTTACAACTTTTGCATCAATGTCTACTTTTCGTGCTATTGCTTTAAATTCACATTTGATTCTTTCGTACTGTACCACTACATATTGGCACACACACACACACACACACATACACACACACACACACACACACACACACACACACACATATATATATATATATATATATATATATATATATATATATATATATATATATATATATATATATATATATATATATATATATATATAATGTATGTGTGTGTGTGTGTGTGCACGCGAGTGCGGATAGAGAAATCTGTTTGACTCAATGTGCTGAAGATTCGTTAGTAAGACGGTTGGTGAGAGAGGGATGAGGAAGCGGGACAACAGATTTGTATTCCATAAAGCCTTCTGTGTACGGATCGGTTATTTTACCGTAAATTGGGGTAACTCAAGATACAATATTTCTGTCTGTCTGTGCAAATCGTTGTGTAAAAGTCGTACAATTTCAGAGACTTCCATATCAGAGACAGTCTGGAAAAGGAAAGCACATTACGGCTTGTGGAGGAAGTGTACTTTATGATTAATAAAGTATTAGTAAAAGACATTACTGTGGAGAATATGACCTTACCTGTACAATCAGTTGCAAAGATAAGGTAGAATGTCATCAACGTGATACTAGAAAACATCATCTGGATATTTCTGAAAAAATTCTGGAATATTCCGCCATACATCACTTTCCTCACCATTATGCTATACCTATTGCAGAGTGAAATTACTTGTTTGCTTGTTGGACACCGACAGCAATTTTGACGTTAATTTGGTTCACACGTTTCATTTTACTTCGACACAACGCAGTATGGGATGTTTACCAGACGATAATGTCTTTTCCGTCAATATTAAATGACAGATGCCAACACTGGACAAAGTAACATTGGATGTATTCTTATCGACTGAATCATAAAGCCACTCCGTAATTATTGTCGATTCCAGCAGGTTTACTATAATTGGCATCCAATCAATGAAGTCAATAGAAACCAGTTTGAAATCTGTAATGCGAGCAAACAACGGGTTGCCAATAGCTCTCTGAAATCTTGAGGTCGTCTTTTGTTAGAGCAATCTGCGTTATAAATATATGTGTAAGCTTAACTTCAGCGATTAATTTCATTCGTAAACCAACTAAAGCGTGCCCACTCTTTTTCAAATGAATGGGATTAATAACATTATAATATAAATAAACATAACAGAGAAAAGGAATGAATAGAAATTATGTTTCATGTAGGAATATAATTAAATACATGAATAAATCAAATTGAAATGCAAGTGTATGCATTCCTTTTATCTATTGAATGATTGTGTGCCAACGTGATGTTGCAGTGACAAAAACAGTCACAGTAAGCTGTTATGTATATTTGATTTACTTAAATTGTTTGTTTGTTAATTCAAATTTTTTATTTTATTCCATTACATGCTTTTGTAATGTAATATTGTTTATTGGACTTTAATTTTTTTAGAATTAAGTTCAGTTCTGTTTTACCTGACTTTTGTAATTTTCATCGGTTAAACACCTAATACTTGAAATACTTGATATAGTTTCTGACATTGATTCAGAACCATGTGACAGTTTTCGTAAACAATTTTTTTATTTGTTAATTCTTTCTCGGAGCAAGAATTATTAATATAAGGCAAGGTCATACCTGGACTCATGATATTTATCATACAACAAACTTCCATTTCTAGAAGGTTGACCCCCATCCGGGCATCTGTTTTTGCGTCTTATTTAGACTTATTACTAATGTTTTGAGAAAGAATAGTCAGTCGGGCCTTAACACTTGAGAAGTCAAGGTGTTTATGTTGCCACCAGTTTTAGGCTAATTATTTTATTTTCTTCAAATTATTGAATTTCAATTGATTATTTTCCCTGGAAATACTAGTGCTCTAAATTAATTCTTGGACAAGGACATTTATCAAAATTTATACAGAACTCAAAAACTGGAATAATATTTTCGGTGATTCAACAAGAGACTATTGACACTGCAGCACTTCGCAGGTTACAAAGACGTCATTGTCTTCCATTTCGGATTTTATCGGGATCCGAGCTCAGTTCCATTCAGGACTCTTTATTACTAGGATTTCTATTTTTTAATTCTAGGATTATTTGGTTTGTAAAACCGTAATTTCTTCTTTCTCATTTTTCAATTGATATTATAGAAAATTAACTTATTTGTTAAATTTTACAAAGCTTGTTGTCTTCGCTCTTTTCTGTTACTTTTCGCAAGAGCTTAGACTCGTAACAAAGCTTTGAACGTTGGCATGTAAGAATATTACATGAAAGATCTTTTAGCAATAGACAATGCGGTGGCTAAGAAACCTGAAGTTAGCCATATTGTTCTTTATACTATTATGATAATAAATCTTAGGAACACTCGTGTACAAAGGTGTGTAATTCCTTCCTACTAGACTGATATCCGCATTCAGGGATATTTCCCTGGATGGATAAAGTTAGAGTTTAAAGTTAAAGATAAAGGTAGATCCAATGAGCAAGTGTTTGTTGTCGTCACTGCACATATGCAAAGTTATCCCCTTTGTTATTTACATCATGCTCAGTTAACACAAATGTTAAACATTTTAGTGTTTACCATATCAATAATCAATCATTTTCTTATAAGACACTTATTTATCTAGACAATTTGATATGCAGTATCTACCAATACTCCACTTCTTGCAACTCTTGTCATCCTGAAAATGCTTTTACATAATAATCAGTCAACTATTCTTGAACCCAAATACTGGGCACTCATTGGTATTGGTTTTTCAGGTCTTGACAACTTCAACTGACTAGATCCTATTCTCCAATATGCCCAATTTCCTTCCAACTAATGAGATCATATTGTCTACTTTGCCAAACGTCCTTCCAACTGAAAGGACCCTATTGTTTAATATGCCCAATGTCCAGACAACTAACGAGAACCTGTTGTCTGATATACCTTTATATGTTCACAGTGCGTCAGGTTGCAATAAAAGTGTGAGAGAAAACCGTGAACTAGACGGTGAGTATACGAAATTGTAATGCTGTAAATACAAGATCCGTTAACTTCTTTTCTAATAGTAAATATACATATCCTGGATTTGACATACAGGTGAATTTAAAACTCTCCTCTGCTCCTTTCCCTGTTTTTAAGCAAACGAGTGTCTCCGTTCAATGTATGATCATACGGTAGATTTGTTTGAGTGGCATACATTTTGAAAACCAATGGTCATATACCATTATTAGCTAGAGAAAATGGATATAATCTTCCTTGCAATGTAAGTGAGAGTGCATTGGTGTGATTTACTTGGACATCAAAGCAAAATGTTTGTAAACAAAGATCCGGTAAAATAATAATTTAAAATTCGCTTGAAAAAAATAACCCTATGTCTGTTTGTAAACCACTTTACAACGTTTTATTCACAATACATAAACAAGCATTATTTATATCATCACAGTTCATTCACTAATGGATTTGAACTATATTAACTCGTGTATTTCATTTATTATTTTCAATACTGTAAATTGTAAAATCGAGATTAACGTAAGAATAGAAAAACAAGTCTTCTCACTGACACTATCTTCGTCCCTATCATAAAATTGCAATACTGCTATCAGAATGGATGAGGCGAAAGCTTATGTTTGTAGGCACTGCTATTAGCCACCTATGACGTCTTAATAGAAAACAGAATGGTAGAACTTTGATTTGCTATCCAAGAAAAATATATTTCAGTTACCCTCAAACTGTGATTTGCTACCCAAAAGGAACATGCTATAGTTATTACAATTATCACCAAACTGTTACTTGCTATTCAAGAAAAATATGTTACAGTTATCATCAAACTGTGTTTTGCTATCCAAGAGAAGCATGTTACAGTTACCTTCAAACTGTGATTTGCTATCCAAATGAAATATGTTACAGTTATCATCAAACTGTGATTTGCTATCCAAGAGAAACATGCTACTGTTATTACAGTTATCATCAAACTGTGATTTGCTATTCAAGAGAAACATGCTACTGTTATTACAGTTATCATCAAACTGTGATTTGCTATCCAAGAGAAACATGCTACTGTTATTACAGTTATCATCAAACTGTGATTTGCTATCCAAGAGAAGCATGTTACAGTTACCTTCAAACTGTAATTTGCTATCCAAATGAAATATGTTACAGTTATCATCAAACTGTGATTTGCTATTCAAGGGAAACATGCTACTGTTATTACAGTTATCATCAAACTGTGATTTGCTATCCAAGAGAAACATGCTACAGTTATTACAGTTATCATCAAACTGTGATTTGCTATTCAAGAGAAACATGTGACAGTTATCTTCAAACTGGGATTTGCTATCCAAGAGAAACATGTTACCGTTATTACAATTATCATCAAACTGTTATTTGCTGTCCAAGAGAAACATGTTAAAATTATCTCAAACTGTCACCTAAATAGGCATAACGAGGTTTTTAACCTGATCGTAAATTCGTTCATGATTTGCCTTTCATCTGATTTTTACCACTCAGACGACACTGGGAACCTAATTCGCATATCACCAACTACTGGTTAACATCCGCAGCCGTCTGGAGTTTCCTTTTCCTGTTTTTATACTGTCATTTCTACAAATGCTTCCAATAAAACAACTCAATCAGCTTAATTCCGACTATATGGCAATCGTTGATTCAGCAAGTATATCATGATACAAAACGTATGTCTAGGCGTTTCGAAGAAATAACAGGAAATGTCTATCTAGCAGATCCTGGTCACAATGTCACGAAATAAGTGCAGACACTTTGTTATACATTATAGTGTCATTAAGTACTCACACTGCCATCGACATAAAAGTGCCCTAAATTAAGTGCCGAAACCTTGTTGTGCATTACAGTCTCATAAGCTTAGTGACGACACTTTGTTGTGCATCAGTGTCAAACTAAGTGATATCATTTTCTTATGCATCACAGAGTCGTAGACTAAGTGATGACATTTTTATTGTGCATCACAGAGTCTTAGACTAAGTGATGACATTTGTATTGTGCATCACAGAGTCTTAGACTAAGTGATAACACTTTGCTGTGCATCACAGAGTCGTAGACTAAGTGATGACACTTTGTTGTGCATAGAAGTGTCATTATCTAAGGGATTTTCATAGAAAGTGAAGAGACAATTACTACGATTTCATCGCTCACTGACTTCTGTTGCGATGAAAATTATTTTAAAAGCAACCCTTTTGGTAATGTATGAATAGATGCATTCGTCGTAGAAAGTTTGACGCATTCAAATGTCCAAGATTAATACAAATATCTGTAAATTCATCAGGTTTGTCCTTTAAAACAAAGTATCTAAATATTAAATCTAATCAAAGAAATTTATAACAACGCTTTTGCCAAAGTTACTGGTATTTCAAAAATCATAGACTAGTGAAAAATGTATGTAGTACAAGTGACCTGTCATAATCCCCTTGTTCAGTACGAGCAGGTCAAAGACACATTCGTCAAACTCTGCTACTACAAAACAGATAGGTCAAGCCTTTATTAATATCAACTGTCATAAAAAGTCAACACGTTATTAATATCAACTATCGTGAGAAGGTCAAGGCTTTATTAATATCAATTATCGTGCGAAAGTCAGGGCTTTATTAATATAAATTATTGTGAGAAGGTCAAGGCTTTATTGATATAAATTATTGTGAGAAGGTCAAGGCTTTATTGATAACAACAATCGTGAGAAGGTCAAGGCTTTATTGATATGAACTATCGTGCGAAAGTCAGGGCTTTATTAATATAAATTATTGTGAGAAGGTCAAGGCTTTATTGATATAAATTATTGTGAGAAGGTCAAGGCTTTATTGATAACAACAATCGTGAGAAGGTCAAGGCTTTATTGATATGAACTATCGTGAGAAGGTCAAGGCTTTATTGATATGAACTATCGTGAGAAGGTCAAGGCTTTATTAATATCAATTATTGTGAGAAGGTCAAGGCTTTATTGATAACAACAATCGTGAGAAGGTCAAGGCTTTATTGATATGAACTATCGTGCGAAAGTCAGGGCTTTATTAATATAAATTATTGTGAGAAGGTCAAGGCTTTATTGATATAAATTATTGTGAGAAGGTCAAGGCTTTATTGATAACAACAATCGTGAGAAGGTCAAGGCTTTATTGATATGAACTATCGTGAGAAGGTCAAGGCTTTATTGATATGAACTATCGTGAGAAGGTCAAGGCTTTATTAATATCAATTATTGTGAGAAGGTCAAGGCTTTATTGATGACAACAATCGTGAGAAGGTCAAGGCTTTATTGATATGAACTATCGTGAGAAGGTCAAGGCTTTATCTGTTGATTGAGATGATAAAAGAAGAAAAAGAGGAGAAGTAGGATGAAGAGGACAAAAATAGGATGAGAGAATGGAATAATCAAATAGAAAAGGAAGACAAAAATGAAAGGAAGAAAGAGGAAGAGAAGCAGGAAAAACAGGAGATAGAAAAATGAAAAAGAAGACTACTGCGATAACTAAACTAAGACGATGGTGGAGGAAAAGAAGACATTAGAAGAATAAGAAGAAGAAGAAACCCAAAGGCCCTTTTCAGGGTCACTCCATTGCCAGACATATTTATTCTCTTGCCATATACATGAAGGAAAACACGCCTATAATACCAAAAACTCACAAGATCTAACACTATCATCACCAAAAAACCACGGAACATGCGGAACTAAAACGAAACACTCACGTTGACCTTTTTACTTACAAATACAAAAAACACACACTATTTGACAAGACTAAAAATCGAAGTGTGGATAGGTGTACTTCTATTTTTTAATACATCAAACAAAGTAACAAAGTGCTCTTAGACACACTTCTATTTTTTTAACGTACAGACGAACACAGACAAATGTTGGTAATTGGACTAGTATATCTTTTCTAGAGGATTGGGGTATCCCAGGAAAGGTCTGTTTTGTGGACGGGAAGTTATGGCAATCTCTTATGGTCTAAGATCGCTTTCCCACAGGATTGGATATGATTCTTTGGAAAGAGAAGGAGAACTCTTTCGTGTCTTCACGGCAGTCGACAAATCCTCTGTCTGGTTTCTGCTGTTGCTGCTGCTGCTGTTCTCTCTGTCTCTTTGCTTCTGAAGTCTGTGCTTCTCCGTCCATTCTTCTTTCTCTTTCATGATTTTCTCTCTGAAGATCTCTTCTTTAAGGTATTCGGCCACTTTCAGCATCCTGACATTCTCTATCTCTTCAGGCTTGGCTATCAGGGTTTGCCTGACACGGTGTAAATTCACGTAAGCTTCGTTCAGTTTCGCTAGTCTTGACAAATCTTCATAGGACTGAAGACTGAAGACTGCTTCGCTTTATATTGTTTAAAGGCGGACGAGATAGAAAACAGCCCTACGATTTATTGTTGGGTCGGAACGCTATGATAGTTGATTTGAGGGTGAAGGATATAGAGAAGTCAAAGAGCATGTATATTTACAAAAATTGGAAAACAAACCACAAACAATTTTTTTTCAAAACACAACATTTTTATTAAAACAACAAACATTCAACAATTAACAATAAAACAAACAAACAAACAAACAATTTTTCAAACAAACTATTTTGGACAATGTTGATAACGTTGTGAACTCAAACTAGACTTACACTGACGTAGGTCATTAGACCACTGATGTACACTACGTTTGTTAGCTAAAGACAAAAGATAGCCATAATGGTCACAAAACCATAGATCTGCTTTGTCATCGTTTTGGAAGAGTGACGATCAAAATAAGTCACTAAATGTTCTAAAGAATATGCAAGACTGCCTTGACGAAGAAAATACACATAATATTGTCTACACACCATATAATTTGTGCCTTGTAATTTCACATTATTGAATCGTGTTGTCTGGGCATTTCTTCTCATAAAGTTGACGATGTCGTCTTTCATAGGTGGCAGTCCATACGAATCAACATACTCCACACAAGCGTCACGGGGAAAGTAGACGGCTGCCCTTTGGGTTCCTGGCTCACATAAGCTTGATGGTCTTGAGGTCATGAAGCAGTGTATGAACCGATGTTCAAAATATAATAAAATTCCCATGTATCATTTTGTGTTGTGTTATGTTTTTCTTGTTTGTCTCACAGGTAATGATAAGTCATCAATGCAATCCTGAATGTTGGTTTAAATATCTCTGACAAGTAACCGTTTCTTATTTCGTTTCCCACTCTGAGCCAAGAGAGCATCGATGTGATGGATCTTTAGAGCAATCACTAGAGAAGAGGAAGTTTTTATACCACTGACGCAACACAGTTTCATGTGAGATGAGACCCCATGCGTCCTCCAGATACTCGTCCAATTTTTATTCTTGACTCAGCATCAGACATATATCGTGTTGACGTTGAACGGGATGATCGTTTTGACATCATAACAACCTTTCTTGATAAATTCCATAATTGTTTCTGCCAGATGTTTGGCAAAACAGGAGTCTAGATGTAGTTCTTGTTCTGGCTATCTGGAGCTCATCACTATGTTCTATTCGTCTTTGTCTTGGGATTGTGCTCCCGCGATATCCTCCCATTCCATTTCCAAAGATTCTCCACTATTCGAAAGGCATTACAGTCCTCCATTGCTTCTAATAGTCTAGAATGACTTCTTTCAAACTATTGATTTATATCGTGTTATCAAAATCGGCATACAGGATGACGTTCACTGTGTTATTTGCAGGAAGAGGTCATGCAAACAGAATTGCCACACGAATCTGGCCTGATTTTATAGGGTGGAAATGTCCCTCGTCGCTACCTTGGTCTGGAGCGAAATGAAAAGCCCACAAAGTGTAACCTCCTGCATAATCTTCGTACGTAATGCCGTGACTACTGTTAGTCCTTACCTGTCCGTTGGTTTCGTACAGGGACAAGTACGATCTCAAGTAATTCTTGGCAAAGTCAGTTTCGAAGGGTCTGGTACACCAGGTCTTGCCATCGTGACTGACTTCTGTCTTGGACACCATGTAATGCTGAAACTCGAAAGGAATTTGATAGTGAGTTCCGTTGAAGGTTGAATTCTTGACGATGCCAATGATCAAACGATAGGGTTTCTGTCCTTCGAACAGATGATCTTCGATCATGGATCGCTGTTCAGCAGGAATGGTGAAAGTTTTCACTTCCACACGTCGTATCGGTTACTTGGCGGTCGTTCTGTTCAAAGTGTGACTGATGTCGTTTCCCACTTTAGGTAACACTTCCACGCGTTGCACATAGAATCTTGCTTCTTGGATAATGGTTTTGTACTCGTTCGTTTCGGCCATCAAATGGAAAGCGGCACTGTTACGATATAGTCTCAGGCGGACACTCACGCCGTTCAGCAAATACTGTTCTTGCAACCGCATGTCCAAAAGCAAACGATGCATCAGTTCTAAACTACGTACGTGCAATATGTTTTTCTCGACTGTCGTTCAAGCTCACTTTGTGGTGATTGGCAGCTTCTGTCAGGGCTGTGTCGTTTAACTTGTTCGCCCCCGCTGTGTCAGGTTTCCATACCACGCAAGCATCCAGATGTGTGTTCTTGGCATCTTTTCCATACGTCAAGAGATTTTCCAGGTAGACTCGGTAAGGGTAAGTATCCATGCTGATGCTGACAAGTTTGTTATTCAAGTACAAATCCACTTCACTGAACAAGAAATGAATGAAATTGTTGAAGGGAGCTACTCTAGCATCGTTTTCCGGATTGTCCGTTTCGGTAACTTTGACTTTCAAGTACAAGTAACTGCTATTCAGATCGATGTTATCTTCTGGCTGTCCTTTGATTTGAAACTCAATGGGACCGGAATTCGTCAAAGAGGAGACGGGATGAAATTATACCAATTGGGTTTCTTGCATCGTCATCATAGTGGGCGGCATGGCAAACAGATCCAGTTCCGACTTGGAATATGCGCAAGACTCTCGATGTATCATTTTCATTCTATTTTTCTCTCTTTGTCTGTTTTAAGAATCAAAAACGTCTAAGTTTCCGGAAGTTCTTTTCTTAGTCTTTCTAGTCTGGGATTATGAAGTCCTCTGGAAGGGTGTCTTCGTAGTCTCTTTCTGCCTTATCCTTGCTGTGGCGTCCGGGAAGCGGAAATGTCTGACTCGGCACTGTCCAGGGCATTTATAGAAGTTTCTCGCCAACCCAAAACCTCTTTCCCCGTTTGAAGCAAGACATTTTTGCCTGCTCTCAAGAAAGCTTCTTTGGTTGTCTATGATTACATTTTGGAGAAATTCTTTGCCGTGCGTCAATGCAGCATCTTTCTTTCAAGGCATGCAATCATCGTGTCATCACCGGTTTCAAAACGGTGGCCAGCGAGCGAAAGACCGATTTCAGCATATCTCCTAAACCATGTCCTCGCTGTAGAGCGACTCGTCGGTACACATGATTCATGACTTACAAGTCAATCGTTTTCGAAAATGGAGTTTCACAGTGACTTTCCCTTTGTAGAATGGAATATTTTGTCCCAGATCTCTTTTTATAACAATGTTGACAGTATAGAAATACGACTTATTGACGGGCAACCAGTAAGGATGTACACATTTGCGGTGAAGGTGATAGTTGTTTCCACCTTCCTGGTCAGTGACCGTGGTAGAATCCACTTTGAAAGGAATGACACGCAGTAACGGTACAGGGATGTGTCCCACCACTTTGTACTCAACCACATCGGTGTATAAAAATATCAAACTGAATCCTACGTTCAGTTCTACCGGGGATCCAAAGGCCCTGTAAAAATCCATTTTAATGTTGATCTTCGGGCTCAAATTTTGTGCTACCAACTGTGGATGTCCACCCAAAATTTCAAACATACTACCATTAAAACCTGATGGACATCGTTTCGGTATCCTGAAATTTCATCAATAGGACGAGCCATTTTATGGTACTCAGTCTTAACACATTTTTGGATCTGTTCAAGGTTTTGCCAAACGCTGTATCGATCCTGTCAGCAATCGTATCCACCAAATGTTTACCGCTAAAATAATAGCCTGCCGAAATTTTTCACAGCATATATGCTTAATAACGGTTTGGTTGCTGACTTTGTGTCACCTGAAAACCCAATTTTATTCATCTCTTTTTGCAAATGGACGTTCAGGACTTAGACCTAGAAAATGTTTTGTGTTTCAGTGATGTTTTTGATTAGTGTAGGCTAAAATTATTTCCACCAGAGCCACTTCCCAATGGGCTTCGAGATCCAATAGGATGACCAGAGGTAATTTGGCAGTGTAACAACACAACGTATTGTTGGGAAACACCTCCATGGAACTGTCACGTTAAGTAAAATTGACCGTTTCGAACGTTCATAATTCCAGTGTTCTGCTGCTGTGGGAGGGGTTAGTCGAAGTCAAAGGAGTGTCTAAAAGAGGATTGTTGTTGGAGTGGTTATTGTTGGAGAGGTGACTGACATTGGACACAAGACTCTCGTTGTTCCCCTTGGATGAGTATTTCAGGGAAGGATTAGGAATAAGGTAACCGATGCAGTTACTCAATAAAATGGTCCCCAATTGGTTGTCTCCTTGTTGAAAACTGAAGTTGGCAATAGCAGCACCGATGACACAATACGCCGCAAAGATTTTGCGAAAAAAGACGATTTGCGTTTTAGGCACACGTTCTCCACACCACACCCACAAGGGTTGCTGTTGTAGATCTTGCAGAGGAGAACTGGTGAAAGGGTGGTCATGGTTGTAGTGGCAGCTGATGTTGTGTGGAAGGGCATGATGGTCACTTCATTTTAAAGTCGATGACTTGCGAAGTGTCGATCCAAGAATAAAAACGGAGAGGATATCCTTTTCAACGTACTTACACTTCTTTGACACGGCGTATTTCCACTTTTCGGATTCTTCTCTTGGGAATGCTTTCGATGTCGTACACTTCGTCATCATTTTTAGTCACGCGTACTTTTTAAAACTAACCCGTTCATGTCCTACAATTTATTTACGGCAGGATGACCCCATGCACTCGTCCAGTAACACGAAACAATTCGCTGGTCCAGTTGGGTAAGTAACCTTTGTCGAAAGTGCGTTTGGTTTTACCAATGCACACCCAATCTCCTGCTGCCAACACACCACCTTTCTTGGGGACAGTCACCGTCGGGGGCGTACCAAACAGGTGCTCAAAAACAGTCCCTTCGTGGTCTTGAGTCACTTCTTGGGGGTGGGGGAAATCCTATGCTCCGATGTTAAGATCGGTTATACTCTTGGACCAGTTGCGATAAAATGTAGATGTACTTGAGAGTGTATTGATGGGTAAAATATTTCCACATGCGTTCTTTCAAGGTGCGTTGGAAACGTTCAACGACGCTGGCTTTGGTGACGTGATTCTCGGTAGTGTAAAAATGAAAGTCACGTGTCTTTAATTCTTTTTTAAAAGCTTGGTTCAGAAATTCGGTGCCGTTGTCGGTTTGCCATCGAAGCGGGTGACGACCACTTTGATTCAACACCAGTTGGAGGGCTCGCACTAACCCACTGCTCGATTTGGAAGTCAATGGCACGACCAATGCACATTTGGAAAAGACGTCGATGACACAAAACAAATATTTGTAGCCACGATTGTCGGTGGCCAAATGAGAGACATCAGCTAAATTGGCTTCCATTGGTGATCGATGCCCTCCACTTGGGTGCGACTTCTGGACAATTTTCGTCGAATAGGCTTGTGTAAAGTATACGTAGTTTGTTCTTGTAAACATCGTTAAACGGAGACTTTTCAGACGGGTTTTGGCAGTACGATACAATGTCTGAACTTCTTTATATGCCGCAAGATTGGCTGGATCGCATTAAATGCTGACTAACACCTTCTCCGTTTCTGTTAATAAGTCACCCTCTCTTCACTGATCCTTCAGCTAAAGAGGAGGAGAGTGTCAATGATAGAGAAAATCCTGGAGACGCGGGTGTCCATTGTTTCATCAAATGAGGAAGAACGGCTGTCAGATTGGGTTTGGCAGGCATAACCAGCAATGGATAAGTGGAAGAACCTGATGCTACTGGAGACGTTGTCACCGTCGCTGAAGGTCGCGCTTTGCAAATGTAAGGTTGCGTCCTGGCCGAAGTGCCTCTTTTGCGGAGAGAAGCTGTTTTCTGTTGTCTTTTCTGGGGACTGTCACCTGGTCTTGACACCACTGCTCTTTTTCTTATCGGTCAGTTTGGCTTTTTTGGGAGTGGCTTTTTCTTGGGAAGGACTTTGGGTACATTAGGATCCCATTTTAACAGGGAGCGAATGATGAAACCTGCTAGAGAACTCATACCTCCAGGTTTCAAAATGATATGCATTTTGGTTTAAGTGTCAATGCGAAGATCAGCCAGTTGCGTTAAGTCTACTTTGTTTCTCTCAAAAAAGCGTTTGGATTGATGTGGAATGTGAATGAGGACTTACAGTAATTGACGTGCTGTCACCGTAAAAAATCGTAAGACTTCCTTGAGACTGGCCTCTGAAACACAAACACATGAAGGGACGTCATGTTGACGCTTTGTGAGACAGAACCAATGTGTCCGAGGTTTTTTATAGATTTATTTTTGTTGTCAAGTCGACGACGGAGACGGGTACAAGACAGGTAATTGATGAACATAATGACTAATTTCTGACCACCGCCATTCAGGGTAACGGTCAAGAATAGTAATAAAATCTTCTGATGTAAACGGTCTAAAGCGGAATAATCGGATGAACTCAGACTTGATCCAGATAAATCGGACGAGTTTGTTGACTTTTGTCAATTTTCTCTTGTGAATTTCTCGAGACAAAAGTTCCTCAGTCACCAATTGAGATTTTGCACTGGAAGTCCCTTGCCAAATTTTCAAATAGATGTTCTATTGCAATTCGTTTGGTATTTCTTGAATATTTTGTTTAATGGGGTTTAAATACTTTCAGGTGTTGTCCAACGTTTGAATCCTTGCCAAGCTGGTTTCTTAAACGACATGGTATGCCACTTCAATGACTAGGGTTCCACTAAAGGTAGGTAGTGACAGTGCGGAGACCATTGAGCATGTTCCAGGTAAACTGAATCTTTCTGCTCCCACTCGTGAAGTGAAACACTGCAACTGAATCACTTGACTGTATCCCCTTCGTCCAAGTAAAAAAAGTCCGGCTCTGGATAATTCTTCAGGGATAGGTCATCCCAAATATTTGGGCCACTTTCCTAGGAACGTTTGAAAACGAAGTCGCAGTTTTCAGGCGAACGCACAGAGAACGAATATTCGTCTTTCACAGGCTCATTTCGATAAGGCTATGGTGAAATCCGCATGGGTTTACTCAGGGTTGGATGACATCCATAGGGTGGTAGACGCATGGTCTCGCGTGGAGGTTGACATCCACCATGAAATCTAGTAAGGAGTCCACGATAACGAGTGGCATCAATTGGCATCCGTTAAGTTTGAAACGCACAGCATCAGTTTCCATGGTAGGTATGGTACTAGTGGTAGTAGAAGTGATAGCAACGTTCCAATGACATGAAACTGAATCGCTGGGTTCACAGCATACGGCATCCCTGCACTCGCAAAGTACAGCATCGCACTCCACTCCAAAGTCCGCTACGCAATTACAATGGTAACCGCATGCGCACTTACAGTTTCCTTTCGGACAACCTCCGTTGGAATGCAAGGATCGTATCCATCCACTTCTAGTCAAACTAGCAGAAGGCAATTTTTTTTAAATCCCCGAACTTGAATGATGTCTGTTTAAAAGCATTTATCTTTCTCGGTTGGTCTTTGTATTTACAATGAACTATCGGTCTTGTACGTTTTCCCTGTTTATACTAGTCGTAATGAAGTCTCGAACTTGTACATTGTTCCTTTTTATGTCTAGTTTAGGAAGTTTTTCTTTTTTCTTCCTGGAAAAAGGTACTACCTTCTCTAAGCTACCGTCATACCTGTACCGTAGTGTGATGGCTGGAAAGGCCATATAAAGGTAAAGACAGTGCGGAGACCATTGAGTATGTTACAGAATAGCCGAATCTTTTTAGGTACATTTCTTTTGACACCTAATCTTGGCGTACTTTTCTTCAGTCTAAGTAGTTCAATATATTTACTACATTATTGCGTGATTTATACAAAACAGTCAAAAGGTCAAAACGAAATACTTAAGAACATCTTCATTTATTATTATTATTATTATTATTATTATTATTATTATTATTATTATCATCATTATTATTATCATCATCATCATCATCATCACTTTTATTATAATTACCGCTCCGGTGGCCTAGTGGTTAGAGCGTCTGCCTCGGATGCGGGAGGTCGTAGGTTCGATCCCCGGCCGAGTCATACCAAAGACTTACAAAAATGGTACTAACAGCTGCCTTGCTTGGCGCTCAGCATTAAGAGGTAAGTGTTAGGACTGGTCGGCCTGGATTCAGGATAATGTGAATGGGTGGGACATTATGCTACTTGTCTGCGGCATGATGCCCCTGTGCTAGACATCACTATAAACTGTCATACTGCAAACATCGTAGCGATATGACTGAAAAATTGTTAAAGCTACGTTAAAAATCCAAAATCACACACACACACACACACACACACACACACACACACATACACACACACACATTATTATTATTATTATTATTATTCCTGGACCAACTCCCATGAGATCAAAATGTTTAAGTCCCTCTGCTGCCCGGGTACGGACTTTGATCATTAAAAATTCCTTAGTTAAAGGAATCGATATTCAAGAATACACCAGGACCTGTGTTGGTATAAAGCATCAGAAACGATCAACTTATGTAGTTTAGAACTATTCAATAGGTCCTTTTCACAGCGGCTCGTATCGCTGCGTACAATTGACCAGTCATGCATGTACTATATATCACTACATGGGAGGACACTTGTCTCGTTGCTCGTGCGACCTATTTAAGAACAAACGCTGATATTTCAAGTTACGCTTTGTGTAGCTTAATAAATTTGGAACCGATATTTAGCTCAGGCATTCGACTGTATATCCCTAAAAAAAAGTTTGACTTGATATCATACCTTTAAGGAATGCCAAATCATTTTCCCACTCTACCGCTCGCCATGGCCCTAATAACGCGATCAGAGCCATGTCGAATGGTAGTTGTTATATAGTACATGTATGGCAGGTCAATTGTAAGCAACAATACGAGCCCCTGTGGTCCTTTTGTGTTTACTAGAACAACTTGACAAGGTAAGTCATTTTACATGAAAGCTGATATAATTTTCTGCATCAAAGATAAACAATCGAGCATAAGTGAACAAAATGTTAATAGTAACGGGTAACCATTGAATAAACCAAGGCTATTGCTATGACACAATATCAAGAGTTAAATAACGAAAGAGTTTTTCTCAGAACTATTTGTTTATAAAAAAAATAATTTAACACTCATACAGCTGGTTTTGAATGAGAACATATTCAGCCTAAAAATGACATTCCCAACATTTCAAGTTCAATAGTTTCCGCGTCTTCAATTTTTTTTCTCTCTTCAACTTGACAGAATAGAAATAAATCGAACAATTGCTGTTGAATTAAGTTTTATTTAATCATAAAGCGTTTTTACCATTAAGCTTTCATATTAATATATCATGTCTCTAAATTTTTAAAACATTTTGAATAGTAAAATCAGAAAAATATACAAATTGTTATTTTCAGAACATTTGTACGGAAAGGACTGGTTTCAATTCTTCATTTCTCTTTTTCATTTTATGATCTGCAAGAAGTGGTATTGGATGGTATTTTCGTCATTGATTTGAGTTATTATCCCTTAAGCATATCTTCGATTCTCTTATGGGTTTGATGCCAATTAAATTGCAACCTGCCTGATACTGATTGCACGTAAACATGTGCTGGATTGTAGTGCAGTACCGTTATATCACAATCATTTACACTTAATACTGTGTCTTGTTTCAGACCGTAAATGAAATCATCGAGCAAATCAGGATTTAACCTCGAGCTGGAGGAGTCTGATAGGAGACAGTATCAATCAGTTACCGTACATATTCTGTATTGAGACTTATCCGTACTAGTTTGCAAAGAAAAAGACACAGAGCAGTAACAATAGAAATGCCATCGTCTCTTTCTGGTGTGAGTCTAATAAATTCGACTCGCTGAACTCAGGGAAATAAACATTTGGCTAGAGTTTAGTAATAAGTTTGGAAAATGACACTTGATGGCATCTTAAGATTATCAAGACGAAATTGCCCGCATTTGAAATTGTTTGTTTTTTCTGCAACTTGGAATGAAAACATTGAAAGTTTCATTCGGTATCAGTCACCTCCAACCATTGCTTACGTTGCTATTGGTGAGGACATATCATCAAAACGTTACGACTATAACGAAGTACTATGACGTAGTAACAGCAATGGGCATGAGGAGAGTTCAAAATGACCCCCTCTCTCTCTCTTTATATATATATATATATATATATATATATATATATATATATATATATATATATATATATATATATATATATATATGTATGTATGTATATATGTATATGTATGTATGACCAGAAAAGCCAGTACCACCTCCAAGGCTGACCACCGCCAGCAGCTCGTGAGAGAAGTCACATAGCTGTGTCCCAGCCACCCCCAACCGCCAGTGTCCCATGCCCAACCTGCAACCGCCTGTAGACATTGAAATTTGGACTCCGGAACCACATGCGCGTCCACCGTCTATGAGATCGCACTACTTGTCTTCCTCGGCCGAGAGCCGACAAATATATATATATATATATATATATATATATATATATATATATATATATATATATATATATATATATATATATATATATATATATATATATATATATATATATGAATATACACATACATACATTGATACATACATACATACATACATAGAGAGACACGCCTGCCGAGTTTTCTTTTAATGAAACATTTATACAATGAGTGGCACAGCATTAATACAGCAACCATATTATGCATATATTTTATTTATATCACATACAAATACACAAATTTGCCCTTTGAACGAAGTTAAGATTTACTACAGGTAACTGTGTATTGGCCGAGTGAATGAACTCCTCACATCCCTGCCCAGTGTGTCCACTACAAAATGTAGTTTTATGTTTATGTGGCGATTCAGTCACCTTTGCATATTGATAAGTTGATTGTTTTCTTTTTGAGATTTTATTTTTATTCACATTGAATAAATCAGTATTAGACACACTTATGATTTACACATGAAATATGGTTTTAATGAAGAACTCAGTCAGCCATTCAAGTACCATCGCATGGAAATAAGTGTGGCGTAAAACTAAGCGAAATGACAAACCAACAGGAGGTAATTAAAATATATAATACATTTATAGTTTATCTAAGTCATTATTCTACTTTATTTAACATCACTACTGACCGAACCAAATGCTCTCTCTTTCTCTCTGCTTCTGTCTCTCTCTATGTCTGTCTGTCTGTCTGTTCTTTTTGTCGGTTTGACTTAACATTTACAATCATTCATAGGTCCAAAGACATCGTCGTATGACACAAGCCAAATTCCAAGCGAAAATTCTCTTCGTTCGTGTTTTCATGGATTTTCGCTCGTAATTTGCTTATTTTGATACGATGGTCCAGACACACACACAGATATATATATATATATATATATATATATATATATATATATATATATATATATATATATATATATATATATATATATATAGAGAGAGAGAGAGAGAGAGAGAGAGAGAGAGAGGCAGCCATTGGACACTTTTATATTTAATTCATAATAATCGATTTTAGAACATTATAATAGGGTTAAGAAATAACTACAACAATAAAGCATTAAGTACGTTAAAGTATAAGTGCTTTGTAACCAAGAAATGTACCGTATTATGTCTACAGTCTACTGCAACTTTGTATCATTGATTATATACACACTGTAGATAAATTCAAAGTAAAGTATACACATACCCCCGTTATGACGAATCATCTTTCTGTAGGTTACTTGGTTAAGTTCAGTTTAAAGGTTTTCATCCAGTCCAAATTCCTTTTCTCTCTCACTCCAGATTTCTGCGTATTTTGTTCCTTATGCACATAAGATTGGGGGGGGGGGGGTGGGTGGGGGTGAGGGGGGACGGAAAGCAGAAAAGATTTTGTTGAACTTGTGTACCATATTAAATTCATTTAGAAAACGGTGATTATTAATACTTTTTATCGTTACTTTCATACGTCAATACTTATTAATGTTTGGATATTCATCATTGATCTAGAATCATCAGCACACAAATGCAAGAATCTTACATATGTGTATTATTGCGCCATGGGCTAATCACAATTGTATATGCCAATAGTATTGGTAAATCAAATTGCTTTATACCAACACTTTACAAGTCATGTTTTTCAAACCAAATTTACATTGTTGCAGGAGTGGTCTTATCCTAACAAAGGGAGGTAAACTACTGTTAGTCGCATGACATCCTTGGTCTTGACTAGCATGCGAAGGAACGGTGTGGGGACGTTCCAGTTAAAAGTGGCAAATGATCCTATATATTCTTACGTGTTTAGGCTTTCATAAACAGTAACAAGAAAAAAGTGAAGACCACAAGAAAATTTAACAAATACTTCATTTCCCGAGAAAAACAAGGTAAAAATGAAATAAATGAACTTACGGTTTTAAGAATAAGATTTTAAAAAATATTCCTAGATTAATCCAAGAATTATAAATTATTAGTCTTAGTAATAAAATGTTATAATGAATTTGAGTTCGAGTCCTGACGAAAATCCAAAATGGAAGGCGATGATTTACTATAGCCATTAAAAAAAAAAAAACGTGTTGTATCTACAGTTCTTTGGTGATCCACAGTCAATAATATTCCGGTATTTGAATTCCGAATAAAATTTCGATAAATGTCTTTCTCTAATAATTCTACATGAGCACTTAAATATTCCCCGGAAAAAGAATTGCTTTCTTGGAATCCAAATAATGTGAAGAAAGTTCAAAATGTAACTCCAACTGGTCACAACAGAAAAAACACCTTGTTAATTGTTTAAAAACCCAACTGAGATTATTTATCAAAACATCAGTATGAAACCTGACTATTGCGCAAAACAGGTAACCGCATGTAGGTTAGTCCACTGGGAAACCCTAATTGATACATGTTATTTGTCACTTACTCCCAGTATAGCCTTGACTAAAACCAATGATTTTATTTATTCTGGGAATGAATTTTAAAAAAAGTTGTTTACAAGAACCCATACTGATTCTAAATCAAGGTCAGGAACTAGGTCAGATACAACATTCTATTTTTAAGTGTTTACTAAAAAACAATCAGGTCAAATTTCAGTAAAGAAACTTACGTTACTATATCATGTAATGGAAACAAAAATTTTAAAACTAACAAACAAACAATTAGGTGATATCAAATATAAATTAAATCAAATCTACATACCAATATGTAAAAAAAAAGCAGAAGAAAAAAAATAACCTGTATATTGAGGATCTTCATCACTTTCCCCTTCAAAGCAGTCATGTTTCAATCACCGATTGCAGACGACAGGTCTTCCGTAAAGTGAATCATCTTCTATGGCTTTGCAGGAGGTCTTTATAGCGAAGAAACCATATCTTCACTTTTTATTTTTATGTTTTGTTTTGTTTTGTAGGAATGCATGTTTACGTTTTATTGGCCGGGTTTACCTTGCTTACGTTATGCAATTTATGCTTATAACATTTTCGGATGACCGCTCAGGTGGCCATAGTGGTTAGAGCGTCCACGTTGGAAGCGGGAGATGGCGCTGCGGAGTCATACCAAAGACATAAAAATAGTACTAACAGCTGCCACGCTTGGCGTTCAGCATTAGGAGCTAGTGTTAGGACTGGTCGATCTGTTGTCACGATAATGTGACTGGTTTGGACATGATGCTACATGTCTGCGGCTTGATGCCCCAGTGCTAGACATCATGTAAACTGTCACACAGAGGACATCGTAGAGATATGACTCAAATTGTTCAAGTTACGTTAAAAATCGAAACACACACACACACACACACACGTTTCGGAAACTAACTTATAATGGTCACTTTATACCCAAGATTATGCTGGCTTGCATGTAAACCTAATACCACAAACATATTAGACAAAAGAAACAGAAACAACAGCTTTAAGCCAGCAACTTTCGTATTGTTCTTGTTAACTTTACATCCTTTTGCGCCCAAATCCAGTGCAAAAATGGCTGAAATGACAGTTCAATACAATGATGACACTCAGGATGATTCGGTTTGTGCAGATAGTGCCGGGATTTTTTTTAAATCTACGCCACCAGGGAGCAGTTTGGCTGAAACATTACTGATAGACAACATTCTTTATTGATTTATATAGTTAGGTAACCTTCAAAAATCTTTGATGTACTGAAAAAGAAGTTGCTTTCTATCGATTTTCTATTTCAAAATTCAATATAAATGCGTATTGAGCCTTTGAAGACTGTAGCATGGACACCATAAAAAGACAGGAAATTATCTTATTTGAGTTGTATTTGTTTTAGGAGATACGTAGAGAGACATGGAGAGAGAGAGAGAGAGAGAGAGAGAGAGAGAGAGAGAGAGCAGGTATAAATCTATTATGATGGATTATTGTAAGTTTTTCAGCCACTACCTTTTTATTTATAATTTGATACAAGAAAGTCGTATGATGGTGAAGACACTAGATAGAACCAAGGTAATGTGTAAGTTAGTTTCTAACTCTTTCATTCGAAGATTATAAGAGCTTATGCGATGGGCTGCGTCTGTCTTCATTTCGTCATCTGTTAGCAGGATGTGGCTTTGGCATCTATTCCTAAGCTAATTCGAGGAAAGTCATGCATCATGGCACACAGATGCATCCCGAGGTATAGTTGGTTCCAAATAAAACTGACGCCCCTCACAATCAAGTATGGGCGCTGTAGCAGCCATCACGACATGGGGTTTTCAATACAAGACTGGTTATAACGTCCAGATAGTCCTACATGAAAATGGTGTTATCGGATGTTTAAGACTGACACCAAGGCTGCCATCTTAAAAATATTGTTATCGCAAATAATCATGAATGGGTTGTAACACTGACACTGGCCTTTCGCTAAACAATTTTGAACACGTATGTGGTCCTGAATGAAAATTATGCCGATCCGAAATCCTAAATGGCTGTCCTAAGGCCAATTTAAAGATCTTAACATGGCTATTTCCTCTGAACAGATGACTATCAACGTGGGTTTCTCGAGAAAAAGAATACAACACGCAACAATTCATGTTGGAAAATGCTGATGGTCAGACCGGAATCATTTCAGCCATAGCAATTATCTCAAAATATCGTGTTTTTACTATTGTTATCACTAAACCTGTTGAAAGAATAGTGGGATTGACATGGGATTTTCACTAAAACACCACGTGAAATAATGGTGGCACTGAAATGGTTTTCACTAAAACACCTCTTGAAATAATGGTGACCATGACATGGGGTTTTCACCAAACACCTCGTGAAACAATGGCGGCACTGACATGAGGTTTTCACTGAACATCTGTTGAAATAATGGCGGCATTGGCATGGTTTTCACTAATACGCCTTGTTATGACTATCGGGTCTTAAAATACATAGCAAGAAAGAGCAAAACCAACAAGTTTTGTATAATTGAAAAATATTAATTTATTTCCCTAAAATACAAAGCATGGTGAATTAATTCTTAAAATCGAAAAAGATTTAACAATTTCAACAGTTCCGAGTAATCCGAATGAGTTCCAGAGGTATTCATAATATGGTCACTGCTGCACTATTGTGTCAATAGTACGGAAGAAATCACTGATATAATCCTAAAATGTCTTTAAATGAATCCAATACATTTCTAATACGGCTAATAATCCAAACATCTTTGAATGAATTCGCATTTATTTCAATACAGCTATTAATCCAAGCGTCTTTGAATGACTTCACATTAATTCCGTACACCTATTATATATCCAATTAGGTCTTTGAATGAATGTTAAAGCAGTTCAATTCCAACGAATCATCATATTAAATAAATGAATAAATCCTCTGATTTAACTCCTCCAAGACTAGTAAAATAATACTAATTCTGCATAAAAATTATATTATATGCAAAATTAACACTCACTGACCAGAATGCAATACAAGGCTTTGAACGAATTATTCCTGGTATCTCGAAATACTCTTTCAGAAAACAAGTCAGCTAATATACACTTGCTATTCAGGAAATAGGTCAGGAGCTATTTCTATAAAACCCACGACTCAAGATTCACATGAACATTTGTATGTGTTGGATCAGGTGAACTTTCCTTGTACATAACAGCACAACTTAACCTTGAAACATACGAATGAATGGCTCTATGCATTTGATACAGGACTCATCTTAGAGTAAAACTGTGATCATAGGATTTTAACTTTAAAATGTCATTAACCAAATGACCTATATAAAAACTATTATTCTGAAAATGATACACATTATATATATATATATATATATATATATATATATATATATATATATATATATATATATATATATATATATATATATATATATAACTGCCTCGAAATAATAGTGGCACTAAAACGGGATTTTTACAAAAACATATCTTGAAATATATTATTACACCAAATAAAATGGCGCTGCAGACCTGACCTTGACCTTGTCTGTGATATCATGAGCAAGTCTGAAAACCAGACTTTCCAGAGAAATTAAATAGTATAATCCTAAATTATAATAAAAAAAACATTGAAAAATTTCTAGAAATTCACATTCCGGTGCTCTCATTTTATACATTACTCTCAAACAGAAAAATCTTGCAATAATGTTATTTGAAATGTTTTACTGAAATAAATGGACCAACCTGATTAAAGTGAAATATTACACTGAAGATATAATTACTAGCACCAAAAACACCAACTCACTCTTATAGATATATAAAACACTAAAATTAAAAATAATCAATAGTCACAAATTCTAACACTCTGTCATGTTATTTTACAAAAATCAATATTAACTACAACATGAAACCAGTTACAAAAGGTTTCAGAATAGTCTTCCATTGGCCAATCCTGTTAATGTGGCAAGTTTCATACATTTTGAGTAACAAATTATTACCGTCTACTGAAAATTCTTTCAGTCTTGAGTTTCTTAGACAGAAAAGTGTTGACTTGTATAAATGATTTGTAACTTGATTTAATAATATTAGTTGATATACGTGTAACTTGATTTAATAATATTAGTTGATATATGTGTAACTTGATTTAATAATATTAGTTGATATATGTGTAACTTGATTTAAAAATATTAGTTGATATATGTGTAACATGATTTAGTAATATTAGTTGATATACGTGTAACATGATTTAATAATATTAGTTGATATACGTGTATCATGATCCTAATACTGCTTAAACTGAATGTCAGTATGCATTAAAGCTAAAAAAAATTGCTTCACAGTGTGCAAGTAGCTGAGGCCCTTGGACTAGAGGTATATAATGTGATTACCATTTTAAAGATCTATGATTTTTTTCTTGCCATAACTGAGCAGTTTTTCTACATAGCTGAGAACCACCCCATTGTCTGTAGTGGTCATTACATAAAAAAGCACGCCAACTATATTCCAATATCACAAATCAAAAAAGTGTTAACTTCACATTAGGAAAATATTTTAATTGCATGTACGCAGAAAAATGTAACACATGTTTACATTGAGTAGTTTATGTACAAGAGCAGCTTTATGTATGGAGTATGCTTAGTATCGAAAAAGATAACCAACAAAAGAACATGTGACCAGTGTGTATTGTGTGGCTCATGAACAAGAAATACATGACAGTCACTATATATACACAACAATCTCATTCAGTTTCATGTGTAATTGTGGCTACATATACATGACAATCTCACTCAGTTGTCATGTGTAGAATGTGTTACATAAACACAACAATTTCACTCAGTCATCATGTGTAAAATGGGCTACATATACACAACAATTTCACTCAGTTGTCATATGTAAAATGGGCTACATATACACAACAATCTCACTGAGTTGTCCTGTGTAAAATGGAATATATATATATATATATATATATATATATATATATATATATATATATATATATATATATATATACAACCAGGGGCGGATTAAGGCTCACTGGTGCCCTAAGCACTGCACTGACAAATCTTGGTGATCCCCTCCTTTCTACACTGACCCAGTCCATTTTAGTTGTTGACCTGTCTGACCAGATATACAATGCTGGTTGATCAAGAAACAGAACATTATGATCAATTTGCACTAGTTTTATCAACTTTTTTTTACAAATCTTCATTCGTTTTTTTTTCTTTTCACCCTTTTCTCAACCTTGTGGTGCCCCCTTTGGCCCTGGTGCCCTAAGCACGTGCTTAGTCTGCTTAATGGTTAATACGCCCCTGTATACAACAATTTCACTCAGTTGTCATGTATAAAATAGGCTACATATACACAACAATCTCACTCAGTTGTCATGTATAAAATGGGCTACATATAGATGTCACGGAATGGTGTAAATGTTGTTAATTAAATACGTGTACTCGGGTTTCGTTTCTTTTTTCTCTGTACAACGATACCCGAGGGTGATTATAATATGGTCTATGTATTTCGAAATCGTGAGTACGATTCGTCCTATGCCACACGTGCAAGGTGCTTTCGATAAGGAATAACGAAAATTCTAAAGGTATAAATACGTTACTACATGTAAAGGACCTTTACAATACTAATGGTTTTGTCAGCAAGCGGCCTGCTAAAAGGATTCGCACAACTCCAGCTGTAGGGGTAGGTAATTTTGGGTTTTAAGTGATAACTAGTGTAGTACCATATTTACCTTTGCATGTTTGTTATAGTTTTCTTTACATACCATAATGCGTGCATTTTTTATTCTTGTTGCGATGTAGTGCAGGACTTATATTGGTAATGTAAAGCTACATTTTTTAAAAGAATTGTTTACTATTGTCTTATCAAGCAGGGTTAGGTTTACTATTGAACCTGTTTTGTAATTGCCATAATAATATAATCTTTTTAACTTACCATGTATAACGTCCTTACGTTATGTCTGTATCAAGTTTAGTACACTGTATCGGGCATATTTTCAGCTGAGGTTTTGATGGTAGGAATATCCGGGGTGTCCGGTGTTGTTTGAGAGTAGGAATATCCGGGGTGTCCGGTGTTGTCAGAATGTCTAGCGTCCGGAGTGTCCAGAGTGACTAAGGTGACCCAGCTGTAGAGCCGTCAAAGGACCAGGGGGTCCGGAGGGTCTAATATTTCAAGTATCCGGAGGGTCTAATGTTCAAGTGATCATAGTATTCCGAGGGTCCGGAGTCTATATTGGTTGTCAAATTGATTCGGAAGAGCAGCGGATATGGTGCACAGGTGACGGAGTGCATCTCCACACACGTATTTTTAGCTGTATGCTAATTTTGGGTTCGTAAGACCCAGTGTATTATTCAGGACTGGAAGGATAGATTGTATATCCGTTCTTGTTTAGTGACATGATTTCGCTACCTGAGCGAATACATTTTTTTTACTATATGTAAACACTTACATTGTTTACTATTTGAGTGAACTATATTCATCTTTCCATTATTGAATCATTTGTGAAATCATTTATCCTGTATTTTAGGGTTACTGAACTAAATTTATTTGTATATTTTTTCCATCTTTGAAACTGTGCGTTTTTATGTTAAATAGATCCAATATTTGGATTATAAATACGCACACATCTTCATAATCCACTACTTATATAAATCGCCACATTAAACCATATATCTGTCGTCAAAACGTGTTCTGTTGTTAATCTTGTTACAAATGGTGTCAGAAGTGGGATCATTTCGGATATAACAGAGCACTGAAATTGTTTTATTATATTTGTATGCTTTTTGTGTGTTTCAGATGCGTTTGACAAAGCACCAAGGTTAGGTAGATACCTAATATTACGTTATTTTTTGTATTTAATATTTTTGTGGCATTTCGTGAAAGAAAATACGGTTTGTGGTAATTACGTGTTTTGTATACAACTGCACTTTAAGGTTGGTCACCAACAAACTTTTGAAATGTCTTCTATGAAAGAACTGGCAGAACTGGGGAAACAGTTTGGTTATGAGGGGGAGCCCCTTAGAAATTTCGTTCGTGAAGAACAAGCCCGGGAGAGGGACCAAAGATTAAAGGAGAGGGAATTAGAGAGGGAAAAATTTGAAAGGGAACAACAATTAGAGAGGGAAAAATTTGAAAGGGAACAACAAATAGAAAGGGAAAAAAGGGAAACCCAGAAGGAAATGATAGAATTAGAGAAGGGTAAGATTGAACTAGAGAAACAGGCTGAGAGGGAAAGGATAGAATGGGAAAGGGAAGCAGAGAGGGAGAGGTTAGAAGGGGAAGATAGAAATCGGCAGAGGGAACATGTAAGAAATTCTGAGCTATTGCAAGCTAAAAAAGAGGGGGAACATGATGTTAAACTGAGAGGTCCAAAATTGCCCCCATTTGAAGACGATAAAGATAATATGGATAGTTATCTAAATAGGTTCGAGAGGTATGCTACGGTACAAAAATGGAAGAAAGACGATTGGCCGCTCCATCTTAGCGCGTTATTGAAAGGTAAAGCGTTAGACGTGTATTCGCGTTTATCCACGGCCGATTCGCTCAATTACCCCGTGTTGAAAGAGGCACTTCTCAAGAAATATGAACTAACCGAGCAAGGGTTTCGCAAGAAGTTTAAGTATAGTAAACCAGAGAGAGGCGAAACATTCACTCAGTTCGTCAGTAGGACTTGCAATTATTTGCAGCGATGGGTGGAATGTGGTAAAGTCGTCAAGACATTTGAGGGCCTTGTCGATTTCTTGCTTCGTGACCAATTGTTAACAACTTGTGGCAAGGAGTTATATTTATTCTTGAGGGAAAGATCCTTCACAAATGTACATGAAATGGCCACACAGGCGGATTTGTTCGCCGAAGCTCGGGGAGGTTCGCAGAATGTCATCACGCGAGATGTCAAAGGTGGGAATCAGGTCAACGACAGAAAACCCAGGGAACCTGAAAAATCTGGTACGAGTAACCAGGGGAAGCGGAGTGACATGCAATGTTTCATTTGCAAGGAAGTGGGTCATATCTCCCACTATTGTCCTAAGCGGAAGGGACCAGTCCAGAAAGTAGCGGTAGCCATTAGAGGCAGAAGATCGGTAAATGGAAAACTTAATGTTTCCCAGCAAGTTAAGCGGAAAGCAGTGCGTTCAGAGAGCAGTCGCGATGTGATCCAATCAATCGGCACGTGTATTTTTCCAGAGGCACGGGTGCCGACCGCAAACGGCACTGTTAACGGACAAGAAGTCACCGTTCTACGAGACACGGGATGCACTACTGTAGTCGTGAAACGGAGCTTAGTCCGCGATGATCAATTGCTTGGGTTTAAATCACCTTGCATGTTGCTTGACCAGACAATCGACCACGTTCCAGTTGCAAGGATAATGATAGATACACCTTGTTTGACCGGGACTGTGGAAGCTTTATGCGTAGCCAACCCGATCTATGAACTGACGATTGGCAACGTACCGGGTTCTAGACTTCCAACCATAGCAGATTTCCGATTCCCTATCATCCAGGCAGTGCAAACTAGGGCTCAGGTAAAGGAGGAAAATAAACCTTTGCGTAAGTTAAAAGTACCGGAAGCCATTACTGATATATCCCGCGAAGAATTCCAAAATCAGCAAAAACGTGACGCGTCTTTACGTGCAACCTCTGAGAAGGCATTAACGGGTACCGTGAGAAAGTGTAAGAACGGGGGTTCCTCTAAATTCCTTGTTCGAAAGGGTTTAATGTACAGGGAATACTCTACATCGGATAGGAAGTTCTTGCAATTAGTGGTTCCCCAGAAATTTAGGGCACATGTATTAAAGGTCGCGCACGAGTCGAGTATGGCAGGTCATTTAGGCGTAAAGAAAACAACGGATAGGGTATTAAGAGAATTTTATTGGCCTGGCGTCAATAGCGACATAGCGCGGTTCTGTCGCTCGTGCGACGTTTGCCAGAAGACGATCTCTAAAGGCAGGGTAACTAGAGTACCGTTAGGTCAGATGCCCTTGATAGATACTCCGTTCAAACGAGTAGCCATCGACATTGTAGGACCAATATTTCCGCATACAGATCGGAAAAACCGATACATCTTGATTACGCCACCAGATATCCAGAAGCCATAGCTTTGCCATCAATTGAAACCGAACGTGTAGCCGAAGCGCCCGTAGACATGTTCAGCAGGGTCGGAGTACCCGAAGAGGTTCTTACGGATTGTGGAGCGCAATTCACCTCAGATCTCATGGCAGAAATTAGTAGGTTGTTGTCCCTTAAACAGTTACGCACAACACCTTACCATCCTATGGGCAATGGATTGGTCGAGAAATTCAACGGCACATTGAAGCAAATGTTGCGGAGAATGTGTGCGGAAAGACCGAAGGATTGGGATAGATATATGAATGCCCTTCTGTTCGCATATCGTGAGGTTCCTCAGGAAAGCTTGGGTTTCTCCCCGTTTGAACTATTGTACGGTAGGACAGTTCGTGGTCCTATGCGCATACTTCGTGAACTGTGGACAGACGAGGTCGCGGACGAAGAAGTTAAGACCACATACCATTACGTAGTTGATTTGCGCGAAAGATTAGAAAGTACTTGTCAAATGGCGCAAGACGAACTCGCGAAATCTAGTCGTAGGTACGCCAAGTACTACAACCGAGGAACTCGGAGTAAAAAGTTTGACGCAGGCGATCAAGTGTTGGTGCTTCTCCCAACGAATAACAAGCTGCTAGTCCAATGGAAAGGGCCATATGAAGTCAGACAGGTGAAAGGCGAAATGGATTATATCATTGATATGGAGGGGAAGTCCAAGACATTTCACGCCAATATGCTTAAACTCTACGTAGCGAGACCTGGACAAACGATTGATAAAGGGATTTTGAATGTAGTATGCGTAGCGGTGATAGAGGATAGGTCTGGTGACGAAGCGGAATTCGTCTCCAGCACAGAAATGCCCCTTGAATACCCCATGGACGTTGGTAAAGAAAGTATTGACCAGATAAATGTATGCCCTGAGTTATCGGAGGGTCAACGTACACAGATTATGGAGGTTTTATCCAAATATCCAGATGTGTTCACGGACAGACTAGGCTGTACGGGTCTAATTCGACACGAGATCAAATTGAATACCACTGAGCCTATCAGGATTAAAGGATATCCGATACCCTTTAATGCACCGGAGAAAATCAGCGAAGAAGTGATGAAAATGTTAGACCAGGGAGTGATCGAACCTTCAAACTCCCCATACTCGTCCCCCGTGGTGTTAGTCAGAAAGAAAGACGGGACCAACCGGTTTTGCATCGACTTTCGGCAATTAAACAAGATCACCGTATTTGATGCAGAACCAATGCCAGATATGGAAAGTGAATTTTCAAAATTGGCAGGTCATAAATACATTTCCAAATTAGATCTAAGCAAGGGATATTGGCAGATACCCATCGCCGATAATGCCCGCGAGTTAACGGCATTCGCGACTCCCAAAGGACTGTTTCAATTTAAAGTTATGCCTTTCGGTTTAGTCAACGCCGGTGCGTCGTGCGTTCGTCTCATGCGCAAATTATTAAACGGAACGGAAAACGTCGACAGCTTCGTAGACGACATCTTTGTTTACACGCATACATGGGATGAACATGTTAAGGTATTACGGGATCTGTTCGATAGACTTCACATTGCAAATCTTTCAGTTAGGCCTAAGTGTAGCATAGGGTATTCCAGTCTGGAATGTTTGGGACATCTGGTAAGTGGACTAGGCCAGTTGCAACCTCATCCAGATAAAATAGGAGCAATCAGGGATGCCCCTAGACCAGAGACAAAAAAACAGTAAGGTCTTTCCTAGGTCTAATCGGGTTCTACAGGAAATTCGTCCCCAACTTTTCGGCTTTTGCCAGCCCATTAACGGATTTGACTAGGAAGGGGCAACCGAATAAAGTTTCATGGGGTGTATGCCAGGAAAAAGCGTTTAACACTCTAAAACACAAACTGGTAAGTGCACCAATTTTAAAGTTGCCGGAAATAGATAAACCTTTTGTACTGAGGACTGATGCGTCCGATACGGGTCTTGGGGCTGTTTTGCTACAGGAGCAAGGGGGGATGAAATTGCCCATTGCCTATGCAAGTAGGAAATTGCTCCCTAGAGAGGAAAAGTACTCCGTGATTGAAAAGGAGTGCCTAGGTTTAGTATGGGGAATAGGAAAATTCCATACATATCTTTTTGGGAGGGAGTTTACCTTGCAAACGGACCATCAGCCGCTTTTATATTTGAATAAAGCAAAGGTCACCAATGCAAGATTGATGCGTTGGGCGTTGTCTTTGCAACCATACAGTTTTCGAATCGAGGCAATTCGAGGGTCAGAAAATGTGGGAGCTGATTTTTTAGGTAGGGTGTAATTAGCAAATCATTTCGTTCGGTCTGAAAATTGGAAGTTTTAATAATGATTCATTGTTCACATTCCGTGATTGTTCTAAAAGTGATACCACTTTTTTTTTAGGGGGGAGGTATTGTCACGGAATGGTGTAAATGTTGTTAATTAAATACATGTACTCGGGTTTCGTTTCTTTTTCTCTGTACAACGATACCCGAGGGTGATTATAATATGGTCTATGTATTTCGAAATCGTGAGTACGATTCGTCCTATGCCACACGTGCAAGGTGCTTTCGATAAGGAATAACGAAAATTCTAAAGGTATAAATACGTTACTACATGTAAAGGACCTTTACAATACTAATGGTTTTGTCAGCAAGCGGCCTGCTAAAAGGATTCGCACAACTCCAGCTGTAGGGGTAGGTAATTTTTGGGTTTTAAGTGATAACTAGTGTAGTACCATATTTACCTTTGCATGTTAGTTTTCTTTACATACCATAATGCGTGCATTTTTTATTCTTGTTGCGATGTAGTGCAGGACTTATATTGGTAATGTAAAGCTACATTTTTTAAAAGAATTGTTTACTATTGTCTTATCAAGCAGGGTTAGGTTTACTATTGAACCTGTTTTGTAATTGCCATAATAATATAATCTTTTTAACTTACCATGTATAACGTCCTTACGTTATGTCTGTATCAAGTTTAGTACACTGTATCGGGTATATTTTCAGCTGAGGTTTTGATGGTAGGAATATCCGGGGTGTCCGGTGTTTGAGAGTAGGAATATCCGGGGTGTCCGGTGTTGTCAGAATGTCTAGCGTCCGGAGTGTCCAGAGTGACCCAGTTGTAGAGCCGTCAAAGGACCAGGGGGTCTGGAGGGTCTAATATTCAAGTATCCGGAGGGTCTAATGTTCAAGTGATCATAGTATTCCGAGGGTCCGGAGTCTATATTGGTTGTGAAATTGATTCGGAAGAGCAGCGGATATGGTGCACAGGTGACGGAGTGCATCTCCACACATGTATTTTTAGCTGTATGCTAATTTTGGGTTAGTAAGACCCAGCGTATTATTCAGGACTGGAAGGATAGATTGTATATCCGTTCTTGTTTAGTGACATGATTTCGCTACCTGAGCGAATACATTTTTTTTACTATGTGTAAACACTTACATTGTTTACAATTTGAGTGAACTATATTCATCTTTCCATTATTGAATCATTTGTGAAATCATTTATCCTGTATTTTAGGGTTACTGAACTAAATTTATTTGTATATTTTTTCCATCTTTGAAACTGTGCGTTTTTATGTTAAATAGATCCAATATTTGGATTATAAATATGCACACATCTTCATAATCCACTACTCATATAAATCGCCACATTAAACCATATATGTGTCGTCAAAACGTGTTCTGTTGTTAATCCGAAATATCCCACCCGGTTATCTTGTTACAATAGACAACAATTTTACTCAGTTGACATGTATAAAATGGGCTACATATACAATGCACAACTGTCTCACTCAGTTGTCATGTATATAATGGGCTACATATAAACAACAATCTCACTCAGTTGACATGTATATAATGGGCTACATACAAACAACAATCTCACTCAGTTGTCATGTATAAAATGGGCTACATATAGACAACAATCTCACTCAGTTGTCATGTGTAAAATGGGCTTTCATAGAATATATAATACGTGGAGCATCAACTCCAATTCAGTTGTGTAGATACAAATCTGTTGTAAGAAAGTGGCTGTCTGTGTGGATGGTAAGTATTACAGATCAATAAAACCAACCCAAGAGGCAAAATCAACATAAGGTGAGATAGTAATTTTCCAAAATATTATGATAAAGGTTAAAGCTATAAATGTTAAAGATATGTGCAAAATCATGACCTTGATACTAACACCAGAACAAGTAAGAATAAGGTTATCAGACCAGACAGACTCAAATTAAAAAAAATTCTTGACTTGTTAGACTCAAAATGTCAGTATGGTTCTATAAAGGTGTCTGTTTTGGATTTTTAACATAGCTTTAAAAAATTCCTTCATACCTCTCTGATGTCTGAAATGTGGCAGCTTGTAGTGATGTCAAGTACTGAGGCATGATGCCACATATATGTGACATCATGTCCCACCCAGTTAAATTATCCTGACAACAAGCTGACCAATAGCCTCTTAATGCTGAGCACATTGTGAGGCAGCTGCTAGTACCATTTTTTGTAAGTCTTTGGTATGACTTGGCCGGGGTTCAAACACATGACCTTCTGCATCTTTGGCAACAACTTGTAATCACTTAGGCCACAGGAGTGATCAGTTCTATAAAGGGTAAGAATAATTAATTTGCATGTACTTATATGCAAAAGTTGCACTATATATATATATATTCTGTATATACATCAGCAACATGAATTTGGATGAAATTGCAATTGTCCTATCTGCCAACAAAACAATGTCCTACACAATCAGAACTGTAAAAGAACATAATTTAATAACAGACTGCTGAAGAAAACACAAGACATATAATAAAAACACTGACAGAGCATGAAGCTAGAAATATTTTATCTAAGGCATTATTTTGTCTGGCAACATACCACATGCAATTAAACAGTCAATTGCAAAATTATACATTTCAATAGGTACATGCTATTGAAATACCTCCTCATTTTATAAGGTGGCCCTGCCGTAATTGACTAGTTTCTACAGCAACATGACCATTAAAACATTGTGTACTGATGCATGGCAACACCATTAAAACATTGTGTAATGATGCATGGTAAAACCATTAAAACATTGTGTAATGATGCATGGTAAAACCATTAAAACACTGTAATGATGCATGGTAAAAACATTGTGTAATGATGCATGGCAACACCATTAAAACACTATGTAATGATGCATAGTAACACCATCAAATGATTATGTATTGCTGCATATTAACACCATCAAAGATTGTGTAATGATGCATGATAACACCATTAAAACACTGGTTAATGCTGCATGGTAACACAGATAGAACCTTGTGTAATGATGCATTGTAACATCATTAAACCATTGTGTATGTCACAGAATTAGGCCAAAAAAATAACTTGGTTTTGCCTTAGAACTATTTGACTATTTCTCGTTGTACATGCATACAGTGTTATCTAGGGTGAATACGTGTTTTTCCAGGTAAGCGACTGTATTAACATGTACCTTGCCAGAAATTACTTGTGACGAAGAAACATTAATAACATGATATGCACGGGTATTTTACCCTGACTTTTGCTCACTCTCCTATGGATTTAAGTAAGTTCGATTTCTAAACTGACACTGGTCGTTTTGGATCACATCAAGGAGTGTACGCTCTCCATTGTTCTCCAGCCATAGGGGTAAGTGTTAAATTTACATTTCATTTGATATGCGAAGCTTATTCGGTTTGTAATGTCTTATCATGTAATAATGCATTTATTACAATGCAGATTTGAACTTTGAATTACAAGTCACTATTAGAGGTTAATGTATTAGCATATTTCTAGAGATTTTACAGAACCTATTATTATGACCAATTAGATTTTATTGTAGCTGATTGTGACTGTCACTGGGATTGTGACTGTGACTATGACTACAGCTGACTAGAGTTTACTAGAGATGTCTGAAGTTGTCTATAGTTGTTTAGAGCTGTCTGGAGCTTCCAGAGTATTTAAGGCTGCGCGCTGTCGATACATATGTATGCATGTACGTATGTCTGTGCCATGGACGTAGACATAGCAAATTCAAAAGGTGCTGTATACTGTCTGTATGTATATACGTATGACTGTACATGTGGTGGATCCATAAAGGGTGCGAGTGGCCGATAAGAGTGTGGGCCAACCCAAGGAATCATGCGATTGTACAAGGGGTCTAGAAGCATACGTTTGGATAAATTATTGTTCCAATTGCATTTTTATGTTCATAAGATTATTTTGAATCTTAGTTGTGTTCATAAGATTATTTTGAATCTTAGCTGTGTTCATAAGATTATTCTGAATCTTAGTTGTTTTCATAAGATTATTTTGAATCTTAATCGGAGTTCATATTTGAGATTATGTGAATCTCTCTTGTAGTGTAGAATACTGTTTGAAGCATATCTGCAGTCCATGAAGTTTCTTGGATCTGTACTTCATATTGATTTCATATTTTGGTTTATTTTCAATGTGTGCATGTTTGTGTAGAGTGATTTGAGTCAATCGTATGTTGAGAGCATGAGAGAATCATTGTATTTTTACATCATACATTTTTCTTTATTCATTTCATAAATTTCCATCTTTCTCACATTGTGTTTGACTCATTCATGTAGTCCAAAAACCCACTCGGTTTCTATTCTGCGACAATGTAATGATGCATGGTAACATCTTCAAAACATTGTGTAATAATGCATGATAACACCATTAAAACACTATGTAATTACACATGGTAACACTGTTAAAACACTGTGTAATGATGGATGATAACACCATTAAAACACTCCATAATGATGTATGGTACTGCTAGAATAATGTGTAATGATGTATGGTAACACCATTAAAACATTCTGTAATGATGCATTGTAACACTGCTAGAACATTGTGTAATGATGTACGGTAACACTACTAGAACTACATGAATATTGTGCAATGATGCATGGAAACACCATTTAAACAGTCTGTAATGATGCAAAGTACCACTGATAGAACATTGTCATGATGCATGGTAACACCCTTAAAATATTGTTTAATGATGCATGGTAACACTGCTAGAACTTTGTCCAATGATGCATGGTAACACGACTAGAACATTGTGCAATGATGCATGGTAACACCATTAAAACAATGTATACTGATGCATGGTAACCCTCTTAAAACAATGCATAATGATGCTTGGTTACACCATTAAAAAACTGTGTAATGATTCATGGTAACACTGATAAAACATTGTGCAATGATGCATGGTAACACCATTAACACACTGAATAAATGATGCATGGTAACACCATTAAAACATTGTGTAATGATGCATAGTAACACTGATAGAACATTGTGTAATGATGCATGGTAACACCATTAAAACAATGTGTACTGATGCATGGTAACCCTTTTAAAACAATGCATAATGATGCATGGTAACACCATTAAAACATTGTGTAATGATGCATAGTAACTCTGATAGAACATTGTGCAATGATGCATGGTAACACCATTAAAACACTGAATAATGATGCATGGTAACACTGTTAAAACATTGTGTACTGATTCATGGTAACACGTTAGAACATTGTGCAATGATGCATGGTAACACTGTTAAAACAATGTGTATTAATGCATGGTAACCCTGTTAAAACATTGTGTAATGATGCATGGTAACACCATTAAAACACTATGTAATGATGCATGGTATCACCATTAAAACATTGTGTAAATGTGCATGGTAATTGATATTTTCCCAGATTATTTGCATTGGACATTTAAAATGGACCTTAACCAATAAACAAAATGTAAAACAAAATCCAACAAATAATTTTGTAATTGTTCAATTTTTATTTTGTGCAAAATCTGATGAATAAAAAAAAGAAACTGAACAAAACTTCTTTTGATCAGTAAAACAACACTAAAAACACTTGAACATTTATGTACAAAAACAACATTAAAAGCCCTGGAATATTGATATATTAGTACCATACTATCTGTATCAATTGTCCCTTGAAAACTGCAAAAATTTCTTAAGTTTCTTCTTCATGAAGAAATGCCTGATTAGAAGAAAGTGTTTATTAACTTTTTATTTTGATATGAAATATATAACACACAGATACATATAGAAAACAATATACACAGGTACAACACACATGTACATTACCTGAGAGAAGGATTTTTGGAAATAATATAGTTTAGTCCTGTGCTGTGAGTCATGGCCAAAATTAGTCTATAATACAGATTTAGTTTAGTCTTGTGCTGTGTGTCGTGGCCAACATTAGTCTATAATACAGATTTAGTTTAGTCTTGTGCTGTGTGTCATTGCCAGATTTAGTTTAGTCTTGTGCTGCGAGTCATGGCCAACATTTGTCTATAATATAGTTTAGTCTTGTGCTGTGTGTCATGGCCAGATTTAGTTTAGTCTTGTGCTGTGTGTCATGGACAGATTTAGTTTAGTCTTGTGCTGTGAGTCATGGCCAACATTTTTAATAATGTAGTTTAGTCTTGTGCTGTGTGTCATGGACATGTTTAGTTTAGTCTTGTGCTGTGTGTCATGGCCAACATTTGTCTATAATATAGTTTAGATTTGTGCTGTGTGTCATGGCCAACATTATAATACAGATTTAGTTTAGTCTTGTGATGTGTGTCATTGCCAGTGTTAGTCTATAAACTTAACACATTAACCCCTGGGGATGATTTACGTGGCAGGAAGTAGTAGCTTACTGCCAAGATCTGTAGCATCAAGGTCATGTAAGATACACTAAAGTGGGTGGTATTATAGAAAGGTAGACAGATGTAGCTCTACAATGATACCAAAAAATCTGGATGTTCTAGCTGTACTACAAAATACACAGGGAAAAACCTAATTTTTTGGACCCAATTTTTTCCACTTTTTGGTCTCAGATCTAAGGCAGACTGGTATGAACTGCAAACAGACAGATGAACCTTTGCAAAAAATAGGATAAGATGGGCATTGGGAAGAAAGAGTGGTCTTGATATGAAAATAATGGGTCTGTTAAGCAAAAATAACCCCAAAAACTCCAACATTTACCCTTCTGTTCATGCGCGGGCCAAATAGCCAATGAAAACAATGTTTCTAACACAACTAGGTATTATGTTATTGGAAAATCACCTGGAAGTTGATTTATTAGGATTTATTCAGAAATAGCTTTCCTACTCTAATTTCTGGAGAAAAAGACAAAACCGTCCTGTGGTTAATGTGTTAAATATGCCCAAAAATATTTTTCAAACCAATCATTCAAACTGAATTTAATCATTCCATACCAGTACAGCTTGTCTGTTTTCAAATCAATCATTCAAACTGCATTCATCATGCCATACTAATACAGCTTGTCTGTTCTGAATTTATGGATGTGGTAACATATGAATGCCAGTAGTTTGGCCATTGATAATTTTATGCTGGGAATTAGGAATTAAATTGCACATTTCCATTGACAATGTTCTAATGTAAATTCATTCATTTTCATGGATTTCTCTTTTCAGTGATTTCAGAAAACATTATATTTCACCAAAACCTAATTTATGGAATGGAAAAAGGTCCTGTTTTTGCAATGCAAATATGCTTCGCAACTGATCCAAAAAGTCACTGTTTTGTAGAAACCACAAATAAAATTCATGAAAATTGGTACACCATGAAAAACAGCAAACTCACCATATGATAATTAAATGTGCAACTCCTATATATATTTAATATACTTCTTAATCTAATTACTTTTAAATACATGTATAAAGCTTTAACTGTAATATACATGTATCACAGATTGTAAGAGGCAAGAAAATTTTATGTAAATATATTAATCTTTAAATAGTTAAGAAAATTATCAAAAATAAAGCAGTCAACATTTCTTATTTATAATCACATTATTACAATTTCTAAATTTAACAAAATATTAAAGTTGGACCCCTAAATACATAATCATAATGTACTTGATTATTACACAATTTAACATTTTCTGTAACAAATAACATGCATCAACCCTATTATGCTATGTTTGTTATCATCCTTCCCAATGTAATCAACTTAGGCCTGACTATCAACATATTTGACCCGAATAATGTAGGTTGTTTAATGATGAAGTGGAAGACCACTTAAAATTATGTTAATGATTCAGCTAGATAACAAAGATGTGTCTTCTCCAGTATAGATGATGTATGCATGATGACAACCAGGCTGATCAGCCATTAATCATTACTCAGAACAGTACTGAAGAGCAAGGTTTCAAATGCTGTCCCCATGATGATGCCTATAAAAGAAAGATCATCCAAATAGTACAGAGGTATCCCATCATAACTATCTTTACTACATGTAGTATGAATTCCCTTGCTAAAAATAGTACAGAGATATCCCATCATAACTATCTTCACTACATGTAGTATGAATTCCCTTTCTAAAAATAGTACAGAGGTATCCCATCATAACTATCTTTACTACATGTAGTATGCATTCCCTTGCTAAAACTAGTTCAGAGATATCCCATCATAACTATCTTTACTACATGTAGTATGCATTCCCTTGCTAAAACTAGTACAGAGATATCCCATCATAACTATCTTTACTACATGTAGTATGAATTTCCTTGCTAAAAATAGTGCAGAGGTATCGCATCATAACTATCTGTACTACATGTAGTATGAATTCCCTTGCAAAAAATTGTATAGGTATCCCATCATAACTATCTTTACTACATGTAGTATGCATTCCCTTGCTAAAACTAGTTCAGAGATATCCCATCATAACTATCTTTACTACATGTAGTATGAATTTCCTTGCTAAAAATAGTGCAGAGGTATCGCATCATAACTATCTGTACTACATATATTATGAATTCCCCCAAAACAAATGTAACTATAGACTAATGCATAAAAAAGACAATTCACTACGATGAATGTTTGGTATGGACCATAAAGTGTGTATTAGAGTGATGGATTAGTGTATATACATGACACAAATGCAAATTTGTTATTTTTCATTACTGCATAATCTTATTGGTCAGGATTTATGTAGAATGGCTTATTTAATTTATACATTTTACTTGGCATGAGTTATTACAACTTTGTTTGTCACTAAAAAAATATCTAACAAATAAGTCATTTAAAACAATAATATATTGTTAAATGGGCTTCAGTACTAATATGGTATGGCAAATACAAATTGTTTAAGCATTAGGAGGTTAGATTTGAACAAATGTGTGACTATGTTATTTACATCATTGACTGAATGAGAGCATTTATGAAAGACACAAAACCAAGCATGTGTACATGAGACCTCAATACTCTATTAAGTACTGGGCAAAATTCATCCATCCCAGCAAGTACATGTAAATCCAAGTATAGGACAAAATGCATCCAGCCCAGCAAGTACATGTACTAGATCCAAGTATTGGACAATATACATCCATCCCAGCAAATATATGTACTAGATCCAAGTATTAGACAATATGCATCCATCCCAGAAAGTACATGTTAATCCAAGTATTGGACAAAATGAATCCATCCCAGCAGGTTCATGTAAATCCAATTATTGGACAATATGCATCAAGCCCAGCAAGTACAGGTAAATCCAAGTATTGGACATTATGCATCCATCCCAACAAGTACATGTATGAGATCCAAGTATAGGAAAATATGCATCCATCCCAGAAAGTACAGGTAAATCCAAATATTGTACAAAATGCATCCATCCCATCAAGTATATGTAAATTCAAGTAAAGAACAAACTGCATCCATCCCAGCAAGTATATGCAAATTCAAGTATAGGACAAAATGAATCCATCCCAGCAAGTACATGTAAATCCAATTATTGGACAATATGCATCAAGCCCAGCAAGTACATGTAAATCTAAGTATTGGACAATATGCATCCATCCATGCAAATAAAGGTAAATCAAAGTACTGGACACAATGCACCAACCCCAGCAAGTATATGTATATCCAAGTATTGGACAAAATGCATCTAGCCCTGCAAGTACAAGTAAATATAAGCACTGGACAACATGCATCCAACCCAACAAGTACATGTAAATTCAAGTTTAGGACAAAATGCATCCATCCCAGCAAGTACATGTACAACATCAAAGTATTCAATAATATGCATCCATCCCAGCAAGTACATGTAAATTCAAGTATAGGACAACATGCATCCATCCCAGCAAGTACATGTTAATTCAAGTATAGGACAACATGAATCATCCCAGCAAGTATATGTTAATTCAAGTATTAGACAATATGCATCCATCCCAGCAAGTACATGTAAACCCAAGTATAGCACAAAATGCATCCATCCCAGCAAGTACATGTAAATTCAAGTATTAGACAAAATGCGTCCATCCCAGCAAGTACATGTAAATCCAAGTATTGGACAATATGCATCCATCCCAGCAAGTACATGTAAATCCAAGTATTGGACAATATGCATCAAGCCCAGCAAGTACATGCAAATCCAAGTATTGGACATCATGCATCCATCCCAGCAAGTACATGTTAATCCAAGTATAGGACAACATGCATCCATCCCAGCAAGTACATGTTAATTCAAGTATTGGACAATATGCATCCATCCCAGCAAGTACATGTAAATCCAAGTATAGGACGACATGCATCCATCCCAGCAAGTACATGTTAATTCAAGTATTGGACAATATGCATCCATCCCAGCAAGTACATGTAAATCCAAGTATAGGACATCATGCATCCATCCCAGCAAGTACATGTAAATCCAAGTATAGGACAACATGCATCCATCCCAGCAAGTACATGTAAGTCCAAGTATAGGACAACATGCATCCATCCCAGCAAGTACATGTAAGTCCAAGTATAGGACGACATGCATCCATCCCAGCAAGTACATGTAAATCTAAGTATAGGACAACATGCATCCATCCCAGCAAGTACATGTAAGTCCAAGTATAGGACAACATGCATCCATCCCAGCAAGTACATGTTAATCCAAGTATAGGACAACATGCATCCATCCCAGCAAGTACATGTAAGTCCAAGTATAGGACAACATGCATCCGTCCCAGCAAGTACATGTAAATCCAAGTATAGGACAACATGCATCCATCCCAGCAAGTACATGTTAATCCAAGTATAGGACAACATGCATCCATCCCAGCAAGTACATGTTAATTCAAGTATTGGACAATATGCATCCATCCCAGCAAGTACAGGTTAATTCAAGTATAGGACACTATGCACAAATCCCAGCAAGTATATGTAAATCCAAGTATTGGACAATACACATTCATCCCAGCAAGTACATGTAAATCCAAGTATTGGACAATATGCATCCATCCATGCAAGTACAGGTTAATCCAAGTATTGGAAAAAATGCATCCATCCCAACAAGTACATGTAAATCAAAGTATAAGATAAAATGCATCCAGCCCAGCAGGTACATGTAAGTCTAAGTATTGGACACTATGCATCCATCCCAGCAACTAGATGTAAGTTCAAGTATCAGACACTACGCATCCATCCCAGCAAGTACATATAAGTCAAAGTATTGGACACTACGCATCCATCCCAGGAAGTACATGTAAGTCCACATATTGGACAAAATGTATCCATCCCAGCAAGTACATGTAAATCAAAGTATAAGACAAAATGCATCCAGCCCAGCAAGTACATGTAAATCCAAGAATAGGACACTATGCATCCAGCCCAGGAAGTACACAAGTCTAAGAATTGGATACTATGCATTCATCCCAGCAAGTACATGTAAGTCCAAGTATTGGACACTATGCATCCATCCCAGCAAGTACATGTACGTCAAAGTATTGGACACTATGCATCCATCCCAGTAAGTACATGTAAGTCCATGCAGAATTCTCCATTTATGAGCCACAATGTTCTTGTCTCAATCACCTGTCATGCACATATCATACAGGTCATATAGGCATTCAGTAATAACTATTTCAGTAATCAGTATAATTTTTTATATAGTTTGGCTACATATGACTTTAAATGATGATTATTCACTTTATTTCAATCTTCATACATCAATATTCCTTGGAAAGTCATTATATACATCTATATTACTTGGAAGGTTGTTATATACATCCATATTGTTTGGAAAGTCATTATATACATCCATATTCCTTGGAAGGTCATTATATACATCCATATTCCTTGGAAGGTCATTATATACATCCATATTCCTTGGAAGGTCATTATATACATCAATATTCTTTGGAAAGTCATTATATACATCCGTATTCCTTGGAAGGTCATTATATACATCCGTATTCCTTGGAAGGTCATTATATACATCTATATTACTTGGAAGGTCATTATACACATCCATATTCCTTGGAAGGTCATTATATACATCCACATTCCTTGGAAGGTCATTATATACATCCATATTCCTTGGAAGGTCATTATATACATCCGTATTCCTTGGAAGGTCATTATATACATCCACATTCCTTGGAAGGTCATTATATACATCCATATTCCTTGGAAGGTCATTATATACATCCACATTCCTTGGAAGGTCATTATATACATCCATATTCCTTGGAAGGTCATTATACACATCCATATTGTTTGGAAGTTCATTATATACATCCATATTCCTTGGAAGGTCATTATATACATCAATATTCTTTGGAAAGTCATTATATACATCCGTATTTAATGGAAGGTCATTATATACATCCGTATTCCTTGGAAGGTCATTATATTCATCTATATTACTTGGAAGGTCATTATACACATCCATATTCCTTGGAAGGTCATTATATACATCCACATTCCTTGGAAGGTCATTATATACATCCATATTCCTTGGAAGGTCATTATATACATCCGTATTCCTTGGAAGGTCATTATATACATCTATATTCCTTGGAAGATCATTATATACATCCATATTGTTTGGAAAGTCATTATATACATCTACATTCCTTGGAAGGTCATTATATACATCCATATTCTTTGGGAAGTCATTATATACATCTACATTCCTTGGAAGGTCATTATATACATCCATATTCTTTGGAAGGTCATTATATACATCCATATTCTTTGGAAGGTCATTATATACATCCATATTCCTTGGAAGGTCATTATATACATCAATATTCTTTGGAAAGTCATTATATACATCCATGTTCCTTGGAAGGTCATTATATACATCCATATTCCTTGGAAGGTCATTATATACATCCATATTCCTTGGAAGGTCATTATATACATCCATATTCCTTGGAAGGTTATTATATTCATCTATATTACTTGGAAGGTCATTATATACATCCACATTCCTTGGAAGGTCATTATATACATCCACATTCCTTGGAAGGTTATTATATACATCCATATTCCTTGGAAGGTCATTATATACATCCATATTCCTTGGAAGGTCATTATATACATCTTCTGAGAAATACACACGGCAAACTCAATGCTAAAGTACATGTAAAGTTTTAGAAGAGGTGAACCTAATGGTGTGATCAAGTACAGATCAGACATAATGTTGCATACTGTATGGCCACAGTGAAATGTTGAAAAAATTAGTACTACACTGTTACTTGTTAGGAATTTACCTGCTATCTTCTTTTTATAAGACCATGTTTAGTACCCGGCAATCACAAGCCCATAGTAATCAACAAATTTTGCTGACTGGAAGGTTTTGATGCAGAGGATTCAAAAATTAAGACTGAACAGACTTTAGTTAAACTATATCAGTATTACATTTAACTACAACAATTAATTTAATTTAACTGAAAGGTGAGTAAATGCATCTACATGATCACACAATTAAAATGGATTTATTGGTACAGCTAAAAGTATGTGAAATGTTTCATTAATTGGAAATGAAATGCATACAATAGAATTTAATCGAACCAGTATAAAAGTTTTGAAGAAACCAAAATAACCACTAAATCATTGAAAACAGGTAATCTGACTTGAAATATCATTAGATTCAGTTGTTACCTCATAGACGTTAGTGTTACAAGCACTGACCTCCCACATTATATTCAAATGTAAGCCAGGTCCAACTACCAAAACCCAGAACTGCAATCACATAACACACTGGCAGATAAGACTCTATGTTGTTTTTGTTTTACTGATTACTCCAGCAATCTGCATGGAACTACGTTTGATGGACCAGTGCTATATGTGATGCAGATACTGCTCTATGCTTTTCTGCAGTGGGACCTGACCTATAACATTAAAAACACTGATATTGGTAACTTGAACAGGGAAATGAAAATTAAATGAAGAATGAATGCAATGTTATTAGTGCTTTGCAAAGAAATGTAGGGCAAATGCAAAGAAATGGAGGGCAAATGTAAAGAAATGGCGGGCAAATGCAAAATGCAGAACTAGAAGCAATGAAATATAAATTCAAGCAGAACAAACCATCAATACTTTTGAAAATATTTGTTTTTCGAGCTGCCACTGAAGTTTTAAATTTTATTTTTGTAAAAGCATGGATACCAGCTGCACAAATATTCTATAAGATTCATATTATAAATGATTGACTGCATTACTAAATATTAATCGATTTTGTTGTGGCTAAAAGTCTCCAATTTATAGACTAAACAATGAAACTTGAGTGAAAACAATAGGACCCTCATCAAAAAACCATTAATTCAGGCATCATCTAAGATGTCAAGATTTGCAAATCCGTAAAAAAAAATTACTTAAGAAAATAATGAATTCATGGTATTTGGGGTTTATATGTATTTGTCTAAATCAAATTATTAATTGTTGAAACCTACTATTGAGTTTGCAATGCTAAAGGTAGTAGTATGATGGTTACCAAATTTAGAGCAACACAGAAAATACTTACCTACAGTTATGAAAATGGCAGCCATGTTAATTAACAAGGTAGTAGTAAGATGGTCACCAAAGTTAGAGCAACACAGAAAATACCTACAGTTATGAAAATGGCAACCATAATCATTAACAAGGTAGTAAGTAGAATGATGGTCACCAAACGTAGAGCAACCAACACAGAAATTACTTACCTACAGTTATGAAAATGGCAGCCATGTTAATTAACAATTCCCTATCTTCTTCATACTTCCTGTCATTGAGTAAAAGATAGAAGATGTTGACATAGGAAGCACCTCCCAAAAGGCCAACAAATATCATTAACGCTGGCAATGCAGCTGTTGGTAAAAATTTCCACTGAAATGAGAAACAAACAAACATTAGAGATGGAATTTTTTCCAAAACTCTACACTTTATTTTTTAAATTTTAAACTCAAATGCCAACCCCTACAGGTCTGTATCCATTATTTGAAAATTTTAACTGTCACCCACTTATCTTCAGAAACATCGGACCAAATACAGTCAACTTCTCTCAGTCAGTGTAGACAGCATTCAGGTTACAAGAAGACTCAGACTTCAGCCAGTAGACAGCATTCAGGTTACAAGGAAACTCAAACTTCTGTCAGTAGACAGCATTCAGGTTACAAGGAGACTCAAACTTCAGTCAGTAGACAGCATTCAGGTTACAAGGAAACTCAGACTTCAGCCAGTAGACAGCATTCAGGTTACAAGGAGACACAGACTTCAGACTGTAGGCAGCATTCAGGTTACAAGGAGACTCTGACTTCAGTCAGTCAACAGCATTCAAGTTACAAGGAGACTCAAACTTAGTCAGTGTAGACAGCATTCAGATTACAAGGAGACTCAGACTTCAGCCAGTAGACAGCATTCAAGTTACAAGGAGACTCCGACTTCAGTCAGTCAACAGCATTCAAGTCACAAGGAGACTCAAACTCAGTCAGTAGACAGCATTCAGGTTACAAGGAGACTCAAACTACAGTCAGTAGACAGCATTCAGGTTACAAGGAGACACAGACTTCAGACAGTAGGCAGCATTCAGGTTACAAGGAGATTTGCACACTAGTACATAAGGTAGTTTACAGTTAGGTCCAACTTGCACACTAGTATGGTAGTTTGCAGTTAGGTCCAACTTGTGCACTAGTACATATGGCAGTTTGCAGTTAGGTCCAACTTGCACACTAGTATATATGGTAGTTTGCTGTTAGCTCCAACTTGCACACTAGTATATATGGTAGTTTGCAGTTAGGTCCAACTTGTGCACTAGTACATATGGCAGTTTGCAGTTAGGTCCAACTTGCACACTAGTATATATGGTAGTTTGCAGTTAGGTCCAACTTGTGCACTAGTACATATGGCAGTTTGCAGTTAGGTCCAACTTGCACACTAGTATATATGGTAGTTTGCAGTTAGCTCCAACTTGCACACTAGTATATATGGTAGTTTGCAGTTAGGTCCAACTTGCACACTAGTATGGTAGTTTGCAGTTAGGTCCAACTTGTGCACTAGTACATATGGCAGTTTGCAGTTAGGTCCAACTTGCACACTAGTATATATGGTAGTTTGCAGTTAGGTCCAACTTGCACACTAGTATATATGGTAGTTTGCAGTTAGCTCCAACTTGCACACTAGTATATATGGTAGTTTGCAGTTAGCTCCAACTTGCACACTAGTATATATGGTAGTTTGCAGTTAGCTCCAACTTGCACACTAGTATATATGGTAGTTTGCAGTTAGCTCCAACTTGCACACTAGTATATATGGTAGTTTGCAGTTAGGTCCAACTTGCACACTAGTATGGTAGTTTGCAGTTAGGTCCAACTTGCACACTAGTATATATGGTAGTTTGCTGTTAGCTCCAACTTGCACACTAGCATATATGGTAGTTTGTAGTTAGGTCCAACTTGCACACTAGTATATATGGTAGTTTGCTGTTAGCTCCAACTTGCACACTAGCATATATGGTAGTTTGTAGTTAGGTCCAACTTGCACACTAGTATATATAGTAGTTTGCTGTTAGGTCCAACCTGCACACTAGCATATATGGTAGTTGTGTCCCCACCTGAAATAAATTTAACTAAATGCCTCAATCGTAAGACCTCAGAAAACATGTACATAACTCAGTGATGTAAGTGGCCTCCTCTCTAAAGGATGTTCCACCCAAGTCTAGGAAAATGTTGACAGGTTTGGGGTATTTTTGTGGGGTTTAATGCCATTGTTCAGAATATCATAAACTATAAATAGCAGTCAGTATATCTGGTGAAGGAAAAGCTCGAGAAGATCCCAGCAAGAACCATTGACACATGGGAAGCTACTGGCAAGTTTCTGCACATACCCACACTGGTCAAGCTGAGACTCAAACTGATGCAGACAGAGGTGAGATGTGTAAGTGATCTATATGTGAGCACCTTAGACCACTCAGCCACCCAAGGCTGCCATGCTGACAAGGACAGTGTAGAGATATTTGATTATTGTGCAATAAACAAACATAAAAAAATGATTGTTATATGAGCCATATTAACACATTTACATCTTTTTTAGAAATCATTGTTAAAACACGATGCAAATAATAACATAGTGTAAAGACAACTTTTGATTTCTTTTGGAATGAAGTAAGTAGTCCAATCCATTTAAATAAACTTATTTCTAAAGATTTAATTTAATTCAAAATCTGTGTACATATGAATGCAAGCATTTTGTCTTTGCAGTATGTTCTACCTGTCCAAAAAAAGCAGAATAGAAACTTGCAAACATAATGTGCATTTGGCCAGTAAACTATTAACTTCTATTATCCTGTAAATCACAAAATGCAACCTATATCTTAATTATGTTAGCAAAGTAGTAAAAGAGAGAATAGGAAATTATTTTGAATGCTTGTCTAATGACCCTATTGAGAACCACATATTGTATCTACTGTAGGCATGTGCAACTCGCTCTGGGTCATGGGCTCGATAAGTGATTTTGAAAGTCTAATCGATGGGCCAGATTTGGTCTGCATGCCATAGGTTGCAACCAAGTCATGATCCAGAATGGGCCTTTAGGCCATAGATTGCACATGCCTGATCGTTAAGGACTGTAATGGTAAGTCTGAATACTATATATACTCAATAATAAGTAAACTCGACTTGAGGTCACCCTCCCACCCACTCCCACTTTTTCAGTGGCTATAAAAAGCAAATGTGGGTGGCATGTTATCAGTGAGTTACACATTTTGAACAAACAAACCTAACTGAATAGATATAGAGATAGATTAATAAGAAATGAAAAAGACAAAACCAGTATAAAATAATTGTATATTATTGTGTGGAATATGTTGTAAATAAACTGACAACTAACATTTTGTCCATCTGTACATGAAATAAAATCCAATAATGCTTCACATTTTAAATCCATTCATATGATAAATCCATCATTTCAATTGTACATCACATACCCCTACAAAAATAGTAGCTCAGAACAATCGATTCACAGTTTACCGCAATATGTTAGATCAACACATCTTAAAAATAAACAACTAAAGTCCACATTTTGTGATTCACAGTAACCTATACATGACATCTGGTAAAAAGACCAAGATTTTATCCACATTTACAAAGTTCAGAAAACCCCATGATCACAGTCAATGTAAATCACTGTTGTATGTCATCAAAAAGATTGTCAACCTAATGAAAAATTGAATGCTGTCTGTACAAGCCTAGGGATTATCAGGCCACGTGCAATAGCAGAAAATGTGGGAAACATCAATTAGGAATTAAATCTAGCTTATGGAAAAGAAAAATACAAATTCAAAACTTGTATCACTTCAAATTCAGTGTTTATACAGCAAAACACAAATATTAATACAAATACAGGAATATTCAGAGTTGCACGAAAATGGAATCAATATACTTGCTATCAAACACCCTTGTTGAACAACACTGATAGACACTTCACTCTGTAGTGGGTAATATTTAATTTACCCGTAACATTTTAAAATTAGTGACATCCAAATAACTGTGGATACAAGTCTTGTGTGTTGATTACTGTCATGAAACAGATAAAAAGCATACCATATATGCATTTCTGAATGGGAATAGTGCTTAGCCAATGTACATACTATCTGTTTCCTATCAATTAACCCATCTCTACTTAGCCAGTGTACATACTATCTGTTCCCTAACAATTAACCCATGTATGCTTAGTCAGTGTATATACTATCTGTTCCCTAACAATTAACCCATTTCTACTTAGCCAATGTACATACTATCTGTTCCCTAACAATTAACCCATCTCTACTTAGCTAGTGTACATACTATCTGTTCCCTAACAATTAACCCATGTATGCTTAGTCAGTGTATATAATATCTGTTCCCTAACAATTAAACCATTTCTACTTAGGCAGTGTACATACTATCTGTTCCCTAACAATTAACCCATCTCTACTTAGCCAGTGTACATACTATCTGTTCCCTAACAATTAACCCACCTCTGCTTAGCTAGTGTACATACTATCTGTTCCCTAACAATTAACCCATGTATGCTTAGTCAGTGTATATAATATCTGTTCCCTAACAATTAACCTATCTCTACTTAGCTAGTGTACATACCATCTGTTCCCTAACAATTAACCCATGTATGCTTAGTCAGTGTATATAATATCTGTTCCCTAACAATTAAACCATTTCTACTTAGGCAGTATACATACTATCTGTTCCCTAACAATTAACCCATCTTTACTTAGCCAATGTACATACTATCTGTTCCCTAACCATTAACCCACCTCTGCTTAGCTAGTGTACATACTATCTGTTCCCTAACAATTAACCCATGTATGCTTAGTCAGTGTATATACTATCTGTTCCCTAACAATTAACCCATCTTTACTTAGCCAATGTACATACTATCTGTTCCCTAACAATTAACCCATGTATGCTTAGCCAATGTACATACTATATGTTCCCTAACCATTAACCCACCTCTGCTTAGCTAGTGTACATACTATCTGTTCCCTAACAATTAACCCATGTATGCTTAGTCAGTGTATATACTATCTGTTCCCTAACAATTAACCCATTTCTACTTAGCCAATGTACATACTATCTGTTTCCTATCAATTAACCCATCTCTGCTTAGCCAATTTACATACTATCTGTTCCCTAACAATTAACCCATCTCTGCTTAGCCATTGTACATACTATATGTTCCCTAACCATTAACCCACCTCTGCTTAGCTAGTGTACATACTATCTGTTCCCTAACAATTAACCCATGTATGCTTAGTCAGTGTATATAATATCTGTTCCCTAACAATTAAACCATTTCTACTTAGGCAGTATACATACTATCTGTTCCCTAACAATTAACCCATCTTTACTTAGCCAATGTACATACTATCTATTCACTAACAATTAACCCATCTCTACTTAGCCATTTAGGACCAATTCAACATCATAAAAGGTCTTTCAGTGAACACCATATTGATATGACCACCCATTTAGGTGAAGTAGTGTTGAGTTTTTCATGTATGACCACCCATTTAGGTGAAGTAGTGATGAGTTTTTCATGATGGCCACTGTGGCAGCCATATTTGACTTTGGATTGGAATCATTTCCATTTAAGATCAACAAGACAATCCTCCAGTTAGTTTCGAGGAGTAGTGATAATAAACTTGTGGCAACAGATGGATGGACTGATGATAGAAGGATGTAAGACCATTCTATAAACACTTACAGTCTATGACCAGTAGGTCTATAAAACTGAAATACTGCTTAGGGTTTTTCTTAATCATACAAACTATATTTTTTTAAACTTTGTCAATATCTAGGTTAACAAATGTGTATTAAATTTAAATTGCTGCAGTAGCCTTAAAACCTAACCAGGCCATACACAGGAGCATGCTTACAGCATTAATCTTCCTCAAACAGATTTTGCATAATCATGCTGATAAAAAAAAAATTATTGTCAAAACAAAATTCCCAAAAGATATAAAAATGTGGAAAAAGTTTGAATAAACTGCTGTAATAGCCTCAAAATTGAATCAGGTCATCTGCATGCACATTCAGATATGCCAGCCATACATCATTAGTCTATCTTGAGTGGCTTTTCTCTGATACTGTGATAAAGTTTTGCAGGATGGACAGATGTACATATGGATGGACAGACGTACATCTGGATGGACCAATGCATTGAATGAATGGATGGACAGATGTACATCTGGATGGACTGATGCAATGGATGAATGGATGGACAGACGTACATCTGGATGGACCGATGCATTGGATGAATGGATGGACAGACATACATCTGGATAGACCGATGCATTGGATGAATGGATGGACAGACGTACATCTGGATGGACCGATGCATTGGATGAATGGATGGACAGACATACATCTGGATAGACCGATGCATTGGATGAATGGATGGACAGACATACATCTGGATGGACCGATGCATTGGATGAATGGATGGACCAATGCATTGGATGAATCAATGGACAGACGTACATCTGGATAGACCGATGAATTGGATGAATGGATGGACAGACGTACATCTGGATGGACCGATGCATTGGATAAATGGATGGACAGACGTACATATGGATGGACCAATGCACTGGATGAATGGATGGACAGATGTACATATGGATGGACAGATGTACATAGGGATGGACCGATGCATTGGATGAATGGATGGACAGATGTACATATGGATGGATAGATGTACATAGGGATGGACAGATGCATTGGATGAATGGATGGACAGATGTACATATGGATGGACAGATGTACATAGGGACGGACAGACACATTGGATGAATGGATGGACAGATGTACATATGGATGGACAGATGGATGCATGAATAGGACCCAGTCATGACAAATGTACTGCAAGCAGTGGTGGCATAACAATTTGTTTGCTCTTTAAGTAAGGAAAATATGAAGGTGTTCACAAAAAACATACACAAAATCAAAAAGACAATCCATCACTTGTATTTTAAACTGAAATAAGGAACTGTAAAATCTACTGTACTTACCAAATGTGTATCCTTCCCAATTCATTGCAAACAAAAAAAGTATTCACTTTTACTCGCATGAACATCCATAACCCAAAGTACCATGTTGAAGAACTGTATGACAGCTAGGATTTCTATTTTACTCACGTGAACATCCATAACCCAAAGTACCATGTTGAAGAACTGTAAGACAGTCAGGATTTCTATTTTACTGATCTGATAAAGCTGAACTGAAGATCTAGACACAAACACTCCAGCCTGTGAGAAAATAAAAAGTCACATTCATTTAATACTACAACTTGTGAAAAAATAAATACAGTCACATTCGCTTAATACTCCACCTATGGAAGAGATCTATATTGCCTTAATTTATGCTTCATTTTCTCTTAAAAACCATTCTATGCAATCTGTTTTCTTTCTCAACTCACCCAGCAAATAATCTGATTGATTAACAAAATGTCATTAGAAACAATTCACTGTCATTTCTCACATGGTTTTTATTATTTATTTCTTGTAATCCAATAAAACATACATTTTGTAAATTAAATTTTCTCAACATACCCAAAAATCAAACTGAAAAAACAAACTGGCAACTCATTTTTTGTGCCAGTCTGCTGTAAAATTAATTAGCTTCAGACCAGCAGCCTGGCAGCAATTTCACACAATGCATCAAACCAATCAAAAAATATTCAATTAACCAAATATTCCACTGAGCCAATACTGGCAATATAACTGAAAAGATTTCTTATTGTATTATAAGTATTTAAATACATAAATGATGGCATGTATGTAACTGTGTATCTTTCAACAGACTACACATGATGGCATGTATGTAACTGTGTATCTTTCAGCAGACTACACATGATAGCATGTATGTAACTGTGTATCTTTCAACAGACTACACATGATAGCATGTCTGTAACTGTGTATCTTTCAACAGACTACACATGATAGCATGTCTGTAACTGTGTATCTTTCAACAGACTACACATGATGGCATGTATGTAACTGTGTATCTTTCAACAGAATACACATGATAGCATGTATGTGACTGTGTATCTTTCAACAGACTACACATGATAGCATGTATGTAACTGTGTATCTTTCAACAGACTACACATGATAGCATGTATGTAACTGTGTATTTTTCAACAGACTACACATGATAGCATGTATGCGACTATGTATCTTTCAACAGACTACACATGATGGCATGTATGTAACTGTGTATTTTTCAACAGACTACACGTTCAGAAATCAGTGTACAACATCAACTGGCCCTTCTCTGCCTTATCAATTAGGGAGGATCTTGAAATTCTTACCTATATGTGTAATAAATCATGTTTTGGACAAGATTTAGTTGTCCTATACAACATGTACAAGATGAAGTTCCTGAGTGGCAAGTATGCAAAAATTCAATACATACAACTCACATTATACATTGTAACAAGGAAAATGCACCAAAATTTAAACTATAACAATTTTTGGCATGGCTAGTAGTTTTATTTCCACCATGAATATGAAAAAGTCCACCTCTTGTCCAACCCTTATCTGCATGATTCAGATTTGGAAGTACCTATCACTCATAAGTGTGTGCATGTGTGTGTTTGTATGTTTATATATATATATATCAGTAAATAGGTCCATGTGCCGGTTCGAATACAAAAATAAATTTGTTTCAGACCAAGATGCTTTCTTAACAGCAACCATGATGATGTGAAAATGCTTGAAAGAATATGAGATGAACATAACTGATATCTTGTTGAAATTACAAATATTTACCATCAGACCTGTGTTTGAATCTTCACAGAGTACAAATTTGAAATTCTAAAACCTGTATGATAGTATTATTTGTATCAAATATTAATTCTGCCCAGTATTATCAGGCATTCTTCTCCCATAGAAACAAGTGACAAGTGATAGCACTTTCCATTCTCTTTAATATATATATATATATATATATATATATATATATATATATATATATATATATATATATATATATATATATATATATATATATATGGTATACAGTTTACCTGATAACAGAGGGCAATACCAGCAAACAGCTCTGGACAGCTTGCATTATACTCAGCAGGAGGCCGAACCTTAGCAGCACAACCCTGGGCTACATACTCAAACATGTATACAGCTGCCAGCTGGATATAAAATATGAATTAAATTTTACAAATCAATTTCATCACTGATATTATATTTCATTATTCCATCTAATATTACCAATATTTCACATTAATATCTAGTGTTATGCCTTGACTGTAAACTTCTTATAGCATGACAAGTGGCAATAATGTATAATTTTACCAACATAAATGCAATCAAATTTTTAAAAAAATATCCATTCAAATAAATTCAATTCTTACTAGAGTTTGCAAAAATTGAAAATTAGTTTAATTTCAAAGAAAATGAGCAGCGCAGTAAGTTTCTCTATTCATGCCTTCAACATAGCATGCAACATAAAACAGAATTTTCTTAATGGAATATCAAATCTTTCAGAATCTTTAATTTATGAGCAGACTTTGTCTAGAAATCTAGTCTAAATGCAGATAAAATTATATTATAAAATACATCAACCGTGTGGCTAAACCATCATGGAAAATAATGTACATTTTCTGATTCAGATTTTAAAATATTAAATGTCAATATGCTGCAATGCCTAATTTTTCATCAATTATGAAGCAATGTGTATTACCAGCAAAAGGAAAACAAATAATTACCATGTTATGTAGTAATGTGTATTACCAGCAAGAGGAAAACAAATAATTATCATGTTATGTAGTAATGTCTATTACCAGCAAGAGGAAAACAAATAATTATCATGTTATGTAGCAATGTGTATTACCAGCAAGAGGAAAACAAATAATTATCATGTTATGTAGTAATGTGTATTACCAGCAAGAGGAAAACAAATAATTATCATGTTATGTAGTAATGTGTATTACCAGCAAGAGGAAAACAAATAATTATCATGTTATGTAGTAATGTCTATTACCAGCAAGAGGAAAACAAATAATTATCATGTTATGTAGTAATGTCTATTACCAGCAAGAGGAAAACAAATAATTATCATGTTATGTAGCAATGTGTATTACCAGCAAGAGGAAAACAAATAATTATCATGTTATGTAGTAATGTGTATCACCAGCAAGAGGAAAACAAACTGTCATTTTTATGTAGTAATGTGTATTACCAACAAAAGGACAAATCAATTATTATCATTTTTATAGATAAATAAATACATCCGTCATTTTTGGCTTAATGGAATACAACCTATCTGAAGAAAAAATTGTATATTAGATCATTTGAATACTATGTATCAGAGGAAGAAGATTATTTTTAATAGATTAATGGATTACAAATTAATTAGAAAACAAATAATTATCCTTTTTATAAATAAACATAACACACAAATTTGGAGACCAAACAATAATTATCATTTATTATCATTTACATAATTTATTAGATTCAAAGAATACTACAAATTGGAGAATAAAAATAATCATAAATTGTATAGATTAATAAAATACCACAAACTTAAGGACAGAATATAATTATCATTTATGTACATTAACAGAATACCACAATTTAGACAACCCTTTTTATGGAATAATGGTATATTACCAATTATAGGTTTGAAAAATTACAAACAATGCATACAAAGTTTGTGTAGGCACTAAAAGACTTACATTAAAAGATATCCACGCTATTCTTTTGTAGCCTGTCCACACTTTCTGCAGAGTAATTCTTGAATCCTGTGTGACTGCTGGTTTCTCTTCAATTTCTAAAATAGGATCTAAAAATGTGTCCAGAGGCCAAGAATGCCCTCCCTCATCAATACTGATGAAACCTTAAAATCATTTAAGAAACAAGGTCAAAAGTTCCAAGTAAAACAGGGTTAAATTTTCATAGAAAAGCTGATTCACCTTGGCAGTTTCAATTAGGTTTTCTATCATTATGTCAATGCCAAATTTTGTTCTAATCAGTGAAAACTTTCAAAACATTATTGAGGAGAAATAAACTTTGTAATGCAGGATCAAACTTCTTGAACTGATAAAACACAGCTCCTCTGCACAAAAATGCTAACCTTCATAACAACAAAAACCGAGACAAACTTAAAAGCAACATTTACTGTCAAAAGACCAAATAGCTCATCTTTATACCAGTGACAACCAATAACACCTGACCAACACAAACAGGTACTCATTTATTATAAAAAGTAAAAATGAGACATCAAATGACAGAATTTCTCATTTTTACACCTATGCCAATGAACAACACATGACAAACACCAAAAGGTCCAAACTTATTAAACAATATGAGGCATCAAAGACAATACACCTTATCTATACACCTATGCCAACCATTAACACCTGACCAACAAAAAAATATTCCTAATGAAATCCCACCATGCTATGCAATGTACTATTTCACTTCTCTTCTCATAGTAAATATTTGGCTTGATAGCATAACTTGTATTCTGGGGCACACTTAACTTGGCAGTCTGTACTGTAATTTCAATAAATACTAAGTAGGTAAATGGGGTTAGGGTTATTAGGGTTTGTATTGTAATTTCAATAGATACTAAAAGTAGGTAAATGGGGTAAGGGTTAGGGTTATTAGGGTTTGTATTGTAATTTCATTACTAAAAGTAGGAAAATGGGGTTAGGGTTATTAGGGTTTGTGTTGTAATTTCAATAAATACTAAAAGGAGGGAAATGGGGTTAGGGTTAGGGTTATTAGGGTCTGTATTGTAATTTCAATAAATACTAAAAGTAGGTAAATGGAGTTAGGGTTAGGGTTATTAGGGTCTGTATTGTAATTTCAATAAATACTAAAAGTAGGTAAATGGAGTTAGGGTTAGGGTTATTAGGGTTTGTATTGTAATTTCAATAAATACTAAAAGTAGGTAAATGGGGTTAGGGTTAGGGTTATTAGGGTTTGTATTGTAATTTCAATAAATACTAAAAGTAGGCAAATGGGGTAACAATACTCTCTAACAGGGGATTTACAGTTACCGATATTCATGATCAATAAATAGATGTATATGTTTTCTAGAAAAGCTAAAAAAGCACAAGACTAATTTCAAAGAAATAAGTTTAGAAAAGACAATGAAGCACTAAATATAAGATACAATGACCTTTTTGAAATTATATATATATATATGTGTATATATATATATATATATATATATATATATATATATATATATATATATATATATATATATATATATATATATTTTGATCAGACTATCCAAAGATACATAACACAACAAATAACATTACTAGAGAAACTGAAATAAATGCTGAACTCAATCAAAGTCACTGATGCATAAAATGTAGGTCACAGTCTTAATTTTGATTTCATGATGTAGTACGTAACACAATGGATCCATAAATGAAGTCACATGGCTGTAGACTCAAGGCTATATGACACATGTGACAAATGCAAAAGGTAAGAGTTACTGAATTATGAAATATAGGTTACAATGACCTACTTTGGATATGTTGGTTTAGTTCTCTCCATATTGGATCCACATGCTAAAATATAAAACCCTAAAAGCATGAAAGTGAAACTGACAAAACTTAACTGGAATAAAGAAATGGAAAAAGAACCAAATATAATGGCCAGACAGATTCTAGATATAAAGTAAGACAGAACCTAGGTACAATGGACAGAGAGAATCTAGATATAGTGGACAAAACAGAACCTTGGTATCATGAATAGACAGAACCTAGCTAAAATGGATATACAGAACCTATGTATAATGGATAAACAAAACCTAGATGCAATGGACAGACATAACCTAAGTACTGTATAATGGACAGACAGACTCTAGGTACAGTGGACATAAAGAACCTAGATATGTGGACAAAACAGAACCTAGGTATAATGGATAACAAAACCTACATGTAATGGACAGACAAAACCCAAGTATAATGGACAGACAGACTCTAGATACACTGGACATACAGAACCTAGATATGGACAAAAAGAATGTAGGTAGAATAGACAGAACCTAGACATAATGGACATACAGAGACTGATGGTGAGACTGATCAGGTCAACACTAGGTACCACTTTCTCATTTACAGACCTTTCTGACACTTCAATCAGCATTGTTTTCACTTATATATCTAATAACCTATGGTCAATGACAGACTATCAGTTTAGGCCTGGTATGAGTAGTTGCATCATGCTATATAATGTGGGTCAACATGTGTAAAGTGATCCTACAACCTGGACTAAAATACAGGAAGTATATAGTGAAAGTGTATGCATTGTGTGAGTACTTGTATCATGTTACATATTGCAGGTCAACATGTGTAAAGTGATCCTACAACCTGGACTAAAATACAGGAAGTATATAGTGAAAGTGTATGCATTGTGTGAGTACTTGTATCATGTTACATATTGCAGGTCAACATGTGGAAAGTGCTTCTACAACCTGGACTAAAATACAGGAAGTATATAGTGAAAGTGTATGCATTGTGTGAGTACTTGTATCATGTTACATATTGCAGGTCAACGTGTGGAAAGTGCTTCTACAACCTGGACTAAAATACAGGAAGTATATAGTGAAAGTGTATGCATTGTGTGAGTACTTGTATCATGTTACATATTGCAGGTCAATGTGTGGAAAGTGCTCCTACAACCTGGACTAAAATACAGGAAGTATATAGTGAAAGTGTATGCATTGTGTGAGTACTTGTATCATGTTACATATTGCAGGTCAATGTGTGGAAAGTGCTCCTACAACCTGGACTAAAATACAGTAAGCATATAGTGAAAGTGTATGCATTGTGTGAGTACTTGTATCATGTTACATATTGCAGGTCAACATGTGGAAAGTGCTTCTACAACCTGGACTAAAATACAGGAAGTATATAGTGAAAGTGTATGCATTGTGTGAGTACTTGTATCATGTTACATATTGCAGGTCAACGTGTGGAAAGTGCTTCTACAACCTGGACTAAAATACAGTAAGTATATAGTGAAAGTGTATGCATTGTGTGAGTACTTGTATCATGTTACATATTGCAGGTCAACGTGTGGAAAGTGCTCCTACAACCTGGACTAAAATACAGTAAGCATATAGTGAAAGTGTATGCATTGTGTGAGTACTTGTATCATGTTACATATTGCAGGTCAACGTGTGGAAAGTGCTTCTACAACCTGGACTAAAATACAGTAAGTATATAGTGACAGTGTATGCATTGTGTGAGTACTTGTATCATGTTACATATTGCAGGTCAACGTGTGGAAAGTGCTCCTACAACCTGGACTAAAATACAGGAAGTATATAGTGAAAGTGTATGCATTGTGTGAGTACTTGTATCATGTTACATATTGCAGGTCAACGTGTGGAAAGTGCTCCTACAACCTGGACTAAAATACAGGAAGTATATAGTGAAAGTGTATGCATTGTGTGAGTACTTGTATCATGTTACATATTGCAGGTCAACATGTGGAAAGTGTTCCTACAACCTGGACTAAAATACAGGAAGTATATAGTGAAAGTGTATGCATTGTGTGAGTACTTGTATCATGTTACATATTGCAGGTCAACGTGTGGAAAGTGCTCCTACAACCTGGACTAAAATACAGGAAGTATATAGTGAAAGTGTATGCATTGTGTGAGCACTTGTATCATGTTACATATTGCAGGTCAATGTGTGGAAAGTGCTCCTACAACCTGGATTAAAATACAGGAAGTATATAGTGAAAGTGTATGCATTGTGCGAGTACTTGTATCATGTTACATATTGCAGGTCAATGTGTGGAAAGTGTTCCTACAACCTGGACTAAAATACAGTAAGCATATAGTGAAAGTGTATGCATTGTGTGAGTACTTGTATCATGTTACATATTGCAGGTCAACGTGTGGAAAGTGCTTCTACAACCTGGACTAAAATACAGTAAGTATATAGTGACAGTGTATGCATTGTGTGAGTACTTGTATCATGTTACATATTGCAGGTCAACATGTGGAAAGTGCTTCTACAACCTGGACTAAAATACAGGAAGTATATAGTGAAAGTGTATGCATTGTGCGAGTACTTGTATCATGTTACATATTGCAGGTCAATGTGTGGAAAGTGCTTCTACAACCTGGACTAAAATACAGTAAGTATATAGTGAAAGTGTATGCATTGTGTGAGTACTTGTATCATGTTACATATTGCAGGTCAACATGTGGAAAGTGCTTCTACAACCTGGACTAAAATACAGGAAGTATATAGTGAAAGTGTATGCATTGTGCGAGTACTTGTATCATGTTACATACTGCAGGTCAACATGTGGAAAGTGCTCCTACAACCTGGACTAAAATACAGGAAGTATATAGTGAAAGTGTATGCATTGTGCGAGTACTTGTATCATGTTACATATTGCAGGTCAATGTGTGGAAAGTGCTCCTACAACCTGGACTAAAATACAGTAAGTATATAGTGAAAGTGTATGCATTGTGTGAGTACTTGTATCATGTTACATATTGCAGGTCAACAGGTGGAAAGTGCTCCAACAACCTGGACTAAAATACAGGAAGTATATAGTGAAAGTGTATGCAATGTGTGAGTACTTGTATCATGTTACATATTGCAGGTCAACATGTGGAAAGTGCTTCTACAACCTGGACTAAAATACAGTAAGCATATAGTGAAAGTGTATGCATTGTGTGAGTACTTGTATCATGTTACATATTGCAGGTCAACGTGTGGAAAGTGCTTCTACAACCTGGACTAAAATACAGTAAGTATATAGTGACAGTGTATGCATTGTGTGAGTACTTGTATCATGTTACATATTGCAGGTCAACGTGTGGAAAGTGCTCCTACAACCTGGACTAAAATACAGGAAGTATATAGTGAAAGTGTATGCATTGTGTGAGTACTTGTATCATGTTACATATTGCAGGTCAACATGTGGAAAGTGTTCCTACAACCTGGACTAAAATACAGGAAGTATATAGTGAAAGTGTATGCATTGTGTGAGTACTTGTATCATGTTACATATTGCAGGTCAACATGTGGAAAGTGCTCCTACAACCTGGACTAAAATACAGGAAGTATATAGTGAAAGTGTATGCATTGTGTGAGTACTTGTATCATGTTACATATTGCAGGTCAACGTGTGGAAAGTGCTCCTACAACCTGGACTAAAATACAGGAAGTATATAGTGAAAGTGTATGCATTGTGTGAGTACTTGTATCATGTTACATATTGCAGGTCAACGTGTGGAAAGTGCTCCTACAACCTGGACTAAAATACAGGAAGTATATAGTGAAAGTGTATGCATTGTGTGAGTACTTGTATCATGTTACATATTGCAGGTCAACGTGTGGAAAGTGCTCCTACAACCTGGACTAAAATACAGGAAGTATATAGTGAAAGTGTATGCATTGTGTGAGTACTTGTATCATGTTACATATTGCAGGTCAACGTGTGGAAAGTGCTCCTACAACCTGGACTAAAATACAGGAAGCATATAGTGAAAGTGTATGCATTGTGTGAGTACTTGTATCATGTTACATACTGCAGGTCAAAATGTGGAAAGTGCTCCAACAACCTGGACTAAAATACAGGAAGTATATAGTGAAAGTGTATGCATTGTGTGAGTACTTGTATCATGTTACATATTGCAGGTCAACATGTGGAAAGTGTTCCTACAACCTGGACTAAAATACAGGAAGTATATAGTGAAAGTGTATGCATTGTGTGAGTACTTGTATCATGTTACATATTGCAGGTCAACGTGTGGAAAGTGCTCCTACAACCTGGACTAAAATACAGGAAGTATATAGTGAAAGTGTATGCATTGTGTGAGTACTTGTATCATGTTACATATTGCAGGTCAACATGTGGAAAGTGTTCCTACAACCGGGACTAAAATACAGGAAGTATATAGTGAAAGTGTATGCATTGTGTGAGTACTTGTATCATGTTACATATTGCAGGTCAACATGTGGAAAGTGCTCCTACAACCTGGACTAAAATACAGGAAGTATATAGTGAAAGTGTATGCATTGTGTGAGTACTTGTATCATGTTACACATTGCAGGTCAGCGTGTGGAAAGTGCTCCTACAACCTGGACTAAAATACAGGAAGTATATAGTGAAAGTGTATGCATTGTGTGAGTACTTGTATCATGTTACATATTGCAGGTCAACGTGTGGAAAGTGCTCCTACAACCTGGACTAAAATACAGGAAGTATATAGTGAAAGTGTATGCATTGTGTGAGTACTTGTATCATGTTACATATTGCAGGTCAATGTGTGGAAAGTGCTCCTACAACCTGGACTAAAATACAGGAAGTATATAGTGACAGTGTATGCATTGTGTGAGTACTTGTATCATGTTACATATTGCAGGTCAACGTGTGGAAAGTGCTCCTACAACCTGGACTAAAATACAGGAAGTATATAGTGAAAGTGTATGCATTGTGTGAGTACTTGTATCATGTTACATACTGCAGGTCAACATGTGGAAAGTGCTCCAACAACCTGGACTAAAATACAGGAAGTATATAGTGAAAGTGTATGCATTGTGTGAGTACTTGTATCATGTTACATATTGCAGGTCAACATGTGGAAAGTGTTCCTACAACCTGGACTAAAATACAGGAAGTATATAGTGAAAGTGTATGCATTGTGCGAGTACTTGTATCATGTTACATATTGCAGGTCAATGTGTGGAAAGTGCTCCTACAACCTGGACTAAAACACAGTAAGTATATAGTGAAAGTGTATGCATTGTGTGAGTACTTGTATCATGTTACATATTGCAGGTCAACAGGTGGAAAGTGCTCCAACAACCTGGACTAAAATACAGGAAGTATATAGTGAAAGTGTATGCAATGTGTGAGTACTTGTATCATGTTACATATTGCAGGTCAACATGTGGAAAGTGCTTCTACAACCTGGACTAAAATACAGTAAGCATATAGTGAAAGTGTATGCATTGTGTGAGTACTTGTATCATGTTACATATTGCAGGTCAACGTGTGGAAAGTGCTTCTACAACCTGGACTAAAATACAGTAAGTATATAGTGACAGTGTATGCATTGTGTGAGTACTTGTATCATGTTACATATTGCAGGTCAACGTGTGGAAAGTGCTCCTACAACCTGGACTAAAATACAGGAAGTATATAGTGAAAGTGTATGCATTGTGTGAGTACTTGTATCATGTTACATATTGCAGGTCAACATGTGGAAAGTGCTCCTACAACCTGGACTAAAATACAGGAAGTATATAGTGAAAGTGTATGCATTGTGTGAGTACTTGTATCATGTTACATATTGCAGGTCAACGTGTGGAAAGTGCTCCTACAACCTGGACTAAAATACAGGAAGTATATAGTGAAAGTGTATGCATTGTGTGAGTACTTGTATCATGTTACATATTGCAGGTCAACGTGTGGAAAGTGCTCCTACAACCTGGACTAAAATACAGGAAGTATATAGTGAAAGTGTATGCATTGTGTGAGTACTTGTATCATGTTACATATTGCAGGTCAACGTGTGGAAAGTGCTCCTACAACCTGGACTAAAATACAGGAAGTATATAGTGAAAGTGTATGCATTGTGTGAGTACTTGTATCATGTTACATATTGCAGGTCAACGTGTGGAAAGTGCTCCTACAACCTGGACTAAAATACAGGAAGTATATAGTGAAAGTGTATGCATTGTGTGAGTACTTGTATCATGTTACATATTGCAGGTCAACATGTGGAAAGTGTTCCTACAACCGGGACTAAAATACAGGAAGTATATAGTGAAAGTGTATGCATTGTGTGAGTACTTGTATCATGTTACATATTGCAGGTCAACATGTGGAAAGTGCTCCTACAACCTGGACTAAAATACAGGAAGTATATAGTGAAAGTGTATGCATTGTGTGAGTACTTGTATCATGTTACATATTGCAGGTCAGCGTGTGGAAAGTGCTCCTACAACCTGGACTAAAATACAGGAAGTATATAGTGAAAGTGTATGCATTGTGTGAGTACTTGTATCATGTTACATATTGCAGGTCAACGTGTGGAAAGTGCTCCTACAACCTGGACTAAAATACAGGAAGTATATAGTGAAAGTGTATGCATTGTGTGAGTACTTGTATCATGTTACATATTGCAGGTCAATGTGTGGAAAGTGCTTCTACAACCTGGACTAAAATACAGGAAGTATATAGTGACAGTGTATGCATTGTGTGAGTACTTGTATCATGTTACATATTGCAGGTCAACGTGTGGAAAGTGCTCCTACAACCTGGACTAAAATACAGGAAGTATATAGTGAAAGTGTATGCATTGTGTGAGTACTTGTATCATGTTACATACTGCAGGTCAACATGTGGAAAGTGCTCCAACAACCTGGACTAAAATACAGGAAGTATATAGTGAAAGTGTATGCATTGTGTGAGTACTTGTATCATGTTACATATTGCAGGTCAACATGTGGAAAGTGTTCCTAAAACCTGGACTAAAATACAGGAAGTATATAGTGAAAGTGTATGCATTGTGTGAGTACTTGTATCATGTTACATATTGCAGGTCAACATGTGGAAAGTGTTCCTAAAACCTGGACTAAAATACAGGAAGTATATAGTGAAAGTGTATGCATTGTGTGAGCACTTGTATCATGTTACATATTGCAGGTCAACATGTGGAAAGTGTTCCTACAACCTGGACTAAAATACAGGAAGTACATAGTGAAAGTGTATGCATTGTGTGAGTACTTGTATCATGTTACATATTGCAGGTCAACATGTGGAAAGTGCTTCTACAACCTGGACTAGAATACAGGAAGTATTATAGTGTCATAACCTGGACTAGAATACAGGAAGTATTATAGTGTCATAACCTGGACTAGAATACAGTAAGTATTATAGTGTCATAACCTGGACTAGAATACAGTAAGTATTATAGTGTCATAACCTGGACTAGAATACAGTAAGTATTATAGTGTCATAACCTGGACTAGAATACAGGAAGTATTATAGTGTCATAACCTGGACTAAAATACAGGAAGTATTATAGTGTCATAACGTGGACTAGAATACAGGAAGTATATAGTGTCATAACCTGGACTAGAATACAGGAAGTATTATAGTGTCATAACCTGGACTAGAGTACAGGAAGTATATAGTGTCATAACCTGGACTAGAATAGAGGAAGTATTATAGTGTCATAACCTGGACTAGAATACAGGAAGTATTATAGTGTCATAACCTGGACTAGAATACAGGAAGTATTATAGTGTCATAACCTGGACTAGAATACAGTAAGTATTATAGTGTCATAACCTGGACTAGAATACAGGAAGTATATAGTGTCATAACCTGGACTAGAATACAGGAAGTATATAGTGTATACTCTCATCTAAGTCAGGATCCAATTGCAAATTGCATTAGGTCCAGACATGTCTTCATATATGCAATTTGTTGATGAAAAAATAATAAATTAATTTTAAAATATTTACACTTTCACAGGATTTTTCCATGAATTTAATCTATCACAGTGTTGACATGTCTCTTGGAATATCCTTGGAAAGTGCATAATAAGTATTTGAATATTTTACTTACAAAGCAAAATGATCCTTAAATTTTTTTGGTTCTGTAATTCCATTTTTAATACTCCCCCCAAAGCACCAGATATTTTATTCTACTTGTTAATACATACTACGTCCAAACTTACACTGTTTCTACAAAGTCCCAGAAAGTAATGATGTTTGTTTTACTGTTCAAAGAGAGGCTGTTATTATCTGCTTAAATATGTACATGTACTTTTGGTAATCATGCTTAAACATATACATATACTCGTTTGGTAAACATGCTTAAATATGTACATGTACTTGTTTGGTAATCAAACTTAAAAATGTACATATACTTGTTTGGCAATCATGCTTAAATATATACAAGTAATTGTTTGGTAATCATGCTAAAATATGTACATGTACTTGTTTGGTAATCATGCTTAAATATGTATATGTACTTGTTTGGTAATCATGCTTAAATATGTACATGTATCTGTTTGGTAATCATGCTTAAATATGTACATGTACTGGCTTGGTAATCATGCTTAAATATGTACACATACTTGTTTGGTAATCATGCCTAAATATGTACATGTACTTGTTTGATAATCATGCTTAAATATGTACATGTATCTGTTTGGTAATCATGCTTAAGTATGCATGATGAAAAATTGCTTCAATTATTGCTATTTGTGACCTACTTAGAAACTGAATTTGGGTCATGCAAATCATCCTGAGCTTGAAAGAAATCTCCTGATCAAAAATATTTTAATTTCTGTCACCTCTGTCATAAACCTTGACTTGGCTCCACATTTTACTTGAAAATATTCTAGCCAATTAGTACAAGAATGAACATGATGACCACAAGAAAGATGTTAATTCAAGGATTTCCAGTGTTGATGTTGGCATTTGGAAGATATTTTCGTCATACCTGGTCCAGTCTGTTCTAGGTTTATATCTGTTGAATAATCAACTAGGATAGCTGAACCTCTATTTAGAGACCACCTGCATTCAGAGGCTAGTTTGGCTTATACCCCCGTATGAGGACGTTTAAAAAAGGTCTGACTGTATATAATAACATTTTGCAAGAAGAATTTGCTTTGTGCATAATGGTTATTACATTTCTCCTTTTCATTTGTTGATATTGATAAATCATTTACAAATATTCACAAACACCATATACTATGTTTTCTGTTTGTTTAAGGGGAAAAACCCGCATTTCTGACACATGACAAAGGCAAATAGTGATTATTTCCATAATCCCAAAGTTTTGTTGGTAATGTCAGTTTCATTTTGCTTAATTGTTTTTGTTTTGTTCTGTTCTGTGAAGGTGCTTTTTCTATTCTTTCTCCTCAATTTCTTCTTCCTTCAATTAACCAAATTTTGACGTTAGGAAGAGTCTGGTTGGGAAGTACATAATATCTGAAATCAATTAACCAAATATTGACCTATGGGAAGAGTTTGATTGAGAAGTACATAATATTTAAATTCATTAAACAAATTTTGACCTATGGGAAGAATCTGATTGGGAAGTACATAATATCTGAAATCAGTTAACCAAATTTTGACCTATGGGAAGAGACTAGTTGGGAAGTACATAATATGTGAAATTAATTAACCAAATTTTGACCTATGGGAAGAGTCTGATTGGAAAGTACATAATATGTGAAATCAATTAAACAAATTTTGACCTATGGGAAGAATCTGATTGGGAAGTACATAATATCTGAAATCAATTAACCAAATTTTGACCTATGGGAAGAGTCTATTTGGGAAGTATGACTTTAACAATTTGTCAGTCATATCACTATGATGTCTGCAGTGTGGCAGTTTATAGTGATGTCTAACAATGGGGCATCATGCCACAGACATGTAGCATGATGACCCACCTAGTCACATTATCCTGACACCAGGCCGACCAGTCCTAACACTAACCTCTTAATGCTGAGCATCTAGCAAGGCAGCTGTTAGTACCATGTTACTCATCATCAAACTCATGTGAAATCTTGCTCATGTAAGCCTGTATTCCAAGATTAGAAAAACTGGATGAGAAACATGGCCTCCACAGTGGTAACAATCTCATCCATCAGATGCACGATCATCTTATTAGTAGACACTGATCTTGTTCACTATCAAAACCATCGAAGACCTTGTTGATACAAATCCATATGACAAGCCTGATGAAAATTGGATGAGAAACATGACCTACACCATGGTAACAGTCTCATCTAATCTTATACAAATCATCTCATTAGCATAGATATTACATTTTTACCCATTATCAAAACCATGCAGGACCTTGGTGATACAAGTCCATATTCCAAGCCTGATGAAAATTGGATGAGAAACATGGCTTCCAGTGTGGAAACAAGCAATGGCTGATGAACAGAAGGCAGATTCAGGATAATTACATATGCTCACTTGACCTACAGCCATGTGAGCTAAAAATGAAAAACATTTATACAGAATCTATTCCTGCTAAATAATTTTGAAGTGTGTACAAGTCTCAAACAGACAATGATTTGAAGTGTACTAATTGTAAAATGATAGATCTCATAACATGAAGGCATCATCAAACAGTTTAGTGAGCTGTTGAAACCTCATAATGATTAATCCAAAGAAAATTCATTAAGTGGTTTAGGAAATATCAAGCAAATCAAAAACCTTTAACTGAAACATTGATGCAAATTTTCTGTTACTGTGACTTTGACACCATGGTAAAATGGTCATGCAACCATGTCAAAAAAAATAAATTACTTTAGCTTATGATGATTCATGCCAAGTATTATGGGGGAATATTAGCAAATGGAAAACGTTTGACTAAAACCTTAATGCAAATTTTCCATGACTGACCCTGACCCGAAGATAAATTGGGTAAACATGATTGTTAAATTATGTCAGATACACTGTCTAAGCTTCATAATGATTGATGCCATGTATGACGAAAATATGTCAAGGAGTTTAGGAAACATTAGCAAATAAAATACATTTAACGAAAACCTTAATGCCAATTTTCCATGACTGACACTTTGACCTCATGGTAAAAGTTGCAAGAAAGCATGTGATGATGCGTAATAATTCATGCTAAGTATTATGAGAATCTATCAAAGGGTTTTTAAAATATATGCAATTGAAAACTTGAACTAAAGCCATACTAAACTCTTAATAATGATGAAGCTGTCTCCACAAAGACAGCTACGCAACACATCCTACTGATGATGGCTTGACAAAGAAAGTCAAAGCATTCTTTTACTGAAATGAATAGGATGAGAACATACCATTTGATTGGTCATTAGTACTTGCAATGAGGGTTTCTGTTTCACCTTTCTCTCCCTTTTGGATTGAAGCAGTCTCTTGTGGACGTCTGATCACACCGAAATATGCATACAAGTATAGCACCACACAGGGGGTTGTTAGTAGAAATGCATATCTACAACAAAATTTATGTCAATCTGATTTACATGCTTCCATTTTAATGCCATTTATTAAGAAGAAAATAACATTCAATTTGCATTGTGCTCATTGTCATGTCATCACTGGCACCAATGTGCAGTGACTCGCACATAGCTCACTAATGTGCATTTACATTACTTTAATTTACACCATAACCTTGGGAATGCATCCATAGCATACATTGCACACCACCTGTAAATATTTAATACTCTGTGAACAGAACTACAAAGGACAAAGCAAACAATAATTATATATTTTGCAATGAATTGGACTAAATGCATCACTGAATTTTATGTCAAGAAAACATCACACTTGCTAGCGGATTTCATGTAATATTTTGTACACAAAAAAATAATGATTAATTTCAGTGTATGAAAAATTATATGTAAAATAAATAATTATCATTTTGTGGTACTGACCATGTACAAAAAAAAAAAAAGGATCGTACCAGAACACATGCTACTCGACAACCTAATGTTACAAATGTACAAAGTAAACATAGATTTTATGTCTCATTCTGCTCTCAACTCAAGAATCTAATTACAATAAAAAGAAAAGTACTCAAAAAGAGTTTTGTTGTTATTAGTGAACGAGAGAGAGGGGATTATATCTCAGTGTGAAAGCTTGTCTGCATTTAGAGCATATGTAGCTGTTATGTTGTGTAACGTTGGCAAAATGATTAAGATGGTTTGAACATGTATTAGTTATGGGTATTATTTATTGGTAAATTGTACACAACAATACGAGTCCACATTATCAAGAAATTAAGTGCAACTTGTATTTTTACAGCAACAATAATTTCATTCTCAAACTGCAAAAAAAAATTTAGAACTTGAAATCATGTTTTAGCTAATGCATGAGAGCACACATGCATGTATGTGTATATGCGAGAGAGAGAGAGAGAGAGATAAAACAAAACTGTGTCAGTGTACAAGACAGTATTTATTCAGGGTAGTCTTATTTGCAGCTTTTGCAATGAGAAAAAAGCCCATATTTTGAGATACCAGATGACTGTGATAATCCTCATGTATTATGACCCTACTATATTCCATTATCAATAAACACTGCTAAATCAACAATTCATTCTTGTTTTAATTACGATGTACATTATCACAACAGCAACATGGCTATGCATTGTTATTTACAAGGTAATCAAACATGCTTAGCGCTTTGGTTATTCCAGTTGAAACCAGATTGAGGGCAAGAATCAAATGAATAGGTCAAATCAGCAAGGCTACCAGTAGGGAAATGAAGTTCTCTCTAGGGAAATGAAAATCAATCAATGTGATATTGAAGCCATTGTCCATACAGAATTGTTATAAGGACAAGCGATCATATGCATTACTTGTTATTTGAACTCACCAATAAAGATAATAGAGGAGTATATCATAGAATAGATTTGCAATAAAATGTTAATTATGTCCAAGTCAAACAGATCAAGCACTTAAAAGATAGCATAATTATGTATATATAAGAATCAATTTAATGGAGTCCTTGACTTTCAAATTTATGATAGAAAATGACAAGGTTTTTATATTTTATGTTTGTATGACTATAATGAAACAATAAGACTAGTTGACCAAAGATCTGTGGTCTTCACTTTAGCATGTACTGAGATGTAATTTTTGTTGGATAAGAAAATATCAAACTCATTTAAAATGCACATGGTGTTTTGTTACAGTGATGGACTTAATAAGGAGAACTAATTAACGATAATATTTAAAGGTATGGTCTGTGAAGCCATTTGTCCATTTGTTAACAACCATCAATAGATATTGTAATGACAATAAAAGAGCTTATGTACCAATCACTGTATTTTCTCACCAACAATTCATTATCAAGTTTTGCATAAAAAAAGGCAATATCGTATTTTCTACCTTTTTGCAAACATAAATCTTCTTAGTAGAAATTTGTATGTCTGATAATTTAACAGACTTTTAAAAAAATACAAAGTGATATGTACAAAAAATTATGATACATTTAAATAATTATGAATTTGATAGCTGGATTGTGTACGAAAAATTAAAGGGTATGTAAAAATACATGAAAAAACTGTATGCTCTTAAAAATTTAATGTAAAAAATATGCCACATTTGCTATGTTCTTGAAAAATTTGATGCTGCAAAACTATAATGGCTTACATTAATTTGAAGTTCATAGGAAACTAGAGTTTTACATTATATGATCTATATCAAATATAGGATCCCTGAAAAAATATTTTAATTTTTAACACAGTATACAATGTACAGCACTCCTCTGACACCAATCCTTGCACCTTGCAATAAGACAGGTTGATAACCATCATGTACAAAGCATCACCGCAGCAATCCCTGCACCTTGCAATAAGACAGGTTGATAACCATCATGTACAAAGCATGACCACAGCAATCCCTGCACCTTGCAATAAGACAGGTTGATAACCATCATGTACAAAGCATGACTGCAGCAATCCCTGCACCATGCAATAAGACAGGTTGATAACCATCATGTACAAAGCATCACCGCAGCAATCCCTGCACCTTGCAATAAGACAGGTTGATAACCATCATGTACAAAGCATCACCACAGCAATCCCTGCACCTTGCAATAAGACAGGTTGATAACCATCATGTACAAAGCATGACCACAGCAATCCCTGCACCCTGCAATAAGACAGGTTGATAACCATCATGTACAAAGCATGACCGCACCAATCCCTGCACCTTGCAATAAGACAGGTTGATAACCATCATGTACAAAGCATGACTGCACCAATCCCTGCACCTTGCAATAAGACAGGTTGATAACCATCATGTACAAAGCATGACTGCACCAATCCCTACACCTTGCAATAAGACAGGTTGATAACCATCATGTAAAAAGCATGCCATATTTCAGGCCATATGGTTTTAATATAAAATAAAAAAATCTAATTCCCCAGAATTGGTATCAATAACATTCTCAAACAATGTCACAGTGTACCTTTTAAAGTGGTTCATTGATCACTGTGTAAATCTACATTCGTCTGTATAAAGATCAATTTCCATGCCTGTACACATTTCATAATCATAAAATTTTACACCTCATAATTATAATCACCGACAACTTGAGTCCAACTGCAAAGAATATAGAACCTAAGTCTGCCATCACATAATGCACCAACAGTTCTAGGTCTATGTTTCTTTGTTCTACTGATTACTTTTAAGAAACTGCATAGACCCAGATCTGTTGGTGCATTATGTGATGGCAGGTCTAGGTTTATAACTCTTCTAAGGATCCCCATACCACTCCTAAGCCTGGACACAAGAGCAGGGTTGGGCATTGGGCTGGCAAACCCACTCCAATAAAATTCAACCAATACATAAACTGAAACAAGTATATACACAACCATTAGTGAAGGAAGAGACACAGACCAGCTAGACTAATGATATGTAGAGATGAAAGCCAATTTAAATCCCTACCTCAACAATAGATCTTTAGAAGCCAAATGCCAGCACCAGGACTGTATGCTGAAAAGTGTGAACACTGCACCACACATACAAGCTTGCCCATGCCATTAATGAAGTGACTAAGTACAAGCTAAGAATACTTAGAGTTCAAGAAACATGACAGACAAATGCAGGAACACAAAACCTTGTTACCAGTGAGACAATAAGACAGTCTGGAAGACAGGGAAGCATGGAATGGAGGACCATGGATGGAAATGGCTCAAGACTGTATAAGATATGAGAAGCCAACTGACTGTTTATTGGAGAAACTATCTTTACATAAAAAGACACCCACAAACTAATGTAACTATCACCTGATGGGAAGACACAAACTCAGATTGACCAAATCATCATTAATAGAAGGTGGCATTAGTCCATGATGGATATGAAAGCAGAGAGACATGCTGGTGTTGAAAGCGATCACAACCTACTTGTAACCAAGCTCAAACTCAATCTAAGGAAGAAGACAAACCCAGATTGACCATATCATTAAAAATAGCATCACTCCACGCTGGATGTGAAAGTCAATATACATGATGATGATGGAAGTGATCAATACCTACTTGTAACCAAGCTCAAACTCAAACTAAGGAAGGCCCAACTGGGCAACATCTGGAATAACCACTCTTGACATCTCAAAGCTAGACAGTCTAGAAATGAATTTGTTTTGTCTCTATGCAATAGGTACAGTCTCCCTGCAGACAAAGGAGAAATGGAACTGCTCAATTTTAACACTGTAATAGAAGAAGCAGCAAAAGAAGTTCTCAGGTACAGAAAATTCAAATGAGTAGATAAGCAAACCAACTTGGGAAAAGACCGAGCATGAGAAAAACTCAAGGCACAGATCCTGAATACAAAGTCAAAGTGATTGAAAGAGAGGCTAATAAAAGAATATACAGCAAAGGACAAATAAACGAAAGAAAAGTGCAAGGATGGACAAGAAATTGTTCAAACTTCTCACCAACAGGGCAGAAACAGCAGCTGAACAGAATGAACCTGTGAACCAAGATGCTGAGAGGTGACTACAGAACCAACCATGATGTACCTATCAAAAGAACAGACGAAAAGATAACCTCACCAGAGAATGAAAAAATACAATGATGGAAAGAATATTTTGATACCATCCTCAAAAGAACTTAGACCCTTCTGAACAGCCAATAATCACCAATGGTAAAAACACCTGGACACCTACAGGCAGTCCATAATCAAAAAGGGAGTAACCAATACCGTCATGAAGTTAAAAAGCAGAAAGGCTATTGGTAAAAATGCAATCTGTGCAGAAATGCTGAAAACAGATCAAAACACAAACAAAACACCTTTGTAAGATACAAGAGAAGATATGGGACACAGAGAAAACATCTGAAGAACTGAAGCCTAGAACTATCATTAACATCCCAAAGAATGGGGATCTGGGCAATTGTAACTGGAGGAAAATTGCACTTCACTCTTGGACTAAAATCTCTTCTGCTGAATTATCTTACATTGCATTATGCCTGCTTTGGAGTAAACCATTAGTAGAGAGCAAGCAAGATTCCACAGAGGTCACTCTTGCATTGATCAAATATTTTACCTTTTGCTGATACTGAAGCAAACAATAGAATGGAACAGTTCCCTCTATGCAATTTTATTCATAAAGGCATCTGAAACACTCCATGGGGCTAATCTTCGGAACATCCTTTGGAAGTTATGGCAAACATCAGGATCTTAATGACCTCAACAATGTTCAAGAAAAAGATAACTTCAAGGTTAGGACTGGAATGAAACAAGAATGTATCCTTTACCCCTTTCCATTCATCCTTCCAATGGACTGCTTGATGAAAGAGACAATCATGGTCAAGAATCGTGGAATTTAATAATCACCAACCACCAGCTTCAAAGATTTCGATTTTGCAGATGATGTTATCCTCTTATCAAGTCCCCATCAAGACATCCAACAAAAAACTGACATGTTTGCTACAACAGCAGATGCAATGGGCATGAAAACAAACCCTGGAATAACTGAGCTTTCCAAGAAAAACAACACAGTTAAACAAACTACTGCCATCTGCATGGAGGAAGTAGATATCAGAGTTCACATGCCTTGGCAGCAAAGTTACAAACAATGGTGATAGTGAAGCAAAGGTTGTATCCAGACTAACAAAAGTCAATGAAAACTTTGCAGACATGCTACATGGAATATGGAAATCAGAACAGCTCTCTCTCAAGACAAAACTAATAATCTACAAATCAACTGTACCAAACATTGTGCTATATGGATCTGCATGCTGGAAAGACTGCAAAGACCAAAACCAACAGCAAGAAGATGGATTTAATTCACACCAAGTACCTTAGCTATATATGATTTTCCCTAATATGATACACAATGATAAACTTATGACAACATGCAATGCAGGGCTTCTATCAGAAGAGGACAAAAACATAGATGGAAACAGCTTACATGTTTTAATGATCAGAGGATTTCAAATGGTTTTGACATGTCTTAAGAATCTAAGGATGACACTGGAATGCACACCACAGGATGGCAGTGACATGGACACCACATATGAAGATGGTTTTGACATGTCCTATGGATCTGTGGATGACACTGAAATGCACACCACATGATGGCAATAACATGGACATCATAGATGGAAATGGCTTTGACAAGACTTAAGAATCTGAGGATGATACTGAAATACACAGCACAGGATGGCAATGACATGGACACCACAGATAGAACTGGCTTTGACAGGTCCTAAGGTTCTATGGATGACATTGAATGCACAGCACAGGATGGCAATGACATGGACACCACAGATAGAACTGGCTTTGACAGGTCTTAAGAATCTAAGAATGACAATGAAATGCACACCACAGGATGGCAATGACATGGACACCACAGATGAAGATGGTTTTGACATGTCCAAAGGATCTATGGATGACATTGAAATGCACACCACAGGATGGCAATGACATGGACACCTCAGATGGAGATGGCTAAGACATGATTTAAGAATCTGAGGATGACACTGAAATACACACCACAGGATGGTAATAACATGGACACCACATATGGAGATGATTTGAACATGTCCTAAGGATCTAAGGATGGTGCTGAAATGGATGCCACAGGGGAAATGGGGACACCTGAAAGAGATCTGGAGATGCTCCATACAAACTTGATACATCCAGAACCTCACCTTTTCTTTGCAGTCAGGAAAACATATCACAAAACGTGTTTCATTATTCTATCACCCTCGTAAAATGATTTAGTCATAAATCAAGGAAAAATGCTAAAGATAATTCAACTAAATTTAGTAGAAGACATCCTGGCATGCAGATCTTTGAACCTTTTTACAAACATGCTGATCCACCATTCACTTTGTCAACACTGCATATTGGTAAACATTTCAATTGTTGTTTCTAACACAATCACTTTTTAACCAACTTTGGAAACAAATGATGACTTTTCATCAATAATACTGATCAATACAGGCAATATTACTATAACTAGTTAAAATGTAAAATGTTCTTTAAAAAAAATCAACTGAATTGACCAAACTGGATGAAATCCATTCTGTATGAAAGTCTGCTAAGCTTAAAAAATGATAATAATAAGCTGTCTAATATGCCTGATTTCAAGAAAAGAAAACCTGTAAATGACTTTATCTGAAAATCCACTTGATATAATTTAACAAAATTGTACAGAATGCATCAGCTCATATGAGACATAAGGCTTCCATTGTAGTAATCGCTAATGCAACAAGCAGAATATAACTGTGGATTTACTCTTGGTTTATTAAGAGAAAGTTTGGGTTGATCCAACAAGACTTGAGAATAAAATAATACTAAATTCTGACCATCTAAACAGAGGTTTGAAAGAAACACAAGCAATGATGTGAACAGACATAATGAAGGTCCATAGAAATATGTTTTGTAAACCAGGGAAGGATGAATATCTTTGGCAGATGGAAGACTGAAGAAAAAGAGAGAAGAAGAAAGAAAAACATCTGGATTCCAAACTATGATCACACACTGAAGTGACAGTCACTTGTGTCGTCTACTGACATGTCATTCATGCATCCAAGACATCGCTGCATTATCTGATGATCATCAAAGTCACCTTCAAGGTACTCCATAGAAGTATTCCTGGATGGAACATCATCAATTGCAAGAAAAGTATATCAGACACAGTTGCTCAGAGTTCACATTTGAGTAGGACAAACACATGATGTTTTATTTATCATGGAGCAACAGAGGTGTTTTTGACCCATAAAACTGCCTCAATGCTGCCTCAAATTTTCAGATTTCCTCCTAATGTCACTTTTTGTTTTTTGCATAATTTAATTTACGATAGTGGGCCATTGGTTTACCAAGAAGGCTCAGCAGTTTTCTGATCTGAGAAGACCCATGCTGTGCTTCACTAGCAATGCCACACAGCTTATGAATATGTTATGTGTAAGTTGCCTTATATGTTATAAAGTGCACTCAATCTGATAGTTTTTAACTGACTGCTGCAGTAATAAATTTTAGATAACAAATTTTCTCTTGAAAACCATAATAATTTTATTTGAAAATTGCTTTTTTAGACTACACTTGCAATTATAACTTGAATATTAACTATAATTTGGCTCTGTATGATCAAATTCATTCCCTATGCATTTGCGGTAACTAATGTCATTAAAAATGTACAACAAGAGTCTGTATTATTTTTCAATCAATGAGCTATAGTTATCTTTATGACATGTGCAACCAACTAAACACTAATGGAACCAAGTACGAGAGGTGGAGCCTCATAAAAGGCAAATACTTTTGACTTACCTCTCACATATTTATTTTCTTTTAGATATAGTAAACAAAGGTCTTGTATCTTTCTAAAACCAACAAGTGTATGTACTTACTGCTTTGTGTTTATGTGTAATTCATTAACATATGATAAATCTTCATCCCCTTGTGTGTAATTGAAATCACAAAATATTACATCTTTATTTTAATGTTTCAAGGACACAAAAGCCATGTAAAAGTGTCAACAAAAAAAGAATTCATTATTTCAAGAGAGAAGCTAATTTATTCCCACAATATCTGTCCTTGAAAGTTAAATATTTTCACAACACAGTTGTGTTCACCACTCAACAGCACAGCAACTTCCAAAAATGAACTGTTGCACAGTTATATTGAGTAGATTGTTTACATGTTTCTTAAACCAGTGACAGATTCTTACTTTATGAGGCGCCTCAGTTCATCTTGATCCTGTCCCCCAGGTCCAACCACACAGCCTAAATGAAAGAAAAATGAGGAACCTAATAATGTATCTGCCTCCTCTGCTGAACTAATATACTTGCTTATAAGTAGAGTCGGAATGGAAATTACACAGTCCCAGATCTACCATCACATAATGCAGTGGTAGATCTGAGTCTTTGAATTTTATTAGAAGTAATCAGTAGAATAAACAACATATATCCTGATCTGCCAGCACATTATTTGACAGCAGATAAGGATCTATATTATTTACAGTCAGACGTGGCTTAGTCGTGTATACACAGTGTGACCCCGCTATAGCACGCTCTGTTAAAACACGAATTTGAATGTAACACGGTCATGGTCTGGCTCCCAAAATTTCATATACATGTATTTTTCTCATACATAAAAAAAAAATCATTCTTAAAAGTACGAAAAAAATGGAAAAAGTTTATTATCATTTTGGGGAAGAGATCGCATATAAATATTATAAGACGATCGTGGCATGGCTCCTGAAATTTTATATGTATTTTTCTTGCACTAAAAAAAGTAGTTTTTTCTTCTTGAAAGTACAAAAAATTATTAAGAAGTTTATTCTGGGATCTCATAGAGCTATACCAATGTTGCAAACTTGGATTTTTTTCCCATTATTGGCAGCAGAATATACCATCTGGCAATTTTTTTTTTAGTGCCAACATTGTTGACTGTTTAAACTTGTATATACAACCAGTGGTTTGGAATGGAGAAATTCTGAGGCCCCATGAAAGGAAGCCACAAACTGGATATAAAATGCACTGAAATTTACCTACTGTTACATAAACAAATTCTTTGTCCATAATGACAAACCATCTAAACAGTGCATTGTTATATCATAGTCTGCTTATCTTGACATCTAGCATGAGTACTGTATGTTGTGAGATATCCACTTTTTTGTTGTTGACATTTCTGGTAACGGAAATCAACCGGACATGGCATTATCTCGTAATCTATCTTTCGTCAGATTTTTGGCCGCTTGCTAGTAATTAATATATTTACAAAGACTGATATCTGTATGTGGATGGTAAGTAAAATTCCTTTTCTTTTTATTCAGAATTAAATTCTTCAGAACACTCACACTTTCTGCGTGGAAGGCAGCATCACGCTGCTACCACATATATATATAATAGTATCCTGGTTATAATTTCTGGTGGGTCTAGACAAGGCCTGAGGTCAATAAAAATTTCTCATGCTCAAACTCAGATTCAACTTGGAATCCTGACCTCTGATTGAGTATAATAATGTTCACTTTCCATGCCTAACCTCTGATTTGCTGTTGGTTAGAGTATAAGAATGTGTAATTCCAGGTCTGACCTCTGAATGGCTGTTGGCCTGAATAAAATGTGTAACTTCCAGATCTGATCTACGACTGGCTGTTGGTTTGAGCAGAATGTGTAACTTCCAGACCCGATAAATGACTAGCTGATGGTTTCAGTCTAAAAATATATAACTTCCAGGCTTAACATCTGATTGGCTGTTGATTTCAGTATAATAATATATAACTTCCATGACACCTCTGAATGGCTATTGGCTTGAGTTGAACGTGTAACTTCCAAGGCTGACCTCTGAATGGCTGCTGGTTTGAGTAGAATGTGTAACTTCTAAGCCTGGCTTATGACATCTTATCAGTAGAGAAGATTATCACTTTGGAACAATATTCATACACAGTGTAAATATCAAGTATGCCTGATATACAATATTCCACCCAACAGATATAACACTGACATGCTGTTAACATTTTTCCCTTTACACATGTCAAGCAGAATCCATTCACTATTTATTCTTCATTTAGACAGCAGTGAGTTTTAATGCTCATATGATCTGTGTTAAGTTCAGCATTCTCACTCCCTTCTGTAGTTAGCAGTATGTGTAACTATTAAAGATCAAAAACTGAGGGCACAAGGATATATTATGCAGTACAGTGGTTTAAAAACCAACCCGGTGTTAAAATAATGGTATAATATATGTTAATTATCATGTACTATGACATATAATTTGTGACACAATCTATACATTAACAATGACTTAAGCCCATATGTGTTTTGTTTGCATTGTTCATTCCTAACCATTACCATAATCATAATAGTAAGTAAAATTTTACAATTGATCTGATACCTTGAAAGATAATCATTTTATTGTATGCCAAGAATAACCCATGTGTCGTAATGATATTCACTTATTTTTAGTAGTAATTTTTAAATTTAATTTAGTCATGACTTCAGTGTCAGATCATATGTATATTTCTGCTTTTGACTACACAAAAATAACAAGACACACACTCATCTGCTCATTGTGGCAACCCAAGGTAACAAGCTAATTAACGACCAATATGACTGGATAATGATGTACTCAACAGCCAATAGGCTTTAATGTTACATTCACATCACAGCATCCAGGTCTTCAAGCCACCTGATAGGTAGCCTAGTAGACTAGAGGAAAGAAGCTGGCTGACCATGATCATAAATTTGCATATGCATATGGAGAAAACTTAGTAAATGTTTGCAAAAATTTCTGTTTTATGTTCACTTCAAGAAAGACATGCACAAAGCTTACCTGATATATGTGACTTTTTATTCTTTATGTACATGCAGGCAGTCATCTTAAGAAACATACCAGCACTGTGACATCAATTTATTTTCTGAATGTACATGCATGTAGTTATCTTTATAAATGTGCTTACACAGCAGTTTTGATATCTGAATTATGAAATGAATGGGAATGCAAAGTTCAAATTCCTTGCTCAGTTTGTCAGACACCCAAGGTGCAGGTATATCATAACAGGTACAACATCTTGTAGACAAAACAAGGTCACTGTGACATTTATTTCAAGATCCAGCACTTGTAATTAAGTTTGCATTAGCTTTACAATAATTTCTGCATTCATTCTTTCAATATATCAACACTAGTTAAGAAAGTGTAAACAAGTTTTACTCTACTTTCTTTACCTATACAACTTATGCTCAACTTAATGGAGTTATCACCACATACTGGAAAAATAATCTGTTATAAATGGCACCACTGCCATGGCAACAAAAAAGATAAATGATATATTAGACAAGTTATATTTTTCATACCCACCAAAAATGATGTAAATGCCAGATCCTAAAAGGCCAGCCATCCCTGTACCACTTGACCATGCATTCACTAACTTGCTGGGGAAATGTTTCAGGTAGCCCAAAGCAACACTGACAAAATAGAATAAAACTACAATGAGACTGTAAATACGGCTTGTCTCCTTCATTAAAACAAGAATTCACTGACATTGTCCGTATTGTATAGTATTACATCACAGTATGATTCAGGGCAGCTGCTCTTCATCTGACATAACTGTTCATATTATTATTAGCACTGCATTGAAAAAAGTCTATAAAAGACATTACTTTATTAAATGACAAATCCTCAAGTTCCAACTGGTTGACTACAGCAATCTTTTTTTTTGGTCAGTCTATATCCCCCCCACCAGCTATGGGATGTTATACCTGTGTATGGATATTTTTACACCTGTTCCAGTGGACACTAACGCCACTCACCAATATTCTATGACATCACATAACATCATGTGAAGTACTAAATCCATCTTGGATACTTTCCTCCTATGGTGTTGCCTGGAGGAGTCCATGCAAAATGCCCTCGATTTTGGCTTGGGTACTATAACCCAACAAACTATACTATAGGCAAAAGACATCAATATGAATATGATTATTATTATTATATTTTACGAAGATGCTTTAGTTTTTAAAAAGACTGATTTTTCTTAATCACAGCTAAAATCAAATAATCGCAAAAGAACCCACTATACAGTAGGATACTAAGAATTTCAAACAGAGTTCCTTTTTCTCTAATTTCATCAGTTCTGTAGAATGACAAATAATAAAGAAAACAGAACAACATGAACCTTTTAAAAAAGTTGTTAAAATTATGTGTACATATTTTACAAGAATGCAAAACTTTTTAATAACTTATCAGAACTCCATGAATCAAAGGAATCCTACCCCTTTTTCTAAACTGCTTAATCCTAATTTTCTGATTGATTTTTTCAATAAAAAAAAAAAAGCTATGAAAGTTATTACTGAACTCCTCTAAACCATTTATTTTAAGAAACTGTAAACCTACAAAATTTATCCAGCCATGTGGACTTACCACTCATAGTCACTAACATGACATATCTCTTTTCAAAATATGGTACTACCTTACAACAAGTTATCTCAGTAGAAGGCAGGTATTTGATCTTTCAATAGTAATAGAATTATATATTAAAATACCTCATTGTAATTTGCCTTTATTGTAATGTGTGTAGTTTTATGTCACCATGAGGTAATACTGTAACTTGGTAAAAATGCATGATTGTCTTCTTACACTATAGATAGATGGGAATTAGTCTCATGTATGAGTGTGGAAAAACTGATTGTGACATTATCGAGAGATGGGGTAAAAGTTTCAAGTATGACTGTAAAATCCTGCTTGTGACAGGATAAAGTTCTGTTAAATGAATCAAGTTAAATCCAATGAAATTTACAAAGAACACTTTTTCTACATTTATTTGAACCATGTACTATATCAAATGATTTCCAGGTGGGTTGGGGAGAGTACTGTCCTAATTTGCTGGAATATATTTGTTCAGAAACAAAAATTAGTGAGGTTGAGGAAACACAGCTGATACTTCCTGGCATGTCTAAGTGTTAGAATGGATAAAACAGTACAAAATGAAGCCACAGATTTTTATCTTAACAGGGTTGAGTTCTTTTGCAGAATTTCAGAGAAATAATCAAAAGGAGAGGATTGAATACAGTAAAAATATTCATACTTTTCTCCAAACGCAGAACTTGCTCCAACAAAAACCTGAAATATAAAAACATAAAAGAAAACAAAATATGAAAAAAGGTCAGAAAGTAAATGCACATGTACAATTTCTTTATATAAATTTAAACTAAGGTTATATTTTTTTAAAATTCTTCTCTGGCCAATAACATCTCAGTAAGTGTGCATGTATAATGTCACCTCTCAGAAATGCACTGCATTCTTTCCAAATCATCAGGTACAAACATGGCCATTATATATAATTAGAATGATTTATGTTTAATGCAAACACCTATGTTATAGCTAATATAGGTGTGAATGACTGGAATGATTTACATTAAATGTACACACATGTGCTATAGCTAGATAGAAATGTATGAATGTACGACTGGAATGCTTTATGTTAAATGTACACTTCTCTGTTATAACCAGACAGGTGTGTTCAACCTGAATGACTTGTGTTAAATTTACACACCTGTGTAATAGCTACATAGGTGTGCATGATTCGAACCAATCAGTGGGACGAAAGACTTCATGACACAATTACTTTCCAGGTATGAAATGGTTATCACATGACTCCAGGACCCTCAGTACCAAATTTCATGAAATGCCTATTCCATAACAAAATATTCTACAAAGATAAGCTTTCACTTTTAATATAAATGTATAAAATGCAAATGAATTTACTGAAATTAAAATTGATTTTTAAACAAAAAAACCTATTTTCTACTATTTTAATGAAAAAATTCTCAATGATTTTCGTCATTTTCTAATTAGCCTGATTCTGCATTCCTCCCCTAAATATTTTTGTTTTACTGGTAACCATGACAACAACCTTGAACTTTCAACTAATGGCTCTTAACAAAACTCCATGCAGTTCATGCCCCTTTTCCTTTTCTCTTGTTAACTGATGTTGTTTCTTAATGAACAAATTAAAATTCCTTATATAATGAATATGATACTTACAATGCAAAGGAGAGCAAACCAAAAACTGAAGGCATAAGCAACTCCAAAAAGCCCTGTAATACATAAGAAAGAAAACAAATCCTAAATTGACTGATTTATTAGTGCTGGACAAAATATTCCACAGTCTAAATACTAGGATGCCAAATAATTCATGTACCAGCATGAAAATTCTTAAAGTTTCTGACCCCTTTGTTTTGGAATATGTAGAATCACTGTATTAGGTTTATTTGGGTGCAGTACTGTGTACTTTGAGGATCCTGGTATAAAATATGATGTCATCGAAAATCCTTATACACTGAACTCATAAATACCATGTCAAAAATGTACTGGATAAAATTTAAACATTGTTTCAATGGGTCATACATCCCAGTGTCAAATCAGTATTCAGAAAAAATCATGAACTTTCAGAGGAAAACAGTAACCTTCGAGATTGTGTGACTGCATTATAATGTGGTGCTTGCCCAAAAAGTGCTGTAATAATGATTTATGGCTTGAATCTGTTGCTTTTGGAAGTAAAACTAATTTTAATTATACAGTACTTACCTGTTATTATTATACTGCTTGCACTTTTCATTGCACTAGTCCAAGGTGAATCGTTTCCTCTAATTAGTAATTGTAGGCCATCAGACAAAAACAAATATGATCCCAGTCTAATACCTTAGAATATAGCAATGTTTTGTGGTTTATGCATCCTTGTATTGCATTCTTGTAGGATAAAGCTATATTCCCAACATATTACATTGGGGAAGAGGAAAATAAAACAACCATATTTCCATCCATATTAAAAGTAAACTTCTTTACTGTAATCACACAAGAGGCCCAAGCGTGCCTGATATCACTAACCTGACTTACATAACCCAGCTGAACTCCAGATGATACAAGTCTATGTTGGATCAAATACTGTCAAAAACAGTTTATAGAGTGGTGAGAAAATAACTCAGTTAATCTGCTGCAAGATCACCCCACACACATATGCAGTGACTAATAAAAATGGGATCAGAAATATTGTCTGTAAAGTGATAAGAGGCTCAGCCAACCAGTTGTGATCACCTCATTAATATGCATGGATCCCACCCATAATTGTACTCATCCAGTAAGATCATGGTGCTTTGGAACTATTATGGTACCATAGTTTCTAGCAAGGTAAGAAGCTCAACCAAGCACATGAATGACCACCATATTAATATGCATGGCTCCTGCTCTTCATTGAACTCATGCAAGCACTTGATCATATAGGCCTAGGTTTCAAGTTTGATCAAAATCAGAGCTGAAATGTGGCCTCCAAGAATAGTAACAAGCTTACCTAATCATATCAAAGATTATCACACTGATTATCGAATCCATCCAAGAACTTGATGATTCGAGCCCATATTTCAAATCTGATCAAAATTAAATCTGATATAATATATCCAGGAGATAAACAATCTCATCCAATCAGATGGAATTTCACCTCATTTTTATACATGGATACCACTCAAACTCAAACTCCTATAATATATTGAAGATATAACCCCATATTCCAAAGTCAGATCAAAATTTGGTCAGAAATATGGCTTCCAACATATCAACAAGCTCATCCAATCAGATGCAAAATAACCTCATTAATATATGTGGTTTTCAATTATTATCCAAGAGCTTCATTATCTTTTAGGTTTAACTTAAGTCAGATCAGAATTATGGTTCCCAGGATGGTAACAAACTCAACCAATCAGCTACAAGATCAACTCATTTATATGCATGGATCTTACTTGTATTCAAACATGTTTGAGATCACTAACGAAAATCGGATCAAAAACATGTCTTCCAGAAAAGTAATTCCTAATCACACACACACTCTGTTCTCCATCGTATGTTGATTGACGGAGAACAGTGTGTGTGTGTATGTGTGTGTGTGTGTGTGTGTGTGATTTGGAATTTTAACGTAGCTTTAATAATTTTTCAATCATACGACAAAGATGTCTGCAATCTGGCAGATTTAGTGATGTCTAGCACTGAGACATCATACCGCAGAAATGTTGCAACCTATCTGACCCAGTCGCATTATCCTGGCCATCAATTCCTAACACTAACCTCATAAATGCTAATAGCCTAGCAAGGCAGCTGTTAGTACCATTTTATGTAAGTCTTTGGTATGACTCAGCCAGGGTTTGAACCAGCGACATTCCCCATCTGAGGCAGACGCTCTAACCACTAGGCTACTGGAGTGGTCAATGGAGAACAGTAGCAGAACCAACTCCGTATGCACACACAGCCCTATTATTAGGTGAAATAAAAAGTATTTCAATTAGCTATACATAGTTTGTATTTTTTATATTTACATTAGAAGCATTTAAAAATCTCAGGCTTCATTTCAAGCTATATACATACCATGCAATAGATACTTTTTATATTTCAATATAAATGTAATGGATACTAAATTAAGACTGTTTGCTCATAACAATTTTTTCCTCTATTTATACCAAAAGTGTTCACACAATGACAGGCAGATATAAAATTCTGGTTATTTTATTTTTATGCAGTGACTATGTATACAGTACAGGAATAAATTTGCTACTTCAAAAGTAAACGAACATATGCAAGTGTTTCATTTTATTTCCTAAAGCACATGAAACAAGAATGTAACCAATGACTTTATTGCATGATTCTTCTAAGCTATTAGTCATCGCCAGCAACTAATGTAAACATTAATAATCATAACGAAAATAAATTCAGACCAAAGTGATCTTGACAGCATGATGCTGACTCCCGTTATAACAAAATGTAAAAATTTATTTTGTATCTATATGGTTTACTGCTCCGTTGGCCTAAGCGGTTAGAGTGTCTGCCTTGGATGCAACCCCAGATGAGTCATACCAAAGACTTATAAATATGGTACTAACAGTTGCCTCACTTGGTGCTCAACATTAAGAGGTTAGTGTTAGGACTGGTCGGCCTGGTGTCAGGATAATGTGACTGGGTTGGATATCATGCTACATGTCTGCAGCATGAAGCTCCTGTGCTAGACATCACTATAAACTGCCACACTGCAGATATTGTGGCAATATCACTTAAAAACTGTTAAAGCTATGCTAAAAATCCAAATCACACTAAAACATACACTTATCTATACAGTTAAAATGTAACTTTTAATCTGCACTAAATTGCCTGTATTGTGCCAACATGCTCTTAAGCCATATACATGCATACATATTCTGACAGTGTATAAAACACTGAAACAATAAAAAGATAAAAACATTCTTTTCTATGATATCAAAATAGATGTACTTTAATAACTTGAAGAAAAAAAACAGATTTTATTCTTTTTCTTGTATTAAACAGTGTTGTTAACAATTTTTGAAAGCTATTATTATCACTAACAACTATAAAGTCACAGGCTTTGAGTGACCTTGAAGTGAGAGCCAGTAGGAACACTAAAGTAAGTTAGGCTCATGCATCAGCACTTATCTTACAAAGCGGAGGTCTCACATGCAAAGCATGAAGTTCACCCATCTAATTCCTATATCCATTCACATGTGCAATACACAGTTAACCTGCTGAGGGTAACTTATCCGAATATACAATGTATAGTCAGTAATACAAAATTTTTCCACTGAATACACATATTTATTATATTTCCAATCTAGGAGAACAGAATGGGGTTTCTATGTAGGTCACAATGTATATAGCATGAAATAAATTCAGTGTGTGAGCTGAACGCTAATAATAAACCTATGTTAATTAAGAATAAAATATAGGTCAATGCGATTTTCTTTGACTGTTTGAGTATAGTACTAAATGGAGATCCCTCAAATTATTGATTTTCAAGATTTAATCAGCACACAAAAATCAACTTTAAACACAGTTTCAACAAAGTCAATGATGCATGAAATACAGTTCTGAGACTGCCTTTAATAAAAATGGTGTAACACTTATCTAAATGCAACCCTTCACCATGCTGCATGATTTTAGGAATGACCGTATGCATGTAACATGCCAAAAGTTCATGTGGTCATGAGATAAATTCAAAAACTCCACCAAAGCCAGAACAAGTTGAAACATAGGTCATGAATAGCATTACAGTTCAAACAATGATGCATATCATCACCAATTTCATTATTTTAACATGAGAAGTGCTTGACAAATGAATATCATTTGACCAAGATCACTCAAGTATAAGATATGGGTCGAAGTGACCTATTCTTCAATGAGGGAGTAGTGATCATCAAGATGCATACCCTCACTAAGTTTCAGGAGGATAGCATGTACTTAGCTTGCAAAACACCTATGCAGTCATAGGCTAAACACAAACAATTATGCTCAGGTAGTAAAATCTGAAATGTTGGTCACTCACCTTTTTGTATGGGTGTGGTATTTATAGGTAGGTAGGTAAGTTTCATGATTCCAGATATAACAGTATGCATAAATGATGCAAAAAACTAGTTGGTTAATAGCTACATGCAAAAACTGAAGCCAGTAAAATATTAAATATAGGTCACAGTGACTTTCTTTTGTTGTAAATGTGTTATAGTAATATAGATGAACACAATTCTTTAGTTTTATGATTCAAGTATGAACAGTGCGTGATAAATAAATTTGAAACACAAGTTAGTCAAGCATGAAAAATGGGTCACAGTGACTTCATTTAGTGACAAGGATGTAGTACTCATCAAGATGCATCCCCTCAATAAGTTTCATGACTCCTGGTATAATAGTATGTAAACAGGATGCAAAAAGCCGATACTGTCATGATCTAAATGCACAAACTTAACCTGAGTCATCCTCAGTAGAACATTAAAATGTAGGTTACTCTGACCTTCTTTCATTATAACGTGTTGTACAAACATGGATGAATACAATCATCTAGCTTGATCATTCTAGCATAAACTGAGGCTTAGAAAGTTTATTTAAAAATTTAACCCACGTATATGTGTAGTGAAGCAGGAAATAGAGACAGTGAGATACTTTTGTGATGAGGGAGTGCCATTCGTAAAGATGCATTCTCTCACCCAGTTTCAGGATTCCAGGTATACAGTATGTATACATGGTGCAAAACCTAAGCTAACCAAGAATTTACAAATAATGAACTTGTACATACAACAAAGTTAAACCCCATAGCCCTCTCTCCAGTAGTTAATGTCATAGCTGTCGGATTTAATGGTATATCAGCACAATGCTGGCTATACGGTGCAGATTAAAAGTAGAGTTCTAAAAATGTACATGTAAATAACTGTAAAAAACACAAAGATAAAACCTTCCCAAAACACAAAAATCATTAAGTACTAAACGACACAAGATGTTAAAATTCAGTAAAAGGTAAAATAAACCCACCTAAACTCTTACCTGTGACCTAGAAAGAAAGAATGGTTGTGATGCAGTCAGGTGTACATATGTATTGGTGATGCTCAATAATATATAATCATGATACAAGGTAGTACAAACCAGCTGACAGAAAGGTATTGTCATGAGAAAATGTTTGATAAATGTTCTAATGACACTATTATTTTTGTCAAATTTGTGTTTCCCCCACTTTCCAATTCAAACAACAGAAAATTCCATAATGGTGAATTTTCATTGCGAAGAAGCTCCCATTCCACTGATGTTAATGGATAAGCACTTTGTTGATAATGATCAGTGATTGACCTTGAGTTTGAATTACAAGGTAACAAGTTTGTCAAGCATGGCAGAGTACAATCACTGGAACCAGAGAACACTATTTACGTGGATGTGAGTATCCATTAAGGAACTCACAAAGACAGTAACTTGAGGACCTTGTGTGAATGATTTTGTGAAAAATTCTTTAATAAAGTTATTACAGGCTTAAAATAAAGGATATTGAGATAACTGCAGTATGTAAATAAAACATTAAGTTTCATGGTACCAATATAAATAAAATAAATTTTTGAAAGCAAGAACCAACAAGGACATTTACTCCTTCCTAAATCAGTATAGCACAGTAATATAGCAGTATTTCATTTCATAATGCAATGTGCTTAATACATCCCAAATAATACGTCTATGCCTTTATGTGTGTGAACACTTACACCACTGTTGGAGGTAGTAAAATGTCTTCTTTCTACTTTATAGCTGTGACCTAACATGGCAGAAAAGGATCAACTTTCAAGTCACTCAGTGGAAGTAAATTACTTGAACATGAATTGATTGGCATCAATGACTCAATTTTCAAGTCACTCAGTGGAAATAAATTGCTTGAATGTGAACTGACTGGCACGAATGACTCAACTTTCAAGTCACTCAATGGAAGTAAATAACTTGAACATGAATTGACTAACATAACTGACTCAACTTTCAAGTCACTCAGTGGAAGCAAATTACTTGAACGACTGGCATGAATGACTCAACTTTCAAGTGACTCACTGGAAGAATATTACTTAAAAATGAATTGACTAACATGAATGACTCAACTTTCAAGTCAATCAGTTGAAGTAAATTACTTGAATATGAATGGACTAACATGAATGACTCAACTTTCAAGTCACTCAGTGGAAGTAAATTACTTGAACTGACTGACATGAATGACTCAACTTTCAAGTCAATCAGTGGAATGTAAATTTCTTGAACATGAATTGACTGGCATGAATGACTCAACTGTCAAGGTGCTCAGTGGAAGTAAATTACTTGAACATGAACTGACTGGAATAAATGACTCAATTTTCAAGGCAACCAGTGAGGTAAATTACTTGAACATGAATTGACTAACATGAATGACTCAACTTACAAGACACTCAATGGAAGTAGATCACTTGAACATGAATTGGCTAACAAGAATGACTCAACTTACAAGGCACTCAATGGAAGTAAATTACTTGAACATGAATTGACCAACATAAATGACTTTCAAGGCACTCTGTGGATTACTTGGACATAAACTGACTGGAATAAATGACTCAACTGTCAAACTCAGTGGAAGTAAATTACTTGAACATGAACTGACTAGCATAAATGACTCAACTGTCAAGGCACTCAGTGGAAATAAATTACTTGAACATGAAATGACTAACATGAATGACTCAACTTACAAGACACTCAATGGAAGTAAATTACTTAACAGCAATTGGCTAACATGATTGACTCAACTTACAAGGCACTCAGTGAAAGTAAATTACTTGAACATGAATTGACCAACATAAATGACTTTCAAGGCACTCTGTGGAAATAAATTACTTGGACATAAATTGACTGGTATGAATGACTCAATTTTCAAGACACTCTGTGGATGTTAATTACTTAAAATGAACTGACTAACATAAATGACTTTCAAGTCACTCATTGGAAGTAAATTACTTGAACAAGAACTGACTGGCAGGAATTACTCAACTTTCAAGGAAACTAGTGGAAGTAAATTACTTGAACATGAATTGATTGGCATAACTCTAATTAATCTTTGTCACAGTAAAATAATGACTACATTTTTGAAACTTTATATTCCTCCACATTCACACAGCATTGTGTGTGTTCAGAATCAGAAACAGCAACAATCAATCCTGTCAAACATACACTCTGACTATGTTGTACATTTAACTCATATTATGACCATACTGTACATGTAACTTTCATAGTAACCATACTGTACATGCAACTTTCATAGTAACCATACCATACATGTAATTTACAGTAATGATACTGTACATGCAGCTTTCATAGTAACCATACTGTACATGTAATTTACAGTAATGATACTGTACATGCAACTTTCATAGTAACCATACTGTACATGCAACTTTCATAGTAACCATACTGTACATGTAATTTACAGTAATGATACTGTACATGCAACTTTCATAGTAACCATACTGTACATGTAATTTACAGTAATGAGACTGTACATGCAACTTTCATAGTAACCATACTGTACATGTAATTTACAGTAATGATACTGTACATGCAACTTTCATAGTAACCATACTGCACATGTAATTTACAGTTAGGATACTGTACATGCAACTTTCATAGTAACCATACTGTACATGTAATTTACAGTAATGATACTGTACATGCAACTTTCATAGCAACCATACTGTACACGTAATTTACAGTAATGATACTGTACATGCAACTTTCATAGTAACCATACTGTACATGTAATTTACAGTAATGATACTGCACATGTAACTTTCATAATAACCATACTGTACATGTAATTTGCCTGGTAGCCATTCTGAACATGTAACTTGACCATTCTGTACATGTAACTTGTAAGGTGATCATACTATACATAACTTGCATGGAGACCATAATTTGTATGTAACTTTCAACCCTTCCACTGACTATATTATCTAATCATCTATCAATAACATATTAAAGACTAAAACATTTTTGATTAACGATCCCCTAGAAACCAGGGTTACAAGGTAGAAGATCACAACATAGTGTACACTGACTGCATAATTTTCATCTTTAACACAAAATGTTGAAGCCGTTGATGGCACAAAGCAAAAAACAATGGGCTGGGGCATTTCATTATTTCAGTATGTCAAATACAGCATTAATGATAATAATGACAACAAGGCAGTGAAGAATTAACAGTTTTTATGGAATATTTTATGCCAATTCTTGCACTAGAATACTAATGATTTACATTGTCTCAAATACAGATCTTTTAAAAAGCCTCTGATGTAAATAAAACATGTAAAATTACCCAACAGCATAAGGCAGGAATTTAGTACATAACGTGCTGAGTAAGATGTCTTCAGCAAACAGGTATTAGCAACTGAAAGAAAAAAGGTGAAAAATACATCAGATGCTTTATTTAAAACTCTACTAAGAAAAGTATGGATTATAAACTGGAAACATTAAAACAAGTGTCTACTGAAGGGACTGACATTCTACCTACCAAAACAAATTTCCACAAATACAAGATAAGATCATTTCTTCGTTTTAACTGCTGAATGTTGAAACTATAACTGATATTCTTAAGTTATAATACAATTTTCAAATAAGCTGCTGTGGATGTCAGATTAGCATAATTTCACTTAGGACCTAAATAAGACATCATTTACAACCAGCAAGACATAATAAGAAGTCTTCTGGTCGAAAGTCCATGTTGATATGTATTTCTCTTTTCAAGAAGTAACAATAACAAGGTATTCAAGATGGCTGTCGTAGTGGCCATATTGGATATCAGATGGGCATACTAGACAGCATAAGAAGTCTTTTGGTGAAGCACAATTATGTGACCAACCACCTAGAAGAAACAGCCATAACAAGAATTATCATGGTGGCCACTGTCCTGGCCATATTGGACTTCTGATTAGCACCATTTTCATTTAGGACTTCTTATGAAAATCCATGTTAATAAGACTTCCCATTCAAGTGGAGTAGCAATAACATGATTTTCAACATGTAACATTATCATTTAGGGCCAACTAGAATTATAACATGTACCATTATCATTTAGGGCCAACTAGAATTATAACATGTACCATTATCATTTAGGGCCAACTAGAATTATAACATGTACCATTATCATTTAGGGCCAACTAGAATTATAACATGTACCATTATCATTTAGGGCCAACTAGATTTTTAACATGTACCATTATCATTTAGTGCCAACTAGATTTATAACATGTACCATTATTATTTATGGCCAACTAGAATTATAACATGTACCATTATCATTTAGGGCCAACTAGAATTATAACATGCACCATTATCATTTAGGGCCAACTAGAATTATAACATGTACCATTATCATTTAGGGCCAACTAGAATTATAACATGTACCATTATCATTTAGGGCCAACTAGAATTATAGCATGTACCATTATCATTTAGGGAGATATAGAATTATAAGAAGTATTCTGGTGAAATGTTAATATAATTTTCACGTCACGATGAAAAGCAATAAAAAGATTTTCAATATGATTGTCATAGTAGCCATACTGGACATTAGATCAGAACCATTTTGGACCAACAAGCATACATGTGACAGAACAGTGAAGTCAGCTTAGGACATATCAAGAGATTCACATAATTTTTGGTCAAGAGTTTTGACTTCAAATTAGGGAAGATTTTCGAATTGTGAATGTTTTATTGTGGCACAAGTCTTCCACTTATACCAATCAAGACCCTAAGGTTGGGTCACTATGCAAGCAGTTGTTGTCCATTTGTGTGAGAATGTTTGTGCAAATTCCAAGTCGGGGAATGTTATTTTGACCAGAGCAGAACAATATTCTGCTACCATAAACAACAGATTATGTTGAGCTAATAAGTTGGCAAACTGTCTCAGCATGAATATCTTTATCCAAATTTGATGCAGATTCTGTGAACATGCAATTCAGTGATACTGTATTTGTTGTTACGCCTAATATGCTTTCATGACAATGGGTTTCTGCATGACACATAATGCCAATGAGAAGACTTCAAAATCAGCTTCAGAGGAATGACAATACATATTCAAGTCCATTTGAACTTTGACTGCAACCAAAGAAATTCCCATTTCCATCTGTTATTGAATTTTATGTGACATTTTGGTTGCTTAGGCTTTGGCATTTTAGCAAGCTTGGACATCCTGACAAACACTTTAGACACTGAAGCCAAATCAACCATGTTTTATTCCACTTGAGCTCTTGCATAATCCAACAATAATCAATAAGATCTTAAACCCTCACTGAATTACTTCTGATTGCATGTAGTATAGACTCGTAATAAAAAGCACCAGAGCAGAACCTATCCTGTGGACCCAATCAACATAATATTGTTTTATGCTGACTGGGCTCTTCAGTAACCCTTCTATAATCAATTGTCTTTAATACTTAGAATTACTACAGATCAAATACAGTATAATACATGCTGATAATTCAAACACTAAGCCAGCCAACCCTGCTGCCAAAATTCAAAGGATGTTAATTGTTTTATGCCGCTTGAAATTGTCAACTAAATTGACCTGTCCTGGTTAAGTTAGTTCACAGTCACATGATCACAGGCAGCATTATCATAACTATGCAACAACTCAAGCAAGATGAGGAAAAATGAGAAAAGAATTCATTCTTCAAAACAAAATGTTTCACTTACATGAGATTTCAGTGAGTGAGAGGAAGGTCAGGTGAAACCCTCATCTTGGAAGGAAAACCCTCCCAACTGGGAGGTTCACATCAATGAACTAGACATCATATGAAGTATTTTAGTGAAACCCCATGTTGATATAACCATCTATTCAGGACGAGTGGTGATAAGATTTCCAAGATGGCCAATGTGGTGGCCATATTGGATGTCCTAGCATGATCATTTTCATTAGGACCAGCTAGAACATGGGATGAATGTGTGTGTGTGTGTCAAGTTTTATGGCAATCCTTCATGTACTTTAGGAGGAATAATGATAAGAAACTTGTGCTAATGGATTGACAAATGATGAAGGAAGAATGAGACACAACAGACCACCAGTAAGCACTTTTGATCAAAAACCAGACGAGTTAAAATATAAAGATATTAAAATGGCTAACTACTTTTAAACATCAACACGGTCGCATGCAAGCACTATTTTATCTTGCATATACTTCAATCTGATTAAAACTGAGATCATCTTGTAATAAAAAGATCTGATAGGTACAAGTTTGGTGATCATCGGAATTCCCCATCCACACATTTTTAGATGGCCTATCAGATAAAACATTACATTATAGTAATTTTTCAGGTCAGAGGCTGTTGGACACAGCATATATTATAGGCATTTTTCAGGTTTGAGGCTGTCAGAATCTGCATATAATAAAGTGCTTTCTCAGATACAATGCAGCTTCAAAATATCAACATACTTCTTAATTTCTAAAATGACCACTAAATATTTTTATAAGCATACCTTTCACAATGATATTAATTATAAAAAATGACATCATTAAATTTTTTTATAAGCATACCTTTCACAACAATATTGATTTAAAAAAATGACACTGCTAAATATTTTATAAGCATACCTTTCACAATGATATTAATTTCAAAAAATGACATTGCTAAATTTTTTTATAAGCATACCTTTTACAACAACATTAATTTCAAAAAATAACATCACTAAATTTTTATAAACATACCTTTCACAACGACATTAATTTCATAAAATGACATCGCTAAATTTTTTATAAGCATACCTTTCACAACGACATTAAGAGCAACATTTGCTCCAAATACAAGGCCAACCAGATTTTTCTCATCAAACCTGAAATACAGAATAAAAGGAATAATCATACAAAGATACAATGAAACCTCCCAAGAATGAGGCCTTAAAATATGACTGAAACCCTGTTGAAACAATAATAATTTTTTTCTTTCCCTATTTCTAGTTCTTTAATATAAGTGAAGTGAAGCTCAGTATTTTGCTGGTACCACCAATTCACACCCCACCCACCCTCAATTGCATTATCTACCAGCCAATGATCCAGAAATAACCCAAGACAGTCCAAAACAATATATTTTGTATACTCGACCTGCACAATAACACACTGACACTGTGATCTGTTCTATGTGAGAGATGCCATGCTCCTACAATGCATTTGATGTTCCAAAATATGTTTGTGGAGTTTTTATTCAATATTTTTTCCAAGTACATAAAACATGTCAATGGATACATAATTTGAAGTCAGTACATAGAATCTTCCACTGGGATAATGGTGGCTGTAGGGCAACTTTTGTCAAATATATTTGCCCTTTCATTACTGTTATCAGTAATACCAATGTGATTAAACAGCCAACAGCACAGAATACTGACTGTATGAGCAAATCAGGAAGATATGTAAGCTCTGGGATATGAACTAGTTATCGAATTTAAAGTTTTGCATGACTTTCAGCGTGGGAAGGGAATCCAGAAAGTTAATGAATTTTTATATTAAGAGGTTTCAATATAGCTCAAGGACACCAGAACAGCTGTAATTTCTGCTGCAAAACTTGCAGCCTTATCATGTAAACAATGCGAGAGAGTGCCACTGGGTACTGCAATGGCAGCTAGAACCGAGTCTCCATCTTTCATACTGTCTGGATACGGGAATGTATGGTCAAAACAGGAGAATCTAATTTCATTGAATTTGCTCTTCAAACAAAATGAAACTTTCTCAACTGGAAACAATCAAATATGACCTTGGATGGTTTTATTAAACAATGATACTAACAAATATTGCACTTTTACTAGATTCATTCACTGTGGATTTCATAACTTTAATGTATGGGCGTGACTCACATCAATACTCATAATTACAATCGTGTTGGACTGATTGATAGGATACCTGAAATCCTAGAGTTACAGTAGAATCTAGATAATAAATGCAAGTTAATATGATCAAGGTAATGAAAAATACAATCATTCCTGTTTCAGACCATCTAATCAAAAATTGCATCATCAGCTTCTTTTATTCTATTATTGTGAATTTCATTCCTTAATTTTCTATATTCAGCTGCTCTAATCAAATATTCTAATTAATTATAATATAAGCTAAAGAATGTCTCAAAATGCAACCAGAAGAAGAAAAAAAAATTCCGTACAAATAGCTATCTACATTTGAACATTTTTTAAAAAAATATATAAAATGGCATTTTGTGTTACTGTGGTGTTGGCCAAGTATAATGCAATCAACATAATGGGTGATCTAAGAAATGAAGTTTGTTTTCATTTTTCTGCTCTTTGAGGGCAAATTAGAACATATATAAATTTGGCATATGTGCCAGAAGATTACAAAAAGTGTCTTTCATAAAAAAAATTAGATGTGATCTTGAATGTGCTGCTAGTCTTTGAGGATTTCAGAATATGGAAATCTAGGAAAATCTGAGCTTCCGATTATATACTGACCTGTTCAGGAACAAAATAAACTGTTAATTTCACACTATTTCGTTATATAGTGTGTGCATATGTTGCCTTTGTTGTATAGTTTAAATGGCAGAAACATAACAATTCTCTTACAAACACTTTAATTTATCCCCAGTTTAGGGGTCAAGATCAGCACTTATAAAACCTTGACCTTTTAATCATAGATTAGGGGAAAGTTCATAATTTTTCTTTTTACAGTTTTGGAAGAAATTTTCTCAGTGAATTTCTTGTATTTCCTATGTTTTGGACAAGGGAAAAAAGATAAGTTTTGGGACAAGGGAAAAAAGATAAGTTTTTGGACAAGGGAAAAAAGATAAGTTTCCTTTTCCAAGATATACAGTAATGATCATGATAATTTTTAGACCTTGTTTTCTGTACTCTGTAAAAAAAAATTGGGGGAGGGAGAGATAGAAAATACATAAATTATGGTACTAACATTTATTCCAGACTACTACTTATAATCATGAGTATTATACTACAGAAACTACATGCCAATCTAGATGGAACATAGTGGAGAAAGAAAATACAGGGTGGCAATCTAACAAATGGGGTGGGTCATAAATTAATGGCCATGAATTAGGGTACTAATTGTGTTGGGGTAGGACACCATGCCACTCAGTAATAATAATAATAATAATAATGAGGACTTTGTATAGCGCCTAATCTTTAGAAGCTCTAAGCGCTTTACAACATTAGACAACACCTATAAGATAAAAAAACATATAATGATATGATTACAAAACAAACACCATGAAATTAGAAAACATCAAAAACATGCTGAGAATATTTCAGGTAGGAAACATTATTAGGTCTTTAAGTTTGTTCTTGCAGTCGAAATAAGTGAGTTTTGAGAGCACTCTTGAATGTGATTACTGTGTCTTTGTGTCTAAGTTCAGTGGGCAATTCATTCTACGTTGCTGGGCCCTGGTATGCAAAAGAACGCTGTCCATATGACTTTGTTTTCATAGTGGGAATAATGAATATACGATTGTCAGAAGAGCAGCATTAATATCTTGCTGGTGTGTACACATGGGTGAGGTCGGATAGGTATGTTGGACTAGAGTCTGACAGTGAAACGTAGCACAGAGAACAAATTTTGTGTTTGATTCTGGATCAAATGGATAGCCAGTGTAGGGTACAGAGCAGAAGGGAGGTGTGCTCTGATTATGGTACTCTAAGTATGATCCGAGCAGCTGTGTTTTGTACCCATCCAAGTAGAATACTATCATGTTTTACCAAAATGACAATTACGAATTTGTTACTACAACATGTTACCTGTCAGCAATAGTTTTGGCTGCAGAAGTCACAATGACATAGGGCAAGTTGTTGATTGCACCCAGGATGAACAGACCTATCTGTAACGGGAAATAGAACATATTAAAATGCAATATAAAATTGATGTTGTGATGTATTACACTTTTCAATATGAACTGCATCATGTATAGCTCTATCAATATTTCTCTCAAACTAGTTGGCATAATGATAATTAATTTCAAGACAAGATGATGAAAAACATTTCAAATTTAAGATGGAATTATTTGAAGATCAGCAATGCGAAAGAGACAAGTATTCTTTCTCCATGGTATCAAGATGAAATGATTTGAAGAACTGCTATGTGAAAGGGAGGTGATATTCTTACTTCATGATATTAAGACGGAATAAGAACATCAGCTATGTGAAAGGAAAGTGATAGTCTTTTTTCGTGATATTAAGATGGAATAATTTGAAGAACATCAGCTTGTGAAAGTGACACAGTATTCTTTCTCCAAGATAATAAAGGCATAAGTTATAGCAAGTGTTATTGTTTGTGTATCCATTTTGATTTGTCAACAAATGGATGAGGGGAGATGGAAGTTATCATACTGGACATAATACTTGCAAATGACTTAAAAACTGCATGCCCCTCTTTTGGTCAAAACACTCAAAAACTGTTCCTTTGCTGAACTCAGTTTTCTTGATAACAGCTGGAAGCTACTGCAAAATCCTTGCTAAATTATGATTTTCTTAGAACTTAACTCTCCATGTTAAACATCTTGTTAATACTTAATTTATTCTATTAAATTTCTTTCAAAATCTGAGGATTAACATATGCGAGATTTGGATAGACAATGCAGCTCCGAAATGGAAAGCTCCCAGCACTTAAGAAAGGGGCTTAAGTCTTCTAGTACCTACATACATTATCCGAGTTAACCCCAGGCCAATACAGCATAGTAGGTGTGTTACACTTTTTTTCTTGGAAGAAACTGCTTCTGTCTTTTGTCTTTGAGACCATTACCCTTTGAAGTATGTGCCATCTTCCCGAAACTCAAAACTGTATTTTTTACAAAATGCAACCCATAAAAATAAAACTCATAATGGACCTCTCAGTACAAACATTTTAAGATAAACCCCTGAAAACAATCTATTACACCAGCAAATATAAAGGACTTTTTAAAAATAAAATTGACAATTACAGCAGTAAAATGCATGGTACATGTAAAATGTCAGTAACTTCAATACAACAGTAATGTCATGACATTGACAACATGCCATGAAGAATTATATTTTTGATTGTTGACAACAATTTCCACTCCTTGTTAGGATGGGAATAAACAGTCTTGTGTTTGAGGATCTTATGACTCTAATGGCATCATATACAAAAGGAAATACAGAAGCTAGTTAGAAAGATTCCAATTCGTGCCTGTGATAGTGAGTACGAACTCATAATGCCCTCACCAAGTGAGTGTAACTGAATCACTGAAAAACACCATGTATTCATTTGGCCTTACTAGACAAAGATGTTAAGCTAAGAAACTGCTTCCCTTGTCGGAACTTTGGGCAGTTCGTGCCAACGACAAAAAATAAAACAGAACATGAAAAAATTTAAGCTGAAACTTTCTTGATTCATTCATTCTACAACCACTACCATTGTTCCCCAGTACTACCATAATTTACCCATATGCCTTCACGCTGGGAGTGAAACACTACAAGTGTATTTACCAATATGCCCTTACCTTGTTTGTGCAACACTTTCTGTGCCCACTTCAAACTAGTGTTCATGTTTGTAATTGAAATAAGCTCAGCAAAACAATGTATCAACACATGAAATATGTTCAGTACACTAGTAAGCATTGATCAACATGACGTAAACAAATAATTACACTTACCCAGTTCCTTATAAAGAACTTATTCATTTTAGTTTTTAGGTAACAGCCTGAAGATCTTGTAAATGTAATTTATTTAACACCTCTTGATAGATCTGTCAATTAATCAATTATCTTCTCCATTTCTAAGGCAGATGCTTTTACAAATCGTGCTGAAAAAAGAAAAGTACTATAATTACTGTGGATAAAATAACAAGCAGAGACCTATTATAATTCTGCAGGATTCAGATCACTGTATTACATCAAACCAGTGACATGAGTAAGCACATAAAATACATACAATCAGCTTCAAAGAATTAACACCAACAAAACAAAGATCTGAAAGACACTGATAAGAGGCCATGTTATGCTGAACTTTACTAATCAAATTACAGCTTACATTTATGAGAGTAAAAACCTTCATTTGGAACAAAACTCTCATAATAAAATGGAATGCTTGATCTACTATAGAACACAGTGTACTGGGAATTCCAAAGGTGAATAGAACATGCAAATGTATCGGTACCTGTCAGATATACTTATTATAAGTGGCTCTTGATTTCAACCTGATTGGATATACCATTTTACTAGTGTACTGCACATTTAGTGCTAGGGCATGTACACCATTTGAGTACCAGTTACAGTATGATTGTTGCTTACTATTGGTTCTGAGCAGCTTAGATGCAAATTGTTACTCCTATTTAGAGTAAACATTTTACTTGCTTATTAAAATACAAATATTGCACTGAGCCAAAAATAAATAGCGATCGTGTGGCAACGGTTCCCTGCTGCACTTGGTCCAAGTTGCCCTCAGCCACACCTACTCTGGGTCGACTTCTTACATCAGAGGATTGCTTCTGGGTCGTTTATGCCCCTGCACCGATACTGACCTTAAATGGCTTAAGAATAAGGACAGCTCAACATGTTTCTCAAAGACTGTCAGGCAGTTTTACCTGAACATCATATATGATAATACGGACATTTTTACTGATAATGCTAAAATCTGTTTTATGGATTAAAAGGTGTGTCGCCTACAGCCTTGAGGTACATGCAAGATTAGATACGTCGTCCCAACACATTGTCTGCATACATTTTGAACTGTATTTTGTCAAGATCTTGAAGAGAGAAAAAAAAAACAAACAGAAGAACCCACACAAAAACTAGTATATAATCTTTGACAAATAACGTTGACCGATGCGACCAATGGGGCTCGTAATGTTGCTTACAATTGACTTGTCATACATGTACTATATAACAGGTCAATTGCAAGCAACGATACGAGCCCCTGTGGATGCGACCACAGCACATATTAGACCTACAATGTAAAACATATCACATGTTGGTTTTGTTTAGTGCTATAGTCCTACACTGTAAGACATAGCATAGCACATGTTGGTTTTTGTTTACGCCCAATACATAAATATCAGCGTCGAGGTCTTACATGTCGGACTACAGCACATACCTGCATTGATATAATTCCAGTTTCCTCATTTGCCTTCAAGGAAGTTAATCTGATAACCGGGGGTTATGCTTTTATACTCAGTTCTGGAGGACGCAATTAAGGAAAATAATGATAATATTAACGGACTTTGTACTGTTATAACTTTAATTTTCATGATAACGACTATTCCCCCCTTGTTTCCCCTATTGGTTATCTCCCTTAAATAACCTAATGCTCGTCACGAATTGTGTAATTCCGCCAAAACGGATAAGGTATACATCACAAGCCACTATAGTGGATGTGAAATATTCAAAATATGTTTAAATTTCAAAAGTTGCAAAATATAAATAAATTTAAATAATAAATCAATAAGAAAATAAATAAATTATTTGTACAAGAATTAAATTATGGTCAAGTGCAAAAAAGAACAAAGAAATCATAAAGTCCTTCACATTCGTTTGACTTGGTTAATGTGCCTTTTCATTTTCTCGGAACTTAACTCCCAAATGGTGAGCGCAAGCACTTATTATGTATATCATGTGGAGATATATCACTTTCCATATATTATATTTGTTGTTGTTGTTGTTACCAATTTTGGCGCATAATTTGTTGAACAAAATAAATAACAGTGACGCTATTTATAAAGTTAGTTTTCTTAAATGTTTGATATATCAGACAAATGTTGCCATAATCATTGGCGGCTCAGTCTCGAGAGACCATAAGAATAGTGCCCTTGGAGTATCGTCTATCTCTGGGGTGTTGGCGTCATCTGCTGTGGCTGTGCAGGCCTATGCGCGAGTGACAGTCCCTAATGTAGTTGGTGCAGACATACAGGGAAGTCTGATTTACTGGGGTTGCTTCCGCGCTCTTCTTTCTCTCACGTTTCTCTGCCCCCAACTGGCCTCTCCTCGCATCAGCGACTGATATGCCCTTGTTTAACGTCAGTCTCCAGGTGCCTCGGTCGTCGGCCAGCACTTCCCAGCCGTCGGGTGAAATGTCGCAAACCCTCATGCCCCTCTTGCACACATCCTTGAAACGGAGTGAGGGGCGGTCGACTCTACTGGTGCCAGTGGTCAGCTGTCCAAATAGGATGTCCCATCCTCTATGTGTTTTAATTTAATTGTTTGTCAGTTTTCAACTTTTCATTCTAATATATGTCATTACAATATAAATTTATTCACTGGAGATTATATTTTTCCAGAAAATCAGTTGACCTGAATCATTCTTTCATAAACACCAGGTGTTGATCTAGATCCTGACCTTGTTTCAGAATTTGTTGCAACCTTCGTAAGCAAGTTCTATTTTATTTTATACTGATTGTTTGTTTCCAAGTTCATGATGGGACCTTGTCTTTAATGATATAAACAATTTTTTATATTTTTTATTTCTTAGAGTAAAATGATTGATTTTCGTCAGGGTCACAAAGGGTAAAAACGGTCACGTGGCCCTGTGTTTCGCAATTCCGGTTTTTCCATTACTGCGCATTTGTTAGTTTTAATTGAGATGCGTAGAGAGAGAGAGAGAGAGAGAGAGAGAGAGAGAGAGAGAGAGAGAGAGAGAGAGAGAGAGAGAGAGATTTCTCAGTTGTCTGGCTTTTTACACTGATGTCAAATTATTTTGTTGTAGCCAGATTTTGAGTTATAATTTTCTTCAGATCAGCTGGATTTCAAAAGGATTAATTTATTTTTTTCTGGAAATATTTTGAGTAGTGCTTAGACAGAATTTTTGGAAAGACACTGCTTACAAATTTAATTTGGATTTCCAACACCGGAGTACCATTATTTGCATTTCTACAAGGAACTGTAGATAAGCACAGTACTGACTACAGCATACGTCATCGTCAGCCATCTTGGATTTTCCATCAGGATTCGAACTTTAAATTATTAGAACATTTATAACTAGGACATTTTGCAATTTAATTCGTGGATTATTCTTGAATTATTTTTTGGACTTGATTCTTGAAACCGTAAGTTCTTCTTTTTTTTCTTCATTTTTACAGAATTTTTCCAGGGAAATAAATCATTTGTTAAATTTTTAAAAGCTTGTAATTTTCACTCTTTCTGTGTTACTGTTTATTCGAGCCTAAACACGTAACACCATGCGTCGGACGTGTCGCAGCCACCGAAGGCGGTGTTTGACTAGCGGGGAGTACATGCTGAGGGTACTTGCACGCGGCAGGATCTAGCTGTGTGGGACGCGGTCTTGCCAGCTGATTTTCGGGATGCGTTTTAGGCGCCCTATATGGAAGGAGTTGAGCCGGCGCTCTTGCCTCATGTAGGTGTTCCAGGTCTCACTTCCAAATAGAAGGGTGATGAGAACGCAGGCCTGGTAGACTTGGATCTTGGTGTGATATGTCAGCGCGTTGTTTTCTCACACCCTCTTCGTTAGTCGTGCCATGATGGTGGTGTTTGCCTTTCTAAGCCTTCTGTCCAGCTCCACAACAAGCGAGAGAGTGTTGCTGATGGTTGACCCCAGGTAAGTAAAGTTGTTGACTGCTTCCAGGGTGACACGGTCAATTTTGATGGAAGGGGCAATGGTGGTATCTTGCACGCTGACATTTGTCTTTTTCAGGCTGATGGTGAGCCCAAACTGCTTGCAGGCATCAGCGAAAGGTCTCTCAGTCTCTGGAGGGCGTCCTCGGTGTGGGTCACAAGAGCCGCGTCACCTGCAAAAAGCATCTCCCTGATGAGCACCGACCTCACTTTGGTCTTCGAGCGCAGTAGTACCAGGTTGAACCGCCTCTCGTCGGACCTGGTGTGTCGATATAGGAGCAGGGAGAAAAATATCCCGAAAAGGGTTGGCGCCAGCACGCAGCCCTGCTTCACGCCGCTGTTGGCTGGGAAGGAGGCTGAGGAGGATCCATCATACAAGTATGTTCCCTTCATATCGGGGGGCCCCGAATGGACGAGTGGTCTAAAGCGCTCTCTGTTACGGATCACTGCCATCTCACCTCTGTCTGCTTGGGTTCGAGTCTAGGATTCGGCCAATGTGGGTATGTGAGAAAGCTTGCCAGTAGCTTCTCGTGGGTCGGTGGTTCTTCCCGGGGTTTTCCCGGGTTCTTCCTCCACCATTAATACTGGCCGCTATGCATAGCCTATCTTGTACTGAAAAATGGCGTTAAACCCCACAACAACAACAACAACCCTTCATATCGGCATGAAAAGAGATTATCATTCTGCGGAGTTTCGGGGAGGGGCAACCGGTCTTACTAAGAAGTTCAAAAGGCCCTTCCTGCTGACCAGGTCAAAGGCCTTGGTCAGGTCTATGAAGATCATGTACAGTGGTTGACCTTGCTCTCTGCTCTTCTCTTGGAGTTGTCGTACGGAGAAGATCATGTCTTTCGTCGACCTGCCTGCTTTGAAGCCGCACTGGGATTCCGGGTACACACGGTCAGCCAGCAGCCAAAGCCTGTTGAGTATGATGCGGGCATACACTTTTGCCAACAATGCTTAGGACCGAGATCCCTCTGTAATTATTACATTCACTACGATCGCCCTTGTTTTTGTAAAGTGTCACAATCGTGGATTCGCACATGTTTTGGGGGACTGCTCCTTTCTCTCAGCAGAGGCAAAGTAGCTCATTCAGCGGCTGAAGTAATGTTGGTTTCCCACGTTTTATAGCTTCGGGCGGGATGCTGTCACTACCTGGTGTTTTGTCGTTTGGTACTGAGCACATTAAGGTGGGCACTTTGTCGAGCTCCTCCATGGTGGGTAGTTTCTTGATGCTGCTAAGGGTCTCATCGGTGACTGACGTTTCTCGGGAGTATAGCTCTGAGTAGTTCTCCACCCATCTGGCAATCTGTTGCTCACGGTCAGTGATCTTCTCTCCTGTCAGAGATTTCAGGGGGTGACCCCTTTCACTGTAGGGCCTAGAGCCGTCCTGATGACACTGCACATACATTGGATGTTTCTGGACTCGGCACTGCGATGGATACCTGCCCACGGTTGTTGCCAGTACTCGTTCGCGCACTGTCTAGCGATGAGTTGGGTGTTGCTCTGTGCACTTCTGAGAGCAGCAAATGTCCGTTCATTAGGGCATTTTTTGTAAGCTATGAAGGCTTTTCGTTTGTCTTCGATTATTGGTTCCATCCTTGATAAGTGTGCGTTAAACCAGTCTTGGCTGGGCCTTTCCTTCTCGCCAAACGTTGACATGGCTGTGCTGTAGATGGCACCCTTCATTGCCTTCCACTTGGCTGTGGCATCGTGCTCTGGCAGGTAACGGAGAGTCTGGTTTCAGGGTAGACGCATACTCCTCCACCTTGGAGGTGACCGACATCTGCGCAGTGTTTATGCGAGGGCGTCCTTTTGGTTTTGAGTGGTCTGGTGTGTGTGACTGTATACGCACCCTGCTGCTCAGGAGTGCGTGGTCGGAGACGCAGTCTGCACTGTGGTATGTTCTGGTGGAGAGTACGCTGTATAGGGCAGAGATGACCAAGTCGAGCAACTGGCAGCGATGAGACCTGTGGTGTTTCCGTGACACTTTGTGTTGTGGCTTACACTTGAAGAAGGTGTTTGTGACACACAGGTCATGGTAGGTTCACAGCTTCAGAAGTCTCTGGCCATCTTCGCTGGTCTTTCCAATGCCATGGTGTCCGAGGCAGGTAGGCCATGACTCGTGGTCCGCACCTACTCTGGCATTAAAGTCGCCGAGGAGGAATAGTGGTTCGTCTTTGGGGCATCCTTTGATCTGTTCGTCCAGTTGCTCATAGAACTGAACCTTTGTGTCTTCTGAAGACGTGAGGGTGGGGGCGTAGACACTGAGGATGATGACAGGACATGCAGCAGTGGTGAGGCGGATGGACAAGAGACGCTCAGTGCCCCCCTGTGAGAGGCTCAACCGAGGCCAGGAGGTTGTTTTTGATGACAAAGCCCACTCCATGCTGGCGGAGATCCTCAGGTTCTCGACTCTTCCAGAAGAAGGTATAGTTTTCCTCTCTGAGGGATCAGCTAGAGGTGAGCCTGGTTTCCTGGAGGGTAGCTATGCTGATATTTAGTCTGGTGAGTTCTCCATCGATGACGGCCGTCTTCCTGGTGTCGTCCAACTCCCTGAGGTCGTCATATATGCCTGCGCACATGGTGCGCACGTTTCAGCTTGATTGGTTTCTTGTTTATTTTATCTGGTGTGGAATTACCATCTGCTTGTCATGCTGAACAACACACTGAGCTCCAGACACCCACTGATGCAGGGAGACTATGACGGGTCAACACCTTACTGACCGGGGGCTGCCCGGACTGAGGCGGGCGGTAGTCAGCCAGTGGGACAATCTCTCCCACCGTCGAAGCTGACCCCTGGCGCCCCTTCCCTACGTCAATCGGGTGGGACTTATAACCCGTAAACTGACAGCTTCCATTTTGTTTCCTCACTCAGTAGGGAGACTGGAGTGACGTCTTCAGGGCGCAAGCCTAGGCGTGGAGTATGGTGATCCTGGGCTGCCCAGACGTTAGGATCCCCCTCTCGTCCTTGTTGGTGGGGTCCAAGGGAATGTTGAGCATGACATTTGGCACCAGTTCGGATGCAGGAGCTGCAGAAAGGAAGTCGTAGTTGACACTCAGCCGCCCTAGGGGCTCCACTCAGGATTTTCTGTCTGGGTTTACTCCCGTAGCCTTTCCTTCTCCCGAAGATATCCACAAGGCAGCGGAGCTATCATCCAATGGCTGAGATTTCATGGGTTTGGAAACAGAGTTACCTTCTCCTAGACGAACTGCATGACAAGGCTAACGAGCTCCATCTGCCCGGGTTTGGAGTCAGAGTTTTCCCTCCCTTAGACGAGCTGCCTGCCAAGGCTAACGAGCCCAGTCTGCCCTCCCAGTTATACAGCCGAGCACTCAGTCGCGCCACACACAGGCTCTGTGGAAACAGGGGGCCCCGCGTGAAGGTGCTGATGTGGACACAATAGTGTAGGAGAGGCCATATGCAAGTAACCTCTTGCCCAGCAAAGCAAGACAGTAGTCCCGCTACGATCACTACACATGGAAAAGAGAGGCTGTGAGAGACGCTTCATTTTTTTTTTGGAGAATGGGACGTCAGGTCCCGGACTCGCACACCCCCCAACTGTGATTTTAAACTGATTGGACACGATTCAGAGAAGGCGCTGGTGAAAAATTGATAACGGATTCGCATTAAATGCAAAGTCCAATGAAGTGAGTCTGGTAACAGGGAGGAGTTGGTCATCGACGACGACGAGAGAAAACTATACGAGAAACAAATAGCTACACTAATGGATAAGAACACATTTTCAGCGCCAGCACTCACACTGTTGTTCTTTTATAACGCTTTGTCGGTTATTTGAGACAGGATCTTTAAATTCTTTTGCAGTAAATTTCATTCTAGGAAAACATACATTTTGCGATCGATTTTGTCAATTTGTATTGAAAAGGCTTGATAAAAGTGCGACAAGAAAGTTCAATTTTCGAAAAATCAAAATAGCAAGCGACATTACAAATTCGATGGAGAAAACCAAGACGTTATAAACATTTGGCTACAATAATGATTCAAAGCATTTAAAATTAAAAACTTTCAAAATGTATCCGATACTTTCTTAACACAAAAAATAAAAATCGACTGATGCCGATATGCCATCAAAAACTACTGTCTAAACATTTTAAAGTATAAATATGATTCTAACCCAATAAGTACAACATGAAAGTAAAATATGCATGGAATCGTATATGTTCGTAGAAAATCTTCTAGCATAGATTTTTCGTTAGAAAATTCGAGTGAAAGATTTTTATGAAACTGTCTTAGATTTATTTTAATGATTGTTTCAGTTATCATGTGAGACGTATTTGCAAACTTTCCCTCAAAACTTTCCATCAGCTAATATGTTTGATATTTCAATATGTGTATGGGTAACGGACTTCACATGTATAAATCAATCGAAGCACAAGGTTGTTGTGTAAATATTGCTTTAATTCGGTCAGACATTCAATCATCGAATTTAATTATTCCATGTCCTTAATCTTTGGCCTCTTTTTCTTTTCTTGATTTTTTTATAGTAAAACTATTGATTCATTTTGCCAATGAAATTTTCATCACAGCTAAAGACTAAAAACAACAGTAGAAAATACATATAGTGCATTAGAGTCTTTTGACTACTATACAATGGCGCAAAACTATGCATAGCTTACAGTACCAGGCTAGTGCTGAATGTTTTTATTTCCTTGCGACTTTTTGTCTCCCTAAAGTTATTGCTGGCCAAAATATTTAAGTTCTGGATACAAGTCGTAATTTACGTGATCAAGATACTTAGTAACTATTTAACTATATCGTCATATACCTATCCGACCTCACCCATGTGTACACACCAGCAAGATACTTACGCTCCTCTTCTGACAATCGTCTACTCCATCTTCCCACTATGAAAACAAAGTCATATGACAGCGTTCTTTTGCACACCAGGGCCTAGCAACGTGGAATGAATTGCCCACTGAACTTAGACACGAAAACACAGTGATCCCGTTCAAGAGTGCTCTCAAAACTCACTTATTTCGACGGCAAGAACAAACTTAAAGACCTAATAATGTTTCCTACCTGAAATATTCTCAGCATGTTTTTGATGTTTTCTAATTTCATGGTGTTTGGTTTTGTAATCATATCATTATATGTTTTTTTATCTTATAGGTGTTGTCTAATGTTGTAAAGCGATTGGAGCTTCTAAAGATTAGGCACTATACAAAGTCCTCATTATTATTATTATTATTATTATTATCCTCATATATCATTATTCTCAAAAACAATGATCCAAGTCTAAATTTCTAAGTCAGAAATCTGGCATCAAGCCTTATCGATTTTGTACAAATAATACCAATCCGCCATCGAATCGTTACGAAAAATTGAACAAAGCTTTAAGAGAGACTTCATTTGTCAGAAAATATCATGACACCAAGTCATTTCAAAATTGACAAATGGCGCATATTTGTTTTCCTATTTAGTTACCTTTCTTATATAGTTACCTTTACATAAGATGGAATCTTTATACAAGTTCTTAACAATCCAAACATTTAAGGAAAGGGTTATGGTTATAAAGGTCGATCCACCATCATCTAATATGACCTTAGTTTAAAATAAAATTGAATAACTTTCAACTAATTTTGCTATTTAGAGAAAGAATTGTGCAGAATTTGACCAAATGTAAGAACAAGAATCCTTTCACAAAACACCTTCGTTTTCTCGTTCAAATAATGCTAATTCGCTATCTAAATTACCACCGGTTACCGAAGAAACGAACATCTTTAAGCAACTTGCTATCACAAACGCTCATCAGAATTAAGCAAAATTTGTTTTACAGCATCCTATCTTAACGTCCTTTCAAATTAAACATGTTTTCAAGGAATGATGCCGATATGCCATCAAATACTACTTCTACAACTGAGACAACCTTTAAAATACTTCCCAAAATTCACTTAACATTTTGCCAAATTTATGGAAAACATTATGGTAGTAGAGCTGGCAGTTTGCACTAATGAGTCTGATCCACGATCCAAAATGGCTGTTGTGACTCAGATTGGAAAATAAAATGACGTTTCTCAACAACCGCCTTTCAGAATACACCCCAATTTATCAACAGACGTCTTGGATTAAAACTCTTTTCAAATTCTATTCACAAGATGATGATCCCAAAGTTATAACGGCTGAAGATAATTAAGCAAGAAAAACCAGCCAAAAAATTGTTATAACCAATCCAATGAATTAGAATAAATTTTCTGATAGAAATTATCTAATAACTAGGATTTCATGGCCATCTGTTCTTGTATTGAGTTATTAAGCAGCTGTCGGACAGTTAAGTATATTAGACCTACGAGGATTTTCGTCTTTTCTATCTTTCAGCTACAACCTTTACAATGAAGCTGGATTCGCTACTGCCTCGCACATAAACCCTTGTAGGCAATAAACTATTAGGCCCAGCCAGACCAAGCCAGTGACTGAGCGTGTCTTTCTGATACAATTATTAATAAATGATCTCAGACCCATATTGATCTTTTGACATGTTCGTGATAGTTGAGGATCTCAGGCATACGTTGACTTTCTATATAAACTGTTGAGGATCGCAGGCATACGTTAACTTTCTATATAAACTATCATACTCGTCTTATTTTTGTCGACACATTCCCGTGTTCATAAAAAGTACTTTATATTTTACAATGAAAAGAAAGGAAAACCGAAGCTGCCTCCATTCTGACGCAGCTGAAAATAGCTTACCGGTGATACAAAACGACCAATGACAATAATCCATCGCATCGAATCTCTCAGATACTGGAAATCATATAAAAACAAAGGCTTCATTTTCCACATTCGATTCCATGCTGCATGGAATGATTTCCTGAAGGAAGTGTTAAAGCCATCATCTTTTATTTATCTCCATAACCCTAACACGCAATATATGACAACACACATAAGTAGGCCCATCACACATAGCATGATGAAGCAAAACCAATTAAAAAAGTTCAAACCTAATACAAAAATGGAATGGAGAAAGGGTTCCAGAAATAAAGACAGCTGAATATATTTTGCATATCATTTCAATTACACGTCAAGTATGAAGAAAAGAATTTACACAACGATTTGTAATAAAATTCGTACAAGTGGATATGTCTATAAATTTGCAATACACTATACTGGCTGAGAACTAGTACTCGCTGCTCACCTACTGACTACAAATCAATACTCGCTGTGTACCGATTGTCGCCAGAGGGCTGACAGATAGCTGATATCCGCGAACGGACGCAAAATTTGTATTTAATAAGCATATCTTGAAAAGATCGTTCCACTAGCTACTTTCATAGATATGCATAATAAATATAAAAATATTGCGTGTTCTGTGAGATATTAGCAATTGGTACTGGTCCTCTGCCAGTATGGTGTTAGATAATATTTTCTAATTTTGTTTATCCCAAAACAGAATGATTCTGATCTGGTATGTCTGAGCGTCAAAAATGACAAACATGGTTTTTATTTTCGATATTTTTTTCCATTGTCCAGTTAATTCACCATCACCGCTAATTAAGCGCCTTTGATATCCTGCGATTTACAATACAATTTTGGATTTGGATATTACTCCCACACCGACCAGCTCGGGCTGGGAGAGCACGCATCTTAATAGTCTGACAAAATTGTTCCAAATACATACATACATACATACATACATACATACATACATACATACATGCATACATACATACTCAGTGAACTACTTCCCGTCTCAAATCTTCATTTACGGAGGTGCTTAGCTTTTGTACGTTGACAAGCTCTTCAATTTCGTAGCTAAGTACATCTGTCATAAAGTCCCTAATGACATGATGCCTAAATAGAAGTGAGGACTTTTGAAAACCACAGAAACTGATAAAGTTTGGTTCTCGTAGTTACACAAGATTAAAAAATTGTGATGATAAAACAATGAAACTATTTTTCGAACCTTTATTTCAGAATCTTATAAAACACGATTTCCGGAATTATTTATGCTACAAAACAATCTTAAAGAAGGGGATCTCATCCTATATTTGATGCCAATACACACTTTCTCCATGGTAATTTGTTACATTCATATAATGCAAGAGAAAAATTATACACAATTAAAGATTTGTAAAGCCATTCTGATATTAAAATCTGAGACTTTTGCTTTTGCAGATTTTTAAACGAAAGCTTTCAGCTCTTGTATTAGGAAAAAATAAGGCTTTCTTTAAAGGAACTTCATTTTATTTAATATCAACAAGAGTTTCTCCCTGAATCCAAACAACCGTAATGATTAGCATTCTCATAGTAATGTAGATGCGCGAGCTTCCTATCTTATAAATACTTATGTTATTTTCTTTACATTTACGCGAACGGATATATAACCTACATTCATGACCTACATGTTTACGGATATATCTAATGTGTATGTACTCTTTAGATATTTTATAATGCTGGTTGTCCACAGTGTCCATTTAAATTGTATGAAGTGTGATTTGTTTTAGAACTCGAACTGAAAAGAAATTAAAAATCTTGATATTTTACGAAAACTAATATTTACATCATTCTCATCAGACTTAACTTCTATTTTCCAACCTGTTATTTAAAATCGAGTCTCTGAACTGGAAGCTGTTTTGCGTAAAATTGGACTCAGCGAAACCTTTCCTACGTGTAGCAATGATATACAATCAGTGATTGAAATTATACCGTTTCAGTGGGAAACATTATACAAGTTCCAAAATATTACTTTAATTCAAACAAGCAGAAAAATATTCGTTTATTCATTTCGAGTTTGGAAACATATCCAGAGTATTCTGTTTATAGAAGTTTATTTTTTCTCTAGCAATGATGAAAATGTGACAATTTTCTTTATTACACAATTGATTGATTTCCATTTGCAAATATATCCATTCCCGTGTCACCAGTCATACATAAATAATATCGAATTAATCATCTGTTCAATTTCTTTTATCGTCAATTACCAATCGATTGGACAATTGTACAGAAGTCAGTATTTGCATTCAACAATTTTGCAGTATGTACTAGTCTATTCGTATGGCAAATTCGATCGCTGGGTGATTCTGAATAAATCGGTTGTTGTAGGTCTCAAAGTTTGTCCTTTCGTAATTGTCAATTACAGTAGCACTCAAGGTAAATACTGTTACACGTGTATCTCCGTTGACAATTATATACATGTTGAAGCAGGTGGAGGGTACATGGTTATTAAATTTTCGAGCAGGTCAGAAAAAACCGTCCCACAGGTTTTATTGGCTTAGTAATATTACATTCTGGAATATAGAAAAGACGTAGTTTGCTTCGTATGGAAAAATGTCACCTGTTTAAAATGAACTAAGTTTCTAATGGATGTTGTTGAAAATACGGTGTTCGACGTTTAACTGGTCCGTGCAATATGGAGACAGAAACATTAAATCAGCCTGATGAGTATTCAATCTTATCTTGCATCATGCAGAAAGATAATGAGTAAGTTGCCAGTCTATCTATCTGCCTGTCTTACTCTTACTCTCACTTGTAAATGCGTTTTATTTACTCATATATGAGCAAAGTCTTGTGAGTTAACGCACAAGGTATATGAAAACGTACATATTTCAAAACTGTTAAGTTCAATCTGGGAAAGGAAGTGGGGGCTTCAACGTTAACCTTTCTCAATACCATTATATTTATATTCATTCGCCTAATTTTACAAAAATAATTGATTGAAATATTTTCTATCTTATATTTGTGTGTTTATCCATGATTAATATTTACTCGAATTCAGTTTCTTCAATGAATTTTCAAATTTGATTATATTCGTTAGAAACTGTGTGACTTACAGTTCGTTTGTACTGAATCACCTTCAGTAAAGTTTACCTAGCTACCATTGATTGACGATAACATTTAATTTTGCTACCCAAATAAAGCAATCGTAAACGTTTTAAATATGCTCCTTAACCATTATTTTCGAAGCAATTTCCTTAATTAAATATTTTAGTGATTAATTGAACGTTAAAACGTATATGATTAGTAGGGCCATTTATGTTGATTATAAAGGCACATTTCCCTGAATGGCTTGACAACAACTCGCTTGACAACAGTCAGGCGGTGAATCTTGGAACAACAACCGGCTTGCTTACACAGTCCCTATCCTGGCAGTCTTCAAATGTCAATTACAATGGCACATTGCCGATAATCGTGGGACAACTACTTGCATGACAACACAGCCCTCTGTCCGGTCCCCTCAATGGATATATAACTTCTTTTCTAATTCCTGAGAAATATAGAATATCTTTTGAGAAATGAAGTACAGACGAGACCTTCTCCGGTTACTCTGTGTATACTCTGGTACAGGAGTAGACTTGCAGAGTATCGACTTCCTCATCTGGTAGACATTTCAAGAATGCTATTTGTAATGCACTATGTAATTGAAGTTTTAACATTATTTATTTATCAGCTATCGTATCCAATTTATATTAACTGATTTATTGACTGTGTGGTTCGTTTACAAAACTGTTAACTTATATTATTGTTATAAATATTTATCTGTTGCTTATTGTGTTCTTTCTTTACTTCGTTATCTCATTTTATTTTTCTTTCTTTAACCAATTCCATTTTCCTTCCTTTCTCCTCCCTTCCTCACCCATTCTTTCCATCTGTATAAACAAGTAATTGAAAGTCAGAAAAGTCAATATATCGAAAACATTTTTCACCACTAATACATTTGTCTCATTATTGAATGCATTCATGCTAATGAATGTTTGTTTATGAATGCACTTTTTAATCCGATTCATGTTACAATGTGTTTTAATGTGACTCATACGTTACAGTGCATTTTAACGTGATTCATACGTTACAGTGTATTTTTAATGCAATTCATGGATTACATTGTGTTTAATGCGATTCATACGTTGCTGTGTGTTTAAATGTGACTCATAATTTACAATGTGTTTTGACGTGACTCGTACGTTACAATGTGTCTTGAATGTAACTCATACGTTACACGTGTTTTAATACGATTCATGTTACAATGTGTTTTGATGCGATTTTACGTTTCACTGTCTTAATACACACTCAAAGGCAACATTGTCCAGACAGTTTAATACTCTATCCAAAAATATAAGTAAGCAGCACGAGCTATAATATGTGCAAGGTAAGTAAATAAAAACACACTTTCAAACTAAACTATTGCATCAATAACTATTAATAAATAATGTTATTTTTAACATTAGAGATGTGTACAAAATATGCATAGCAGATTAGTTTTGTTTGGTTCAAATTTGATTATATTAAATAAATACCAATGGGATCGGATAACAAATTAAATGTCCTGCACCTAAATTAAATAAAAACTTAGAAGAAGGAACATCACAAAGGTATATACCGAAAGAGGTAAATGGTAATTACATGGAATATCGAATATAACATTATAAAGAGGGAGGGTTAAGAAGAGGTAGAAAATTTACTTAGCTCGTTATTGTTACAATCTATTTTATGTATCTTTTAATAAAGTTTTGAACTTGCCAGATTATTGCTTTTTTGTCGCAGATGGATTATCTTTACCGGATAAAATATTTTAGACTAATAACTGGAACAAAAGATTAACGATTTGAAGCTCCTGTCTTTGAGTTGAATAATTAAGACAAAGAGAAAGAAATTGTTTCGATCTCACCACATATGTACATTTCGATATCTTGTTTCGATGGCACTACATGTGTACATTTCGATATCACCACACGTGTACGATGCAGAATTTACAACCCGAGACTGATACAGGTAACTTAAAGTGCACAGCCACGCGTCGAAGTTTTCGAGTCATAACATCAAGGAAGCCATTAGAGTTATATATAATATGCCACACGCTAGTATTTCATATCAAAGTGGTTTTAAAGACTGAGCAAGGAGAGCATACGTAACAGTCATCAGGACCAGTCCACTGTACTAGTGTGGTTGACGAAAAGATTTTACTTGTCGTTATTGTGAAATTGTATGAATATTAGTTGTATGTATAATATTTGAGATTATATTTTGGGGAAAATGTAATTTGATTCAAGGGGGATATAAATGGCCTTTAAGAATTCAGGTGCGAATGTATTGATTATTATATACATGTTGACAAGTTTACCTTTTTCCTTGGAGTAATAAGTTCTTCGTATACTCGCTTATAAGTCGAGTGAAACTGCAAACTGCACAGATTCAGATCTGCCGTAGCATAATGTATTGGCAGATCTGGGTCTGTACATTTGTTAAGAGTAATCAGTCAAGCAAATAACATAGACCTTGGTGTGCAGCCACATTATGGTACGGCATACCAGGATCATTCTTGTTTGCAGTTTGACCCCGACCTATAAGTTGGTAAATACGGTAATTAAACAAGGTATTTTGAGTTGAATATTTTGTTATTGGAGCCAGATAGTGTACCACCGCACATACTAAGTACATATTCTATAATTTGTATCGTGTAGAAGAGATACAATTTGGCTTTTATTTTTGTTTCATTTGTTTTAAAAAGTATTTCCGGTTTTGTAAGTAGGCGATTCTAACACAAATGCTTTGATAGCATGATCTAAATGAACTGACTACATGCAGTTAGAAAACATATACAAACCAAGGTGATTATATGACGGGACACATGTCTGGCTATCTTTGTAATGCTACTAACTGTCATATTAATAAGGAACAATACTTGGTTAGGATGTGTACAGATCCTCAGCGCACCCCCCCCCCCAGTTAAGTACAATAAGTCACTCTCTTGACCGTGGTAGGAAGGTGTTACGGTCAGGATTTATTACCCTTTGGGCGTCGGCAAATTATGTACAGGAATAATGAGAGAAGAACCATCAGCGAAACGTCTAGTTCTGGAACTAATGCCATCATGAAATATCATTAATGTAAACCAAGAACAGTTATGGCTCAAGCTATGACCTTGGGGAATGTGACAGGATGAAGCCTGATTGGGATTGGATTTAGCGAAGACACCGAAAGCTGTATGTGATGTTCATTTATGCAATTGAGCGATGAATGAATCTGACACCAAACTTGTACGCATTAATTCCAACAATGGATTTAACAGAATGGAGTGCACCAAGTTAAACAACTGATATAAGTATATGATTTAGTTTCTAATTGGTACTAATCAGAACATGCATCTTTAACGAGCAATCAAGCAAAAATCAACATATGGAACTTAAATACAAATAGGATTGATATGTGGATCCATCACCGTGGAGGATCAATGTACAGAATTTCTACGCAAATATAAAAAGCTATGATTCTACAGACAATTGTTACCAGATTTGTACAATATAATAAATAATGTACGTTTCATCCACAGGTAGAATCCACGTATTGTTGATTTTCGCACCTATAGATATAATGAATGATTTATATCACTCATATAGTGATTCTGAAATGATGACTGTTCAAAAATAGATCAAAGTATCTGGTGGCGGCCAGTTGAAGATGACGAAGTATTTAAGGTTCCACAACTCTAGTTGAATGGTCAGCGAGCCAAGATAGCCCGCCCTTCACAGTCTGTGAAGATCCATCGAATGCCTCCCTATTCCCTAAAGACCTGTTATCAAAATCTTTGGTCACGCACTAAGAGTAAACTAATACTGTACGACGAGAAAACGTCACCATACACATCAGCAAACTGGATGAAAGAACTTCACAGAGTTCTGTGACTTTTCATCACAAAAAACCCCCACATCTCTACAGCAGAAGATTGCTCCCGTAAGGTGGACAGATTCCTGACCAAGCTCGTTGCATTGTGATAAAACTGCGATAATTTATTATATAAGTACTCTGGTGGCAGTGAAAGCCCACGGCTAAAGAAATCGAAGTAATCAGATTTCTTATTGCAGGCATTTTGCGAAATAAAACCACGGCCAACAACAAAGCACCATCAGTGAACGATGTGAGCGATAACCGTGCATGAGAACATTTAGTTCGTATATACTGCAGAAATAATAGCAGGAATGTCATTAATGTAAACCAATATAAACCAAGAATTATATTGAACCTAAGACATAACCTTGGGGAATACCGACCATAATGATGTGTCATATATACCTAATCATCACTATTGATTTTCTCTTAGATACCTTGTCTTAGAATCTTGGAAAGGACATGGGAGGTTTCCAGATATTAAAAATTAAACCTTGATGCCAAAGTTTATCAAAAGGGTTTGGAAAGGTCAAATGAAATATATGTATCTGTTGGCAAAGACTGGCACAATTGCAGAACCTGTACGACAGTAAAGTGAAATTGGTACAGAACATTTGCGGCTATAAGAACGTTTTGAAACTGAATTTCTCTCCGATCAAACCCATGATATATCATTTCTAAACCAGACAGTCTTTTATTTTTAATGTCATGATAAACATATGCCAAGATACCTGCACCATTTTTATTTCTATCTTGCTTGTAGGTTTTCCTAAAATTAGTATATTGTATCTCTCAGATGGATGGATATAAATCTCGCTAAAACAAACTACATGATTTAAATAGCTTATCATAATGCGAATGACATTAATGAGCCGCGTTAGACTCGAAATCTAAGGGTCCCGGGATCGATACAAATCCAGTACAGCCTGGCTTGGCTGCCTCACTGTGTCCTGTACCATCTGTAATGGTATTTTCTATTTTCCCAAACTCAATTATGAACATTGCATGCAACATCACAACATATCTAATGATGCCCGAAACTTCAATAAAACGTGCATTATGCTGCTTCTCAAATATGATAGAGGAGTAAAAGGAGGAAAATTAAGGATTGACGGTTAAAGTCTAAGAAGACATTAATCCGTACGAATATATCAAGATTCATACCAATATGCCTGTGTAATTCACATCATTATGATTTTTTTAATCCATCAGTATGCCTTTGCAACTGACGTCACTATGCCTTTGTAATCCATATCACTATACCTCTCGCAATTGACATCACTATGACCTATGACTTTGTAATCCACATTGCTATGCCTTTGCAATGGACGTAACTATGCCTTTGTAATCCACATCACTACACCTTTGCGATAGACATCACTATCCCTCTGTAATCCAAATCACTTTGCTTTTGTAATCCACATCACTATGCTTTTGTAATCCACAACACTATGCTTTTGCAACTGACATCATTATGTCTTTGTAATCCATATCACACCACTAGCAACTGACATAACTACGCCTTTGTAATCCACATCACTACGCATTTGCAATAGACATCACTATGTCTCTGTAATCCAAAGCACTGTGCCTTTGTTATCCACAGCACTATGCCTTTGCAACCAAGATTAATATGTATTTGTAATGTACATCACTAAGCCTTGGTAATCCGCATCACTAGACCTTGGAAATCGACATGACTAGACCTTTGCAATCGACATCACTATGCCTTTGCAATCGACATCAATAGACCTTTGTAATATACATCACTAAGCGTTGCTATTTCGCATCACTAGACCTTTGCAATCGACATCAATATGCCTTTGCAATCGACAGTTTAAAGATTTTCATGAATAACTGGTCAAGTTAATCATGAACATTTAAACAATCAATTACAAACATATTTCGTTATGGAAAGGCTGCAAAACAAAAATGGTAATGCGTATTCGAAGGCGATCTCTTTATAAAGATGATGAAATCAAACCAATTGCAAAAAAAGAAAATTAATTAAGGAAACAATATAAATAACAAGGGATAATGAGTATTTGAAAGCGATCTTTTTTTATAAAGATAATGAATCCAATCGATTGCAAAAAATGTTTAATTAAGGGAACAATATAAATAACCAAAGATAATGAGTATTTGAAGAGCGTTCACATCAAAGACTTTTCAACATTTAATCAATGCAAAAAGCATTTAATTAAGGACACGGTACAAAATAAAATCGACAATGAGTAATCTATAAGGCCCTCTCCATCGCCGTACTTAGGTGGCTGAATGAAATTATGTCGCCGACTTAGAGTACCTTGGCAAACTGTATCGAAGGGGCTTCATTACTAATGAACTTTAAGCAGGCAAATTTCAGGAATGGAAAAAAATCCGATTTTCATGGATAAGGTAACAATTTTTGACTAAGAATACCGATATTAAATAGGATAGTAAATGTTTATCCAATTAATTATTGTAAAAAAAAGTTGAATAATTATAAATATACTGGTTGTAATATGCAAGTCTGAAACGTCACCCCGCCCCCGTTTAACCACACGAACAAATGCAAATCCATCCCTAATTTCCAGTTTGCGTCTCCAGAAGCGCACAAGAAGATTCTTTTCATGATCAAAGAGCAGATAAAGAGACGAAAACAACAATTACTCGTATCCTTGCACTTTAGCAGTTTGTCAGATATTGGAAAACACGAAGAGTGCCGACTAAGCATGCGTTCTGAGTTCATCGAAATAAAAATTTAGGATTTGTTCGTTATACACAAGATATTAACTAAGCATTCGTACTGAGGTCATCCAATGACAAAATCAGGATGTGTATTGTTCGTTATACACAAGATATTTACTAAGCATTATACTGAGTTCATCCAATGACAAAATCAGGATGAGTACTGGTAGCGTTAAACACATGATAATAGACTAAACTTGCGTACTGCGTTCATCCAAAGGAAAAAATCAGGATGAGTATTGTTAGGGTTAGACACAAAATATTAGACAAAGTGTGCGTACTGAGTTCATCCAAAGACAAACTCAGGATGTGTATAGTTATGGTTAGACACAACATATTAGACTAAGCATGCGTACTCAGTTCTTCCAAAGACAAAATCAGGATGTGTATCGTTAGGGTTAGACACAAGATATTAGACTAAGCATGCGTACTCAGTTCTTCCAAAGACAAAATCAGGATGTGTATCGTTAGGGTTAGACACAAGATATTAGACTAAGCATGCGTACTCAGTTCTTCCAAAGACAAAATCAGGATGTGTATTCTTAGGGTTAGACACAATATATTAGACTAAGCATGCGTACTCAGTTCTTCCAAAGACAAAATCAGGATGTGTATTCTTAGGGTTAGACACAAGATATTAGACTAAGCGTGCGTACTGAGTTCATCCAAAGACAAAATCAGGATGAGTATTTTTAGGGTTAGACACAAGATATTAGACTAAGCATGCGTACTCAGTTCTTCCAAAGACAAAATCAGGATGTGTATTCTTAGGGTTAGACACAAGATATTAGACTAAGCATGCGTACTCAGTTCTTCCAAAGACAAAATCAGGATGTGTATCGTTAGGGTTAGACACAAGATATTAGACTAAGCATGCGTACTCAGTTCTTCCAAAGACAAAATCAGGATGTGTATTCTTAGGGTTAGACACAATATATTAGACTAAGCATGCGTACTCAGTTCTTCCAAAGACAAAATCAGGATGTGTATTCTTAGGGTTAGACACAAGATATTAGACTAAGCGTGCGTACTGAGTTCATCCAAAGACAAAATCAGGATGAGTATTTTTAGGGTTAGACACAAGATATTAGACTAAGCATGCGTACTCAGTTCTTCCAAAGACAAAATCAGGATGTGTATTCTTAGGGTTAGACACAAGATATTAGACTAAGCATGCGTACTCAGTTCTTCCAAAGACAAAATCAGGATGTGTATCGTTAGGGTTAGACACAAGATATTAGACTAAGCATGCGTACTCAGTTCTTCCAAAGACAAAATCAGGATGTGTATTCTTAGGGTTAGACACAATATATTAGACTAAGCATGCGTACTCAGTTCTTCCAAAGACAAAATCAGGATGTGTATTCTTAGGGTTAGACACAAGATATTAGACTAAGCATGCGTACTCAGTTCTTCCAAAGACAAAATCAGGATGTGTATTCTTAGGGTTAGACACAAGATATTAGACTAGCATGCGTACTCAGTTCATCCAAAGACAAAATCAGGATGAGTATCGTTAGGGTTAGACACAATATATTAGACTAAGCATGCGTACTCAGTTCTTCCAAAGACAAAATCAGGATGTGTATTCTTAGGGTTAGACACAAGATATTAGACTAGCATGCGTACTCAGTTCTTCCAAAGACAAAATCAGGATGAGTATCGTTAGGGTTAGACACAATATATTAGACTAAGCATGCGTACTCAGTTCTTCCAAAGACAAAATCAGGATGTGTATTCTTAGGGTTAGACACAAGATATTAGACTAAGCGTGCGTACTGAGTTCATCCAAAGACAAAATCAGGATGAGTATTTTTAGGGTTTTTCACAAGATATTAGACTAAGCATGCGTACTGATTTCATCCAAAGGCAGAATTAGGACGTGTATCGTTAGGGTTAGACACAAGATATTAGATGAACAGCGTAGTACTATATCTGCCATTTTACTGCGTAGGTTTTAGTCGGCAATATATAACCAGGACTGTGCTGATGTACATACATACATACATACGTGCCAGTGCATAGTGGGAGCGCAAACTCGTATCTACACTATTCGAACATGCGGGCTATATATACAGGGAAATCGTCGATAACTTTTATGCAGTCATTTATGTTTATGTGGGGGAAGATCAATGTAAATCATCTTGTTGACTGGTTGGTTTGAACAGTGTTTATTTTTATAAAATCGTCATACAAAGTACAAAAAATATTGTACATAGCATCACAAAGAATTATCCCTATTTCAATTCTCGCTAATAATAATCATCACGTCCATGATCTGAATTAAAATATTAGAAGAAAACGGTATAAACTATTATCATAGTGTCAGGGAATAATTTCAAGTATTGATAGCTTCATATAGCAATGACCAAGTATTGACAGAATCAGATAGTAACGAACAGGTATTGACAGCATCAAATATTAATAAGCAGGTATTGATAGCATTAGATAGTAATGTACAAATATTGATATTAACAGATGGTAATGAACAAGTCTTAATATAATCAGATGGTAATGAACAAGTATTAATATCATCAGATGGTAATGAACAAGTATTAATATAATCAGATGGTGATGAGCAAGTATTGACATCATCCGATGGTAATGAACAAGTATTGATAGCATCAGATCGTAATTAACAGGTATTAATAGGATCAGATGGTAATGAGCAAGTGTTGATTGTTTTATGAGAAAGTTTTCGCATAAACTCTTTGCATTGTTGTTTTCCATGACCAGAAGGAGAGAGAGACAGAGACAGAGAGAGAGAGACAGAGAGAGAGAAAGAAGAAGACGAAGAAGTGCAGGCTCTCTTAAAAGAGGTGTCTCTTATGACGGTGTAAATTGGTACATCTTGTGAAACATGGCAAGCGGAGGTACATGAATCCTGTAACGATGCCAGCCTCTTTGAGTTCCAATGAAATTTTATTGAAATACTCAACATCTAATAGTACATTCCAATATCAATCTACATAAACTTAAATAACGGATATAAGAGATTGATATAAAACTACGACATTTCCTTTACTTACCAACATCATATATTTGTATAATTTCTGCCTTTTAGTATATAATACAGATAATTAAATATCGAATAAATTCACGATAGCTAAAGAATCAAAATTTCGATATTTCAGACTAATACCGCAACCATTTAGTAGAAATATATTTTACTGAATTTAATCTAAAATGCCAACATATTGAACTATTGCTTAGAGTGTTTTATTCCTGAATCAACTATTACTGAGTATGAAGTTGGTAGCAAATATCGTCTTTTACTATAATCAATAATATAATTACAAGTGAATGTAAGTTCTTCAAACAATTAAACTTTCCAATACATTATATCAAAGAATAGTAAAGAAATATTAAAATAATCCGATCTAGCAAATGTACCGATGTTAGATTAACATCTTAACACTAAAACTCTCTATACTATATATAAAATTGTACACAGACGGTATCTTACCTGTAACGATACAAACTTCATTGAGTTCCGACGAAACGGACTAATTCGCCAAGCAAATCTCTTTGCTTTTTATACACAGTTTCTTAGGACGCAGCCAAATATGACCATACGTCTAGCTTTTTAGTTACGCCAGAATCTCAAGGTGAGGCTTCATGGTTTCTTACAGACTACGGTCTGGGTCTAAGTACGTAATTAGACAGATACTTTGCCACATCAGCTTATTTACTCACTCAGATGGAATTTTGGACCTACACATTTTACCGAGTGTACTTTTTGCTGACTTTACGATACAAGAGAAACCTTTAGTGCAAGAGCGTTTTACCTTTTTGCTCATAAGGGCGCAATCTTTATTAAATAGTATATAATGGTAATACCTAAATAAATGAATTTAATCACGATATATTTTTAGTAGAAAATTACTTTCAATATAATATAATGAAAAATTACTTTAATACAATTTAGAGAAAATTTCAATCTTATTACTTTTACTGAAAAATTATGTCCTAATAATTGCATCAGATGTTAATGAGTAAGTATTGATTGTATCAGATTTTAATAAACAAGTATTGATAGCATCAACTGGTGCTGAATAAGCATTCATATCATCAGTTAGCAATGAACAAGTACTGATAGCATCGGATGCTAATAAGCAAGTATTAATAGCGTCAGATGGTAATAAACAATTATTAGTGGCATTAGATGGTAATGAAGGCAGTATTGATAACATCATATGGCAATGAACCAGTATTGCTTATATCAGATGACCATAAGCAAGTATTTATAGCATGAGATGATAATGAGCAAGTCTTGATAACCTCAGATGGTATTGAACAAGTATTGATTGCATCATATTGTGAAAAGCAAGATTTGATAGCATCAGATGGTAATAAACACGCATTGATAACATCAGATGGTAATGATTAAGTATTGATTACATCAGATGGTAATGAACAAGTATTGATAGAAACAGATGGAAATGAACAAATGCTAATTAAGAAGAAAGTATTGATAGCATCAGATGGTAATGAACACTTATTGATAGCTTCATATGAAAGTGAGATAGTATTGATAGCATCAGATGAAATGGTAATGATTAAGTACTGATTGCATCAGATGGTAATGAACAAGTATTGATTGCAGCAGATTGTAATAAGCTAGTATCTATAGGATCAGATTGTGATGAACAAGTATTGATTGCATCAAATGGTAATGAACAAGTATTGATCGCATCAGATAGCAATGAATAATTATCAATAACATCAGATGGTAATGAATAAGTATTGACTGCGTCAGACGGACATAACACGTATTGATAGCCTGAGATAGTAATGAACAAGTATTGAGAACTTCAGATGGTATTGAACAAATATTGACTGCATCATACCATAATAAGCAAGTATTGATAGCATCAGATGGTAATGATGAAGTATTGATATAAAACAGATGATAATTAACAAGCATTAATTGCACAAGATGGTAATGAACAAGCATTGATTGCATCAGATGGTAATGAACGAGTATTGATTGCAGCAGATGGTAATGAACGAGTATTGATTGCAGCAAATGGTAATGAAAAGTATTGATAGCATCATATGGCAATAAGCAAGTATTGATAGCATCAGATGGTGATGAACCAGTATTGATATCTTCAGATTGTAATAAGCAAGTATTGATAGCATCGGATAGTAATAAGCAAGTATTGAAATCATAATATAGTAATGAACAAGTGTTGATTGCATGAGATGGTAATAAGCAATCATTGATAAGATCAGATGGCAATGAAGATGTATTGATAGCATCATATGATAATACGCAAGTATTGATAACATCGGATGGTAATGAACAATCCTTTATTACAGCAGATGGCAATAAGCTAGAATCTGTAACATCGAATGGTACTGAACAAGTATTGACTGCATCAGATAGCAATGGTAAAGTTTTGTTAACATCAGATGGTAATGAACAAATATTGACTGCGTCAGATGGTAATGAACAAGTATGGATTACATCATTTGAGACAATTTTCATATTATATTATGTCTGATAGTAATGCATTTTATACAGTCTAAGCTATATTGTTTTGCAATTCAATGCATAAACAATGTTGTTTAATGAGAAATATTGTCTAAATAGGCCATTATTTAATGAGTTGCGATTTAGTCCAAGCAGTGGCGTAGCAAGAATTTCTGGGCCCGACCCCACGCCTGAAGAACTGAATTCGTTTGTTAGATTCAAAGTTTGCTCCCATATTACTCCCACCCCGCAGTTTCGGTGCTTGCATAGGCTGTTGCTCCGCTCCTGATTCAAGTCTGAAATGTAAAACTTTTTGATAATCTCTGACCTTGACAATAATATGCTGGACTTTTTCTAGATTTCTGTTTAAGTATAACTTAAAGGAATACAGCGAAGGGTTGTTTATTTTCTCCAAAGGAAGAATATTTCATTATCAATATACTTTAGTAAAAATATTGATATAAGAAAGTTTAGGCAATAATTGCTTTGAAGTGACGAAGTTGTATATTATTTACTTGCTGGAAACTTGGTCAAATCGAAAACTTGAGGGATCGTAGCATTTATAATAATAATAATAATAATAATAATAATAATAATAATCTTTATTCGAAACCTTAGCCATCGGCCCAAATTACATGCATACATTAAAGTATGGCACAAGCACAAAACACAGCAGTTCTAGGATTAATACACTTAATCTCTAGCCTTTAAAAATTTTGCAAGATAAACAGGAAAATTATGTAGGATATTAATTTGATTATTATTGATTCTCTGGATAAGTTACAAAATATGTGATCTGCGTTATGAAGGCGCATAGCCTTTCTCAAACTATCACATATGACATTTAACAGCAAATAGAAACTCATCTTCTATATCCGCAGAAAAAGGACACAATCTTGTAACAGGGGATATTTTTATACTCCTGTCACTGTGGTCAAAGGTTTTTTCATAATTAATGAAAAGAGCATGAAACCTACATCTTTGTTTCCTCAAATATTTACATATCAATATGCTTAGGGTAATTGTATTAATTATAGTTGATTATCAACTTCTAAAAACAGCATGTTCTTCACCTAAAATATCATTCTCTTTTAAAACGGAGGTAAATATTTTGCTAAGGACTGGTGAAAGGCGAATCCCTCCGTAATTTTCAGGTATATTTCTATTCCCCTTTTTGTGAATGGATGTGATAACAGCTGTGGACCAAAACCTGGGAAGTATCCAAGATCAAATAATTTATTTAACATAGATACTAGAACAGGTACCGTAATATTTCCAGTTGCTTTAAAAGAAAGCACACAAAAGGTCAATAATTCCAGTTGATTTTCTCGACTTTATGCGTCTTACAGTACGTTGTAGTTCCGACTTATTTTACGGTCCCTATTTTTCAATGCGAATATTAGTTGTTTCGTTTAATCTAAATTTATGTCCATCTCATATTGTTTATTAAATAACTCAGAAAAGTATTGGCACCATCTGGTGATGTTAATTATTATTATTCCATGCTTGGTGGTTGGACGTTTTAAAAGTCTCTAGAACAGTTTCGATTCTTTATATGAAGGCACCTCTCCTTTTCTCTGTGTAGGTATGCGATTGTGCCTTGTGTTTTTATATGATTCTTTATATGAAGGCACATCTCCTTTTCTCTGTATAAGTTTGTGTATGTGCTTTGTTGTGTTTTTGTATGATTCTTTATATGAAGGCACATCTCCTTTTCTCTGTATAAGTTTGCGTATGTGCTTTGTTGTGTTTTTGTATGATTCTTTATATGAAGGCACATCTCCTTTTCTCTGTGTAAGTTTGCGTATGTGCCTTGTTGTGTTTTTGTATGATTCTTTATATGAAGGCACATCTCCTTTTCTCTGTGTAAGTTTGCGTATGTGCCTTGTTGTGTTTTTGTATGATTCTTTATATGAAGGCACATCTCCTTTTCTCTGTGTAAGTTTGCGTATGTGCCTTGTTGTGTTTTTGTGCATATTTTATAGTGCTTAAACAAAGCTAGGTTACCTGCCGTATTGTCATTTTGTCAGTTTCTAAGCGCATCAGGTGCATGATACTTTGCTGGTTTACAGTCTGCGAAATACAGAGGTTGTTTGTTGACCGAAAATCGTTCACTTATTGTATTGAGATCATTTGCTCTACTTCCATTGTCTGTGCTGATTCATAGATGCTCTTCATGAATGAGTTTAGAACAGTATCGAGTTATGTCATTGTAAGGATATTATGAGATTTCTATAATAGTGCAGAGCTGACATTTTTTTTATCAATATATTTCTTTCTGTTTCATTCCAAATATATATCCCACTTTTGGAGAAATACTTTCGTTATTATCATTTGTGATGGTGATGGGATCAGCTAGATATTATTGGTTAAATAGACCTAATTCTATTATCAACACTAGAGGTAGTTATTCATGCAAACAATGATTGATCTAAAAGTAGTATATGTATGTAGCAGAGTTGTCTTGAATACATGTAAAGCTTCCAATACCTTTATCATCCCAACATCTACCATTTGCAGTCGTTATTCCAGATAACTGACAAACGTTTAGTAAATTCTCGCCAGGTAATTTAGGTCCAATCTGTCCTTATTAGTGTTAGTATTAGGACAGGTCGAACCGTGTCAAAATAATGTGACTGGGTGGGACATCATGCCACGTGTCTGCAGCATGAAGTCACTGTACATGGTATAGCAGTGTTAGGGACCAGCTTCGCACTGCTAAAAGAGACCGCCGTAAAGCTGAGAGGCTTTGGCTTTCCACCAGACTCACTATTCATAAGCAAATCTATGAAGCCGCTAAGAAGACTGTCACAAATATAGTCCATACAGCGAAATCAGCCCACTACACTACTAAGATCATAGAAAGTTCCAGCTGTAAAGAGCTCTTCGAGATTACTAACAATATATATATACGCGTCAGGGACAAGTCGTGTTTGAGGATCAGATATTAATATGTAGCTCTGGCTGTACAGGTCAGATCGAAACTTTACTCTGAATCGATTTTGCACAGGTCAGCTTGTAAATCTTACGCGTAGATGCTTGGTCCAATACACAATTAGGTGATGAGATCCTGACTACCTTCTCTCCAGTTGACCTTCCGGACATGTTTGCAAATTTCTTCCGTGACAAAGTACAAACCATTAGAGATAAGCTTGACACCACAATTTCATTTGACTAGTCGTCACCATACAGTTGGGATACAGAATTATCAGCATTTGAACCTGTCTCTATGGATTTCGTACGTACAATCCTAATGAAGAGTGCACCAAATTCATGTTAACTTTGATCCAATTTCAACATCACTGCTGCGTGAGTGCTTAGAACCAGTATTGCCTTCACCAACTGATGTTATCAATACCTCTCTCTCATCAGGGGAATTCCCATCATTTTTCAAAACTGCCATTGTAAAGCCTCTCCTAGAGAAACCAACACTTGACCATAACGATTTAAAGAACTACCACCCAGTTTCTAATCTCCCATTCATATAAAAATCTTAAAAAAGGTTGTTCTATCCCAGCTTGTATTTCATCTGAATTCAGACAGTCTTTTTAGCAATGTACAATCTGCATATCGCCCTTGACACAGTACTGAAACTATTCTTCTAAAAGTAGTTAATGACATTCTCTTAGCTTTTGATAGCATAAAGATTACAGTCCTAATTTCCTTGATTTGTCTGCAGCATTTGACACAATAGACCATGATATATTACTTCATCGTCTCCTGCATGTATTTGGCATTTATGATACAGCCTTACTGTGGCTCAAGTCCTACTTGGTCAACAGGACATAAATTGTGTCTGCAAATGGAATACACTCCAGCCCAGTTGATCTATGTTGTGGTGTTCCACAGGGGTCTTTTCTTGGACCCGTTCTCTTCATTCTATACACTCAGCCGCTCTCAAGTGTCATAGATCATCATCCAGTGTCTCACCAAATGTACGCTGATGACACCCAAATATATAAATCTAGCCATCCAACTGAAGTTGATGCTACCATCCAAGTTGTACAGAGGTGCATTTCTGATGTGAAATCATGGATGACATGTAACAAGCTCAAGATGAATGATGATAAAACTTAGGCCATTCTGATCACAACACAAAGACTTTCTCATTCACATCCTTTACCTCCAACAATAAATATCAGCAACACCAACATTAAATTCACACAATTAGTACGAAACCTAGATGTTACTCTGGACAGTACTCTCACATTGCACCAACATGTCATGAACATATGCAAGGCTGCATATCTTTAGCTGAGACGCATCACCTCAATTCGCAAATATCTTTCAGTTGATGCCACTAAGACACTTGTGTGTTCATTAGTACTTTCAAGACTGGACTGGTTCATCTCAGTATCTACTCCAGAAACTTCAAAAAGTTTAAAACACAGCTGCTCGGATCATACTTAGAGTACCACGATCAGAGCACACCTCACCGCTGCTCTGTACCCTATACTGGCTATCCATTCGATCCAGAATCAAACACAAAATTTGTTATCTGTGCTACGTTTCACTGACGGACTCCAGTCCAACATACCTATCCGACCTCACTCATGTGTACACACCAGCAAGATACTTACGCTCCTCTTCTGACAATCGTATAGTCATTATTCCCACTATGAAAACAAAGTCATATGGACATCGTTCTTTTGCATTCCAGGGCCCAGCAACGTGGAATGAAGTGCCCACTGAACTTAGACACAAAGACACAGTGATCTCATTCAAGAGTGCTTTCAAATCTCACTTATTTCGACTGCAAGAACAAACTTAAAAAAGACCTAATAATGTTTCCTACCTTAAATATTCTCAGCATGTCTTTTATGTTTTCTAATTTCATGGTTTTTGTTTTTGCAATCATATCATTATATGTTTTTTATATCTTATAGGTGCTGTCTAATGTTGTAAAGCGCTTAGAGCTTCTAAAGATTAGGCGCTATACAAAGTCCTCATTATTATTATTATTATTAGACATCACTTTAAACTGTCATACTGCAGATGTCGCTAGATATGGTTCAAATTGATAAAAGCTGCATTAAAATCCAAATCACACACACACACACACACTATCCTCGACAATATTCATATCAATGATCATATTACTATCATGTAAATTAAATCAGTTTCCGTTGAGGTATAGGCATTGAAATCTCCACCAATCATAAATGGGGATTTGGATACAATATGCTGATTCGTTTTCTATAATTGTAAACAAGTCTTCTGCATGTATTGACGAGTGTTCAGGTGACATATACTACACCAAAAATAGGTCTTCCTCAATACTTTCTATGCAAGGGGAGAATTTCAACCAAACAATATTTTTTACTTACTCTTAGTCTGTCTGATATTAAAATTATGTCTTATATCTTCTTTTACATATATAGCAATACCACCAACATAACTTTTTGCATTAAGATATTATCTACCATGTATGTAAGACGTGAAACAACTTATGTCGGTTTAATAATAATAATAATAATAATAATAATAATAAATACCACATTTTATCATCTGTCATTTGGATTTCAATCTTATTAACGTGTTATATTATCAAAAAAATAAAAATTATTTAAAAAGATTTCATTTACACACCCAAGTACTTGCGCACGCGTACTGACTCAGGTTTAAAATGAATTAATAAATGTAACTATAATGGTCAAGATATACAGAATGTAAACATGTGATCATTCAGTGCTTACGGCATCGTGCTGAAAGTCTTTCCTGTTTCGTTTCTTCCAGAATTGTAGCATATAACATGGATTTTGTAGCCACATAAACCATTTTTTCTTGTTAGCTTGTATTTTGTCTATTTCCTATTTTTCATACTAATTTCCAAATCATATCCACACACAAACACACACACACACACACACACACACACACACACACACACACACCCCGCTCCGGTGGCCTAAGTGGTTAAAGCGTCCACATATTTGCGTTATCAGATGGCAAACTCGCGTCTATGTTATTTAAATATGAGTAGGATATATACACAGAAGAATACGGTAAATCTCATCTATCGATTCCATTTTATATGGGAAAAATCAATGCGAATTATCTTGCTCCTATTTAAGCAATTATACAAAGGGAACATGTAATAAACCTAACGATAATCGATGCACACACAACATATATTTATTATTTCGCAACCCATGATCAAAACCTGTACCAGTTGCCTACGAATTGATTCTGTTCAGCATCACGTGATAATTGTTTCCTCGATAATCCACTTTTACCAATAATCGATTATAATATGGACGTATATTTGATGAAACAAATTAATATGATCATTATACCATATTATTTTTATTTCTTTGTGTAGTTGAAAGCAGCGAGATACATATTTTTGCGCCATGTAACGTGCCTGATATTCACTCTGTAGGGGTGGATTGACATGTCACGTATTATTATTATTATTATTATTGATACTGATCTTGTTGTCACAGTTCTGCTACTGCATTTTCCCTGTTTATCAATTGCGATTTAGTTAAGTTAGCTGTACTCGAATTTCTCAATTGCGCGCTCTGTTTGGGTACAGTTTCTATTCTTTATTTTTTTGGTTATATTTTAAAGGTTCTCCGTATCTAAAGCGCCCGCCTTTACTATTCTCTGCCATCTCACTTTTGTCTGCGTGGTTTCGATTCATAAGCTCCGCAAATGTGGGTGAGAAAATTTGCCAGTAGTTTCCTCTAGGTCGTTGGTTCTTACCAGAGTTTTCCAGGTTCTTCCACAACCGGTTGTACTATCATGTGTTGAAATATAGTTTTAACCCCACAACATCAAGACCAACAGCATATTTTAAAGCTCTGTTCTGTAGGTAGAAGGCATAATGCTTATATACTTGTTCGTTGATTTTGTAAGTTACAACAATCATATACAGTTTACTGTTCGCAAGTGTTGGCCGAAGCCCATGAGGAAAAGACTTGGAGCCCTCGAGCTCCGGCAAACGTTTTTTCGAATCACACGGGAAAGAAGCGCTAACCGAAGAAGTCGGGAAACATTTGGAAACACGGACTAAACTAAGTTTTGCTGAAGTACTCGGAGAAAGACTTAGAACCCACGAACTCAAGCGTTGCGATGGTACTCTAAGAAAGACTTGGAACACATAGATTCTGGTAAACTTTTGCACAAATCACAAATGTATTAAACTTATACTATTGCTCCATGTTTTGCAATATCAAACATTAATTATTTCTTTATGGAGGGAATACTATTGGAGTTTATACCGAAATCTGGAGATGTAAGATAAAATGTGCAGATTAATTTTTTGATGGTATAAATAATTTCAAGCCATGTAAGCCAGAAGTAATATATAAGTTTTATAATTTTGTTATTCTCATGTAATTATGTTATTTCTCATATCTCTCTCCACTTATTCCTTATTTTCCGATGTATTTGGGCTTTTATATTGTCATTTATTGTAATAAGCATAACACATAAAAAAACCAGGGCGGATAGGAGATGATATATCGGATCCAAATGCAAGTTCAGAACAAGATCCAACAGTGACGTAATATATGGATATAACAAAACGAATGATTTCATTTGCCTTTGCGTTACGTCGACCGTTCCCAGTAATAGAGCTAGTTAGTATTTTCGTAGGGAATTCAGTTGTCAGTGAAGCAACCGCTCGAGAATATGGGTCAGCGAGACTTGTTTGTTCCTTTGACATCTTAAGATGACGTCAACACATCAAAATTATGACGTCACCCCTATCTTTCCAGGGACTATGTTACAATGGTCACGTAAAGACAGCAATGCGGTTTAATCTCTTTTAGAATACGGCCTCCATTTGCAATTATCTCAAATGAAGTTACACTGTCGACGTCCTTAAGAGAATGTCTCGAGAACGAGAAGGAATAATTGATCAGTTGCCTTTTTACCTCATGGAGAAGGGCACAGAAGAGAATAAAGCGTCAATGAAGTAAGTACGAAAGCATCATATACGTCAACTATATGTGTTCCAGCATTTTCATTTCCCAGGGTTAAAAGATAGAGATACGTTTAGCTTTTTAAAAAGAAATGTAAACAACATTTTGGAGGTATTTACAGCTCATACGCTGGTCCTCCGACTATCTCGCTAAATACATTTCTGAAAACCAGTTACTATCTAAAAATACGTAGAGCATTGCATACCCCTACCAATTTTTAAAACAAAAGGCATCAAAGATATAACAATGCACAAAACGTAGTCATTTCATTCATCAATTTATATGTTTTAACATGATTGTTGCCAGGGGTTCCAAATAATATCAACTTGTTGACGTTCCGAATCAAATGGGTTTTTATTTTAATAACATGGTCGATATAGTTGCATGGGTGTGTCTATGTTATAAGTAATATATAGTTGCATGGGTGTGTCTATGTTATAAGTAACAGGTGTGATGTAGTTCACTGTCTTGGATAATCTCAATCATTCCGTAATTGTTGAAGTTCCGTTCCTTCAAACACATGCATATAGGATTTCCTCAATTGTATTTCTTCAGTTTGTTTTAGAAATATTAAAACTAGATATTGCAAATATTGGACCCAGACGACACAATTTGTGCTGAAATCAATTGTTCTAGAAACCAAAAAGGAGAGTGAACCGTCTGTCTGACTGTTTGGTTTGAAATACCGATACATTTATAGTGTTAAGGACCCCCCCCCCAGAGATAATCAGGATAGAACTTATAAATTGGGAATGAAATGGCTAAGTCCTTGCAGTCTTTATGTCCTTCTGGCCTTTCGTTTATAAAATCGACTGGGGTGGGGTTATAAACGTGAAGGTGTGCGAATACTACAAACATGATCAGTCAGATGTTTCAATTACCTAATGTACGTTTATCGACAATAAAATCGTATCGCTTTTTCTATTAGTGTCTGAGACCAAATTGTAACTAGTTAACACAAACCTGAAAACACTTTTTAAATTATTATTTCTGTCTCAAAACATCCATTTATCAGTCTAACTGCATTTCAAGGCATCAAATAGCAACTCATTCTGTCCTTATCTATGTATTTATCTACTGATATGTCTATTTATTTCCTCCACACAACAAACTGCAGTTTATTGTTTGCTCAGATTTGCTCTCTCTCTCTCTCTCTCTTCCATTCGGAAACGTGTGACTACGTGGAAGTTTTGCTTGATTTATCTGCCCTATCATTACCTTTTGTGTAGGCAGCCAACAAGCGGCAATTCATTTAGTATGCACGCAAAAATCTGGCAAAGCTTGACCCCTCCCTGTACACATGCATACTTTTTTACACCCCCACCCCATCTGCTTACATACACTTGACGCACCACCACCCCCCTCCGAATTATATAGACGGCCTATATTTAATCCACGCAGAAACAATCAAGGTTTAATAATATTAACGTGTTTAACAAAACAGATAGTCCACCGACGTTGAATGTCTGGGTGCATCAAAGAAATAAGCTGCATAACTTTAAAAAGTTAGTGTCCGCTAAAATTCAAACGCCGACTGAACCCAGTCGAACAGGTTACGTATTATCGTGGTTTCACCCCCCTCCTTTTTTTTTTGCTATGTGTACGTACATTATCAGTAGACATCCCACCACCCATACGCAAGCGTATGCATTTGGGCTAACCGCCCTCCCTCTCCATGCGTACGTACTAAATGGACGGTACCCATTGCAAACTAATGCATGTTTTTGTAATATCTGGGATATTAACAGATTGTCAGAGTCAAGAAAAGACGATGACTTGCTTTTGTGAAGTTTTAACGTAATTCAAAGCTTTCAAAATGACTTTAATTTCCGCAACAAAAATGGGGGCTCGAGATGGTGACTTGGAATGTTACAATTGCCTCCAACTTTCGAATCGTCTGTATACAGGGACATATGAGTAATAAAGGATCCTGTAATTTCACTCAATAAGCTCTGAAAAAGAGGATTTCTGAAGGACGTTTTGAATTCGCATAGGTCAAATCTTATTTTGGGAGGCTTCGGTAGCCATGGTGGTGATTTGTGAATACAGAATTTTGCAATATTTCCAAGACTGGTTTTGCTGTTTCTAAGTTTAAGTGAATATGCACGCCAAAAGGTGGAATGAAGTTTGGTTTTTGAACGTTCAAGATTTGGTTTTTATGCTTAAACACTATATTATAAGCTGGGCTAGATGGATTAAAATATATTTTGGTAGCTATACTGAAGAGCCACTTTCGTTCGTCTCAGATATAAAAGATCTTGAACTGGTAATGATTTAATATTAAAGTTAAGAATTGAATAATTTTCAGCCTTGGCTAACAAGAGCCGACACTTATTCAAAATCTTTCATTAAATCAATATTAAGTCATTATCCATTTAAGGTTATGTTTATTACATAGTTTTTTTTGTTTTTTTTTTTTCTTTTTAGCGCGGAAAGAGTCTTGATAGAAAGAAAGGAACATAATTTACTGTATTTCATTTAATTTTGGCTCAGGCACTGTACTTTTCAATTCTTGAGCGTGAAAAAAATAGCATAAGACAAAAGCTGAAGCAAACGTCTACAACTGATAACATATAAAATCATATTGATGTTTTCAAATTAAAATTCAAAGAGCAATTGTCCTTCACATCAAGAGAATACTTGACACCACGGACGTCATTTTTCAGCACTGAATCTCCGATGGAAATTCCTGTGTGATGTCACATAGGTCAGCTGGCGTTATATACACGGTCTTTAACGAGGATGTTTACAACGTTTTGACCAAACGTATGTCGATTCCACCATGGACATTCATCACAGACGCAGTATTGTATATGACAGAAGTACATTCCAATTGTTGGATATCTGTCTGAAAGAATGATTATCGGATGCAGAAACTTGTAATACATGCGGAGGTGTTACAGTGGAGGACATAAACCGATTTGCATTCATATGGTTGTCATGGAGTTCATATATCCAGATTGCAAGATCTTGTGGTATGATGTTTGCATTATATGATTTGGATGAATGTTGTAGTTAGATAATATTTTTTTTTATTGAGAGTCCCAAGTTTCAGGCTTGAATTTCTTCACATTCACGTCATAAGAGGCGAGTTTATTAACCATTTAGGTTGACATTTAAAGCAGGTTTGTCCTGGGGATGGAGTGCAATTTAATGGCGAGCGCCTGCATTACAACACCCTGACCGGCGTTTCTTTGCATAAACTCTGCATGTTAATGTTGGACAGCGAGAAAGACTTTCTCGGTTCTCTAGCATAGGCCTATTTCTTTTATGCGAATATTTACTCTTGTTCTAGTTTTTGTTTTTGACATTTGGATAAGTCTGTATATAAGAAAAGGGGCATAGTTACCAACGTAGCAGACAATCAAATGATTAGAATACTGCGCAAGAATTTCATGAGCGTATTTGGACCAATCAAATTCACATATAGTGATATGTGAACGTGTTGACATACCAAAAAATAAAAAAATAAACCGCAAATACTGTGTGTAATATGTTATTAAAAGTAAGTCACACCTGCCTCAAGATACGGGTTTTCTGAATCGGAAGTTCTAAATGCTTCCAGTCAGGGTCTCAGCACCTAATTGTGTATTGGACCAAGCATCTACGCGTAAGATTTACAAGCTGACCCGTGCAAAATCGATTCAGAGTAAAGTTTCTATCTGACCTGTACAGCCAGAGCTACATATTAATATCTGATCCTCAAACACGACTTGTCCCTGACGCATATATATATATATATATATATATATATATATATATATATATATATATATATATATATATATATATGCACGATTTTCTTTCGTTAAATAATTGAGGGGAAAGGTGAGAGCGTCCCTAGGGTAAGAAATCATTAACTGGGATTATTTCCATGGACAGCGGCAGAAAATTAGATGCTTAGTTTTGTAACGAGCCACTAAGTCGATAAATGATTACCAGTGATTATTTCTTGTATTCAGATGAGTTCGATAAGGAACAGAAAAGCGATCCTTCATCTAATTCGCTAATTATGTTACAATTCTAGAGGATGTTTTTGTCATCAGATTTTTATTGCGCTTCGAGTATATACTTAGATCATGACGATCTCACAGAAACAAAACACACGATAACAGAAGCTTTAAAATACCTTTATATACATGAATGGCAATCTTTGGTAATCTGATCATACAAGGGAAATTTTACCATTGATTGAAAGAAAACATGAATATTGAAAACTACTTGTTACTGTTACCTAGGAATAATTATTGAGAATTGATAAAGTTCAGTACATCGAATCACAGACTCCCCTTGGAAATCGGTCGTTGGGACAATACACCATTTCAGGAACCAAAATGCATTCATTGTGATAAAAATTACATCGGGCACGAAGCCATTATTTGTTTATTTGTCCCAAATCTCGCAAAGAAATGGGTGTGTTTCCAAAACCGTTCTATTATCGCAAACCATCTTTTGGAACGTTACAAACCTTATTCGCCACCAATAATCGCGTAATTCTCCAAATTCTTGCCAAATTTGTTACTGTAATAATGAAAACAATATCATAAACTTTGTCCTGACTATGGCGCGTAAATTTTCCATATTTCTCAATGATATACCATTTTGTCTCTTACATCTTTTGTACATTCCAGGAGAGTCCTTTTACTATATGAATACAATGTTACATTGATGTACCGAACTGATTTCACATACGTCCGAATGTGTATTCTTGCACTGATTGTAAATGTTGACCAATGATGCGATTTGTATCTCATTATGTTGGGGGGGGTGGGGCTAGTGGCCGAGTGGTCTAAAGCGCTCTTCGTTACGGATCACTGCCATCTCACCTCTGTCTGAAACGGTTCGAGTCTAAGATTCAGCCAATGTGGATATGTGAGTAGCTTCTCGTGGATCGGTGGTTCTTTCCGGGGTTTTCCCGGGTTCTTCCTCCACCATTAATACTGACCGCCATATATAGCCTATCGTGTGCTGAAAAAATAGCGTTAAACCCGACAACAACAACAACAACAACAATCATTATGTTAGTCACCTTACAATATTGTAGCAATGTGCCAATATACGTGGCCCGAGTTTTACTTGTGTGTGTGTGTGTGTGGGAGGAGGGTTATTTTGGAATGTTAACATAGCTTTAAAAAAAGTCAGTCATATTGCTACGATGACTACGATGTCTGCAGTGTGTCAGTTTATAGTGATGTCTAGCAGCAGCGGGGGTGAACCGCAAACATTTGTAGAGCCCTCGAATTGCCGGACGAGAAAAAAATTAAAATATGCCCGAAAACGATATAGGTCTTACAAACTGATTAAACTCACTTTTTTCTTCTATGCAAATACTTCCATCAGGTCTTATTGGATCATTATCTTCAGAACCATGAAACAACCATACAGATACAGAATCATGTTTACTTATTTCAGCGGTAACATCAAACATATTTCCACGGTAAAATCTAACAGTTCAATTTCGCGGAAATACTGTCCCCGCGGGTGTCCACGCGTGCGCATTATGCTATTTATTGTAGATCCTTTCGATTTACGTTCTGATTCGTATAAAATCTCTCCGGTTATTGTTTTTACTTTTATTGGAAAATCTAATTTTTTCTCAGTCGTTCAACATTGTTTATTATAGCCACGGTATCCTTAACTGATTCTGCCCATTCATTTAAAATTCTACGTCGCTGATCCGTTAGTTTATTTCCACGCAGCATATTATTAAAATGCTCTGTCACTCGATCGGCAACACCATTTATCTTTGAAAATCTCATCGGTGCTAGGTCATTAACATTCGGATTGTCATTTATCGGAAATATCGCATAAATGACAACGGTTACAGGATACGTCCGGTCATAAAACAGCTTATCAATTCCCGTCAACATTTCTGGTTTTGAGTTCCTAATTAACACCACAATTCTCTTTTAGGCAAAAACAAGTTCACGTTTATCAACAGTGACCGAGTTATCGTCGCGCTTAATAAATTTTATTTGAATATGATAGTTTCTGTCGTCAAGTATTTAATAAAATTTTTTGCTCGATCATTACTTATAGTTGCGTCGATGGTCTTGTCTTAGTTATCTTAAATGTTGACCATGTGTGAGTCATACTGCTTTTTCTAAACTCGTTTTTGGCTTCGTTGATAGCGTTAATTAAATCCCGGTATTTACGCAGAATTCTTCTCTTTCGATCGGGTTCTAATCGATCAAGGTCAAATTTATACAAAAATCTCTTTTTGGCACGAACGAAATATTATTCATATATTATTTAAACAAATGTTTAAGCTAATTAAACATTTTTCATTGATATAAATGACCGCACGAAATAAATGCACTTGGCTGCTGATTGGATCTACCTATTATTGTAACCGCAACTGCGAAGGCGAATTATGTACATCTCATGGGCAATACATAAGACGCGGAAGCGCAGGGCCAATTCCATGTATTCGTTGCCAACATGGAGTGCGAGGAAAAACTAAATTACGTGGAAAATGCGGAGGCATAAAATGCCTCCTCATTAGAATCATCACGGTATTAAAAGAACTAATACGGCCTTGATATGACCGTCAGCGACTATAAAAGAAGATTTTTCAATTAAATGTTTTGCTTTTATATTATGGAGGAGGAATTCGCGATACACCCCATATTCAGTAATTACGAAGCATCTCGCGATATAACTATCAGGCACTGTAAACGAAAAAGAAATTGGGCTGTGTTATTCATACTGGTTATTATATGGTTGACATCGAGAGAAAAAATATCTTTCCCACCGTTTTGTTTACGAGTGTTTGTTATCGATCATATTAACTCAAATAAGTTATATTCTGCTTTCACTTATATTTGGATTTGCCATGACGTGAGAAAAGTTATTTTTGGAGTTCAACATTCTGTCGTTTTTGTAAAAAAGCCCGCCGACGACGACGTACTTTGGCGACCCCTCGGAGATGCCGGCAAAGTTGTTTTGACGAAACTGGCTCTATGGATGTCGACAATGACTCCGTCGCTTGTTGAAGAACAACAACTGTTGTCTTTTATGAATACAGGCTATAAAACTGCCTAGTCGTGGTTAACGATGACCACATATGCTATTCAAAGTACCATCAACAGGCTTTTTACATGGCAGTTGTCGTCGCATAAATACGTTTCGGCGCCACGTTATATTTTTATTGCGCTTCAGGATGTCGCGCGTGTAAATACACAACTATACAGTGCACTGATTTTTGAGTTACTGCGGGCTACCGATGTTGTTTTGCTTATAAATGGCCACCAATACCCATCTGAAAAATATAACGCTGATTTATGAAAACAACAATGTGGTGCGTGCGTATCAACGCCTGTTAACATTTATCGGTCGAGATCAAGATGTAGATACAGGCCTGCAAATATTTTTCAACGTTGTATCCGATTTATTACCCTTTCGCTTTAACATTTAGATTTGTTTAGGCGTTCCGTCGTTGGTATAATTTTTGAGGCCAATATTACAAAAGGTGCTACAGCGAATTACAGAGCAATCGCGGTTATACTCAATGACAAAACGATGTTGCTCGAGTATTATTGACGCGCCAGTAGAAAACATGTAATATTTTCTAAACATGTAAATGTTTTCCAAATGTGTAATGAAATTGAACTAAAAATATAATGACTTATACGCACGTCGAGGTTAGTTTGACTCCTGGCCAAATCAAGAAACTGCAATCAGGCAAGATAAAAAATCGCGGAACAACAATAACGTTAAAACACGATCAAATTAAAGGTGGGCAGAATAAGTTGTTGCTGACCGCTCAGCAACTCAAGCATTTCAACGATACCAAGCAGGCAGAAACCGGAATACGACTTAATTTGTCCGCGAGTGCTATCAAAACCGGCGGTATATTTCCATTTCTTTCGGAGATATCGGCGTTAATATCAGCGGTAACCCCAGCCGTTGAAAAAGCGGCCGCGTTATGCGCTGTTGGAACCTTCGTGGAAATGCCATTAAATAGGCGACAAAAAGGGGCCATGCGCTTAGATTGTCAGGAACTCTTCCAAGGACGGTTTAATTTTTCCATTTTCAAATTTTAATTAACTTGATGCTGTTAAAAAAAAAATAAGGGTTAACAATTTCAGAGGAGTTTTATGCATAATCAGTTACCGACCCGACCAAACCACGTCGATACAGGCATTATCAATCTTGATATCAGTACCGGTGCTGTCACTCATTGGGTAGCATACGCGATAGATCCACGTGGAATTATTTATTTTGACTCATACGGGCTAGCACCTCCATGAAAATTTATCGATTACCTGAAAGCGGCAATTACGACGGTCTGGTCTTCAACGTTACCGACGCAAACAATGTCAGATCCGCCGATATGTGGCCAAGAAGTATTCGCGGTTCTCAACGCGATATCGAAGTCGTCTGAAGCGCTCACAAAGTTATTTTTAAGTATACACGTACAAATTTTAAAACATACTGGTAGATATTTATGGGAGATCATCTTCGATCAGTGGCAAGAAATAATTTGGCGACGCAGATTTGTCAAATTGCGCAACCAAAGACGAACTTGCCGATATTATGAACCTCTCTGGAGTTGACTAAGATGAAGTTGTTTTTCAGGACAAATAGTGTTTTAAAGTAATATCAAATGGAATGACATAGTTCGTAGAGTTCTTGGTACTACCATGGATAATATTCCAGTATTTACTGACGGCGGTAGAATAAGGGACTAAAATATATCAATTGCAGCTATTAGAAATGAAATTGCAAAAAGTGTCTCTAATCGTTTGCGAACCACCGGCGATACAATGACAGGTGAACTTAGCATGAATGGAAATAAAATAGTCGTTTTAAAAGATCCATCATCTGATGAAGATGACACAGTAGATGCTAAATTATCCACGCTGAGAACTGAGTATGACGTTCAAGTAAATATGTTTTTAAATACTCGTCGAAATTTTCAAAAACTCAATAAAATTGCAGATGATTTCTTTCGAAATCCATTGAATGTTAATGTAAAACTTAGCGATATTAACACATATGTTGAAACGATTTAAAAGAAACTAGAAGATATTATAAGTGGGATTCCTGATATCGCTAAAAAACTTAATCCGATTAAAATTCCACGCAAGCGGATGGCTAACAACTCAAAAACAGTGTCATCAGGATTTTCAACATGTCCACAGCAAAATAGCACTATCAAACATACCGCAGAAATCGCTGGCGTGTACAGGATGTCCGTGTTCAGCGGTGCAAAATTTAGCATATTTACTACGTATCCCTGGCATCATTCAACCGATAGTTTTTCTGGAAAAGTGTCTATTGTGTTAAATAATGGGAACGAATAAATATTTATACTGGAATCATCTGATAAAAAATCAACCACAGCGTCTTACTGGTGGTGTCTGGAATTTGTTGCTGAAACGCCCCAATTGATTACTAAATAAAATATAACGAGCCTTGTAATTGTACAGAATTTTAGGCATAATCAAGTGCGTGAATGGCAGACAAAACCAAATAATATCTCTATCGAGTATACCGTTACGGTAAAAAAATGATTAAAAACGTGTAGTTGTCATTGACGTTGTTGTGTATTTGTTATTCAGAAACCTCAAACGCAGACAGTTTTAATATCATCGCGAAAAAATATCTACTTGTACAAGCCGAAAATTAAATGCGGCATCGATGGCGTATTCGCGGCTATCTTCGTTGATATCGTCAAGTCTTAACGACGTGGCAATATCAGATTCTGAATTTTCATCGATAATTGAGATTTATAACTCAGTAATTAAATCAATGAATTTAAATAATGACGGAACTACTTCAACAGATAGCCGCGAATACAACCCACGATGATATCAGTAGGCTCAACCAATCCTGAATTTAGCGTTGTTTTTCCGACTGCGGTTCCGGTGAGAAAAAAATAGCTTTAGCTCAGTTGCGGGTATATTATAGTTGGCCTAAGATTGGATCAAAATCGTTTGGTGGATTAGCTTCAAATAATTATCTGGTGTTTGCCATTACAAAAAAAGCCAGATGGAACCCACGACTGGCAGGTTATACGTATTCCAACGGATAATTATCAAATAGAACAAATTAATTATGAATTCCAGCGTAGAATAAAGTCGGTAATGGAGCGAGAATCTAAAATAGCTATAACAGTTCACGAGCCAACTTTGTCAGCCGCGATAGAAATAAATTCTCCCGAATACGCCGTCGACATTTATTCTTCACCGGTGTCTGTACCGATACTCGAGCCAACGCCGGCTGATTTTACTTCAGATAAACGCTCCTACTGGGGAATTACTCCAATATATGAGATATATCGGTTTGTTGATGCAACCAGAAACGTGCCAGACGGCGGTTAGCTTTGGCTTGAAAATTATGATACAATAATGTGGTTCTTTGAAGTTCTTTGGACTTCTATAAGCGAATTTAACCTCAGGAAATCTTCAGAGAAAACCGGTGACTTAGCGTCGTTTAAGGAGAAAATCATTAAACAAATAGAAATATTAAATCATATATTTGACCTTGAACTTCTTCATCGACGTGATATACTATCAGTACCCAAATTGAAAGATGTAAACAAGCAGGTATTTTTAATAAATTTTCGACAACAAAAGCAGATCTGCCAAATTTTAAGCTTCATGGGTTTAACGCGGATGAATTAAAGAAATCAGTCAGTGATACCATCAATGGAAAACTTCCAGAAATACTTGAGAAATGGAAAAAAATAATACCACAGCAAGAAAATATTTTGCGACATAACAGTAATCGCCAGGGTGAAGGCCGACATATTTCACCGGGAATTGTAAATATAACATGTCGTATAATCGATAGTAGTTACCAGGTAAATCTAAAGGAATCAAAACAGGCCCAGCAAGGTTATATTCTTTATACTTTTACGCCACAACAACCTCTGGGGTTTTAATTGCACAGGAACCGATAAATCCTGTCCATCTGCGCTGTTATAATGATTTCTTAACGCAAATAAATTTTAAACTTGTTGACCGAGTTGGTTATTCGCTTGATTTGCGAGGAGAAAAATCTGGGCATAAATTGATATGTTAAATCTTAACAGTTATCCCCGCACGGTTTAATCACGATAAACTTGCATGTCTCACGATAACGATATCGAATCGGTCTAGATACAATATTTTTAAAAAGAGCATCAGGGGTGTGATGTTTTTCGTCGTTGTGCTCGATGTTTTTTGATTGTACTAGATATCTTTTTTTTACGTCTATATCGTTTCAGGCATATTTTAAGGGTTTTCTTCGGCAATTTGAGGGCTCTCCAAAATTTCCGCCCTCCCCCCCCCCCGCTGCTATGGCACCGGGGCATCATGCTGCAGACCAACGTTCTCTCTAAGCGAATGGTAGATGTGCGCGCTATGCGCACTGCATTGTGCTAGCATTACGGTCATTTTGCATTAATGTTGGATTGTATATATGGTAATTTTGATCTTCTGCACGGAAAACAATTCAGCTGCGCGGGTATATCTGAGTAGCTGCGCGGCCGTGCGTGCGCGCAGCTTAGAGAGAACGTTGCTGCAGACATGTAGCATCATGTCCCACCCAGTCACATTATCCTGTTACGAGGCTGACCTGTCCGAACACTAACCTCTTAATGCTGAGCGCCTAGCGAGGCAGCTATCAGTACCATTATTTGAAGCCTTTGGTGTGACTCGAACCGGCACCTCCCGCATCCGATGCGATTTACTTTTATTAATAAAAGTTTTGTTTTGTTCTATTCTATGATAATGAGCGCAAGGTACGCAAGTATGCTTTAATTTTACGAGGTTTACTTTAGCACAAGTTATCGCCAAAACATACATATTAAATTCAGAGGTTAATTGCTTGGAGTTATTGTGCTAGGTTCTTGAGTGACATATGTATCTCTCAGTAGAACTGGTCAGTGTAGGGATAACGTAAACTTTTTAAAAGGGAATCACCACGTAGCATAGGCTTCAAATAAATTTAAATATTAATGAGGTGATCGGGCATCTGATAGGCTGAGTTTGTTGTCAATTTGGAGGCCATTCCGATTTTGATCATGCTTATATCAAGTTTCATGTCATCAGCAGTTTCATAATGATCAAGGTGCTAGATAGATTTATATATAGGATCTCAAATGGGTTAAAGATTCAATATTAAATTAATGAAACGACATTATTTAACGAGTTTCATAAATTTAATATTAAATCATTACCCATCTGAGATTCTTTTTATCGCATAGTTTTATTTAAGTAGAAATTTTTTAGATAAAAAGAAGAGCGAATAATTTCGTTCATTCTGAATGGCGTTGTACTTTTCATTTGTTTTTCGTAAAAAATAGTCCCAAACAAAGTTGAAATAGTAAAAGTATATTATACATTTTCGCTAACTATAATTCAAAGAACAAGCGTCCATCCAAATAAAACGGAACATTTTACAATAGGCAAATGTTTTGTCAACACAAAATGTCCATTGCGTATGATGTCCCATAGTTAGATACGGTGCACAGTACTGGTTTGAGTCGGCTCACTTAACACAGTGCAAGTCCTTACGTTGAAATTCCACATCACAAATAAATATTACATTGTTACGATATTTTTGTGAAAAGAAGATTACTGGATGCAGAAATACACATATTTAATGTAATGTATTTGTGACCGGATATTTGCAATATTTGATTTGGAACATTAGATTGTACAAATGACGCACATAAGTAGTAAACAAATCTCTTTTTGAGTCGCACTTGCATCACATATTTACCGTGTAAATATGCTGTGGTTGGATAAAGTTCTGTCAGTTGGGGAGACCGGTTTATGTCTACATTCTTCTGTGAACAAAGTTGAAAAGTTTATTTACTTCGGTAAGTTCACCTTTAAACCAAGCTTGCATATAGTGTGGATCCCATGCTACAGATATTCCGCCCATTCATCCCCCACCAAAACCCTCGCTATCATCTGAGTAATACCGGTAGTTTTACTTGTCATTATTGTTCTTGTCGTGGGGTTTTTGCCATTTTTTTCAAGTTATGATGTGTTATACATGACATAACAAAGCCCTGTGAGGTAAATTGCCAATATTGAAACCGACGAGACCTATTTCCCCCAATTTCCTTTTGCAAGTCGAATAAAAAAATGGCGGCCAAAAATGTTCAGTGAAAACTAAACATTCCTGAAAGCGGGGTTAAAAAAGTTTTCCCACGATCGCAGCCAGTCAGTAAAGAGAATTCTGCACGATAATTTCATGGGCTTATTTGGACCAATCAGAATCACATAAGTGATATAGTCTCATGCATAATATAAAAAATATTAAACTTCACACACTATGGCAAAGTGTACCGACTACGTGATAATTATAAATATTTCGAGCGAGGCATCGATCTATTATCTATCTATCGATCAATCTCTCTCTTTATATATATATATATATATATATATATATATATATATATATATATATATATATATATATATATATATATATGTGTGTGTGTGTGTGTGTGTGTGTGTGTGTGTGTGTGTGTAGAGAGAGAGAGAGAGAGAGAGACTTATTATTTTGGATATGATTATGGTAGCTATGCGTCTGATTTATGTGCTGAAGCAGATGTAGATAATATCTAAATGGTTCCCAGTGGTTAATGAAAAATGACGTAGATTAGGTGGATTTCTGAGACTTATTTACCAATGAATATCTATTATATTCGCTAAATAATCATCCAAAATTATTTATACACCGTACTTTCGCCCAGTCCCGCCTTTAAACTCTCCGCCGACGCCGACTACTCCGATAAAATAATAATTCAAACTCCGCAAAATGTAGCCTCCCGTGCTGTCGCCCGTATCACCCGCCCCTCACGACGGCCCTAGCTACCTGCAGTAATAAATACAAACACATTGAGAGCTACAACAAATAAATAGAAACTGCATAATCTTTCAGATAAGGAAATTGTTTTGCTAAAGATATTTGACTCGACGTCGTTTGCGTCTCTATTAATTTTTTTCCGCCTACAACCTTAACCACAATAATTAACCCGCTGTGATGCATTGCAACTCTGACTAGTTTTGTCAACAGGTTGGGTCAGATAGTTTACAAAATGACAAAATTGTCATTTATTTTAACAGACTAAGTCGCCCTTATCGTAAACTCTCTTAAATGGCTGGTTTTTATATGACCGGCATATGATAGGTGAATATACGAAAGAGGGGTGGGGATCTTGTTTTGAAGATTGAGTTTAATTTTCTAAGCTCCCATTCGAAGGCAAGCATGATATATAAAAAAAATAACAAATATACTTCACCCCGCCAACCATTTAAATATCGCGCTTTTATGTACCACATGATGAGATATGTAAGTTATTACCGAAGGAAAAGAAAATATGCGCCATATATCTAATAGAAACAATATCATTATGAGAAATATTATTGCCTGATTTGAATGATGGACAAATTTTTAAACATTATCTAGAATACTTTTCAACGAATAAACTGTATCGTTTAATGATAGCATCCTAAACAAGTACGAAATTAGTACTAATATTAGTCCCTCTACATCTTTCATGGGCAGGTTACTGATTTCTTCCTATATCTATCAATAGTGTGTTTTTCTCAGTAATTTCGCCCATGTTCGTAACAATACATTTCGCTCATGTTTGTAACAAAGCATGCATTCTGTTAGAGACCAAAGTCTCGTTAGCTTATTTCGCTTAGAAACAAATGCTAAGCCATACCAAAAACGACTCTTAAGTGTCCTTTAAACAGTCGAGGCATACGAGGCTGCTATTCTGGATACGTCTGATTGGTTGAGCGCGAGCTATAAACAGAAAAAGTGCAATGTCTTATATATGCACATCCTTTGGAAGAAGAAACACAAAACTGTCTGGTTACTTCGATTGTGATTTTGTTACTCTATTAATAACCTCAAGTTGTCGTGGCAACGACATTTTAGCTGGTAGGAAGCATAAAGACAGTGCTTTACGCAAGTATCATTTTTAAATAGGTATTACGTCCTGAATGAAAAGAGGAAATAAGGGAGAATGACCAGAACATATATTTTTTTTCTTCCAGAGAAACAAAAGTAGGGCAATTTTTTAACGACCAAAATATGACTGGTTTTATCAGAAACTTTGCCTTTCATGGCTATATATCATAACCGTTTCTGTTACTCATAGTAGTGTGTAGATAGTCAACGTGGTGTTTACTGAATGAAATGGTAGGGTCCTGCATGAAGACACTATTGTTTCGTTTGTGTGAGTTGTTTTGGTTTGGGGGTGATGGGGTGTTGGTTGCTGTTATTGAAGGAGAAGTAAATTTTTACACTGCACAATAGTAGTAGATCTGCTCCCACTGGAGGCAACGAACTTAGACTGGTGATGCGGGAATCTAACCTCTCCAATTCGGATTAACTATGAGTTTACTACAAACAGAATAAGTAGCCGAGTGATCTAAAGCGCTCTCCGTTACGGATCGCTGCCATCTCACCTCTGTCTGCGTGGGTTCGAGTCTAGGATTCGGCCAATGTGGGTATGTGAGAAAGCTTGCCAGTAGCTTCTCGTGGGTCGGTGGTTCTTCCCGGGTTCTTCCTCCACCATTAATACCGGCCGCCATGCATAGCCTATCATGTGCTGAAAAATGGCGTTAAACCCCACAACAACAACAACAACAACAAACAGAATAACATCACTCGAAATGTCATCTGCCTTTTCCATCACATGCGAGAAAAAAAATTCAAGACAGTATAATGTATTCGACTCGTATTGAAAAGAGGAGGAGTCTTCAATGAAATTAACTTCAGATCAATCGGAACACCTCTTTGATTTTCTACCAAAGTTTACCTCAGAAATAAATTGATCGAGTGTGACAGTGCAAAAGGGTAAAATTGCCAGCAAATTACAGATCAATCAGACACATGCTGAAGTACGTGTATGCTAGACAAAATAGATCCATGTCAACGTTTATGGAATCATTTGCAAACGTTCCGTGAAAGAAAGTTCTTGAAACCACACAAGTACCAGTTTATTAGTGTATGAAAGATTGGGTACTTTGAGAAAATGGAGACCATCTGAAGCACTGACTGGTGATCAGTGGTCAATGAACGATTAAAGTGTTGTTCCTAAGTCTTATAGAAAGGAACTTCTCAGTCTTCCCTTTGAAACCCACTTGACTGATCCTTTAGGAATCAATACGACTGATCACAAGACCTGTAATCATATTTCGGCATGAAATTATAGTGTTATCTTTCTGAATCTTGTATATCTTGTCACACTTGCCAAATCGTAGGATATCTTGTCACACTTGCCAAATCGTAGGAAAATGCAATCAGAAGATACCAAAGGCTCAACTGCTATCTAGTACTGCATTTGACGAACCATTTATCAGAATAATGGTAGACTGTATTGGTCCATTACACTAACACCATGTCAGGGAACCAATCATTGTTGTCCATAAAGTGTGTGTTCCCAAGATCTCCGTAGGCCATTCCTTTGAACAATATTAAAACGTACACCATAGTAAAAGCTTTGATAAAATATTTTACTATAGCTAGGTCCAGGTGTTTCACGGGGCCCACATTGATTGTTCATGACATCCGGGAAGCTCATAACGACAAACACTAGAGAAATATAACGAAACATTTATCAATTTCATCCCAAAGCAATGCACAATTGTTGCTTGTCGCCAAGAACAAAACCATTCTGGAGGGGAGCAAAACCCATCTGCTTTGTTGTGGTCCTTGCAATATCTGTGACACAAACCGCTGATTATGATTATATATTTTGGTTTACGAATAGTATAATTTGACTTAATTTACTAACCAACTAGTTGACAATACGGACCGAGTTTTCACCTTCGCCGGCTGTAAAAGACCAGATGATCAGAAAGGTTGATTGTATTGGGCACTGTTTTGTTTGAGTCGTTGATTAAGAGATTTGGACCGTTCCCGTGGTCTAAGTGGTTAGAGCGTCCGCCTCGATGCGGGATGTCGCGTGTTCGAAACCCGGCCGAGTCATACCAAAGACTAATAAATATGGTACTAGCAGCTGCCTCGCTTGGCGGTTAGCATTAAGAGGTTAGTGCTAGGACTGGTCGGCTTAGTGTCAGGATAATGTGAATGGGTGGGACTTCGTGCTACATGTATGTGGCATGATGCCCCAGTGCTAGACATCACTATAACCGTCACACTGCAGACATCGCAACGATATGACTTTTTTTAAAATCTACTTTAAAAATCCAAATCACACACACACACACACACACACACACACACTGATTATAAGATGTACGAATTGTTTTGTAATATTTAAAAAAATTAATATAAATTGTTGTGGCGAGTGAATATGAGCTGTAGTGCGCGATTCAAGGGCCTCAGAGCTCCCTAACGTTTAGAATACATCGCTGCCCTTAACGATATTTTGACCCCTATGTCATCTATGCTTTAGTTTATTGTCTCCGCGGAATAGTGCGCGAGATGTTGGACTGCTTACTGCTTTATAAGTTCATGTAAGTTTTGTTACAGAGGCAAACTGCTAAATCTGTGTCACTGTGTATTGAAAATACTAAAAAAAAAAGAAATGCCCTGTCACCGTGAGAATTGAAAGATGAAATTCATTTTAACTTCACACATAATCAATATGCAACATTACACAAAACTGATTGATCATTTATGTGCAGAAGCTTGTCAAAAGAAATCAATAAAAGCTTCTATAATAAGCGAAAATCAATAGCAATGCATTTCACACACTCCTAGCAAGGTATTATTTTGGAACAATGAGAAGGAAGTTAAGAGAAGTGCATGCCAATATTCAAAAGAAGCATAATCAATGTTTCTTCACTTGCCTGTGCATTTGAATTTAGCTGTATAGAAAAACGAACAGATAGAACAAGAAATGCTCTTGAAATCATTAGGTAGTGGAAACTGACACATATTCTCTTGAAAAATTGGCTGGTGGAAGTTGATACATATTCTCATTAAGCGGCTCTTTAGCCATATTTGCTTTTTAATCCTAATTTTAATTACACCAGGAGTTGTTTTATTTCATTCACATTATCTATCTCATTCAAACTTGGACCCAAGATGGATGCCTTCTTTATAACTATATTCCGATATGTATTAAACTTCGATTTCGCTAATGTAAATTTTAAAGGAAATGCAGGCCCTTCTCCCTCCCTCTCTCTCTCTCTCTCTCTGTGACATCCTTGCCTGTATATATATATATATATATATATATATATATATATATATATATATATATATATATATATATATATATATATATGTATATATATATGTATATATATATATATATATATATATATATATATATATATATATATATATATATATATATATATATATATATATATATATATATATATATATATATATATATATATTCCATTAACCAGATTGATTTTATACAAAACATTGAATAGTTGTTTATTTAGTGTTTTACAGAGGCAATTTGAATTATTTGGACGGGATGAATACGATTATACAAATATTTCACATATTTTATATTCATGGTTGATGCTTTGAACAATGAATGGTTGTTAGACCCCACTGTTGCTATTAAAATGCTTGAATGTGAGCATCTATTGTTATGTGAGATTACACTAAACATACCCTTAAAATTGTAGGTGTCACCATATCGCGAGACTTCAACAGCAGTAATAAGTATTATGTATGCAATACGAGAGAGAGAGAGAGAGAGAGAGAGAGAGAGAGAGAGAGAGAGTTTATATGTGTACATCATTTTTTTGGTAAGAAATGTGGAGGACATATTTGTCATGAATAATAATTGAAATTCGGCTGTTTTATTTACACGTCCAGAAAATATGAATATAAAAATCGATCGTTTGTCCCTCGCCTGTAGACTTTGGGAGAGACGTTTGCATCATTTTCCTACAGTGGTATCGATATTGTTGACGTAGCTAAAAGGAGGTTACGGTGACCTATTTTTCACGCTCCAGTGAATTTTCTGAGTATTTGGAATATTCATAGATGAATCCGACAAAACTCAGAATGCTGCGGAATTCTCCTTGTAAATAAGATCAGGATCGGATTAAAGAGGTGCGCATGTGCCCTCAATCCTCTTTGTTATGGCAGCCCCCATTACTGCTATGGAGAAAATTACGTGTTTAAATAAACCATATATAGGTATGATACCTTGACTAATATAGCTAAAATAATTATATACATATAAAGGACAGTGTTGGGATTGATTTCGGGGTGTACTTGTAGCGCTATAGTCCCCCCCGCCCCCCCCCCCCCCAGTGACTCCAACACCCAAAATTTAATCCGGCCGTGAAAAAGATATAGCTACCATTTTTAGCAACCATTCGTTCACTGATTCATTCAAACGTGTTGCTCAGTTGGTAGGAGCGTCAGACTGCAAGGGTAGCGGGTTCGATACCCGCCCTGGCCAGCCTGGATAGGTTGCCTCCTTTTGTCTTTAGTAAGGTAATTAGCTCGATATGATATAACTAGCAACCAACAAATCATCCAGCATAAAATCACACAATCATTCTTTGCTGCTCAGTCATTCATTATTTCGGACCGATCCGGTGGCCTAGTGGTTAGAGCGTCCGCCTCGGATACGGGAGGTCGTGGGTTCGAAGCACAGTTGAGTCATACCATGACGTATAAAACTGCTGCATCGCTTGGTACTCAGCATTAAGTGGCTAGTGCTAGGACTAGTCAGCATTAAGAGGTTAGTGCTAGGACTGGTCAGCCTGGTGAAATGATAATGACATAAGTGGGACATGCTACATGATGCCCCAGAGCAAGACATCACTATAAACTGCCACAATGCAGACATCGTAGCGATATGACTTGAAAATTGTTATTAAACCTACGTTAAAAATCGAAATCACACACACACACACACACACACACACACACACACGTCACCTTTTTATCCCATTACTGAGTTAATTGTTTATATCAACAGTTTGATACTTTTGTTCCTGTCAAGTTTGTTTTTGTTTTCTGTTTACCTTCATCTTCTTATGGTAAAATAGGCTACCACTTATAACGGCTGCGATGGCAATGATACCGTCAACGCTGAATAAATATTTATTTAAGCTTTGATCTATTTTAACATTAATACAATTCTAGGACAGATTGGTGTCATATTTTTTACTATAGCTTGAACACGGTCAAGCTAATCAATACAGCACGTATCTATCCATTTGCCCTTCTACCTAACAGTTAGGTCAATCACCCAGTCCTAGTGTATGACATTGTGTTGGTATTTTGACCACTAATTCTTTTACAATCAGAGAACCAGTCTACTACGGATGGGGAGAAGGTTAGAAGAAGAAAAAAAAGAGATGCACCGTTTGACTAGTAAATGGATTTAACTCTCTTCCAGTATACATTTCATAAACATCTATCTACGTATTATAGTTAACAACAAATATTTACTTTTATTTTGATATCCTATATTTAATTTCCTACTGGACTGTTAGTTTGAAGTTATGTTATTAGATGAAGATCAGGGAATTCCCTTGCTTAGCAGCACGAGACTAATGACAAAACACCTGTTTTTTCAAGGCTGAAACATTTTCTCTTTGTTATATGGAATCATGTTCAGTTTGTATGCCAATCTAATGTGCGGTTTGCACTCTAATCTAATGCACGTTTTGTATGCCAATCTAATGTGCGGTTTGCACTCTAATCTAATGTACGTTTTGTGTGCCAATCTAATGTGCGGTTTATAATCTAATCTAATGCGCGTTTTGTATGCCAATCTAATGTGCGGTTTGCAGTCTAATCTAATGTACGTTTTGTATGCCAATCTAATGTGCGATTTGTAATCTAATCTAATGTACGTTTTGTATGCCAATCTAATGTGCGGTTTGCACTCGAATCTAATGTACGTTTTGTATGCCAATCTAATGTGCGGTTTGCACTCTAATCTAATGTACGTTTTGTATGCCAATCTAATGTGCGGTTTGCACTCTAATCTAATGTACGTTTTGTATGCCAATCTAATGTGCGGTTTGCAATCTAATCTAATGCACGTTTTGTATGCCAATCTAATGTGCGGTTTGCACTCGAATCTAATGTACGTTTTGTATGCCAATCTAATGTGCGGTTTGTAATCTAATCTAATGTACGTTTTGTATGCCAATCTAATGTGCGGTTTGCAATCTAATCTAATGTACGTTTTGTATGCCAATCTAATGTGCGGTTTGCACTCTAATCTAATGTACGTTTTGTGTGCCAATCTAATGTGCGGTTTGTAATCTAATCTAATGTACGTTTTGTATGCCAATCTAATGTGCGATTTGTAATCTAATCTAATGTACGTTTTGTATGCCAGTCTAATGTGCGGTTTGTAATCTAATCTAATGTACGTTTTGTATGCCAGTCTAATGTGCGGTTTGTAATCTAATCTAATGTACGTTTTGTATGCCAATCTAATGTGCGGTTTGCAATCTAATCTAATGCACGTTTTGTGTGCCAATCTAATATGCGGTTTGCAATCTTATCTAATGTACGTTTTGTATGCCAGTCTAATGTGCGGTTTGTAATCTAATCTAATGTACGTTTTGTATGCCAATCTAATGTGCGGTTTGCACTCTAATCTAATGTACGTTTCGTATGCCAATTCAATGCAGAAATTATTCTCATTTTTTAAAATATTAACATTAAGCTATCTGGGAAATAAATTAATGGACCGAACCCTGTATGCCAAACTTCGTTTACTGAGTCTCTCTCTCTCTCTCTCTCTCTCTCTCTGTGACAGTTTTACTTGCACGTTTATAGATTTTTGTTCGATTTTTGTATTTAAAAATAATTCAATTACTGCCACCTTCATATAAATCTGGCGAACTTCAAACATAACAGTTGTGCCCAAAGCTAAATGCAAATATTGTCGAACATTAAAACAAATTCAGTTATCATAAAAGCTGATTAATCTGCATATAAAACTGTCTCGAAGACTACAGCTACAAATTATTTATAACTGTCATGTCCAATAGGGAATAATCATAAAGTAAGGTAGAGTAAGGCTCCTACTGTTCTTAACAAACACATTGATTGGATCGATTACGCCATCACTGGCTATATGATTTAGGTTGTGCACCACAGTTTCACACTTCACATATGTTTTGGTTTTAAAAGAAAAAGAATTTCACATGATTCCCTCACATGGTGTCCTAGTTATTTAAAAGATACTTTTTGTATCTTATGTATTACTTTATTAACGTTTCATTCACTTTATTTTGGTATATAATTGATTGGTGTACTTTGGGTTATAGAGTATACAAATTGGCCATCAGATGTGCCCCTCTCAAAAGACTGTTGACTCCACTTGATTACATTTCACTTCCTGTACTTGAAAGATAAACTGGAAACAGACGAGACAATAACATTTATTATTTTTATATACTGTATATTTCTTTTATTCCACATTAATACATTGGTAACGGCTACTCTTATAAAACTAATATTCTTCATTTTAATAACAGTTAGTGTACTTGTGATTAGTTTAGTCTCATTTTTCAATCTCGTGGGATCAGCCATTTTGAGAGATAGTGCATAGTTTCCATAACTATTTCATGCAAAGAATTTCAGTCCCATTACGTGAAAGTAACACATATGTGTGCCGATAGTATATCAATTGTGCATGTTGCCAGTGCAAACAACTGCACCTTGTTCCGATCACTGTCTCAAAAGTACAATAAGGTGTACACCTAATGGGGGGCTTGGCTTGGCTTGTAAAATATCTAAACTTGCTTAGTTAAATATGAGGTCTTTACTTGCAACGTATCCAAATTATGAACCCTGAGAGATTTGCCACGCTAGCTAGGCTGTGGAGAGAGAGAGAGAGAGAGAGAGAGAGAGAGAGAGAGAGAGAGAGAGAGCTAAGGTTTGAACTAGTTCGTGATATAACAAAAGACGATAATAATTGTACTTGTGATTTTCTTTAGTTTGAAACATGCCCCCAAAAATGAAAAGAAAAATACCAGTTTACATAGATTATTAAAAAAATAATTTATTGTATCATCATATGCCTCACAAGAGAAATGGGTTTTTATATCGCAATGTGACCTTTTTTAAACAACTCTTTATAGGACGTATCGACCACATTATCATATTGACTTTTTTATCAGGTCAAGGTCATATGGAATCCATAGATTCGATTTCGGATGGTTGTTTAAAATTTTAAGGGTGTTGCAGAATGATATAAGTGGTGCTGCTATTTCTTTGCTTGTATTTGGAGCAAGATTTTCCTTTTCATTTGAGCGCAACCATACTCGTTAAATGCTCTTGAAGTTATGTCATGGTGATTTGAAACATGTATAAATTTGATGTCAAGATTTTGATTGATTGATGAGAGTCATTGCATTTTAATCTTTTTCATTTTTATGTATGCATTTTAAAAGTTTCCATGTTATTTTAAATTTGGAAATTTCCAATTTAAAATGTGATGTTTTACTTCTTAACGTTCTTTTGCCATTCCACTATTAAATTTGCATTCCATTCCACATTCCACGACATTAGGTTTTCACAATTATAACCGTATCACGGGAAATTGAAAAAAGAAAAAAACACTTGGATGAAATGCATCAATAATAAGTACATGCCCTAGAGGACATCGTTAAAATGGAAAACTTGTTTATTATATGTTCAATTAATGTTGAAACTAATAAAGCGTATGTGTTGTATATGTTTTGATCGATGTATATCGATTCGTTAATTTTGTCTCGGCTGTTATGTATACGAATTCAGTTTGAACATTTAAATATTATGGCTATTTTTAACCATGTACTGAGTTTACTTTACTTTAAACGTTGTTTCTCTGGAAACTGGTCAGGTTATGCGTCTATAACATCGATCTACTTCATGGTGCGTCTTGTTTCTTGACAACAGTACCGTGATTACGGCTTGAATTTTCGATCAATATGTTGAATTCCAACGCTACGATATTATTACGTGTTGGGTGAGGGGCGTAATTTTGATTCATTTGTAACATTGTTAAATTTTGTCACTTTGATATTATTACGTGTTGGGTGAGGGGCATATTTTCAGTTCATTTGTAACATTGTTAAATTCCGTCACTTTGATATTATTACGTGTTGGGTGAGGGGCATATTTTCAATTAATATGTAAAATTGTTAAATTCTGTTAGTTTAATATTATTACGTGTTGGGTGAGGGGCATATTTTCAATTAATTTGTAACATTGTTAAATTCTGTCACTTTGATATTATTACGTGTTGGGTGAGGGGCATATTTTCAATTAATTTGTAACATTGTTAAATTCCGTCACTTTGATATTATTACGTGTTGGGTGAGGGGCATATTTTCAATTAATATGTAAAATTGTTAAATTCTGTTAGTTTAATATTATTACGTGTTGGGTGAGGGGCATGTTTTCAATTAATTTGTAACATTATTAAATTCTGTCACTTTGATATTATTACGTGTTGGGTGAGGGGCATATTTTCAGTTCATTTGTAACATTGTTAAATTCTGTCACTTTGATATTATTACGTGTTGGGTGAGGGGCATATTTTCAATTAATTTGTAACATTGTTAAATTCCGTCACTTTGATATTATTACGTGTTGGGTGAGGGGCATATTTTCAATTAATATGTAAAATTGTTAAATTCTGTTAGTTTAATATTATTACGTGTTGGGTGAGGGGCATATTTTCAATTAATTTGTAACATTGTTAAATTCTGTCACTTTGATATTATTACGTGTTGGGTGAGGGGCATATTTTTAATTAATTTGTAACATTGTTAAATTCCGTCACTTTGATATTATTACGTGTTGGGTGAGGGGGCATATTTTCAATTAATTTGTAACATTGTTAAATTCTGTCACTTTGATATTATTACGTGTTGGGTGAGGGGCATATTTTCAATTAATTTGTAACATTGTTAAATTCTGTCACTTTGATAATATTACGTGTTGGGTGAGGGGCATATTTTCAATTCATTTGTAACATTGTTAAATTCTGTCACTTTGATATTATTACGTGTTGGGTGAGGGGCATATTTTCAATTAATTTGTAACATTGTTAAATTCTGTCACTTTGATATTTTTACGTGTTGGGTGAGGGGCATATTTTTAATTAATTTGTAACATTGTTAAATTCCGTCACTTTGATATTATTACGTGTTGGGTGAGGGGGCATATTTTCAATTCATTTGTAACATTGTTAAATTTTGTCACTTTGATATTATTACGTTTTGGGTGAGGGGCATATTTTCAATTAATATGTAACATTGTTAAATTCCGTCACTTTGATATTATTACGTTTTGGGTGAGGGGCATATTTTCAATTAATATGTAACATTGTTAAATTCTCTCACTTTGATATTATTAAGGCAATTATCTAGGATGGGATGGGGGTAGGTTTAAGCGGCTAAAGGGTGAAATTGGCTCGAAATACTTTGCATTTTGGAAACGTTTCGATCAGTATGCTAAATTCCGACGTTTTGATACTATTACGAGTGTTGATGTGAGATGGTTAAAAAGCTGGAGCAGAGAATGGACTTAGAATCGTGCGCAGTCTGCACACTTGTAATGTGCTTTTTATGTATAAAACAAAAATCTACTTGGGGTGATACTAATGACAAAAATATACTTGGGATGATGGAGCGTGGGATGCTAATAACAAAAATCTACTTAGGGTGATGGGGCATGGGATACTAATTACAAAAATCTACTTGGGGTGATGGGGCGTGGGATAATAATGAAAAAAAATATACTTGGGATGATGGAGCGTGGGATATTATAAACAAAAATCTACTTAGGGTGATGGGGCGTGGGATACTAATGACAAAAATATACCTGGGATGATGGAGCGTGGGATACTAATAACAAAAATCTACTTGGGGTGATGGAGCGTGGGATACTAATAACAAACATCTACTTGGGGTGATGGGGCGTGGGATACTAATGACAAAAATATACTTGGGATGATGGAGCGTGGGATACTAATAACAAAAATCTACTTGGGGTGATGGGGTGTGGGATACTAAAAACAAAAATCTACTTGGGGTGATTGGGCGTGGGATACTAATAACAAAAATCTACTTGGGGTGATGGAGCGTGGGATACTAATAAAAAAATCTACTTGGGTGATTGGGCGTGGGATACTAATAACAAAAATCTACTTGGGGTGATGGGGCGTGGGATACTAATAACAAAATTCTACTTGGGGTGATGGGGTGTGGAATACTAATAACAAAAATCTACTTGGGGTGATGGAGCGTAGAATACTAAAAAGCAGCTTCTGATCCTACCGTGTTCTAGGGTCGTGACCTTTGCTGGCTTTCTAAATAACCTCATTGCTGGCCTTAGGCCGATGTTACCAATTTAACCCAATCCTCCGCGCTCACAGGGGGCCCGAGCATTAGTAATTTTTAAAAACATATATCTTTAGAGAGAAAGTAATTTTAAAGCGATGGAAAAAAATTTTAAGTTCAATATCATATAAAACTTGTTTATAAGTTTATTTCCAAATGCCGTGCTCACAGGGGTCCCCATAAGTAAAACCGGGGGGGGGGGGGGGGCGCCAAAATGATCCAAATCGGGCCCCGCGTTTGCTAAAGACGGCGTTGAATAAGCTTATAGTGTTTGTACTAGTCCGGGTTTCCTCTGACCCCTGTCACCCGATTTTTGATATTTGGACATTTATGTTGGGGTGTAGGGTCAGAGTCCATTCCCTATCGAAAAGTTGGAATTCGCCGACACCATTTGGTGTCGGCATGGGGTAGCCGCTTCCTAGCCGGCCCAGCAAACTAGAACGACCTTTCATTTAAAAAATATATACCTGCATAAAATCGATAGGAATATAATATTTTTTCTCAAAATTCGTGAGCATAGCATTCGTCATATCTTTAATCCGCTGACAGACGAGACGACAGTACATTGTTTCTGAACTTTGACCTGGATCTGCTCATTTGCATTTCGAGTCACATGACTATACAACTCTCGCAACCTACATTTTAATGACATCAGAGGTCATTTAATCACGTGATATAACCAATAAACAAATTTCCAAAGTTGTTGAACATGGAATTTGGATATCTTATGTAGAAGTCACTTAATGTTTGTAAATAAATATAATGCACACTTAATTCTCAACATATTTATTCTGAGAACAACGACCAGAAACCAGTCTGTATCCCAGTAGGGTAGATAAAACCATTTTCAAGAAGTACCGAGCACGTGTCAGCGATGTATTTGTTGTGTCAGGTGACTAACACATGATATCTCCTCTCTGCGTAGTGAATCTGTTTTTGTTGTTGTCTCAGAATGCTGCATCATTTATAGATTTCCGGTCGTTGTTTTCAGAATAAATATTTTGATGAGTTTATGTTTTTTCATTTTTCAATAGAAAATTTTTATGTGACTTTCATTTAGTGCATCACATAATGGATTGCAAAATAATACGTACTTTTGAGAGAGTGACGTATGTAAGGTGAAGTAGTTCGCATTTAAAACATGCACAATGGAGACAATGTTGGCATACCTGTATGCTACATTAATGTAATGCGGATGATATTTCTTTTGGATATTGTACTTTTGAAAATTTTACATGATTTAAGCACACTGCTAACAAAAATGACTGCTCCCTTGTGTTAAAAAATCTGCTTGAATTAGTCTAAAGTACACTATATATAGCAGCTATTAAAATAGGGAAAATGAATTTTGCCAGACTAGACAATACCAGCTTCTGAAAGTGCAATGAATGAATTACCAAATATATAAAATGTAAAAAAGTTATCGGCTCTTTTTTATACAATTTACCTCTGAAGTTCAGGAAGTGAAAATGACCAAGTAGAGCTAGCACTTTTTTGAAAGGTGCACATCTGAAGTAAGGCCAAGCTGTATATTCTATAACCCACAGTACACCCATCAATCATACACCAAAATAAAGGGAATTAAAGGTTCTTTGCATTATACCTAAGATATACAAGGTCTTTTTTAAATAGCCAGTACAACCAGTGAGGAAAGCCAGGGAAATTCTTTTTCTTTAAAATCCTGAACCTATGCAAAATACGAAACTGTAGAGCGCCACCTTATATGTTCGATTTGTTTTCCTACAGCAACACTAGAAATGGTGTGTTGTTGATATCACGTGAGTGTATGACCTCTGATGTCGTTTACATGTAGGTTGCGAGAGTTGTGTAGTCACGTGACTAGGAATGCAAATGGCCGGATCCATGTCAAATTTCAGCAGCAATGTAATTTCGTTTCGTCTGTCAGCGAATTAAAGATATAACAAATGCTATGATCGCATTTTCTGATAAAATAAATCATATTCATATCGATCTCATTCAGGTATATTTTGATTAAAGGTCGTTCAAGTTTGCTGGGCCGGCTAGTAAGCGGCTACCCCATGCCAACGCCAAATGGTGTCGGCGAATTCCAACTTTTCGATAGGGAATGAACTCTGACCCTACACCCCAACATGAATGTATAAATATCAAAAATAGGGTGACAAGGGTAAGAGGAAACTCAGACAAGGTTTGTACTTGGCTTGCTTTGTGTCATTATTTGCCATAGTCTAACGGAGGATCTTAAATCTGAAGTCATGGCCCTAGTGTTAATGCTAAAAACGGATGAATTTTTTTAATTTAAAATGTGAGTCTACCCTCACTGTTGACATCATAATTAGATTTTATGTCTATTATGGCTTTCTGTTCAGAAAGTTGTTGTCCATTTACTGTCTTGTTGGTATGGTTCCCAAGCCACAGGAATAGGCACTATACCGAACCAGATCGTACTGTTGGAGAATCGTTATAGTATGTACATCCGTGCCAATGTTGTAACTTGAAACAGGTGTGGTTAACGTATTCAGGTAGAGGAGCAAAGAGTGCACGAGAAATAAATTCTGCCCCCCCCCAAAAAAAAAAAAAAATTATCCTTGCAGTTAGCCAATCGGTACTCGAGAATGTATCATGTGATGCACTAATATTCGATATATTTCACCAGACAACACTGTATGAGGACAGTTACCAAGAGAGAAGGCAATTATGGACTTAATAAATCATATGACGTCCTATGACGTTTGCTCAGGCTAAATTCATCTTGTCCTAATACGGATCCCAATAGTCAGACAGTTATAACTCGAGACTTCATCAAGTCTTGCAAATACTCTGTCCAGAACAATTAAAACTCACACGTATTTTGACTTTACTATTGCCGAATTTCACTGATTATATATGGCCTTGTGGATCTGATGACGAAATGACAAAGTAGTAGAATTTCGGCGAATGCATTAAAAAGCGTGGATATTTACATGCTGTATGAATAACTCGTGTGAAAGACTGACTCCGGATTTGGTTTAAGTAATAAGTGTTCAGCGGAACCCACTATCTCACGGGAGTTCTCGTGTGGCTTGGTATTATGCCGACACCTAACTGTCTTGCATGAGTCCTCACGTGGCTTGGTATAATGCCGCCATCTAATTGTCATACAATTAAACACATTACTTAAATATTGATAACCATAATGTTTAAATAAGTAAGACAGTCAAGACATGGATACATTTGCCATCTACAGTAATTGATGACCACAATGCTTAAATAAATAAGACAGTCAAGACATGGATACATTTGCCATCTACAGTAATTGATGTCCACAATGCTTAAATAAAAAAGACAGTCAAGACATGGATACATTTGACATCTACAGTAATTGATGTCCACAATGCTTAAATAAGTAAGACAGTCAAGACATGGATACATTTGCCATCTACAGTAATTGATGTCCACAATGCTTAAATAAGTAAGACAGTCAAGACATGGATACATTTGACATCTACAGTAATTGATGTCCACAATGCTTAAATAAGTAAGACAGTCAAGACATGGATACATTTGCCATCTACAGTAATTGATGTCCACAATGCTTAAATAAGTAAGACAGTCAAGACATGGATACATTTGCCATCTACAGTAATTGATGTCCATAATGCTTAAATAAATAAGACAGTCAAGACATGGATACATTTGCCATCTACAGTAATTGATGTCCATAATGCTTAAATAAATAAGACAGTCAAGACATGGATACATTTGACATCTACAGTAATTGATGTCCACAATGCTTAAATAAGTAAGACAGTCAAGACATGGATACATTTGCCATCTACAGTAATTGATGTCCATAATGCTTAAATAAATAAGACAGTCAAGACATGGATACATTTGACATCTACAGTAATTGATGTCCACAATGCTTAAATAAGTAAGACAGTCAAGACATGGATACATTTGCCATCTACAGTAATTGATGACCATGATGCGTAAATAAATAAGACAGTCAAGACATGGATACATTTGCCATCTACAGTAATATATTACCATAATGCATAAATAAGTAAGACAGCCAAGACATGGATACATTTGCTATCTACAGTAATTTATGTCCATAATGTTTAAATAAGTAAGACAGTCAAGACATGGAAACATTTGCCATCTACAGTATCTGATGACCACAATGCTTAAATAAGTAAGACAGTCATGACATGGATACATTTGCCATCTACAGTAATTGATGACCACGATGCTTAAGCAAGTAAGACAGTCATGACATGGATACATTTGCCATCTACGGTAATTGATGACCACAATGCTTAAATAAGTAAGACAGTCAAGACATGGATACATTTGCCATCTACAGTAATTGATGACCACGATGCTTAAATAAGTAAGACAGTCATGACATGGATACATTTGCCATCTACAGTAATTGATGACTACGATGCTTAAGTAAGTAAGACAGTCATGACATGGATACATTTGCCATCTACAGTAATTGATGACCACAATGCTTAAATAAGTAAGAGAGTCAAGACATGGATACATTTGCCATCTACAGTAATTGATGACCACAATGCTTAAGTAAGTAAGACAGCCAAGACATGGATACATTTGCCATCTGCAGTAATTGATGACCACAATGCTTAAATAAGTAAGACAGTCAAGACATGGATACATTTGCCATCTGCAGTAATTGATGACCACAATGCTTAAATAAGTAAGACAGTCAAGACATGGATACATTTGCCATCTGCAGTAATTGATGACCACAATGCTTGAATAAGTAAGACAGTCAAGGCATGGATACATTTGCCATCTACAGTAATTAATGACCATGATGCTTAAATAAATAAGACAGTCATGACATGGATACATTTGCAATCTACAGTATTTGATGACCATAATGCTTAAATAAGTAAGACAGTCAAGACATGGATACATTTGCCATCTACAGTATCTGATGACCACAATGCTTAAATAAGTAAGACAGTCATGACATGGATACATTTGCCATCTACAGTAATTGATGACCACGATGCTTAAGTAAGTAAGACAGTCATGACATGGATACATTTGCCATCTACGGTAATTGATGACCACAATGTTTAAATAAGTAAGACAGTCAAGACATGGATACATTTGCCATCTACAGTAATTGATGACCACAATGCTTAAATAAATAAGAGTCAAGACATGAATACATTTGCCATCTACGGTAACTGATGACCACAATGCTTAAATAAGTAAGACAGTCAAGACATGGATACATTTGCCATCTACAGTAATTGATGACCACAATGTTTAAATAAATAAGACAGTCAAGACATGGATACATTTGCCATCTACGGTAATTGATGACCACAATGCTTAAATAAATAAGACAGTCAAGACATGGATACATTTGCCATCTACGGTAATTGATGACCACAATGCTTAAGTAAGTAAGACAGTCAAGACATGGATACATTTGCCATCTACGGTAATTGATGACCACAATGCTTAAATAAGTAAGACAGTCAAGACATGGATACATTTGACATCTACAGTAATTGATGTCCACAATGCCTAAATAAGTAAGACAGTCAAGACATGGATACATTTGCCATCTACAGTAATTGATGACCACAATGTTTAAATAAATAAGACAGTCAAGACATGGATACATTTGCCATCTACGGTAATTGATGACCACAATGTTTAAATAAATAAGACAGTCAAGACATGGATACATTTGCCATCTACGGTAATTGATGACCACAATGTTTATATAAATAAGACAGTCAAGACATGGATACATTTGCCATCTACGGTAATTGATGACCACAATGCTTAAATAAGTAAGACAGTCAAGACATGGATACATTTGCCATCTACAGTAATTGATGACCACAATGTTTAAATAAATAAGACAGTCAAGACATGGATACATTTGCCATCTACGGTAATTGATGACCACAATGCTTAAATAAATAAGACAGTCAAGACATGGATACATTTGCCATCTACGGTAATTGATGACCACAATGCTTAAATAAGTAAGACAGTCAAGACATGGATACATTTGCCATCTACGGTAATTGATGACCACAATGCTTAAATAAGTAAGACAGTCAAGACATGGATACATTTGCCATCTACAGTATCTGATGACCACAATGCTTAAATAAATAAGACAGTCAAGACATGGATACATTTGCCATCTACAGTAATTGATGACCACAATGCTTAAATAAATAAGACAATCAAGACATGGATACATTTGCCATCTACGGTAATTGATGACCACAATGCTTAAATAAGTAAGACAGTCAAGACATGGATACATTTGCCATCTACAGTAATTGATGACCACAATGTTTAAATAAATAAGACAGTCAAGACATGGATAGATTTGCCATCTACGGTAATTGATGACCACAATGCTTAAATAAATAAGACAGTCAAGACATGGATACATTTGCCATCTACGGTAATTGATGACCACAATGCTTAAATAAGTAAGACAGTCAAGACATGGACACATTTGCCATCTACAGTAATTGATGACCACAATGTTTAAATAAATAAGACAGTCAAGACATGGATACATTTGCCATCTACGGTAATTGGTGACCACAATGCTTAAATAAGTAAGACAGTCAAGACATGGATACATTTGCCATCTACGGTAATTGATGACCACAATGCTTAAATAAGTAAGACAGTCAAGACATGGATACATTTGCCATCTACAGTAATTGATGACCACAATGTTTAAATAAATAAGACAGTCAAGACATGGATACATTTGCCATCTACGGTAATTGATGACCACAATGCTTAAATAAGTAAGACAGTCAAGACATGGATACATTGTCCATCTACAGTAATTGATGACCACAATGCTTAAATAAGTAAGACAGTCAAGACATGGATACATGTGCCATCTACAGTATCTGATGACCACAATGCTTAAATAAACAAGACAGTCAAGACATGGATACATTTGCCATCTACGGTAATTGATGACCACAATGCTTAAATAAGTAAGACAGTCAAGACATGGATACATTTGCCATCTACGGTAATTGATGACCACAATGCTTAAATAAGTAAGACAGTCAAGACATGGATACATTTGCCATCTACAGTACCTGATGACCACAATGCTTAAATAAATAAGACAGTCAAGACATGGATACATTTGCCATCTATAGTAATTGATGACCACAATGCTTAAATAAATAAGACAGTCAAGACATGGATACATTTGCCATCTACGGTAATTGATGACCACAATGCTTAAATAAGTAAGACAGTCAAGACGTGGATACATTTGCCATCTACAGTATCTGATGACCACAATGCTTAAGTAAGTAAGACAGTCAAGACATGGATACATTTGCCATCTACAGTAATTGATGAACATGATGCTTAAGTAAGTAAGACAGTCAAGACATGGATACATTTGCCATCTACACTAATAGATTACCATAATGCTTAAATAAGTAAGACAGTCAAGACATGGATACATTTGCCATCTACGGTAATTGATGACCACAATGTTTAAATAAATAAGACAGTCAAGACATGGATACATTTGCCATCTACGGTAATTGATGACCACAATGTTTAAATAAATAAGACAGTCAAGACATGGATACATTTGCCATCTACGGTAATTGATGACCACAATGCTTAAATAAGTAAGACAGTCAAGACATGGATACATTTGCCATCTACGGTAATTGATGACCACAATGCTTAAATAAATAAGACAGTCAAGACATGGATACATTTGCCATCTACAGTAATTGATGAACATGATGCTTAAGTAAGTAAGACAGTCAAGACATGGATACATTTGCCATCTACACTAATTGATGACCATAATGCTTAAATAGGTAAGACAGTCAAGACATGGATACATTTGCCATCTACAGTAATTGATGAACATGATGCTTAAGTAAGTAAGACAGTCAAGTCATGGATACATTTGCCATCTACAGTAATTGCATAGCTAGGACTCAACTAAATGCAGCAACAAGTGCAGATAACATGGGGCTCTCAAAGACTTAACTACACACTTTAACATTGTTCACGATGACGAACCAATCTTTCTGCTTAAGCAAGCGATGAAAGCAAGTCAGTAATTTCTAAACCCAAGATAATGTTGTCCCATGTTTCATTTGAATGCAGTGACTGATGTAACAAGACATGTAACGTTCAACAATTTTAGCGTCAATATTGTACACCGTGATGCTTAAGTAGGCGGCGAGACATTAACTACTAGCATATGACATACTAAACTTTAACTCGATAGCCATATTATCAAGCAGTCTCATACGAATGCAACAAGTGATATAGAAGTCATGTGACCTTTAAAAACGTTCGCACACAACACTGAGATTGTTGACGCCTGCCATGGGCGCCCGTACATATGGACAAGGGGCACCTCTAAACACACACACACACAGATAGATAGATACACGTGCGGATAACACAATTATTGACAATTTCAAAATATGAGGCAGAAAAACAACAATAATGCAAACACGCAAACACGAACAAACGCACACACGCCAAACAGAAAACAAACGTAATGAGTCGTCCTAGGTTTAATATAAAACTTGCGACACCGTGTTGAACATTTACTCTGAAAAATATGTCACATTCCTTGATTAGCTATCTGCATCTCTGTAAGATATATAAATAATACGTTTTCTTTTCGAAGGGGATGATTCACGCACGCATGAAAGCACGCATAGAGAAAGATAAACATGTTAGCAAGCTATAGGTGGGTAAAATAATAGAATATTTCACATTCAGACATGTAGAGTGATAAATATTGGAAAATAACGATTCATCCATCGGACATATTAAATTATATACATGTGGGAATGATATATAGTAATTATTTCCTTCTGTCGTTTGAAATAGTAATACAAATCAGGTAATATTTAACATAATCGATAAACACATTAAAAGCATGGATCGGTTTTGAATCAGACATTTTACGTCAAATAGTGGCACCTCGGTACGAGATGCCATGGTCTGTAGCTATAGCAGTCTGTGTAGACTTTAAACCGTTCAACACAGCAGGTTCTGTTCATTATGTGCTTGGAAATGGTAATTCTTCCATCGAACCACGTTCACGAGTTAATGTCTGGGAACAACAACACGGAGTTTCATCCGTCAGATTTTCTCTTAGTGGAAGGAGCGCTGACTGTCAATAGTTTCTCCATCAAGTAAGTTGTAAATAGCTCTTTTACCAGTTCATTGCATTTGCGTTGGGGTTAATTAGTGTGATTCTCGTTCTTGATTTCTGTAAAGGTGTAAAGAGAATTGATTAGACGGACATAGAGTCAACTCGTGGCAAATGACCGTCAGTGCACTGAAATGACTTTAATCCACTCATTTAATTCCATTGTTGAAGCAAAGAAATGTATTCAAGTGTAATATTGCTGATTTACTAACGTTTATTTTCTTCAACATGATGTATCTGCTCCAAAATTAAATTTACTTCTTTCTTCTTTGAATCTTGCGAGCATGTAGAAAATCACTCTTTCAGTGCCAAGCTATTCTTCCGTTGACATCGCTCAAAAAATGTCTGCTTCAGATTTCTTGCATATTTTAGCTTCATGGGCTTTTCACAAGTGTAGATGACCTAACACATAAAGAGATAATTGGTTCCCTCTTATCTAGCACCTTAGTTTACTTTGTACTTAAAAAAGCGCACTGTTTTGTATATTCAGCAATTTACGAGGATTCAAACAAAATGCAACAATAAAATACAGTACTCTTACGTAGCAGAAATACCTTGCTTAAACATAAAGTTTTGTCGAGTTCAGAATATAATAAAAAATTTCAGTATAAAAAAAAGAAAGAAACAAACAAAGAAAAACCCACAACTAAGTCTATTCATATGTAGACTTCACTGCAATCCCATACATACGAGAACTGTATCTTACACGCAAAAGATCGCATTTGATTGAGATAATTTTGTACTAACATTCCATTGATATTTCCATTATATCTTACTGACTTGGACGTCGAGTCAGTGTTTCCAATTAAACACACTGAGTGATGATTAGGGTTTGGTATAATGCATTATTGTAAAGCGGAGTATTGTGCGTCAAAGTAACCTAAATACGTTTGATTGCAAATGTGAAGTATTGAATAGTAGAGAACGTTTAAAAACATGAAAATAAACGTATAATAATAATAATAATAATAATAATTGACAGTTTTTGTGTATACTTTGTGCGATATATTGTAAACATAAGACAAGTCATTATTCAACATGTTAGCACAGCCTCTTGACGCTTATGTGAAGATCACACGTTTTACAATAATGTTTGATCGCTATTTACGAAATAAGGCTTGACCAAGATGTTCGAATACATCAAACCATTTTCTGATTAGTAGCATTTCACTCTATCCTATAGTTGATCATATTGTAGAAATTGCCAGTTGTCCCGCTAAATTACGGTTTCTTTATTGTGGGGAAATATCAGAAACAGCTGATAATGTTTCGAATGAGCCATCTCCTTCTTAAAAGAATGGTCTTTGAAACAAAAATGTTAATGCCTGAAGAAGCATAAAATATATGCGAAATTAGTCGCACAAATTTATCGGCGCTATGCTGTTTGTTTTATTTTGAGTTTTATATAAAGTACTAAACACATGCACGTGACAATATCCCAAGATAGGATTTTATTAAGAATTTGGACAGAGTTCAGTTGACAAGACTAACACATGCTACTATAAAGCTAATAAATTTGGTTAAGTTTGACGACTGAACCAACTGGCTAATTAGTCGGTTATATAAATATTATTGTAATAGAGATTTCCTATAATCAAACAAGTATCCGCTGAAATCTACCGATTCTGCCAACAGAGAATTAAATGTATACATAAGTGTGTAAAATGGTTTCCTATTAACTATTCGGTTTTCCCTTCATAAAGTTCGAAGACTACCTTACACTGGCAAGTGAACTTTTGGCAGTGTGTTGTCAGCAGTTTTTTCTTCTGTAAAATCAAATAATATTTAGAAAAATAACAATTTATTAAACCAAAGAAACAAAGAAGTTGTGTCTGCAATCGTTGCAAGTCACGGGGTAAATCAGCTACTTTATCTATTCATGGTTGTTTGCGTTCAGAGTTCCTCGTTTCTCATGGGTAAGCATACACCTGCTTAACCAATCACTGCGAGCCCATGTAAAGTTTTCTGAGAAGGTTGACGTAACATGATCTTTCATGCTGATTGAGTCAGCCATTCATATTTTTTCTATTTAAAACAATTATCTATCGATCGAAATGAGGTCAATTCCGTTAATTTATAAATCTTTTTTTTCTTCACTGACTATATCTATGTGTCTGCTTAGAGAAACATGACCGGCGATTTTCAGGTAATCTTCGTTCTTTCAGACATATGCCCACGTTTAATAACTACAAACACGAGCTACTTTCGAAGTGACTCTCTATATGGATATTTATGAAACGGCCACCACATCAATATCATGTCTCTCTCTTCATCGAATGGTCACGGAAATGTAGGTCATGCTGATTATCCAAAGGTTGGTTTTTATTACAACAGAACTATATTTCCAAATGAATTCAAACAAATGAGATATTTATGACATTTATCATGTGTAATAAGTAGGCCACAGTGACTTAACTAAGAAACAGTGGAAAAACAATACCCGGGATAACTTTCATACACTAAATATTCCTTAATGTCATCAGGTTTTAAGGGATAACGACTAAGTGACCTCCATTTGCATGATCATTTTGTTTAAAATCATTTTTTCGGAAATCCTACAGTTTTCTTTTTCTTGTTGTTCCTTTTTTTGTCATCTGGCTTTTCTCGTTAAATTAAACAAGCGTTGATTTGTATATTTACGAACAATTATGGTTCCGATACACGGTTTCTGGAGTACAGTTAAAAATGGAAGTGTACAGGTCAAAACTGTTTGCTTTACAACTCAATCAATATAGAGACAGTTAACATTGATCTGTATGCTTTTCGCCTACTTGGGTTGGCATCCAGTTGAGATCACCGTTAGGAACCCGCTGTGCTTTCCGAAGCAGACAGTGGTGTGCTTGGGAAATGTGCTTGACATAACACAAATTACACGAATTTGCATGTCTTTCAAACGCTGAAATTAATTTTTACATTGTGTGTGCATTTATATTTTCTGAAAGGCATTTTCAACGTTTTAAAATGCCCCAAAAATTAAAGCTATTTATCCGTTATTCTTTATAATTTACCTCAGAAGATCGCGAAGTGAAAATAGCCATAAAGAGCTAGCAATCTTCCATGCAATGCGCATCAGACCTTAGTCTTAGCTGTGTACTTTCAAACACAAAGCAACACCATCATTCAAATAATACAAAAATCGAAAAATGTATTTTGTTAAACAAAGTCTGCACTGTGATAAATTCACCTCTCTTTTCATAACAAGGATTACCAATAAGGAATATCGGTGGATACATTTCTTTAAATTTGTAATCCTTTGCAATAATACGGGACTTGCAAAGTTTTTTTGGGGGCTACAAGTTCTCACAACATTATATAAGCCCTTGCTTGAATGCAAAAGCCACCAACACTTCGTCATTACGAATACGTTTCAGTACAAACTCAATAACTAATACGGACATAATGACAGGCCCAATATCTGTTTTTTGTGTTAAGTTAATTAAATCGGGTCAACGCTGCCTGAAAGCTCACGTATTTATTTCGTAGCAAGAAATTCCTAATCAATATATATATATATATATATATATATATATATATATATATATATATATATATATATATATATATATATATATATATATTCTTAATAGGAAGTGTTAGTAACAAAATATAATAGAAACAATTTCAATTTAATATAAAGTTTCTAAATGTATACCATCATGCAATATATTTTATCCGGCTTTGTTTATAAATTAAATGATGATAAACACTTGAATGTTTTCTTGGGATTGATGTAATATTTCCATTTTTGCACACAAATCACGCACATTCCAGTCTTTTCCTAGGTTTTAACTATCCTTGTTTGTTTAGTTTCAGACGAATCATATCAAATATAATGTCCGAGCGGGCCGCCATAGAGGTCAAGTACATCAAAATGCTACAACATTGGATGGACCACCTTGGTCACAGTAAGCGTTCTCTACCCTCGCTCGCATCTTTCTGTCATTTCATTACATCGCAAATGTCATAAGTTGCAGTGGGTTTTTGTTGTTGTTTGTTTGTTTATTTGTGTGGCGTTTGTTTGTTTGGTTTCACTGGTTTTTTTTAATTATTTTATAACATATCACTTCTACCGCTCCAATGGCCTAGTGGTTAGAGCGTCCGCCTCGGATGCGGGAGGACGTAGGTTCGATCCCGGTCGAGTCATACCAAAGACTTACAAAAATGGTACTAACAGCTGCCTCGCTTGGCGATCAGCATTAAGATGTTAGTGTTAGGACTGGTCGGTCTGGTGTCAGAATAATGTGACTGGGTGGGACATCATCTTGCATGTCTGCGGCTTGATGCACCAGTGCTACATCGTATCGATATGACTGAAAAATTGTTAAAGCTACGTTAAAAATCCAGATCACACACACACACACACACACACACACACACAGACACACACACACACACTACTTATTCAGTATGGGATTGCGAACTACATGGAAGATTTACTTACCTCCGAAATCGAAGCGCTTGAAAAAGTACAAAACGTTCTCCTCAAAATCAAGATTTGGGAATGGAAGTGTTCAAAAAAGCAGGCGTAATTTTTACGTTTTGCTAAATTACATGTTTTTATTTAATGAAGATTTTTACGTCGTTTCAATTACACTTAAGACATATCAGACTGACCTTAAGAAGTATTGAAAATAAACGAAGGAAAGTAGTCAAGTGTTTGGAACTATTTGTTATTCTCAACATAAAATATTAGTCCGCCAAACAGGTCGGCTTAGGGATATTATTTGATATTGGATAGTGAATCACCTAATAGTAGAGGCACTCACTTAGCGACGAAGGTGCAAAGTGTCTGGATCACTGTTCCGTCTTATATGAGGATTTCCAAGACATTATTGTAAACTATAGCTATATCTATCTACCTATCTCTCTCTCTCTCTCTCTCTCTCTCTCTCTCTCTCTCTCTCTCTATATATATATATATATGGTTTTCTCGCTCTGCCACGCGCTCATAAAGAGGGACATAAAGTTGTTTATAATGGCAGTTTTCAAACAACACTTCTATAACGGCGTCAATTTAGTTCTGGTTTAGTTTTATTCCCGACGGTTTAGATTGTAGAAATTGTCATATATTTGACATACATACTTCTAACTAGTTGCACTCTGAAAACTTACGCACTTTTCCTGACTGAAGAGTCTAACACATAGCAGACTTAAACACGTAACAAACAACGGAATATTTATCTTCAAACAGACGTATTGGTTGTTGACTGTTATGCTGTCGGTATTAATAATTCTCATTGCAAATACTGGTAGCTACTCTTCAATTTGTGAAAACATATTTGGTCTTAACAGGTCTCATACACACATGACGGAAGAAGGAATGTCGTATCGCACACAAGTTTAAAATACAATCTAAAGTTCTCTTTTAATGAGTAGAACTAGTTTGCTTGTTGAATTTGAATAATTAAAATTCCGTTTCTAATTTGGAAAACACATTTTCACGAATGTCTTCCGAAATAAAATTTCATAAACCTAATTGAACTATTTCGAAATTTTCTCAATACATTATAAACACTTATCACACATGAATTTGTTACCAATAAAGACACATTTTTTAAAGTCACACGTTTCATTTGTTTGTGTTTGTAAAGTTAGACGAAAATATGGTTTTGAATTGCATATAAGGGCAAAATAAGTTATATCAGTAAGTCAATATTATGCCTGTCACCTTGTGATGAGGGGGAAAGCTTCTAACGCATGTCAACAGTATCTACAAAGAGGCACATTTAAAACAAAAAATTACATCCACAAGATTTACTGAGTAACAAGACTCTATTTCCAACAACTTTAATAAAGTTACAATGATGGCAGTTGACGACAAATGCCGTATACTATTTCTCCTCTGACATAATTTTACAAACCTGCATTACAACTACATGTTTTTTCTCTTCAAAATTGAACATGAAGGTTGTGGGTTTTATCCTCGCAATCAACATGATTCGCCCACCTCCCCCCCCCCCCCCCGTATTTGTGATAGGCAAAAAATAGATTTAATGCGTCTTCTTTTCAATTATCGCCTTTGTTGTCACCGTTGTTGTTGTCATTTTTTTCTTTTTTATTCTCAAAGGAATATATTATCATAGTTGTAACTCACCAATTCTTTCAGGGTCCCTGCCAAAGGGAATCTACAGAGAGATCTTTACTTGCTTTTATGAGTCCACCAAGAGGGTCGCCGATCTACACCAAGATGTCTACAATAGAATGATGTCCGGCACAGGACCTTACCATATCGTTGCCAAGTGAGTACGACGCTTGTAAATTGTATTATCTCTTCATGAATTACATCTCGAACTAAGAACAGTGCAGGCCTATGACCTCTTCTGCATAATGCGTTGCAGATAAGCATGTAAGCAAGTCCTTTCCCGAGACAAATGATTTCATTTGAACAAGGTAGACCCAATGTCATGGCCCATTGTGCTACTATAAGCGAAATTACAGTCATATCGCTAGGAAAATATTTATCAAAAACCAAAGAGAGATTGCATCATCACACACATACCCAGAGTTACTTATGGACTCTAATAAAAATAAACAATCAACATATAAAAATATAAATAAATTCATAGACTCAGCAGGACTTAGGAACAAAATAGAATTACTATCCCCACAAAACCAAAAGACCCAGTAACTAGCTAAATAAATTTAGAAGCCACCACATAAAAACCCATAACATATCATTCAATTTTATAAAAGTATCAATAAATAATTCACTTAGAAGCACCTATAAAAAATCTAAGGAAACCGCAAAATCGGATGTCCTAGATGTCCTTAACGAATCGAGTAATCAGCTAGGACTCCGGTCCTAGATGTCCTTAACGAACCGTGTAATCGGCTAGGACTCCGGTCTCTTGCTAAATAAAGTATAAATAACATTCGATCTCTAAAAACATTAATAAATAAATAACTTAAAGAGGCAATATCTAAAAACCTATAAATAACATAACGTAGGAAGTACACCCTAAACACCTCGACTAGTAATACCATAATAACCTTGAAAATCTCTATTCATACATGATTTCTACTAAGAACCTCTATAAACCCCTTTTTAGAACATTTTGAAGAAGAAGAAAAAAAATCGAAAAAAACTGCAAGAAACACCAGGCAAATGCAACAAGAAACCAGCGATGTAAAGCAAGCAGGACCGTTCCCGAGTTCTTCTTCCCACTAATGACAGCCAACCATTCAGCTGTAAGGGACCTTTATGGACCCACAGATTGAGGCCAAACTATCAAGGTTCCTTGAATCCATAAAAGCCTGGGGGAGGTGGCACCATTCCTTTCCTCAGGAACAACTAGCAGGCTGCGGTGCAGTCAGAAAAAAGTGGCACGTGCACAATTGTGCGCACTCCACTATAATTAAACTCAACAACAACAATCAGTCATACGTCAAAATAAAGGGAATTGAGCATTCTATTAACAATATCTATGAATACAAGTCTTTTAAAAATTTAGAGAAAGCTATCAGAAAAACCTGGGAAATTACGTTAACTTAAACATCTAACCTATGCAAAATATGGAACTGTAGAGGGCCACCATAATGATAGAATCTGAGGATCTGATGATATCTATCTTTACGTTTAACAATGCAATCTGAGGGTATTCCAAACGCTTCATGGTTGCAAATGTCCTTTGACCACCATTTAGTGTCCTATAAGTCTCTACATTTTTTTTTGTCAGTACTGAACTTTCCCATGTGTCCAAGTTGATTTAAAATATCTTTAAAGATGAAAGTACAGTGAAGATTTTGTCTTTGGTTAACTTGCAATGTTCTTTTTGGCTTGACTGTAAACAAGGCAAGGTGCAATTGATCACAGATTTCACTTCCAGATCAGCACCAGTGCCTCATTACATCACTGTGTACTGTCTTCAACACACACAAACAACTACACTATAATGATTTTATTCTAAAGAATAAACAGCGAACCTTTCCTCCAAATCAATACTAAAAATGCCCAAATTCCTATACCAACACCCAACCGAGAGAGAGAAAAATGACCTAAAAGTGTACGACTACATTGGTCTGTATTGAACCGGAAACAATAATTGTGACTTTAGTCCAAATACAATGTGGTTGCCTCCGTTGTGGAACTCGAACTTCCAGAATGCACTTCGGCAAATCATGCAAAGTCAATGTGCTCTAAAGTAAACCACGGGTTTTGGGAGCTTATAGCAAGCACATTAGCAAACAAAACTGCAAGTGTAAAAAAGAATATAACGGATTCAATGTATTTTTAATGGTAGCCCAAGGAACTCTATATCATTATGTTCTTATTGCAAACTTCATTTGTTCCTTCATTTTTTTAATAAACCGATAGATTTATATAGACATTATTCGATTACGAACTACATACAAGACTTACTGAGAAGTGAACATGAAGTGCTTGGTAAAGTGCAAAATCTACGCGCCACCGAAACTGAAGATTTGACAATGGAAGTGCTTCAATGAGAATGGTCAATTTTACGTTTTGGAAAAACACTTGTTAACACATTCTTACAAAGGGTTTAATTTTGTACAAATTACTATCAAGGCTCTTATTAAATTGACCAGCAAGTCTTCAAAAAAACAAAACAAAAAAAAAAATAAATAAATAAAATAAAACGTAAAAGGACCATGTACTTGGAACTATTAAGGTTACTCCCATCATGCCTAAGGAAGTACACATCTGTCACTCAGTAGAGTGGTCAAATAATATTGAACTAAGGTGGCAGTTGTAGTAGTGGATGTACTAATACTAGGAGTAACACAAGTAGTTCTTGCGGAGGTATTTACGTATTGGTGGTTTGAAATTTTCTTGCAGATTTATATACGTATAGGTGGTTTGAAATTGTCTTGCAGATTTATATACGTATTGATGGTTTGAAATTTTCTTAGAATCATTACTGAAAAATCTCAGTTAACTATGCGTAGAAAATAAAATTTCCACCCAAATATCAGCCAGACAGTATAGTTCTTACCAAAATTTTGCTATTTATTATATTAATATACCACGCCATCTATTTCTTTAATTTCCTGCTTTGTACCCAATAATACCCGTTTCCTCACGTTACAGGAAAGAGACAGCGCACAGGGATTACCATCCAGTGTTTGAGGAGACTAATCAGAGCTTCGAGCAGGTGCTTGTAAAGAAAAGGTATTTGGAGGCTGAACTGAAGAAAAGGAAAATGGTAAACTTTTTGTCTACATCTCACTATGGACTTGTCCAATTTAGGATGTGACTCAGTTAAGTTTTTTTTTTTATAAAGGAAAGTGGTGAGGTTTATTTTATCTACATCTCACTATGAACTTTAGGATATGAATCAGTTAACGTTTTGAATGAAAGATTCGTGCTAAAATATAATATTTATTCAATTTTTTAGTTCCTTTTTATTTATTACATCTGTAAAATTGACGAATACTGACCCACAACGTCAGGGGAAATCAACTTTATTTTTTTTTAGCCCGATGCAAGATGTTTGACGGTTTTCTCAAAGAGTGCGGTACGTTTTTTGACGTTTAACTAGTACTTACAGTTAATGCCGTGTTATTGTTCACATTTCTATTGAAAGCAATTCATATGTCGTGTGTGTACGTTTTGTGAGATGGGAGGAGGGAAGAATGCGATTATACTAGTATTCAGAGGCGGTGTTAGGAGTACGCGGGGCCTGGGGCCGACCATGACCGCGCGGGGCCAGAGTGTCGGTATTTCGATTGGTATGCTACTGCTAACACTGATTATGTCTAGACTAGATGAACTTTCGCGATTTGGCACACGAATTTTGTTTTTTCATTATTCATAAAAATGTTTCCTGTTTGTGGACAACGATTTTTAAAATCGAAATAATAACATGACGACAATGCCTTTGGCCTAATAAACTGATTATTATTGTCATTTTTCAAATAACACGAAGACACGAATTAAGAACGATAACTTGCTTCATTGCAAGTTATCTCTGCGTGAGTTACGTGCGGCCTGTATCAGCGTTTCCAATTTACCGGAGAATATATCTTGACAGACTCATAAGGACGACCTTAGGCCTGAAGCGCGGGCCCCACTCAAGAGCGGGGCCTGGGGCGGTCGCCCCACTTACCACCCCCAAACGCCGTTCATGCTACTATTGTAAGTGGAGCTCTGCATTTTTAGTCGCAAATTATCGGATTCACGGTGTTATAACAATAAGAAGCATGCTTTTAAGAATGAACACCTAAAATCTGAAATATGATCCAGTTCATAATTTTGAGAAGGAACAACTATTATCTCAGATATGAACTAGTTCATAATGTTAAGAATGAACACCAATTATCTCAAATATGATCTAGATCACAATGCACATGATCATTAGATCACCTTACGAAGAACTATGAAGGACACATGAGACAATTTAACCATTTCAGATGGAGCGTTCTAAATTTGACGAGTCTGTTTTGACTGGCCATGGCAAATAGGATTCAAAATCAGCATCTTGGATCGTAGGCTAACTCGTACAACAAATACAACAGACGTAGCATTAACAGTATTTGCATATTTTTATGTACAAAATGAACACATCCATTTATGATTTTATCTATTCAGTCGCCGATATGTTCAGAATTTTGATTGAGAAAACTGGATCTTGCATGTTTTTTTATATATATCTAGTATCGCAATAAATACAGTGTGCAAACATTTAGTAAATAAAAAATATAGGAGGACCCTAATGATTGTAGATTGCATCAAAGCGTGTAAATCCCAACAATGTCTCGAGGTCGATGTGCTTTTGCGACGCGAATGAAGAGTAGGGGAGGTTACTCAGATTGACTCAAAGTAATTCGAGTAACAAGATGCAGCGTCCTTGTGATAATTAGATCTCACATTTCTTCTTCTTCTTCTTCTTCTTCTTCTTCTTATTATTATTATTATTATTATCAGGTTCCTTCGAAAATCGTGTCAAGGCAGGTAAAGATCGAACAAACCGTTCCAGAGCAACGTATTATGTTTTATAATCTGATGCCATTGATGATGACTTTTAAAACTATCTAGTGTACAAGATTTGTTCTACATTCTGGTCGTACTTAAGTTCGACTTAGGAGACTTCTGATATTATCTATTGTACAAGATTTGTTCCACATTCTTGATGTCCTTAATTTCGACTTAATGGACTTCTGATATTATATATTGTACAAGATTTGTTCTATATTCTTGATGTCTTTAAGTTCAACTTAATAGACTTCCGATGCTATGTAGTGTACAAGAATTGTTCTATATTCTTGATGTCCTTAAGTTCGACTTAACAGACTTCCGATGTTATGTAGTGTACAAGATTTGTTCCACATTCTTGATGTCCTTAAGTTCGACTTAATAGACTTCTGATATTATCTATTGTACAAGATTTGTTCTATATTCTTGATGTCCTTAATTTCGACTTAATGGACTTCTGATATTATATATTGTACAAGATTTATTCTATATTCTTGATGTCGTTAAGTTCGACTTAATAGACTTCCGATGCTATGTAGTGTACAAGAATTGTTCTATATTCTTGATGTCCTTAAGTTCGACTTAATAGACTTCCGATGTTATGTAGTGTACAAGATTTGTTCCACATTCTTGATGTCCTTAAGTTCGACTTAATAGACTTCTGATATTATCTATTGTACAAGATTTCTTTTATATTCTTGATGTCGTTAAGTTCGACTTAATAGACTTCCGATGCTATGTAGTGTACAAGAATTGTTCTATATTCTTGATGTCCTTAAGTTCGACTTAATAGACTTCCGAGATTATGTAGTGTACAAGATTTGTTCCACATTCTTGATGTCCTTAAGTTCGACTTAATAGACTTCCGATGCTATGTAGTGTACAAGATTTGTTCTATGCTATGTAGTGTACAAAATTTGATCTATATTCTTGATATCCTTATGTTCGACTTAATAGACTTCCGATGCTATGTAGTGTACAAGATTTGTTCTATATTCTTGATGTCCTTAAGTTCGACTTAATAGACTTCCGATGCTATGTAATGTACAAAATTTGTTCTATATTCTTGATGTCCTTAAGTTCGACTTAATGGACTGCCGATGCTATGTAGTGTACTAGATTTGTTCTATATTCTTGATGTCCTTAAGTTCGACTTAATAGACTTCCGATCCTATGTAGTGTACAAGATTTGTTCTATATTCTTGATGTCCTTAAATTCGACTTAATAGATTTCCGATATTGTCTAGTGCAGAAAATTTATTCTATATACTTGATGTCCTTAAATTCGACTCGGCGACACATGGTAACTCGCGAGAATGAAGGGCAATGGTAACAAAGTTCTTTCTGTTGTTGCACAATTAAAGTTTTGTTATGCAGATTTTATGACAGTCATGTGGATCCCGATGAGCTTTCGTCAAGCTATATGATGTTTATTTAAAGACTGCAGATATTTGGGTATATTTTTCATCATCGTTTGCAAAAGGTTGTCAGTCGATATGATTGCACATCGGCGTTTAAGTGGCACAAAGTGGATCGACGGCACAAGGTTTGCAAAGCTAGGGATATTTAAAGTACTTGAAATATTGGAATGAGAAAAACGATAAGGCGAATGATATAAAGGCATTTTGTCAGAATGGACAAAGATAAAACTTTCCGGTAATAAGACGATTATAAACGTAGGCAAACGGTATGAAACAGCATTCTTCGATCGCAACAGAGGCTGTAAAGAGCGCGGTAATGACTAGGAAGGGTATGAACAAAATTTGCTAAAGAAGGGACGGTTGCGAAAAAAAGGTCAAGGAACGGTATGAAAACGAAATGTCTTGATTCGAAACCAAACGTAACCATACTTTATTTAATGGTACGGTAAGTAGTAGTCCGAGTCTTTGACTTCACTTCGATTTGGGGTTACGTCAGACCCTATTGTGTATTAGAAAGTCAAAGTTTTGCTTGTCCAAACATGTGGTTGCTTTTGTGGCTATTATTTCATAATCAGTGATTCGCATGCATTTTTTAGTTATTGAATTAGTTAATTTAGTTATTTATTTTTACGTCAGGTAAGAATTATGCGTCACATGGCTCACATTGTCTCAGTAAGATACATGTGATTTACCCATGCCACTGTTCCTGTAACGTCTAAACCTTTATGAAGCAGTTACCTTGGGAGAAAGTACATAATGTATCACCGATCAGAGGCGTGAGGTTACACAACGAATGAGTTCGCACAAAGATAATCAAGCTATCGACCTTGGATCCTTGGTTACAAAATACAGGCCGGCAAACGCTTAATAATGAATAGACGCTGACGTCACCGTTGACGAAGTGACGTCAGATGCTCCGACAAGGTGATGATATCGCTAGCAAAATACATTACAGATATTGCAATGCTCAATATACCTGGAAATCGTTGTGATATTGCTTACAGTCTGAATTATTTTTAAAATTATGTTTCTAGAACTTTGAAAAGACCAGCCAAGCCATAGAGGAAATAGAAAGTCAACTGGCCCAGAGGAGTCGCATTACGTCGTCACGTCTGCGTCCCGGACACAAACGTCCCACAAAGAAGGTGGACTCCATGAGAGCGAGCGTGTCACAGCTGCGGCGACAGGCGGACATTGATAAAGCTCGTATCGAAAGTTTAATGGAGGAGATTCAACAGTTTGAAGTGCAGTCAAAGAAGGTATTGGAATATGATCTTTGGTAAATATAATTGACATGGCAATACGCATTCTCTATATAATTATAGTACAAGTCATATGGGTCATGTATGCGCATTATTCATGTTAAATTAAACATAACTTGTTCTTTTAAAATTTAGCGCTAATTTTCTTTAACTAAAGTCTATTCACTCCTGATTATGGAATGCTCTGCACCTTAAATGCCACCAAGAAACTTCCAGACGAAAATTAACTATTGCTATGGACTTTTACAATGGTGACCATGTACTAAACTTGGGTCAAAATAAGAGCGCGTCGAGTGGAATCGTCACAATCGAGGAGAGTACGAATTTGTTTATCAATATGCGTAGCTTTCATTGTGGCATCGCATCGCGCGACATTCAATCCGGATTGTACTGGATCACACCTTAAGGTTCATTTCGTCCAAGAAGGTCTACGTACTTTAACATTGATTTTGCCGCATGCACATCTCGGGGCGTCTAAATAATGACCTTCCAAAGGAATATGGATATATACGAATTCAAATGAAATGAATACTTACCACTCAAAGATATGTAGAACCAAGTTAAAAAAAAAAGACACCCATTACTGAAATATTCGGTGTTGAATGCCTACATGACCCGTGTGACTTGTACTATAATATATACAATGCTGTTGGGCATTTCTGTGTACGTAAGGTTTCCGTCTCCAATACTGAAGCAAAACGCATACCAAATTCGACCGATTGACGAAAATAAAATACTGAAATGCTTACCATTTCAAAAGAGGCAATTGTCATCAAAATATTATGTTCAAAATAATATTAATTTCGGACACAGGGGATACCACCCAAGTATTTTCATGACTCGCGATATGTTGCCTATTCTGCGCACAGCTTTGAATAGTTGTAATGTTTATCCATCGGGCTATAGAAATGAAATACATTACTTTGGGCTGTTTCTGTTAGCAGTTCAGTCGAGTAATTAGGTCAGGTTTATAGCTAGTTTTACAAAATTCAACGTAACACTGCCAATAAATGGCAAGATATACTAAGCAAACTAAACCGATCTTGTACGAAAATTAGTAAAGTTCAACGTTTTATAAAAAAAAGTCAAATTATTATGTGGAAGAGAAACAACAATGAATAGGATGTAATGTGCTTAGAACGTCTTGTTTATTGGGGAAAATTACTAAAGAATTTAGAAACAGACTAACGGCAAGCTGACATGTTCGGCAGCAGACGATTTCGTACATGTCGAACAACTTCTTGCAAAACTGGAAACTTGGAAATTACAGCCTCCGCCTAACCTTACACAGCACTGGCTGTACTAAGTTGTATCGACATTTATATTTTAGTTATTATTGCCAAGCCATAACTGGATATGATAAGTTTTAAGTGCCGAGCTCTCTATTACGGTGTGACATTTATGAGCTGCCGGTAATAACTCGTATAATAATTACATCGAGCATAACTCTTCAAAATTGCCAAAATATGTCTGGCGGCGCAACCGGTATTTAAGGGGAATAACTCTAGCGTTGAAGTTCACCAAAATTGTGCGATTAATGTTCTTTAGTTAGCAGTGTGTCGGTAGCTTGTGCCGATCGTACAAATATCTCATGACGATCATAGACGAATACTTAGGAGGTATTCGAACATTATTATACGACCGAATACCCATAAGGGTTGGGTATTTATCGAGGTGTAATCACTAGCAAGGTATATTGTGTCTGAACTCTGTGAGGTTTAAATATAAATGTTCTCTTCCATGAATACTGAACAACGATCGTTGAACACCTTTATTTCCAATTTTCCTCCATCTTGCGTCAAATCAGCCGATTCCATCAACAACACATTTGTTATTAGGTAGTACGTTTGCACATTTTTGTTCATTGGAATGGTGGTCATTGCTTAGTCATTTACAAAGAAAGCACATGTATACACCCTAAAACATCAAAGTGTTAGAAACAACAAGCTTTCATATTTCGTTCGCTCGTACCAGGCTTTAATTCAGGGGTGGGAAAAATACGGCCTGCAGACTGGATGTGGCCTTTGGTCTGATTTATCCGTTAATTTACATCATGGGGTGTGGCTTTAAAAAATCAGTTATCTGCACCGCGCACAAAATTCGGAAACTGTTCGTTTGCTTTGTTTGCTATTTACTGTAGTATAAAATATCATAGACAAGCTTCGTCAAACGGTTCAGTAGACAACCACAGGTGCACGACGCGAGCTTGATGTTGAGAAGAAAAAAACAATAATCGGAAGGGAAAAAAATCGTACAGAGACAAAAATACCTTAGATTACCCCCATGACCCGTTCTGACATAGGAACCTCTCTATCATAATATATAAGAGAGAAGGTACTTAACAAAGCCATCAAGGGATCTGTGCTTGAATGCTGCCCCATATCTAGCAGAATCATTTCCATTCGTCTGAAAGCATCTCCCTTTAACATCACAATTATCCAAGTCTATGCTCCAACTACCGATCATGATGGTGAAGAAATAGAGGAGTTTTACAACAAACTACAGGGTATTCTAAACATGGTCAGTAAGAAAGATATCCTCATTGTCCAAGGAGACTGGAATGCCAAAGTTGGCAAAGATGCTCTAAAAGACTGGGAAGTACATTGTGGACCTTCTTGCAATGAGCTTACCAACGAAAGAGGGAGACGGCTGCTCGAGTTCGCAAGTTACAATAACTTGGTACTAGCCAACACCCTGGGACAACATAAAGCTTCACGATGCTGGACATGGCACTCACCAAATGGAACGTATCACAACCAGATCGACTACATACTGGTTCAAAACCGTTACCGATCTGGCATCAATAGAGCAAAAACAAGGACATTCCCAGGTGCTGATGTTGGGAGTGATCACGACCTCGTGATTATGAACTTCCGAGTGAGGTTGAAGAAAATTAACAAGCCAAAGAACATCAGGCTCAAATTCAACCTTGAACAACTGAAGGACCCTAACATCTGCAAGTCATTCCAAGCCACAATTGGAGGAAAATTTGCTCCACTCCTTGTGATGGATGGTGATGTCAATGAGATGACAGACACCTTCAACACAGTCATGACAGCAGCTGCCAAGGACATCACTGGCCTCCATCGCCCGAAGAAAAAAACCTGGGTTACAGAAGAGATTCTGAAGTTGTGTGATGCCCGAAGAGAACTAAAAAACACCAGACACACAACAGGGGCATTGAAGTACCGAGAAATAAACAAGAATATCAGAAAAAACTTGAGCAAAGCAAAAGAAAATTGGATTGGACAAAAGTGCACAGAAATGGAGAACAGTCTGATAAAGAATAACAGCAAATAGGCATTCCAAATTGTGAAAGACCTCACCAGACAGAAACAACCAAGAGTCAGTACCATTCAAGACAAAAATGGAAAATGCCTCACAGAAGCGAGTGACATTGCAGAAATATGGACTGAGTATTGCAAAGAACTCTACAACCATCAGTCCACAGGAGACCCAGAGGTGCTTGAAGTTCCAAACTCCTCAAATGATGATGACTTCCCCATTCTCAAAGAAGAGGTGGAGTCAGCAATAAGAGCACTGAAGAATGGGAAGGCAGCTGGAGTAGACAACATCCCAGCTGAACTTATCAAGAATGGGGGAGAATCAGTGAAAGAGCTACTAACAAAAATCTGCAACAAGATCTGGCAGACAGGTGAATGGCCAACACAATGGACCCAGTCACTGATTATAACACTTCCCAAAAAAGGCAATCTCCAGCTGTGCCAAAATTACAGAACTATCAGTTTGATCAGCCATGCTAGTAAGGTAATGCTGAAGATCATCTTGAACAGACTGAAACCACAAGCAGAAGAAATAATCGCTGAAGAACAAGCCGAATTCCGGAGTGGAAGAAGCACAACAGAACAAATATTCAATCTCAGGGTTCTGTGCGAAAAGTACTCGCAACACCAACAAGACATCTATCATGTGTTCATAGATTTCAAAAAGGCCTTTGACAGAGTGTGGCATGAGGCATTGTGGGCCACAATGAAGAAGTATAACATGGGTCAAAAGTTAACCAATACCATCAAGCAGCTGTACGCCAAGGCTACCAGTGCAGTAATTGCCCAAGGTGCTGTGGGAGACTGGTTCCAGACAACAGTGGGAGTGCGTCAAGGCTGTCTCCTGTCACCCACGCTTTTCAACATCTACTTAGAGCGCATCATGAGCGAAGCCCTGGAAAACCACTGTGGGACAGTCAGCATTGGATGGCGTAACATCACCAACCTCCGCTTTGCAGACGACATTGATGGGCTGGCAGGCAGTGAAGACGAGTAAGCCACCTTAGTGAAGAACCTGGATGAAACATCTTCCAGATTTGACATGGAGATAAGTGCTGAGAAGACAAAACTGATGACAAATAGTGGCAAACAAATCTCAGCCAAGATTAAAGTCAGAGGACATGAACTGGAAACAGTGAGCCAGTTCAAATATCTTGGTTCCATAATCACTGAAGAGGGATCAAGAGCAGACATTTTGTCAAGAGCAGCACAAACAATGGCAGCTATGTCAAAGCTAAGACCCATCTGGAGAGACAAGAATATCTGTCTGAAAACTAAAACCAGACTATTGCGAGCTCTAGTCATCTCAGTCTTTTTGTACTCATGTGAGGCATGGACCCTGACAGCAGAATTACAACGAAGAATCCAGTCATTTGAAATGAGATGCTACAGAACCTTCCTTGGCATCTCTTACATGGACCACATCACAAATGAAGCAGTGCGTTTCGTCTCTCAAAGGTACATTCAGTGATAGACTTGAATTCCTTACCTTTGCTTTGCCTCTTTCGATTTTTTTTTTCTCGCAGGATTTGAAAATCATAATTTTCTACGACTGGACTAAATGACATTCCACTATCTTATATATATATATATATATATATATATATATATATATATATATATATATATATATATATATATATATATATATATATATATATATATATATATATATATATATATATATATGATAGTTATGGAGATGGTCATTTATTTGACTTGACATGGGAGTCGTTTGATGAGTATGCAAATAGTAATGTATGGGCATGACATGAGAGACGTGAGATGGTTATGCAACTGGTAATTTATGTGATTTGGGAGAGCTGAGATCGTTATGCAAATAGTAATTTATGTGACTTGACATAGAGAGATGAGATGGTTGTGCCGATTGATAATTTATGTGATTTGAGAGACAGGAGCTCGTTATGCAAATAGTAATTTATCTGACTTGATATGGAGAGATGAGATGGTTATACCGATGATAATTTATGTGATTTGAGAGACAGGAGCTCGTTATGCAAATAGTAATTTATCTGACTTGACATGGAGAGATGAGATGGTTATGCAGATGATAATTTATGTGATTTGAGAGACAGGAGCTCGTTATGCAAATAGTAATTTCTGTGACTTGACATGAGAGACTTGAGATGGTTAAGCAAAGGATATTTTTTTGTGATTTGGGAGACGTGAGATCGTTATGCAAAGGGTAATTTATCTGACTTGACATGGATGAGGTGAAATTGTTATGCACATGGTAATTTATGTTAATTGACATGGTTAACCCAACAAGGCTCCTAGCGTGTGTTTATGCTAACACATCTATCACTCATTATCCTCTGAAGTTACAAAACAAAGAAAAGGCATGCTGAGTTTTGTATCAACGTCAGATACCAAGAAATGGATCAACATAGCATCAAAACAGATAAAGATTGTACTTGTTTTAATAAAAGCCGGACCAATATGGAACTTATTTGATAAAACGGACAACACGGCAATGATTTGATAAAACGAACCAACATGACACTTGACAAAACGGATTAACACGACAATTATTTAATAGAACGGACCATCATGACATTTGACAAAACGGATTAACACGACAATTATTTGACAAAATAGACCATCATCCAATTCTTTGACAAAACTGATCAACATGACATCTGACGAAATAGGCCGACATGATTTAATTACAAAACAGACCAACATTAAATGATTTGCACTTAGTTGAACTATATAGGAAGCAATATCCTTCACAATGAAAAATTGAAATTCCCTTTCACTTGATACCAATATCTGGTATTACATATAGGGCGGATCGTGACTCAAATTCAAAACCTTTTTGTCTGGGTGTTTATTTCTAGCATTACTGATGTACACCTCTAGAATATTTGATTTTGTACTTCCGCAATTCGCGAGTACAAAATAACTTTTCTTTTAAAACAGAGCCGCCGGATTGTTCCGGATCAATGAAAATCGTTACGTCAATAATTGTTATCACATTCCTTACTAAAGAAAACTACTTTCTCCTCCAATTCATCATCATCATCATCATCATCGTCGTCGTCTTCGTCGCATTGTTCACAGTCGTCGTTTTCATGATAATGATGATCATTTTTGTTTCTATGATTTGACGATGCAATAGAGTATATTAACATCTCCAGTACTCGTCATGACGGGTTTCTTTATATGCTGGAAACAGCATAAATTCAGAAATTTTAATTTTAAAATGCACAGACGTCACAAGGCAATATAAAATTCTCTTTCACTACTATCTAGTATTATGTTTCAGCGAATCGGGACACAAATTCAACCCAGATTTCGGTACGTTTGTACTATAGTGTTACAAGTGCCCTTGAATATTTCAGTTTGCATTTTGCGAGGATCAACATGAGCTTTCTTTTAAATTAAGCCACCAGTTTGTTCCGGATAAATGACAGTCGTTACTGTCAATCATTATGATAACGTTCCTTACTAAGGTAAACTCATCCTCATTATTATCATTGCTGTCATGGAAAATAATTGCCTCTGTCAGACTAATTAATCAGCAATATTTCTTAATGTTGGCAACGGGTGACTGAGTAGTTTAAGGCTCTCACCTTTTCATATCACTCACGCCTCTCACCTCTGTCTGCATGAGTTTGAGTCTCAGCTTGACCAAAATGTGTATGTGATAATGCTTGCAAATAGATTCCAGTGGGTAGGTGGTTTTTACCGTGTGTTGGTGGTTCTTTTATTGGGTTGGTGGTTCTTGCCGTATGCTGGCGGTTATTCCCGTGGGCTGGTGATTCTTCATGTGGGTTAGTGGTTCTTTCCATTGGTTGGTAGTTCTTTCTGTTTGTTGATGATTCTTCCCGTGGGTTGGTGGTTCTTCCTTCACCAGCTATGCTGCCCGCCATGTATAGCCTATCATGTGCTGAAACATGGCATGACATCCAACAAAATAAAAAACAATCTTTATTTAATGCGGTACAATTTGAAATGTTGGTATGAAATTCCTAATTTCTTTTCATATTTGTTCTTTGAGTTAATGATGTCAACGAATATCTCACCATCTTCAGATGGTGATATATTCGTTGGCATCATTAACGCAATGTTCTTTCTTGAAAGTACAAACAGCACAGATTCAATTTAATTCCAGGTACAAATAGTAACAAAGACCCTGAAAAGAGTGCATAGTAGTAAATGATGCATGTATTTGTTAAAATCATCATCCAACTGCGAGGTGCATGCGTGGCATCGACAGGGAAAATGGTTTATATGCGGAGAATTAGCGCACAGTAAAACAAGGATGATAATGACACTAACGTTATGTGTGCATATTAGCGACACGATTCGGTTTAATTTTGAATACATTTTTCTTTAAAAATAAGTATTAATACAAATATCAAAGAAAATTTTATATTTTGACAGTTCTATGGCAATATAATATTTTCACAAAATCGTACTCGTACGAAAAGTTGCCGAACTCACGAATGAATGGGTGGGTTCGAATCCTGTCATAGGACCAACCTGTGTCAGCTACCATGGTGTGTCCTTCTTCGAGGACCCTTACTCGAATTGCCTCAGCAGTAAATAACCTACTTGAGTTGATGTGCCTTAAAGCAAAATAACCATGCCAAACAATAACCGGGGAGCGGGGGTGGGATGGGGAAGGATAACAGTAAAATAGATTTCAGTATTTACTAACGCAGTAAGACTTTGGTGTTCGTTTGCAGAGGCCGGTATGCACTATGGCAGAATGCGTGCTTTGAATTAGTGCTACAATAAAGGAGAAAATGAAACGATACAAACTGTGATATTGAAATCACACCAAAACCGGACTAACTCAAGCAAACGATCGTGCTCTGCACGAATACATTCGGTTTGATCGTAAGTGCTTGTCCGTTTATCACAACTTCCTTATATGCAAATTAGTACATAGCCGGTAATTTGTGTGCGTTTGCGTGTGTGTGTGTGTGTGTGTGTGTTTGTGCTGGATTTTTAAAGTAGCTCTAACAAATAGAGTCATATCGCTACGATGTCTGCAGCGTGTCAGTTTATAGCGATGTCTAGAACTGGAGCACAAATGCCGACATTCCTAACACTAACCTCTTAATACTTACTGTACTCAGGTGAGACAACTGCTGGTACCATTTTCATTAATTTTAGGTATCACTCGCACCCTCCCGCATCCGAGGTATAAGGCGCCGTAGCGGACAAAACCTGGTCCAATCAGAAAGATGCTTTTTAAATTTTAATGTCATGTGTCCAGAAATCCAATATCACGTGTTGTATTAAAAATGCTTGTCCTTAAAGTTCCATTTTCTAGGTCGAGATTTTAGATTGTATCTGTTGAATTAAACAGTAGTGGTTGAAGGTTATATTTTCTATGACGGTGTTTAAGATTGTGGCATTTGAATTACACGGCGGTGGTTGAAATTTCAATGTCTTATTCGATAATTCCTTATTTACGTATTGGTTCAAAGAGTTTATGTTGAAAGTTTTATTTCATATGCTGAGTATTTAGACTTTATCTGTTGAATTACTCAGCGCTGGTTGAAAATTCGATGTCTAGTGTCGAGTTTTTAGATCGTATCTTCTGAATTACTCGGCGGTTAGCAGCAGAGGGGGCGAACCCACCTCAGTAAATCCTAGCAAAGAAGTCTTTAAGCTTTCCTTAACGGAGGAAGGTTCCATTTTGAAAAATAAAGCTTTCAAAAAGGAACTCTCGTCGAAGGACCCGGCAAAAAAGTCTATAGAGGAGAGGTCGCACCCTCGTTGCTGCTGTAAATTCGATCATTATTATATCGAATAATGGCACCAGCGCTGAAGTCTCATACAGCTAGATTAGCTCGAGAACGACTAGAAGCAATTAAAAATATATCCACTCCATGATTATGTTAAGGAAAAGCTACAAGCGAGACAAGAATTGCAAGCTGAGTTTGTAGAAGGTACAGAAGAGTTACTTAGACCCGTTACAAAAGTTACTGAAAGAGTGGCAACGACTACTAAAGGTCTTCTTTCGCCAGTAAAATAAACCGCTGAACAAGCTGAAAAAATAGCGGTGAGAACTAAGAAAACAAAAAAGTTTTTTTCGAGAACTTCCAACTGAAATAGCTGCAGCTTGACCGCTATCCTTCGATAATGAAATACTTGAAGGTATTGGCAAAATTCGTACTGAAATAAGTGACATCAAAGATCGTATACCAGAAACAAACATAACAGGCAAGGGCCAAAGTTGATATAAACGATAAATTTATCAAAAGTATTACCATCGATATAAAAACAATTAGGAATGTAAAAGATTTAGCTGAGTTTGCGGTGAAAAGTTATGATAATCGAGAACAAATTTTAAAACCCGAGTATATCGATGATATTGTAAGTCGTGATAACTGGTACAAATGGATATTTCGTATACACTATAATGTTGGTCAAGCCCGTGCCAATGATTCAACATGCATAGAATATCTCGATGAAATAAAAAAAATATAACCTATCGTTACAACAGAAAAATATCCCTCCTCCTCCCTATTCATCACCACAATTACTTCTTCCACCGCAGCAACAGATAAAACGACTACAGAAAAAACCACAACCTTTTCTACCACAATCTGCAGAAGTATTTTACGATGCACCTGATACCGGTGTTAGTGGACGTGGGTTTTCTACTCAAGGAAGTGGTCTTATTGCTTGTTCTAACAATATTCTTGATGATGTGCAACGACTAGAAATTCTCATAGGAGGAAAACGAGCCGGTAATAATTCTCCAGAAATAATCAATGAAGCAGCTGATATTTCTCGACGATTATTTCAGCGGTGGTATCATGGATATCAATGTTTATCGGGAACTTATTAATCAACTCGTTAATGACTATCATAGTGACTAGTTATTATCACGATTAAACGAATAAATAACAAATAAGATGATGATACATGACTCTCACCGTAGACCCGTGATGGTCAGAGCAGTAAATTCACGATTACCTGTTTACAGCGCGTATTACGGAGATGGACTCGGTAATGTTATCCAGGGATCATTTACAAGGATAGCTCCCATAGCAGCACCAATCGCAAAACAATTATGAATGAAAGCTATTGACGTTATTCGAGGAAAAGCTCAGTGTGCAATCAGCGACGTTGCTGGTAAAGCGTTCTCGGCAGCCAAAGACAGAATAGTACAATTAATACGTAAACATCAAGGAGGTTCACCGCAGGTGGTTCAACAACAACCAGTGAAATTACCGAAGTTTTGCCCGCAAATGTCAGAAAAATAATAAATCAGGCTGCAAATCAAGAACTAACAGAGTTGGCTGGTGTACCTTCCGCTAAAGAAATAGAAAAAAATATAACTGCAAGTCTGATAGCGGGAAGTGTTCTTCGTGCTAGACGCTGACGGTAAGCGATCCGTCCGCCATTTGGAAAAACGCTATTATAATAAAATGTTTAAACGCGTATTTGACACAGCATTTGACTTAGATGCTTCAGTTAGAAAACATGAGTCTGTGCGTGATCATCAGTATTATTCTTATGATGCGTGCACACCAGACACACGTGGAAGAATTGAATTACAAGTTCAGGATACAAGTAAATATTTCCTACTCTCTGCGGCATTTATCGAAGTTGAAGGTAGACTCATAAAAGAAGATGATACAGCATACGGAATTGGCGATCGAGTTGGTTTTGTTAACAGTGGCATAATGGCCCTATTTAGTAGAGCTACATACTCGATTGATGGAAAAGATATTGAATCGTGCCTTGAAAATGTCGATGTTGCCACGACGATACTTGGTCTTGCAAGATACTCCGACAACTATACGAGATCGGCTGGTCCAACTATGATGTTTGCAAAAGACACATCTGATCATCCAGAGCAGCACAGGAACGTAACCGTGGGTTTTTTTTGTTGAGTTTAATTATAGTGGCGTGCGCACAATTGTGCATGTGCCACTTTTTTTCTGACTGCACCGCAGCCTGCTAGTTGTTCCTGGGGAAGGGAATGGTACCACCTCCCCCAGGCTTTTATGGGTTCAAGGAACCCTGATAGTTAGGCCTCAACTTGTGTGTCCATAAAGGTCCCTTACAGTTGAATGGTTGGCTGTCATAAGTGGGAAGGAGAACTTTGCAATGGTCCTGGTTGAATCACATCGCTGGTTTCTTGTTGGATTTGCCTGATGTTTCTTGTGGTTTTTTTGTTTTTGTTTTTTGTTTTGTTTTTCGTTTTTTCAAAATGTTCTAAAAAGGGTGTGTGTTCTATGCTGTTTATAGAGGTTGTTAGTAGACATCATGTATGAAGTGAGATTTTCAAGGTTATTATGGTATTACTAGTCGAGGTGTTTAGGATGTACTTCCTACGTTATGTTATTTATAGGTTTTTAGATATTGCCTCTTTAAGTTATTTATTTATTAATGTTTTTAGAGACTGAATGTTATTTATACTTTATTTAGCAAGAGACCGGAGTCCTAGCCGATTACACGGTTCGTTAAGGACATCTAGGACCGGATTCCTAGCTGATTACTCGGTTCGTTAAGGACATCTAGGACATCCGATTTTGCGGTTTCCTTAGTTTTTTTTTATAGGTGCTTCTAAGTGAATTATTTATTGATACTTTTATAAAATTGAATGATATGTTATGGGTTTTTATGTGGTGGCTTCTAAATTTATTTAGCTAGTTACTGGGTCTTTTGGTTTTGTGGGGATAGTAATTCTATTTTGTTCCTAAGTCCTGCTGAGTCTATGAATTTATTTATATTTTTATATGTTGATTGTTTATTTTTATTAGAGTCCATAAGTAACTCTGGGTATGTGTGTGGTGATCCAATCTCTTTTTGGTTTTTGATAAATATTTTCCTAGCGGGTTGATATTTTGGGCATATATTGAATACGTGGTGTAGATCTTCAGTGGTGTGGCAGTTAAAGCAGTTAATGGTTGCGTGGTTTGGGTCCTATAAACTGCTTGCTAGTTTAGTTTTTCCAGTTATTATCCTGTTTATGGTTTTCTGTTCTAAATAGGTGCCGTTAGGTAGCTGTTTGCTCCTATCTACGGTTTTTGGGGTTTCATGGTGCTTTTTACCTTTTGTGGAGGAGTTCCAAAAATCTTGCCATTTTTGGTCTATATATGTTTGTGCGAAGCTTAGTGCTTATGAAGAGCTATAGTTAAGCTTGATAGAGTTTTGATCTCCTAGTTTGGTTTTTGCAACTTTGTCTGCTGTTTCGTTGCCAAAGATTACAATGTGAGACGGTATCTACATGAGCTCGACTAATTGATGTGTTGTGGTGATATCGTCGATTAATTGGCATGCTCTGTCGAGGAATTGTTCCCTAGAGTGTGTATTGCGATTTTGGATCGATTTGATAACGCTTAGGGAATCGCTTATAATCACTGCTTTAGGTATTTGGTTGTCTTTGATCCATTGTAGTGATTCACGTATAGCGCAGAATTCAGTGGTGTAAATGGAGCAATAGTCAGGTAATCTGGATCCCGTTTGTGTATTGAATTCAGGGATGACTATTGCTGCTGCTGTTCTTGGTGGATTGTTTGTTTTTGATCCATCGGTATATATTTTAACATAGTCCGGGTATTTTTGGTTGATATCGTTTACCAGTACAGGTTTTAGTAAGTTTTCTTGTCCTTCTTTATTGTCTAATTTGGTAGCTTCAGTGTTAATCCCTGATAGTTTTTGTAACCATGGTGATTTGTTCTGGTCTGTATTGTTTGTTACCTGTTTTATTTTAGTAGAGGTATCTTTTCTCTTAGTTCAAGGATTACTTTGACACATGGTGTGGTGGGTATGATTTTGGGTTTGAAGACAACTTTACACTTGTTTATAGCTATTTTGGTGGGATGATTATCTGGGTGGGTATCTAATTGAATGGAGTATCGGAGGAGCAGTTCTTCTCTACGTAATTTTAAGGGTAGTTCTCCTGTTAGTGTTTGTAGTTCTTCTAATGATGTTGAGGGGAGTGTTCCTGTGCATAATAGTAAGGCTTTTCTCTGGATAGTGTCAAGTTTTTGTAGTACAGGTTGCTTAGCCGAGTTACTCGCTTGGTAACCGTAATCCAGTTTTGATCTTATTAGGGTTATATATATCGTGAGGAGGGTTTCCTGGTTGGATCCCCAGTCAGTCCCTGTGATGTTCCTGAGTAAATTGAGGTCTTTTTTACAATTCTGGGTGAGTTGTTCAATGTGCTGTTTCCGTGTGAGGTGGTTGTCAAAGAACATTCCTAGGAATTTTATTACTGTTACGTATTTGATTAATCGATTTTGTATATAGAAGTTTGGATAGACTAGGTTGTTATTTCGTTTTGGGGTGAATATGATTGCCACAGTTTTTTCATGAGATATTTTGAAACCCCATTTGTCCGCCCATCTCCCTATGTTGTCTAGGCTCTGCTGGTTTCTTTAACTACTGTTTTATTGGCAGGATTTCCATTCCTCCATATGCCACTATCATCTGCAAATTGTGATAATTTTATTTTTGTGGAGGATGCATTGAGGTCAATGTCGTTTACCATTAGGTTAAATAGTAGGGGACTTATTACACTGCCTTGCGGTGTTCCATTTTCAAGTGCAAATTCTTCCGAATGGGTTTTGCCTATTCTTGTGCTAATTTTCCGGCCTGTGAGGAAATCGCCAATCCAGTTGAACAAGCGTCCAATTATTCTAAATTGGTTTAATTTGGCCATTAGTCCATTGGTCCATACTAGGTCGAACGCTTTTTCTAGGTCTAGAAAAGCCGCTATGAGGTTGCGATCGGTTTTCCTATGTGCGTTAAAAGCGAGTTTGATGTCTGTTTCCAATCTGAGAAGTTGGTCAGTGGTGGACCGTTTGTTCCGAAAGCCACATTGATTTATGAAGAGTAGGTTATTCGTTTCTAGGTGGTGTTTTAACCTATTTGCGATCATTGTCTCCATTATTTTGCAAATATTGTTTGTAAGGGAGATGGGTAGGTACGAATTTATGTTGTTGGGATCTATATCTAGCCTGGGGATTTGTATTACTATGGCCTGTTTCCATTTGGTGGGTAGTTGGCCTTTATTCCATATCCTATTAAAGAGTTTGAGTATGGCTATTGTTATATTAATAGGTAGTTGTTTTTTTATAGATAATGTAACCTAACTGATCCTTACCAGGGGATTGTCGTTTTTGGATCGTAGGGCTATCTTCCATTCATGTAATGTGATGTCGCTATTTAGGTGAGATTCTTTTGTTCCATGGTCTTGAAACATTTGAGGTTGAGTTTCCTCCATTAGTTTTTTTTTGTGTTCTTGAAAGTTTCTGGTGTGGTTATTGTTGCTACTCATGTTCGAAAAATACTTCGCTAGGAGGTCTGCCTTATCTTGATTTGTTATGGCATTTTTAATTTTTGGGGCTGAGGTAGTTGCTTTCCCTTTTATGGCTTTTATCTTGTCCCATATTTGTTTTGAGATTGATTTTAGACTCAGTTTAGAGCAAAAGGTTTGCCATAGATTAATTTTAGCAGTTTTTATAGTTTGTTTGAGTGTTTTTTCTTTATCTTGATATTGCTGGAAGTAGATATAATTTTTGGTGCGTTTATATTTATTTAAGGCCCCTTTTTTGTCTTTATGTGCACTGTCTAGTCCACCATGGTACAGGGTTTTTATTTTGGATATTAGTTGTTTTTGGGATGCATTGGTTAGCTGCCTCTATAATTGTGTCTGTTATGTTTTCATAATGCATGGCAATATTTGGGCTTTCTAAGTTATCTGGATTTACTCTAGCAAGTAATAATTGGAATTGGTCCGAGTCTGCCTGTTGGTACCTCCATTTAGGTGGGGTTTCGTTTGGAATGTGTTGAGTTTTTGTTTGAATACTGATTGTGATGGGGAAATGGTCACTCCCTAACGTATCTTCTTGATCCACCCACCAATTTGTTATTTGAGCCAATTTTGGGGTAGTGATGGTTAGGTCTATGGCTGAGAGAGTGCCATCCTCTGGATTTAATCTAGTGTTCCACCCGTCATTTAAGATGACCAGATTGTTCTCAGTTATCCATTTTTCAACCATTTTTCCTCTTTGATCTTTTAAAATGTTTACTCTTGCATTAACCGTGGGTAATGTGAGAAACGCAGCTGGAAACGCAGAAACACCTGTAGTAATATCAATGAATGAAAATTATAACCTGGGTTTTGCTGCACGTCGAGCAATGTTGAACGCCGACGAGGAGTTTTCATGCGCAATTCCACTGTCTCATATTTTTTGATTTGCATAGATGTTAGAAAGGTTATATTCGGCGCTAAACACACAGTAGTACTTGTTAGAAAAACCACTGACAATTATGCAATATTGCGTGGTGGTGGAGTTGATCCTAGTAAAGTACCACTGACAAAACTGTCACTGTGGATGCCTGTAATGACTCCATCGCTTGCTGAAGAACAGCGATTACTTTCTTTCACAAACGCAGGCGGTAAGTCGTTGTTATCATGGTTTACAATGATCACATATAGTGCCCCCGTTAAAGCTGCTGGGATGTTTACGCGGCAAAAGGCATCACAGCAGGGAGTGACAGCACATCGACATATATTTATCGCGCTTCGGGCAAATGCAAGAGTAAACAAACAGGAAGGAAATCCAATGGCATTTGACTCATTTGGAGTTTCTGAAGTTGCTTTGAGGATAAACAGGCACCAAGACCCCTCTGAAGAAGTATTGCTGGATTTTGAACACAATCATGTTGCACGTGCATATCATCGATTGATGTCTTATATGAGGCGTGATCAGAATGTTGACACTGGTTTGCAGATATCTCAGCGCGATTTTCCAACACTGTATCCATTCTTTTATTTCTCGTTGGAACACTTGGATTTATTCAGACAATCTATCGTTGATATACGCTTAGGAGCTCCTTTAGCTCGATTACAAGCGGCAGTAGTTGGTCCACCGTCTATTCCTGGTAGTGGCAGAGTAATCGCGGTCATACTCAGCGACAAAGCAATGTTGCTTGAAGGTGTTCGCGGTCGAATGAAAGTCATTGATGCACCTGTAGAAAACATGTAATTGTTTTCCAAACATGTAACCTTGCAGTGATTTAAAAATACGAGTATAATCATAAATGTCATCATACCATCATGTTAGTGTCAGTCTGACTCATGGTCAGATTAAAAAACTACAATCCGCGTCAGTGAAAAAACAGGAGCCACAATAACATTAAAAAAGAATCAAACCACAGGCGGTGGAAAATAACTGTCGTTGATGGAACGTCAGCTTAAACATCTTCATAAAGCCAAACAATCCAAAACTGGAATACGACTTAAACTTTCCGCCGGTGCCATTAAAGATACTGCTAAAACAGGCAGGATATTCCCACTTCTCGCAGAAATAACAGTGCTGAAAGCTGCTGCAGCACCAGCCGTTGCAAAAGTAGCCGCGTTAGGTGCTGCTGGAACAGCTGATGGAATGACATTTTAAAAAAGCGACAGGAAAAGGTCTAAGACTTCCAGGAACTTATCCTCGGGGAAAGGGTCTAAGACTTCAGGAACACTTCGTTGATTTCACCGTTGTAAAATTTTGATTTACTTGATGCTGCTAAGCAATTAAAAATAAAATCTTCAGAGGTGTTTTTAAACGCGATCAGTTACCACAACGACCAAACACCACCGAAAAAGGTATTATTAATCACAATAACAGTACAGGTGCAGGAACTCACTGGGTAGAATACGCGATTGATCAGCGTGGAATTGTTTATTTTGACTCGTACGGGCTAGCACCACAGCAGGAATTCATCAGTTATGTTACACCAAGCAACACCCCGGTGTGGTACTCAACACTACCAACACAAACACTGAACGATCCACTAATATGCGGCCCTGAAGCAGTTGCTGTACTTGACGCTATTTCAAAGACGCCATCGTTACCACCTCACAAAGTCGTGCAAGTGTGTCTTTCATGAATAATGGCTGATATTTATGGAAGATCCCGCAGCGATACTACAAGGAGTAAAAAAAAGTTCGACGAAATAGATTTGTCAAATTACGCGACTAAAGACGAACTCGCTGATATCATGAACCTCTCTGGAGTTGACCGAGATGAAGTTGTTCTTTTTCAGGATAAACACGGCGTTTTGAAAACGAGCAATATCAAATGGAATGATATAATTCGTACAGTTCTTGATGCTGCCACGGATCACATCCCTGTGTTTACTGACGGCGGTAGAGTCAGAGACTCAAATATATCGTTTATAACCATCAGAGATGAAATTGCAAGAAGCGATGCTAATCGTTTGAAGAATACCGGCGACACAATGACAGGTGAACACAGCATGAACCGAAATAAAATAGCCGTGCTAAGAGATCCAATATCCGACGTAGATGCTGCAACAAAAAAATATGTGGATAACATAGATGGTAAATTATCCACGTTGATGGCCGAGTATGATGTTCATGTAGGTGCTTTTACAAATCTCCGTAGAAACTTTAGAAAACTTAATGAAATCGCAGATGATTTCTTTCCCACGCCGTTGACCGCTGACGCGAAACTCTCTGATGTCAAGACGAGCTTTGAAACGATTAAAAAAACACTAGAAGATGTCATAAGTGGAATTCCTGATATCGTTAACAAAATTAATCTGATTAAAATTCCCCACAAACAGATCATCAACGTAGTATACACAGTGGCATCGGGATTCTCAACATGGTCAAAGCAGAATAATACTATCAAACGTACCGCGGAAGTCACTGGTGTGTACATGTTGTCTGTGTTCAGCGCTACAAAATTTAGTATATACACTACATATCCCTGGCGTCATTCAACCGATACGTTTTCCGGGGTTGTGTCTATTGTGTTAAATAGCGGAGACGAAGAAACATTTATACTGGAATCAGCTGATACGAAATTAACCGCAGCATCTTACTGGTGGTGTCTGGAATTTGTTGTTGAAACGCCTCAGTTGGTTACAAAGTAAAATATAATGGACGTTCAAAAAATTAGATATGATGAAGTACGTGAATGGCAAACACCTCTAAAAACCATCGTTGACAAGTACACAACGGAAGTAAACAAATATCGAAGACGTGCGGTTCTCATCGATATTGTTGTATACTCGGTATCTACGCTCGTTGCTGGCACCAGCGTAGTATTATCAGCGCTAACACCATTAACTGTAGCAGTAATAACAATATGTATTTCATCATCAGCAACAATTGCTGGTGTTTTTAATATTATCACGAAAAAGATATCCACGTGCACGAGCACAAAACTGCATGATTTCTCTGTAAAATTACACACGGCAACACGCGAATATTCTCAATTGTCGTCGCTGATATCATCAAGCCTTGACGATACGACGATATCAGATTCTGAATTTGACACGATGCTTAATACAAACAATGAAGTGATTGATTTAGAATCATACGGGTTTAAATAATGACAGAACTACTTCAGCAGATAGTCGCAAATACAGGTCCGCTGAAATCCACGATGATATCAGTAAGCTCAACCAACTCTGAGTTCGGTATTAATTTTCCAACTGCGATTCCAGTAAAAGTAATCGCTCTTGCGCAGCTGAGAGTATACTACAGTTGGCGAAATATCAGGTCAAGATCGTTTGGTGGATTATCAGCTAATAATTCGGTGGTATTTGCAAATAAAAACAAACCAGATGGAACACCCGATTGGCAGGTTATTGGAATACCGACCGGCAGTTATCAAATCGAACAGATCAATGATGAATATCAGCGTAGAATTAAATCTGTTACGGGCCGGGAATCCAAGATAGCCATAATAGTCCATGAACCAACGCTATCAGCCACGATAGAGATTAATTCACCTGATTACACCTTTGATATTTATCAATCATCGATCAGATCCGTGCAAGGATGGCCTGGTGTTGTTGAAATAAAGCTTTGGAGTTTATTTACGACTTCAAATTTTACATTAATAGTAATTTAAATAATTTATTTGTTAGCATTACACGATCTTATTCTGATGAATTAAAACAACAAATTTTTGAAACAATACAGCATTTAAACCAGGTCATAGACGATACTGAGCACATTAATTGGCGAATTCGTGATAATGTGATGAATGTTAAAGAGTATCATGACTATGGGCCACAAAACAAATTCGTTTCAGATAAGGTATTTCTTGATCATTATAAAATAACCGAACATCAATTACCGATATTTGTAATAGCATCATTTGCAACCGACGATCTAAAAATCAGTCAGCGATCTTATCAACGAAAACTTTCCTAAAATACTCGAGTCATGGAGAAAAATATCCCCGGTCAGGTATTCTCCGATACAACAATAATCAACACGGTGGAGGTCGCCATATTTCTCTGGGAATTGTAAATATAACCTCAACGATCGCGGTCAATCTTGTATGTGACGTAATTGATGGCAGCTATTAGACAAATACTGAAATATCAAATCTAGCACAGAAAGGATAAATATTATATACTTTTACACCGCAAGTACCACCCTGATATCCAATTGTGCAAGAATCGATCAATCCGGTCTATATATGATGTCATAATCCGCTATTGTCAAAAATACATTCTAAACTAACTGACCAGACCAGCAGTTTGCTTGATTTACGAAATGAAACGCTAAGTCTGAATTTATATGTGAAATCCTAAGGATTTTTAATCGTAGAGTCCTTGACTTTATCCTTGACAGAGGATGGCGCAGTACATGTAGTGTCTACAATTTTAATTAAGGACGGCACAATCTCCATGTGAATTCCTAGATTGCCATATGACATTCTAGCAGACTCAAGCAGATATATTTAGAGTAAAGACGGTACAGTACATGTAGTATATACAATTAATTAAGGACGGCACAATACATAAATCTGATCAAAGGACAGCACAACATACACGGCAGCCATTCTCTACGTTCAATAGATTTTTGCACACCCTTCCCCGAAATCAACCCCGCGAGAGTGCAAAAAGCACCCACTACGTGGTTACATGGCGGGAGGGTGTGTTTTTTTTATTGAAGATCGAGCATATAGGGCGGATCCACAATAATAGAACCGGTCGTATAGTATATAAGGTAACCAATACTTGGAACTTCGCAAATAGTTTACGCGATGGACGTGGCTATTTTGCTGTTTGTATTTTTGTGTTTTCTTAATTATAATCGCAGAACAAATACAGATAAACCAGGAAACCGGACGGATTCAGTAAAACGAGAATATTGTTTCTTAAAACAAACTTCCATTTATCCTGAATAAACGATTACACCTAACTTCACTGACAGTCCTTGATAAAATCAAGGGAGGAAATGTTATAAAACAATGGAAACAACTGTCAGCGATAATATTGTTTGTACTTCCTTGAAATATGACACCGTTGTTGTAACACAGGATGATTAAGCCTCTCTCGACATACAGTAGTTATTTACTTCCGCGTTCAATTTCGGCTTGTCGAATTAACATTACAGTAACATGTGTTTTACTAAATCGTTTGTTTATCAACCTTTATCTGTGACTTTTAGGAATGCATAACAAGAGCTACACTCCGGAGAGAAACTCCAGAAGAGAGAATTAACCACACAAAAATTATTTATTTACAAGTATTCTTAAATCCTTCTCCGTGAGTCAAAGACGACGATAACTCTATCAACCTCGTTACATATCCGCGGCAGAGTTTTATTGTTTTTTTTATCAAAGATGTTGTCCGTATCTAACACGATTGGAACATAATAAAATAAAATCCATTGTTCATTCTTCTGTATCCCGCGTGGACTAATACCGAAATACTTGCCAGCCGCGGTCATTGACTGAAACATTATTTCTTCACCGGTATTAATATTTACAGATTTAACTGCCTTCCTTGCAACTGTCTTGCATCTTCCAGTATTACAACGTGCAGAATTCTCGCTCTGTGTGATAGATTGCAGGTTATTCAAAGAGTTATTTTTCTTTACCCGAGTCAATATGATAAATCACAAGACCGTCTTTGATCACCCCGTAAAAAGTCTCGTAAACAAACCTATGATTGCAATACATTTTCTTCCCAACGCTGAATCTAAGATAACCAGTGTTATCAACAGCACCAACTGGTTTTTTCCCGCTGAGAGTGTGAGATTACACTATCACAAGATGCTTCATAATTCTTGATGATAGGATGTCTGATAAATTCTTTTTGTTCCATTTTATATATAATTTTACTTGTCTAAATTATCTATTGTCTTTATAAATCTAGCTATATAATCTTCAGGGTTTCTTATAACACTGTGTAGATCTTTATCAACGTCATTGACAACGTCAGGGTTGTTATTTTCTTAATCGTAACATCGTTTTAGTTCTCTATATTTTTTACTAACAAATTGCACACACAGCTGCGTTTTCCCTCTAGCTCCAACACCACACCGTAAACAGGGTTTTGGACCAAGACTCACTCGACGCACGCTTTGCGAATGTTGTCCGCAGAATTCATTTACACAAGGTTTGTTACAAGGAGTTGCAGACCCTATCATCACCCACCTGCACTGATTCTTTGTTTTTATCATTGTGTATATAATATTTGTATCTGCCTGATGAACTTCATTTGGCACGCTACATCAAAATGTGCATGATGAATGTTTTTAGTTGGTGGTAGGTAAATTTGCCATATTGCCTGTTGTGCCAGATATTTTCAGCAGCAATATGTGTACCATTTACTGCTTCAGCGAGTTTACTAATCGCTGCTCTACTCCTCCAATATCCTCTTGGACTATAATAAATCGACTTCATTATAATATTACTCGGCTGATTAATTACCAGCTCGGGAAATTTTCAATTTCCTAATGCTACTTTACCCTTCATCGCAGATCTAACCAACCAATTAGCTAATGATTCTTTAAAAGATTTATTTTTTATGGAATGTAACTCATGAATTAATTTTACATCTGCGATATGTCTATCTTGTAGGTTTTTACTTTTATAAACTACATCATGAGCGTGACACACTTTATCAATAGCATTTACTGGATACTCACCAGACCATGGCTGATCTTGATTATCAAGCCTGATATCAAGTCTGGTACCAGGACCACAATAATTATATCCTGGGAGATGTTTTTCTCCTGGATACTTAGCCCATGGTGTTCCTGGTAACTTTGTTAGCGAAGCGGCAATATCAATTCCTTATTTTTAATATTGTTTGGATTAGGAATAAATTAAATTTTCTTTGTACCACATCGTTCACACTTACCTGTAGCTGCTGATTTGTTATTTTTTGTTGTGGTGGTTGTTAATCCACTTGTGGGGATACGCGTCCTGCATTTTACACAATATAAATCCATGGATGTAATTGATTTCTCAGCGACACGAAAGCAAGAGCCGGTCAAGCATCATGCAGCGCTACCAAATTCATAATTGGCCCATCCGGGCCTGATAAAACACAACTGTTACTTAATTTGATGATGAGGTGGTTGAAATGGGATAAATTGTATTTAGTTGCTCCGTCAGTTGATGATCGGAGATGTTACGAAGTACTTAAGGATTTTAATGAAAATGCAAAGTTGTTAGACGAAGAAGGTGATGATGTTTTTAATTTTATCACTGATATTGATTAAGCACCATCGGTAGATGACCTTGCTGGATTTATTAATAATTCAGTTGTATACGATGATGTGATGCTGGATAAAGAATCAAATCCAGCTAGAATATTTTCTTGAGGAAGGCATGAAAACACAGATGTGATTTATGTTACTCAGCGGTATACACAAATACCTAAAGTGATCAGAGATAACTGTAATATTCTTGCTGTATTTAACGGAGTTGATACATATACTCTTCGGAATATTCATCACACTTGGTGCAGCGGAGATATGGACATAATTAAGTTCAGAAATTTATTTAGTCAGGCTCAGTTGACCCCGTAAGGATTTATAACAATAAACTTACATGACCCACGATCGCGTTATCGTGTAGGTCTTGATACAGTTTTTGGATAGGGTGCGGCCTCTTCTCTATAGATTTTTTGCCTAAGCCCTTCGAACGGAGACTTCCTTCTTTTGAAAGCTTTATTTTTCAAAATGGAACCTTCCCCCGTAATGGTACCGTATAGACATCTTTGCTCGGATTTTTTTATATGGGTTCGCCCCCTCTGCTGCTCGGTTGTTGAAATTTTAATATCATATGTCGAGAGTTTCAATTTAGCATGTTGAATCACATTGATTGTGCTGAAAAATACATTTTGCATGTTGAGTTTTTAGATTGAATCTATTGAATTACACAGCCGTGGTTAGACATTTTATTGTGCTTGTCATAATTGCTATTTTTTAAATGGTGAAATGATGTGTTGGTGTTAAAAGTAAAATTACATAATGTCCACTTTAACAATTCAAAATAATATCGAGTATTAAGATACATCATTCGTGTATTCAGTTATGAGGCATAATTACATTTCATGTATTTACAGTTTGAAAGTTGCCATTCACAGGTCGAGAATTACTATGAATTTCTTCGCTAGAGGTCGTTATCGTAAACGGACTGCGTTATTTTAAAACAAGGAGGCTGCTTCTTGATGCTGTGAAATTCAACAGATGAAATCTAAACATTCTCCATATAAAATGGAGCTTTCATTACAAACAGTTACGTACAACGTGTGAATTAGGGATTCTCGACATGTGATATTGAAATTCCAACCACCGCTGTGTAATTCAAAATATACACTGTAAAAACGTCGACATACGAAATATAACTTTAAACCATCACTGTATAATTCAACATATAAAATCTAAAATCTCGATCGTGAATATTAAACTTTAAAGACATTCAATTTGTTCCAATACGTGATATTCGATTTCTCGACATACGACATCGAAATTTCAACTGCAACTTTATCATTGGACCAGCTTTTGTCCGCTACGGCGCCTCATACATAGGCGGACACTAACAACTTAGGCCACCGGAAACAGTCAGCCGATAATGTAAAAAAAATACAGGGAATCACTCTAATTAAAAGAACATTATTAAAACAGTTAATGCAGCAATTTGTGCGTTCATCCACACAGTAAAAACATATTGTCATTAGGATTTTAAGCAGGATTTCACCATTAAAACTTTTAAGAGCAACACAATTTCAGTTATATTGCATCTATTTGGCAACAAAATATTTTTGATGAGTATTGTAAACAATTCAGTCTAGTATTTCTGAAGTAATGATAACCTCTTTTGTATCAGCCTTGGCTCTTTCTCGAATAAGCATGTTTTTTATAAATGTGTCGTATTATTATCATAGTTGAAAATAAATGATAAAATGTACATGATATTCTTTGAGGAAAAGAAATAATTATGGAAAAAAATAAGAGAAATAAAGTATCGAGTATTTTATGACGCGGAGGAACATTTTTTTAGGGCAGGTTAGAGACATCATCATAGCGAAACCGGTCTGTCAAAAAAATCGATTAAAATGGAAATCACATGACAGTGGTAATCACATTTTGACACAGTAATCGATATAGATTAAGGAATACGACTTTGGTGACAGCTGATAAATAAGAGCTAATGAAACCTTACTGAAAGAGTTAATTTTCAGCCAATGTTAAATGCAAGACACACACTAAAAGATATTTTATTTATTCCAAGTTATTTTCAGTCAATCTCTCAAAATTTTCGCAATTAAATTGAGAGTCTTAAATATGTTTCATATTGCTTTATGGATAATAAAAGATTTTGTACTGAAAATTGAGAAGGAAGAAAGGACAGTCATAATACTCTTAGTTCTACAGAAAAGATCATCGTGTTAGCTTAGAAAATATGAAGATTTCTACACTATGGAGGAATACTTCGACTTTTTTTCAAGAATAAACACATTCGAAGGTAAATAATTTTTTTTACGTAGATGGATATTCTTCATTATTTTTCGCCGTTTCTCCATTTCTGACAAATTTCCAGACTGTCAGAGGTATCAGAGCAAGATAATGTAAAATATCGATTTGAGGAGACGTGAGAGTTTATTGAAACTGAAGGCTGATAATTAGGGACACCTGTTGAGAGTCAACAGTTTTGCCAGAGCAGTGGTTTGTAAATTTTCGTTTGCTTTGTAGAGTAAGTCGGCAAAATAGTGTTGAAGTCTTCCTTGAGCTTTTCTCTTGGTTATTAATACTTGAGGAAATTAGAGAAAGAGTGATTTTTCAGACAACGTATATTTTGCGTTATAGCACTTGAGGGTGATTTGAGAATCATTTATAAAGTTACTAGCACTTTTGGTTGAACTACGGAATTGGTAGGAATATCGAATCAGTTGATACTTATACGAGCCCGCTAGTTAGCTATTTACATCACTTATGCAAATTTTTCACTAAATTGCAATTGTATCATTCACTTAATACAAAGAAACAAATGAAGCCGTAAAAGAACAAAATTCACTGATCGGTCGAATACAGAACGAAAACAAAATTCACTGATCGGTCGAATGCAGAATGAAAACAAAATTCACTGATCGGTCGAATACAGAATGAAAACAAAATTCACTGATCGGTCGAATACAGAAAGAAAACAAAATTCACTGATCGGTCGAATACAGAATGAAAACAAAATTCACTGATCGGTCGAATACAGAATGAAAACAAAATTCACTGATCGGTCGAATACAGAAAGAAAACAAAATTCACTGATCGGTCGAATACAGAATGAAAACAAAATTCACTGATCGGTCGAATACAGAATGAAAACAAAATTCACTGATCGGTCGAATACAGAATGAAAACAAAATTCACTGATCGGTGAATACAAAACGAAAACAAAATTCACTGATCGGTCGAATACAGAATGAAAACAAAATTCACTGATCGGTGAATACAAAACGAAAACAAAATTCACTGATCGGTCGAATACAGAATGAAAACAAAATTCACTGATCGGTCGAATACAAAATAAAAACAAAATTCACTGATCGGTCGAATACAGAATGAAAACAAAACTCACTGATCGGTCGAATACAGAACGAAAACAAAATTCACTGATCGGTCGAATACAGAATGAAAACAAAATTCACTGGTCGGTCGAATACAGAACGAAAACAAAATTCACTGATCGGTCGAATACAGAATGAAATACAGTACATTACAGGCTTAAGACATTAAATGTTTCATGTATTAAAGAAAGGATCAAGAAACAACAAAAGTATTTAAAGAGCACGATGTCGGTTATATTTAACATACCATGTTTTATCCAGCAACAGTACGTCTTGATACACTCTGACTAACAGGATTTACGGTTCAAGTTTGATAGACATTTTCCACGGTGATCCTATTTTGTAAATTGCTCGGCTAGTGGGTTTTGCAGGAGCATGCTTTTGAAAACCTGTTAAAAATGGTGTCTGATGGTGCCAGGTAGATGATGTTTACTACATTTTTGTAATTGAAATGTTAAACGCACATATTCTTAATCATTTCATGTAGCATTGCAACCTATTTCTTTTTTAAGCCGTGATTCCGACAGCAAGGTTTACTGAACTGACGTCACTAATATGCAACTTTACGTTCCAATGAGTTGTAAAATATTCAGCAGTGTTCTGCTTGTGTTTGTTTCATCATTATTTTTTTGTGACTCTTATCCAGCACGTGTAATATAATCTTTCTCAGCTTTGTGATAATTTATTTGCGAAAACTGCTGCTTATTGAACAATCGTAAAGGTTACTACAAATGTATGTCAATGAATCAGAAATTCTACCCTTGTATAATGTACAGCACTCAAGAAATAAAACCATATTTTGTCAACAAATAGATGACAAATGACTGATTTTTATTTTGTTATTACAAATTTTAATGGTCAAATTCTTCTAAAAATCTTTGGAGCCGAATGCGACATTGGCTACATTATTGTTGTAGGAATCTTCTTGAAGCTAGCCTGATTCTCTGTATTTTACCTACTAATATATGGTCTGAGATCTTATATTGAACTTTGGGGCTGGCTTGCATTGATGAACGCACATAAGGGAGAACACTTATTTGTTTTAATGGATCAAATTTATGTGTACTTGAAATTTGTAATATTGGTCATCCCCATTTATTGTAGTAAGATTTGAAACAGTCGGGCTGCACTAGTAAATAGCGATGTTTGTAAATTAACATCGTTAACACTTAGCGCACTAGTGAATATGGATGTTTGTAAATTAACATCGTTAACACTTAGCGCACTAGTGAATATCGATGTTTATAAATTAACACCTTCAAGTCTTACTACACTAGTGAATATCAAAATTTTAGTTTTTTATTTAGTGCTGTCGTATCACTTACAACAGTGGGTCTTTGTGAATGTATGTGTTGTAATGGTGCTCTAGAAATTTAGGTTTTCTTCTAGAGTCGTCATATGCATGTAATCGATGTGTGGTGTAAAAATATTAACTGATTAATTGATTTCCTAGACCCTGGAAGGAATGAATCTCACCCTCTGCGATCTTCACAAAGAGAGGCTTCAGTTGATGGTGGAACAAACCAAAAGATTCGAAGATATTTTGAGAGATTTATGGGAAAAGCCTAAGTGGTAAGTCTGATTTCCAGACGGTTCTTTGACTTTACTGTGATTCAGTAATGTCATGTTTTCAACATTGAATACAATAGAATTAGTACTTCTGAAGACGGCGAGGTTACTCTAACATTTACAATTTTATTGTACTGTCTTCATTTTGAGACAAAGTATTTATCACGATGGTCACTCCTGTAGAATATATTTTCCTCTCTTAGGGGAGGAAATCAAAAGGGTCGAAAATCATGATATAAACGAAAAGCTACAACTGCAATGATGGAATATGTTTCTGTATACAATATTTTTGCGGCTGAGGTTTTATTGTTTCATGAACCAGCCAATGTATGATAATGCAACGGCATATCAATAGCTATATTGCTTTTGTGTTGGATTCGACTTACATAGAAGTATATACAATACAAATACATACGCAAGTATATATAGTAAATGCATTCTGCAAAGAAATTCTCTCTCTCTCTCTCTCTCTCTCTCTCGTGTTGCACAATATTTCATATTCAGTCTATAAACATTTAATATATCCTACCTTAATGCTGTAGGAAAAATAATAGGGTACGTTTCAGAATGCAGAAAAAAATACATACTTTACCTCATAATTAGCCCACCCCATTAATTGTGGCCACCCTTAATAATGTAAATGGGAAATTTGAAGTTTTGTTTCTATCTGAAAGATTCTCAGCTTGACAGACATTCCGGTACTCTTTCATGAGTACACTAACGCATTGACAATCCAGATTTTGAGATACAATTTTTCACCACTCAAAGCAATAAAAGACATACATTAGTATTGAAGTAAAGGGGGGTAAATGCTTTTCAAAGTGCTAATTATTTTGTTGAATGGATGACTTAACTATTTAAAGGATTATTAAAAAGAAGCTTTTACACTCTGCAGCAAATCAGCCATATGTGAGAGGCTGAGAAGCAACCTAGAAGACGTGGACTGGGAACAAACCGTGAAGGATGCTTGGGAGGAAGTCCAGAGAGAAGCTGTGAAAAGAAATGAAGTGGCCCTTTCAGGAATTTCCGTAAATATCATGGAACATTGAAAATGAAAACGTCCTCTTGCAATATGCATATATTCTTACCGTAAACATACGTGTTCATGCATATTTATAGGTTACTGCATTTGTATGGGAAAATATGAACGAGTTTTGGGATGGAATACTGCACGACCTTGGGAGTGCAATATATCCTTCCGACAAAACGAGTTCATATTTACAAGAAACAACTTAAATGAATGATTGCCGTATTCCAAACTAAATACACAAGCGCAGATTTTTCATTACACAATGACATCATTATTAATGCGCACATAACTCCGCCCAGATACATTTGAACTTAGTCACGCTCTCGACATAACTTTCGAAAGAAAATGGCGTGTCTAGTTAAAATTGAAATTTGCAGTCATATTGTGAATGAATGCGCATTGCAACAACTTTTCCATTTGATCTGGAATGAATATATTTTGGTATTTAGTTTCGATTCGACGAAAATTTGTGATTTTGGACTGGATTCATCTGTGCAAATTATACATGAAATACATCGAATTGAAGTGGCGCGGGAGAAGTGTGTTTACATCTGCAAATGTGTTTCTGTTTCTGTCATTGAATGTTTGAAATCATAATGTGAAAAAATATGAAGTCTTTCAATTGCAATTATCAAAAAGACGCTATGGAATTTAATGCTTATTTCATTTTGAGTGCAGTAAGGAGGATGCAATTGCACTTATCATCGAAATTTCAGCACAATTTCGAAATGTGTAATCAAGATTGAAAACCTGTGACATGGCTCATGTAATTCGGATTCGCGATCATCTATATAGCTACATACGTGTTCATGCCCTTATCTATATGCCTTTAATTCGAATGTGATTGATAAGGACGACAGTTTGTTTCTTATCTTTCTAGAAATCGATACGATATAGGTTTATTTGGTTTTCTATGTTTATCTTTGTAAGAATAAGTTAAGCCAGGTCAAGTTAATTGTATTTGTTGTCGGATTATTAAATAAACAATCTAAAACATCACGAAGCATAAGTGTCAAATTTTAAAATAAAAAGACATTTAAAATACGAACGCATGGAGGGTCATACCCTCAGCGAGTTAATTATTTTTGTTCCAGATCTCGTATGACAAAAATTTATATGGCGTTGGCCAAGTTTTTGGAGAAAAAAACGTGTGTGTGTGTGTGTGTGTGTGTGTGTGTGTGTGTGTGTGTGAGATTTGGTTTTTTAATGTAGCTTTAACAATTTTTCAGTCATATCGCTACGATGTTTGCAGTGTGGCAGTTTATAGTGATTTCTAGCCCTGGGGCATCATGCCGCAGACATGTAGCATGATGTCCCACCCAGTCACATTAACCTGACACCAGGCCGGCTAGTCCTAACACTAACCTCTTAATGCTGAGCGCCAAGCGAGGCAGCTGTTAGTACCATTTTTGTAAGTCTTTGGAATGACTCAATCGGGGATCGAACCCACGACCTCTCGCAACCGAGGCGGACGCTTTAACCACTAGGACACCGGAGCGGTCCAGTTTTTGGAACGTATTACATCAGTCTATATGGCGTTGACCAAGTTTTTGGAAAGTATGACTTTAGTCTATACTGCGTTGGCCAAGTTTTTGGAAAGTATGACATAAGTCTATATGGCGTTGACCAAGTTTTTGGAAAGTATGACATAAGCCTATATGATTTTGGCTACAATTTTGGAAAGTTAATGAAATATTGTATTTTATGCCTCTTAGAAATTAAAAAAATGGAAACAATTTATTATCAATGTTGATACACTGTGCTAAGTTTACATCAATAACTAATATCTATTTCAGGAGTTGTTTGATATAGTTCCCTCAAGCAGCAGAACACCTGGTTTAACAACATTTGTTCCATCATCTCCAACGAGAGGAATTGAAGGAGCTAGCAAGTACGTTTTTCTTATTTTACTAGTTTGTTATTCTGTCTTTTTACAGTGCCCATTATCCGTCCGTACTTGTTTATAAGTACAGTACTGTCCAACTGAAGAAAGAAACCCCTGATCTGCCCTGTGCCGGCAGATCGAGGTCTATAGTCTTGTTCCACTGATTACTCCTAACATACTGCATATACCCATCTATAGCAACGCATTATGCGACGGCCGGTCTGAGTCCGTTCTGTTTTAACTGGATTCTACTTATGAGCGATTACATTTATAATGTAAAGCTATAGCATAATGATAGCAGAAGAAACCGCCATCTCTGAGAAAGGTTTCCCTCAGGATATATTAGAATATGAAACGTACAAATGTTGATCAAAATGTCGCGTGTCAGACGGAATATCCATCATCAACTTTTTGTCCAGAATTTGCATATGGCTTTCATCAGTTTATAACGATGCTTTGTACATAAAACCTAATAAAGATCATATCAGATTGCAAATAATCTGTGGGTCAAAGGTTACAGTGTCAGGGGTAATTGTTAAAGTCGGATTAGTCGTCATATGCAAGACTACTAATGTCAAAATGTGACCCTTGTACTTTATCGTTTGTTGCCTATTTTTCCATTTAATCGGCTGTAACTCTTGTATTTTATAGGTTGTGCTCCACTGTTACCTTGGATTGGTTGTAACTCTTTATAGGCTGTGCTTAAATGTTACCCTGTGTTGGTTGTGACCCTTGTATTTTATAGGCTATGCTCCACTGTTACCTTGGATTGGTTATAACTCTTGTATTTTATGGGCTGTGCTCTACTGTTACCTTTGATTGGTTGTGACCCTTGTATTTTATAGGCTATGCTCCACTGTTACCTTGGATTGGTTATAACTCTTGTATTTTATGGGCTGTGCTCCACTGTTACCTTGGATTGGTTGTGACCCTTGTATTTTATAGGCTATGCTCCACTGTTACCTTGGATTGCTTATAACTCTTGTATTTTATGGGCTGTGCTCCACTGTTACCTTGGATTGGTTGTGACCCTTGTATTTTATATGGTGTGCTCCACTGTTACTTTGGATTGGTTGCAATATTGTATTTTATAGGCTGTGCTCCACTGTTACCTTGGATTGGTTATAACTCTTGTATTTTATAGGCTGTGCTCTACTGTTACCTTGGATTGGTTGTGACCCTTGTATTTTATATGGTGTGCTCCACTGTTACTTTGGATTGGTTGCAATATTGTATTTTATAGGCTGTGCTCCACTGTTACATTGGATTGGTTATGACCCTTGTATTTTATAGGTTGTTCTCCACTGTTACCTTGGATTGGTTGTAGCTCTTGTATTTAATAGACAGTGCTCTACTGTTACCTTGGATTGGTTGTGACCCTCGTATTTTATAGATTGTGCTCCACTGTTACCTTGGATTGGTTGTAACTCTTGTATTTTATAGGCTGTGCTCCACTGTTACCTTGGATTGGTTGTGACACTTGTATTGTATATGTTGTGCTCTATTATCACTTTGGATTGGTTGTAACCCTTGTATTTTATAGGTTGTGCTCTACTGTTGCATTTTATTGGTTGTGACCCTTGTAACCAATTATTCCTCCATTTTATCAATTGTAACCGTTGTATTTCATCGGTTATGGTCCACGGTTTCCCAATGTATGGCTTGTGACCTGTGTAGTGTTTCGGTTGTGGTCCATTATTTTCTTTTTTGTCACTGTGACCTGCGTTATTTATGAGTTATGGCCCTTTTTGCATTTATCGGTTGTGACCTGTGTAGTTCATCCGTTGTAGCACGGTTTAGTTTGTCGGACTGTAGCACTGTGTAGTTTATCTATTGTAGTACTGCGCAGTTCATTGGTTGAATCAATGTGCAGTTTCATCGGTTGTAACACTGTGTAGTTTTATCGGCTGTAGTACTGTTTAGTTCATTGGTTGTAGCACTGTGTACTTCATCGGATTGTAGTACTGTGTAGTTTATCGGTTGTAGTACTGTGTAGTTCATTTGTTGTAACACTGTGTAGTTCATCGGATTGCAACACTGTGTAGTTCATGTGATTGTAGCTCTGTGTAGTTTATCTATTGTTGTACTGTGTAGTTCATTGATTGTAACAATGTGTAGCTCACTGGTTGTAGCACTGTGCAGGTCATCGGATTGTAGTAATGTGTCGTTCATTGGTTGTAGCACTGTGTAGTGCATCGGTGGTAGTACTGTGTAGCTCATTGGTTGTATCACAGTGTAGTTTATCGGTTGTAGTACTGTGTAGTTTATTTGTTGCAACACTGTAGTTTATCGGTTGGAACACTGTGTAGTTTATCGGTTGTAGTACTGTGTAATTCATCGGTTGTAGCACTGTGTAGTTAATCGGTTGTAGTACTGTTTATTTCATCGGTTGTTAAACACTGTACGGTTTATCGGTTGTAGTGTTGTTGTAACACTATGTATTTTAACTCGCATCTGTGCCTGATACATTCCATTGATATCAGTTTGTGACAATACAAGAGGTTAGTATCATTATGATTAAAAGGTTTAATTCATTGGAGCGACATATACTATTTTCTGACTGACAATATCTCGAGAGAGCAGCGTTGGCTGAATGGTTAGCGGGTCAGAATCAGCACCGAAATCGTATCAACGGATCAATTTACCAGCCGGAGTCAACTACAGTGGTGTGTCCTTGGGGAAGACACTTTACTCCGATTGCCTTGGCATTAAATAACCTACTTGTGTTCCTGTTCCATAAAGCACCAAACTAAACCAACGTCACGATTTTAACCAATTTATCTTGATGCAGACAGTAGATTCAAAAAGATTTTAAGTCTGTGATATCATTCCAATCAAACAAACATATTTCAATGTCACAGTAAGTAGTAAGTAGGTCACGTGTTGGCAAAAAATACATTCTGGACAAAGTTTAGTTTGACCTTGCTATATCTTGCACTATTTACAATGGAATACGCCTATGCAAACTAGTATTAGTGACTACTGAATTTATGAACGGCTTATTTTATTGAGAAAAAAAAACGAAACTACACTTATTTTGTTATGAATCTGCAGAAGAAAAGAGCTTGATGTGGCAAATGGGACTAATATAATCTACGTTGGGCTTTGCACCTAGACAAAGGAAATCCCAGTTAAGGGTTTACATTATTTGTCTCCCACAAGGCGGTGCACACCCCAACATTGATTATTTTTCTTACCCCATATTTTACTTTAAAGTTAAAGGAACTCTTTAATTTTGCAATACAGTTTAGCAGTCAACATGTACATTAGTTATCACTCAGTATTATAATTTAGCACAGTCAACACATACATTATTCATCACTCACTGTTAAAGTTTAGCACAGTCAACACGTACAGTATTCATCACTCACTATTATAGTTTAGCACAGTCAACACATACAGTATTCATCACTCACTGTTATAGTTTAGCAGTCAACATATACATTATTCACCACTCACTGTTATAGTTTAACAGTCAACATATACAGTATTCATCGCTCACTGTTATAGTTTAGCAATCAACACATATATTATTCACCACTCACTGTTATAGTTTACCACAGTCAACACGTACAGTATTTATCACTCACTGTTATAGTCTAGCAGTCAACGCATACATTATTCATCACACACTGTTATAGTTTAGCACAGTCAACACGTACAGTATTCATCACTCACTGGTATAGTTTAGCACAGTCAACACATACAGTATTCATCACTCACTATTATAGTTTAGCACAGTCAACACATACAGTATTCATCACTCACTGTTCTAGTTTAGCAGTCAACATATACATTATTCACCACTCACTGTTATAGTTTAGCAGTCAACATATACAGTATTCATCGCTCACTGTTATAGTTTAGCAATCAACACATATATTATTCACCACTCACTGTTATAGTTTACCACAGTCAACACGTACAGTATTTATCACTCACTGTTATAGTCTAGCAGTCAACGCATACATTATTCATCACACACTGTTATAGTTTAGCACAGTCAACACATACAGTATTCATCGCTCACTTTTATAGTTAAGCACTGTCAACACGTACAGTATTTATCACTCACTGGTATAGTTTAGCACAGTCAACACATACAGTATTCACTATTATAGTTAAGCACACTCAACACGTATGGTATTCATCACTCACTGTTATAGTTTAGCACAGTCAACACATACAGTATTCATCGCTCACTTTTATAGTTAAGCACTGTCAACACGTACAGTATTTATCACTCACTGGTATAGTTTAGCACAGTCAACACATACAGTATTCACTATTATAGTTAAGCACACTCAACACGTATGGTATTCATCACTCACTGTTACAGTTTAGCACAGTCAACACATACAGTATTCACTGTTATAGTTTAGCACAGTCAACACATACAGTATTCATCACTCACTGTTATAGTTTAGCACAGTCAACACATACAGTATTCATCACTCACTGTTATAGTTAGCAGTCAACACATACAGTATTCATCATTCACTGTTATTTCTTCACATTTTCTGTAGGTCATTTGGTCTTATAATGTTTTATGAAAATCAGAATAATCATCTCGGTAAAATCCAGCTATATTTTCCGCTTATAGAACATCACCCACAAAGAGCAACAATAGTTATAATTGTTACTTAGTGTAAGTATTGCGCGAAGAGAGGTCTAAAGCCATGTGCACATATTGCTTACATACGATGTATTGATACGAATATATTTAATGAGGGCTGCGGCGTGACCTGTCTATCCGAAGTACACAGTATAACACAAAAATCCCATATAGCAACTTAAGGTCTCTCCAACTTTAAGAATACACCATATAAAACATGTCGAGAGAGCAGATAGACAGACGCGCAGTCGAGTTATTTGATTATATGGTAGAAACTATAGCTCGTTCCACCCAGCATGGGGAATTTTATCCTATCTGTAGGTATAACTCAGCAACTTTTCAGGTCAGCGCCATTGAATTTAGCGAAAAGTACCTAATTAGTTTGAAATACTTTGTGTGAAACGAATTAGTTACTGTTAGCTTCGTTTAATGACGCTGACCTGAGAATTTACTGAGCTACATATGGGATAATATTCGCGATGCTGTGTGGAATGAACTATGACAGAAAACACTGTTCCAGGCACACAGACAGTACACATCAACGACTACAAAAAATGAAAAATCCAAACTTTCTCAAGAGCTACGCAAAGACCGCAACAACTAGAGATGTGTTATATGAGACCTGTCCTCTTCAAACTTTGTCGAACATCCCCAAACAGCGCCAGTTGAATCTTTTATTGTAAACTGTGTATATGTTTGCACTTACCAATCAGAGTTGTTAACTGATCAATCCACACGCTAAACCACACGATTTCTATGTAGCGTTATCATTCGCTGCACTAGTAATAGCAACACTTGCCATATTTCCACGAAAGAAAATATGAATTTCCAAAAATATCATAAATTTGAAATCTGATCCGTCACTACACGCTTAATTAGAACTGTATGGTGGTCTGTGCCCAGTATTTATAGGTTACTGCATTAGTATGGGACAATATGAACGAGTTTTTGGCTGGAATATTGCACGACCTTGGGAGTGAAGTATATCCATCCGACAAAACGAGTTCATATTTTCCCATACAAATGCAGTAACCTTTTTATTATATGCTCATTTTCTTATTCTACCTAAGGCTTACTTATATAAACAAAATACACTACAAGAAACAACGTAAATGAATGAATGCCGTATTTCAAACTAAATACACAAGCGCAGATTTATCATTACACAACAACATCATTATTAATATGCACATAACTCCGCCCAGATAAATTTGAACTTAGTCGCGCTCTCGACATAACTTTCGAAAGAAAATGGCGTGTCTAGTAAAACTTGAAATTTTCGCAGTCATATTTTGAACGAATGCGCATTGCAGCAACTTTTCCATTTGATCTGGAATGAATATATTGTGGTATTTTGTTTCGATTCGACGAAAGTTTGTGATTTTGGACTGGATTCATCTGTGCAAATTATACATGAAATACATCGGATTGAAGCGGCGCTGGAGAAGCTTGTTTACATCTGGAAATATGTTTCTGTTTCTGTCACTGAATGTTTGAAATCATAATGTGGAAACAAATATGAAGTCGTTCAATTGCAGTTATCAAAAAGACGCTATGGAATTTAATGCTTATTTCATTTTGAGTGCAGTAAGGAGGATGCAATTGCACCTATCATCGAAATTACAGCACAGTTTCGAAATGTGTAATCTAGATTGAAAACCTATGACATGGCTCATGTAATTCGGATGTGCAGAATTAAGAAAATACATTTTAAGGATATTCAGGATGTAAAACTGTAAGTATCTTTTATTTTGCTATTCTTATCACCAGCTAAAGAAGAGAGTATATGACTTGTCAATTGTATGTTATTTGTAAGGACCTTATCTTGCGTCTGTTATATACTGTAGCTAGCCTAAATCCGTAACATTATATCAACGCGGAATGTGCCAAAGCAGCTGGTATATGGCAGTCCACGAAACATCTGTTTTAGTTCATTCAGAAACAAATTTAAACAACCACAACGTAAGGAGCCTCTTACGCGAGTGTACATGGTTTGTGTACAAATCAAAAATGCTGGCGTCTGCGTCCATTGTTTGTTTACAATAGAAAGTAGTCCTTTATGCACGTGAATGCTATATGTGTATTGTTGCGCGGATACAATATCGGATAATACTGCACGATTCTGACAAAGTAAAATTAACGGGGTAAAATTGAGCATATAATAATGTAATATATCGCACCGTAGCCTATTATATAACTTTTTCCAAATTGAAACTGATTAAAGTTAAAAGTTATCCGTATAAAACATATTAATTACCTAATGTTATTTTCATATGGCACCCCTTGATTAAATATGTTAACACAGTAATAATATGAAAGGATTTTGTTTTCTATTTTCTCATACGTAGAACTTATTTCCTTTGGGTCGACAGATCGTCCAATTGCCCTCATTAACATATTCGTATAAATGCGCAGTACTGTATTTTGAACAACAATAGTACGCGGCTTGAGATACTCGTTGAGCAATACTTCCAACACCTAACAATTTACTAACTACCTGCCAGTTGGGTTGCCAATTTATGGTGGATACCAAGGAACGCTTTTTGGGAAATCAACGTTTGTTAGGCAGCTGGATTGTTGTTGTTGAGTTTAATTATAGTGGCGTGCGCACAATTGTGCATGTGCCACTTTTTTCTGACTGTACCGCAGCCTGCTAGTTGTTCCTGGGGAAGGGAATGGTGCCACCTCTCCCATGCTTTTATGGATTCAAGGAACCCTGATAGTTTAGCCTCAATCTGTGGGTCCAAAAAGGTCCCTTACAGTTGAATGGTTGGCTGTCATTAGTGGGAAGGAGAGCTCGGGAACGGTCCTGCTTGCTTTACATCGCTGGTTTCTTGTTGCATTTGCCTGGTGTTTCTTGCGATTTTTTTTTTCGATTTTTTTTTCTTCTTCAAAATGTTCTAAAAAGGGAGCTGGAAATGATGCGAACTTACATTATTACGCCATCGATATAACGTCATTTGCTACTTCAGTGTATCGTAGCGCTGCGAACTACTGAAGGCATAAGATAGCGTGATTTCAACTTCTGCTTCTTATCGAATAATACAAAGAGTGTACAGCACCTTGCGAAAACATTTGTGTTTTTTAGCCTCCTGTAAATCGGCCTGGCATGCTTTCGGTATCAAAATTCCGAAATGAGCTCACTAAGTGTGTCACAGTGATATACATAACTCACCAACATATATTTTTCTTGTTGAAACTGAAAAGAGGACTCTGTGATCTTGAGCAAAGTTGACTACTTTTTGTAATGCTCATTCAGCTGTTGTTTTTATTTTTAAAGTTGTCAGCATGGAATTGGGCCTTTATATAATAATATATTTTTTATATCATAACTGTATCCAGAGTGCGAACCGTGATAATGTAAACTGACAGAGGAACACTTTCTTATCGAGTATATCGGCTTGCATCCTTTGAGAAAGACGTTTTGTGAAGTAAACTCGGTTATGTAACTTATTATAATGTAAGACTAGAACAAATCTTCAGTATATTAATATAATTCAGTTTATATATAAAAATTCGACCATTTGTTATAAGGGGATTTTTGGTACGTTTATCTTGTATTTTATACACCTGACAAAGAATGTTAACATCCGTACACGTTTATGTTTGTTTGGAAGAGCTACTCTTCCGAATGTTTGAATTTTTCAGGTATTTTTGTCTTTTAATTTTTAGAATTTAACTTTTTTGTCACATAGCCACTGTTGTGCTAATCCCTTCACATTCACACACACACACAGACACACACACACATACATACATACATACATACATACATACATACATACATACATACATACATACATACATACATGATATAACCTGGTTCAACTTCACATAAGAATCCTTTAAAGCAATCCTGTTTCTAATTACAAATTCAAAGTTCAATGGAACTGACCATACCTGACCTCCTTGCAAGGGATGATGAACATAGGGCAGAACCACGGAGCAGTCAATCTAGTAGCTCGGACGACTCTTCTTCTCTCGTGATTGGATTCCATTGTTCGTCATCCGGATCATCCGTTGGGCCCGGTGGCAATCCCACAGGTTTGGTATACTAAGTTATTTAACAAAAAATAACGATTGCTCTTCATTTCATCAAACTGTTCTACCACACTTTAGCAGATATATTTTGATATCTTTCGTCTGTCTATCTGTTCGTCACTCTATCATCCTTAACTGCAAGATTGAAATTCAGAAAAATTTCATCCGCAACTTACCCATATAATCATGAACGCGGGGGTGGGGGTATAAGTTTGAGTCCTTCCCATTGGTTCGATGGGAGGGGTCAAAGGTTCAGTGGTCCTTTTTGACTGTTTTGACTTCATTTCAAAACAGCATTCATAACATGAGGGCGCATAATACATATATTGAAAGTCGGGTTATGACTCCTGTGTCAAGGTGTAATTGGAATGGGGTGGAGAATAAGCAATAAGATGCTGCAATGAATATAACTCACACGTGTTATATACAGAAAACTACATTTTACCTGGGGGCCCCTAGTGGCCGAGTGGTCTCCGTTACGGATCATTGCCATCTCACTTCTGTCTGCGTGGGTTCGAGTCTCGGATTCAGCCAATGTGTGTATGTGAGAAAGCTTGCCAGTAGCTTCTCGTGGGTCGGTGGTTCTTTCCGGGGGGTTTCCCGGGTTCTTCCTCCACCACTAATACTAGCCGCCATGTATAGCCTATCGTGTGCTGAAAAATGGCGTTAAACCCTACAACAACAACAACAACAACATTTTACCTGACAATGCTTCTTCAACAGTAAGCGAGCTAATTTCTCCAGGTAAGATTGCACGATAGTTCCCAAATAGGATGTGGTGTTAATGGTCAGCCGTCTTTCATGATTTAAAATCTAACACGAATAACAGCAAATGGTTCGAGTCTCGGATTCGGCCAATGCGGGTATGTGAGAAAGCTTGCCAGTAGCTTCTCGAGGGTCGGTGGTTCTTTCCGGGGATTTCCCGGGTTCTTCCTCCACCATTAATACTGGCCGCCATGTATAGCCTATCGTGTGCTGAAAAATGGCGTTAAACCCTACAACAACAATAACAACAGCAAATGTTAACAAGTTGTCAGTTTCAAAGTGAAGATATATTCAACAAGTTAATTTAAGAACAAAATAATTCTTGTTGAGTTTCCTGTCTTGGGTGATATTTGTGACATACCACTGGTTTGATATGATCTGTTCAGTTTACCTTTGGTGGGTCTTCCAAAAGCACACTGTACAAGATAAATTATTTTAAAAAAATCAGTCCATGGCAGTTTTGTCACTAGATTACTGAATAAAACATTTCACTTAAAAAACTTTTTTTCATCTAACCTTTTTTTTTTTCTTCAATAATTTAAACTTTATGAAACGTTCTGTTTAATATTAGTCTGTACTATTTCTGGCAGGTTCAGATCAAGCGATAGAGACAATTCATGTTCCGGATGTGACGAAAGAAGACACCGGTCGTCGGTCTCCACCATTCAGGGCCCGGCAGTTTTGTCCCGGTTACAGCACAGACGACGAAGAAGAGAACCAAGCACCACAGAACCTTGATGGTAAGGTTTGAGATGGAGAGAAAACGATCCCTTTTTTTACCTTCACAGAACATATGGTCGTCATAAACTCTCGCAGCGTACACAATGCGTTATCTCATGAGAGAAAGAGAGAGAGAGAGAGAATTCCAACGTTTTCCGAGTCTGGTTGTGTTTTTGTGTTTTTTGGTTGGGTGGGGTTGCATTTTATATTAAGATATAAGCTTACACGAATGATTCAGTTCAGTCATTTAAAATTTGCTGATTTCAGATGGCACAAAAATCGAGAGGTTTTGTTCAAACATAGACAGCCGCCACGCAGAGGGAAGAGAACTAGGAAATCTGAGAAACATCCGCGTGATCTCCCTCCAGTCGTACGTTGGCATCTCTCCAAATGAACTTACACTTAAAAAAGGTACACGTTTAATGACCATCTCTTACATATTTTAATGCAACAGGAGAAGACATTGCCAAATTAACACATGATAGTCAACAGGCAATATGCATGTCTCTAGTACATATTTTAATACAAAAGGAGGAGACATTGCCAAATTAACACATGATATTCAACAGGCAATATGCATGTCTCTAGTACATATTTTAATACAAAAGGAGGAGACATTGCCAAATTAACACATGATATTCAACAGGCAATATGCATGTCTCTAGTACATATTTTAATACAAAAGGAGGAGACATTGCCAAATTAACACATGATATTCAACAGGCAATATGCATGTCTCTAGTACATATTTTAATACAAAAGGAGGAGACATTGCCAAATTAACACTTGATATTCAACAGGCAATATGCATGTCTCTAGTACATATTTTAATACAAAAGGAGGAGACATTGCCAAATTAACACATGATATTCAACAGGCAATATGCATGTCTCTAGTACATATTTTAATACAAAAGGAGAAGACATTGCCAAATTAACACTTGATAGTCAACAGGCAATATGCATGTCTCTAGTACATATTTTAATACAAAAGGAGGAGACATTGCCAAATTAACACATGATATTCAACAGGCAATATGCATGTCTCTAGTACATATTTTAATACAAAAGGAGGAGACATTGCCAAATTAACACATGATATTCAACAGGCAATATGCATGTCTCTAGTACATATTTTAATACAAAAGGAGGAGACATTGCCAAATTAACACATGATATTCAACAGGCAATATGCATGTCTCTAGTACATATTTTAATACAAAAGGAGGAGACATTGCCAAATTAACACTTGATAGTCAACAGGCAATATGCATGTCTCTAGTACATATTTTAATACAAAAGGAGGAGACATTGCCAAATTAACACATGATATTCAACAGGCAATATGCATGTCTCTAGTACATATTTTAATACAAAAGGAGGAGACATTGCCAAATTAACACTTGATATTCAACAGGCAATACGCACATCTCTATTACTTGCAATTAGTGTATGTTGATACTTTTGCGTTTTATGAATCTTGAAATTCTGCTCACGTGAACTTGTGATAATGTTTATGTAAATACGTCTTAACCATCTTAAAAGTAACGAGCTATAATACAAAAGTCTCACTTCAAGAGGGGACTATTTCCTTATATCTAATAGAGTAAGAAGAAGAAAAAAACGTAGATTTTCTTTTCGTTTTATATTTTTTAAGGCAAAATCCGTCGATTTACAATGATATTTCCCCAATCTGTGCAAATGCGATTAAAAGCTGTATTACTACATCGATAAAAAAAGAAGTTCTAAAATTAAGAATAATATTTAGGACAGCAGTAACTACTTTTTAATGAAATGAACATATTGTATCTTTGTTTTCTTGCGAATTGATATGGTGACAGAACGGTCGCATCTGACAAATTTCAGAGCGTAACATATGTAAGCAAAATATTTTAATGATTGTCAGTTTACTTTTATGGATTTGTTTTTAGGGTTTTTTTCTGCTTTCAAACGTGAATTTTTTGCCTTGGCAAGCTTACAGTGTTTCGGTAACAGACGTTTACCAGTTTGGATTGTCAGTTAATTTCAGCTTGCAATCAAACTCATCAATGCGTGCCTAATTTCATCATGGCTTTTACCCATGATTATGAAGGGGTTGCGAATGAAAACAGGTCATGTAAGCAGGGCCGGCGCTACCATATAGGCGAGCTAGGCAGCCGCCTAGGGCGCTGATTTCAAGGGGCGCATTAAAAAAAAAATATATTGTTTATAAATTTTGAAATTGATATTTTCCGGAGGGGGGGGGGGCGCCAGAATCTAACCTTGCCTAGGGCGCCAGATAGTCTGGCCGGGTCTGGCGCCGGCCCTGCATGTAAGTTTAGTCACTAATAATTTGCATGATTCATGTGGTAAACTGATTCAAACAATGATAATACTTGTATCCTGCTTTTATTCTTTCCAGTTCGTTTTTAGGCATAGTTTGATGGCTCCTCCTTATTGACTACATACATGTTTACTAGCGGGTCTACTGTCTCGATACACTGTAAGATATATTCATACTGATGGAGGTGGGGGTGTAAAGCAGAAGAAGAAGACAGAAAATGAAATAGGGGTTCATATGAAAACAGAGGTTTTAATAACATATGTAAGAGCAGATAGATGTAATCAGAAGGAAAGTAGTTCCATAATTGGTGGCGACATCATCTTTTTCCAAATGATATATTTCAATATCTCATCTTGAAATGTGTTCTAAATGGGTATATTAACCTAAATAACAGCATCTCTCCAAATAATATATTTCAATATCTCATCATGAAATGTGTTCTAAATGGGTATATTAAACTAAATAACAGGATCTCTCCAAATGAAATATTTCAATATCTCATCATGAAATGTGTTCTAAATGGGTATATTAACCTAAAAAAAAGTATCTCTCCAAATGATATATTTCAATATCTCATCATGAAATGTGTTCTAAATGGGTATATTAACCTAAATAACAGCATCTCTCCAAATGATATATTTCAATATCTCATCATGAAATGTGTTCTAAATGGGTATATTAACCTACATAACAGCATCTCTCCAAATTATATATTTCAATATCTCATCATGAAATGTGTTCTAAATGGGTATATTAACCTAAATAACAGCATCTCTCCAAATGATATATTTCAATATCTCATCATGAAATGTGTTCTAAATGGGTATATTAACCTACATAACAGCATCTCTCCAAATTATATATTTCAATATCTCATCATGAAATGTGTTCTAAATGGGTATATTAAACTAAATAACAGGATCTCTCCAAATGAAATATTTCAATATCTCATCATGAAATGTGTTCTAAATGGGTATATTAACCTAAAAAAAAAAGTATCTCTCCAAATGATATATTTCAATATCTCACCATGAAATGTGTTCTAAATGGGTACATTAACCTAAATAACAGCATCTCTCCAAATGATATATTTCAATATCTCATCATGAAATGTGTTCTAAATGGGTACATTAACCTAAATAACAGCATCTCTCCAAATGATATATTTTAATATCACATCATGAAATGTGTTCTAAATGGGTATATTGACCTAAATAACAGCATCTCTCCAAATGATATATTTCAATATCTCATCATGAAATGTGTTCTAAACGGGTATATTAAACTAAATAACAACATCATATGTTACATATTACAGTAATTTGTCCATCCTCCATGCGGGAGTCATTTTGTTCGTTCACATTTAGAGGGTGTGTAGTGTCTTAATTCTATGATGTGTTTGGGTCATCATTCATGATGTATCTGCATGAAAGGTACATCCCTATGACATCAATCCTCACAACCAGACTTGACATTCTTTGTCGTTGTAAATGGGCTCCTCCTGGTGGTGAGATGATTCGTGTTTACGAGTACAATTCTCGCCGTAGAAGCTAGGCAGTCACCCTTTTGAGCTGTGAGTTTTCAATGCGTAGTTTCAGTATGAAAATACAGGTTTTCGTAGCAATATACATCCATATGGTTCGCGTTTTAAGAAATATTAAGAAGTATTTTTGCTTCATGTATTAATATTGTTAAAAGCATTGAAATGGTTGATGAACACTGACGGACATTATTGGTGAAGTATTTTTCAAATTATTTTCATTTCTAAATTTTACATATGAAGTGTATATATCCTTATTTGTCACATGTGCAGAAAACAAGATTCCCATCATGCCATTCGACGCTAAATTGTGTGTACCTACAAAGGTATATATGCAGATAGAAAAAAATGATCACTTTGTGAGATAGAATAAATAAACAAAAACTGCAGTAGGTTTCAAACTTGGAAATTACTTTTTGCTAACGAAGTTTGACTCGACGCTAACGCGGTTCTCGTCTCATTGAAGGTGGTGTTTTTTCGTTTATTAACTTGACAACAATAACAAACCTGCTGTGCTATATTGCTGAATCGGATTAGCTTTGCGGTCAGGTAGGGTCAAATAGTTTACAAGGTGTAACAAATGCAACCTATAAGGTCACCACAATCTTACCGATATGATCATGCAGTGAAATTTAGATGATTTTAGGAAAAGGGGGTGGGGTGTGTACTGAAGAGTAAGTTTAATCTTATACCCTTCAATTGAGGAACAAGTTTGGCATATAATATAAAAAACTTTTTTTTTACTGCGCAAATACCGCATATATTTCATAATGGGGTAAATTACCGATATATTTTGACTCGTGGCTTTGCGAGAACTTTTGTTCCATCGGTTTGAGAAATTTTAAATGCAAATATGTCTGTTATTTGAAATTGGTATAATCTTGTTTTGTGGTGTTGTAATAAATGTTAAGCAGACATGTTCCATGCAGGAGGCAGACTGGCACTGCTATCGTTAGGATGATACAGACGATAATTATAAATTCATAATTAATAAGTAGATCTTTGCGGTACGGAACAGAAGAAAGGAAAATGGCAGGATTTGTCTTTAGAGTACTAATTAAGTGTAATAATTACTATGTTTCACTACAGGTCAAATCATCAAGCAGAAGTTGGGTGCAGATGAAGACGGTTTCTGCTACGGCTGGACCCGGGAGAGCAGGTTCTCACCAAAGCAATACGGAAAATACCCAGTTGTTATCGTCAAAGCATATGACTCCGAATTAAAAACTAATCATTAAACAGTCCGGTTAAACACAAGTATAGGCATACACGCATCTGTTTAAAAAACAGAATCGAACATTCAGAGGTGTGTAAACAAATAAGTAAGAAACAAATTTAAAAAAGTATAAACAACAAAACGCTTGTATCTAATACGAACCGAGAATAATGTTTGTGAACCCCAATATTCGAATAAAGACTATTTGTTTTCAAAAGCCACGATCTGTTTTAGCTGCTTTCCGTATTAGAAAACAACATGAAAGGCGTGCATTAAGTGTAGAACGTGCAGTGAGGATTGATCACGTCCAGGAAAATCCGCCATGGACATGCCACTCGAATTCAGGGTTCTACCAACTTCGGCTAATGATGGTTAGTCTTGAGGATGCTTAGCAAGCAATAAATTAATTTATGATAGGTCATGTGATCATAATAGGCTATTATGTTTTGTCTAAAAGTCAAGTAGAATGACAAGCATCGTGGTATATATCGTGCAAGAAGAATGCAGAGAACCTTGAGGAATATTTGTCTTAAACTAAGATCAATCGTTTGTGGTGAAATCAAAATGTACTTGGTGTGGTAAGAACAAATCTAGGTTTGTCTAAGCCGTTATTGCCAGCAGCTTTCCCGACGTATCATACACTCGTCATGGATACTTAATTAGGCCTAATGTCAGAAAACTTTGTGCTTAGGTTGGGGTTTGCTGATATATAAATCACGCCTGCTCTGATGATATTTGTAGCCACGTAAGCAAAACAGTTCGCAACCGTGCTGTCTGCAACCAACCCAGAATATATGGAACCGCCTTTGGTCTTCTTGTGCTTATTGGCAACACTCCCTATGCTAAACAGATGTGGGACTATGTCTGGCAACAAGTATATTGGCAAATGGAATCCTTTGGACATACAAATTGATGCTAATGATCAACCACTTTCTGGCTTAGCAGAACCATGAAAACATTATTGAAAGGTCGTATAGCGAATTGGACCAAAGAAATGACTAGTGTCAGAGAAAGTAACGACAATCTTATTCTGTACAAGATAGCATAAATTAGTGGCTAACCTTATCTCGGGATGAATTTATGAGAGGGAATTATCCACAATACCTATCAGCCACACAGGCAAGATTTATAATGTATGCACTCTGTAAACAAAACAGTAATTATTCGACGTCTTGTTATATACAGGTAGGTACTGAGAAATGATTTTGTATTCTTACAAGACATATTTCCTTGATACAGGATATGATACGAGCGCATTGTCTTGCATATCTAGCAGCAGAAATTTGTCTGGAAGACATGATCGAACTTGATAAATTTCTGCCATTCGGGAAAGTTTAGCGTGTTGAATCTGTCAAAGATTTCATTCAGTTGCGCCAATTCCTCGTGCGACAAGTTAAATCGCGCCAACTTATATGATATTTCCTCGAAATGTCTGCGGTCTTTTGTTATAATTTAGGTAAACGTCTTCATTCTTAGTCCTAAACAACTAAACCATACAGAACATTGTCTTGCACCTAAAGAATTCTCTGCACGAAACAATGAGCTAAAACTTCTAGTTCACCAGTATCGAAGAAAATTTGCGCTGACTGGACCAGCTGTCTTCTTGCGTTTTTTATCTTCGCCACCCAAATTATTTGTCTGTCTCGAGATGGCTTTTATGTTTCCGATGCGAGAATATGACCTGTTGCCATTGATAAAATCGATAATAAGAATGTAACCGTTGTTGTTTGGATTCATTACAATAATACTGTGACACAGGATGTGTCTGACGTCCCCGTTTTCATTAGACTCATACAAATTAAAAATCAGATGTCCTTTCCGTTGGATGATAAGTCAGTAGATTTTTCTATCTAATTGCAAAATCAATAGCGTTTTGTGCAAAATCAGTATGTAAGCACCATATGTCAGCTATCATCCTGTCACCATTTTTGAATATAGGAAAGGAGAATGTTTCGGTTCACAAGGATGTTTTTCGTAGGACCTTCCCTGTCATTTTGCTACCACGAAATTGAGCAGACGAAATTTGCTTATGTTTTGAGCTGACGAAGATGATAGAGGCACATCACAAAAACGATCGTGTCCGGCCTCTTGCTATTATGCGTGGAAACGACGTGGAGGTCATGGGAGATATGTACGGATGAGCTTACGCTCTTCTTTTCCTCTAGTACTTATTTAATAGAAATACATTACTGGGTGCCTCGCAAGCTTGTGTATCATTTACCACATGACCTCCTACCCCCTATATTTCAATAGTCAGATAATAACCTGTTACTTACTGATTTATTTTATTACATGCATACAAGCCTGACAAAACTTCAATTTTTGTCTGAAGATACCTATACTAACAAGCGTTACCCGCATCTATTAGTTGTAAAGTACTCATAAATTGTCGCCATATAGTTAGAAACCTCAGATGAAAAGACTGTCGTGTCTAAGAGTGTGGGTGGTCTCATTTGCACTAGCTAAATATGACACTGTAAAGCTAACGAGCAAGAGCACAGTTTCGTATTTCACCTTGAGTATATTTAAAGTGGCAGGGTCCATTTTCGTAAATTAATCCCTAGCAAATTTCTTAACTTAAGGCTATGGTGTGACTTTTTCAGCTATTATTGTTTGCTATTTATAGATATTGATATATTTGTGAGCTAGGTGTTTCGGGCTTGTGTTGTTCTTGAAATTGATGTCAGGCATGTACACCTTCCATAGTTGCTCTGCAGTATGTGATAGTGAAATACCAATAGTTGGCTAGGAAGAAGAGCTAGCCACCCATAGCAATAGACATGTGGGTTCAAGGCAAGCAGAATATCTCAAAAATGGCTTGGATAACAGCAGCAGCAGGGAGGGTGAACAGACCTTATTGGTTTACTCTCCGTTTCGCAAAATAAGCCTTCCTGGAAAATCGCAACGAAAAAAAATAAAAAAATCGCGAGAGTGAACAGCCTCTAATTTGTTCACCCTCCGTTTCGCAAAATAAGCCTTCCATGAAAAACAAACAAAAAAATCGCGATTGTCTCAGGTATGAGATAGCCCTGTCAAATTCTAAGTTGACTTACCCAGCCTGTCGAAAAATCCAAGGAAAATACGCGATCGCGTCGGTGCCAAGTTGGAGACAGCGCCCTCGTTGCTGCTATTACCCAAAAATTGTATCAAGACCGACTCAGTATCGTGTTCAAGGATCATGTAAATTTATCGTGATGAATCCATGCGGAGATAACTGAGCCTGACTAAATAAATTTCTAAACTTATTTATGTCCATATCACCGCTACACCATGTCTGATGAATATTTCGTAACGTGTGAGTATCAACTCCGTTAAACACAGCAAGAATATTACAATTCTTCCTGATCACTTTAGGAATTTGTGTATACCGCTGGGTTACATAAATCACATCTGTGTTTTTATGCCTGCCTCGGGAAAATATCCGAGCAGGGTTTGCCTGTTGTCCAGCATTACATCATCATACACGACTAAATTGTTAATAAACCCATAAATATCATTAATACTTGGTGCTTCATCGATATCAGTGATAAATTCAACAAAATCGTCTCCGTTTTCATTTAACGATTTTGCATTTAAATTAAAATCCTTAAGTACATCATAGCACCGCTGGTCATCTACAGACGGAGCAATGAAATACAACTTATCCCACCTGAGCCATCTCATTATCAAATTAAGTAACATTTGTGTCTTACCACTTCCAGATGGACCTATGATAATCATACGAACAGAATTTAGTAGCGCAGCATGATGCTTGACAGACTCTTGTTTTCTTGTCGCTGAAAAATCAATTACATTCATGTCATAGAAATATAATAAATAAATATGGATTTATATTGTGTGAAATGCAGGACGCGTACCCCAACAAGTACATTGAGAACTATTACAACAAAAAGTAACGGATCAGCACTTACAGGTAAGTGTGAACGATGTGGTACGAAGAAATTTAAATTTACTCCCGCACAGTCTTGGTTATAAAAAAAAGCAACACGGAGGTGATATTGCCGCCCAGTTAGCCAAACTACCAGGAACTCCGTGGGCTAAGTATCCGGGAGAAAAACACCTCCCAGGATATAATTACTGTGGACCTGGAACCCGACTTGATATCAAACTAGACAGCCGTGACCAACCAAAACCAGGTGAGTATCCAATAAACGCCATTGATAAAGCGTGACATGCTCATGATGTAGCTTATAAATGTAAAGATCTACAGCATAGACATATTGCAGTTGTAAAATTAATTCATGCGTTAAATTCCATTACAAATAAATATTTCAAGAAAAAATTAGCTAGTTGGTTAATAAAAACCGCGATGAAAGGTAAGCTTGTATTGGGAAACGGAGTTTCCTAAGCTGGTAATTAATCAACCGATTATTATAATGGATGCGATCTATTATTCAACAAGAGGATATTGAAAAGGTAGAGCAGCGATTAGTAAACTCGCCGAAGCGGCAGGTGTCGAGCGTTCTACTGCTGAAGCGTGGTTAGCACGACAGGCAATATGGCAAATTTATTTACCACCGCCTAAACGAATTCACTTTGCACATTTTGATGTCAGCGTACCAAATGAAATTCATCAAGCTGATATAGTATTTCTACCACATGATACCATTAAAGCACGTGGACGTAAAACATACAAATACGCGTTAACTGTCGTTGATGTTGCAAGTAGATACAAGGAAGCAGAGCCGTTATCAACAAAGACAGCTACGGAAGTTGCTTCTGCGTTTGAACGAATTTATCAACGTGGTGGTCTACGATGGCAACAGCTGCTACAGGTTGATCCTGGCAAAGAATTTCAGGGTGCAGTATCATCGTTGAAGAAAAAACATAACGTCACCATCAGACGAGGACATACTGCAATTCATGGTGATCAGGCAATTGTTGAACGATTTAATCGAACACTTGCTGAGCGGTTATTTGGATATCAATACGCGAAGGAATTCATTCAAGGCAAGAGATCTCGTGGAATGGGTTGCAAGATTACCAAGTGTGATAGCTGCGCTAAATAATGAAATAACTCGAACAACTGCGTTGATGCGCGCGTATATCAATACAACGACGTGATTTTTCAGCACAGCCAGTATTAGGTAATGTGAATGTAAGACATTTATATGAACCTGGTGAACTTGAAGGTGGTAAGAAAAAGAGCAACTGATCCTGTCTGGAGTATTACCGCACACAAAATTTCCAGCGTGGTAAGATCTACTGGTAGACCTGCAATCTACAGACTAGATTCAACTGCTCCTCAACGTGGATTTACACGTGAACAATTACAAGTAATTCCCGAGGATATGCAATTACCACCCCGATCACTTAACTAGCACCAAGGGTGCCAGCACCCCTACGTCGATTACATTCAAAACAGGTCATCATCGTATTTTTCCGTGTATGACCGCGACTGTTATCTTTTCTATCCACGGTAAATTTTCTTGGATTATCACTCAGATACTGCCAAAGCATTACACAATTAAAGCTCGCACAATGATTATTCTGGTGTTGTTTCAGCGCGTTGATAAATTCAGCCTCAAGATCAAAATCGCGTTTATTATTTTATTTTTTGTCACATTGTTTATAACCGGCTAATTTTTTTCTTATTATATCGCTGTCAATATCATCATTGATCACTGACTCGTCCATGACAATAGTACCATTGATTGCTGGTGTGACAATATCATCATTGATCACTGACTCGTCCATGACAATTCACCGCAGCTGTGAGATTCTTTTAACTCGAGACACTGCGAGATAAACTAAATTCGACCATCGATACGATCATCAACAATCCAAACAACTGTATCAGTAATAGTTAACCCCTGAGATGAGTGAATTGTCATCGCGTATCCTAGAGTCCACGGAGATTTGTCCGCGTGCAATGCATTCTCGACAACATTGACCTCAACTGTGAAAATATCGTTTAATACGAGATTTTGTTTCTCGGTTTGTCCTGGTATAGCAACGTCGATATTTTATCGTCGCGTATTAGCTAGTCTATAACACAATGGTACACGTAACGCTGAGAATTTCTTCTTGTGTAACTGAAATAACTTCCGTTGAAGTGTGTCTCTATTTTACTACTTGCCACTATCAAATCATTTGGTCTCCACGTTTCCCAAAAATCGTTCATGGAAGTTTATGGAATTACTCTACGCGCTATTTCACATTGAATTTTATCAGGTCGTAGTCTGATTAATTTCTTAATTTTTTTTAAATGTTTCATCAAGAGATCTATTGTTATCGGTTATCTCCGAGTAATAATCTACAAAATTCTTTAGCCAATGATGTGGAGATGGTCCAACAAACTGAGGTGGTTGACCGTGATCACCGCACATTATCACAGCGGTATTCTTTAACAATAACCAATCGAGAAACATTTTTAAATATATCTAGCGACACTGTACATATCTCATCCCAAATGATAATACCTGGAATATATTTCTCTCCCATTCGATCAGGAGTCCATGCGTCACCCTTATATCTGAAAAAGCTATGATAAGTACAAGAATTAACTCCTCGTCGTTTCATTTCCCTGGCGAGTCCATGTGTTGGTGTTAGCACAATCATGTCATCGCAATTCTGTCGAAATAATTCGATCGCCCGAGTTGTCTTACCACAATCTCCCGGTCCGCTTAAATAAACTGTCTTGTGTCTGGATACTGGATCATACAGGGCTGGCGTCGACGATAATTCTGATATCTGATTGCTATAATAAATATATTTAACCGCAACATCCGCGGTTAAATCAAGATAGGATTAAATGATCATGGTTGGGTATTTATCGATGTGTACAGTTTACCTAATCACTCACAAAGTAAATAAAGTCCGAAGGACTTTATGTTAACTTTGTGAGTAATTAGGTAAAATTTACACATCGATAAATACCCAACCATGATAATTTAATCCTTATAATTCAAATTTACTTCCTTTCTAACATCAGATCAGCAGATTTAACCAACAAAACATTCACTTTTAGGTATATGGAAGTTTTTTTTTTCATTAGCCTCTTAACTGCGATAGAATACATAGCCCTATCTTCGCTAGCCAAGATTCATTGATTCTTTATACAGTGATACGGGGTAGCATGTCATAGCGGATCATGCCATCGATATATTGATATGACCATTAGTTTAATATATAAAAAATGGTTGTTGCGGTTAAACCAGGAATATTCCCTTTTTTTTCGAAAATTACGCTTTCGTATGACACATGTTGTTATAGCAACGTCGTTGTGATGTTCTACGCATTTCGATCTTTCAAAAGCAAAGTATGGTCCATTTTTATTGATATCCATTGACATATGACCCTGACCCTTAATAATCGCTGCTGTAACATGTTGACGAGGTGAAATGCAATATTTTCCGAAGATTGGCTTCTAAAGCCTGCCATATGCCTTCTTCAGCAAAAGGGGTGAGTGTTGGAGTGCAGGAAACTGTGGAAATAACATTGTTTTAACTTCTAATGGTGTCTATTAATCTGTGGCTTGTCATTTTTTTTTATCGGAAATCACAGGAGTGGTTGTGTGGGATATTGTTGTTGTTATTATGAGGGTGTAAGGCGTTGATAAAGATAAAACGTCACATCAAATGATCTGGAAACAGGGAAACAAAAGTAGTCCGCAGAATTTATCGATGTGTAAAAAAAATTCCAGATCAGTATCACGTGACCGTTTACATACAACGTAATGTTTCTTGTTTTATTCTCCACGAACCCCATAATTCATTATGATCAGTAAACTGAGTCAGTAATTCTATATACTTGCTTTCGATATAAAATTAGTCCGTGGCAACTCTGACTGCGGTGCGAGGAAATATATTTATCATTGATAATAAATTTATAGAAACATAAGCGAGCATTGAGGATCTTAGATGTGTATACTGCGGTGATTCTCCATCAATGTAACTAACAACAGTACCCAACCGTGTTCCGTCAGATAAGTAATTGTCTTCCCGATTACAAAATATATTTTTCGCTGCTGCATCAGCGACCACAAATTCATATTCGGCGGGATCCATAATCAATCTTGCACAATGCCGTTTATGATCATATGCACCACCCTGAGTAAATTTACCGATTATTTTTCTACCAAAATCTTTTGCAATTATTACACTGTTACCGAGTTAAATCTTAAGAATGTTAGGAGCATTATTAACGACGACATCAATAGGAGCATTTGGACATTCACACTTGTATTCTTCGATGATCTCATCAAGAGTAATACGCTCCAGTGTTGGTAACCAAACTTTAGTCTGCGCGTGATACGATGTCGTTTACTGACGCTCCAGCATACTTGACCGATTTCGCCCTCTTGGTTATCTTTTCACGTCGGTGATCAGTTAAACCATTTCCACGTTTCGCATTTGTAAAATGTTCGATTACTCGCTCGGCTACACAATTCAACGATGAAAATCTCATTGACGCTAGTTTACGGATATCTGGTTTGTTAATCAAATAAATTCCGTAAATAACCACAATCAACGGGTATGCTCGTTCGTAATATGGTCTGTCAATTCCAGTCAGCGTTCCTGGTTTGGTTTTATTGCTAACAATGACATACTCGCGCAGCGCCATTACAGAGTCGCCTTTGTAATAAATTTGCCATGTTTTCTTCGTGAATTTAGCAAATTGTATCTGCGTAAAATATTCTTTATCATTTAAATCTATCGCGCCGATAATTTTTGCTGCTCGGTTATCGTTCATTGTTGCATCCACGCGTGTAGTTTTGTACGTCGACCAAGTGTATGCAGCACCGTCAATGTAAAACTCGTGTTTAGCTTGATTTATACTTTTGTTTATTTTGGACCTCCACGATGATGATCATATCCAGGGTGGTCTGGATACGTGATCAAGGTCAAATAATCTCCGATCCCTCGGTAAAGTTATATCGGTAATCTTGGAAATTTCTTCCATATATTTTTTAACAAATTTGTGTTCAATTAGAGATATCCAGCATAGTTAGTTTAGCAATGACGCAAAATTATTGTGCATGGAAGATCCTCGGATCAACATAACTTTGTTCTCGCAGATGCGTGGGGGAATACTGTGCCAGTCACAGACAACATATCAGACGAGGATCTCGCGGTCCTGTTTCTTGTATCTGCTACGGCAAAGGTGTACGAGAAAAACACAATTATGTAGCAAATGTGGAGGTAAACAATACAGAGAGTTATCCAGATACTACGCGAACAGATACAAAGTTGTATTATCGGAACAAGATTACATTAAGCGAAGCTATCACGATACATTTTAATCTAACAATTAAACATAATTTATTTATATAATGGATCAGGAATTCGTATCTCATCCTGTTTTCGTTAACTACGAAGCATCTCGTGATGGGATCGTCAGACATCGCCAGCGTAAGATAAAAATCGGCTGGATCAATAATACTGGTTATATAATAGTTAATATCTGCGATAAAAAATATCCTGCCCATCGGTTCATTTATGAGTATTTTTGCGGCATGATTAAACCCGGTTATGTTATCGATCACATTAATTCAGATCCACTATTCAACCGCGTGCGTAATTTGCGAGAAGTCACTCAACGCGAAAGTTCTCAGCACGAAAAGGCAGGAAAAAAAACAAAAAACAACGACGATCAGTTATCGCGTTCATAAACGAAAATATCATTGAGTTTTTATCGATGTATTCTGCAAGTAAGTATTTTGATATTCATCAAATGTCGGTAAAACGCGTCACCGATAACACAATTGTCTCGACGTACTCACCTAAATACCACGCAAGAGTTTCATTCGTGTACTCGTAGTATTTATAGTGTGGCAATTCTTGGCATTTTTTTTTTACTTTCAACGTATACTCTTCGATGGTATTTTTTTAACTCTGATTGCCATTCACGTACTTGATCGTATCTGTAATGTTGTGCTACAACATCATGTTGAACATTTAATGTTATTGTTGACGCTGTGTTTGACTTCGTCAACGCCATTATTATTTTACGCAGTAAGCAATTGAAGTGTTTCAGCTACAAATTCTAGACATCACCAGTAAGATGTTGAGGTTAATTTCTTATCAGCTGCTTCCGGTTCCGCTATTTAACACAACAGACACAACCCCGGAAAACTTATCGGTTGAATGTCGCCATGGATACGTTGTAAATATCTCAAATTTTGCAGCACTAAACACAGACAACCTGTATACACCAGTGACTGTTGGCGGTATATTTGATAGCATTATTTTGCTTTGACCATGTTGCGAACCCCAATGACACTGTGTATACAATGTTGGTAATCTGCGCGGAGTTAACCCGGGGGGCGCAATTTTAACCAGACTAGTTTTGTTAACGATATCAGGAATTCCACTTACGATATCTTCTTGTGTTTTCTTAACTGTATCCAATGTTTTGTTATATCAAAAAGTTTTATGTCGGCCGTGAGCGGAGTACCAAAGAATTCCTCTGCGGTTTCATTAATTTTTCTAAAGTTTGTACGGAGATTTGTGAACGTGTTTACGTGAACGTCATACTCGGCCCGCAACGTGGATAATTTACCATCAACGCTGCTGTAGTTAACGTCAACATGTTTTTTTTGTCTTCATCAGGTATGGATCTGTTACGGCTACTATTTTATTTCCGTTCATGCTGAGTGCACCTGTCATTGTATCGCCAGTTTATTTTACACGATTAGCAACACTCGCTGTGATTTTATCGTTGATGGTTGTAAATGATATACTTGAGTCTCTGATTTTTCCGCTGTCAGTAAACACAGGGATGTTATCGGTGACCGCACCAGGAACACGTCTAACTATGTCATTCCATTTGATATTGCTGATTTTTATCACACCATATTGGTCATGAAAAACAACAACTTCATGAGATCGCCGATTTCATCTCTAGTTGCATATTTTGATAAATCAATATCACCTTGCTGCTTACTAATATCACTACGAAGTCTTTCGTAAATATCTACCATTATTCTTCTTCGTTTTTTCTTCTTAAAATTATAGATTTCCAACGCTGACGACTTTGCCATCCACTTGTATAATCATGCACAACTTTGTGAGGTGGTAATGATGATTTTGATATAGACTCGAGCACATTAATTGCTTCACAGCCACATAATGGTGGATCGGTTAATTTTTGGATGTCTTAGACCTTTTCCTATCTATATAAGTTCCTGGAAGTCTCAGACCTGCTCCCTTTTTTTATGTCCTCGCCCTGTCGCTTTCTTTAACGCCATTCCAGCAGCAGTTCCAACAGCACCTAACGCAGCTGCTTTCGCAACAGCTGGGGCAGCAGCAGCTATCAACGCTGGGATTGCTGCGAGAAGTGGAGAGATTCCTCCGGTTTTAACTGCGTCGCTGATAGCTCCGGCGGAAAGTTGAAATCGCAACCCAGTGTTGGATTGTTTGGCCTTATCGATATGTTTAATCTGACGTTTTGTCAGGGACAGTTTATTTTCGCCACCTGTGATTTGATTATATTTTAACGTTATTGTTGTTCCGGTTTTTTTCACGCGGAATGTAATTTCTTGATCTGACCAGGAGTCAAAGTGACATTAACCTGACTATTTGACATTTTTATAATTAACGCGATTGGTCTAATTGTCTACATGTTTTCCACTGGTGCATCGACGACTTGCATTCGGCCACCAGCGCCTTCAAGTAACATTGATCTATCGCTGAGTATAACTGCAATTGCTCTGCCACCGCCGGCAGGAATATCGGTTAAATTACTTCGAATGATTACATCGACAACAGTTTGCCTAACTAAATCAAGATGTTCCAGCGATAAGTAATAAATCGGGTATAAATTTGTAAAAATCAAACGGTGATATCTGAAGCCCAGTGTCAATATTTTGATCACGCCCCAAATAAGACATTAATCGGTAGTGTGGGCGTGAAATGTCGTGATCGGTAAACTTTATTATTATGTCTTCGGATGGTTCTTGATGGCCGTTTATCCTCAACGAGACATTAGTAGTTCCGAATGTGTAAAACGCCATTGAATTTCCTTCTTGGTTATTTTTTCTGTTAGCTTGTTGAAATGCGATAAATATATGCCTGGGTGCTGAAATTCCTCGTTGTGTTGTTAATTGCCATGTAAATTCCTGCATGTTGACCGCGATTCTATCTGTGCTCATTGACAACTATGATAATGCTGATTTACAACCTTTTTCCATGAAAGCAAGTAATCGCTGTTCTACATCGATCGATGGAGTTAATGTTGGCATCCATAATTGTAGTTTTATTAGTACTACTTTACCTGGGTCTAATGCTGGATCTCGCCATATTGCATCATTGCTACTACCTTTTCTAACAAGTGATACTTCATGTCTGACGCCAAAATATAACTTTTCGGACGTCTCTGCAAAATCCAAAAATATGAGACAATGGAATCGTGCATGAAAACTTTCTCTCCTTACCTTTTAGCATAAATTTACATGTTGCAAAACCCAAGTTGTAATGGGTATTCATTGATGTAACCACAGGTGTTTCTGCGATCCCAGCTGCATTTCTTACATTATCTATGGTTACATGTTTGTGATCTGGTTGATCAGTTGTGTCTTTGGCAAACATCAACGCGAGACCGGACGGTCTTGTGTAGTCATCGGAATATCTTACAAGGCCAAGGATTGTTGTAGCGACGTCGACATCATCATGACATAATTCAATTTCTTTCCCATCAATAGAGTATGTAGCTTTGCTAAATAGTGTCATTACACCGTTATTAACAAAACCAATTTTATCATCGAGTGCGTAATTAGTATTATCTGTTTTTGTGATTCGCCCAGTAATTTCAATGTATGCTTCAGCGGGTAAAAAATATATACTTGTATCATGAACTTGTAAGTCAATTTTTCTTTGTTTGTCGGGTGAACGCTCAGTGTAAGAGAAATGTTGGTAATTGCGCACAGACCCATCTATTTTGACTAGTGCGTCCATGTCAAATGCTGTATCAGATACACGCGTAAACATATTTATTTTAATTACCATGGTTTAATACGAAGTCCACTTCCTGCTATCAAATTCGAAGCTATATTTTTTTCTATTTGTTCGTTAGACAATTCTGCTAATTTTTTATTTGCAGCTTGATCTATTACTTTACTGATAGCTGCCGGCATAGCTTCGGTGCTCGGTAATTTTACTGGTTGAGGTTTTCTGCGTACTAATCGTGTTAATCTGTCTTTGATCGTCGAGAATGCTTTCCCGACAGCGCCAACGATTGCACTTGGTGCTTTCTCACGAACAACATCCATGGCTTTCATTGATAATTGTTTTGCAATTGGACCTATCTTTGGTGCTATCCTTGTAAACAATCCCTGAATAACACTGCTGAATCCATCTCCGTAGTATGTTGTATAAACAGGATATCGTGAGTTTATTACTCTAACCATTCGGACTTTGCGTTGAGAGTCATGTACTGTCATCTTATTTGGTAGTTATTAGTCTAACAATTAGTCACTTTAGTATTCGTCCACGATTTCATCAACAAGTTTCCAGTAAATATTAATATCCATGATTCCACCTTGAAATAATCGTTGGCAAATATCAGCAGCTTCATTAATTATTTCCGGAGAATTATTTCCAGCACGTACTCCTCCTATGAGAACTTCTAACCGTTGCACATCTCCGAGAATATTATTAGTACCAGTGATAGGACCACATCCAGTAAAACCACTTCCGGTTACACCTTCAGGTAATGGTTGTCTCCGTGGTCGAAATCGCTGTTTTGGCGTTGAAATACCCTTTTTTTTATTTCATTAACTTTTTAATAAAATAATAATAATAATAATAATAATAATAATAATAATAATAATAATAATGAGGACTTTGTATAGCGCCTAATCTTTAGAAGCTCTAAGCGCTTTACAACATTAGACAATACCTATATGATAAAAAACATAATGATATGATTACAAAAAACAAACACCATGAAATTAGAAAACATTAGAAAAACATGCTGAGAATATTTCAGGTAGGAAACATTATTAGGTCTTTAAGTTTGTTCTTGCAGTCGAAATAAGTGAGCTTTGAGAGCCCTCTTGAATGTGATCACTGTGTCTTTGTGTCTAAGTTCAGTGGGCAATTCATTCATCGTTGCTGGGCCCTGGTATGCAAATGAACGCTGTCCATATGACTTTGTTTTCATAGTGGGAATAATGAGTATACGATTGTCAGAAGAGGAGCGTAAGTATCTTGCTGGTGTGTACACATGGGTGAGGTATGATATGTATGTTGGACTAGAGTCCGACAGTGAAACGTAGCACAGAGAACAAATTTTGTGCTTGATTATGGATCGAATGGATAGCCAGTGTAAGGTACAGATCAGCAGGGAGGTGTGCTCTGATCGTGGTACTCTAAGTATGATCCGAGCAGCTGTGTTTTGAACTTTTTGAAGTTTCTGGAACAGATATTGAGATGAACCAGACATAATTGAGTTACAATAGTCCAGTCTTGAAAGTACTAATGAACACACAAGTGTTTTAGTGGCATCAACTGAAAGATATTTGGGAATTGAGCTGATGCGTCTCAGCTCAAGATATGCAGCCTTGCATATGTTCATGACATGTTGGTGCAGTGTGAGAGTACTGTCCAGAGTAACACCTAGGTTTCGTACTGATTGTGTGAATTTAATGTTGGTGCTGCTGATATTTATTGTTCGAGGTAAAGGATGTGAATGAGAAAGTCTTTGTGTTGTGATCAGAATGTCCTCAGTTTTATCATCATATTCGCGCTTATATTGTTTTACTGATTTGTGAAATATCCTTATACTCACGAAATACCCTAGTGGTCCACTCGTGTTCTGGAGTGTTATAAAATTCTGGCTATAGAAGCTGATGCCGTAGTTGATACCCACTTACAGCAACAGCAGCAGGATCAGCAATAATTTGCTTATAACCCTGCTGAGTAAAATATTTAGTTTTTCATTTTGGTTTAGATAGATCATCGACAATATTTTTAATATCCTCGATTTCAGCACGTGTTTTATCGGCAGATTCCATAGCTTTGCTCATTTGTTTTGGTAATGTTTCGATAACCTTCTGTGATGCTGTTGTAGCCTCAGTGATCATTTTGGGTGGTTCAACAATTGGTTTAAATAATTGTTCTGTAGCTGTAGTAAATTCAGCTTGAGCTCCCTGACGTGCTTGTAATTTATGTCTGACAGCATCTTTTAAAGGCATGTACTTTTTGAGTGTTTCTAGTCGCTCTCGTGCTAATCTATATGGTTCTCTGATGTTTGCCATTATTGATATAATAATGATTTAATTTATAGCAGCAACGAGGACGCTGTCTCCAACTTGGCACCGACGTGATCGCGTATTTTCCTGCGATTTTTCGCGATCAGCGATAGGCTGGGTAAGTCAAATTAGAATTTGACAGGGTTGTCTCATCGCGATTTTGTTTTGTTGTTTTTTTTTTGTGATTTTTCAGGAAGGCTCATTGTGCGAAACGGAGAGTGAATCAGTTAGAGGTTGTTCACCCTCCCTGCTGCTACAACTATTTTGAATTGCATCAAGCTATTTAGTAAACATTGTTTTTCAAAATATTCATCCAAGGAAAGGGTTTGCATTTACACTGTGAGCACCACATGCTGTCAAAAATGGCCTTCGGATGTGAAAAATGCATGTATAAAATAGGGGTTGGGGTACATAAACTTCTTCTGCTATGAACCGCCATTGACTTCTTTGGTCAAGTGGATAATATTCTTATGCTTTGTTTTAATATAGGTATCTAAAAATATGGGCCTTTTTGACCTCACTTGTGTATTTGATTGTTTATGATTTTTTTTATACTAGGTCGCTGATTGCGACATTAAATTTGACATAAAATCTGGCCCCTGCCCCCAAAGCATATTTCAACGACAATTCCTGACAAACGAATATTCATTTCACACAAAGCCAGCCAGGCTTAACTAACCAAGCAAATTAGGTCAAAATAACACTAGTACATGGATTTGCGCGCGGTTACTGTGTACTTGTATTACCCAAGGCAATATTTTGATATCTTTCATTGTCATGAATGAGGTGAAATACTATACCTGTATTTTTCAACGCTATTACGTCAAACTGTTATACAATGTTTTTCAGACATATTAATAATGGCGATCTTATTTGTTGAAAATTTAATGTTTCATAATACTAGAACCATTGGAACCATCCTCCAGTCAAGATTTAAGGAATTACATGTATAAATATCAACATTTCCTGAAAGCTGATTGACAAACTAATGTCGTGGGCAGCCGTGGTGTCTTAGCGGTAGTGGGCCAGATTTTTTATCAAAGGGGTGTGCGTTCGTACGCCATGGTGCGTACCTGGAAAAGGCACATTAATGCAATTGTCTCGCTGTAAACTAACATTCGTATACTGATGTGCCGTCAAACACCAAACCAAACCGACTACTATCATCGGTCACAAAAACTAACAATACACAATTATATGCATGTTTAGTTAGCAGATACTGTTTATCACAGAATCTTTGGGGTCCCGGGATGCCAAGTGGTCTAAAGCGATCGCCTTAACCGATCACTCCCATCTCATCTCTGTCCACTTGGATTCGAGTCTGAAGTCTCAGGCTCGGCCGATGTGACTATGTGAGAAAGCTTGCAAGAAGCTTCTCGTAGGTCGGTGATTCTTAACGTGGTTTTCTCGGGTTCTCCCTCCTCAAGTTACAGTGACCGCCATGTTCGCCTGTTGTGCGTTGAAAATGTTAAACCCACAACAACAGCAACAACAAACCTTCATAGGAATAAAAATTGTTATGATTTTGAATACCAAACAGCTATTCGTTAAAATTATTTCATCAAAAGAAATATCACGTAATATATTTAGTCCATTGCGAATTGAGGCCGCTAACACGTTAACTGCGCTCAATTTTGCGGAAATGTAATACCATATATATATATATATATATATATATATATATATATATATATATATATATATATATATATATATATATAGTTTCTTGTTTCAAACACAGATCGCTCCGATGTCGTAGTGGTTAGATCGTCCGTCTCAGATGCGGGAGGTCGTGCGTTCGTACGCCATGGTGCGTACCTGGAAAAGGCACATTAATGCAATTGTCTCGCTGTAAACTAACATTCGTATACTGATGTGCCGTCAAACACCAAACCAAACCGACTACTATCATCGGTCACAAAAACTAACAATACACAATTATATGCATGTTTAGTTAGTAGATACTGTTTATCACAGATACTGTTTACCCCAGCGAGTCATACCAAAGACTTACAAAAATGGTACTAACAGCTGCCTCGATTGTCTCTCAGCATTAAGAGGTTAGTGTTAGGACTAGTCGGCCTGGTTTTAGGCTAATGTGACTGGGTGGGACATCATGCTACATGTCTGCGACATGATGTCCCTGTGCTAGGCATCGCTATAAACTGCCACACTGCAGACATCATAGCTATATGACTAAAGAAATTGTTAAAGCTACGTTAATAATCAAAATCACACACACACACGCACACACACTTTCAAACACAGATATGGTTAATCCTTTCAAGCGTTTATGAACAAAAATAGATGTAGCGGATGTTGGCTTACTGCGAAAAGCAATCAATTGTGCAATCAAATTGTAGAAACACTGGTTAGTAGCTGAGAGCATTTTACTCGGTGTTGGGCCGATATGAGCAATACCCGATTCGTGTCTTTAAAAGGACTTAAATTTATCTTGCTGATGTTGAATGGTTAAATTGAAGCAGACAAGATTTCGCTTTTAGAACAATTATTTCCACTTTCGAAGAATATACAGTTGAAAACGCCTTTTTACTAAATGGGAGTCAGTAACGAGTACTTATTTAAGCAATGGCGTTCGAAGACAGCGGACTGACTACCATTTGCCTGCCAGGAATTGCTTATTCGCAATAAATTGCTGATCGTTGTACCACTTGTCACTGGGTACTCACAGTAAAGGATCAGAACCTGATAAAGGGTCAGAAATACATCAGGCATATTTCTGCTTTCCGCGTTTATTTTGTTGTTTTATTTTTTTTTGTATGCTTTTTTTATATTTTTTTTTGTTAAATTTTTTTTACCGGCAATGGTGGGGGTGCGGATAAAACTAAAACGACTCAACTGGGATGTTAAAATACGGAAAGCAAAGCAGGCAAGAAACACGTGACATCTTGGCAGCATATAGTTTCTCTAGGATTTCCATGCTTGCATGTAAAAACCTAATCCAGCTGGTTACGTTAGAGTCAGTGGAGATGACGGAAAATTGTATTGGCTATCTGACGGTATGAACGATTAGGGAAATATATGCTTACGGCTTGAAATAAGGACATAAATTGCGGGTTTTCATGTTAACCGCAAATAGATTTACCATATTTCTAAAACATACCCGCGCTACAAATGCTTGCGAAAAGAGATGATGCAATGACAGGGCGTAATTTGGTAGGTAATTATAGAATCATTACATACATACATACATACATACGAACATGGATGCATGTATGCACGCACGCACGCACGCACGCAGACATACATACATACATACGTGCATGCATGCACGCACGCACGCACACATACATATATACACACTCACGTATGTACGCACGTTCGCACGTACATACATACATACATACATACATGCGTGCATGCATGGATGCATACTTACATATATACACACACGCAAGCACGCACGCACACACGCACCCCCCACACATACATATATACATACATGCATACATACATACGTGCATGCACGCACGCACGCACACATACATATATACACACGTACGTACGCACGTTCGCACTTACATACATACATACATACATACATACATACATACATACATAAATACATACAAACATACATACATGCGTACATGCATACTTACATACATACACACACGCAAGCACGCATACATACATACATACATACATACATACGTACAATATACATACATACATACGAACATGGATGCATGTATGCACGCACGCACGCAGACATACATACATACATACATACGTGCATGCATGCACGCACGCACGCACACATACATATATACACACTCACGTATGTACGCACGTTCGCACGTACATACATACATACATGCGTGCATGCATGGATGCATACTTACATACATACACACACGCAAGCACGCACGCACGCACACACACACATACATACATACATGCATGCATACATACATACATACGAACATGGATGCATGTGTGCACGCACGCACGCAGACGTACATACATACATACATACATACATGCATACATATATACATACATACACATATACATACATACGTGCATGCATGCACGCACGCACGCACATATACATATATACACACTCACGTATGTACGCACGTTCGCACATACATACATACATACGTACATGCGTGCATGCATGGATGCATACTTACATACATACACACACGCAAGCACGCACGCACGCATACATACATACATATATACATACATGCATACGAACATGGATGTATGTGTGCACGCACGCAAGCACGCAGACATACATGCATACATACATACATACATACATACATACATACATACACATACGTACGTACATGCATACGTACGTACTCACGCTAGCACGCACGTACACAAAAATACATACATACGTACATTTATGCATACATACATGCATGCTTACATACATACATACACACAAGCACTCACGCACGCATACATACATACGTACGTATATACATACACACAAACACATACATACACACACATACATACATACATACATACATACATACATACATACATACATACATACATACATACATACATACATATAAGATGGCGAAGATTAATATATATTGCCGATAATTATAGGACGGTACAGCTATGACGTCAGACGTGAATTAAGCGTTTTCACCAATAGTTAAAGAAGATAATACTCAGATTAACTATGTCGACGAACACAAAACGATTTAACGATTGTAACTCTAAGCACGGACAAAAGCCCCTTTCTTTTGAATCGACCCGACAGAAGGAAGCATCGTCTTCTTCGCTACCTGAATGTCGTCTGCATACCATTGTTAGCACCATATAACGCTGATTGGAAAGTTAGGCAGTGTACGTTGCACAAGCAACACAGCTCAAAGTAGGGGTGGGGGGCAAATGAATGTTCATGCCTTGATCCAAAGAGACTGAGAATTGTTAGAAACAATTCAGGTAATTCCTGTCTTGCATGAGGCATGCGATCGTTGGTGAATGTTGTTGAAATGGAAACAACCTAACTGGTTTGTGTTACATTGATGCAGCAGCGGAAATAATAGCTGTAGTCGTTGTATTTGGTACTAGTATGGGTAGTTTGTTCTTACACAGAAACAGCTCTGTGCAAAAGTGTATGTCTCGTGCTATCTCAAGTAGTGAACCCATGTACTCAGGCGTGTTAGAAACTGCAAAGAAAATACATCGACAAAGTACTATTTTTTTAGATTCAGAAATTAAACACATGCAGGAGATTTGGAACAGGTATAAAAGAAGACAAGTGACGAAATCAGTGGAATCCAAATTGTTTCATAATTATAAGATTTTAATGCAGTCGGTTCCGTGTCATCTAATCCAATCACAAAAATAACGAACCTTCAGCACTCTGATGGAAAAGTTAGTTTACGATGACTGGTGACATAAGGAAGAGAATGTAAGACGATGGTCACAAGACTGAGTTTTGCGGGGAAAAGGATTATATAAATGCAAAACATTATGTAAGAAGGGGCAGATTTGCTCAGACAGTCCCTACTTAATAATTTTAGCAGGGAAATTACAGTTTTTAAAATGAATTCCCAAAACAATTCAAAATAAAAAGGCTTCGCTTCAAAGAAAATGGACCAAAGAAAGGAATACGGTCTGGTCTACACGGGAATATCGGTTGACTTAAAAGCCAAAGACGGGTAAGTTTGCATTGCACAAACGTAAAAAATGGGATTTAGGAAACAATGATAGTGCAAAATGTTGGTAACAAATGGATATTCGATGGTATATTTATTTCCTTTCTATACTAATTAGACTTTAGCATTATATTTATTAGGCTGGAGAAAAGGCGGAGAAAAATTAAGGTTTTAAAAGACACACAAAAGCACACACATACACATACCCAATAAGCGATTCAATAATTAAGTCATTCATAGAAAAAGTCCATTTTCTCAGATTTTTTGTTTTAACTAATGAGCAATCATTGCTTCTTACCAGCACTCTCACGCATAGGAATCACGCTTCTGGATCCGGTATTTACACCTATTATACACTAGATACGGAAAGCAGTAATGAAAATGAAAACATTAGATCCATATCGTTATCATGTTTTCAGGCTTCGAAAATGCTAGTAATCTTTTTTGGTGTTGTGGATTAAACATCTCGGTTTGTGTGAGCAAATAATACATTATCGCGATTGTCACATATTTTTTAGCGTTCAAATACTGAGTCGCTGGCTTAAAGCAAAAATGTGCAAAATATTTTCCTGCAGTACTTTTAGGAAATATTTAATCTTCTAAGAACCACAGATTCTTACATGTGTTCAATGAAATTTCTTAAACGAGTCTTGTTACGATGGTGAAAAGAGTTGTTTGTGTTATACAAAACGACACAAAAGTAATTAAAATTGGTTATAAAAGACAATTTCCTTCATAATCCATGTCCCATCAATGTATTACTAAAAAATTAAAACCTTTCCAAAAAGGGGTGGAAACAATAGAAATGTCTCTTTCTCTTACACTCTTTGTACATCACGCTATTGCTCTTAAAATCAATTTCAACAACCCGGCATTCCATGCGCTTTGTCCCCTCTGTAGAGGTAATTGATTACAACCCATAACATACATAAGACAAGTGCTTAAACAATATGTTAGTCGACTATTTCGTTGAGGTGATTCACAGTTATCGCATCATGAACATAATACCACCAATAGCAGTCACGATTTTGTCATCGATTCTAAGAAATACCCACCACAACCCCAACCAAGCTTGCATTAAATGGATATCATAAGGTGGCAAAATTACGGATTTGGCTTCATCCATTCAAGTTAGGAGATATGCATGAAGAAGTATTTACTAAATACTGTGTGACACATTAGACGTCAGCCGAATTCGTTCATACACAGAAATAATGATAGGAGTAAATATTTCCGGGTGTAGACTATTGGATGGTAAAGCTCAAAAAACAAAAACAAAACATGTGGTCGGGTCAGATAAGAATGAGCGGAAATTTTAGTACTGAATGGTCTAGGCATACTCACCAATCACTATTGATTTAAATTTGGGTGTTTGTAAACTCAACGCTGATTGGTCCATCAACACAACACTCGTAAAACTCATCATCAACGTAAATATATAAAAGAATGGGATGCCTTTCCAAAATCATTTAAGAAACAAAATTTCGTTACTTTAAATCTAACATCTTAAACAACTAACAATTGCAAGAAGTTATACAGCAAATATGCCAGAAGTGAGCGTAAATTATATATATATGTATATTATAGTGTCAATGTGTTATAGGCAATAGTTGCAATATCAGTATTAGTAGTATATATGTGAGCAATCAATAATGACACAGATTATCACTATTGATCGTTGGCAGTTTAGTTTCATGAACACTAAAGAGTTTTAGGACAAAGTATTTGCTTCTTTAGGATATGGATGAACATGAGGCATGAGGTCCTCAAGTACATCCACAATGGATGAACATGGGGCACGAAGTCCTCAAGAACATCCACATCTTTGAAAATCATCGATGATGAGGATGCTGCTTGAAAAATATAATTTTGGTTAGGAATGTTGGCATTTAACAAGGAATTAAAATACGTGTTATTGAAGTTCATTTTTGGATTTCATTTGTATAAATGTCTTCTTACGCATGAATTATTTTTCAGGAACAACTTCCCCACTTTGATCTCCTCGAAATTCTGGGCGACCCTGAATTTCCATCAGTATATCCCCACCGCTGTGTTGTTGAAGACATTAAGAATTGCCTGATCATTTCGACCGATTCTATGGAAAGAAACAGAACGGGTATGTATGGATGGACATAAAGCCCTCATTGTTAAATATAATTGAAAACACTTTATATATATATATATATATATATATATATATATATATATATATATATATATATATATATATATATATATATATATATATATATATATATATATATAATTGGACGAGAAGACGATGGATGAATGGTATGATGTAACATTCAATGTAAGTGTAATTTCTAAATTACTTATATCGATGTAGATCGCAGAAGCGAACGAGATCATAGACAAAATTTTGACGTTTTTGGGACATTACAGTTTGAAGGCGTAAAACACCCATGAAAATGTATATGAAGCTGAATATTTTTCTGTGCAAAATGGATGTGTTTAAAAAACATGGAGACCCTTTCCAAATTGCCATTAATTGATGGGAAGTTGTAGGCAATATATTCATATTGCCTAACAAAGGAAAGCTCAAAATTAATAGCATCTGAACTCAATGGCACTTGCTTCTTGCGATAGATTGATCAACCTTGGATGAAGGCAAAACTTTACTTACAAACTCTCCTTTCTATATATTGATGCATATACCATATGAAAGACTGCTGTCGTTTCAATAACTATTCCTAAAACTATTTTCATACAATTACAGATGATATCCAAACATACATTAAGGAGGAGTGTCTCATCAATGAACAAAATACAGAAATTTTATTTGAAATCGGAGGATTCATGTATCCAGTTGATCCTAACACAGACATTAACATAGGTGACAGGTGCGATGTGTCTGCACTGCCAGGATCGCAGTATTTGCAAATGGCGACACACCCTAGCCAATACTCAGGGCCATTTACATCTTGTCCATCAGACTTCTCGACTCAACTAAGGGATATCAATCCATGTACTTCCGCTTCTGATTCTAGCTACTTCCGGCCTAATCCACTGATTAGTAACCGCACAGTATCTGGAAGACCAAGTAAGACAAATAAAGAGAAAATGGCAGACTTGTTAACAAACAAGAAAACTAACTATCCAGTATTTGTTGTAGCGGCAAACGAAGAAACACTTCAGAAAAATCTTATCCATCCACACACTCCACCAAACTGATGTACGCTATTTACACTATCCTACGCCTGTCAACCGAGTATATTACGAACCATTTTTGTCGTTCTAATGTCATGTAGCTATGTACTTACCGATTAAGTCGTTTTTTTTTTCCTTTTGATGCAGAAGTAGAAGAATTTTTTTAAAGGGACAGGTCCCCGGAACTTCATCCCAAATTATCGTACAAACAACAATTACACATAGGTATAATACCTGCAAATATCTATTGTTAGTAATCAATGGGAAATTTGAAATATCTTTTCGCCAAACGATATTTAAAGGACGAAATATAATTTTGTTCCAATCGATATTTACTCTTAAATATTGTTCCAAGTTAAAGACTCATATGTTATTAATATTATTACTACTACAAAATTTGTATTGTTATTATTATTAATAGTACAGAATTAGTATCAAACTTACTATTAATATTACTACCGAATTATTATAGCTATTGTTATAAATACTACATATGTATTACTGATGTTACTATTAATACTAAACGGAATTATTATTAAAATTCTTATTAATACTACTACCGAATTAATATTAAAATTATTATTATCTATTTTTTTCCTCAGGAACACGGGGTTGCCGGTTGTGGGAGTTCCTCCGGAATCTTCTGAGAGATTCACGCTTCAATCCGTCATGTATTTGTTGGGAGAACGAGGCAGAGAGGAAATTTCGGATCGTAAAATCCAAAGAACTGGCGATATTATGGGGCAGTAAAAAGGGGAATGCAAAGATGACATATGAAAAGCTAAGTCGAGCAATGAGGTAAGCCACCTGTTGAGAAATATTGGAAGTACATTTGGCAACTTAAAAAAAAATGGAAATATCAAAACAGTTTGTTTGAGATATAGGTATGTGAGACGCTATTTAAATGATGTACGAGAAGTTATGACACATGATGATATGTATTAATATCTTCTTCAATCAATATATCGGTTACCTTTATCCAAATTATCTGACCCGTATAAAAATGGTTTGTCTTGGATATGCTGCATTTCAACTGACGTTTATTCTTGTATTTTATTTCATTTTCATTTCTTATGAGCTGAATATATATTTAAAAACGGACAAAATTAACATTATATTTTGTTTCTCACTAGTTATTGTGATTTTTGTGATTTGTAAAAAAAAATTAAGGTAGCTTTAACAATTTTTCAGTCATATCGCTACGATGTCTGCATTGTGGCAGTTTATAGTGATGTCTAGCACTGGGGCATCATGCCGCAGATATGTAGCATGATGTCCCACCCAGTCACATTATCCTGACACCAGGCCGACCAGTCCTAACACTAACCTCTTAATGCTGAGCGCCAAGCGAGGTAGCTGTTAGTACCATTTTTGTAAGTCTTTGGTATGACTAGGCCGGGGATCGAACCAACGACCTCCACTAGTTATTGCTGTTTTATGAATATGAAATTTTATCGCTTTTTACTTCGTAATCTATGGCACATTTATGCTTTTGAAACGAAGTGATCCGTATGTAATTTCCAGGAACTGGCTATTTCATATCTAAACAGGTTGCTACAGAAAGCACCAGGCTCACATCCAGAAATTATCTAATAGTTATTTATCTTTCAGGCATTATGAAAACTTAAAGTGGTAGTCGCACGAACGGTCAGAGAATATATCTTGCTATTCATTCATGCTAACATTCCATACTTTGAAGAATGTTCCCTTTTCCATCTTTCATAATTTTAATGCAGTCGTAGGTTTATTTTAACACACAACTTTAAAGAAAGTCTCAGCTACAAGTGATATAAATTTATATAGTCACGTCAAAATGGAAAACATAACATTTCCTGGAATTTATTCCACTGTTTTTATTTATAGATACTACTACAAAAGGAAAGTTCTTGCCCCAGTGATTGGAAAGAGACTGGTATACAGTTTTGGACCCAGGGCTGACCTCACACCATGATGTTATGTAATTCTGTCTTTTTAAAATAAATACTTTATGTCGAAGGTATTGACCCCCAGTGAACTCTCGGCTTCATCAAGGATTCCGATTTTCATCCATCTTTCGTTGAACGGCTGGTAAATGTAACGACCTGAATCCGCTTAGCAAACGTTAGTGATTTTACTTGAGAACACTGTATCCCACTTATCACAATGGTACCTGGTATTGTATGCCAGTTATCTCATTGGTGTGTGACATTGTATATCACATATCTCTATGGTGTAGGAGATTTTGCAAGAAATCGAATGACGGTGACGATCAAATCAGACTGGCAATACATGTTGTCAGTCAAACATCTATCAGGAACGAGACAGTCATGCCGAACAAAGAATGTACACTAAATGTATAAGATGCAAACAATTCGTGTATAAAGAAGTGTTAAGACTAAGCATGGCGCGAAAAACATGCAAAGTTTAGAAAAAGTTATTGTAATTATTAACCTTTTGTTTTTGTAGAACTTTACTTATGTTGTACGTCTATACAAAATCATTATTTTTATATGAATTTATTTTTATGTATTAAACTGATTTCTTATATTTTCTTCTATAAATCTCTTTTGATCAACCTAAATATTGCAGTAATGTAGCTGTACTAACGGAAATAGGTCTACGGCATTTTTCACATGCTGTGTATATTGTTCATGATAAAATCTATCAAAGACTTTTTAAGACGGGCAAAGAGATCCACTTGCAATGCTTTTATGGGAGACAATAACTTCTTTAACATTGCGATTCCATCATTGAATACATCTGTTCATAATACTGTTCCGACTCTATGGTCTTAAACTAAGTAATTAAAAAGAGCTTACAACTAACAAGTTTTGTAAAATTCAACAATAAATAATGTATTTACCTAGAATACAAAGTGAAAATTTCAAAAGAACTTATGGTATTGTGATATAAATCCCAAATAGTCATTTAAGTTTTATCACAACTCCTAAAGCCTGAAGTTCCAATTGAATTCCATTGGTATTCCAAATAAGTTCCAATATTGGATGCCTAGATGTTTCTGTCGTCTCGAACGTGGTAATGTGCCACTAGCCTGGAGTGTGATTATATACCAACAGTTTTCACAATAATATAGTCCCACAATTAACGTTTCTGTCCAAGAATGAGCTCTTTGTATTTCCATTAAATGATAATTTGAACAAACAATTCCACCCAAATGAAAACTGAACACAACATAAAGACTGATTCTGTTTCAAAATGTTAAGGAAATAATGAATAATTTCTCAGGTAAACAACATTATATAAAAAATAAGACATAAAATAGAACCAGGATGAGGGTCAAACGTTAATTTCTAGAACCTTCTACTTTGTCAACAAGATAAAATCTGTTACTAATATTATAATAAAGAACATGACGAACATCAGGTACACCAGGCTTTTCTCATGTCATAGATTCAAATTGAGATTAAAATTATTTACCTCCATTAATAATGATCCTAATATTAAATCTATTCTCACAGAAATATTAATTATGTATTATGTTGGTTACAAAATAAATATCCCAAGTCAGATGCATCACAACTTGATTTTGGACTAAGGAAATTTACAAAATACAAATGTATACAGCGTACAATCATTAAGAAAATCCAACAAATAATACAAAATAAATACACAACATAATATCCAATAAACCACTCCGTATATCACATATTGTTTTATATTATTCGTATACAAGTTTTGTCTGAGGAAAATAATTGATATCGATGTCGTCCGTTTGAAGCAGATACATCACGAAATTGGACGGCGACGAAAAAGACGACTACATAGCAGAGCTATTTTGTAACAAAATAAAATAGTCACTTGTAAACGAAGTTTCCGGTAAGCAGCTTCAAGCTGACGGCTCACACTAGAGTGTTGGATACTATCATGGAACTGGAGAAAGCACCATGAACTCTCTTGGGAAAAAGAACCTCTGGCATAGCGCTCTTGGTAAAGTGTTTGTCTATCCCATCAACCCCTGTTGCAACAAGGCTCCCAAGGAATACGGGCCAGAAGCCATCACTCTGCATAGCCTGATTTTCGGCCGCTAAATGGATGGTGCAGATGATCGTGCCACCATTATCCCTTCTTCCCCACACTAACAATGTCAGTCCTTACCGCACTATTATCTTTGAGGTATTTTTATACGCCGTGTGGCAGCTTTAGTACGTCTTTGATTTGATCAAAAACACAAAAGAATGGATATTATTCTTGCTAACGGCCATTCATCCTAAAATGCACCTGTCTCTAAGATACTCGACATTGACTTTAATAAGTCCTATGACAAGGTCCTGGTGCAGACATCATTCTCGCGGCGTCTTGACCTTATAAAAAAACAAGCGGTACTCTAAGGAGGAACACACCCGAATGTGACCAAGGATTCACGCGATGATGTGGACCGAACATTGAAGCTATGGAATATCTATTGATATGATGAGACCACGAAGTCTTTGGGATAGCATTGCTCCATGGCTTGAAGACTGTGACAATGACCGGGTTAAAGCAACTGGAAACTGGTATACCACTACACAGCGTTTACGCGGTGTTGACCGCGTGAATCCCTGGTCACATATAATTTGGCGGTGGAGACAGCAAACAGATGCATAGTTGACCGGAGACCACGAAGACGGCCACATCTATGTCCGGTTGACAAACAAGAGAAATCAAACGCTGAATACGTCAGGTAGACGCTCACTGAGACCAACCTTACCACTCGATGATGTGGACCGAATACTGAAGCTTGGCAGCGCTGCCTAAGATTTTGTAGAACATGCCCACGTAGTACAGGGTCAGACCTTATGCAACAGGCTTTATATGCATCATGTTAACAGTCCCCATTGTTTCGTAGGGTATTCACAAGATGCCGCGCCATCAATAAATTGACAACGATTGCATGCACCTGAAGAACACAGAATTGCCGACGACACGGGCAGACGGCCGCAATACACAAAACGACAAACCACAACTGGAGAGGAACAGGTAGCAGAAACTAACGACATGCTCTCCCCCATATTTGGATTAGAATGAACAGGTTTTTACGGAGCTGGCACAGAGGAATCAATCCCCCAAGCGTTTATCAACTTTCTTCGGATTTATGTCAACCTGATAAAAGACAACTCAGCCAATATTGTTGTTTAATAAATAAGTACTCTGATACACGTTTTTTATGTGGATGGCGATGACTACAACTCTTTGGTGCGGCCTGCCAAACCTGAAATCGGCGAAAAGACGAAGAGTACTGGTGCACTTAGCATATCATGACATCGGCAACGGGATGAATAATAATGAATTTCACGACCTGCTTCTAGCCAAAACATATTTTAAAGACATTGTTTGCAAAGTTTTAATAATATCATATCAACACATGTATTGGATATTCATCACATGACCTTGTATTAATCCAAGTTGTGCTGCTAAAATTTATGACATGATGCTGGTAAAAGTGACCTTCCTGTGACAGAATGAAGTATAACTATCAATGTTCTTATCTATATACAGTGAGATCCTGGTACAATAACAGGAAAAAGAACATTCGTTGAAATCTAGTATAATTGACTGATATAAGATATCCAAAACTTGTTCATTCCATAACCTTACAATTTGAAATGTTTGTAAATAACACAGGAAAGGCGAGAACAGTAAGATTTACTGCGCCCACTTTATGCATGCAAACTGTATGTACTAACTTTCTATTTTTAGTAACAGGAAGGTACTTATCTGTGTACAAATTAAAGGTGTCATGACCCGCCCGCACAAAAATGTCAAGGAAGTAACAGTGCCAACCACACTAAAATCGTGACTTAAATGTTACTATAACAGTGCAGCCGGGGAGTTACCATGCTTGTTTTACTGGGATATTTCCCGAAAATCAAGCGCAGTAAGTTTAACCATGACGAATTTGAAAAGTAACTGTCTTGCATTTTTAATTGCGCGTCGTTTTTTCTTTACCTACAATAATCATTTTTTCAAAACTCAAAGCCTTCATCATTATTGCCATCGAAAAAGCATGATTCTTTAGCTTTAATTTTCATTAGATTTTAAAGTTTTTCTACACCTATGCAAAAAGCGAATGATAAGAAAACAATTTCGCAGCTTTATTCTAGCCAGTCTTATTTGAAGAAGCGCGATGAAAAGGCAAGACTATTGCTCTTAAATTGTTTTTCACTTTTGTTAAAGACAAATTAATTGAAGATAAAAAATTAAAATCATATGTAAGAAAGATACATAATATTGAAACACTGAAATAATAATTTACAATTGTGTGTTAAGATTTTTTTCTGTCGGTGAACTGATGCTCTAGGGTTTATATTCTTATTCACATTTGTTTCGGATAGTTAAGGAAAGATGGATACAAGTCGGTTTGTCTTTTAGCTCTGCGATAGATTCTTTACGATCGAGTTTACTTGTTTATTCTGTTTTTGTGTTTATGTTTCAATGGTTGGTCATTTTTTATTGTGTACATTTTTGTGAATGCTTTATATTGATTCACTTAAAGAGCCATCCATGCCCCTAAACATTAATTCCATATTGTTATGTTGTGTCAGCGACGCCATCTGATATGTCATGTTAACCTGTTTCCTGACTTTTTTGTTGAATTTAGTGAATCTTATTTTTTGGTTTTCATCATTTCTGTAGACTATAAGACCCCCATACATTTATGAGGACCACACGGTCCCCATACATTTGTTGTGGACTACATTGTCCCCATACATATTTGCAGACCACATGGTCCCCATACATTTTTGAAGATTTCATGGTCCCCATACATTTTTGCAGACTACATAATCCCATACATTTATGTGGACTACATGGTCCCCGTACATTTTTGCAGTCTACATGATCTCCATACATTTATGTGGACTACATGGTCCCCACACATTTTTGCAGACTACATGATCCCCATACATGTATGTGGACTACATGGTCCCCGTACACTTTTGCAGGCTACATGATCTCCTTACATTTATGTGGACTACATGGTCCCGGTACACTTCTGTGGACTACATGATCCCCATACATTTATGTGGACTACATGGCTCCCGCACATTTTTGCAGACTACATGATCCTCATACATTTTTGTGGACAACATGGTCCCCGTACACTTCTGTGGACTACATGATCCCCATAATATTTTGTAGACTACATGGTCCCCGTACACTTCTGTGAACTACATGATCCCCATACATTTTTGTGGACTACATATTCCCCATACATTCGTGGACTGCATGATGCCCAATACATTAGTGAACTACATGGTTTCCCTATCACTGTATAAATTAAGTAGCTTAGTTTATCAGTGTTGGTGGCTGAAGAACTGACTTTGTATTATCAAGATTTTTTAAACACGCATAAGTCACAGGCAGATTGTCGATGTAAAGGAAATATCAAGTTGAATGTGCACTACGGCGAGATTAATTGAATAATGTTCATTACAAGCATAAATGTCAACAAAAATTATATATCTGGAAAACATAACCATGTAATAAAGCGGAAAATTATGTTTTCTTTTTTTTACCTTACAGCAGGTATTTTTGCGGACATGAAACTTCTTTGACTATAACAACCGGAGATTTTAACTATGGTTATTTTAGCGATTACATAGAGAGAATGTATAATATTTCATGTAATAAATTTGATTGTTAATTTCGTTGGCCATCTAACTATGAGACTGAATGTCGCTACCCCACCCGACCCCGAGCTGAAATTCCAGACTATACGGTTTTATATAACTAGATAATATATTGTTTAGTGGTAATTGTTAGATGTGTAGCTGGCTAAATAAATATTTCTGCATTTCATACTGCAATAAACAGAGCGTATTCTGTTTATTTTGCGTTTCATGCAGCAAAAAGCATTCCCTATTGTTTATTTTGCATTTCATACTGCAATTAGCATATCCTTTTGTTTATTTTGCATTTCATACAGTAAGATTGTATTCTGTTTTGTTCGCTTTTCCTATTAAAGTAAAAACTGTCTTATCTTTATCTTGCTTTTCTTACTGCTATTAGCATATTGTTTTATCAATATTTTGCCTTTTATGCTGTAATAAATATCGTATTATCTTTCTTTTGCTTTTCATATTACAAACACATATTTCTTACATTTATTTTGCTTTTCATACTACAATAAACATACTTTCTTATCTATATTTTGGTTTTCATACATCAGTAAACATGTTTACCTAAATCAGCGATATCCACACTACAATGCATCTCTAAGTGATTTGCGTTTACATTTTATCTATGAAGGTTGTTGTGACTTCACTCATTACATATTCTTAGCGACAAGTCTTAATAACCTATTTACCTACAGTTTATATTTATTGAATAATCCTTATCTTATGGCTTCACGACGAGAAAGTGTTGAAGAAAATTTTGTTTTTATTTTTTTCTTCAGATTTGAGATATATAGTGGAACTTATGTATATAAAGATACAATATAGTTAAAAGTTAAAAGTCACACTGCAGACAGTGAAGTCGGTCATTTTTCATGTTGCGCTACAGGCAGTGAAGTCGGTCATTTTTCATGTCTCCAATAATAATTTAACGCAGTGGCGTCGCTAGTGGGGTGCGCGGGGTGCGGACCGCACCGGGTGACACCATCTCAGAGGGGTGACACCAAAATGAAAAATTGCAAATTTTACAGAGCACACACTGCTCGGTCTAGTCGGATTTCATAAGCGGATAACCGATTATAGTTAAATACATGAATAGTAGGCACAGCATTGGCGTCGCTAGGGGGATGCGGGGGGTGTGGACTGCACCGGGTGACACCATCAGAGGGGGTGACACCAAAATGACATTACTAAGGATTCTGTATGGTCTGTTACGGAAGGAGGACCATGGGGGTGACACCATGAGCTGCCGCACTGGCTGACACCAACCCAAGTGACGCCACTGATTTAACGCCATCATAATTTAAACTGTGAAATAATATTGTATGATGAAATGGTTAATAAATCGAAATACGTGTAATATCAATGAGGCAAGTATGGTAGTATTGTTATTCTTGCTGGTTCGAAATAAAGTAAAGCACACGATTCCCGTAAAGATATGTACAGTCAGATCCGGAGAAGATCGGTGAAAGTTACAGACATGTTTATTAGGAAGTGAAATCGGATAAAATTTCCGTGAATCATTTGTGAAGATTTTTATTCTTTTTACATTGTCATATTTTTATAATAGGTTCAATGAACTGTAAAGAAAAGAATGAATATAAACACTGCATTTAATTTGCTATGCTTTTGAACTTCATAACACTCTTTTCTTCTTAATAGTCTTTCTCATTTTGTTAAATGGAAAAAAAAACATGATGTAATAAGTGGGACGTTGTGATTTGAAGAAATGGGGTGAAATTCCCCACTCCCATCACCTACCCCCAAAATAATGGAACATATTATATATATATATATATATATATATATATATATATATATATATATATATATATATATATATATATATATATATATATATATATATATATTATCATGCATATGATAGGTTCCTTGCGTTTTGATCAAATATTTTTTCACTTTCCTAGTGAGAATTCGGAACAGAAAGTACATTAATGTATCTTCAGGTTTATATTAACTGATATCAAATGTAGTATTTTTTTCTGTATTCCAATTAGCATTATGAATACATTTTGTTCCTGTCCTATTTCTTCCTTCAAATATGGCATATATAGCACAACTTGTTTATAAAAGTACAAAACAAGACCGTGTTACAAGCTTAATCAGAAACAAAGGAAATCGGTTCTTTCTATTGCTTTCAAATAATGAATTCACGCGATCATATTTTAGTTAGATAAAAAGATTATATGGAGAAATGATTAATGAATCTAAATATTTAAATAATATTAGGAAGATATGTTAACATTGCTACTCCTCGTGGTTCAAATTCGTGGAAAACATAATAATGCATGTCAAAGTATTTTTTCCTTCTTAATAATGTAGCGAGATTTACAATTTGAAGCTGTTCCGTTCCGATCAAGTACCTCACAATCAAAGTAAAACACTGTTGTGTCTTGTTACGAAACAAAAGCAGGTGTAATCAAAGCTGTAATCTTGACACTGGCTAGTAAGAATTTCTCTACAGAATCAAATTATATAATATTCTCTAACTGTATTCAGAACCGATTCTTATTTTATTTAACTTTTGTGCATACATGAAAGTATTTAGCTGGAGAATCGAAGTAGTATTCATTTGATTGATAATTTATAGTACGTTTCACGGCGTCATCAGAATCCAAGCCCTATCCATTGAATTGAAAATTTGTAGTACGTTTCATAGCGTCATCAGAATCCATGTCCTTCTATGTTATTGCTTGTTTGTTTATTAAAGAATTTGAAGACAACCATAATAATAACGTAAATACAATAACGTAGATAACGTAAGTCTAAGGGTGCTATAGAAGTCATGGGCTATAGTAGATTATGTAAACCTAAGCGTTATAAACGTCATATGATGTAGCAGATTAAGCTTAAGGATTGTATAGACAGAAGCAATTACCGTATTTTTATGGACTATAATAGAATCTGAATACTTAAGGGTACTATAGACAGATGCAATTACCGTCTATTATGGACTATAATAGAATCTGAATACTTAAGGGTACTATATACAGATGCAATTATCCTCTATAATGGACTACAGTAGATTGTTAAGTTCTGGGTAGCTATCGACAGATGAAATTATCGTCCGTTATTGACTATAGTAGATTATTAAGTTCTCAGATACTATAGACAGATACAATTATCGCTTGGTATGGACTATGATAGAATATGGAAGCTTAAATTACGCTAGCTTAATGAATATAGGCGTCAAGGGTTATATTAGAGCATGCGAGTTTAAGGCTGCTAAAGAGGCAATTATCGTCAGTAGTAATTAGGGACGATAGCGGGTCTATGGTCTATAATGTTAAAACAGGGTGTATATGATATGGAGTCTATGTAAATTTAACATGGGAGCACATGATATGGAATATAGGGTCAAGGGGAATTTAACATGGTGAAACATTACAGTGTTAAGGGAAATGGAACATGGTGGGACTGTATAGTGTCAAGGGAAATGGAACATTTTTTTAAGAAAATAAGAAAAAAAATGTAGGCATGACAGTGAATGTCTTTTCGAGGCATTGGAGTGGCCCTGAAAAGGGCCTTTGGGTTTTATGTTAACATACCATACTGTTAACATAGAGGGCACCACTTAGGTCTCCTTCTTGTCCTTAAACTCTGTCTCACTTCTGGACCGTAGATCATCACTCTCTTTAAACAACCTTGTCTTTCTACGTATATTCTTCTTTTCCACACACAGGTATCTGTCGTCCTGACAATGACCCACGAGGATCGGACGTACATGGGTAAGTCCGTTCTAAACAGCATTGAAGAGACGAGAGTTGAGGATTCCACGTCGGTCCACATGTTGGTGACGAGAACAGGTGAAGGAATGCAGCAAACTGCGATTATTTATAGGAAGAGGGAGGATTGAAACGGATTGAGTTGATTGACCAATCCAAACACGCGTTACAAAATTCAGTCACCATTCGTCAAATCGGAAAAGAGCAGTCCGTGACGTCACATTCCCTATATAGAGGCACTAGCGTTTGTGCGCAGTCAATCCATGCGACACAGTTAGCATAAACATGGCGCAAACTCAGAAGACAATGAATTGGAGTGAACCGACCGTCGAGACTACCCAAGTGAACCCGGACTTACTTCCAGAAGAGGTGAATTGGGATTTTGTGGATTTTCTTTCGAAAGAATTTGTTCCGGAACCAGTACCTTCGCCACCTTCTCCTTCTTTACCACACGTGGAGAATTTTAAACAGAGACAGAAAGAAGAATTGGAGAAATTTATACACCAGCAAAAGGAAGCGGAACAAGCTTTTCTCCTACAACAGCAAGAAGAAGAGGTAAGAAAGAAACAACAAGAAGAAGCAGCAAAGAAACAAGAGGGTGAAAGTCAAACGGTTTCGGTACTGTTAGACATTTTAGCGGAGTTAAAAAGTCTGAAACAAACGTATGCCTTGACCGTGGCAAAGGCTTAAGGCAGTTAAAGTTGATTGCTTCCTAAGTTTGTTATTTAAAACCAACAAATACTCAGAGGCCCTTTTTAGGGCCACCCATGTCTCTCGAAAAGAGATACTATTTCAATTGCCAACATCAGTTAAAACTCAAAAAAGCTTTTTTACCCCTACGGTACGTGTGAATGATTGCGTGAGTGTAGATTCTTATTCTAAAAATCAAAACCAAGAGACACTTATGTTTTATAGACTGTATATTCTGGTACAAATTTTACAATTCAATTCACAACACAACATACAGCTTTAAAAAGTTCATAGGTTTCTCCTTTGTCTGTCTTCACTCTCTCTTTTAATAAATGTCTTCACTTTCACAGCTTTTTCCTCCTCTTCATCTTCACTTTCTTCCCTTCTTTTTTTCTCCTGTTTCTGTTTCTTTACCTGTCTTCTTTCTTCCTCTCCATAACTTCCCTCTTCTTCTTCTTCTTGTTCCTGTTGTTTCTTAGGGCAATCTGGAGACCAATGTCCTTTTTCTTGACAATGATAACAGGTATCTTGACTTGTGTCTCTTTTAGCCCCTGTTTTGCTTTTTTGACGGTCTGGACACTCTGGAGACCAATGCCCTTTATTCTTACAGATATAGCAAGTATCTTGACTTTTATCTCGAAAGGAGGGTGAGTAGTCCGTCGGCTGGTCTGAAGAAAATTTTCTGATGACCCCTCGCACAGCTCTGATGAAAAGTTCGATCTGTGTAGTCTCGTCCATTGTTCTGCTCAGTTTGAGAGTGAAATGAATAGTGGAAGGACAAGACACACACCCTTTATATATACGCTGGTCTGTCATGGATATAAAGTGACCCATGGTGTTTAAACTTTAGTCATTTGACTTTTTACATTCAAGATGAAACGATCCAATTCATTCGTGAAGAAAGAAGAAGAAGAACGTAAGAGGCAGAAACGTGATCTATCGCCTCGTACCATTGCTGAAGTCTTGGCACAAATTCATGCCAGTGATTTTGAAGAGGACATGAGTGAACCAGAATCCACACCCGTGGGGTTCTTCATCTAACCAAAGTTCACCACCCTTAGTCAACCCTGAAATGTACTATCACATTCGAGAGACAGAAAAGCCCTCCTCTAGAAAATTTAGAACCACGGCTTACACTTACAGGGTGAAGTTTAAAGATTTCAAGTCCGAAGTACCGTTAGAGAAAGCAAAAGGATTCATCACCGAGATGTGGGATTCTTTGCTCACCACACTCAAACGCCAATCTCCACCCAAAGAATACGATCGCTTGAGACTTTCCATAGAACACGACGGTTTGAAATCCCCTGTTTGGATCGAGTTTAGCAGCCCTGCAGAACTGACCGCTTCCAAAGTCATGGACAAGATTCAACACGTTCAACAATCTAATGACCAATTTGACATCACCGATGGAAAAGCGACACTGTCCATGACCCACGTCTCTCCTCCTCAAGGGACTGGACAACGCAAAAAGGTCTTATTGGTGAACGGCCTTCGCAGCATTAAGCGTAGCCTCGTCCTAATTCACAACCCTCAGGACCACATGTGTTCAGCCAGGGCTATCGTGGTGGGACGAACCTATGCCGACAAAAACGACACGGCAGAATGGAAAAGAACCTGGGAGAACATTCGACAATCGGACCGAGCCAAACAACGAAATGAAACAGAACTCCTGTTACAACAAGCCGGTCTGTCCAAAGACATACCCTGTGGTATTCCTGAAATGCAAAAATTGCAAGATGCCCTAGCTTCACGATACACCTTGAAAGTGCACCCTCAAGAAGTGCGCGGACCTCTGTTGTTTCGAGGCCGAGATTTTAAGGTCGGAAAATACAGTCACGTCTATTATCACGATGAACATTTCGATGCCATTACCACCATCACTGGAACTCTGGGATATGGTTATTACTGTGAGAAATGTGACTGTGACTATAACAATTGAGAGCAACACAAACATTGTAGATCGAAATGCTCAGGATGTTTGGCTTCTCAACCCTGTCTAGACGAAGGACAAGAACGAGTGCATTGCCCTGCTTGTCAGCGCACGTTTGTCAGCCCTGCCTCTTACCAACAACATCTCGAGACACACGGTTCACAGCAGAAATGTGCTTGTCAACTCCTGAGATTGTGCCCTACGTGTGGACAAGGCATATGTACCAGTATTACCAAGGCACACGTATGTCGAGGAAAGAAAAAATGTCACATTTGTCACCACATCGTGGACTTGGAACACCAATGCTACATGCAAAAATACCAACCCCAACAGGAGAAAGATGATGTTCACAAGAAGAAGAAGAAAGGCAATTTCATCTTTTTCGATTTCGAATGCATGCAAGAGACCGGAATTCACATTTCTAATTTCTGCGTGGCTCATCGAGCGTGTGAGAAGTGCATTCAAGAACCTATCTTCAGTTACTGCCCTCACTGCAGCAAGATTCCTGGAGGACGTGAAAAAATCTTTCGGGGACCGAACACGTTAGCCGATTTTGCCCGATGGGTCTTAGACCCCATCGACAAGACGTGGAGCCAAGAGGACATCGAACGTTACGGAGATTGTCACTGAAATGCCACGGTGATGGCTCATAGTTTCTCCTGATACGATGGTCAGTTTCTTCTCAGATACTATACGGAACATGGTACCTAGCGTCCTAAAGTCACTTTGAACGGAGCCAAAATCATTTTCATGCAAATGGGACAAGTACACTTTAAAGATTCGATGAGTTACTTGGCCATGCCTTTGAGTCGAATGCCTGAAACATTTGGAATGACAGAAATGGCTAAAGGGTACTTTCCACACTTCTTCAATACCGAAGCCAATCAACACGCCGTTCTACCCCATTTGCCTGAGGCTCACTATTACGACACCGACAACATGCGTACCAAACAACGAGAAGCTTTCTACGCTTGGTACCAGGCTCACGCCTCGGAACCTTTTGACTTTCAGGAAGAAATGCTAAAGTATTGTCGTTCCGATGTGGACATTTTACGGCGTTGCTGTGGAAAATTTCGAGAACTGTTCATGGAACACGGAGGGGTCGATCCTTTGAAAGAAGCTTGCCACATTGCCAAAGCGTGTTCCTTAGTCTACCGACAACGATTCATGCCTGAAAACACCGTGGCTGTCATCAGTCCTCAAACGACCAGCTATGTCAAACGTCAATACTCGGTCAAAGCCCTACGCTGGTTACATTACTTGTGCGACAAGGAAAACAAATGGATTCAGCATGCCCGCAACGGAGGGGGCGAAAAGACCATCGGAACGTATTCGGTCGATGGCTGGGACTTAGAAATCCCCAAGATCGTGTACGAGTTTAACGGTTGCTTATTTCACGGGTGTCCCGTCTGTTACCCTGATCGTAACACTAAAAATCAGTTTTTACATCTAACCATGGAAGACTTGTACCAGGATACTTGTCAGCGACGCTTAAAGTTAGAACAGCAGGGATACCAAGTGGTGAAAATATGGGAACAGGAGTACGAGCACCGTTTGAAAATCGATTCCGAGTTTAAACGCATCGTGGAAAGTTACCAGTTGATGGACCCCCTGAATCCGAGGGATAGTTTGTACGGAGGAAGAACAATACCACCTGTTTGCTGTACCAAGCCGACGAAGAGAAAGGAGAAGAAATCAAATACTTGGACGTGTGTTCGCTGTATCCCTACGTGTGCAAATATTGTCGCTTTCCTGCAGGGCACCCGCAATTGTTAACGGAACACATCGACATGGACAACATTCGACAATACGAAGGCTTGATCAAGTGCAAAGTTTTGCCTCCCACGGACTTGTACCATCCCGTGTTACCTCACCATTGTCAAGGCAGGCTGATGTTTCCCTTGTGCCGTACTTGTGCCGAAACGTGTTACCAAGATCAACCTTGTTAGCACACCCTGGAAGAACGCGCCTTGATGGGGACGTGGGTTAACGTGGAATTGTTCAAAGCTCTGGACATGGGATACCAACTGTTAGAAGTGTACGAAATTTGTCACTTTCCCAAGACACAACAATACCACAAGGGTGACCAAACACAGAACTCATTTTCGCAGACTACGTGGATGCCTTTTTGAAACTGAAACAAGAAGCCAGTGACTATCCTTCCTGGTGTCACACTCCCGAAGACCAAAAGACATTCAAAGAGAAATACTGCTCACAAGAAGGCATTACTTTAGATCACATCGAGAAAAACGAAGGCAGGCGATCGTTTGCCAAAGTGATGTTAAATTGCCTGTGGGGCAAAATGGCACAACGACCGTGTTTACACAAAAGGAATATTTGACAGAACCTTCCCGCTACTTCCAGATGATTCACGACAAAACCAAATACATCAAACACGTGGACGTCGTTCGTGAGGATTTGATCTTAGTTAATTATGAAGAAGATCTGGACTTTGTAGAAGCCGACGAATTTGGAAATGTCATCATTGCGGCTCACGTGACAGCTCATGCTCGTTTAAAATTGTACGAAGCTTTGGAACTGTTAGGGGAACGTGTCCTGTACTTTGACACGGATAGTTGTATCTACATCGAGCGCACGGGTCAACATCACCCTGACATCGAAGGAGACCGTTTAGGAGCCTGGACAGACGAGCACCCCGACGAGAAAATTTTAAGTTTCGCGAGTGGCGGTCCTAAATATCACGGCTACGAATACCGGTACAAACAAGGAGAAGTGCACACGGAGTGTAAAGTGAAAGGATTGACTCTGAATTATCGTACCAGTCGAGTGGCAAACTTTGGGGTATTGAAAGAAGCCTTGCAGTCTAGAGAAGATGAAAACTTTAAAGTGACTACCTACCAGCCAAACAAGATTGTACGTTTACCCACTCATCACATTGTCAGTTGACCCTTGGAATAAGTCTGTCAAATCGTGTACAAGAAGCGAGTGCGTCTTCCCAATCACTTTACTTTGCCTTATGGACATGCTGGTATAAAACACTGGTTGTAAGATAGCCAAAAACCAGAAGAATGACTTTGCCACAGCAAGAATCGAGTGAGAAACCCAATGAGAACTCCAAGTTCAAACCCTACCATTTTCCTGTCTTCTTGCCTGACTATTGTGATTGTGCCCGTCGATTGGAAACGTTTCAAAAATGGCCCACGGATAGGGAAGGATTACCTACTTCGAATGTTTTAGCTAGAACAGGAATTGTCTACTTGGGACCTGAGACTGGATTGGAATACGAAGTACAGTGTTTCAGTTGTGGCCTGAAGTTACGAATGGATCTATGTATCTATAAAGATTCAGCTATTCTGGAACATACTCGATGGTCTCCGCACTGTCCTTACCTTTCTATGGCCTTTCCACCCATTACACTACGGTACAATTATGACGGCACCTTAGAGATGGTACCTTCCAAAACAAGACATACAAAAGGAACGATGTGCAAGCTTGAGACTTCATTGCGACTAGTATAAAAAGGAACCATAGGCAAGATCGATAGTTCATTGTGACTACCAAGACCAAGCGAACAAGATGAATACTTTCAGAGAAACACAAAACAAGTTGAGACAGGCACAATTCAAGTTTGGGGCCTCTGAAGTAGAATGCGATTGAGAGCCTTGCGATGGGAGCGATGCTGTACGCTGTGACCTTAGCGATGCCGTAAAGCATCATGGGAACTTTGTTCTCACTACCCCTATCATGGAAAGTGATGCTGTGCGTGTCAAACCTGATGGATGCGAAAGCGATGCCGCTCGTCCTCTTGGACACTTTACTGGGTTTCATTTTAAATGTGGATGTCAACCTTCACGTCTACCACCCTACGGATGTCATCCAGCCCTGAGCAAACTCCTGTCCATGTCACCCTGCCCTCATCGAAACGAACCTGTGAAAGACGAATATTCGTTCCCTGTGCGTTTGTCTGAATACTGCAACTTTGAAAATCGTTTTCAATCGTTCAGAGGAAAATGGCCTAAGTATCTGGGAGGACCAACCCCCGAAGAATTAGCCAGAGTCGGATTTTTCTATCTGGGCGAAGGGGATAAACTCAAGTGCTTCAGTTGCGGTGTGTCACTTCACCACTGGGAACCACAATATTCGGCCTACCTAGAACATGCTCGATGGTCTCCCAGTTGTCACTATTTACCTTTAGTAGGAGAACATTCGTGCTTTGCCTGTGGAACTGAGAGAACACATTTACAGAGAACTGGCCAAAATACAAGTCAAACGTAAAGAACAGTTGCATCCGTTACGTCACCGATTTTTAAATCACTGGTACCTGAATGCTATAAAAGGACTGATTCATGCGAAAGTGTTTCATTGGTTAGACCTTCGTCAACTACCCCATGGTTTTAAAAAGGATTGTTTTGTTATTGATGATTCTATTTCTTGCAACGTAAACTTACTGCATCGAATTCCAGAGGAAGAAGTAGCGAGTTATCAACATCTTTTACAGAATGTCAACTTAGTGAAAGAGGAAACTTCTGAACTAATTGTGATGTGCAAATTAGTGACTAAACCATTTAGATTCGACACTGAAGTAAAACCATGTCTGTGCAAACAGTACATTTCTTGTGTCAGACAAAAGAGGATTTAGTATGACCTATTCATGGATACTTTACAAGAGAACATTCGTGGTTTACCTGTGGAGTTGAGAGAACGCATTTACCGAGAACTGGTCAAAATACGTAAAGAACAATTGCAACCGTTACGTCACCAGATGTTTATCCACTGGTACCTGAATGCTATAAGAGAACTGATTCGTAAGAAATTGTTTCAGTGGTCAGACATTTTTCAACAATTTGAGGTCGCAAATGATCGACATGTTCATAATTTTGGTTACTTCGAGATTCACCTAGTGCAACGAATTGAGGAAGAAGAGTTAAAGGATTACCAACATATTTTACGTGGAATCTGCTTAGAGAAAGAGGAAACTTCTAAACGATCTCTTAAGTGTAGGTTACAGTATGCAGCATTTAGATTCCCAACTGGAGAACGAAGATCTCTGGCTAGAAAGTACCTTTATTGCATCCGAAAAAAAAAGAGAATATAAAAACAGGCTGCCATGCCAAGGCTTTTATCACATGTGATTGAACAGATTCCGTGGAAGGAACTCAATGACCATATTCAAACCGTGGATCATTACCATCAATTATTACAAGAACTGTTTCCGTTGAATTTGGGTCGACAAGTGGTGTGTGTCTTAGTGACTTGTTTTATGGGATTTCGTTTACCAGCCGATTCCTTGTGGGCTCTTTACGAACAGTACTTACCACCCGAATGGCCTTAAATGTTCACGAAAGACTCATTTTGCTCAAAGCCTTGCGTTTTCATCTGGATACTTCTTGACCTCTACGGGAAAAAAAGATTCGTCAACTTTTAGCTACCGAAGACGTGTATGACAATGTGTGTGTAGTTTGTGACTTACACCCTCATTGGATAGATGTACGTACCTGGAAAAAATGGGGTTTTGAGGCTTGGACCCAAGAAGTGGCCCAGTATGCTCGAGAGTTGTGATCCTTCCTTTCATCGTCCAATGAAAAAAGTTACTTTTCAACCTGTGTTAGTGACAGTACCAGAAGAAGAACTCGTCACTCAGGACAGGACTGTCGTGGTCATTCCTGAAAGACCCTTTCGGGAGGACACTTGTGTGACCTTACCCCCTGTTGAACTTGTCAGAACATTACCCAAAACATGTTGTACAGAAACTTGTTTCTATTCGACGTTGATCGTTTTCATGTGCATTTTATCGTTGTACTTAAGCCTTTGGCTTTTATGTATTTTTGTCTTTCGTTCTCATTTTAAAGCATCAATAAACGTGTCCTGAAAAAAAGTATACAAACTCTTGTCTTGTCTGTTTTCGTGTCACAAGTGACGTTCCTAACACTATGGCTACCTCTGCTGTCTCTGCTCCCTCTTCCTCCACTTTCAAAGTCATCGACGAACATCGACGATCGTGCCAGTTGGGAGGCTTTGTATCTTCGCCATCCCTTTAACATGCTCATTGCTGGACATAGCAGTTCAGACAAAACCGAATTTGTCAAACGTTTGATCGAACATAAACATCATGTGATCGATCGTCCACCTCAATGCATCGTGTGGTGTTACAAAGAGTGGCAATCGGCGTACAGTCTCTTGCGAGAAAGTCAAGGCGATTCCATCGTGTTTGTAGAAGGCATTCCTAAAGAAGACGATGGAATCGTGTCTGACTCCCGTCAAACCCATTTGGTCATTTTCGACGACATGTTAGGAGAAGACGAAGAAGAAATTAAACTGTGGTTTACGCGCAAAGGGCATCATCGTAATGTCAGTGTCATTTACATCGCTCAAAATTTGTTTCAACAAAGTAAAGCCCATCGCACCATCAGTCTCAATGCGCATTACGTGGTCTTGTTTAAAAGCCCTCGAAATAAATCGCAAGTGCAAGTCTTAGCCAAACAGTTAGGAACACCTTGGTTCACTCATGCGTACGACGATGCCACTCAAACTCCACACGCCTATTTACTCGTCGATTTGAAACCTACTACCCCTGATGATTTGCGATTTCGTACCCAATTGTTTCACCACTGGTGTCAAGACGGAGGGCCTGTCCTGTACACGTCTCCGTCCTCGACTTAACCCCAAAAAATCTATAAAAACCTTAGACACTTTTCGTCTGTCTCACACAGTTTGAACATGGCGTCCCTTCAGTCTCATCTTCCCGTCAAATTGATTCGTGCCTTGTATGGCGTCAGTCGCGAGAAAAATCCACAAATACGTGCTCGTGTCTTAGAAGCCAGTCTCAAAGAAGTCTTACGATGGTTCACGGTGACAGCACGTCAATTACTGCTAGGCATCATTCAGATTCCTCATCAAACCAAACGCTTTTTTGATCGAAACAAAGTCGCTTTGACCCCACTGGCCGATCCCCGCATCGACACTCAAACCAAAAAACAAATCATTTTGAAACCTGGAGGGAGCGGTACTCTAGGAGGTGTCATCATTCGCTCTCTCTTAAGATGGGATCCTAATGCTCCCAAAGTTCTCCCCAAGAAAAAAGTCAAACGAAGCTCCAAGAACAAAAAGAGCCACACTGCTAAGACCAGGTCCCCAAGGAGACCCGTGTCTCCAAGAACTTCTCCAGTGGCGGGACCCTCCTCTTTCCGGTCACCACCCCGGAAAAAGAAAAGCCCACAGAAAAAGAAACAGAGAAAAAGTCCTTCGAAAAAGAAAAGCCCACAGAAAACGAGTCGCAAAAGAGGCACTTCGGCCAGGACGCAACCTTACACTCGCAAACCACGACCTGCAACGGCGGTGACCGCGTCTCCGGTATCCTCAGGTTCATTCACTTCTCCGTTGATGACACCAAGAACTGAGAAGTACTTGGAGACCTTAATAACACCAAGAACTTCTCCGTTGACGACACCAAGAACATCTCCAGTGGCAGGACCCTCCTCTTTAGTGGCAGTGGCAGCTGCTCACAAAGTACCTGCTCCAATAATCAAAGTCCAAGAGAGATCGGGCATGTTACAGAGTTTACTGGATTTGTCCAAGCAAGAACTGGCTCGATTTAGTCCGTTACGTATCCCTGCACGACTTGTCATGCCTGTCCTCAAGTTGATACGACGCAAAGACAATCAGTGGCGACGCGTTCCAGTATAAGAAAGGCTGCGATAAAAGTAGGGGTATCAGTGAACTCCCAAAAGATGTCACCTCAAAGAAGTGCACACCGTCACAATAGTCAAAAAAGAAAGAGACAAGGACAGGCTCGTCATCCGACAAAGCGCTTAGCCAAGCATTGACGTTACCCTAAGAAAAAACACAGTCGTTCAAAGAAAAGGAGGAGTCGCCAAAGGGAAGGATTCCTTGACGATTTTGGAAAACACATTGTCACCTTAATGACAAAGCGATAGTCTCAAAAACAGATAAAAGCGCGAGTGCTTAGACATTGACGTTAGTGTATTTTTGGTGAATGTCACGGAACCCACAAGCAAAAGATGTCACCCTCCAGAAAACATTTCTCTTCTAAACCCCAAGGAAAGAAAAGGAAAGGACTGCCTCCTCGTTTAGTCAAAACATGAACGAGTCCATGGCCGTCATCCTGTGGTCTATAAATTGGAAGACATGAACGGAGAAGTGTTAAAAGGAACGTTTTATTTGCCCGAGTTACAAGGTGTCACCAAAAAAGAAGACGTGTACGACATCGAAAGCATTCTCGAACTCAGAACCCGTAAAGTAGGTAAACGACGTGTCAAAATATCAAAGTACGTTAGAAAGGATATCCACCCAGTTTTGATTCTTGGATCGACGCTTCGCAAGTTATCGACTATAAAAAGAAGTGACCATCATGCCCTTTCACACAGACTCAGCTACTGCGACCACTCCTTCACCCAGTTCTTCTCTGCAAGATTTACAGAAACAACCCTTGTGGGTGTAGTGTGGAAAACGTGTGCCTAAAACGCAAATCGTCTTTTTCTGCCAAATCTTTGTGGTGTATTGCGTCATCGGTGCAGCCATCGCCAATTTGAGTTTGCAAAAAAGGAGACAAACAATTGTGGACTTTATTGAGCAGTTTCATCGGTTACCTGCTTCCCAATTCCTCCCTGAAATTCTCCACGAACGGGAACAACGGGAATCTTGTGTCCAGTGCCAGTGCCAGTCACCACTCCAACAACAACAACAACCCCATTTTGGGCGGAGACACTCCTCTGATTTCCAGTAACCCCTCAGACAGCCACAGAACTCTGGAATCATGAGTCACCATAGCCAATTTTACTTAACCTTACCCAGTGGCAGTTTCATGGAGGTGTTTCCCAGCAACACTTTGTGCTGTTTCACGGCCAAATTACCTTAGGCCATCCAATTAGATCACGAAGCCCATTGGGAAGTGGCTTTAGTGGAAATCATTCATAACTCAGAAACTCAAAAGTCCACCTATCGCTTGATCATTCCCTCAGGCTATTATTTTAGTGGTCAACATTTGGTGAGCACCATTGCTTCCAGGTTTAATGTCGTGTTTCTTAAAGCTTTGGAGAGTGTCAGAAAAAGTGTCACCCTGGAGTACCATAAAGTAGCTCGTCGACTCCTGATGAAATTTCCTGAGGGGAACAAAATGTTGTCTTTCTTATTTTGTCCTGAATTGTTTGACATGTTGGGCGGAGACATGGAAATGAGGATGACCATGATCAAGAAAAACGAATTACCAGTCATTTCCGACAACGCTTCTTTCAACAAGTTCTTTTGTTCCCCGGTAGAATTGAACCGAGGACTGAATTTAGTCTTTGTGTACTCCGATGTGGTGGAGTATAACGTGGTGGGACACACCTCCGTACCGTTACTGCGTGACATTCCTTTTAAAGTGGATTCTGCCACGTTCGCTGACGAGGAAGGTGGAAACACTTATCACGTTCACCGCGAATTTTTGTACATCTTCATTATTTGCCTGTCAGTACGTCTTATTTGGACACGGTCAACATTGCTATAAAAGGAGATCTCGTACAATATATTCCATTCACCAAAAGGGAAAGTCACGGTGAATCTCCATTTTCGAAAACGGTTCTCTAACGACTTGTAAGTCATGTATTCAGTGTATCGAGGTGATGTTCGACAGCGAGGACACGGTTTAGGAGATATGCTGAAATCGGCTTTTCGTTCGGTGGCTCCGGTGTTGAAACCGATGGTGACACGCGGATTGCACGCCTTGAAAGATGCCGCATTGACACACGGTAAAGAATTTCTCCAAAATGTCATCATCGACAAACAAAACCCCAAAGAAGCCTTCTTGAGGGCAGACAAAAATGTCTTTTTGCAAACGGGCAAAGACTTTTGGGTCGACGAGAAACTTCTATAATGCCCTGCACGCTACCGAGTCAGGCATTCCTACTTCCCTGACACCACAGCAAGGACAAGATAGAAAGAGACGACGAAGAAAACACCCTTTCACCAGACTTCACACTTCTAAAGCTTGAAAGACAAAGAAAAAAAGAACTGTTCGAGACTTAGGCGTTTTCGATTATTAAATTATTGAGAAACAGAAAAAATGATGCACCGAGAGTCTTGCGCTTGTTCCAAGTCGGAACTGGATCTTTTTGCCATGACACCTACCATGATGACGATGTAAGAATCCCAATGGGTGGAATTTCACCCCGTCTCCTCTTTGACGGATTCCGCTCCCATCGAGTTTGAAATCAAAGGACAGCCCGAAGATTACATCGATCTGAATAGCAGTTACTTGTACTTGAAAGTCAAAGTTCTAGATAAGGATAATGGTGGAGTAGAAGACACTGAGAATATAGCTCCCGTCAACAATTTCATGCATTCCTTGTTCAGTGGAGTGGACTTGTACGTGAATAACAAACTAGTCAGTAGCAGCATGGATACTTACCCTCATCGTACCTACCTGGAAAATCTCTTGACGTACGGAATAGACGCCAAGAACACTCGTCTCAATGCCTGTGTGGTATGGGAACCTGACGATGCGGGCCAGTTTGAAGAATTGGAAATTGATAGAAAGAAAGACCGCAATAAGGGATTTGTAGAACGAAGAGACAAAATCATAGGAGTCAACAAAAATTTAGAACTGATGGATCGTTTGCATTTGGACATGTGGTTGCAAGAAAAGTATTTGCTGAACGGAGTAGATATCCGTCTGAGACTGAATCGTAGCAGTGCCTCTTTCCATTTAATGGCTGATAGTGCCGATTACAAAACCAAAATCCAAGAAGGCAGACTCTATGTACGACATGTGGACTTGTTACCTAAAGTGGAAAACGATATCAGTCACACTTTGAGCAGAACGACCGCCAAGTATCCAATACGACGCGTGGAAGTGAAAACCTTCACCATTCCCACTGGACAGCGATCCATGATCGAAGATCATCTGTTCCGAGGACAGTTACCCAAACGTTTTATTCTTGGTATGGTTGAGAATACAGCCTTCAATGGAGTCCACAATCAAAATCCTTTCCACTTTCAACACTTTGGCGTGTCCAAGATTGAAGTCAGTCGCGATGGCAAGACCTTGTGTACCCGACCTTTCGAACCTGACTTTGACAAGAAGAATTACTTGAGATCGTTCTTGTCCCTGTACGAAGCTACCGAGACCAACACCAGTCAAAGCATTACGTACGAGGATTATGCAGAAGGCTATGCTTTGTGGGCTTTTGATTCCACTCCAGACCAAGGCAGCGACGAGGGACATTTCCACCCATTAAAATCAGGCCAGATTCGAGTGGAACTTCAGTTTGCAGGTTCTCTAACAGAGACGGTGAACGTCATCCTGTATGCAGAATTTGACAATACGATAGAAAATAACAGTTTGAGAGATAGACTATTAAAAGCCATGGAAGACTGTTATCCCTCTTTACCTCGTGAACCAGGGTCCGAAGTCAGAGCTAAACGCCTCTTACTTGTCAGACATTTTCCAAGAGAAATCAGGATCGAATTGATCACTTATTATCACCTGTGAAGAAAAAAACACAACACAAATAAATGGATACCTGGGAATTTTATTATCTTTTGAACCACAGTTCGTATACTGCTTCTTGGAATCCTGTCGTGTGTTAAAGATGAACTCCCTCATCGCAAACCTCAAGACCATCAAGCTTATGTGATCAACACGGACGACAGTCATCTCCCAGGAACCCACTGGGTAGCGGTCTACTTTCCTCAAGAAGGATGTGTGGACTATTTTGATTCGTATGGATTACCCCCTTTGGAAGACGATATCATTGACTTTTTGAGAAGAAAGCGCAGACCATACGATTCAATAATGTGAAATTACAAGGCACAGATTCCTTGGTGTGTGGACAATATTGTGTGTATTTTCTGCATCATCGCAGCCTGGGCTATTCTTTAGAACATTTAGTGACTTATTTTGATCGTCATTCTTCTTCTAGAAACGATGTGAAAGTAGATAGATGGTTTTGTGACCATTATGCTTATCTTTTGTCTCTAGCTAGGAAACGTAGTGTCCATCAATGGCCCAATGACTTCCAGCAGTGGAAATCACAATCTCATTCACAACGTTGTCAGCAATGTCCAAAATAGAGTGTTATTTGAGAAAAAAATGTTTGTTATTTAAATTGAATTGTTAATGTTAAAATTTTATGGTTACTTGTTAGTGTTAAGTGATTTTGAATAAAAAATGTTGTTTTGAAGAAAAAAATGCTATTGTCTTTTGTTTTGCTATAGGTATCCTGATTCATGCTCTTTGACTTCTTACTATCCCTCATATTACACTATTTGAACGTTCCGACTCGAAAACCGTGTAGGGATGTTTTCCTTCACGTCCGCGCATTGACCATAAAACCGGGGCAGTCTCCAGTCTGAACATCCATTGCCGACTCATCCTCCTACGAAGATGTGCTCAAGACTAGCTAAACTAAACGAAGTCTACGTGAATTTGCATAGGGTCAGACACAGTCTGATACCAATTAATTAACAGGGAGAAAGAAGAATGGACAGAGAAGTACAGACTTCAGAAACAGCAGAGACAGCAGCAACATCAACAACAGCAGCAGCAGCAGCAACCTGAACCTGGCAGGCTTTGTCGACTGTCGTATCGATACCAAAGAGTTCTTCTTTTCTTTCCGAAGAAGCAGACCTTATCCTGAGAGAAAGCCTATCGTCAGAGGAGGCCGCAATCTTAGAACCTAAAAGATTGCCGTAGCTTCAAGTTCACACACAAAAAAGCCCTTTTCAGGGCTACCCAATACTCTAGAAAAGAAATAACAATCTATTACCTATAATAAGTTAAAAAATAGAAGTGCGTGTATAAGCACATGAATTCTTTATCTTGCTTGGAAAGTGTGTGTGTGTGTGTGTGTGTGTGTGTGTGTATAAGCATTTTTTAAAGTGGCTTGTTAAAATAAAATTAGAATAGTGATGGGTATTAAAAAGTGAGTGATTGTTTCCTTTAGGTCCGCGCGTTTTTTTGGTCATGATCTAGGTAATATAAGTTTTGTGTCTTAGAGGGATGTTTTCCTTCACATCCGCGCTTTTCATATAAATTGAAAACAGCTCGGCAGTCTGACTACCCTTGTTGATTGATCAACACTACAAAATGAACAGCAGACTAGCTAAACTGTTAGAACTCCAGATGCACATGGAATATGCCAGGCGTTTACTGAATGAGCTGACATGCGGAGGCCATTGTCGAACAAGGTAGAATGAAAGAGGAAGAGGAACAGAGAAGGAAGAAAGAAGAGGAAGAAAAAAAGAGAGATATTAGGTGTCACCCTATGATGAACCCTGTGTGCAAGGTGACACCTGAGGCAAGGACGCCTGCACAGGCAATATCAGCACCACAGCCTGTAGCTGCAGTACAGCCACAACCACAACAGGAGGTAAGGATGCCAATTCATCCTAGAGTTATAAATAGAAGAAGAAGAGAAAGAAAAGTCTTCACTATTCCAGAGACAGAAGATTGGAATAGTGAAGCCATTCAACCTGCCTCTGCGCTCCCAATGACAAGGGTGAATTGGCAAGGAGACTGGAGTCGGAGATGCGTGTGCGGTGCCAGACCAGGAAGGTGCCAGCATTAGATCAGTGCATCTGGAGTTCAAAAACAAACAGCCCTTTTCAGGGCTAACCAAAACTCTAGAAAAGAAATAGTAATCAATTTGCCAATGTGGAGTAGTGTGATTATAAGCACTAACTCTTTTTCCAGGTGTGATTCTATATATATATATATATGTGTGTGTGTGTGTGTGTGTGTGTGTGTGTGTGTGTGTGTGTGTGTATGATTGTAAGAGCTCAAGTAGATTTGCGTAAATAGTAGATTATTTGATTTTGTAAGTGCTATAGCACGTTTGTGTGGATAGTAGATTATGGTTATGTTTATGCTGCTCAGATTGTGTGGATAGTACATTATGGGTTTGATTTTGCTGTTTGTCGTGTGTGGATAGTATATTTCGGTTTGATTTTGCTGCTTGGCGTGTGTGGATAGTATATAATATGAGATGACAAAAGTAGGGGATGTTTTCCTTCACGTCCGCGCTTTTTATATAAGAACCCACAACGTTCGTCGTTTGAACCATTCCACGGAATAACAAGAAAGAAGATGGCAGTTGTAACAGAGTTATTCAACAACTTGAGACACAGTTATTTTTGGATAGCAGATGGAGTATATGTGGTGGAAAGACTAAAGAAGGAATGTAAATATCCAGTTACAAGGGATTTTGTGACCAGACAAGTGACGAGTGTGAAAATAGCTATGGATCTCCTTGACGGTATGTTAGAAGAAGAAGTGAAAAAAATAAGAGGATTGATTGACCCTCTCTTTGTGAGAGTAGGTAGCTTGAAGGAAGCTCTGGATAATGTAAAGATAGTGAGATGCTTCCTACAAGATATCTTGGTATGGAGTGAGTGGTCATATGTGAAATGGGGTTTAGACCAACTTATAAAAGCCGAGGAACTGATGAGACGAGTGCTGACCAAAGAAGTAAAGAACCTAAATGAAAAGTGGACAAAGGAGAGGAAAGAAAGAGAAAACCTAAAGACCAAAGAAAGCTTTGAGCAACTGAAAAAGAAATGGATCAAGATCCAACAGAAATTCGGAGCGATGGGTCATCCTGACTGGATGCCAGAGACGTAAACGAAGGAGAAGAAGAAAAGAGTAGTGGGAACGATAAGGGGATGGATGAAGAAGTGGAGGAAATAGAAGAAGAAGAAGAAACCAAAGGCCCTTTTTAGGGCCACTCCAATGCCTCGAAAAGACATTCACTTTCATGCCTACATTTCTTTTTTTTTTAAATGTTCCATTTCCTTTGACGCTATACAGTCCCACCATGTTCCATTTCCCTTGACACTCTACAGTTTCACCATGTTAAATTTCCCTTGACCCTCAACAGTCCCATTCCCCATGTTAAATTCCCCTTGACCCTATATTCCATATCCTGTGCTCCCATGTTAAATTTACATAGACCCCATATCACATATACCCTATTTTAACATTATAGACCCTAGACACGCTATCGTCCCTACTTACTACTGACGATAATTTCCTCTTTAGCAGCCTTAAGCTCGCATGCTCTAAAATAACCCTTGACGTCTATATCCATTAAGCTAGCGTAATTTAAGCTTCCATATTCTACCATAGTCCATACCAAACGACAATTGTATCTGTCTATAGTACCTGAGAACTTAATAATCTACTATAGTCAATAACGGACGATAATTTCATCTGTCGATAGCTACCCAGAACTTAACAATCTACTGTAGTCCATTATAAAGGATAATTGCATATGTATATAGTACCCTTAAGTATTCAGATTCTATTATAGTCCATAATAGACGGTAATTGCATCTGTCTATAGTACCCTTAAGTATTCAGATTCTGTTATAGTCCATAATAGACGGTAATTGCATCTGTCGATAACATTCTTAAACTTGCATAATCCACAGCCCATGACAGACGATAATTGCCTCTTTAGCAGCCGTAAACTTGCATGCTCTAATATAACCCTTGACGTCTATATTCATTAAGCTAGCGTAATTTAAGCTTCCATATTCTACCATAGTCCATACCAAACGATAATTGTATCTGTCTATAGTACCTGAGAACTTAATAATCTACTATAGTCAATAACGGACGATAATTTCATCCGTCGATAGCTACCCAGAACTTAACAATCTACTGTATTCTATTATAGATGATAATTGCATCTGTATATAGTACCCTTTAAGTATTCAGATTCTATTATAGTCCATAATAGACGGTAATTGCATCTGTCTATAGTACCCTTAAGTATTCAGATTCTATTATAGTCCATAGGAGACGATAATTGCTTCTGTCTATAGTACCCTTAATTATTCAGATTATTTTATAGTCCACAATAGACGGTAATTGCACCTGTCTATAGTACCCTTAAGTATTCAGATTCTATTATAGTCCATAAGAGACGATAATTGCTTCTGTCTATAGTACCCTTAAGTATTCAGATTCTATTATAGTCCACAATAGACGGTAATTGCATCTGTCTATAGTACCCTTAAGTATTCAGATTCTATTATAGTCCATAATAGACGATAATTGCTTCTGTGTATAGTACCCTTAAGTATTCAGATTATATTATAGTCCATAAAAATACGGTAATTGCTTCTGTCTATACAATCCTTAAGCTTAATCTACTACATCATATGACGTTTATAACACTTAGGTTTACATAATCTACTATAGCCCATGACGTCTATAGCACCCTTAGACTTACGTTATCTACGTTATTGTATTTACGTTATTATTATGGTTGTCTTCAAATGCTTTAATAAACAAACAAGCAATAACATAGAAGGACATGGATTCTGATGACGCTATGAAACGTACTATAAATTTTCAATCCAATGGATAGGGCTTGGATTCTGATGACGCCGTGAAACGTGCTATAAATTATTAATCAAATGGATACTACTTGGATTCTCCAGCTAAATACTGTCATGTATGCACAAAAGTTAAATAAAATAAGAATCGGTTCTGAATACGGTTAGAGAATATTATATAATTTGATTCTGTAGAGAAATTCTTACTAGCCAGTGTCAAGATTACACTTTGACTTAACAAGACACAAGTGTTTTACTTTGATTGTGAGGTACTTGATCGGAACGGAACAGCTTCAAATTGTAAATCTCGCTACATTATTAAGAAGGAAAAAATACTTTGACATGCATTATTATGTTTTCCACGAATTTGAACCACGAGGAGTAGCAATGTTACCATATCTTCCTAATATTATTTAAATATTTAGATTCATTAATCATTTCTCCATATAATCTTTTTATCTAGCTAAAATATGATCGCGTGAATTCATTATTTGAAAGCAATAGAAAGAACCGATTTCTTTTGTTTCTGATTAAGCTTGTAACACGGTTTTGTTTTGTACTTTTATAAACAAGTTGTGCTATATATGCCATATTTGAAGGAAGAAATAGGACAGGAACAAAATGTATTCATAATGCTAATTGGAATACAGAAAAAATACTACATTTGATATCAGTTAATATAAACCTGAAGATACATTAATGTACTTTCTGTTCCGAATTCTCACTAGGAAAGTGAAAAAATATTTGATCGAAACGCAAGGAACCTATCATATGCATGATACTATATATATATATATATATATATATATATATATATATATATATATATATATATATATATATATATATATATATATATATATATAGAATATGTTCCATTATTTTGGGGGTAGGTGATGGGAGTGGGGAATTTCACCCCATTTCTTCAAATCACAACGTCCCACTTATTACATCATGTTTTTTTTTTCCATTTAACAAAATGAGAAAGACTATTAAGAAGAAAAGAGTGTTATGAAGTTCAAAAGCATAGCAAATTAAATGCAGTGTTTATATTCATTCTTTTCTTTACAGTTCATTGAACCTATTATAAAAATATGACAATGTAAAAAGAATAAAAATCTTCACAAATGATTCACGGAAATTTTATCCGATTTCACTTCCTAATAAACATGTCTGTAACTTTCACCGATCTTCTCCGGATCTGACTGTACATATCTTTACGGGAATCGTGTGCTTTACTTTATTTCGAACCAGCAAGAATAACAATACTACCATACTTGCCTCATTGATATTACACGTATTTCGATTTATTAACCATTTCATCATACAATATTATTTCACAGTTTAAATTATGATGGCGTTAAATCAGTGGCGTCACTTGGGTTGGTGTCAGCCAGTGCGGCAGCTCATGGTGTCACCCCCATGGTCCTCCTTCCGTAACAGACCATACAGAATCCTTAGTAATGTCATTTTGGTGTCACCCCTTCTGATGGTGTCACCCGGTGCAGTCCACACCCCCCGCATCCCCCTAGCGACGCCAATGCTGTGCCTGCTATTCATGTATTTAACTATGATCGGTTATCCGCTTATGAAATCCGACTAGACCGAGCAGTGTGTGCTCTGTAAAATTTGCAATTTTTCATTTTGGTGTCACCCCTCTGAGATGGTGTCACCCGGTGCGGTCCGCACCCCCCGCACCCCCCCCCCCCCAGCGACGCCACTGCGTTAAATTATTATTGGAGACATGAAAAATGACCGACTTCACTGCGTGTAGTGTAACATGAAAAATGACCGACTTCACTGTCTGCAGTGTGACTTTTAACTTTTAACTATATTGTATCTTTATATACATAAGTTCCACTATATATCTCAAATCTGAAGAAAAAAATAAAAACAAAATTTTCTTCAACACTTTCTCGTCGTGAAGCCATAAGATAAGGATTATTCAATAAATATAAACTGTAGGTAAATAGGTTATTAAGACTTGTCGCTAAGAATATGTAAGGAGTGAAGTCACAACAACCTTCATAGATAAGATGTAAACGCAGATCACTTAGAGATGCATTGTAGTGTGGATATCGCTGATTTAGGTAAACATGTTTACTGATGTATAAAAACCAAAATATAGATAAGAAAGTATGTTTATTGTAGTATGAAAAGCAAAATAAATATAAGAAATATGTGTTTGTAATACGAAAAGCAAAAGAAAGATAATACGATATTTATTTCAGCATAAAAGGCAAAATATTGATAAAACAATATGCTGATAGCAGTAAGAAAAGCAAGATAAAGATAAGACAGTTTTTACTTTAATAGGAAAAGCGAACAAAACAGAATACAATCTTACTGTATGAAATGCAAAATAAACAAAAGGATATGCTAATTGCAGTATGAAATGCAAAATAAACAATAGGAAATGCTTTTTGCTGCATGAAACGCAAAATAAACAGAATACGCTATGCTTATTGCAGTATGAAATGCAGAAATATTTATTTAGCCAGCTACACATCTAACAATTACCACCAAACAATATATTATCTAGTTATATAAAACCGTATAGTCTGGAATTTCAGCTCGGGGTCGGGTGGGGTAGCGACATTCAGTCTCATAGTTAGATGGCCAACGAAATTAACAATCAAATTTATTACATGAAATATTATATATTCTCTCTATGTAATCGCTAAAATAACCATAGTTAAAATCTCCGGTTGTTATAGTCAAAGAAGTTTCATGTCCGCAAAAATACCTGCTGTAAGGTAAAAAAAGAAAACATAATTTTCCGCTTTATTACATGGTTATGTTTTCCAGATATATAATTTTTGTTGACATTTATGCTTGTAATGAACATTATTCAATTAATCTCGACGTAGTGCACATTCAAGTTGATATTTCCTTTACATCGACAATCTGCCTGTGACTTATGCGTGTTTAAAAAATCTTGATAATACAAAGTCAGTTATTCAGCCACCAACACTGATAAACTAAGCTACTTAATTTATACAGTGATAGGGAAACCATGTAGTTCACTAATGTATTGGGCATCATGCAGTCCACGAATGTATGGGGAATATGTAGTCCACAAAAATATATGGGGATCATGTAGTTCACAGAAGTGTACGGGGACCATGTAGTCTACAAAAATTTATGGGGATCATGTAGTCCACAGAAGTGTACGGGGACCATGTTGTCCACAAAAATGTATGAGGATCATGTAGTCTGCAAAAATGTGTGGGAACCATGTAGTCCACATAAATGTATGGGGATCATATAGTCCACAGAAGTGTACGGGGACCATGAAGTCCACATAAATGTATGGAGATCGGGTAGCCTGCAAAAGTGTACGGGGACCATGTAGTCCACATACATGTATGGGGATCATGTAGTCTGCAAAAATGTATGGGGACCATGAAGTCTTCAAAAATATATGGGGACCATGTAGTCTGCAAATATGTATGGGAACCATCTAGTCCACAACAAATGTATGGGGACCATGTGGTCCACAAAAATGCATGGGGACCATGAAATCTTCAAAAATGTATAGGGCCATATAGTCTGCAAATATGTATGGGAACAATGTAGTCCACAACAAATGTATGGGGACCGTGTGGTCCTCATAAATGTATGGGGGTCTTATAGTCTACAGAAATGATGAAGACCAAAAAATAAGATTCACTAAATTCAACAAAAAAGTCAGGAAACAGGTTAACGTGACATATCAGATGGCGTCGCTGACACAAGATAACAATATGGAATTAATGTTTAGGGGCATGGATGGCTCTTTAAGTGAATCAATATAAAGCATTCACAAAGATGTACACAATAAAAAATGACCAACCATTGAAACATAAACACAAAAACAGAAAAGTAAGTAAAAAAGTAAACTTGATCGTAAAGAATCTATCGCAGAACTAAAAGACAAAAACGACTTGTATCCATCTTTCCTTAACTATCCGAAACAAATGTGAATATGAACCTAAGCTCCAGAGCATCAGTTCACCGACAGAAAAAACATCTTAACACATAATAATGGTAAATAATTATTTCAGCGTTTCAATATAATGTATCTTTCTTACATATGATTTTAATTTTTTATCTTCAATTATTTTTTCTTTAACAAAAGTGAAAAACAATTTAAGAGCAATAGTGTTGCCTTTTCATCGCGCTTCTTCAAATAAGACTGCCTAGCATAAAGCTGCGAAATTGTTTTCTTATCATTCGCTTTTTGCATAGGTGTAGAAAAACTTTAAAATCTAATGAAAATTAAAGCTAAAGAATCATGCTTTTTCGATGGCAATAATGATGAAGGCTTTGAGTTTTGAAAAAATGATTATTGTAGGTAAAGAAAAAACGACGCGCAATTAAAAATGCAAGACAGTTACTTTTCAAATTCGTCATGGTTAAACTTAATGCGCTTGATTTTCGGGAAATATCCCAGTAAAACAAGCATGGTAACTCCCCGGCTGCACTGTTATAGTAACATTTAAGTCACGATTTTAGTGTGGTTGGCACTGTTACTTCCTTGACATTTTTGTGCGGGCGGGTCATGACACCTTTAATTTGTACACAGATAAGTACCTTCCTGTTACTAAAAATAGAAAGTTAGTACATATAGTTTGCATGCATAAAGTGGGCGCAGTAAATCTTACTGTTCTCGCTTTCCTGTGTTATTTACAAACATTTCAAATTGTAAGGTTATGGAATGAACAAGTTTTGGATATCTTATATCAGTCAATTATACTAGATTTAAACGAAAGTTCTTTTTCCTGTTATTGTACCAAGATCTCACTGTATATAGATAAGAACATTGATAGTTATATTTCATTCTGTCACAAGAAGGTCACTTTTACCAGCATCGTGTCACAAATTTTAGCAGCACAACTTGGATTAATGCAAGGTCATGTGATGAATATCCAATACATGTGTTGATATGATATTATTAAAACTTTGCAAACAATGTCTTTAAAATATGTTTTGGCTAGAAGCAGGTCGTGAAATTCATTATTATTCATCCCGTTGCCGATGTCATGATATGCTAAGTGCACCAGTACTCTTCGTCTTTTCGCCGATTTCAGGTTTGGCAGGCCGCACCAAAGAGTTGTAGTCATCGCCATCCACACAAAAAACGCGTATCAAACAACAATATTGGCTGAGTTGTCTCTTTTCAGGTTGAAGAAAGTTGATAAACGCTTGGGGGACTGATTCCTCTGTGCCAGCTCCGTCAAACCCTGTTAATTTTAATCCAAATATGCAGAAAAGCGTGTCGTTAGTTTCTGCTACCTGTTCCTCTCCAGTTGTGGTTTTTGTCGTTTCGAGTGTTGCGGCCGTCTGCCCGTGTCGTCGGCAATTCTGTGTTCTTCAGGTGCATGCAATCGTTGTCAATTTATTGATGGCGCGGCATCTTGTGAATACCCTACGAAACAATGGGGACTGTTAACATGATGCATATAAAGCCTGTTGCATAAGGTCTGACCCTGTACTACGTGGGCATGTTCTACAAAATCATTAGGCAGCGCTGCCAAGCTTCAATGTTCGGTCCACATCATCCAGTGGTAAGGTTGGTCTCAGTGAGCGTCTACCTGACGTACTCAGCGTTTGATTTCTCTTGTTTGTCAACCGGACATAGATGTGGCCGTCTTCGTGGTCTCCGGTCAACCATGCATCTGTTTGCTGTCTCCACCGCCATATTATCTGTGACCAGGGATTCACGCTGTCAACACCGCGTAAACACTATGTAGGGGTAGACCAGTTTCCAGTTGCTTTAACCCGGTCATTGTCACAGTCTTCAAGCCATGGCGCAATGCTATCCCAAAGACTTCGTGGTCTCATCATATCAATAGATACTCCACAGCTTCAATGTTCGGTCCACATCATCGCGTGAATCCCTGGTCACATTCGGGTGTGTTCCTCCTTAGAGTACCGCTTGTTTTTTTATAAGGTCAAGACGCCGCGAGAATGATGTCTGCACCAGGACCTTGTCATAGGACTTATTAAAGTCAACGTCGAGTATCTTAGAGACAGGTGCATTTTAGGATGAATGGCCGTTAGCAAGAATAATATCCATTCTTTTGTGTTTCTGATCAAGTCAAAGACGCACTAAAGCTGCCACACGACGTATAAAAATACCTCAAAGATAATAGTGCGGTAAGGACTAACATTGTTAGTGTGGGAAAGAAGGGATAAAGGTGACACGATCATCTGCACCATCCATTTAGCGGCCGAAAATCAGGCTCTGCAGAGTGATGGCTTCTGGCCCGTATTCCTTGGGAGCCGTCTTGCAACAGGAGTTGGTGGGATAGACAACAAACACTTTACCAAGTGCGCTATGCCAGAGGTTCTTTTTCCCAACAGAGTTCATGGTGCTTTCTCCAGTTCTATGATAGTGTCCAACACTCTAGTGTGAGCCGTCAGCTTGAAGCTGCTTACCGGAAACTTCGTTTACAAGTGACTATTTTATTTTGTTACAAAATAGCTCTGCTATGTAGTAGTCTTTTTCATCGCCGTCCACTTTCGTGATGCATCTGCTTCAAACGGACGACATCGATATCAGTTATTTTCTTCAAACAAAGCTTGCACACGAATGAGACCGCAGCGCGGAAATGTTTAATTGCATTTTTGTTTTGCTTGTAGTTCACAAACGATTTTATTAAAATATATAATTGCTCCGTTCTGTAATCACGTCATATCCCTTGCAGCATGTGGACAGCCGAAGCTACATATACTGTAATCTATCCATGTTCCATCACCGCACTTTCAGCATGGGAGTATTTTACAATCTTTTCTACACTCCATCGTATGCATACCACACTATTTAGCTACAATGATTTTCATGCACATCTCTTAACCGTCTTGACGAAGTCAAGTATACTTCTTTTTGCCTTGAATATATGGTAATTTGCCTTGAAATACCTTAGTTTATTGGTAAGAGGTAATGCTTACGGCCCTGTTTAATAAACCCAAAGAGAGGTAATATATTATATATCCTAATTACATGAAATAAGGGCAGGCATCTCTAGTAAAAAGATCTCCCCATCAATGTATTACTTCTTGAAGAATAACATAAAACAATATGTGATATACTGAGTGGTTTATTGGATATTATTTTATGTATTTAATCTGTATTATTTGTTGGATTTTCTTAATGATTGTACGCTGTATACATTTGTATTTTGTAAATGTCCTGAGCCATCACCGTGGCATGACGATGACAATCTCCGTAACGTTCGATGTCCTCTTGGCTCCACGTCTTGTCGATGGGGTCTAAGACCCATCGGGCAAAATCGGCTAGCGTGTTCGGTCCCCGAAAGATTTTTTTCACGTCCTCCAGGAATCTTGCTGCAGTGAGGGCAATAACTGAAGATAGGTTCTTGAATGCACTTCTCACACGCTCGATGAGCCACGCAGTAATTAGGAATGTGAATTCCGGTCTCTTTTGCGTGCATTCGAAATCGAAAAAGATGAAATTGCCTTTCTTCTTCTTCTTGTGAACATCATCTTTCTCCTGTTGGGGTTGGTATTTTTGCATGTAGCATTGGCATACTAAGTCCACGATTTGGTGACAAATGTGACATTGTTTCTTTCCTCGACATACGTGTGCCTTGGTAATATTGGTACATATGCCTTGTCCACACGTAGGGCACAATCTGGGGAGTTGACAAGCACATTTCTGCTGTGAACCGTGTGTCTCGAGATGTTGTTGGTAAGAGGCAGGGCTGACAAACGTGCGCTGACAAGCAGGGCAATGCACTCGTTCTTGTCCTTCGTCTAGACAGGGTTGAGAAGCCAAACATCCTGAGCATTTCGATCCACAATGTTTGTGTTGCTCTCGATTGTTATAGCCACAGTCACATTTCTCACAGTAATAACCATATCCCAGGGTTCCAGTGATGGTGGTAATGGCATCGAAATGTTCATCGTGATAATAGACGTGAATGTATTTTCCGACCTTAAAATCTCGGCCTCGAAACAACAGAGGTCCGCGCACTTCTTGAGGGTGCACTTTCAAGGTGTATCGTGGAGCTAGGGCATCTTGCAATTTTTGCATTTCAGGAATACCACAGGGTATGTCTTTGGACAGACCGGCTTGTTGTAACAGGAGTTCTGTTTCATTTCGTTGTTTGGCTTGGTCCGATTGTCGAATGTTCTCCCAGGTTCTTTTCCATTCTGCCGTGTCGTTTTTGTCGGCATAGGTTCGTCCCACCACGATAGCCCTGGCTAAACACATGTGGTCTTGAGGGTTGTGAATTAGGACGAGGCTACGCTTAATGCTGCGAAGGCCGTTCACCAACAAGACCTTTTTGCGTTGTCCAGTCCCTTGAAGAGGAGAGACGTGGGTCATGGACAGTATCGCTTTTCCATCGGTGATGTCATATTGGTCGTTAGATTGTTGCACGTGTTCAATCTTGTCCATGACTTTGGAAGCGGTCAATTCTGCAGGGCTGCTAAACTCGATCCAAATAGGGGATTTCAAACCGTCGTGTTCTATGGAAAGTCTCAAGCGATCGTATTCTTTGGGTGGACATTGGTGTTTGAGTGTGGTGAGCATAGAATCCCACATCTCGGTAATGAAGCCCTTTGCTTTCTCAAACGGTACTTAGGAGTTGAAATCTTTAAACTTCACCCTGTAAGTGTAAGCCGTGGTTCTAAATTTTCTAGACGAGCGCTTTTCTGTCTCTCGAATGTGATAGTACTTTTCAGGGTTGACTAAGGGTGGTGAACTTTGGTTAGATGAAGACTCTCTGGGTGTGGATTCTGGTTCACTCATGTCCTCTTCAAAATCACTGGCATGAATTTGTGCCAAGACTTCAGCAATTGTACGAGGCGATAGATCACGTTTCTGCCTCTTACGTTCTTCTTCTTCTTTCTTCACAAATGAATTGGATCGTTTCATCTTGAATGTAAAAAGTCAAATGACTAAAGTTTAAACACCATGGGTCACTTTATATCCATGACAGACCAGCGTATATATAAAGGGTGTGTGTCTTGTCCTTCCACTATTCATTTCACTCTCAAACTGAGCAGAACAATGGACAAGACTACACAGATCGAACTTTTCATCAGAGCTTTGCGAGGGGTCATCAGAAAATTTTCTTCAGACCAGCCGACGGACTACTCACCTTCCTTTCGAGATAAAAGTCAAGATAATTGCTATATCTGTAAGAATAAAGGGCATTGGTCTTCAGAGTGTCCAGACCGTCAAAAAAGCAAAACAGAGGCTAAAAGAGACAAAAGTCAAGATACCTGTTATCATTGTCAAGAAAAAGGACATTGGTCTCCAGATTGCTCTAAGAAACAACAGGAACAAGGAGAAGAAGAGGGAAGTTATGGAGAGGAAGAAAAAAGACAGGTGAAGAAACAGAAACAGGAGAAAAAAAGAAGGGAAGAAAGTGAGGATGAAGAGGAGGAAAAAGCTGTGAAAGTGAAGACATTTAAAAAAGAGAGAGTGAAGACAGACAAAGAAGAAACCTATGAACTTTTTAAAGTTGTATGTTGTGTTGTGAATTGAATTGAAAAATTTGTACCAGAATAGACAGTATATAAAACATAAGTGTCTCTTGGTTTTGACTTTTAGAATAAGAATCTACACTCACGCAATCATTCACACGTACCGTAGGGGTAAAAAAGGGGTTTTGGAGTTTTAATTGATGTTGGCAATTGAAATAGTATCTCTTTTCGAGAGACATGGGTGGCCCGAAAAAGGGCCTTAGAGTATTTGTTGGTTTTAAATAACAAACTTAGGAAGCAATCAGCTTTAACTGCCTTAAGCCTTTGCCACGGCCAAGACCTACTTCTGGACTGCGTACTGTCGATGATGATGATTTGGTAGAAAATATTAAGGGTGGTATGGTAGGTGTTGTTACAGGGTTGGGTTGTTTAGCTCGGGAAGGTCTTTTTCTCTTCGGTCGTAATAAAGAGGTCTGATACATTTGTTTCAGACTTTTTAACTCCGCTAAAACGTCTAACAGTACCGAAACCGTTTGACTTTCACCCTCTTGTTTCTTTGCTGCTTCTTCTTGTTGTTTCTTTCTTACCTCTTCTTCTTGCTGTTGTAGGAAAAAAGCTTGTTCCGCTTCCTTTTGCTGGTGTATAAATTTCTCCAATTCTTCTTTCTGTCTCTGTTTAAAATTCTCCACGTGTGGTAAAGAAGGAGAAGGTGGCGAAGGTACTGGTTCCGGAACAAATTCTTGCGAGAGAAAATCCACAAAATTCCAATTCACCTCTTCTGGAAGTAAGTCCGGGTTCACTTGGGTAGTCTCGACGGTCGGTGCACCCCAATTCATTGTCTTTTGAGTTTGCGCCATGTTTATGCTAACCGTGTCGCATGGATTGACTGCGCACAAACGCTAGTGCCTCTATATAGGGAATGTGACGTCACGGACTGCTCTTTTCCGATTGGACGAATGGTGACTGAATTTTGTAACGCGTGTTTGGATTGGTCAATCAATTCAATCCGTTTCAATCCTCCCTCTCCCTATAAATAATCGCAGTTTGCTGCATTCCTTCACCTGTTCTCGTCACCAACATGTGGACCGACGTTGAATCCTCAACTCTCGTCTCTTCAATGCTGTTTAGAACGGACTTACCCATGTACGTCCGATCCTCGTGGGTCATTGTCAGGACGACAGATACCTGTGTGTGGAAAAGAAGAATATACGTAGAAAGACAAGGTTGTTTAAAGAGAGTGATGATCTACGGTCCAGAAGTTAGACAGAGTTTAAGGACAAGAAGGAGACCGAAGTGGTGCCCTCTATGTTAACAGTATGGTATGTTAATATAAACCCAAAGGCCCTTTTCAGGGCCACTCCAATGCCTCGAAAAGACATTCACTGTCATGCCTACATTTTTTTTTTTTTTTTTTAAAAATGTTCCATTTCCCTTGACGCTATACAGTCCCACCATGTTCCATTTCCCTTGACACTCTACAGTTTCACCATGTTAAATTTTCCTTGACCCTCAACAGTCCCATTCCCCATGTTAAATTCCCCTTGACCCTATATTCCATATCCTGTGCTCCCATGTTAAATTTACGTAGACCCTATTTTAACATTATAGACCCTGACCCGCTATCGTCCCTACTTACTATTATCGTCTGTCATGGGCTGTAGATTATGCAAGTTTAAGAATGCCATCGACAGATGCAATTATCGTCTGTTATTGACCATAGCAGATTTTGAAAGCATACAGGAACTACAGACAGATGCAATCATAGTCTGTAATGGGCCATACTAGATTATATAAACTTAAAGGCGCTATAGACAGATAAAATTATCGTCTGTTATGGACCATAGTAGATTTTCCAAGCCTACCTGAGCTATAGACAAATGCGATTATTGTATGATATGAACTATAGTTGATTGTATAAACTTAAGGGTTTATAGACAAATGCAAATTTTTGCTGTCTGTTATGGACTATAGATTTTGTAAGCTGGTAGGTGCTAGAGAAGCCATGGGTTTTAGTAAATTATGTCAGCTTAATGACTCCTTAGACAGGTAGAATTATAGTATGTTTTTGGCTATATTAGCATGTGCACGCTTAAGGGTTCTATAGATAGACGTAATAGTGACTCTTTAGACACGTAGAATTATAGTCTGTTCTGGGCTATAATAGCATGTGCACGCTTAAGGGTTCTATATATTGACGTAATAATGACTCCTTAGACACGTAGAATTATAGTCTGTTTTGGGCTATAATAGCATGTGCACGCTTAAGGGTTCTATAGATAGACTCAATAATAGTCTTTATGGACGCTTGTAGATTATATAGGCTTAAGGGTGCTTTAGACATACGAAATTGTATTTCATTATGGGCTGGAGCAGATTATGCAAAGTTAAGGTGCAACGGAGACCTGTTGACGATAAATTTCATAGTCAGTGTCACCTTTATTTTATAAAAATAGTTTTATTTCTTACTTGTGTTCATTTGCGCCCGTTTTATTTGACGATACAACGCAAAAAGCAGTAACTGTTCTGTTCTTGCATTAAATTTGTTAAAGCAGATATCAAAAACATTTCCTGAAGAAATGTAAACAAACAACTCTTAAAAATGTGCGGACAGAGTAATATGTTTTACACAGTGATGTTTAGCTATCGTTTTTAAAGTTGTTCACGTCTTACAAGTCTTACAAACCTGACAAGTCTTTCCAAATTGCAAGTCTTACAAGTTTGAAAAGTTTGACAAGTCTTGAAAGTCTTTTAGTCTTTAAATCTTTAAAGTGTACGTACTTGCAACACGTGAGATTATATGAATCTTACCGTCATACATTTGAATATATGAATATAAAAAAATTGCTTTCTATTTGCGAATGTTTGGATGAAGTAATTGAATGTTTAGAGCGTGAAAGAATCACTGCATTGATAGAATATATATATATATATATATATATATATATATATATATATATATATATATATATATATATATATATATATATATATATATATATATATATATATGTAATTAATTTCATAAATTTCCGGGGCCCCGAGTGGCCGAGTGGTCTAAAGCGCTATCCGTTACGGATCACTGCCATCTCACCTCTGTCTGCGCAGGTTCGAGTCTCGGATTCGGCCAATGTGGGTATGTGAGAAAGCTTGCCAGTAGCTTCTCGAGGGTCGGTGGTTCTTTCCGTGGTTTTCCCGGGTTCTTCCTCCACCATTAATACTGGCCGCCATGTATAGCCTATCGTGTGCTGAAAAAAAATGGCGTTAAACCCTACAACAACATCATAAATTTCCATCTTTCACCACTTTGTGTTGTTTTGTCATTTGATCCTACCATTCATTCAGGTGTATCCTGTTATACATACTAACCTATAACATACAATACCCACATGCGTAAGCAATACGTCTGTCCTCGGTAGAGGTGAAGCACACGAATAGCGTCATAAACTTACTACAACCAATGTCAGTAGGCGATTTGTCATCGATTCGGTGAAAACGCCCACCACCCCAATCACCTTTGCGTTAACTGAAAGGACCGCATAATGTGGCAATGAAGGCAGACGTTGCATGATGCATTCAAGTTGACTATGGGTTCATCAAAGGTCATACGTTATACAATACTGAGTAATTTTGATTCAGTCATACCCAGATAAAATGACAGCAATAAATATTCCCTCGTGTAGACAATTGGCTCGTATAGCAACAAAAAACCCACAACGTCAGGTCAGATAACAATGAAAGTTAGTTTTAGAACGGAATGGTCTCAAAATACCCACGAATCGTCATTGATTTTACATGGGGTCTTTGGAAACTTCGTGCATGTCAATAAAATATAGGCGCTGATTGGTATATCCTTATACAAGCTTGTGGAAAATTATCTCTAGTTAAAATATAGAAAAGAAAAGAATGAATTTCTAAGATCATTTAAGAAACACCATTTCGTCACTTTGGATCTACATCTTAACAAGTAATAGTTGCAAGAAACTTTAGGGCAGAACTATGCTAAAAGTGAGTGTAAATCACACACACACACACATACACGCACACACACACAGACACACACACACACACACACACACAAATATATATATATATATATATATATATATATATATATATATATATATATATATATATATATGCATCTTGGAAAAACATGCATGAAGAGTATATTTCTTGAAGAATATTAATATTATTTCGATGATACTTGTCGGCATTTGACAAATAAATTGCAACTCGTCTTATGGAAGTTCGTTTTGCACTGTTCTTTTTACATAACTCACTAACCATGGTTTGTTTTTCAGGAACAGCTTCCACCTTTTGATCTATTCGATCCCGAACTCCCTTCAGAACCATGTGTTGATGAGGACGTTAGGAATTTCCTGATCTATTCGACGAATTCTTTGGAAACAAACTGTACAGGTACGTACGGACAAGCTGAAATATGTCAATTTTAGATGCAATTAAAGTGTATTGTTTTACTTAGAAATAAAATTAAAAATAGATGCTTTATCCCTATCTTTTCGTATTTAGCTTGCTTTGCTTTAATTACCGATCAAAGGGTCCGCCAAAGTGCTGGTTACTTGAATACTTATAACTCTATTGCCTGACAAAAGGCATTAAGTGAAAATGGAGACACTGGTTCTTGCGATGGATTCCTCAAGCTTGGACAAATGACAAACTTTTCGTATAAACTTTACTTCTTTTTAGCATATCTTGTTTGGTTATACCCACATGAATGCTGAATTTACTATACCCAGACTTATTTCCATATAATTTACAGGTTATATCCAGACTTATTTCCTTATAATTACCGAAGCTATTCAGACTTGTTTCCATAAAATTACAGGTGATAACGAGACTTATGCTAACGAGGAGTGTCTCATTAATGGACGACATAGAGAAATTTTATTTGAAATCGGGGGATTCATGTATCCAGTTGATCCTAATATAGACATCAACATAGATTGCAGGGGCGATGTTTCCACATCCCATACATCGCAGTCTTTGCCAATACAAGCCAGAGGTAAATTACATTTTTATTTGGTTTGGTGTTTATGCTGTTTAGTTGCCAACCATAAACAAAATCAAATCTATTCCACTAGCTACGAAATCGTCCGCTTTTTAGTGAGATATATTTGTCCGCGCTAGAATAGCAATTGCAAGATTATCCACTAGCATTATAAAGTGCACTGAGTGAATAAAACCTCGAACGATCAGAACATTATTATTCTTACGACCTCTGTATCTCAGTCTCTCTGTTTGCCCCCCCCCCCCAGTCTGTCTCTCTGTATCTGTCTCTCTGTCTCTCTGTCTCTCTCTCTCTCTCTCTCTCTCTGTGACAATGTATATTTTTAATTGCAAGTGCAAAAAGGCAATAGCCGTATTTTATTTCAGGTAGAATCCTTCACTCATGAATACCTGGCATAATATGACAAGATTTAAGTGTCTCGTCGCTAAGTCAGTGATGGGTTAACCATAGGTATGGTGGGAGATCAGATGGTTTTTACAGTTGCATACTATGCATAAATGAATATTTTCAAGGGACGAAATCAAAACATATATGAAGTCTGGAAAAATAATTTTAAAAAACAATCCTAATTCTAGCAATGTCATCCAGGTCTTTTGTGTTTAAATCATGATAGAAAAACCTAAAAATTGGTGTCCAAAATGGCGTAAGAATTCTTGAGGAAATACCCTTTAAGACTCAAAATCTCTTTTAGAACTTGATAAAATGTTACTTTAACCCTCATTGCAGTCCATTATGCCATAGAATACGATGGCACGTCCAAGTACGAGCAAGCAGTTCGTCCTGGTCAAGGAATCATTGACGAAGTGGCTACTCTTGACCAATATTCAGCGCAACATAAACATCGTTCATTAACATCCACCATTGATCTTAGGCCTGCTGGACCGTGTCCCTTCACATCTGACTGCATCTACTTCTGTCCTAATCCACGGAGCAGTAACCGCACAGGATCAGGACGACAAAGTAAGAAAAATCAAAGAGAAAGAAATCGCACACAAGTTGGAACAAACAAGCAAGCAAACAAGGAAACACACTACCGTTTGTACTCACTTATAAGACGAGACCAACTGCAAACTACACTGGCCCAGATCTGTCGTCCCATATTCGCCGGCACATGTGGGTCTGTGCAGTCTGTTAGGGATAATCAGCAGAACAAACATCACTGACCCTGATCTGCAGACACATTATGCCTCGGCAGATCTAGATCACTCTTTACAGTTTGACTCCTTCTAGAGGTGCCTACAATCACCTTTCCCCATAAATCTAATTAATTGTTCTCTGGCCTAATTAATGTGTTCTTCATAGATCGACAGAAATCTGCATCCTTACATTCCTGTTAAAATCGAGTAAAGACGGTAACAGGCTTCTGTATTTTTCTTTTGGACCTTGAACAATTCAAATAAATCTTACCCGTTTCACACACGCCACTGCTATACTCTCTGCACACAACTAGATATATAAACTGAATATACAGTATGTGATTTTGTCGCTCTAACATCGTGTAGCTTTCGACACTGTCGCGATGATGTTGGAATTTTCCTTTCCGTGCAAAACTGAAAGAAATTTAAAAATCGACATGTTCTTCGAAGTTCTCTCTAAATCGCGGCACAGGCAATTCTGCAATAGTAAAACACTTGCATGTATCTTTTTAGTAATCATTTGGAAATCAGAAATGATCACGAATCATAAACACTGTTTCACCCAAAAATATGGTTTTAAGTTAGAGACTACAATGTTAATTAACAACTACAGCCGTATTATTATGATAACACTAGTTGTAGTTGTTGTAATACAAGTATTTATTTGTTCAGGAACACGAGGTTGCCGGTTATGGGAGTTCCTCCTGAATCTTCTGAGAGATCCACGTTTCAATCCATCATATATTTGTTGGGAAAACGAGGCAGAACGGAAATTTCGGATTGTAAAATCCAAAGAACTGGCGAAATTATGGGGCAACAAAAAGGGGAATGCAAATATGACATATGAAAAACTGAGTCGAGCAATGAGGTACGCCACCGGTTGAGAAATATTGGAAAGACTTTCGACAACTTAAAAAAAAGAAATGGAATCATTGGAACAGTTTGTGTGAGATTAAGGATTGTAAAGTAAAATAAATTGATATATGACAGATTACGACTAAAAATCAGTTGTATTGGATCTACTTACGATTCGCCGTTGAAATGAAACTTGTTCTAGTATTTTATTTTCATTAGGAGTCAGGTTTATTTATATGTAAATACATAATAAATCGCACGAAAAGCAAGGGTAAAATTATACCACTGCCTATTCACGCTAACATGCTCCCTTGTCCAGCTTTCATAATTTTCAGATGCAGTCTTGCTTTTATATTAATCAGCAATTCTAAAGAGTGACGCCGTTACAAACGATACGATTATATAGCTACGTCATATCGAAAAACAAAACATTTCATGATATTCAGTTTTCTTTTCTCTTTTTAATAGATATTACTACAAAGGAAAAGTTCTTGCGCCTGTGATTGGAAAGAGACTAGTGTACAGTTTTGGACCCAGGGCAGAACTTACACCATGAAATCGTGCAACCAGGACAAGTCTGTCCTGTACTTTCTCCCAAATGTATTGACAAGCCTTGAATTCCAATGCAAAGTTGTACGGTGGCTTAATCAAAGGTTACACTTTTCACCCACGTCTGGTTGAACTGCTTGCCACTGTATCGTGCTAATTAAGCTTAGGTCAGTTGGTGTTTCATCTCACAGGTGCGTGAGTTTGGTTTGTTTTAAAAAAGAAAAATTGACCGTGACGATCGAATGAGATGGGCATTAATGACAGTCTTTTAGGAGGGAGAACGTAGTTTTGCACAAAGAATGGAAAAGGGACTTATAAGATCCTTGCAATTTGTTTATATCATATACTCTTAGATAAGATACTTGCAATTTGTGAATACCATACAGGTCTAGACAAGATACTTTTAATTTGTGTATACCATTAATGTCTAGATAAGATACTTGCAATTTGTGTATACCATAAATATCTAGATAAGATACTTGCAATTTGTGTATATCATACAGATCTAGATAAGATACTTGCAATTTGTGCATAATATAAATGTCTAGATAAGATGGGCTTATTTGCAGTTTGTGTATACCATAAATATCTAGATAAGATACTTGCAATTTGTGCATACCATAAATGTCTAGATAAGATACTTGCAGTTTGTGTATACCATAAAGATCTAGATAAGATGGGCCTATTTGCAGTTTGTGTAGATCATAAATGTCTAGATAAGATACTTGCAATTTGTGCATACCATAAATGTCTAGATAAGATACTTGCAATTTGTGTATATCATAAAGATCTAGATAAGATACTTGTAATTTGTGTATACCATAAATATCTAGATAAGATACTTGCAATTTGTGCACACCATAAATGTCTAGATAAGATACTTGCAATTTGTGCACACCATAAATGTCTAGATAAGATACTTGCAATTTGTGCACACCATAAAAGTCTAGATAAGATACTTGCAATTTGTGTATACCATATAGGTCTAGATAAGTTACTTGTAATTTGTGTATACCATATAGGTCTAGATTAGATACTCGCAATTTGTGTATACCATATAGGTCTAGATAAGTTACTTGTAATTTGTGTATACCATATAGGTCTAGATAAGATACTTGCAATGTGTGTATATCATAAAGGTCTAGATAAGATACTTGCAATTTGTGTATACCATATAGGTCTAGATAAGATACTTGCAATTTGTGTACACCATATAGGTCTAGATAAGATACTTGCAATTTGTGTATACCATATAGGTCTAGATAAGATACTTGCAATTTGTGTATACCATAAACGTTTAGATAAGATTGGCCTATTTGCAGTTTGCGTATACCATCAATGTGTAGATAAGATACTTGTAATTTGTGTATATGATAATGGTTTGGTAAGATGCTTGCAGTTTGTGTATACCATACAGGTCTAGATAAGATACTTGCAATTTGTGTATACCTTAAATGTCTAGATAAGATACTTGCAATTTGTGTATATCATAAAGATCTAGATAAGATACTTGTAATTTGTGTATACCATAAAGGTCTAGATAAGATACTTGTAATTTGTGTATACCATAAATGTCTAGATAAGATACTTGCAATTTGTGCATACCATAAATATCTAGATAAGATACTTGCAATTTGTGTATACCATAAAGGTCTAGATAAGTTACTTGTAATGTGTGTATACCATATAGGTCTAGATAAGATACTTGCAATTTGTGCATATCATAAAGGTCTAGATAAGATACTTGCAATTTGTGTATACCATATAGGTCTAGATAAGATACTTGCAATTTGTGTATACCATAAACGTCTAGATAAGATTGGCCTATTTGCAGTTTGCGTATACCATCAATGTCTAGATAAGATACTTGTAATTTGTGTATATGATAATGGTCTAGGTAAGATGTTTGCAGTTTGTGTATACCATACAGGTCTAGACAAGATACTTGCAATTTGTGTATACCATACAGGTCTAGATAAGATACTTGTAATTTGTGAATACCATAAAGGTCTAGATAAGATACTTGCAATCTGTGTATACCATAAAGGTCTAGATAAGATACTTGCAATTTGTGCGTACCATAAATGTCTAGATAGGATACTTGAAGTTTGTGTATACCATAAAGATCTAGATAAGATGGGCCTATTTGCAGTTTGTGTATACCATAAATGTCTAGATAAGATACTTGCAATTTGTGTAGATCATAAAGATCTAGATAAGATGGGCCTACATTTAATCTGTGCATACTATATATGTCTAGATTAATGTGTAGATAAGATATTTGCAATTTGTGTATAGCATACAGTCTAGATAAGATACTTGCAATGTGTGTATAGCATACAGGTCTAGATAAGATACTTGCAATTTGTGTATAGCATACAGGTCTAGATAAGATACTTGCAATTTGTGTATAGCATAAATGTCTAGATATGGACAGACGTAACTAATACATGCTTATCAAAGTGTATTGTTCTCACTAACGGATATATCTAGAAAATGATTTTATTTAACCTTATTTTCATTGCTTGTATATACATACTATTGTGCATAAGCTTAAAATAAGTTTATGTTTGTGTATTAAATTTTATCCAAGTTTATCACCAGTAAATCTGTTCGACACCAAACTGTATCGTTGCAAATATATGTTCGCTTAAAGTAGAAGCGTGTCAGCAGCCTTTTTTAAGATGTTCACATGTTGACGTTGAAAATGTATCAAGGCTTTACATGCTGTGTAACACATGATTAGTATATAAGCCCTTTACGCAGACATAAGCTTCCCAAATACCATGATCCCATCATTGAATGCATGTATTCATCATATCCGGAAGTCGCTCCATACCAAAGATGCCTTACAACAATGTTCAAGTACATAATGCATTCATGTGACAATCAATGGATGGTCAGATCTTTCTGGCAACCTTTAAACCCGTAACTGGAAAATTTAATTCACTGCATCACTTAGAATATATTAAATATGATAGTATGCACTACCTTCAATGTAACATTGAAAAGAGTTCTTGCCCCTGTTACCGTACGAATTTATTTTCTTATAAAAGAAACTGGCACATACTAAAAAGTGAGCGTTTAAGAAACCGCAGGTTTTTCTTTCCAAATCAAGACTAACTATCAAGCTCATGTCCTATTTGTATGTAAGACGTATTCACATGTGAGAGAGATTCGTCAGTGAAATCATTCCCTTGAAACAATGCTTGGTCTTTGACAGTTCCTCTGCACAACTAAAACAACCATTCCTCTTCAATACCCGCGATTCAGTATGATAATCTGATTGCTTCCACTTACAATGTCCAGAATGTCCAAACTCTTCCATTAGCGTATACGGTATTAGACTAGTATTTGTTGCTAGTACAAGTTAATGAGTCTAGTTATCATTACTCTTGATGTGGTTGACGAAATAAGTTTGCTATATTATTTAGAAAAGAAAAGGACACTTGCTGAAGTGTCGAGCTCTGAAAAAATATTAAAATTAAATTAATTCAGCTCTTTTGTTAGTTGTTTTAAATCTCTCTCTATAAAAAAAATCTATTTCGAAACTATCATATATATATATATATATATATATATATATATATATATATATATATATATATATATATATATATATATATACTTACTTCCACACCTTTATGCTCAAAATTGTTTTAGATGATTTTGAGGGATGCTTTTCTTTTATTTACTAAATTTGCTGATTTCTCTGAGGTTAATTTATAATCTTTCCAAATTAGCAATTGAATAAAGCAAAACGTAATCATAGCGTGCAGAGAAAACATCTTTCCACAATTAGGCAGCCACAGTGCCTATGTGGTTAGCGTGCCCGACACACGACGGAAAGTGTGGGAGAACGAATTGTACCATCGAAACAGCTACCATGGTTTGTCCCTGGGCAATGGATGTTACTCCATTAAATAATCTACTTGAATTGACGTTAATTGTAATTATTATATAACCTCATGCTTTGAAATGTTTTAAAATATATCAGACTCGAGAACATTAAGAAATTTAATATTGTTATTTTATGCTTGTATAATTTAACAAGTGACTAATTTTTTTTCTCGGTTTGGAATAATGCATAATCAGAAAGGTAGGTATTGAACTATGTAACTAAAATTAATAAGCCAGAAAAAGGATTCGAACCAAATTAACCACTTGTGAAATCCACTCTTAACTGATAAAAATTCCCCTTCATATCTCTGTTGTGTTTACCCAGGATGCTAACATCAGTGTTGTACTTTAATAATCCAAGGGTATGTGCCGAAAATAATGTGTACTTAACATCCACTTGAATGTCCTTGAGTCAATCGTACAATGTGTGGGTGCCGAAATCATTCTGAACAGCTATCGTCTTTCAATTCTTTTCTTTCTTCACCTGGTGAAAAGCACCATTGGTATGCGGACGTGTTCTCTAATAGTGTAACCATCGTAATCTAACGTCATTTTGATGTCAATACAGCTAATTTACGTATACTGTCCCAGTATTTCATTGTGACTGAGTTAAATGATATAAAAGTATTGAATAATATTACATCAAGCAACAAAAACCTGTTTTAAAATTGAATTATATTGGCAAGTTCTGTCTTACAATGTAACTTTGATACTGTGTCTTGAAGTTATATACACATGCGTGTCATTTCAAGACAAACATGCAAATTATATTGAGAACATGTGATAAAAACATGTCTTTCCTCTAAAACAACATTTTATTTTTCAAAATAGCTAATACTTTCAGTATAAAGATCAAATTAAAAAGGCATTAAATTCATTTTTAAGTTTTCGCAAAAGATGTTCCAAATGATTTTATTTTTCTCATAGGCTGAGCGCGTGCCAAATATGCAAGGAAGTTTGACCAGGAAGCGACAAAGAGATTTGCGTCATTAATAATTGCATAAAGTTTTGTTTGGCCATTATTTCCACAAGAGTGACTAGAAACGAAGATCAGGGACGTCATGGGTGGGGTGGGGGGTGGCTGGGAAACTAGCTCTCGTCCTATACTTCCCTGGCCCTGTTATTCAGGTTAAGATATTTACGATCTCATCTACAGTACATGCATCGTGTGTTACGGATTACCCACTCAGTCCGGTAGACGTGCACAGAGGGGCAGGGGATTAAGTACCCACTATGACAAGTCCACTCAGTACTGTGGATATTCCTCCTATTCTAATGAAAATCCACTCAATCTAGTGAAGTCCGTCACGGATTTTATTGCAGTCGTAGTGGGTTTTATGACTCCCAACGCCGATTATATTTTATTATCTGCGCGAGTCGACACACTAAACAAACCAATGGGAGAAGCCCCAACAGCGTAAACCCGACCATGACAGATGTCAAATTTCATACCTTTACCTGTACAAACTATACACCGGTAAAATGTATTGCTATATTTATCAGTGGCCTAGCTAAACAGACACATAACCACGAACGCGTAACGTAAAAAGTGAGGTTTCAAATTTTATCATTATCTTCCCACCCGTCATTATGTAGCGTACATCACAATAAATTATTTAGCTACAGTTTACAATTACATACTGTCCTGCATCAAGTCGTAACTTCGATATTCTTTCTCAATAGATTATATTTCACAAGTGTTTTGTGTGCTAGTTGAAACTCTGTAATAGTTTCCCTTTTATTTCCATAATATTTCCTAGACCCGCTGTGAAGAAATTCATGAAAGCAATGCAACATATAAAACTCGAAAAGAAAGTGAAACCGAACGCTGCAATATTTATATCGGACATGTACGATCAAGTACACTGGAACATTATGACCCGGCATGTCCTAATTCTTTCTAAAGTTTGTTCTACAAGAATAACATGGCATCGGATATTAAAATGAAAGAGATACACGAGCTGTGTTACGAAAAGGGTTTTCTGCACTTTTACCCCATAAGTTTGAAAACAAAAGTGTTTATGACATAGTACGGCAGTTTTTTGGTGGTGGTGGAGTGTCAAGGACTATTGTACACTGTATTGGCTGTTCCACTCAGTAGGGTTCATATCATCAACAAAGTGATTTCAACGAGGATTGCAAAGTGACCTCACTTTTTTCGTCAAATCTACATGCATCACGTGGCACTGGCGTAAGGAGTCTTGCTTTGAAGTCAGCCGCTACGCCTGTTACTGTAGCTTCCTGCACCCAGTCAGTCATGACAGTACGCACATGTATAAGCTACTATTCAATGTTGCGCTTGCCTTCGAAGTTTCAAGATGTACATTATCCTTTGAAAGTAAATTTCACAAAACCACACACCTTAAAACTACAAAATATGTTAGTTTGTAAATTAAAATAATTAAAAAAAATCAAAATCATGAAAACAAATTTGGACTGAAAAACGTGAAAAATAAGACACCACATTATACTAGCTATCGGTGCCATTAGAAATGAATTTTATAGCATTGGCAATCACGTGGCTTTGCCATTTTCCGGCGATCGACAGGGCAGTATTGATAGGTATAATGTGTTCAGGTACACATCATATATATCAATAATGCCCTGTAGGTCCCGTAATGTCTTAATGCCGTACAAGTTAAACAACGGGGTGGGGAGTTGGTCAAGAAGAAAATCCACAGATAAAGCACAAACCCAACCGACGTACAGGGCAGGATCAGAAATTTCAAAAGAGCCCTGACTTTCCTCGAAAGGGCACCAACGCAAAAGACTGCATGTCTCTTTCCTCAAAGTATGCATAATACCCAATAAACATGCTCAAGAATAAAACGATGGCCAAATTTCATGCGACAAGTGACTGTACTTGTGTGTGTGTGTGTGTGTTAATTATTCATCAAAAATACAATCGTAACTACCACAGATACCCATTTCACAACTAAATCTACATGAGAGTGATGATGATAATGTGGATGTATTGGAGATTTAGACCACTGTAGCAACAGGGGAAAAAAACATTCACATATGCTGATACTAACTGGCCCCACCCTTTTTACCATCGTTTATTATTACTTTTAAATGTACTAGTCCAATATGTCTTAATGTGTCTCGTCGAAGCTTCAGTGCTATTTGAGTAATTATCGGCATAATTTCAGTAATTTTACATTGTTCGCCTAATTGATGAACCCATAATAAATATGAAATTGGATCCATATTCCTTTGAGACAAAATGTCTTATTTTGTATTTACGTCAACTTTTTAAAAATGATAATTGTGTCAAATGTGACAGATTTGTAACTAAACTGATAAACAATATTTGTATGACATTTGCGTAGTGTTTGCAGTATTTGTCAAGTGTACTGAAAGAATGTACTGTACCAAATAAATACAATCTATTTAGCTGAAAATAATAGTCCATTTCCTACAGAAACTATTTAAATGGTTACACTTTTTTCTCATTTCCCTCGTCCGTTTGTTAATATTACATGTAAACTCGTCATATGAACAAACCAGCAATCAAAACATATTTTAATGTGCCGTTGGTTATGGAATGCGGCATCACGTGCTTCATAGAGTCTGCATAAAATTTCTCCCGGTTAGGGACCATGCTCTGAAATGTAAAAATGTGCAATGGTCCTGATTCAAATATTAGCACGAGAGAGAGAGAGAGAGATTATGCACCATAACTTTAAAATCGACGTCATCCTTGACTTACATCACTAACGTGGACACGGGCAGTGATAATTAGAGAGTATGCATTTTTTTTTTGTGCATCTGTTACATTTATCTTCAATTTGGAATTAGTCTACTGGTAAAATTGAGAAATAAATTTATTCCGCTCTTTATTCGAAATAAGTAAATAGGTAAACTGTTGTGCAGTTGTTCATGTTGTATTAAGCAATAATTTATCTAATAAATTGCATTATTAGCCTGCTAACAGTGTGATTTTCTTATTTGCTTATTATCTAATGTAGGAAATTAATGTTTCAGAAATATAATAGACGGAAAGTCGAATGAACTAGCTTTAATACAGTAACATTCGCGACGACCTTGACATTAAAAGGAATATAATCGGGATTTACAATCTTTGAAGCCCAAACCGCAGACACCTACTTCACACCTAAGTCTGCATACTAGTAAGCATTGACGTACTGGGGAAAGTAACTGTTACTGCAGTAATTGTCATGTAGATTGAAAGAATGTAAGGTACAAAAGTTTCATCTGCATTAACTGAAAATAGATGCAAGTTTATCTCCAACTGAAAATAATTAAGTGATTACAATTTCATCCGTCCAATTAGTAATATTACACGTAAACTCATCAGATGACCCAACCAGCAATTTTAAGTATATTTATTAAGCTGTTGGTTATAGAATGCAGAATCACGTGCTTTGTCTACCCAGCGTAAAAACAGTAAGTCAATGACGTGCGTGTGATTGAGATTTTTAATGTAGATTTTAACAATTTTTCAGCCAGATTGCTACGATGTATGCATTGTGACACTTTATAGTGATGTCTAGCACTGGGATATAAAGCCAAACACAATCAAAAGTTTAAATTATATCGGAAAAAACAAACACATACAAGTATGCATTCAAGTGCTGGTGCGATTTGATAATAAATGTCAGGCATTTAGTATACTGCTCATTTGCAGACTAATTCAAGATAGTCATTCAGACATTTTGTTTTTTCGATATCCTTAAAATTCAATTTCCTTGAATCACTTTCTTATTTGACAAGCAGAGTAGGAACCGAATAGAAATTTATTCTTTAAATAAAAAATCGAACAATCTTCCAGTATTCTTTCGAATTAGAAGAACTAAAGTTCAAAATTTCAATCTTCCTAGCAAATTTTTCCTTGGCTTTCTTTGTAAGATTATTCATTTTATTTCTTACTTTCCATTAAATTTGCCATATATTGTGATTGATGGTCCCTGATACAACTTTCTTACCTCTACCTATTTTTCTACTGAATTTTCGTAACTTGCTCTCCGTACCAAGATTGATCGCGGTAATGCGCGCGCTCTTGTGTGTGTGTGTGTGTGATTTGGATTTTTAATGCTGCTTTAACAATCTGATCACAGTAATGTTTTCTTTATCTGGTATGTAAGCTAAAGTCACGTCCCATAATTTCGATATAAAAGATTCATCAACCTCGTCAATGGTTGCTTGCAAACAAATAATTCCTCCGAAGGAAAATGCTCGATTTCAAAAGTATCGGAATCCGCATAATAACCAAAATCGTACGAGTATAATTTTATTTAAGCTGAAAAAATCCGTTTCAACAAAGGCAACGGTGATGTAACGGTCGGCGATCACCACCAATTCATATGGAACAGTACAAGCTTATTCAAATAAAGCGGTTATCGTCTTCAGATACCATTATCAGTGATAGCTTTAATATCATCTGTATGCGGAACTGCAATCTGATATTATAACCTTGTTCACATAAAGGCATGTTGACGTCAGTAGAGCTTTTGTTTGGCAAAGCGTTTTCATTTAGGCTTTGCAAAGGAATCAAATACTTCGTAAATATAGAATCCAGTGATTACAATTTAGAAAACGTCAGTCAAGCAACAAAAGATTCAGATAAAACTATACTGCAGCATAATTGTTTACCTCTTTTTCGCTTAAATTCTCCGGTTAAATTACAAGTGTTTTCTTGAAACGAAAAGTGCACAGATGTCATTTCGCGGGGAAAAAGTGCAAACTGCGTTGACAAAAATCCGAAAACAAGAGAAGTCCATGCTCCTACGATAAATGTTAAAAAGCAACGTGTTTACCAATTGTTTGGCAGCAAATTTAAAATTCGAAAATAAACATGTAAATTACTGTCGCAATTCTGGTATTTCAAAAATTTCCAAATAATAACATCTATTACTCTTGCTATCATAGATTAAGAAATATTTGGGGGTCATATTGTTTTCTTTTTTCTTTTTCTTTTAATTTGATTGTTTTTTTAAATTTATTTTTCCATTGTTTTCTTCTAAATTGTTTATGCTGGTAAATATAAACTAATCTAGAGGAATTTCAACACATCCTTTAAGCATTTACATAATCAATGGAAAAACTGAGTAACTATCACGTTCAATTTATGATAATAAGATATTAATAAAAAAAGTCAATGTGTTATAAAATTGCTGTTGATTTTTCAGCCAGCATTATAGATTAGACAGTTGTTGTTGTTGTTGTTGTAGGGTTTAACGCCATTTTTCAGCACACGATAGGCTATACATGGCGGCAAGTATTATTGATGGAGGAAGAACCCGGGAAATCCCCGGAAAGAACCACCGATCCTCGAGAAGCTACTGGCAAGTTTTCTCACATACCCACATTGGCCGAATCCGAGACTCGAATCGACGCAGACAGAGGTGAGATGGCAGTGATCCGTAACGGAGAGCGCTTTTGACCACTCGGCATAGATTAGACAGGAAGAGAGTATATGACCAATACAATGCTGATCTGTTGAGTATGTGACCATTAAAATGCTGACCAAGAGAATATGTGACAAATTAGTTGCTGAGGAAGAGAGTCTGTGACCAAAATAATGCAGACGAAGAGAGTCTGTGACCAATAAAAGGCAGACGAAGAGAGTCTGTGACCAATAAAAGGCAGACGAAGAGAGTATGTGACCAATAAAAGGCAGACGAAGAGAGTCTGTGACCAATAAAAGGCAGACGAAGAGAGTCTGTGACCAATAAAAGGCAGACGAAGAGAGTATGTGACCAATAAAAGGCAGACGAAGAGAGTCTGTGACCAATAAAAGGCAGACGAAGAGAGTATGTGACCAATAAAAGGCAGACGAAGAGAGTCTGTGACCAAAATAATGCAGACGAAGAGAGTCTGTGACCAATAAAAGGCAGACGAAGAGAGTATGTGACCAATAAAAGGCAGACGAAGAGAGTATGTGACCAATAAAATGCAGACGAAGAGAGTCTGTGACCAATAAAAGGCAGACGAAGAGAGTATATGACCAAAAAAAGGCAGACGAAGAGAGTCTGTGACCAAAATAATACAGACGAAGAGAGTATGTGACCAATAAAAGGCAGACGAAGAGAGTATGTGACCAATAAAATGCAGACGAAGAGAGTCTGTGACCAATAAAATGCAGACAAAGAGAGTATGTGACCAATAAAAGGCAGACGAAGAGAGTATGTGACCAATAAAAGGCAGACGAAGAGAGTCTGTGACCAATAAAATGCAGACGAAGAGAGTCTGTGACCAATAAAAGGCAGACGAAGAGAGTATGTGACCAATAAAAGGCAGACGAAGAGAGTCTGTGACCAATAAAAGGCAGACGAAGAGAGTCTGTGACCAATACAAGGCAGACGAAGAGAGTATGTGACCAATAAAAGGCAGACGAAGAGAGTCTGTGACCAATAAAAGGCAGACCAAGAGAGTATGTGACCAAAATAATGCAGACGAAGAGAGTATGTGACCAAAATAATGCAGACGAAGAGAGTCTGTGACCAATAAAAGGCAGACGAAGAGAGTCTGTGACCAATAAAAGGCAGACGAAGAGAGTCTGTGACCAAAATAATGCAGACGAAGAGAGTATGTGACCAAAATAATGCAAACGAAGAGAGTCTGTGACCAATAAAAGGCAGACGAAAAGAGTATGTGACCAATAAAAGGCAGACGAAGAGAGTCTGTGACCAATAAAAGGCAGACGAAGAGAGTCTGTGACCAATAAAAGGCAGACGAAGAGAGTCTGTGACCAGTAAAAGGCAGACGAGGAGAGTATGTGACCAATAAAAGGCAGACGAAGAGAGTCTGTGACCAATAAAAGGCAGACGAAGAGAGTATGTGACCAATAAAAGGCAGACGAAGAGAGTCTGTGACCAATAAAAGGCAGACGAAGAGAGTATGTGACCAATAAAAGGCAGACGAAGAGAGTCTGTGACCAATAAAAGGCAGACGAAGAGAGTCTGTGACCAATAAAAGGTAGACGAAGAGAGTATGTGACCAAAATAACGCAGACGAAGAGAGTCTGTGACCAATAAAAGGCAGACGAAGAGAGTATGTGACCAATAAAAGGCAGACGAAGAGAGTCTGTGACCAAAATAATGCAGACGAAGAGAGTCTGTGACCAATAAAAGGCAGACGAAGAGAGTATGTGACCAATAAAAGGCAGACGAAGAGAGTATGTGACCAATAAAATGCAGACGAAGAGAGTCTGTGACCAATAAAAGGCAGACGAAGAGAGTATGTGACCAAAAAAAGGCAGACGAAGAGAGTCTGTGACCAAAATAATACAGACGAAGAGAGTATGTGACCAATAAAAGGCAGACGAAGAGAGTATGTGACCAATAAAATGCAGACTAAGAGAGTCTGTGACCAATAAAATGCAGACAAAGAGAGTATGTGACCAATAAAAGGCAGACGAAGAGAGTATGTGACCAATAAAAGGCAGACGAAGAGAGTATGTGACCAATAAAATGCAGACGAAGAGAGTCTGTGACCAATAAAAGGCAGTCGAAGAGAGTATGTGACCAATAAAAGGCAGACGAAGAGAGTCTGTGACCAATAAAAGGCAGACGAAGAGAGTCTGTGACCAATACAAGGCAGACGAAGAGAGTATGTGACCAATAAAAGGCAGACGAAGAGAGTCTGTGACCAATAAAAGACAGACCAAGAGAGTATGTGACCAAAATAATGCAGACGAAGAGAGTATGTGACCAAAATAATGCAGACGAAGAGAGTCTGTGACCAATAAAAGGCAGACGAAGAGAGTGTGTGACCAATAAAAGGCAGACGAAGAGAGTCTGTGACCAAAATAATGCAGACGAAGAGAGTATGTGACCAAAATAATGCAAACGAAGAGTCTGTGACCAATAAAAGGCAAACGAAAAGAGTATGTGACCAATAAAAGGCAGACGAAGAGAATCTGTGACCAATAAAAGGCAGACGAAGAGAGTCTGTGACCAATAAAAGGCAGACGAAGAGAGTCTGTGACCAATAAAAGGCAGACGAAGAGAGTCTGTGACCAGTAAAAGGCAGACGAGGAGAGTATGTGACCAATAAAAGGCAGACGAAGAGAGTCTGTGGCCAATAAAAGGCAGACGAAGAGAGTATGTGACCAATAAAAGGCAGACGAAGAGAGTATATGACCAAAATAATGCAGACGAAGAGTCTGTGACCAATAAAAGGCAGACGAAGAGAGTCTGTGACCAATAAAAGGCACACGAAGAGAGCATGTAACCAATAAAGTGCTGATCAAGAGAGTCTGTGACCAATAAAAGGCAGACGAATAGAGTATGTGACCAATAAAGTGCTGATCAAGAGAGTAAGTGACCAATAAAATGCTGAAGAAGAGAATACTTTACCCGTCAACCGCTCTGTGAAGACAGCATGTAACCAATACAGTGCTGATGAAGAGAGCATGTGACCAACAAAAGGTCGACGAAGAGAGTATGTGACCAGTAAAGCGCTGAAGAAGAGAGTATGTGACCAATAAAAGGCAGAGGAAGAGAGGATATGATGAAAAGGTTAATTCAGTTGCGATTGTTTCGGTTGAATTGATATTACACACAAAATGTTATGCATATTTAATTTGCACTGTTAGTTGCTTTAAAAAAAATGCCTTATATACTACTGATAATTCTTTTTGTACTTGACCGTGTCCAAAATCAAGTTTATTGTGTTCCTGACCAGTAACATTTGTCTTGCAAACAAAGCGATTAATTTCTCAGTCAGTGTGGATTAAATATTAGGCTGATTATCAATAGGAATAAACCTATTTGGGTTTGGGACATGGCTATTGGAATTCCCCCATAAAAATACCCAGCCTAAATGATGTTTACCACAATAGTGACAATTTAAGTATGTTACTCAAATAGTAAAACGATGAAAAGAAAGGGACATATACGAAATGTTTTTTACAATCCCAAAACACTGGGTATTACAAACCCACAAAATTAGCCCATGGCTAAAAGATTACATGTATGGACACAATTCCTTGGCCCACCAATCGATCAGTTACGCTTGATCAACTGCTACTCAACCAGCAACACTGTTCAGTCAGCTATATGGCTGCTACGGTTCAGCTTTACAGCTGCCATGGTCAACTTCTATGGTTAGCTCTACAGCTGGTACCACGTTGACTCCGATCAGCTCTACAGCTGCAACTCCGATCAGCTGAAAATACATCTAACACCGTGTACTATGCATGACACTGGTATATACGATAAAATGTAATAACGTTATATACGGTAACCTATACAAATTACATTATCGGCATCATAATTACAAAACAATACATAGGTTCAGAAATGAACCTACCCGTGCCCGATAAGAATCCTACGGTACTAAACGTTTCTAAAAAATGCAACTTTATATTGCTAATATAAATCTCTTGCAAAGTGACAAGCAAGAATAGAAAATATTTGCATTATAATACGTAAGTCGAAGCTACATGGAATATATATTAACATAAACGTGGCAGAATAATAGTCATAACTTATACACAAGAAATTAATAAATAACTCACATACCTTTACATCTGAAGATGTGCAAGCCCTTCAAGTAGACTGCTCACTGACAAGACGTACCATAATGTGTTAATTTAATATTACGGTGAAGCATTTATACACATACGATACCGCCATACATCGTCTATGCGCTGGAACTATTCGGTTCATCCCATCGAAAGCACTTCGCATGTGCGGCATAGGATGAACCGAACTCACATTTTCGAAATATTGTACAATATACATAAATCACCCTCGGATATCGTTGTACACAAAAAACGAAACCCGAGTACATGTATTTAATAAATAAAAGGATGTATGCAATTCAGTGACACCGACTTCCGGCATACTTTTAATATTAGGACTTAACAGAGTTTAAGATAGCGTCGTATATAACTGTAGTACAATTATTGCAGCATTTTAGCTTACAATCATGATTATAGACTACTATGATTACAGTATCACTAAATCTGCACATGTCAACACTACAGCAATTTGATCTAGGTGATTGTAATAGGCGAAATTTAATCTCGAAATTTAATTTGACGTAAGCGACGAAGTTTATCAGCTACTAAACGAGATCACGTTTCTTACCATATTTAAAATTGTAAGAATAGTCATTATCAAAAATATAAAACACCCGTTCCTATCACTGCATTAATTGTGGGTTTTTTTTCTGGTCCGCAGGCAGTGTACATTTACGTAGTTAATACCTTTTTGGCTCTCAACCCCAATGAGATGACTGAGATTGTAGTATACAATAACAAACTTATCTCTGTAAATACTAAGAGACATTTTCTCTACAATTCCATGAAATATACTCAAAACAGCGACCATGCTCGCGTTCAACAGGCCATAATTTGTTCCAGCCGTTTCAAATTATGTATGGGACACAAAATTACATATATTCTGGATAGTGACTGTGACACGAATTCCATTCTGGATTTTGCTCTATTATCTAAGATGACGCACTAAAAAATACCGTCGGCTCAGATGACAAGAAGGGAAACTTTTACAATGCAAATAAACCCATTACAATAGCATTTATTTTTAACTTTACCATGACTTCCTGCAGATGAGATCTATACTCTCACAATACTCGATTTTTATTGGACAGATATCATTTATTACTTAAAGCCTTATTTATTTCAGAGACTTTATCAAATCCAATACATATATAGGATTTGGAAATTCAGTAGAAAGCACGAGGTCACGAGTGCAGTGTCTCCCCAATAAAACAAAGAAAACCACTTTATATATATATATATATATATATATGTATATCTCTATGTATATCTATATATCTATCTGTATATATATCTATCTGTATATATATATGTATATCTATATATCTATCTATATATATGTGTATGCATATCTCTATATCTATCTGTATATATATGTATATCTATATATCTATCTATATATATGTACATCTATATATCTATCTGTATATATATATGTATTATATATGTATATCTATATATCTATCTATATCTATGCATATGTATATGTATATATATATATATATATATCTATGCATATGTATATGTATATATATATGTATGTCTATATATCAATCTGTGTATATATATATATATATATATATATATATATATATATATATATATATATATATATATGTATATGTATATCTATGTATCTGTGTATGTATATGTATATCTATATATCTATCTATGTATATGTATATCTATATATCTATGTACATGTATATGTATATGTATATCTATATATCTCTCTATGTATATCTATATCTCTATCTTTCTATATGTATATGTATATCTATATATCTATGTGTATGTATATGTATATATATATATATATATATATATATATATATATATATATATATATATATATATATATATATGTTTATGTATTTGTACATCTATAAATCTATCTATGTATATGTATATCTATATATCTATCTATGTGTATGTATATGTATATATATGTATATCTATATATCTATCTATGTGTATGCATATGTATATATATGTATATCTATATATCTATATATGTGTATGTATATGTATATATATATGTATATCTATATATCTATCTATGTGATGTACATGTATATATATATGCATATCTATATCTCTATCTATGTGTATGTATATGTATATCTATCTATATATCTATATCTATATCTCGATCTATATCTATGTGTATGTATATCTATCTATATATCTATATCTATATCTCGATCTATATCTATGTGTATGTATATATATCTATATATCTATATCTATATCTCGATCTATATCTATGTGTATGTATATCTATCTATATATCTATATCTCGATCTATATCTATGTGTATGTATATCTATCTATATATCTATAACTATATCTCGATCTATATCTATGTGTATGTATATCTATCTATATATCTATAACTATATCTCGATCTATATCTATGTGTATGTATATATATCTATATATCTATATCTATATCTCGATCTATATATATCTATATGTATATATATCCATATCTATATCTCGATCTATATATATGTGTATCTATATCTATCTATATATCTATATCTATATCTCGATCTATATATATGTGTATGTATCTCTATCTATATATCTATATCTATATCTCGATCTATATATATGTGTATGTATGTCTATCTATATATCTATATCTATATCTCGATCTATATATATGTGTATGTATATCTATCTATATATCTATATCTATATCTCGATCTATATATATGTGTATGTATATATATATCTATATATCTATATCTCGATCTATATATATATGTGTATGTATATCTATCTATATATCTATATCTATATCTCGATCTATATATATGTGTATGTATATCTATCTATATATCTATATCTATATCTCGGTCTATATATATATCTGTATGTATATATATATCTATATATCTATATCTCGATCTATATATATATGTGTATGTATGTCTATCTATATATGTATATCTATATCTCGATCTATATATATGTGTATGTATATCTATCTATATAACTATATATATAACTATATATATATATATATATATATATATATATATATATATATATATATATATATATATATATATATATATATATATATATATATATATATATATAGATATATATATATATATATATATATATATATATATATATATATATCTATACATATCTATATATATATATATATATATATATATATATATATATATATATATATCTATACATATCTATATATATATATATATATATCTATATATATATATATCTATATATATCTATATGTATATATATATATATATATATATATATATATTTATATATATATATATAGTGCTATCCCTGGATTATACTGGAGAATGCTTGATAATGCTAGGCAGAATTAGTATTTAATACAAATAATATTAGCTTACTGGTTAGATAATTTTTTTAATAAAATGAATCGTTTCGATAATTGCATTTGTTGCAAGAAAAATAATAAAGAAATACAACTACTCAAAGATGATGCAAAAGGCTGTTATTTGTAGGAACTACTAACATATTTTACTTATCTTTTTATGTATATTTCATTATTATTGTGTGATTGACCTTTGCCCATAATTGACGACATGACTCTGGGATTACCTAATATTGTTTTGGTAAACAACATATTACATAGTTATTTTTTGTCTATGATTGTGGGTTATATGTTAAAATTATCATTATTTGTAGGTAAACATGTTTAATTGGATCTGAGTTCAAGATATTTATATTCCACTAAGAAAAAAAATGGTCGACCTGATGATTTACACCTTCTTTACCACATTTGTAGTAAGGATCTTGATCTTCTAACAACTTATAATGTTTTAGAAATAAATTTAATGGGACAATATTGCCCTCATCCACGTTCTGTTATTGTGTCTTAGTTGTTAAATTAAGGACGAAGTAAACAGAAATTCTTCAGAGGAGGACTCAGTTTCAGTTGTATTCAGTTAAACTTTGAGAGGACTTATTAACTGAAATTATTTACTGGAGCAACAAAGTGCTCAATAATATTTTTGGACTAAATCGCTATCATGGATTTACTGTGAATTCATTCAAGGTCATGTTAGATTACATCAAGACTGCTAGTACATGAACACTATTTCAGGCTATAGACACATCAGCATTTTCAAGATTTTAATTCATTTGGAGCAACACTGGAAATCATTCAGAATATTCTTTACTTTTGGACTTGTGATATAACGTTTAGTTCTAGTTGGCATTTAATTCACAATACAGTAAGTTCATTTAAATTCTCACCTTGTATTCTAAGGAAATACATTATTTGTTGACTCTGACTAAACTTACTGGTTTAGCTCTTTTCTGTTACTTAGTTTAAGACTTTATAGTTGTAAGATCCTAATGAAATAGTACACAGAAAATAATGCCGTGTGTCTATTGTTCTGTTTTTCTTCACAACGGATTGCCAAATTATTAAATTGCAATTGGTAGACAAAACGGGCGTGTATATAAGAAGAAGTTATATCATAGACTAGAATATTCTAGAAGTGTTTTGCCGTTCCAATTTAATCCCACGAAAAACACGTACTGTTATATGCATGATTCAAATTTAAATCTTTAATGAAACTATTTATTTTGTTCATAGCCTAGTATGCTTGACAACCAAAAAAGAATTATTCCTTTTCTCGACTGAGGCAGGCTTTGGAATTATATAATGAATCGTTTTATATTTTCGACTAGTGATGAGCTCTATGATTGAATCGAAGAAGATGAAAACGAGCAGCTGAACAATATTATTCTATAAATTAGAGGTCAATGACATTTGTTGATCGAGTGGAATAGCTTGTTCCATACACAGAGGTCGAATCACACGTTGAAGATATACGGTAGCTAATCAAATAACGTCTATTGTTCTCACAGTACAACTAGCTAATCGAATAGTACTTGTTGTTCAGACAGTACAAATATATAATCAAATATCATCTATTGCTCTAGACAGTACAAAGAGTTAATAAAATATTATATATCTTTCAGACAGTATAAATAGCTTCTTACCTATGTTCAGGCAGTACAAATAGCTAATCAGATAGTATATATTGTTCTGACAGTACAAATAGCTAATCAAATAGCATCTATTGTTTAGACAGAACAAATAGTTAACTAAATATAATATATTGTTCTGACAGTACAATTAGCTACTCAAATAGTATATATTGTTTCAACTGTATAAATAACTAATCAAATATCACCTATTGTTCAGACAGTACAAATAGCTAATCAGATATAATATATTGTTCAGACAGTACCAATAGCTAATCATATAGTATCTATTGTTCAGACAGTACCAATAGCTAATCAAATAGTAACTATTGTTCAGACAGTACCAATAGTTAATCAAATAGTAACTATTGTTCAGACAGTACCCATAGCTACTCAAATAGTAAATATTGTTCAGACAGCATACATAGCTAATTAAATATTAACTATTGTTCAGACAGCACCAACAGCTAATCAAATAGTTACTATTGTTCAGACAGTACCCATAGCTAATCAGATAGTAACTACTGATCAGACAGTACCCATAGATAATAAAATAGTAACTATTGTTCAGACAGTACCCATAGCGAATCAAATAATAACTATTGTTCAGACAGTACCCATCGCTACTGAAATATTAACTATTGTTCAGACAGTACCAATAGCTAATCAGACAGTAACTATTGTTCGGACAGTGCCAATAGCTAATCAGATAGTAACTATCGCTACGACAGTACCAATAGCTAATCAAATAGTAACTATTGTTCAGACAGTACCAATAAATAATTAAATAGTAACTATAGTTCAGACAGTATCAATAGCCAATTAAATAGTAAACATTGTTCAGACAGTACAAATAGCTAATCAAAGAGTAATCATTGTTCAGACAGCACCAATAGTTAATCAAATAGTATATATTGTTCAGACAGTACCAATAGCTAATCTAATAGTATCTATTGTTCAGACAGTACAAATAGCCAATTAAATAGTAAATATTATTCAGACAGTACCAATAGCTAATCAAATAGTAAATATTGTTCAGACAGTATCAATAGCTAATCAAATAGTAAATATTGTTTAGACAGTACCAATAGCTAGAGAAAAATGAGCACGTCATGAGCCCTTCTGTTTTGATCAGCAATTAGACAAAAAACATCATTTCTAAAGGTCTAATTAGACATGCCATACTTGATAGTGAAAATGTCATGATTAAAGTTAGTGTGAAAGTATTTAAACAAAATGAAATTTCTTCTTAAATTTAGACAATCTCGACCACGTTTATCTATAGTCATCATACTCACATTCAATCATACCCGCTCGTGGTTAAGCGAAATATCCATTCGACTCGCAAAGATCTCACAAAGCCACGCGAGTGTTTGTTTCAACGAGAATAACAAAATCGTGCACAAACAATGATTCTTCTATAAACTAAATGTCATATGGTTCGGAATGTTTAATAACAAAATTTCGACTACAATACTGTTTATGGAAAAGCAATGAATACTTACAATAACGCACACTAAATGGAAGTTGGTTAAAGGTCCTTTTAGAGACTCATTACTTCCCTGGCACACCTAACGTGACCCATTAAATTAGTCATATCGTCCCTCAGTAGTCAGCTAGATTCGATCAAAACCAGCATTATTCAGATTTTCTGACCCACGTAATCAACATCTTAAGTCCCTTTTTTGATTCATATGCTACTTCAAAAGCCATTGGAAGTAACTTATATTGTAAAATACAGGCTATTTTACCTAAATAAATCTCAACCCATTATGACTCCCCTGATATTACTTTTGTGACACTTGTGTTTCAATAGACTTGCGAGTGGATTAACATAAGAATAGTCTTATAGATGGATATATGAGTGGAGAATAAAAATACAATAATATATCAGCTTTAGTTTTACTACTTTTCAAACCTAGATCGCGTATTTTGTCAAATTTTATTCTCAATTTCAGACTTTTTTATACTGAGAGAGAAAAAGAGATGTATTGACTTTGAAACTTAGCAGTTTTTAATAATCTTTTTCTCCTGTATGCATTGAAGCTGAATCCACACTTCTTTCTAAAAAGCTCTGGGTGATATATCTTTACCAAATCTCTTCACTCATCACTCTTCTTCGACGCCAATTACTGTACATATCTTCATCTACCCAAATTTAAAACATTCAATAAAATCATTTGCATTTTCGATGCAAATACCAGTTTTCAATCAATAATAATAATAATAATAATAATCGTACTACTACTACTACTACTTATTATTATTATTATTATTATTATTATTATTATTATCATTCACCTTAGAATTGCCATCCATACTGTCGACAAAGCTGAATTATGCGTACATTTCTGTATTTACTGAGATTGACCAATTCGTATACTTGAACTTCTATTATGGACCAACCTTTTACATTAGTAATTAGTTTTAATTTCTCTACCTCACTGCATCTGCAACTGAGTACAATTCATTTGAAAAGTCTATTCAGAGGAATATATTGCTGTATCGGGTCTTAGTTACTTGTATGGTCCTAGTATATTTTACCCTTTCATTTACGATTGCGTTTGTTCGGTGTACATGAACTCTTATTTTCGCTTATTCCTTGGCTTTAATTGTTCCAGACAAAGGAATTATAGCCGAGAAAAAATACGTGCACTTCATTTTTTGCACAGTCACGCTCTACTTCAAACCAGTCACTATATCTGCGATGGTTTCTACAGGTAGCGAAAAGAAGATGAAACTATCAGCAAGTATTGGATGAGAGATGTATAAGATAATTGGATGAGACATGTATAAGATATTGGACGAGAGACGTATAAAATATCGGATGAGAGACGTATAAAATATCGGATGAGAGATGTATAAAATATCGGATGAGAGATGTGTTAAAGGTGAATATATTCATGTTAAATGTCAGTTAGATGCTCGTGTTCAATTTATAATGTAAAAAAAGAATGAAAAATATTTAATAGTTGGGCTGAAAATTACTGCCACATAAGAAACTGCCTTTAATTTTTTACATTTTTCATAACATTTGTACTTATTTTACTACGATATTCTTATGGCCGTACTACCTGTTCTGTCTTCGTCATGATATCTCATAGGAAGTGTTTCACTAATAACAATAAATCAGTTTTGCAGTAGCAATAATTTGACCTTGCAACATCAGTTCCTTGGTAACCGCTTCGGTGGCCTAGTGGTTAGAGCGTCCGCCTCGGATGCGGAAGGTCGTGGGTTCAATCCCCGGCCGAGTCATACCAAAGACTTACAAAAATGGTACTGAAAGGTGCCTCGCTTGGCGCTCAGTATTAAGAGGTTAGTGTTAGGACTGGTCGACCTGGTGTCAGGAAAATGTGACTGGGTGGGACATCATGCTACATGTCTGCGGTATGATGTCACAGTGCTAGACATCACTATAAACTGCCACACTGCAGACATTGTAGCGATATGACTGAAGAATTGTTAAATCTACGTTAAAAATCCAAATCACACACACACATTAATTCCTTGGCAGATGAAGTATCTATTTCAAAATTTATTTGGCCTTGTCCCATTATTTACTCAGCAGATGAGGTATTTATTGCCACTAGCCTCCAGCTATTCCTAGATACATTTCATCTATTGTTCAGACAATACAAATAGCTAGAGAAAAAGAAGGACATACCATTGATGTTTTATTAGCATTTAGACTGAAACCATCTCGGCTTCATGGTGAAAATGCAATGATGATTCGGTTGGTGTGAATTTAACTCAACATACGTAAATAAATGATTTGATAACAAACAAAATTTGTTCATTATATATATATATATATATATATATATATATATATATATATATATATATATATATATATATATATATATATATATATATATATATATATATATATATTGCCAATCAGTATATTGCCAATCAGTTTATACCAGAAAGCGTTCAACATTTCGCAATTTTGTGTCATGTATCCGATTTCAAAGTGGTTCTTCGTGTCCTTCTTCGTTTTCAAATGAAATACCTTTTTATTTTAAAAAAAAAACGATTCTATGATGATGCTATCAAATTTTGAGATCACACAGCATGCTCCTAAAATCGACTCCAGAAACTTCATATAATCATTTGCTAAACTGGAATCCCAAGAAAATACGCTGTCAAAAATATAAATTTCCCCTCCCTGGAACTGACATTTACAGCTACTTTGCTGCCAAGTTTGAATTTGTACACACTGTGATATATTAAACAGTGTACACACATTCCACGAAATAAACCCACAACTACGATCATGGTTTATCTTGACCAAGCTTACAGAATGTGGTCGATTCCGATTCTATTCAAATTATTCGTTTGAGGCCATAGACAGGTATATATATGGGCTAATAGCTGTAGACGATAACGGATGACATAAACACAAGTTCATTCATACATTCAACGCTGATACAACGATATAATAATTATCACGGGTGAGTAGTATATAGAAAGGTGCGAGACAAATTCCAAGCAGAAAGCACGTGATTTTTCAATCATATCAAACTAAGAAAAGTAGTCTCGTCTCTTCGCAATACCGTTTTGTGTTCAGTAAAGAGGTTAATTTGTTTTAAATCAAATGTATGCCATTGAAAGATTCAAAAATAAAAGTCCAGTCTGATACCTAAATTGTAGTTTCATGTGGTTGTTAACTAAAAAGTATAGACGAGTAGTAGTTACCTGTATCGCTGGTAAATCAGCGTTGACTTGTAGGTGTGATAGCAAATCGGCACATCCGTTTAACATTGTATAGTTTATTAATAGTCATGGACATAATCAGAAGTCATAAAATATAATGAGGAAAGCAATGGGAAAGCATCCATATTTATAAATCTTGTCCAGGTTTGGGTGTTTAAATTATCTGATTTGAAATTATCAAAAGCACTACTGTGCAAACCTTTTATATACCCATAAGCTGTTCGTTAGTTCCATGATACATCGCACTGTACCGTTGAAGTAGATCATACGTCGATGATTGAAATCAATCGAACCCTCATTATGTACACTTTTTGCGGATACTATTACACTATGTCACATCCCGAGCAATACATGCTCAGAGCCTGATGGGGGGGGGGGGGGGCGGTAACCCCGGACCCCTAATCTAACTGAAAAAACGTACACAAACAAACCTGAAGACACTTGTCATTGCCTAATATCACGTGCACAGTCTAATGGATAAATTGCGAGTATTAAACAGTGGAGATCACAATCAGTGAGCATCTGGGCCGGATTATTTCAAGTGTGTGAAAGGTTGGTTCCAAAGTTTCAAAATGGCAATGACTTTCCACGAAAGGGTACCAGAGAAAACGTCTTTGTGTTTATTTACTCAAATTGTGCAAAATACCTAAAACAAACTTAAAACGATGGTCAAATTTTACATGACAATTGACTACGTTTATGTACGTAGATTCCTTTGTTTTTAGCGGGGTGAGGGCTGCCACTGAACTGGCAACAGTGGTTACTTTAGTAAAATGGCTTATATAAAGTTTCTAAATACAAGAATTTCTTGTGATATTCTCACCTATATGTGTTTTTTTAATTACAAATATGAATATTTATCTTATTTGTATGTGTTTGTATCTAGTTGTGTTGCACGTGACATGAAATATTGGTATTGGTATACGGTTTAGAGGGGCTCTACTATGAACATTTATTTTAAAAATTACTTTGCTTTAAATTTCTGTTTGATTTGAAATAAATTTTGAAATTTTGTGTTCATTATAATTAGGCTGAAAATTGTAATTAAAAACGGATAAACTTTTAAGTACGTAGGGCTTTCCTCGTCTAAAAACAGCTTGGATGCACTAAATGATCACGTGACAAAGTAATCTAAGGCATAAACTGTTTAAGAGTGGATCTTGATGTCATGAAAAGTTATGTGATACTAAAAGACTATGTACTATTGTCACTGATGCGATGAAATAGTTTTCATACATAGTAATGTCCTCTCCTTGCAGTAATGCAGTTTTAGAGCGGTGGAAAAAGCAAGTACTTTGTTTTGTGATGGGATCATCTCAAAGTGTACAGTTACAAACTGAAATTTTATATTTAAAATTTCTCTCTCTCTCTCTCTCTCTCTCTCTCTCTCTCTCTCACACACACACACACACACACACACACACACACACACACTCGCTCTCTCTCTTTCTCTCTCAAAATAAAAGAACGAGGCCTGTATATGTTTCTTGATATGGTACACACACACACACACACACACACACATCCCAAGTTCACCCATAGTGCAAGTTTAATGACTATAAGTGATTCTGTATTGGAGGTTTAGCGTACACAAATAAGACAGATGGATCCACATACATAGATAGACAAAGTAAATCATATATACTAATGACAAGATATTATAAATGGAAATATTTTGAACAGGTTGTAACTCTTTTACAGAAACAAAAATGAAATGAATTAACTAGGAGTAAACGAAACTTAGCTTAAAAGAACCAAGTATGACTCACTTAGCTAAGATTGAAATAACAGTAAAAAAAATCTGCAGTTTAAACTTGAACTCAAGGACTGCTCTTTTAATTTTCATCTGGAAAGAAGGCTGGAATATTTTAACCACAAAAATACATCAAATTGACAGGCTTTAGATAGCTTTTAAAAATCAGATCTCACTTTAGTTTGGGGAAAAAGAATATGTTACATCCAATTATATTGGATGTAAAGAATTATCTGTCTTCAGTTAAATAGAGAAAAATGTTTAATGATTTAATCAACAGTGTGATACATGATAAAACTAGAATTAAATAACTGACACCACACTGCAGATCACCTGACATCCCATCTACACAGCTAAGGATATGGCCTGATCAAAAGTTTATCTCTCTTTTCATATACCTAGTTAGTGTATACACACACACACATATATATATATAGCAATGACAGCAATAAATATTCCCTCGTGTAGACGATTGGCTCGTATAGCAACAAAAAAACCACAACGTCAGGTCAAATAACAATGAAAGTTAGTTTTAGAACGGAATGGTCTCAAAATACCCACGAATCGTCATTGATTTTACATGGGGTCTTTGGAAACTTCGTGCATGTCAATAAAATATAGGCGCTGATTGGTACATCCTTATAGAAGCTTGTGGAAAATTATCTCTAGTTAAAATATAGAAAAGAAAAGAATGAATTTCTAAGATCATTTAAGAAACACCATTTCGTCACTTTGGATCTACATCTTAACAAGTAATAGTTGCAAGAAACTTTAGGGCAGAACTATGCTAAAAGTGAGTGTAAATCACTCACACACACACACATACACGCACACACACACACACACACATGTATATATATATATATATATATATATATATATATATATATATATATATATATATATATATATATATATATATATATATATATATATATATATATATAGGGGACAGGGGATTTCTAAAGTTTCCTGGTTGTAGCCCAGGAAATGAACACGCACAGGGACCATCCGTTGGCAAGAGCAGAGGGTGTAACCTGAAAGTACAATGCATATGTTATAGTACTGGCCTTGAAGCTGACACAAACCAACTTAAGATTTCTACCGAAATACATTAAGTATTTAGATTTTTGCATAAAAAATACAAAGAAAACAAAACAATTTAAGCATCCATTTCAGACCACTGTGTATATCTAAAGACTCCCCCAAGCATCTATTTCAGACCACTGTGTATATCTAAAGACTCCCCCAAACATCTATTTCAAACCACTGTGTATATCTAAAGACTTACCCAATAATATTACAAAGCTTTAATGGTGAAGGAGATACACTTCTACATTGCTACAGGAGGGACAGACAGACGGAGAGAAGGACACAATACACGCCTTTTTAAAAGCCTCATGGGGATTAAAGTTACGTATTTTTTTTAAATTAAACACTGCTACTCTCAATGATAATTATGAAAGGATTTCAAACATTATCAAGACAGTGTACACCTTTTGTGAGGCAGCTTTTCACGAATTGAGAGACACAAAACAAATGTAAATGCATTTATATTTGAATATAATTATATGACTAAAACACACAACAATGTTGCAAGTGGCGGACCTCAATGGGGCGGAACGCTGAATACTCGCTACCCCAGGTAGAGACAAATACAGTAGAGACATAGACATATATAACACATAGAGATAGACTGTTGAACATCAATCTATCATGCAAGGAACTATACAACCGACTATATAAAAAAATCAGGCAAGAAGGCAAATTTTGTCGAGGCAAGTGAGTGGTCTTTATAAAAGGCCTTTGCGTTTTTCCTATTTTCATACAAACCTCAAATATACTATCCAAACAAACGTACTCCCACGCATAAATTTAAAACACACTATACCATCCATACAGAAGAGAAGGGTGGAAACCCAGTATCAACTATAAAAGATACCAATATTTACTATATAAATAAAAACAAATATACTTTCCACACAAACATATGCGCACGCATACAAACACGCACTCTACTATCTACACAGAAGGCAAGGGTAAACAAACCCAATATCTATTATCAAAAATACCCCAATATTTACTATCAAAAACCGCCGAATGGTCTAAAGCGCTCTCCGTTACGGATCACTGCCATCTCACCTCTATCTGCGTGGGTTCGAGTCTCAGATTCGGCTAATGTGGGTATGTGTGAAAGCTTGCCAGTAGCTTCTCGTGGGTCGGTGGTTCTTTCCGGGTTTTTTTCTGGGTTCTTCCTCCACCATTAATACTGGCCCCCATGTATAGCCTATCGTGTGCTGAAAAATGGCGTTAAACCCTACAACAACAACAACAACAACTATCAAAAACCCAATATCTCCTATCCACACAAACGTACGCGCACTCATGCAAACACACACTCTACTATCCACACATAATGGAAGGGCAAAAAACAAAATCTCTACTATCAAAATTACCCCAGTGTTTGCTATCAAAAAAAAACCCAATATCTACTATCCACACAAACGTAGCCGCACGCATACAAAACCCCAAAATCTATTATCCACACAAATGTTCACGAACACACACACACACACACCACGGAGGGACGAAGAAAAAAAAAACACAATATCTACTATCCACACAGGGCAGAAGAAAATAAAACGAAACAATATCTACTATCCACACACGGGAAGAAAAAAAAACACAAAATATACAATCTAAACACGGGAAGGAGAAGAAACAAACACAATATTTGCTATCCACACAAACGTACGTGCACACATAAAAGTCCCAAATATACTATCCACAGAAACGTACGAGAACGTATACACACACACACACACACACACACACACACACACACACACACACACACACACACACACACACACACACAAACACCACAGAGGGAAGAAGATAAAACAAACCCAAAATATACTATCCACACAGAGGGAAGATGAAAAATAAAGCCAAAATATGTTATCCACACAAACGAACGGGAATGCATACAAAGCCGAAATATACTATCCACACACGGAAAGAGGAAAAAAAAAAAAAAACAATATCCACACAGATGGGAATGAAATCAAACCCCAAATAAACTATCCACTGAAACTTACGAGAACACATACAAATACACAAATACAAAAAAAACCACACACTTCAATCGTTATGTATTCGCTTAGAATGTAAGAAAAGGAGATTAAATCTCACAAAATATATATCCCGTACACATCAAAAATACTATCCATTACACTCACTGTACAATTCATTATATCATACTCACTATCCTAACGCGCTGTGTGAGCTTAAAATGTGAGAGAAGGCCTTAAAATCTCACAAAATAGATTATCTCTTACACTATCAAAAATACTATGTGGAGAAACGCTAGTAGCTATTTATAGTCACCACTGGTAGGAAATTCGTTTGGAAAAAATAACTAGTATTTATTTATAGCTACAACTTGTGGGAAATTCCTTTGGAATAACCCACTATCTTTTTAAAGCTACAACCTTTGGAAATTCATATGTAAAACCTACTATATATTTATAGTCACAACTTGTGTGACGATCCTGTTTGAAAAACCTAGTATATAGTTATAGCTTCAGCTTGTGGAAATTCCTATGAAAAACCCCAAGTCTACATTTATAGCCTCAAAATATCTAGCTTTAGTGACGTCACTGCACTGGGCGTTTTAGTCATTTGACTTGTTGCAGTCAAAATGAAACGATCGCATCAATTCGTGGAGAAAAGAGACGAAAGTAATAGGTTGAAACATGATTTATCGCCTTGCACAGTAGCTGAAGTCTTGGCTTAAATTCATGGCAGCGATTTTGAAGATGACTTGAGTGAGCCCGAATCAAGGCCCAGGGAGTCTACGCCCAACCGAAGTCCACCAGTATCACCCGAAAAGTATTACAACATTAGAGAGACGGAAAAGCGGTCCTCTAGAAAATTTAGAACCATGGCCTACACGTACACGGTGGAGTTTAAAGATTTCAAGTCCGAAGTACCGCTCGAGAAAGCAGACGAGTTCGTCACCGATGTATGGGATTATTTGTTAACCACACTGAAACGATAATGTGAAGCCAATGAAGACGATCGCTTGAGACTTTCCATTCATCAGGACAGTCTGAACTCCTCTGTTTGGATGGAGTTTAGCAGCCCAGCAGAATATACACCTTACAAAGTCATCGACCAGATTCAACGCAGGAAACTATCCAGCGACAAGTTTCAAATCACCGATGGAAAAGCGACTCTGATCATGACCCATGTTTTTCTTTCTCAAGGGACCGGAGTGTTATTGGTGGAGGAACATCGCAGCAACAAAAAGCCTGGTTCAGATTAACGAACCTCAATACAAGATGTGTTTAGCCAATGCCGTGGTTGTGGGACGAATGTATGATGACAAGAACGACACGGCAGAATAAAAAGAGCCTGAACCTAGCCAAACAACGAAGAGAAGCAGAACTCCTGTGAACTCCTGTTACAGCGAGTTTGGATATCGAAAGACACACCCTGTGGCATTCCTGCAATGAAAACATTGTAAGACGTCTTGGCTCCACGCTACACGTGGAAATTGCGTCCTTAAGAAAGTGCGTGGACCTCTTTTGTTTCGAGGCAAAGATTTCAAAGACGGAAAATACATTCACGTCTATCATCACAATGAACATTTCGATGCCATTACCAGAATCACCGGATTCCTGGGATACAGTTATTACTGTGAGAAATGTGATCATGATTATAACAATCGAGAGCAACATAAGGATTGTGGATCGAAATGTGAGGGATGTTTGGTCTCTCAACCCTGTCTTGACGAAGGACAAGAACAATTGCATTGCCCATCTTGTCAGCGAACTTTTGTCAGCACTGCCTGTTACCAACATCTGAAGACTCAACGTTCACATAAGAAAAGTGCTTGTCAACTAATGAAATTGTGCCCTACTTGTGCACAAGACATACGTACCATTAATGCCAAGGCTCACATATGTTCAGGAAAGAAAAGATGTCACATTTGTCACCAAATCGTGGACTTGGAACACGAATGATTCATTCAAAAATACCATTCCAAACATCAAGAGGAAGACCATCACCGCAAGAAGAAAGGGAAGTTCATCTTTTGTTTATTTCGAATGCATGCAAGAGACCGGCATTCACATTCCTAATTCCTGCGAGGCTCACCGAGCGTGCGAGAAGTGCATCCAAGAGCCTATTTTTAGTCATTGCCCTCACTGCAGCAAGATTCCTGGAGGACGTGAAAAACTATTTCGGGAACCTGACACGCTGACCGATTTCGCCCAATGGATCTTAGACCCCATCGACGAGACATGGAGCCAAACGGACATCAAACGTTAAGGGTGGATAGTTTCTTCTCAGATACTATACAGAACAAAGTACCGAACGTCCGAAAGTGACTTTGAAAAGAGCCAAAATATTTTCCTTGCAAGTGGGACAAGTGCAGTTTAAAGATTCGATGAGCTATTTGGCCATGTCTTTGAGTCGAATGCCTAAAAGTTTGGAATGACAGATATGACCAAAAGTTATTTACCGCACTTTGTCAATACATAAGCCAATCAATATACATTTCTACCACATTTGCCTGAGGTTCTCTACTACGAACCCAACAACATGCGCACCAAATAACGAGAAGCTTTCTACGCTTGGTACCAGACTCACATCTCGGACCCTTCCGACTTTCAGGAAGAAAAGTTAAAGAATTGTCGTTCCGACGTGAACGTTTTACGGCGTTGCTGTGGAAAATTTTGAGAACTGTTCATGGAGCACGGAGGGATCGATCCTTTAAAAGAAGCTTGCACCATTGCCAAAGCGTGTTCCTTAGTATACCACCAACGATTCATGTCCGAAATAACTCTGGCTGCCATAAGCCATCAAACGACGAACTTTGTCAAACGTCAATACTCGGTCAAAGCCCTTCGCTGGCTACATTACTGGTGCAACCAGGAAGGAAAATGGATTCAGCATGCCCGAAACGAAGGAGGCGAAAAGACCATCTAACTATTCTGTGGATAGCTGAGACTTAGAGAACCCTCAGATCGTGTACGAGTTTAACGGATGCTTATTTCACGGATCTCCCCTCTGCTACCCTCAACGCGACACTAAAAATCAGTTTTCACAACGTACCATGGAAGACTTGTATGAGCGGCGCTTGAAGTTAGAATAGCGAGGATACCAAGTGACGGAAAAGTGTGAACACGAATACGATCACCGTTTGAAAACCGATCCTGAGTTTAAACGCATCCTGGAAATTTGCAAGCTGGTGGACCCACTGAACCCGATGGACGGTTTGTACGGAGGACGGACGATTGCCACCGTTTGCTGTACCAAGCCTACGAGGACAAAGGAGAAGAAATCAGATACTTGGACGTGTGTTCGCTGTAGCCTTAAGTGTGCAAACATTGATACTTTTTCGCAGGGCACCTGCAATTGCTGACGGAACGCATCGACCTGGACACCATTCGACAATACGAAGGATTGATCGAGTGCATAGTTTTTCCTCCCACGGACTTGTACCATCCCGTTTTACCTCACCATTGCCAAGGAAAACGAATGTTTCCCTTGTGCCGTACTTGTGCCGAAACGTGCAACCAAGACCAACCATGTCAGCACACCCAGAAAGAACGCACCTTGACGGGAACATGGGTCAGTGTGGAAATGATTAAAGCTCTGGACCTGGGATACCAACTGTTAGAAGTATACGAAATTTACCACTTTCCCAAGAAATAAAAATAGCCTAATGGCAACGAGACTCAAAAAGGCATTTTCGCAGACTAAGTGGATGCATTTTTGAAACTGAAACAAGACGCCAGTGACTATCCTTCCTGGTACCACACTCCCGAAAACTACAAGAAATTCAAAGAGAAATACTGGGAGCAGGAAGGCATCACTTTAGACCATCTGGAGAAAAATGAAGGAAGGCGATCGTTTGCCAAAGTGATGTTTAATTGCTTGTGGGGCAAAATGGCACAACGACCGTGGTTCACCAAGACGAAGTATTTGATAGAACCTTCCCGCTACTTCCAGATGATTCACAACAAAACCAAGTACGTGAAACACGTGGACGTCCTTCCTGAGGACTTGATCGTAGTCAATTACGAAGAAGAATTGGACTTTGTAGAAGCCGACGAATTTGGAAACGTCATCATTGCGGCTTGCGTAGCAGCCCATAATCACTTAAAATTGTACGAAGTTTTAGAACAGTTAGGAGACTGCGTCCTGTACTTTGACAAGGACAGTTGCATCTATATCGATCGTCTGGGTCAACACCACCCGGACATCGAAGGAGACTGTTTAGAAGCCTGGATGGACGAGAACCCGGACGAGAAGATTCTAAGTTTTGCTAGGGGTGGTCCTAAAAATTACGACTACGAATACAGAGACAAACAAGGAGACGTGCACACCAAGTCTAAAGTGAAAAGATTGACTCTCAATTATGCCACCAGTCGAGTGGGAGTGCTGAAAAAAGCCTTGCAGTCTGGACAAGATGAAAACTTTAGAGCGACCACCTACGAACCGCACAAGATTATACGTTTACGCACACACTAAATCGACAGTCCACCTTTGGAAAAAGTCTATCAAATGGTGTACCAAAAGAGTACGGCTTCCCAATCACTACATTTTACCGTACGGACATGCCGATATTGGTCAGCATGTAAAGGGGAAACGTCCAAGACCAACAGTTCGTTAATATTGCCAAGTCAATAGAGAAAGATGAATACTTTTAAACTGACATCATTTAAGTTTGGGGAGTCTCAAGTAGAGTGCGATGACATGCCTTCCGATTGCAGGGATACCGTACGCTGTGACCTCAGCGATTCAGTACCACATTATGAGCAATTTACTATGACTACTACTGCTACCATACCTACCATGGAAATTGATGATGAGCGTGTCAAACCTGACGGATGCAAAAGCTATGCCACTCGTTAAAGAACACCATGTCACTTTACTGGTTTTCATTGTCAATGTCATCTTCCACGTGAAACGATGCAGCTACCTCCCTACGGATGTCACCCAACCCTAAGTAAACTCATGCGGATTTCACCGTACCCTCATCGAAATGAGCTCGTGAAATACGAATATTCGTTCCCTGTGCGTTTGCCTGAATATTGCAACTTTGAAAGTCGTTTTCAAACGTTCCAATGAAAGTGGCCTAAATAGCTGGCCTAAATTAGCCAGAGCCGGATTTGTCTACAATGGCGAACGGGATTAAAGTCAAGTGCTTCAGTTGCGGTGTGTCACTTCACGAGTGTGAACAGAAAGATTCGGCCCACCTGGATGATGCTCAATGGTCTCCGCATTGTCACTACCTTCCTTTAGTGGAACCCTAGTCATTGACCTGGCATACCTTTTCGTTTAGGAAACCAGCTAGGTTAGGAGTCAAACGTTGGACAACACCTAGACAAGTATTTAATCCCCATTTAAAAGATAATATTCAAGGATTACTAAACCAATTGCAAGAGAAGATCTACAAGGATGTTTGACAGGGACGTGCCAGTGCAAAATCTAAATTGGTGACTGAGGAACGTTTGTGTCGACAAATTCACAAGAGGAAATCAACAAAAGTCAACAAACTAGTCAGATTTTTATGGATTAAGTTTGCATTCATTATTCCGCTTTAGTCCGTTTACATTGGAAGATTTTATTACCATTCTTGACCAGTACCCTAAATGACAGTGGTCAGAAATTACTCACTTTGTCCATTACTTTCGCTCTAGGAGAAGACATTAAATAAAATAAGGATAATTAGAAGCGACCCAAAATAGGGCGTAAATACTGACTGAAATGATCATGGATACTTTACAAGAGAACATTCGTGGTTTGCCTGTGGAGTTGAGGGAACGCATTTACCGAGAGCTGGTCAAATGCAAGTTCAACGCAAAGAACAATTGCATTCGTTACGTCACCGATGTTTAAACCACTAGTACCTGAATGCTATAATATGAGTGATTCAGATGAAAGTGTTCCAGTGGTCAAACATTGATCAGCTACTTGTGGGCGAGAAGAATTTGTTACGTTACTGATTGTATTTACTACAAAGTAGACTAACTGCAACGAATTCCAGAGGAAGAGTTAGATGGTTACCAAAATCGTTTACACAACGTAAACTTAGTTCAAGAGGAAACTCTAAACTGAGTGTGATTTGCAAATTAGTGACTAAACCATTTAAATTCATCTCTGTGCAGCAAAGTACACTCGTTGCCTCCGACAAAAAGAGGCATAAAAACTTACTATCATGCTATGTCCTTTATCAGTGGTGATACAACAGATTCCGTGGAAGAAAATCAATGAGAGTTTTCAAACGGTGGAGGATTACCAACACTTATTACGAGAACTGTGTCCCATGAATTGGGGTCGACGTGTGGTGTGTGTCTTAGTGACATCATTTCTGGGATTTCGTTTACCAGACGATATCTTGTGGACTCGAGCAGTACCTACAAAGACAAGATGTACATGGTACCTGACCAGATTTTAAACATTGTGTGTGACGGATAAAGAGAGAAACATGAACTTTGTCCTATTTGTTTGCTTGTTTCTTGTTTATTTTAGCCTTTTCTTAAAATTGAACATTTAATGTAGCGTGCAAGAAAATGGAATTCTTATATGAAGTGATTTTTTTTCCTAAGATATGAATGTTGACTTTTAAAACTACTTTTCTAGGACCAAGAACCGAGTTTTTAAAACAAATATGGAATATATCTGAGTGAGATTTTTTAGGCTTTTTAGTTATTGCCCGGTTAGCTTCCTTGGAATAAATATGAACTGGATTGGAGTGAAAGTTCCATTACGTGATAGGAATGTAACTCGTGATACCAAAAACGTACCAATGGAAATGTAAGATCATATTTACAAGTTTCATTACAAGTCAAGGGGAGAGGAGAAGTCCAAGTTAGTGAATAAAGATGATCTTGGCCAAGAGTTGCATAGGAGAAAGGTAGATCAAGTGAACAAATATATTCTATTCATATTTGTTAGAACTTTCTTTTGGAGCCTGTACTTTTCAAGAACAGACTTGACAGCTCAACAACGGCATGATATTCTCTCCAGGTATCCTATTGAATTTACTGGAGAAGTTTGTAGATATATTATGTTCTTTGAAGATTTACCTCCGCGTGCGCGTAATGATGTAGAAGCCGAATGAGGCTGAGCATTTGTTTCGTGAAGAAGACGAGGAGGTAAAAGTTAGAATTTGAGGTTAATTCAGTAACTGTATCAGAGTTTAACAGTACCGTTTTTGATGTGAAGCTGAGTGAATCTTAAGTGTTTTAAACTGAAAGGTGGAAGAGAAAAGACAGCGAAAGTTTATGGCTTTACATGTGGCTAAAAGTAGTACATGGAAAGGAAATATGTACAGACTTTACACGGGTAAACGTGAGGAATATAGGAATGATACATACGATTTGTATAATGATTCTGAAGTGTGGAGAGATCATGGTGTAAATGGGATTTGGGAGTTTTTTCTCTTCCGTCTGTGTAGATATTACATTTGAGTTTGTGTTTTCTTCTTCCCTCTGTGGTGTAGGTGTGTATTTGTGTGTGCGTGTGTGTTTGTATGCGTTCGCGTACGTTTGTGTGGATAGTAGATTTTGGGGTTTGTATGCGTTAGCGTACGTTTGTGTGGATAGTAGATATTGGGGTTTTGATAGTAAATATTGGGGTATTTTTGATAGCAAATATTGGGTTTTTTACCCTTCCCTTCTGTGTGGATAGTAGAGTGTGTGTTTGTATGCGGGCGCTTACGTTTGTTTGGATAGTTTATTTGAGTGTTTTATAGTAATTATTGGAGTATTTTTGATAGTAGATATTGGTTTTTTTATAGTAAATATTGGTGTATTCTTGATAGTGGATATTGGGTTTTTACCCTTCCCTTCTGTGTGGATAGTAGAGTGTGTGTTTGAATGCGTGCGCGTACATTTGTGTAGATAGTAGATATTGGGATTTTTATAGTAAATATCGGGGTACGTTTGATTGTAGATATTGGGTTTTTTACCCTTCAATTATGTGTGGATAGTAGAGTGTGTGTTTGTATGCGTGAACGTACGTTTGTGTGCATATTATATTTGGGGTTTGTATGAAAGTAGAAGAAACCCAAAGACCCTTTTTAAGGACCACTCATGTGCCTCGAAAAGATTTGCTTTCTTGCCTAAATGTTTTTAGTCGGTTGTATAGCTGCTTGTGTGATAGATCGATGTTCATCACTCTGTGTCTTTGTGTTATATATGTCTATGTCTCTACTGTATTTGTCTCTACGTAATGTAGCGCGTATTCAGTGACCACTACCGTAACGTCAATCCCTATTGAGTCCAAACAGGCCCGTGTTCAATTCCAGTTTGAGGCTATATTGCCGGGACCCTTTTTTAACATAGAAGTCTACGTGAGGCTATAAATCTTGAGGCTATAGTGCCGGGACCCTTTTAACATAGAAGGTTACGTGAGGCTGAAGTTCCCCATTTAACTGCTTATATCTTTTTCTGTGTAAATGCATTTCATTATCGCAAGAGGAAGATTTTGCTTTAGGTCGAAAAGATGAGAAACTGTTATCTTCCCGCTCCCGTTTTCAACTTTGTGTGATGCTTTATATATTGTTACGACTCTGTGATCTTAAAATATATAACAGAAAAGATAGAAGCCAACTTAACTTGTAAAATTCAACAAATAATGAATCTCCGTATAGTACAAAGTGAAAATTTAAAAGACAGTTCCAAGGAATAATTTAAATAAATCCTCTCAAATAATAACTGAACATAACTAACAGACTGATTCCACTAGAGATATTAAGATAGGAATGAATAATTCTGATGTAAACAGCCTTAAATAAAAAAATTAAAACACAATGACATGACCAGGATTAACGTCAAAGGTTCATTTCTATAACATTATACGTCGTAAACAAGATCAGATCTTTTACTTAAATTTTCATAAAGAAAAGACATAAATCAGGTAGGCCATGAATTTCCAAAGGGAAAACCAATGCTCTGAACTCATATCCAAGTAAACGTGCTTGCAATAATTATTTTAAAATATGTCCATAATCCTAGACAAAAGTTAACTATGTAATATAGTGTTTACAACAATAACCCTTACAATATACAATCATGAAGACATACAATATAGATATACACGCAGAGAAGTAAACTAAAACTGATTACAGATTAATAAGCATATAGTCTACTGAGCGAATGCATTGATTTAGTTTATAATATTGAGAACATTTTTCTTATTACTGGAACTAAATTAAGAATATCATCTACAAGCGAAACTACTGTAATAAAAAATATTCGCGTAAAGAATCATAACTGAAATATCGATCATCATTAATTTACCCACTTCAAATATTAATTGACTCGAAAATAAAAGCAATCATGCATATACAAATGCTTTCCTTTCTATTAATATTTACCAAATGAATTTCATACACTAATATTTACAAATCATTGCACAATCGAGAGGATATATTTCTGGTGCGCAAAAACCATGAAAGAGAATTCATGTATAATCTCAGTAGGCTCCCTAACAAACATCTCCGATCCGCACACGCATTCTCTCTTTCCCATTCTTAATTTGTAATGTGTCTTTGAGAAAGTGTTCGACTTTGTTCTCCAGTTTAATATTCACATTATTTCATTACATCAATTTTTCTGGAATTTGTATCCTCAATAGCTTTTATTTAATATTCATATTTCTTATCCTTTTCTACTTTTGTTTGTCCATGCCAGTGCTATTCTCAAATGCTTGGACCATTTTCTTTATTCTGTTTAGCATCTTTTGAGTCGCTTCTTAAAATAGGCATCATCTATTTAAACCAAAAATATATGTGGTCGATATGTTAACCCTACTCTAAAAACAGTGGACAAACTTTATATATCGATGGATTAGTTCCATCCTAAAACCTATATACTTTCTCTTAACAATCGTGGCGTTAACTGACGTTAACTAATTTTATGATTTCACGATTTAACTTTATGCACTGCATTTACACCCATCAAGATATTTATATGTGCACTGAAATTGTAAGATGTTTCTATAATATATGTTCTTTGACAATTGGTAATTGCCTCGTATCAAATTTACCTTATTTGGATTCCAGTCACAACAATTGGTAATTGCTTTGTATAAGATTTACCTTACTTTGATTCCAGTCACAACAATCGATAATCGCTTTGTATCAGATTTACCTTATTTGGATTCCAGTCACATCAATTGGTAATTGCTTTGTATAAGATATACCTTACTTGGAGGTTAGATTAAAGTCACAACAAGCGGATCCATTTCTAAAATCATTATCTGCATGATTCCTGTGAAAGTTTGTTTAAAACTGAATTTAAACATCTACTGAACTCAAGAGGGATTCCTAGTGTTCCTTTCTGCTTTCACCTCTCGATTCCAATGATATTTCTTTGTATATTTGTACTAACTGTTCCGCAATAAAGAAATGGGTACCTCGGGTTATCGCCAGCTTGAAATATTTGAAAGGGACCTTGCAAATGCCTAAAATGTTTTTGTCTTCGATATTTCTCAGATATACTGTAAATTAAAACTAAACTCCATGTCAACAAGCGTACTTATGCAGTATGTAATCATAAAATTTAATGATATATTGAAAGACGGTAGAATAGATGTGTACTTTTAGCCTAAAGAATGTTCATTCGTGAGTGTTAATACTAAATTCCATGTCAACAAACGTACTTATGCAGCATGTATACATACATATTACCGATACATTGAAAAGACGGTAGAATAGATGTGTACTTTTAGCCTGAAGAATGTTCATTCGTGGGTGTTAATACTAAATTCCATGTCAACAAACGTACTTATGCAGCATGTATACATAAATATTACAGATACATTGAAAGGCGGTAGAATAGATGTGTACTTTTAGCCTGAAGAATGTTCATTCGTGGATGTATGCTGGATCCGAGAGGTAAGCAAATGCAGGGAAAGATAATATGGTGCAATGCAACACCGTTATTTACCGATGAAATAACGCTGAGTCATCGACTTAGAGAAGCACGCAACGACACGTCACCCTTGAAAGTCTTTAAAGCTATCCAGATTAAATCGACAAAGTTGTGATGAGCATACATTTGTCTATTAAAAGGAAATGTTCGCCGTCTTCATAACATAATATACCCATATTTGTTTTGAACTAAATTTTAATAATGACTGTAAAGTTCTGTCTGAGAGAGAGAGAGAGAGAGAGAGAGAGAGAGAGAGAATAAACTCAACACCGATGTACGTGGCAAGTGTATTTATAAAAATTACATATAGCAGAATATACTCATCAAGTAATCCTATTTACAAACCTATCCATCTGCTGGTATTCCATTCCAAAACAAATCAACCCTGTAATGGCTGTTTTCGATGAGGTGATGGAGTATTACCTTACACTTGATATATATTAATGTGTTTACAGAGGCATGTAATTCAATTTTTCTATCACCCAATTCAAATACAATTGCATTTGACAAGATAGTATGCAAGAAATTATTTACTGACATTTTACGCTAACAGTATCAGATTGGCAGCGCGTTGCAATGAAAGTTTTGCAACTGCATTTCCAAGCAAAATTTAATATTGAGATTTTATACCTTGCAAGAATACAATAAAATAAATAAGTGTTCATCTGAGCAGATTTTATCAATGTGGGTCTCTGCGAGATGTGTGTTGCTTAATTATGCATAAGTTTATAAGCAAACCCTATTGTTGAGGTATAGTACCCATACCCATGTCTTGACATCTAATCAAGTGGAGGGAAAAATCTCGCTCTGAATTGGATCAGCCTGTAGGCAATACAAACGACAATCGGAACGGTTTTATGTTTTTATGTTTTTTTCTGTACGCATTATAAAAGAGTCAATCTGAATTGTTTTATGTTTTTTTCTGTATGCACTAAAAATGAGACAATCTGAACTGTTTTTTCTTTCTTTCTTCTGTATGTTCTAAAATGAGACAATCGGAACTGTTTTGTTTTTTATGTATGCACTAGAAAAAAGAGACAATCGGAACTGTTTTGTGTTCTTCCTGTATGCACTAACAAAATGAGAAAATCGAAACTGTTTTGTGGGGTTTTTTTTCTGTATGCACCAGAAAAAAAAAGACAATCGGAACTGTTTTGTGTTTTTTTTTTTGTATGCTTTAGTTAATAGAGACAATATGAACTGTTTGTGTTTCTTCGGTATGCACTAGAAAAAAGAGACAATAGGAACTGTTTGTGTTTTTTCTGTATGCTTTAGATAATAGAGACAATATGAACTGTTTGTGTTTCTTCGGTATGCACTAGAAAAAAGAGACAATCGGGACTGTTTTGTGTTTTTTCTGCATACACTAGAAAAAAGAGACAATAGGAACTGTTTTGTGCTTTTTCTGTATGCACTAGAAAAAAAGAGGCAATCGTAACTGTTTTGTGTTTTTTCTGTATGCACTAGAAAAAAAGACAATCAGAACTGTTTTGTGCCTTTTCTGTACGCACTAGAAAAAAAGAGACAATAGGAACTGTTTTGTGTTTTTTCTGCATACACTAGAAAAAAGAGACAATAGGAACTGTTTTGTGCTTTTTCTGCATGCACTAGAAAAAAAGAGGCAATCGGAACTGTTTTGTGCTTTTTATGTACGCACTAGAAAAAGAGACAATAGGATATGTCTTGAATATTGTGTTTTATAGTCAGTACACACAACATCGGGTCAGTATTCGTTGTACTTGTCCAGATCTGTGTGTCGTTGCTAGTACACCCACAAAACAGTCTGCATACGATATATATAAATTATATTTTTCACGTGATATTTGTCTGTCGATATCGCTGTAGGGATCGATATCGATATCGATATCGACTGAGTTACAGGGATAGCACTCTTAGCTCTGCTTGGTGTATACTTGTAAGTCGGATAGCACTTTTAGCTCTGCTTGGTGTAATTTTGTAAGTCGGATAGCACTTTTAGCTATGCTTGGTGTATATTTGTAAGTCTCAATAACACGCATTCATTTTCCTGTTATAGGAATCATAAATGATTGTTGACTTTGATGAGTATTAATTACTGGGACGATATGGCATTGTGTTTCCTAAACATGAATGCACATATTAGTGAATTTTTGTTCCATATCTTTTTGGGTGATGTGTGCTTGGTCGAGGGAGTATTGGGGTTGGGGCATGCAGGCAAGGTCATCGGTACCGTAACAGGGTTCAGCAGGGTACGAATGAAAAATTGTTTAACCTGTATGATAATATTCTTTTCCCATTTGTATTATTGTTAAAGATCTATATTAGAAAATTTTAATTGATCATTAAATGATGTCATAGTTGGTACACAAAGTGAGTTGATCAAAGATTTTATGTAACTCTTTGGAGCAGACGAGATGAATTTCACTGATAACAAGAAAACACTTTTAAAAAAAGAAAAGAAAATTGATTATCACATGTGTAATCTTTTCTGTGTTACTAGGAACAAATCTGTTTCTATTTGTTAGTAACATATAAAGATAAGCAATAATGTGTGAAAGATTTTTCAAGTGAATTTTCTGGTATGTGTATGTTTATATGTCTGTATTTGTGTATGTGTGTGTATGCGTTTCTCTGTATGTGTGTAATTATTGTGGATAAATCATGAATATTTATAGCCATAATGGATGACTGTTCATGTTACAGTAAAATATCTTCGCTTCTCTTTCATTGTCTTATGCACTTTGCGATGCATACCATTTCATTTCTCTGTAGTTTGCTTCCTCAATGGTGATCCTACCTATTAAGTCTTAGTCATGATTTTGGCATTCTCAGCGGTCTTCTTCAACCTTGTCATCATCTTAAAGGTAAAAATATATTAGGAATAGTGATTAGAGACGACCGCAAACGGCTGAACAGCCAATGAAATACATTGTCGCCATACAAACGCCTCTCATTAGGGTACCATACAAACGCCTCTCATTGGGGTACCACACAAACGCTTCTCATTGGAGTACCACACAAACGCTTCTCATTGGGGTACCATACAAACGCCTTTCATTGGGGTACCACACAAACGCTTCTCACTGGGGTACCATACAAAACGCCTCTCATTGGGGTACCATACAAACGCCTCTCATTGGGGTACCATAAAAACGCTTCTCATTGGGTACCATACAAACGCCTATCATTAGGGTACTATACAAACGCCTCTCATTAGGGTACCATACAAATGCCTCTCATTAGGGTACCATACAATCGTCTCGCAATGGGGTACCATACAAAACGCTTCTCATTAAGGTACAATACCTTCAAAATTTCTGCTACATTGTGACGATAAGGTGAAGATAGCAATAGTACAAAGTAATTGTGTCAAAGCTGTAACTGATTAGTTTTTAAGTGATGTACTCTTAAAGTTCTTAAATCTTTTACACACACACACACATTATATATATATATATATATATATATATATATATATATATATATATATATATATATATATATATATATATATATATATATATCCTGACTGACTTTCCTCTTACACTGAGATTGCGTCACGTTTATCTAGAGATTGCAAAAGGATTACGTGCGATTTTGAAAGACAACAAAGTTACAAAATCAAGAGAAATATCACATAAACTAATTAACACATTTACAGAATGGAACATCTGATTAAGTACAACTGTTTAGATATGTCTGTAGAAATATCAGAATTATTAATATTTTTTAGCATGGTATAGCACAAACATTCCATAAACATGTTCCTAATGTAAGTAACGGATACAAAAAATGCAAACACAAGCGGTGTCCATTGATAAATGACCTGGGTTCTTCTGTATACTTTTAGAATATATTTGGGAGAGTGTGTTACTACAATTATTCCGACGTGTGTATATATATATATATATATATATATATATATATATATATATATATATATATATATATATATATATATAATCGTTGAAGCGTGTTATTGTATGACTGTATCTTGACAATACTAGATGGAGTGGGTGGGAATACCCCTTAGCAAATACCCTTTAAATATTCAAAGACCCTTCCCTCTCCCATTAAGATGTGAAACCGGACATATGCATCGTGCTGTTATCGCCTGTTTTGTTGTTGTTGTTTTCTATACAAATATTTAGTGGAATATTACCCCTATGCAATCTGCATGAATCATTTGAGAAAATCGTTCTCCTTTAAAGTTCTACGCCAAACTACCGGGTAAATTGAACTTCTAGTTTAGAGTAACACAGATTCGGGAGAGAAATCTGACACTGTACACATTTTCTATGTCACGTCAGACCAAAGTTTGTCACTGTATTGATATCACGCTTTAATTAAAACGTAGACTGGATGGGACTGCTTCTGTTTTGTATTTAAACTATTTTAAATAAAATTGACATGGCTGCGATTCACGACTATTCATAGTACAACAATCAGTACCGGTTCACGAAAGTAGGGACACAGCATTTTAAAAACTTGTAACAATTATAATTTTGTATTTTGGAATTAATTCAAAAACTTCTATGCCTATTTCTTGTTATTCATGTAAAAGTTAAATCTGGAAAATTTATTTAGTGAATTAAAACAAACGAATGGCATTATGAGTGACGATTTATATCAAATTATAGATAATTTATGTATGTATGTATGTATGTTTGTATGTATGTATGTATGTATGTATGTGTGTGTGTGTAGGGTTTCATGGCACGTAAATACAACATAGGCTTTAAAACTGATTAAAAGATCTATAAATACAAAAGAAAAAGAATTGCACAAACAATTTATCAATTTTTCTCAACATCTTGAATACAGATGATAAGTGATGAAATTTTATATTTGCAAATCTGAGAAAATATGCGTCTAAAACCTGTACAAAATCACTTAAATTCTGCTACTAGCACACATTATATCATGCCTACAGAGGAATTCAACATAACCGTGCCGTTAAATTCACCTCTTCAACATTGATAATGTCTTCAATTTATCAGCCTTAAACACTGTTTTCACCCCACCTCACATCACCCCATCTCTCTCTCTCTCTCTCTCTCTCTCAAAATTAAATTTATATTGTAGGCCTGCGTCGATTGTTACAAAGAGCTGCTATTGTTATCGTAAATACCCAACAATCCATTATCTTACTGCTCATAATTGTATTCTCTTACTTGCAAATCTAACACAAATGATTAAAGTATTATATATTACCAGCATAAGTAAATGCTTTTACAAACACACGAACCTTAAAATAAAAAATAAACATGTCAAAGGAAATTAAGCATATTCGTTCTTATTGATATCTAATCTTAGGGGTAGAATAGAGCTTCCATATTGATTTAACGGCTATATTAAGATTGTTCATAAGCAAATTATTCTTACAATTTTCCCCTGCCTTACTCTAAACAGGTGTAGACTGGGTCAGATGCTCTCTTTATATCCATTACCAACCATATTGATCCTTTAGTTACGATGAATGAGCTCAAAGTTTGCGAAGGCTTTTAAAAAAAATAAAATCTTGCGAATTATAGTCATTTGGTTCTACTGGCACCATAATGAAGGATGTATCAAATACTTAACAGCACTGACATCTTTCCAATCGTGAATATATGAATATATATATATATATATATATATATATATATATATATATATATATATATATATATATATATATATATATATATATATAATGTCCTATACTTCTGTAGGCCAACAAACAGAGATTGAATCATAGCAAGGCCGTTTAATATGATCAACACACTGCAATTAGTTTCAGTGTGTCTAAATATATTATTTATTTAAAGCAAATGTCAAGAAAGCAAATATATAAACAGTTATCCATCTGATTTTCTTGTTTCATTCAATAATGTCGATCATATGGAATATAAACAATGGATAGTGTAACGTTTTGAAATTTACGAAAATGATCAAAAGCGAGTTGTTGTTTAAATGAGTTAGTGACATCTTTTGAACACTCCGTGAAGCTTTGCAGGTGTGTATCCAGGGCATTACGATGGTACAACATTTGCAACATTTCTTTTGAGCTACCTTTGCTGTTTGAACAACATTAGAATCTACAAATTCTATTTTTAATTGGGTCTGACCTCTTCTTTAAATAAAAAATCCTGATCTTTCAAACTCTGCATCCATAGTCAATTGGGAACTGCCATATTTGGTCATGGTGTGTGGTTGTGTCCATCGATGCTGGCTAGTAGGTGAAGATGCTATCTTCAGTCGATGGGTTAAGTGTATGCTGCCGACGTGTCCATTAATGTGGCTGTTAGAAATAAACGTTTGTCAAGGAACTGACTATGATTGTCCACTTTGTCAAGGTATCGACCATAATTGTCCAGTTTGCTTCTTTTTATTTCTATGCAATTTAAGGAAGAAACTTCTAGCAACGTTGATAATTCTGATCCCCTACATTTAACATGCCCCCACCTCTATCGACATCTTATCCTTCTCATCTTTATGTATCTTGTTTAAGAATGTAGAGGAACATAAGTTATGCTATAACATTCTCTAACATCATTTGGTTATGGCAAACACTCAGAAGCCACTTTTTATTGTAATTCTATGAACTGGAATGAATCCTTGTCCCGTGACCTTAATGCGTGTGTGTGGTAGTCGCAAAACACTCAAGAACAGTAATACGGAATGGGCACTAGTCCGAAAGTCGGGACGCATCAAATGATTCATATATAGTCTATAAAAAAAAAACATCAAAAGGATGTAACAATACATGAGCATTATCCTCTCCTGTGCCGAATACATAGAAGATATGTTCTGTTCCTGTGTTAATACTAGATATATTTTATCGTGTTGTACCAAAAACATGATATTTTAACGAGCAGCGAGCCACGAGTTAAAATACATAGGTTTTGGTACCACACGAAGAAATATATCCAGTATTAACGTAGGAAAAGAAAATTTTGTTTTTATTATATATCAGACTTTCTTTGTTTTTATTATATAACATACTTTCTCCAGAATCGATGTTTAGATGATTAAGCTCATTCTTTGGCACAACACGCTAAATGGGTAACCCCGCCCCCTTTTCGTAAATGTTGCCACTTTCATAAGCTGATCGTATAAATAAATATACGTGACTCATGAAAGCGGTAGGATTGGGTTGATATAATCTGCACAGCAATTTACATTTTCGTCATTTTGTTTACTATCTGACCCTATCTGAAAATAATGCAAGTCCGATTCAGCAATGCAATACAGTGGGTTTGTCATTGTTGTCAAGGAAGTAAGGGAAAATAACTTTAGATATTCGCGAACTACATTTGGTCAAATTTCTTTATGAAAGATTAATTTCCATGTCTGTACTGTAAGGCAGTTTTTATTTATTTGTTCTAGCTCACGTGCTACTAATTTTTGTTGATATAGTTACGATTTGTTTTTGCGGTAACACTGGACAACAAATTTTTACAAAAGTCATGTTACTGAAACAAAATTAGTCAATTCTTATCAATTTTTATGTGCTGAACACGAATATGACAGTCAAATTGCAAAATTGGCTCTAGTTTTTTTGTAATCTGCAAGAAATTAATGTTTACATAACGAAATGCATTCCAATAGTAAAAGGTCAACTGTAATAGCCTACCTATAAAAAATCAAGTCATTGACTACATCTTAGATTTCTTCGCCTGTCTCTTGTACAGCTGTTCGGGAGCATCTCTGAGGAGTGTCCAGCAGTAGTCAGCCAGCATTGTAGTGGACCATTTTCCCTGGTATCTTTGTTCCATTGTTGCGATATCTTGATGAAAACGTTCGCCGTGTTCATCACTAACAATACCACAGTTGCTAGGAAAGAAATCCAAATGGGAATGAAGGAAGTGAATCTTTAGAGACATATTGCAGCCAAGTTTCTTATACTTCATCAACATGTCTTCTACTAGTTCCTTATAGTTTTCTGCCCTAACATTTCCGAGGAAGTTTGTAGAAACTAGGCGAAAAGCATTCCATGCTTGTTTCGCGTCACCTTCCAGCAAGTTGTTGAACCGGTCATCTTTGAAAAGCTCTCGAATCTGAGGACCCACAAAAACTCCCTCTTTAATCTTTGCTTCGCTGAGTCGAGGGAATTTTTCATGCAGGTATCGGAATGCTGGCAAAGTCCGGTCAATGGCTTTCACGAAGTTCTTCATCAAACCTAGTTTGATGTGAAGGGGTGGTAGCAAGATTTTCTGAGCCTCAACCAGAGCTGGGTGTTGGATATTCTTCTCTCCAATGGCTACATTCTGCCTGTGAGTCCATTCCTTCCTCATGTAGTGCATTTCCCTTGCTCGGCTATCCCACTCGCATAAGAAACACATGTATTTTGTATATCCTTGCTGCAGTCCCATTAAAAGGGCAACTACCTTCAAATCACCACAGAGGTGCCAGCTGTACTTGTTATACTCAATGGAATTCAGTAGCTGCCTTAAGTTATCGTATGTCTCTTTCATGTGGACAGCATACGCTACTGGAATAGATGGAAGAATGTTTCCATTGTGCAAAAGCACAGCCTTGAGACTCAGTTTCGAAGAGTCCACAAATAGTCTCCATTCTTGTGGGTCATGAGTGATTTTTAAAGTATTCATGAGGCCCTCAATATCGGAACAGAATATCAGATTACTTTCCTTTCTGAAGAAAGGCTCCAATTGCTGGTGGCACTTTCGATATGCAGTAATTGTGACATCTTCTTCTAGAAGATTCCATTGTTGGAGTCTTGATCCTAGCAATTCTGCCTTGTTCTTTGATAAGTCCAAATCACGAATCAGGTCATTTAGTTCTTCCTGTGTTATTCTGTGTGGGGTTGATGATGCACCACAGTGAAAATCTGGATCACTGCATGCTGATGGACCAGGAGAAGAACAGGTCGACTCACCTTTGTCTTCGTCAGATGAATCAAGAGAATATTCTGCTGGAGGTTCTGGAATAGGAAGTCCCTCACCATGTGGAACTGGTCTCAATGCAGACGGAATGTTTGGGTAGACTATTCTCGACTTCTTTCGCTTCGTTATTCCGCCGGAAAGAGGAGGAACCAAGCAGAAGTAACAGTCATTTAGGTGGTTGCTTGGCTCTCTCCACACCATTGGGACTGCAAACGGCATTGATGACCTTTTGCAATTCAACCACTGTGAAAGCTGTGTTGTACATGTAGCACAGCATATATGCGGAGCCCAAGGCTTGTCTTGGTCACCAACCTTGCATCCGAAGTAAAGATGATATGCCTTCTTCACTTGAGAATTGATACTTTTCTTCTGGTTGGCAAATGTCACTTCCCCACAAATATAGCAAAAATTGTCCGCGGTATTAACACACTTTCGAGGCATTACTGTTCTTTATTGTACGTAAATGGATAAAATAATACGTTTTATGTAACAGTAGCTTGAACTGTCTCGCACAACGTCTAAAATATTTTAAATGCTGAACCTATCTGATTGGGCTTTATATAGTACACTGCTTACGTCAGCTTCAGCAGCCGCCTGGCATTAGTATAATAGGCCTACACATGTATAGTACACTGCTGACGTCAACTTACTTCAGCAGCCGCATGGCATTAGTATTGCATTGCATCAGAAAATGATGCAATCAACTGTGGATGATGTGAGCATGATGGTATTATGCAATGTTACATCATTATTCCGGATGTTGCTGCAGTCCTACTGGAGAAATTTACACAGTGAAACATAGAAAATGAGGTATATGAATATCTTCAAAACGAGAGCCAATACAAATTTTTCACGGTTATATTCGTGTTCGGCACACCAAAATACTACAGATTAGGGCCTTTTCAAGTCAGTAATGATTTCACTGTTGACCAGTGTAACCCAATCACAAGTTGCATGTCATGACGGAAAATCTCCAATTTTCACATAGAAACAAACAAAAATATGAAATTTGTTTTGTAAATAAGTCTCATTATTTCACACGTAAGTATACAATACAATTTATAAATTCATCAGCTTTGTAACTGATGTACATGATGTCTGTTTAACTGCGTTTCATATTCATCCTCTATACGTTGGTTTTCAGGCATGTGATGTATTATATGTTCCTATTTTTGTGTAACTCTGTGTAATCTGACTCCATTTCCGTTCAAAATTAAGTAGTATGTTAATTTCTTTGGAACATGTTATCGTACGGATATTGTGAGACACGACAAGTGGCAGATTTGAATTTACATCAGCCATCCAACGCCTGATTTCAACTAAGTTTACCAAAGTTTCTTTTGTGTAGTAGAAATAGCAAACAACCAAGCAGTTGCTAACAGAAATCCTCGTCTCAAAGAAAGATAAAAAGATTTCGTTATGAAATCCTTGTTACAACAAGATATGAAAAGTGCTCACAAAGAGAAATAAAAAGATATCATCATGAAATCTTTGTCCAAAACGATATAAAAAGATCTCATTTCGACATTAGGAAGATCTGCAACGGTTCTGATTGTTTGTAGTTTCTTTCTAAACTTGTCATTTTTGCTCATCTTGGCAGATCATTCATTTTGGATACCTCAGTCTTATGCTTAATAACGAAGTACATCACAATGGTTACAATTTATGATCACTTCCTTTATGTGAAAAAGATCTGATACACACATCGTCCATGAATAAATGTTTTCCCCTCTCTCCTTAAAATATCATCAAGATTTGCAAATCTTGGCCATGACAAGCTGAGAAGAAATTACTGTTATAAGTATCGTGACTGTAAAGACCTACTTCGTGAAAAAATTGCAATACTGGACCCTTAATACACCTTCAAGACTGTATGATCAGTGCATTTCACCATATAAAGGCGTTTATATGAAATTCGACTGGGATTTATTATCAACGACATGATTTTGAGCAAGAAACTTAATGGGACATTTTAAAACATGCGATGGTATTTTCTTTATCAGAACAACAACTCAGTTTGGATACTGGAAGCGTGATTTAGGGAAATAAAATTAAATATAAAAACAAATTAGTGGCTAAAAAGAATGTCACAAATATAGTCCATGCAGCGAAATCAGCCCACTACACTACTAAGATCATGGAAAGTTCCAGCTGCAAAGAGCTCTTCGAGATTACTAACAAGCTAATGTCATGGAACAAATCAACACCACTTCCAACTACCTTCTTTCCAGTCGACCTTCCGGACATGTTTGCAAATTTCTTCCGTGACAAAGTATAAACCATTAGAGATAAGCTTGACACCACAATTTCAATTGACTCGTCGTCACCATACAGTTGGGATACAGAATTTGAGCGGCAACCATTAGCAGCATTTCAACCTGTCTCTATGGATTTCGTACGTACAATCGTGACGAAGAGTGCACCAAAGTCATGTGAACTTGATCCAATTCCAACATCACTGCTGCTTGAGTGCTTAGATCCAGTATTGCCTTCACTACCTGATGTTATTAATACCTCTTTCTCATCTGGGGAATTCCCATCAATTTTCAAAACTGCCATTGTAAAGCCTCTGCTGAAGAAACCAACACTAGACCATAACGATTTAAAGAACTACCGCCCAGTTTCTAATCTCCCATTCATTTCAAAAATCTTAGAAAAGGTTGTTCTATCCCAGCTAGTATCTCATTTAAATTCAAATAGTCTTTTTAGCAATGTACAATCTGCATATTGCCCTTGCCACAGTACTGAAACAACTCTTCTAAAAGTAGTTAATGACATTCTCTCTGCGTTGGATAGCGGAAAGATTACAGTCCTCACCCTCCTTGATTTGTCTGCAGCATTTGACACAATAGACCATGATATATTACTTCACCGTCTCCAGCATGTATTTGGCATTCATGATTCAGCCTTACTGTGGTTAAAGTCCTACTTGGTCAACAGGACACAAATTGTATCTGCAAATGGAATACACTCCAGCCCCGTTGATCTATGTTGTGGTGTTCCACAGGGGTCTGTTCTTGGACCTGTTATCTTCATTCTGTACACTCAGTCGCTCTCAAGTGTCATAGATCATCATCCAGTGTCTCACCAATTGAACGCTGATGACACCCAAATATACCAATCTAGCCACCCAACTGAAGTTGATGCTACCATCCAAGGTGTAGAGAATTGCATTTCTGATGTGAAATCATGGATGACTTGTAACAAGCTGCAGATGAATGATGATAAAACTGAAGCCATTCTGATCACAACACAAAGACTTTCTCATTCACATCCTTTACCTGAAACAATAAATATCAGCAACGCCAACATTAAATTCACACAATCAGTACGAAACCTAGGTGTTACTCTGGACAGTACTCTCACGTTGCACCAACATGTCATGAACATATGCAAGGCTGCATATTTTGAGCTGAGACGCATCAACTCAGTTCGCAAATATCTTTCAGTTGATGCCACTAAAACACTTGTGTTCATTAGTACTTTCAAGACTGAACTATTGCAACTCAATTCTGTCTGGTTCATCTCAATATCTACTCCAGAAACTTCAAAAAGTTCAAAACACAGCTGCTCGGATCATACTTAGAGTACCAGGATCAGAGCACACCTCCCCACTGCTCTGTACCCTATACTGGCTATCCATTCGATCCAGAATCAAACACAAAATTTGTTCTCTGTACTACATTTCACTGTCGGACTCTAGTCCAACACACTTATCCGACCTCACCCATGTGTACACACCAGCAAGATACTTACGCTCCTCTTCTGGCAAACGTATACTCATTATTCCCACTATGAAAACAAAGTCATATGGGCAGCGTTCTTTTGCATACCAAGGCCCAGCAACGTGGAATGAATTGCCCACTGAACTTAGACACAAAGACACAGTGATCACATTCAAGAGGGCTCTCAAAACTCACTTATTTCGACTGCAAGAACAAACTTAAAGACCTAATAATGTTTCTTACCTGAAATATTCTCAGCATGTTTTTTATTTTTTAATGTTTTTCTAATTTCGTGTTGTTTGTTTTTATAATAATATTATTATGTTTCTTATAGGTGCTGTCTAATGTTGTAAAGCGCTTAGAGCTTCTAAAGATTAGGCGCTATACAAAGTCCTCATTATTATTATTATTATTATTATATGATATCACAAACATGATCATCGAAGTTGCATAAACCCATATTGAACACGTCGATATTTAGGTTTAATAAACCCACATCGAACACGTCGATATTTAGGTTTAACGAATCCACATGGAACACGTCAATATTTAGGCTTAACAATCCCACATCGAACGCGTCGATATTTAGGTTTAACAATCCCACATCGAACACGTCGATATTTAGGTTTAACAATCCCACATCGAACACGTCGATATTTAGGCTTAACAAACCCACATCGAACATTCATATATTTAGGCTGTCTCTTGTAGCATGCATTACATCCTTTTAATTGGTGTCACTTAAGACTTTTTCGTACATTGTGTACGGGTATCAAGTTTAAGTTTGGTCGGGACTAATAGTCTACGGGAGTTCACTAATAACCAAACGTTCCACAATCACCTGAGATCAATTATCTTTAATCACTCTGGACGTTCTTATTTCAAGCATTTGATGCAAGGCTACCACTGCATTATATCTTATGAATGGAACGGTCCATCTCGTTAATTCTGAAAATATTTCACTGGTCTTCAAGCTGCACACGAACTTACTTATGGACCAAAATTTTTATTTTACTAATTGTGTTTTGCACTCTAACTTTGATGCAGAACTTTCCTTTTGTTTTGATGGATTTACTAATATAGTAAACAAGACGCTTCAAATAAAAGATCCCAGATGCAGAAGACCCGTTAGCTACGTTTTGCTATTATTTGGTCGTATTAAATACCATAAAAAATAAACATTTAACTTACCTTGCGATATGTATCTGTAATTGACTAAATAGTCCAGTCCAGTGAGCGAAGAGAAGACTCCATTTACATTGTGCAATGCTGTGGCTTTATTTATTGGCATAAGAGCTTGGATTGATGGACTAAATTTGTCGGGTACGTGAAAGTAGCATAGAGTTCATTGCACTCTAAAACTGGGCTATATGCGGTGCATGACTAGAGGCGGAATACAGTTGTCGCTAGATATAAGGCAAATATTTTGTGTAACTTTGGCGGGTTTGAATTTATCTGCAGTATTTATCAAACGATGAAACATAAAATTGCTTCAGCACATTGTTTATTAAAAGAAGATTTTCTACACCAACCCTAACCGATGAAAGTAAAATGGCATACTGAAACATTATTCTGAACAGTTAGTAAAACACAGTGATCAGTGATTAGCATACCCACGGAGAGAAGGCAATACCCAAGGTTGCCCAATATGAAATTCTCCAACTAACTCGCATTATTGACATTACTATGGTTGGACACTCGCCATCGGGCAAAGAAAGTTCCGTGGGTCCCGTCGGCATACAAATGAGCTGACCATCAGTTCACGTATACGTGGTCCCTCATGGGCCAAATGAACATTGGATCCGTATTTGTTCTCTGTGCTACGTTTCACTGACGGACTCTAGTCCAACATACCTATCCGACTTCACCTATGTGTACACGCCAGCAAGATACATATGCTCCTCTTCTGACAATCGTATACTCATTATTCCCACTATGAAAACAAAGTCATATGGACAGCGTTCTTTTGCATACCAGAGCCTAGCAACGTGGAATAAATTGCCCACTGAACTTAGGAACAAAGACACAGTGATCACATTCAAGAGGGCTCTCAAAACTCACTTATTTCGACTGCAAGAACAAACTTAAAGAGCTAAAAATGTTTCCTACCTTAAATATTTTCAGCAGGTTTTTATCTATGTTTTCTAATTTCATGGTGTTTGTGTTTGTAATCATATCATTATATAAATATTTCATCTTATAGGTGTTGTCTAATGTTTTAAAGCGCTTTGAGCTTCTAAAGATTAGGCGCTATACAAAGTCTTCATTATTATTATTATTTTCAATCCCCCTGTGCTCCAAAACTGCAATGGTCTTGGTGAATTGCCGAATTGCTATCACATAATGTTTACATGACAAATACATTCTTCTCCAACTCTAACAGATATAAATAATGTGGCCATAAGGTTGTCGTGGTCATGACCCAAATGGACGTGATGACTGCGTACCTATCGTGGTGATGTGAGGTTACTTGCAGGTCTCTCTCGGAATATCGAGAGAGAGAGAGACAGAGACAGAGAGTAAACACCAACGCCCCAGCCCCTTCTGAGAGATTTCAATTAACCTGCTATTACGGCTTCGCTCGTATTAGATTGACTCTCCCGTCTCCATGTATTGACTTTGACCAGATTGAATCCTGAAAACATGATACACTCATTCATACTTCTAATTTCTTCTCATCATATCAATATCCTCCAAAACAGAGAAGCGCTGTAGTGTAGCTGCAGTCCCTATAATGTAACACATGTGCAAAGTATCGTGGCAAACAACTGTAGTGTGCCTGCGGTCCCTATAATGTAACACATGTGTAAAATATCATGGCAAACAACTATTGTATGACTGTAAGACCTATTATGTAACACATGTGTAAATTATCATGGCCAAGATTTGTAGTGTGGCTGCAGTCCCTATAATGTAACACATGTGTAAACTATCATGGCTAATAATTATAGTGTGGCTGTAGCCCCTCTACTGTAACACGTGTCAATAATCATTTCAAACAGCTGTAGTGTGGCTGCAATTCCTATACTGTAATACATGTGTAAGTTCTCAAAGCACACACGTTGGTAGTTTGAATGCTAATGTTATATATGTCATTGTACCTGCACTAAAAGGTAATCTATGGCACAGGTACATGTGCAGATATTAATATAAATTTGGACTAATGTACGTGGAATCTCTTTGTCCATAAAAGAGATATCTTAATTTTACGAAACCCTTAAGAACAAACAATTTCTGAAAAGATTAATCATATTTTAAGTAATGCTATTATAAATGTAAAGAATTGAATGAAAGATGTGTTGTTTTGCTACCTCTATTTGTTTTTATTTGTAAAATAAACTGCAGGACTCATTCAGAATATCTTGCTTTATGGTGGACAGACGATCATTACTCAATCTACCTTCACTAAGTACTCTGTCGAACGTTTAGATTAAAAATAAAGCAAAACAACTATTAACTAAATAGAAACCTTGCCAACCAAGGAGTAAGATGACAAATTCATTAAAATCGTACCTAAAGTTCTTATAAAATGACTAAAAAATACTGCAACACTGCTAGTTCATTGAATCACATTAGATCAGATTGGATTAGAAGTACAAGCGACATGAAACTTTCAATTGACTTCAGAGCTTGTAATCATTACCTGTCAATTTTTTTCATATCATAATACTTTATTTTTAAAAAACCTGTTGTCCTATATACCATTATTTTACAAATAGTCATGTATGCAGTGGACTGACAGATGAACTTGGAAGAGTGAGACTTCGAATTTAAACAGAGCAGCGAAAAATATTTACAGATATTAATTTTTGCTATTCTTCTTTTATTAAATTAAGCAGATATAAAACAATTCTTGAAGAAAAGTAGTGTATCTCCAAAATATTTCCCGGCCAGAGCAATTATACAGAAAAAAAACTTATCTACTAGTCTTACAAATCAAGTATCATTATTATAGTGTCAACACATCTTTAGCACGCACAACTGAAATATAAGTGTCAGCTTATAGTCGTTTTGGCGCCAGCACAACATATTCATTACACAGTTCTGAACTCGTTTTAGGTGTGTTACATAATGTGCAAACATTTGAAACACCTGCGTCATGAAAAGAAAAATGATAGCAATAATTTCAAAAAAAAATTCTAAAAGAAATTAGAGTTATGACCAGACGGTAAGAATGTCCTTGAAACGACGTGATTAGTGCGACATTTTAACAAAACGCGCAAATGACAGTGAGATCAATGGGCAAAAAGCGTAGTATATATTACAGTGATTTTGCTAAAATGTTTAGTGGGATGAAGATTCATGTCTTGAAAGCTACAACTTTGCACAAATGAAACTACTGTCTTGATCTTATCGCTATAGCCAAATATTGTGGAACGAATTTCAGTGACGGATAATAGTAGATCAAGCATTTTTGTGTTCATTAAAGTGGAGATTTGTTAAATGGAATTATGTTCATGTATGCATGTTGGAAAAAATATTTCGGCGTTACATAATGTCTTAAAATATGTCACAGAAAGAAGTGAAACAAAACCTTTCAGTAAAATCAACATGCAACATATTTCTATACAATATAAAGTGTTAACTCAAGAGAGTCTTGCAGTATTTTGTGAATTAAATCTCGAATAATCCTAAATATTATATCACAAGTCCACACTTTTAGAATGTTCTAAATTTATTTAAATAGTCTTGAATGCCCTGATGTGCCACAATGATGCAATTGAATGAGTTCACATCGCACTGAGGGTCATGGACATCACCATGGATATGAAAAGGAAACATTTTTCCGAAATACTGACAAAGCAAATTTTAATTATATTTTAATAACGAATATGTTAATTCACTTGTATAGTAAGAGGTTGAGATCTTGTCAAATATCACTAAATACGTCCTGTCAAATATCACTAAATACGTCCTGTCAAATATCACTAAATACGTTCTTCTAACATTACGGTAACCGATATTTTCAGATATTTTTGATTTACCCCCATTCAGCTGTCAAAAAGTAATGTTTCGTGGAGTGCCACAATATCAAACATACGTTCAATTATTTTCAGTAGTAGTATTTCCATATAGACATTGCATGTAAGTGTGATTTTATTTATTTATTTGTTTATTTATTTAGTTAGTTAATTAGTTAGTTAGTTGCAGAGTCCCCTGAGCATATACTGAATATGGAAATAAGACATGATAATGTGCTGTGTACGAAAACTGGTCAGTGCATGAGATATAAGTGTGCCTTTATTTCCAAAGCAGCACGGCTCATACAGTGCGCGTATGTGAGAACGCTTGCCAGTAGCTTCCAGTCTTTTATGATTGCTGTCTTGAAGGTGGGGTTCATGTTGACTTTGAGCAGTTCCGCTGTATGTCAGGCATTTCTGTTTGTAGCGGCCTGTTGAGGATTTTTCAATGAAATATTCCGTTCCTCGTTGTCGCTGTTCCTCATCTTTACTCAGTATTGTCCCATCTTTGTTTTTGACTGTGTGTAATGTGATCTTTGTTTTCCCAGACAGTGTGTGCGTGATATCGCATAGCATAGTCATATTTTTCCACCTCGAAAAAATAAGCTCAAGTGGAAATATTGTAAACAGAAAAGCAGCACCCAGGTACAAGTTTATTTCTGTGGGTAGTCAGTCCTATGGAAAGCTGCGTACTGTATCCTATGTAATCACACATTGTGTAGAGTAGAGAATGGCGTCATCCAGAACTCCCGATATGCATTTTAGACGGATTCGCAGGTCAATATTGTAACGTGCACCATCATCCCTGAAATTAAAGGAAAGGGCGAGAAAAGCATTGTCACTCTATGAGTCTATAAGAGCCTAACTTCTTTACAAATAGCACTGTATGCACCTTTGAGCCACAGGGCCCGTTTACTGTTGTCCCAGATACTGCAACTCTGGACCATGTGAAATGCAAAGATTGCACGGCCATCACACGCGTCATTAAAGATCATGTACTTAACGACGAATAGTAGTAATACGTCAGTCAGCGGAATTACCACAATAAATGTGTCTGGTTATTATCGCTGAAATTCAACACAAAATGTTCAAAACGTTGGTGTTTTGCCTTCAGTAACAGCAATGACACTTCCCCGTACCGTGTACCTCATTTTTTTCAGTAATAGTCATGGTTATCGTGGTCATAGACCTTGGAAAGCGCTTTTAATCTGTGAAAACAGAGTCGTACAGGCAAATGATGAAATCGAAACAAAAAACTCCACTTTAGCTCATTGTTTCGAGGTAATCATTCCCATAAACGCTTCAAAAGAGAGTTTTTCTTATAGCTTGTCCATATTTGCCGCTTTAGACATGTTCCAATGTAAGGGCCTCAACGTAAATGCACAAGTATCGGGATTTTCAGCCATTGTAAGCATGCTCAGCTTTCACAATTAGAACTTGCATCTTACTTAGAGCCATGAACGAGCAACAGGACAGAGACAAGGAACACGACTTTCGTGCAGCCTGTCAATCCAGAGAACGACAACGAAATTCTGGAATAGCTCACACAATAGTACATGAAATGTACAAGGAATACAAACCACTGATGCGAGAATATCGGTGCGTCCATGGGGTTGGCACGTATCGGTCAAGAAAGGGATGGAACGAGAGTGCAAATCAGAAAAATATCGAGTACTTGGGTCAACCAGAACATCCTATGGCAATCATCAAGACTGGTCGGTATAACAGCCATAAGCATTGTTCTCGTGGGTCTCGGGCGCGATTGCTGCTACAGTGACAATGTAATATGTGACGAAACACGCAGGGCAATAACCTTTACTTCAAGGTATGTAGGACCCTTTATCACTCGTCTCACCAACAGAATGAAAAGAAACGGTTATGATCGAAAAGACAAACTCAAAGTAATCGACCAGAAAACAGAACCAGCCAGGGAATATGCAGACAGATCGCATGACGTTTCTGAGTCATAGTAAGCATGTTGGCAGGAGTTTTGAAGACCTTGTTATTTCCAGATCTGGTGATATCAAGCACATTTACGCTTTCTTTGACGTTACTGCCGCATTGCTACTAAACACGGCGACAGACTAGCGATGCACATCTGCAGGGGAGCAAATCCCCCACCCTTCCAGATAAATTGAACTTTCACATAACGCTCCTAACAGAGGAAATATAACATTGCTATATCTAACCTGCAAGATTTTAAAAAGGAAAATCGAGGCTACAGGTTGAACAAAATAAAAAACATACTATTAAATCAGCATCTTAGCTGAATTAAAGCTAAATATAATTGCAGACAACATATCCACGGCACTACACGACAACGCCAACTCCGAAGATAGGTGCAAGGTCATCTTAGATGAAATCCAAAATATACAACCATGGAAAATAAAAGTATGGGCCGCGTCACACAAGATATACAACCATGAAAAATAAAGTATGGGCCGCGTCACACAAGATATACAACCATGGAAAATAAAGTATGTACCGCGTCACACGAGATATACAATCCGGTTGTAATCGACGAAGCAGAAAACGTAAAAATGCCCACGTATGAGCCAAAGATCGCAATTAGATCATGAAACATCTAGCTGGAAATGTGTCATAAGCTGAGTGGTGTCTGTCGAAACGATAGAACAGGCACGCCTGGCGAAACAACACCTTTTTAAATCGCGGTCGAATCCCACCATAATTCCACAACACGGTGCAGTTTTTCAATTGCAGGCTGGCAAAATATATGTTGCAAAAGTGACATTTAAAGAATGATAGCGGCCGACGAGCCAATATGCCAAATTATTTATTGTCTTCGTTGTCTAGACAGGGCTCAAGGCGTCCCAGCTGAACTCTTGTTTTACAACTGCTTTATATATCTAGAACGTGTAGGCGAGTAAATATTCTTTCAGACATAGGAATACAAACATAAACTGATGCTGTCCATACTTCAGAACATTATCCGTGTTAATGTAGTTGTGTAAAGCCTTTCTACATCCGTAATCAAATTTTGTTTACGTGTGTGTGATTTAGATTTTTAACGTAGCTTTAACAATGTTTAGTCATATCGCTAAATTGTTTGCAGTGTGGCAGTTTATTGTGATGTCTAGATTTTGGGCATCCTGTCCCATTCATGTAGCATCATGTCCCACAGTCACATTACACTTACACCAGGCAGACCAGTCCTAACACTAACTCTTAATGCTGAGCGCCAAACAAGGCAGCTGCAAGTGCCCGTGTTATAAATCTTGGATATGTCTTGGTCTGTGTTCCAACAGGCGACCTCCCGCATCTGAGGCGGACGCTCTAGCCACTTAGGCCACCGGAGTGGTCCGTTTAGTTTACGTCTTTCTGTGACCCAAGTACCAACGTGTTACTAAGCAAATCTAAAACAAAGCGAATTGACGTACACTGCGAGCCAAGTTCCCCCGCATAGGTCAACTTTTCCATTCATTAACTAGACATACTTTCTTTTGGGAGAAGCGTCTTCAACACTGCTATCAAAGAGACCTATATAAGTTGTGTTTGTTGTTGGTGTTTTTTTTTTTTTTTTTTTTTTTTTTGTTTATGTTCTTTTGCTTATTCCAATTTACAATTAGTGAAGTGAGTGGTGTCAGGCCTCAAAGGGAGGGCAATATATTACTTGTATTAAGGCTGGGGCATACTGGAGTCTCCATAGTCCGATAAATCAACCCCCAGATCAGCGTTGATACTGATGGACGTTATGTGGGTCTGATGTCACCTGTTCATTAAAATATGTAATTTTGATGCATGCAAATCATTCCGGATCACTCCTGCGTACATTTTAGACGCATACCGGTAATTGGTGACAGCCATATCTAGCGCAAAATTCAAAATGGCCACAGGACAGATGATTTGTGTTATTCCGCGTGGATTTACAAGTCATCAAACACAGAGTTTTCGCCGGAAATAAAATGAATTTGTCACTAAAAGAACCCTTCAGCCGCGGGTAATTCCACAGCCACGAGAAATACGGATAAGTGTTTAAAATGTACACCAATGTGTGCAGACAAAAGGGGCTGCGAATAATTGCAACTTTCAATGAATAGGTGATATCAGCCCCTAACACGAAAATCAACATCATCACGGATGAGGGGCTGATTTATCGGCCTAGAGTGTAAAGAGACCCGTTCCGTCATGAGGGGTTTTCTGACCCTTTTGGTTGTAGAGAGGCTACCCAAGACTGTCATCTTTTTCAAGCCTTAGCTTTGTGATTGTGTTAGGTGGCAAGATGAAACTTGTTTTTAAAAAGTTTAGGCATGGTCTTTATTTTGGACGGGTATGCTAAGGCAATGAATGGAACAGAAGTTTAGGAGCTCAACTCCTATATAATCCGATTACACTCCCTGCTGCTTGTTCACCTGATTGGTTGATACTGGCTACTCTGTTACCAAACTATAATAATATATGTTTGACTTTAAGAGACACAGCAAGTTCAGCTTTTGAAAATTCCATCCAGTCGATAAGTATAAATGGTAAAAAAAAAATCGTAAGTTTAATTCAAAATTATAGTAGATGTCACATATGCATAATGACAACTCAAGTCTCATAAAATAATGGAGACGCAGTATATTTCATTCTTGTACTCCCCCGGTCGCGGGTTCGAACACAGACCGAGCCATACCAAAGACTACAAAAATGGTACTAGTAGCTGCCTCGCTAGGCGCTCAGTATTAAGAGGTTAGTTTTAGGACTCGTCGGCCTCGTATCAGGATAAGGTGACAGGCTGAGACATGATGCTACATGTTTGTGACAGGATGCTGCAGTACTAGACATCACTATAAAATGTCACACTGCAGCCATCGTTGATTTATGACTAAAATTGTTACAGATGCGTTAAAAATGAAAGAAAAAAAGCACACAAAAACTTATTCCCTTCCATCTGATGTTTGGTTCTCATATTCTCACTCAAGGTATAAATATATAGGTGATAATAAAGTAAGAATGTCTGCCAACGTATATGGTGAATTTCGTTTTAATTTTATTGGTTTTTAAGCACAATTTACCGAGCTTTATGATTTATACAATAAAATCAATATAGATAACAGCTTATAAGAAAATCCCTTCTATGCTTTCCCTCCGCATGAGATTTTGTGGGACTTTATTGCAACATGACGTAAATGGAAACTAATTATTTGAAGTTTCAGTCACACTTAGTAGTACATGACAACTGTATATAATATGGAGTCCAAGAAGATTAAACACATTCAAACATAAACCTAATCATAATTTAGAGTCCCCTGAAGATCATTACGCGCTTAAGAATAAATTTGATTTGATTGGTCAAACACAGTGCTAAAGAGACTACGGAAATTTACTGTGGTTCAACGAGCCGTGTGAATGGTGATATATCAATGGATAGCAAGGATGTATTGCAATTTGACATAAGGAAATTAATAACTATTATCAAGTATATCCTCAGCAGAAATTACCAGATAACGATCCTTGTGCAAGAACCTGTAAAATGCAAATCGCATGACTGCTATATCGGTTAATGTGCAATATAAATTATTATATTCTTGAAAATACTATGATTCAGGGAATGTTACAAGGCATGATTAAAATAATACCCTTGAGATCTTGCCCCAATTCACGGGGGAGGGGGCGGGTATAGTGAGCTTGTTTGCTTGTTGATGCAAACGCTTTTTAAGCAAAAGCGATCAAATAATTAGTTTCACTTTTTTAACACAAGAAAATCAACATAATGATTATAAAGGCATGGAAACCAAAACAAAAGAATCCCAAAATTAATAACAAAATTTATTACAAACTAACAATTTCAGCAAAGTGCTCCATCTCTGCCCTATCTGGGATATTCATGTTCATATTGGATAAATAATAATAATAATAATAATAATAATAATAATAATAATAATAATAAAATGAGGACGATGACGATGATGCCTCGTTACCTTCACAATAATAGTTTACATTCATCCATCCCTATACCACCACAAGTGTGTACCAGTATATACATATACATACACCTACCTACCTACCTACTTACCTACCTACACATACATACATACATACATACATACATACATACATACATACATACATACATACATGCATGCATGCATGCATGCATGTATGTATGTATGTATGTATGTATGTATGTATGTATGTATGTATGCATACATATATACATGGGCAAACAAATGTTCATTTGTAGATCTATGGATATTACTTGTTTACGAGTTTGTAATGTGTAAGGCCGACAATCAGTGGAAATTGTCATCATTATCAAGTTGCACGTTTGATTAATCGTGGTAGACCACTCTTATCCAATAAATGACTAGACAGTTAAAGAGGAAGGCAGAGTTATGAAACTGTTTTATTGATTTGCTTTGCAGCAAAATAGCTTATCTTGACCTGACAGAAGGAAGTTTACGTTCTTCCGCTACTTAAATATAGTATGTATCCCGTGTAGCGTAGAAATATAATAAATACTTGCTAAATAGCGAGCGTATTGATTTTAAGTATGATATTGATGCATCACCAAGTATGTTTAAAAATACTTCAGTTTTACCCTGTCCTAAAAAATGATGAACAAATAGGATAATAATCATTATGTCTCCCTGTCTTCTTAGATTAAATGGCGTGGCCATTTTTTCTATTACCTGCATTTTAGCGCTTGTTCCTAGCTTGGTTGGTGTTTATTGTTTATTATTATTATTATTATTTTATGTCATCAGCTTTGTATGGTATTGTATGGAATTGTGTATTACACAATGGATGATAAGATTCAATTTGTCATCAAATCAACCAATCAATAATGCCGCCCTGAGATCAAAGACAAAGAAAGGAAAGCACATTTGCTAATCTTGATAGCTTTCTAAATTATGAATAATGCAGCGTACGAAAGGTAAAAAATAAGGTTATAAAATTTACCTTTACAGTATGCTTAATATTATTTAAATTAATCAGAGGTCCAATCATTGTTTACATTACAACAGTAATATCAATAAGCCACAAAACACTTTGAGGAAAATAATATTTTTCTCATCGTACCTGAGTATTTCGATATACATGTATACAAGGAAGAATATGTCTTGTGGTTGTCACGAGATAAAGATTTTGGGGAAATTATAATTCACAAATATTAAACAGTCTGCAAAAAGGGAGATATTTACTAAAACGTGTTCATTTCCAGATTGGAAAAGATTTTAAACATGAATTTCCAAAATATTTCCATTAAAAAGGGCTTCTTGCGTGCTTTGGACTTACAACCAAAATCAGAGAAAGATAACAATACCGCACGATTTCCACAGCGAGAAGAGCTGATTAGAAGGGCAACATTCGGGTAAGTTCTCCATGCAAATTGGAAAAAAGAGCATGATGTATTATGCAAAACTTTCATATCCTTAACAACGTATCGAAATTATATTGTGTAAGTCATTCATCTAACTCTAGAAAGGACAATCATTTTAGTAGGTATGAAAAACGTGAAATAATGTCACCGAACTACACACATACGCGCACGCGCACACAGAACGGTTTCAAATCAGACCAATCTGATAAATTATACAAATGTTGAAAGGCTGATCTATCAAAACATAACATGTATACATATTATTACCCTACCTACTTCTCCACGTTACTTTAATTTCAGCGTATTAGTATATCCATCCTTTGATACACTCTGTAATTAGAATCCTAAATCATTAGATTGTATCAAATACAAACAAGGTTCATCAGCGTTTGATCCCTAATCTGTACTTGTGATCTTTGACTGGCTTGAATGATCTTATCATCCGGGTTCTATCCCTATATTCTACCTGTCAACTTTCTGGGCTTGAATTATCCAATCATTATGGTTCGATCCCACTATATATTCTGCGTCTCACCTTTCCTATCTTGCATGACCCTGTCAGGATCGTTCGATCCCGTACTCTGCCTGTCAACTTTCCTGGAATTGATGATCCATTCAACAGCACCACAAGCGCCTGAAAAATAGTTTTCCAGTTAATGCAGCGCTTATAATGCTTATAACCCCGACAATGTGGCGGCAAAGCTAAATCCATGTTTTGATGTAAAATATATCCCATTACGTTAAAATGCATGTACACATATATTGATATCCTTATAATTTGTGAGTTTACAGCACTACCGCTGCAACCACAACGAGTGCAACCACCACAACGCCTCTTGGTCTCGCATATCCATTGTATCTTAAAAAAGGGTGTGAGGACCAAAAATTGCCAACAGTTAGATTTCTACTGTTTGGTATTTATACATATTATTATATACTACTTTTTTCTCTGTTAAGTTTACATTGTCAGAATAGTGCAGCATTTTGCGATAATAAACACCTTGATATTGCACGCACGTGCACAAGTGTGTGCCTAAAATAGAACAGGGTATTAGGAACTACTTTGTAAACAAACCATGTACACTGATGTAGTAGCGGCTTTAGGTTTTAGTTTATTAGATTTGTTTATGGATGAACTAAAGCAGCTGTTTCGTTTCTTTTGAAATAAAGATGATAAAGTGATCAATGTGGACTAGTTTACTGAGTCACACATGAAACTTTCAAACAAGCAAACGACCGAACGTAATATTCGCACTGTCAACAGCAAACGTGACATACGCAGAGTCGAAAATACCATTCTGATCTTTTACAAAGTTATTTAGATGAAATGTTCTTAACTCTGTGTTAATGGAATGGTTCAGACTATATCCAGTTCTCCGTGAGGTATATAAAAATAGCATAGAAAAGCATACTGAGAGCAAGGGCTATCTCAAATCTATCAGGTAGTACCATTTTATAATATAAGTCAAAGTACTAAATTTGAAACAAATACTTCCCTGTCCGTTCAGAAAAAGTTCTGATTACGATGTTAATGAATCTGACTTGAAACGTTAGGAATTGGTACTTGAGGCATGTCAGAAATGGTTTAAGAATTGGAAAAAAATCATCTGACCAAACTTATGACGAATTCGCATGGGAAAAGGCACAATAGTTTGATAGGTGGTACTCTTATAAAAAGGTTAATAAAGATTATGCTAACCTTAGACAACTCATATTATCTGTCTTGATGAAAAAATGTGTAAACTTTTGAAGAGGCCTCGCGAACAGATGATTTTATCTTGACTCACATAGTTTATTCTGTCAGCAGTCAAAAGGCAAAGCAATTTAAAGGACACAGGAGCTTCTCAATTCTTTTTATTATCAGGCATTTTGCCTTTTTTAGAAGACTTGTTCTAATGAAAGTGTCTTTTCCAGGGAGTAGTGTTACAGTTCTGTTAATGTTCCCTAACTGTACAATTTTTTTTCATCAGTCTCAAGACCCGTGACTGTCTGAACAGTGAGTTCGTTATACATCGAGGTTATTCATTTATTACTATTTCTGCATTTGACGAACAATTTAGAAGAATAATAGTAGACCTAAAGTCAGGCAACTAATACTTGTCGATCATAATGTGTGCGTCCACAAAATTCCCAGATGCAATTCCTTTGAGGAATAATAAAACTAAAAAAATAGTAAAAGCTTTGATGAGGTTGTTGGCTTTATTTATTGTTGATTGGTTTTGGGGGTTTTTTGTTGTTGGTTTTGTTTTGGTTACACAATTTGGCCTTTCAAATCTGTTTAATGTGATCATGTGTCAAATTTCATGTCTAGAATTTTCTAGCGAATTATGCATAAATTAGGCATCAATCAATTTAAGCATTCTGTCTATCGCGCTGAAAGCAACAAGTGCTTTATTTTAGAAAGATTTCATCAAACTTAGAAAAATATGATTCGGTAATATTGTTTTGATACTGGTAAAGACTGAGACGGGGTTCATTTATTGCTGTTGTCTGTTAGGGAATCAGTTAAAAAATCTTTCGAATCCAGTCCCTTTGAACTGGTCTTTGGACATACTCTGCATGGATCATTGATGTTGTTAAAGAGAAACTTCTTTCAAATTGATACAGATATTAATCTTCTCAAATATGTTTCTAATTTTGAAAATAAGTTTTGCTAAAGGCTTGAGAAGTTGCAAGAACTAACCTACACTCGCACAAATTTGATTTGGATAGGAATATATGTATTCAAATTATTTATTCACTGGAAATACAAAGTGCTCATCAATACTATTCTTGGAGAGAGACATTGACTTGGAATCATAGTGAATTAAAACAAGGACTTCTTGGTTTATGTTATTGTGATTCATTAAAAGAGTGTTGTCACATCACAATGTTACAGGCCACTACAGGCACATCAACACCTTCAGGGTTGGATCTTATTTCGAACACCAGCTGAAGTTAATGTGAACTTTATTCAGTAGGACTGGTGATATAATGTTCTGGACCATTGTTGAACTTAATTCGCATTACTGTACAGCGTTTTTATTAGATTTTTACATTTTCACTTTGTCTTCTAGGAAAATAAATTATTTGTTGAATTTTACAAAACTTTTTGGTTTTTTTGCTCTTTTCTATTACTTAGTTTAAGACCATTGGTCATAACTATAAGGTGAAGTTGTTTACATTTGCAACATACTTACCCCTCCGACTAAAGTGTGAAGTTGTGCAATATGAAAAACAAGACTACAATGTAATAGTAAATAGTATAAATTACCAGACTACATTCTGATGTTCTGAAATATGCGTTAAGCAAATCTGTGAGCCATTATGTAGTGTGACGAGGTGCCATACTTACTCGTCGGACTACAGTGTGATTTTGTGCAATATGAAAAACAGGACTATGTACATTGTGATGTTGTGTAATATGAAAAACCAGACTATATTTTGATGTTCTGAAATATGAAAAATCAGATTATAGTGTGAGCTCCGTTGTGCATTTCTAACCGCAGACGAAAGTGTCACGCGGAACAAAACTGATCCATGACTGCATCATGATGCTGTGCAATTCGTATCCCCCACTACACCGTGTTTCGATACAATATTAACCTCCCCCCCCCCCGACTACAGTGTGGTACAGTAGAAGTCCCGACCCCCCAGCTACAGTGTAATGCTGGACAAATTCTTACCTCTGGATATAGTGTGATGCATTAAAATGGCTGCCGTCGACCACAGTGTGATGCAATTCATTGCTTACTCTCCCACCCACCACTGCAGTTTGATGCAATACATTACTTACCCCCACCCACGGTTACAGTTTTATACATTACTTACCCCACCCATGACTACAGTGCGATGCAACCCATTGCTTACCCCACCCACGCATGCAGTGTGGTGCAATTCATAACTTACCCTTCAACCACGAGTGCAGTGTGATGCGATACATTATTTACCGCACCCACCCACGAGTGCAGAGTAATGCAATACATTATTTTATTGTAAGTGTGTTGAGAATTAATACAGAAGACTTTATAAAAACGAAATGCTGGACTTCAGTGTATGTATGTTGAGATGTAATACAAAAGACTACAAAAGAAGAAGACAAAACAACAATTGGACTTTTGTTTGGCTTTAATGTTTCGTGATTACATATAGTACCAAGATGGCAGTTCATGAGTATTTAGTTAAGACAAATTCAATAAATCATGTGATTTTTCCAATATGGAATACATGTACACCGTCAAACATTTAGGCGCAGTTAGGGACAATAGGTGAAAATCGTAGAGGTCGACAGAAAACAGTGTCGATCCCTCTCTCGAGTTCGTAAGCACGCATATCCGTTCTAAAGGGAATTACTAATCTCCGAATAAGGTTTTCTTGTAGTCATTGCGCTCCGCTGACTCTCGTTATTGTAATCATTATGCTGAGGTGATTTTCGTTATTGTATTCATTATGCTGGGGTGACTCCCGTTATTGTATTTTGTTGTGCTGGGGTGATTCTGGTTGTTGTATTCATTGTGCTGGGGTAACTCCCACTATTGTATTCATTATGATGGGGTAACTCCGGAAGAAATGGAAAAGATCGAAAGGAAGAATAAACCTGGAATACACTCTAAAAAAATTATATATCAATTTATAATATAAAACATCCATTAGTTGATTAATTGTTGATTAAATGTAAATAAACCAACTCGACAGTTCACCTGCTGATTGCGAGCAATATAAAGTAAAACCGGAAGAATGTGACCGCATATATTTGGTCAAGACTTTTGAAATACGAAATTGGTCCGTAAATGAAGCATGAGCTGTTATATAATCTGTACCAAGAGAATTGTTGAATTTGATCCTTAAAGAGAAGACTTAATGTGCAAAACATTTGCCTCTGTGTGTGTGTGTGTGTATGTGTGTGTCTTTGTGTCTGTGTGTGTTAGCACATCACTACATCACTGATATTTCGAACACTTTAATAAAAGGTTTTCTTAACGCACTGTTATATCAAGCTGATATTTCTAGCACTTTGGAGCAAAATTAATTTAAAAATATAAAATAAATATGTTGTTACGTTGTATTTTTTAAGCGGTGTAAATTTTTCCGCTGGCTTTTTATCCGCCAATTGGAGCGATTGTGCTTACAAACAAATGATATTGCAATGTTACCGCAGTAGCAATGGATAATAACAATGCTTATAAATGCTTAAAACTGTACACTAGTCTTTATCAACACCAAGGAATTTTATTTAATACTTCCATCCGTCAAACAGCATACTTTTTTTCTCATTTTTGGACAAGTGGTAAAATTATATGGGATTTTGTTTCTGCCAGCTAAAATGACCAGGCACGTGACATCGCAACGTAATTCTCAATTACCCCTGTGTAAGTGTGAATCAGATGGAAACAAGCATTCAATATAGGGTCTATAGTAAGTACATTTGCTCGCACCAGATGCCATACTTAACATGAGGTAATTCTTAGTTTTATTTGTTTCCTCTCTACCGGTGAAATGCTACACAGCTGACCTAATAAAAGTCCCCGTTCTATCTGGTTAAAGGTGACGTAGTTTCTTAAATTTAAGTACACCGTGCACACATAAGAGTACATGCATACATGCACTATTTACCTTATATTGTCGACAAACCTCAAACATATTCACTGCAAGAAAACAAGTCTAAAATTACAGCACTTCATGAATAGCCACCCACGTGTTCTATCCCGAAGGTAAATTTATTTTGTCCTTCAACCATTACGTATCAATCCTTTTCGTTGTACCTTTGTACTTCAGACTAGCGTGAGTGGATGATAGAACATTGTGAATATTAATTAAGATTCTAAAAATTCAGTTCCTTACATGGACAGTAGAAATGAAAGAGGACAAAATGTAATGGATAGTCAAAAATAAATTTCTCCATTTTGTCAAGCAGGAAGAAAATACATTTTTATTTAAAAAAAGATCAACAGGAAGAACAACAGTGTATCTTGTTATAAAGCAGTGAGAAGGAAAAGTGTGCGTATTGTAGAATATATATATATATATATATATATATATATATATATATATATATATATATATATATATATATATATATATATATATATATATATATATATATATAAACAAGGAAAGGAACGAATGATTATTAATTAATAACGTATAAATAACTACGACCTTAACTGCCATTAAAAAAGAGTCTTCATCGGATTCAGTAAATGTTAGGAAACTTATTTTCGAACATATGCAAACTGAAGTGTATGGAACAATTCATGGAAAGAACTGACTTGTTCACATACATACATACATACATACATACATACATACATACATACATACATCATTGAGTTCGAGTGATGATTTGAGACTTTCTCTATTTAAACCTTAGAACCTGTCATAAATGCAATCAGAAAATACAATAAAGTCCCTTTTTGAGCGAAAAGTTGTCGTTTGGGGGATTGTTCTCAAACTTTTGATGCTGGTTGTCTTTGAAGGTTTTCAACAAAATGAATTAAACGCCGACGGTGCGTGTATCTTAACTGCAGGATACACAATGTGCTGTTCATTTCTGACACAGAATAAGTAAATTTGGGAATAATATTCTTGTTTTCCTCAGAACATCTAGGTACACTAAAAACGCCTCCGTAGGAATGTCATACAGTTTGTGTTCGAGAACCTCTTGTATCTATATATAGTTGTCATACCCTTCATGGTTTGAAAGAAAGAAAGAAAGAAGTAGGACGAAACATTTAAAACGGTGCCTGAAATTGGCATTCTGAATTTGACTTTTCAATCCTTGAAATCAAAATATTGCAATGGTGACGTATATGAGCAGGTTTATTGAAGTCGTGTTATTTTTAAAAGACCGCGTAACTTTTCAAAGATAATAATTTATCTGAAACAGTTTACCAGTTACAATCTTGCTGATGCACTTTCAACTAGGCATCTTTCAACCGGGGGCCTAATCATACTGTTTTAATTTGCATAACAGGATAAATATAATCATACATCACGTTGTCACGCAACTGGTCAGCAACAACATTTACACTCGCCCCTAAACGAGACAAAATTAGGGTTACTTGTTCAATCTGACACGATATTTTTTTTTCCACCTTCTCAATACCAGATGTGCCATGATGCACTTTACAAATATGTGATTCATGTGAACTTAATAACTTTATCGGACCTGTTGAAAGCGACTGTCTCGAACGGTCTATGTTTTTACAGGTATGCACTTGGTCACTTCAATATGCACAAAGACAGATAAATATAAATAAATATATCATCATTGTTGATCGTTCTCTGATTATCCTAAATGTACCAGTACCATTAGACTTTCTAATGCCTTTTATTGTTGAAATTGCCCATTCATGCATTTACTCGATGTTGTGGTCGTACTGCTCTTATTTCTTTCTTTATGTTCTAACTGGTCTGTTCTGGAATAAAAGACTGTAAACACAAGCATATCGTCTCCTCAATCGATACAAATTAGGTTAAAATTACACTTGAATGGTAATATTCAGTGATATAATAGCGCATACTTCTTCAAATGAGTAGCTGCGAAAGACCAGTAGGAGCTGTTTCGATAGCAGTATTGTTTAATAAATCTAAATTTTCTTTTAGCTCATGTATGTCTGCAAGCTGTAACTTAATATTAAAACGTGAACATAATTGACAAAAGCCATTCAGTTATACGGATCATGTATCGTGGTTTGCAGACTGCAGTCATAAATTATTAATTTTGTTATTATTTTAACTTATTACAATCGTTAACAGCGCTCAGACAATGTCAATTCTTTTCCGATTCTTCTCTGCAATCAACCCAATTTTTGAATGTGAAATATCATGTACATGACACCAAAAGTGCATTTTAAAAAATCATTTTCTATATTATTGAATGTAATGGGTCAAGAAATTGTGCATAACACAAGCAAACTTAGAAATGCCATGAAAACATATTATTACTTATTCACCTGATCCTAATGTTGCTTTAGTCTGAGCTGGCATGCAAATGTGATACAAATAAAAGTTTTTCCGCCTGAATCCCTGTCCCGGTGAATACCCTTCATTGCAAACGCATGTTATGAATAGATAGTTAAATGAAGGAACATATAACAGACAAGTTACAAATGTGTGAACAGTAAGTATTCCATCCCAACTCCAAAAGGCGTGATTGAAACTCAAAGGACCGTTTTTTCTCTCCAATTTCTAGACCACGTGGAAACGTCTAACTATGTGTCCATGTAAGAGGCTTTGTAGCTAAGTCCCTCGCGCTTGGAGAACCTGTTTGAATCCGTCGAATTTGCGTGATTAATGAGCGGGCAAATAGTATTGTAGTAGGCGTCTGTACATACTCATTCGTACCTTGATCACAGCATACGAGTACACTATATCCGGCTTCTTTTCTATTGGTCCGATTACGTATTATGACTGCGTCAGGGAACATGAGGGGTTAAGGTTAGCATGAACGCACAAAAAACGTTAATAATTGTAGTTAAACTTACCATTTGTGTTAGGATTTGACGATAATGTATTCACCGATTGCTTAATTCAGTACTCCTGAAATAAAAGACACAAGAGAAAAAAAAACACATTATGTAATACTAGTATAAAACTTCAATGCCTGCTTCTCACGCACATTTAACAGGCAGAATTCATTTGGTCTGGATATCTTACAAAACAAAAATATTTCACAACGTAAAGTTTGTGCTGAACTATGGTAAGACTGAGTAGAAGGATACGCTAGTGCAGATGGATAATAGTAGTAGTTGTAGTAGTAGTAGTAGTAGCAGTAGTAGTAGTAGTAGGAGTAGTAGTAGAAATTACTATAAATAATAGCAGTAATAGTAGCAGTAATAGTAGTTCTCGTTTCAAGAATGATGTTACTGATCTCACCTTTTTAGAACTTATAAAAACAAGACGTGCCGTTTACATCATCTTTATCCATTATATCTAAAGCAACACATTCATTTGTACTTAGTTGTGTATTAAGTGGCATTTTTATTTTTCATGTATGTACAGGACTTTAACATTCAGAGAAAACACAACATTGACATTAAATTCACTTAAGAATTGTGACTGAATGTGTGTGTGTGTGTGTGTGTAAAGAATTGCTGTATACAAACGTTTTGAAAGTCTATCATTTCAAAAGAATGCGGTTGGTGACGAAATATCTTTCTTAAGTAAAACGTTTTGACGCAGTATGCCATTGATTCATTTACTTGCTATTTTTTTCAGAAAGAACTTCGCCTTTTTGAACTCTTCGAAATTCTCAGCGCCACTGAATTTCCCTCTGACTACCCACCCAGTGATTTCGAAGATATTAAAAAGTTCTCAACTTACTTCCGTCACTCTATGGAAGCAAAAGGGATAGGTACGTATGGCCTAATAAAAATGTATGTATGATTGTATACTTCAACTACTACTACTACTACTACTACTACTACTACTTATTATTATTATTATTATTATTATTGTTGTTGTTGTTGTTGTTGTTGTAAGTAGTAGTAGTAGTAGTAATAGTATCCGCAACTGAGAACGATAAGGCTTGTTACCTTTTAATCCCATTAAATACCATTTTAATTTTAACATATTACCTTGAATTCATCATTCATAATTGAATTCGACACTTTTAGTTAGATACTTCCCTTTTATATCTACGTCTTGGAAGGGATGATGACATCCTTTTATAAGGTGATTGTTATATAGTGAAATTCAAAAAAGGATGTATTCCTGGATTGTGTTATTGTGATTCAACAAAAGTCTGTTTGCACATCTCTACGACGCGGTCCATCAGAGTCACATCAGCACTTCCAGCGTTGGATTTGTTTCGGAATACCACTGAAGTTTAATCTTAACTTCAGTCATTAGGACTTGTTACAATTTCTCGGATTATTTGGGATATGATTCGCAAAACTGTAAGCTCTTTACATATTTTTCACTTTGTATTCTTTGGAAATAAATTATTTGTTGAATTTTACTAAATTTGCTGGTTTTCGCTCTTTTCTATTGCTTAGATTAAGACCACAGATTCGTAATATATATATATATATATATATATATATATATATATATATATATATATATATATATATATATATATATATATATATTCAGACAGTATCCCGACAAGTGACATTTTGGTTGATATCGAAGGATACCAGTATCTAGTTGACCCAGATGAAGACATCAGTATAGCGCCTACACATGACACATCGCAGCCTGTGCATATTACGGCCGAAGGTAAAAGACAATTTCTGGTTACATGTTCTGGCTTTTAGGTTGCCAGTCAATTGGCTAAGATGTGCATGTTTATAACTGTTTGTTATTGAGTTATATTTCTAAAAAGAAATATTCGCAAAAAAAACCCAACATATTTTATTTTTAAACAGATGTTGCAATATTCTTTGCAAAATATTCTAATAAGATTTATTTTCTTTATTGTTTGCTTTTTGGCGTGGCATATACTAGATGTCGTAGGTGCGGCATAAAAGAGGTCTCGCTACTGTAGCATCTGGTAGATGTTAATGCAGAATCTCGATCTCTTTAAGCAGCTTTCAATGTGCCAGTTGGAAGCAGATTAGGCAGATATGCAAGATAATCAAACACAATAACTTATTCAGAATTGAATGATCTAATATATAGCGAAAGAATCGCCTTTCTGCTTACAGTTAGCTTCCTATTTCATTTTGAAACAGTTAAGACTAAATTTTGAAAGCTTATTTGCTGAGTAGAACGGTCTCTCCTTAAAAGACCAGATATGATACATGTGAACCATTTCCTGCATTACACGTTTAACCCCAGACTATTACTTGATCAAGTATGAAATGTCATTTTCGATGATGTTATGTATTCTTACCTTGCGATTAATAGAGACCTGTTTTGCTATATCAGGCTCCGAACAACAGCAATTGTACGATCAGAAAAGTACTAATGGAAGGAGTTTCCCTGAGCAATATTCAGCGACATGCAGAATGTGTCTATCAACGTCCTCCATGGTAATGAATCATACCGAACCGTGTTCTTCTTTTTCCGACTACAGCAATTTCCGTCCCAATCCCTCGGCTACTAATCACACAGCATCTGGAAAACAAAGTAAGCAAGCTCAGTGAGAATATTTCTTACATATACCTGCTGAACCCAATCAACTAGTCGACTATAAAATAACCAACCAATTTAACACATTAAAATTAAATCAACCCAATCAACTAGTCTACTATAAAATAACCAACCAATTTAACACATTAAAACTAAATCAACCCAATCAACTAGTCCACTATAAAATAACAACCAATTTAACACATTAAAATTAAATCAACCCAATCAAGTAGTCGACCATAAAACAACCAACCAATTTAACACATTAAAACCAAATCAACCCAATCAACTAGTCTACTATAAAATAACCAACCAATTTAACACATTAAAATTAAATCAACCCAATCAACTAGTCTACTATAAAATAACCAACCAATTTAACACATTAAAATTAAATAAGCCCTATCAGCTAGTCTACTATAAAATAACCAGCCAAAATAACACATTAAAACTAAATCAGCCCAATCAACTAGTACACTATAAAACAACCAACCAATTTAACACATTAAAACTAAATCAACCCAAATAACCAACCAATTTAATATATTAAAACTAAAATTCGTTTAGTGGCCTACTGCTTAACAATAACTGAGATCATGTACTCTATCGACACAACCCTTCCACTGTCACCTATTTACTTTACCAACATTCACAGAATACCAAGCCTGCAAGTGATTGCCGAACAGTGACAATATGCATCCTAGTACTATTCAAATAACATCTGACATAGTATCGTGAAAAAGTCATCGATTTACGCACAGCTTCTTTTGCTTTCGTTAATAGACTAAACCAAAGTTCAACAAACCAGTCTAGGACTGTCAGTTACTGGTCATTATATCCCTAGAGTAATAAACCTAAATATTCTATAAGTCTATAAAATAAATAATCATGAACACTTTGTCACTGGAAAATCAATCGTATAAAGGGTTCACGTCCCTGATACATAATATGAATTATTATTATTATTATTATTATTATTATTATTATTATGATTATTATGATTATTATTATTATTATTATTATTATTATCAAGGAACTCGTGGTTGTCGGTTGTGGGAATTCATCCGGAACCTTCTAAGAGATCCGCGCTTTAATCCGTCATACATCTGTTGGGAGAATGAGGAGGAGGGGAAGTTTCGTATTGTTAAATCCAAAGAGTTAGCCAGACTGTGGGGCAGCAAAAAGGGAAATACAAATATGACGTATGAAAAGATGAGTCGAGCAATGAGGTAAACTCGTTTTGCCACTTGTTAAACTGGTGTTGTTGCTGTTGTTGTTATTGGTATTATTGTTGTTGTTGTTGTTGCTCTACCTAAAATACAATAAATTTTTATATTGTTTTATAAGAAAGTAATACATAAAACATGAAACAAAATCAAAGATACTCTAAAATTTAACTTTGTTCAGAAAAAGCTATAATTATTATTAGCCTATAGAGTTCACCATCATTTTACAACATGTTTCTAGAACCCTTCAAAAGAAAAGGAAACACTTTGAATATTAGATTGTTAAAAAAACGTGACGCTATAAAATTTAAACAATATGCCAGGTATCTGAGGCATTCTTAAGACTGAATGAAAATTAATGTTTTGAAAACAAAAAAAAAAATTGAATGATCCAGTACTATAGGGCTCTACGGATGGTTATATGAATAGTTGTGTGAATATCCTACATGGATAGCTATATGAGTAGCTAATCCTACATGTATAGCTATATGAGTAGCTATATGGATAGCTGCATGGATAGCTATATAGATAGCTATATCGATAGCTATAATGATAGCTTTATGTGTGGACTGTACGGAAAGCTGTATGGATAGCTGTATGAATAGCCTTTATTGATAGCTGTATGAATAGCCTTTATTGATAGCAGTATGGATAGCTATATGGATAGCTGTATGGATAGCCTTTATTGATAGCTGTAAGAATAGCCTTTATTGATAGCTGTATGGATAGCTATATGGATAGCTGTATGAATAGCTTTTATTGATAGCTGTATTGATAGCTGTATGGATAGCTATATGGATAGCTGTATGAATAGCTTTTATTGATAGCTGTATGAATAGCCTTTATTGATAGCTGTATTGATAGCCTTTATTGATAGCTGTATGGATAGCTATATGGATAGCTGTATGAATAGCCTTTATTGATAGCTGTATTGATAGCCTTTATTGATAGCTGTATGGATAGCTGTATGAATAGCCTTTATTGATAGCTGTATGGTTAGTTATATGGATAGCTGTATGGATAGCCTTTATTGACAGCTGTATTGATATCTATATGGATAGCTATATAGATAGCTGTACGTATAGCTATATGGATATCTGTATGTATGGTTGTACGGATAACTGTATGGATAGCTGTATGGATATATAAAGGGACACCTGTATGGTCATATGTTTGGGTAGCTAAATTGATATCTAACTGTGGCAATATAACCGAAACCATGATCTCCATATACCAACAACTGTTCATTTTTCTGATGACCACTGAACTTTTCCTATTTTTTTTATAGCATATTCGATGACACATTATATGTCGTAATGTGGAGGGTTATCGTTAGACTCAAGATGTTCTCAACTGAGTTTTTTTATACGTGTCAGCATCATCATCGTTATCATCATCGTTGTCGTCAGATAAAGAAGATTTAAGTGAGAAATAAAAATGTCAAAAGAACTTGACACGTATCTGTGCTCATCAGACAGAATGGTAACTGATATATACTGGGGCGTGGCAGCTTTAAAATTTTCAAAATGTTTTTGCAAATTTTCATTTTGCTTCTTTTTCCGCATGCACATTGCTACTAGAGTATGTAATGGTTAACGTACTGTTCTTGTTTGATCATATGCCAACCAAAGTACAGTAAAAAAATGGATATAGCAGATCTACAGTCATGTTTTTCTTTCTCATAGATACTATTACAAGAAAAAAGTTCTTGCTCCAGTCCTTGGAAAGAGATTGGTATACAGCTTTGGACCCAGAGCGAACTGGAAGTTATGAAACGTTTCAAAGAGCGGACTGGAAGCTATGGAATGCTTCGAACCACAATTTTTCGGCAAGCACTGGTGTTTATGTGAATCCCAGCCTGCATGTTTAGAAGCTTGCAAATTTTCGAATACTGGTCAGTCTTAATGACTAACCAACGAATAATGATTTGACTAAAGGATTACTAGGAGACTGAGAAGAACTTCGTATCGAGTACTTTTGGTTCCTTAAATGCTCCAAAGACAAATGAGCAAACTTACAAAACGTCTTGCACAAACAGTAACCATCAAGTAACTAACGTCACATTCTGTCAACGCAAATTTCGACGTTCAGTAGAACGGTGACGCTATTTTATAGGCACTTCTGACTAGATTAGTCTTCAATATATATATTACAAATTTAGTATGTTATAAACGCAACTAACAAATGCCACACCATCTTCGCCAGACAAGAATCTTCGCTCCACTATACTTAGAAAGCACCTCTGGTACTTTGGCAATTTACTATCCAGTATTGACAGTATACCTATGTCGACTACGAATGATTGTTAATAGTCTAGTAAATTAGCTCCATACATTGGGCCTTTTACTTTCTTTGCTGCAAGGGCATGCCAATCTCAGTATAATATCTGCCTTGATTGTAATTTGTTCTACATAAAATGATTCGTAAAAATATGGCGTGGGTTTTACAAAACAAAAAACTGCCCTAGCTCATTGGGGTACTTCAGTTGTCAAATTATCTGTTTCGGTTGTGCGCATGTTTTTGCAGGTTGTTAAACTCTTCGATTTTGGAGTTTAGCAAATATTGAGTGTAATAATGCCTAAATAAAAGTGATCTATTTTGAAAAACACCGTGATTTATGAGACGTGTATCAACCAATGCAGCCGAATTAAGGTAATCCAATCGGATCGCTTGTCGCATTTTAATTTTGAGACCGTTTAGAAAAATCATAGTCTCCTTACATAACAACACATGTCACAAGTTAATTTTCCAGTATAGCAATTTTAAGTAACTTTTAATTCCGAGTCCATGCCTGTGGACATCGTGGAAATCGTCTTACTAAATACCTAACAGGTTACTTACCGAAATCTCTAACTGGTTAATTAATTTCGTTTGCTATGGGCAGGAAATCTTTTATTCGCCAAGAAGGCACTTATTCCAAACATTCTTGTAGCTAGCTGAATATGCCAAAAGCTGAAATGGAACAAAATGGATAGACCGGCTTTGGCTAGCGAAGATGACGCCACACATAGATATACATATACCATATTTAATGCCATTCTTTGCTCCATATAACATTTTAATGGAGAATTTATTTTTAACTTAATTGCTACTATGTATGTATAACATTTATGTGTATGCATGTATGTATGTATGTATGTATGTATGTATGTATGTATGTATGTATGTATGTATGTATGTATGTATCTATGTATGTATGTGTGTATGTATCTAAATACCTTTACATAGTGATAACAATCGTTGCAGGAAAGTGTTACAATGATATTATTAGTAGATTGATTATTTTAAGAATGTAAAGATAAAAATGCTAAACGTAATTTGATTTGTTTAGAACTGACCAAATATAAGTTTACGATTATCGGCTTAAAAAGTCGTAAGCTTCTTATATTTTTGTATTAATTCCAAGGATATGTCATTTTTATAAATACTAACAAGCGCTTTATACAAATTATAAATACTAACAAGAGCTTTGTAATATTCATAAATGCTAGCATATGTTTTATGAATGCTGTACTGTTGCTTTCAAGCAATAAACAATGAATTCTATTTAAATCTGAATTACTCATTGTTAACTTCGAAGAGATATTTTGGGTGATGGCTACAACAATTATGGACTCTACTGGCTGACGAATAGAGGAGCATTTATTTTGGTGGTACGTCCTTCGTTTGCATTCGTTTGTTATCGTTGCTTCTCCCAGCCTACTCCTCAGAAAGTCATGAAACTGGGCACACCGAGTCCTGAAGTCTTAATAAATTTAAATCAAAATGGTGAATATCGGAATATAATATGGCTACAATGGCAGTCGTATTGACAATTCTATTCTCGCGTCTTCTCCTAAACAGACTCTCATATCGACATGATGTTTTCACTAAAATACTTCTTATTGCTCGTAGATGATTAGTTATGCAAATAATGTCAATCTGAAATCGAATATAGTCGCCATAGCAACCGCCTTGAAAACCTTGTCTTGGTTACTTCGCGTCGAAGCTTGTTCATTCCATTTAATTTTTAAAAAAAATCATAGTCATAAACAAAATGGTGCCTATCTGACAGCCAGAGCTGTCATAGCAGCCATGTTGACAATCATTTTATCGCTACAATTAAAAGGATGTTTGAAAGTGGTGCCAATCTGACAGCCTTCATGGCGGCCAGCTTGAAACTTTTGTTATGGCAACTTCTCCTGAACGGGTGATCATACTGACATTGTGTTTTTACTTCAGGACTTATTGTGACACGTAGATGGTCACAAAGGAAAATGGTGTCGATCTGACATAAAAATGGCAGCCATGATGGTCATCTTGAAAATTCATCTCTTCTCTTATTTATGGGCGGTTAGGCTAGCATTGTATTTCACTGAAAGACTTCTCGTGGCATGTAGATTGTTGTTGTAAACTGATAAAAGAAATTATGACGATTTAACATCAAACCTTGTCGCGATGGCAGCCATCTAGAAAATACTGTCAACGTTTCTTCTGATTGGATGGTCATGTAGTTTGAACCAATAGATTTTTGTACGTTATGTAGTCAATCTGAATGAAAACGTTGCGGATAAAAGTGATTAGCGTTGTAGGCACTATCGTTATTATAACTACTGGTCCTGAACGAATGGTTATATAATAGGGTTTTCACTATAACGAATGGTCATACAAAATAGGGTTTTCACTATAACGAATGGTCATACTAAAATGGGGTTTTCACTATAACGAATGGTCATACTAAAATGGGGTTTTCACTATAACGAATGGTCATACTAAAATGGGGTTTTCACTACAACGAATGGTCATACTAAAATGGGGTTTTCACTACAACGAATGGTCATACTAAAATGGGGTTTTCACTATAACGAATGATCATACTAAAATGGGATTTTCACTATAAGGAATGGTCATACTAAAATGGGGTTTTCACTACAACGAATGGTCATACTAAAATGGGGTTTTCACTATAAGGAATGGTCATACTAAAATGGGGTTTTCACTACAACGAATGGTCATACTAAAATGGGTTTTTTACTATAACGAATGGTCTTACAAAATGGGGTTTTCACTACAACGAATGGTCATACTAAAATGGGGTTTTCACTACAACGAATGGTCATACAAAATGGGGTTTCCACTACAACGAATGGTCTTACAAAATGGGGTTTTCACTACAACGAATGGTCATACTAAAATGGGGTTTTCACTACAACGAATGGTCATACAAAATGGGGTTTTCACTACAATGAATGGTCTTACAAAATAGGGTTTTAATTTCTTGTAATGCGAAATTGGTTCTATAGGAAGAGGTTCTTGACACCAAATTGCTGCTTTGGCGGCTATCTTTGAAATCTTCTTATGGAAATGCTTTCTGAAAAGATGGTTGTATCAGTATGGTTGTATCAGTATGAAATTTTCACTTAAACAATATAACGGTATATAGCAGATCCTGAATGAAAATGGTGCCGAGCTGATATGCAACATGGCGGCCATAGTAGACGTCACAAAAATATTTTTATTGGTTCTGTTTAGAAAATGTTGGCATTGACATGGAGTTTCCACTAAAGCGCCTTTTAACAAAATTTTATAAAAATCAAATTTTTATCAAAATATTAATAAAAACAACATTTCAATGACATCACCGCAAGATTTTCACAAAATCACCTCGAGTGATGGTGTCATTAACATGTGGTTCATTTAAAGATCTCTTGCGATGATGTCATTGACATGTGGCTTTCCTTTGAAAACCACTTGCGATGGTGTCACTGACACGAGGTTTTCATTTGAACACCTCTTGCGGTGGTGTCATTGATATGTAGTTTTCATTTAAGCATCTCTTGCAATGGTGTCAATGACACGTGGTTCTCATTTGACACCTCTTTCAGTGGTGTCATTGACATGTAGTTGTTTTCATTTAAGCATCTCTTCCAATGGTGTCATTGACACGTGGTTTTCATTTGAACACCTCTTGCAGTGGTGTCATTAACATGTGACTTTCATTTAAGCATCTCTTGCAATGGTGTCATTGACACTTGGTTTTCATTTGAACACCTCTTGCAGTGGTGCCACTGACATGTGGTTTTCATTTAAGCATCTTTTGCGGTGATGTCATTGACATGTGGTTTTCATTTGAACACCTCTTGCGGTGATGTCATTAGCACGTTGTTTTCATTTGAAGGCCTCTTACAATACGTTATTGGTCCTAAATGAAAATGATCTAACAATAAACATTTCTGAAATACTGTAAACAGGAACCGCTGTAGCCTAAGTGGTTTGAGCATAAGCCTCGGATGCGGGAGTTCGCGGGTTCGAACCCCGGTCGAGTCATACCAAAGACTTATTTAACAAATGGTACTAACAGCTGCCTCGTTTGGCGCTCAGCGGTAAGATGTTAGTGTTAGGACTGGCCGCCCTTGTAATCAGGATAATGAGACTGGGTGGGACTTGATGCTGCATGTCTGCGGCCTGATACCCCATTGGTAGACATTACTATAAGCTGCCACTCTGCAGACATCGTAAAGAACATAACAGAATAAATTGCTAAAGCAACGTTAAAAATCCAAATCATTCACACATTGTGAACAGGTTTGAAAACATCACCTACTTCAACCTGCGTAAAATCAAAAGTCATTATTTGCATTTCTGAGCATATATTCTAACGAATTTGGACCAGACTGTATATTTCTTGTTTTGAAATAAATTACCTGATAGTCTTCATTTCACAATTCGTGACTCGGTATCTATTTTAACAAAAATTTATTTGTGGTGGATAACTAACTTGATAACAAGAATAGGAACAATTTATCTAGAATTTTTTTTTATCAAACCAGCTGATTCACAAAATTGAAGAATGCCTCGAGTCATACAAGTTCAATAACACTGCTTTTTCAAAAATGCTGTTAAAGATTAAACCAAACGTAGCATGTAGGTATATCCTGAAAAAAAACTAAGACGAGTTTTGTGATAATCTATCCTTTAAATCAGGTCAAAGGTCAAAAGCCATGACATGATTTTTGTATTACACGTATCTTATGAAGATATTATCATAAAAATTAACCAAATGTACAAAATGATATATGTTGGAGGTTTTCAATTAATTTATTTCGGCCAATAGGTCGTCAACCCCTTCAATGGACTTGTGTTTATGTTTTTATTCTCAATATTTCCAAAGCTTTTATATTCTGTATGTTTTCTTCTTTGATTATTCAACCTTTGTTTCTGTTCCCATTTTGATTCCTTCTTCTTTTTTCATTTTTGTTCTCAATGTAACTATCGTTAAAAAGCAAGAACCGACAATGCAAAACGTGTATTGTGAAATATAAGAGACATCCGGACTATAGAGCAACCTTTTTAAATTTACGATTGGTAAAGAAAAATTCTTTTTTTACATTTCTCATTAAAACACTTTTAATTATTTAATGTAAGTGAAGCGAGGTAACAAACTTTGTCACACGTATTATAAAGCCAAATTGTATTCAAGATTCATTCCGAGAAATTTTGAAAAATATAAGAATAACTACGGTTTTTAAATGGCATAAATTATTATCCTTACATTAATACAAATTGACTGACTGTCGTATTCCATCCACGAGGGGTTCTATCCATTATACATACGGCTTTTAAATGTTAGAAATTAGTATCCTTACATTAATACAAATTGACCGTCGTGCTCCATCCACAAGGATTTTTATACATTATTCATACGGCTTTTAAACGGTAGAAATTAGTATCCTTACATTAATACAAATTGACCGTCGTGCTCCATCCACAAGGATTTTTATACATTATTCATACGGCTTTTAAACGGTAGAAATTAGTATCCTTACATTAATACAAATTGACCGACTGTCGTACTCCATCCACAAGGATTTTTATACATTATTCATACGGCTTTTAAACGGTAGAAATTAGTATCCTTACATTAATACAAATTGACCGACTGTCGTACTCCATCCACAAGGATTTTTATACATTATTCATACGGCTTTTAAACGGTAGAAATTAGTATCCTTACATTAATATAAATTGACCGACTGTCGTACTCCATCCACAAGGATTTTTATACATTATTCATACGGCTTTTAAACGGTAGAAATTAGTATCCTTACATTAATACAAATTGACTGACTGTCGTATTCCATCCACAAGGATTTTTATACATTATAAATGCGGCTTTTAAATGGTAGAAATTAGTATCCTTACATTAATACAAATTGACTGACTGTCGTATTCCATCCACAAGGATTTTTATACATTATAAATGCGGCTTTTAAATGGTAGAAATTAGTATCCTTACAATAATACAAATTGACTGACTGTCGTATTCCATCCACAAGGATTTTTATACATTATAAATGCGGCTTTTAAACGGTAGAAATTAGTATCCTTACAATAATACAAATTGACCGACTGTCGTATTCCATCCACAAGGATTTTTATACATTATAAATACGGCTTTTAAACGGTAGAAATTAGTATCCTTACATTAATTTTTAAGAGATTTGTATATGCAATAATGCAATAATTTAGATGAACGGTTCTTAATCTTTTGGGCGGCGATCCAGATTTGGTTTGTGGTGTTAGCATCACCACCCAACAAATGCTAAAAAATAGCATGGCGACCCAGTTTTTGTTTGCGACCCATGGGTTAAGAACCATTTTTTTTAGATTCTATTTAAAACAGCTATCACCTTAAGATCGTAAAGAACAGGGTAAACTACAGTCCTAATGTTGAAGTAATGTTTCCGATTGTCCTTTTGATATCCAAATGAAAGACCATTTTCCTATTAGTCAACGACATATGTTCAAACAAAACAAATGCGAACGTTAGTGTATAAGAAAAGTAAAATAATATTTCGCAATATTATTCCGATGGGAGATACTGTGCGAAATGTCCAGGGAAATAACCATTTAGACGTGGAGTAATTATAGCGAATTAGCTGGCACAAAATGAGACCCAAACAAAAAATCCGTAAAAATTATCCCTTGTATATTATAACTGCAATACACCTTTAGTGGTGAAAATAAAACTCTGTAATTTCAGCAATCGTGTTTTGGATGAAATCACAAAATGTTACGTCCGCGAAATATACAAATATCTATGGTATCTCACATCAATGAAATCACAATATACAAACATTTTCGGTATCGTGCAGTCTTAGAAGACTGAATAATGCGACTTCTGTGATAATTTAATAGAAGTATTTGTTCTCACTAAAAACATAACGGAAAGCTTACTTCAGATGAATGTCCCCCACCCCAAAGAATGTCTCTAATAATTGAAGTTCTCGAGTAGGTAACCTGCAAGAATAATGACTTTTAATGAGGGGATATCACAGTCCGCACAAACTCACATATGATATCACAAAGTTATAACACGATACCATACCATACCATACTGGACTATACTATACTATACTATACTATACTATACTATACTATACTATACTACACTATACTACACTACACTATACTACACTATACTATACTATACTATACTATACTATACTACACTACACTACACTACACTGTACTGTACTGTACTGTACTGTACTGCACTGCACCACTGCACTGCACTACACTGCACTGCACTGCACTGTACCTTACCGTACCATACCACACCATATCATTGAAATAACTAAAAGGATTATGTACATGTTTAATTAGTTTTACTAATTAGCATCATATCAGAATAAAATGAGCAAACAAATTATACTAGTCATGTTTTTTTAAAAAGTGAATATCTTCGAACAATTAATGTCGTTCGTTATGTTTGTTAATATATCCTTCTTTTTTAAATGTTTAACAAATATGAGATGTCGTAAATATGATGAAAACCAAAATGAACTTCAAGAAACATAAACAATTTAATAATCCAAATAAACTGTTCATATTTTCTGACCGTCAAGTTGAATAAATATTTAAATCGGTCTAGTTCAGTTTATCTAGTCAAAGGGAAAAAACTCTTCTTTGCCATTAAATCGTTCATTTCCCGCTAATAATAATAATAATAATAATAATAATAATAGTTGTTTATTATTATTATTATTATTATTATTATTGTTGTTGTTGTTGTTGTTGTTCTTGTTGCTGTTGTTCTTGTTGCTTCTGCTCTTATTTGCAATAGCGCTATTAATTGTATCGGTATTTATGGTTTGTCGTTTCTTCTGGGATCAGACCACTTTAAGGACCTTCTGAATACTCCGTATGCAGTGGGTCTAATTTTATTCCTAGAGCCTTCAGTTTCTATCGTATTTCTCTGAGTTTTCCAGACCTTTCTACCTTCTCGGGACAGTGGTCGTAAAGAGCCGATTTGATCCCACTTTGCATCATATTATGCTAAATCACGGAGTAGTAACGTCTTAGTTAGACCCTGTGTTTAGTTCGTGGGTGAGTCATGGCAGGCCTTTGGCGGTCATAGTAACATATAATCAGGTGGGTAACGCACCAATTGGATAAGCATGGGTATATTAGATACCGTCATTAAACATGGTCCAACGAGGAATTCAGTCATGCACCTGGATGGCTGTGGCTTTAACACCACCCAGTGGAAAGAAATACTTGGACACTTACTGCGACAGTAATTTTCAGAGATACAGAAATGGGGTCCGACTATTAGGATGTTGGAATGCGAAGCAGACACCACTGCCTTACATCGCATATGTAACAAGTATCGCCCCCTATTAGTAAGCTACTGACTGCCGTATTAGAGACCATCTGGAGCAAGACAAACAGACAACTATACAGAGATGTATTATAACATACATAGGCACACATATACGCCTACCCTTAGTGACAGCCAGAATCCAGTCAGAAACGATTTTTTGCAATTCAGACTTTTAGTGCATTATTGGTACCATACACCAAAGCTAGCAATGCATAGCATATATCGCATTATAGGTACCATAACCAATGCTAGTTATGCATAGAATAGATCGCAGTATTGGTACCATAACCAACGCTAGTTATGCACAGCATAGATCGCATTATAGGTACCATAACCAACGCTAGTTATGCATAGCATAGATCCACATGTCGGTCACATAAGCAAAGTGACGCAGCTGGCTGATGACCTCAATCAGCTGATCCTAAATAACATATCTAAGTTCAAAGAACGATTGGAAAAGTTTACTACCAAAGGTGTAGGCTGGCAGCTTGTCAGATGCGATGAAATGAATCTATGCATTTCTCACTATTGCCCATTTTGAGGCAAAGGGCATATAGCGACAAACAAATCGTTCGACAAAAGGGATGTTATGAATGGCCCATTCTATCAAATTTTTACCCTTCCGATGACATACCAATCGTCCCAGCAAATACCCTAAGTATCTGGCAACGCTAAGAATTTGACATAGTTCCGATGGAGATCCCTAACATTGCGAAGTACGAGAACCTAGATCCCACCATTGCCGTCAACGTCTATGGGTGGTGTAACAAGTAACCGGGTTGGATTTCAAATTTATAATAGAACACTTTTGATGGTGATACAAATACAGTGTTTAATGATGAATGACTTGAATGACAAAAGAATTATGATTATTACGTGCGTGTATAAGATCCAAATATTGGACAAATTAACATAACCTGCACGAACCTAATAATGCAACAAATGAAAATACAAATAAATGACCTTTAACAGTACAAAGACAAAGGTGAATGATTCATAGTGATTTCACACGACGAAAATAATAAAGTATTTTACTCAAATAATAAAAAATGTGGTACTTTACTCATATAGTAAAATCTATTCACTCAAACAATGAAAAAATAAGGTATTTTACTCAAATAGTAAAATGATGAAAACAAAGGGACATATAATAATAATAATAATAATAATAATAATAATAATAATAATAATAATAATAATATAAATAATAATAATAATAATAATAATAATAATAATGATAATGATAATAATAATAAGGACTTTGTATAGCGCCTAATCTTTAAAAGCTCTAAGCGCTTTACAGCATGTCTAAACACCTAAAACATAAAAAACACATAATAATGTGATTACAAAAAAAACAAATTAGAAAACATAAAACATGCTGAAAATATTTAAGGTAGGAAACATTATTAGGTCTTTAAGTTTGTTCTTGCAGCCTCAAGCCTCGAAAAAGGTGCGTTTTAAGAGCACTCTTGAATGAGATCGCTGTGTCTTTGTCTCTAAGTTCAGTGGGCAATTCCTTCGACGTTGTTGGGCCCTGGTATGCAAAAGAACGTTGTCCATATGATTTCGTTTTCATAGTGGGAATAATGAGTATACGATTATCAGAAGAGGAGCGTAAGTATCTTGCTGGTGTGTACACATAGGTGAGATCGGATAGATATGTTGTACTGGAGTCCGTCAGTGAAACGTAGCACAGAGACCAAATTTCGTGTTTGATTCTGAATCGAATGGATAGCTAATGTAGGGTACAGAGCAGGGGGAGGTGTGCTCTGATTGTGGTACTCTAATGATGATCCGAGCAGCTGTGTTTTGAACTTTTTTAAGTTTCTAGAGTAGATATTGAGACGAACCAGACAGAATTGAGTTACAATAGTCCAGTCTTGAACGTACTAATTAACACACAAGAAAGTGGCATCAACTGAAAGATATTTGCGAATTGAGCTGATGCGTCTCAGCTCAAGATATGCAGCCTTGCATATGTTCATGATATGTTGGTGCAATGTGAGAGTACTATCCAGAGTAACACCTAGGTTTCGTACTGACTGTGTGAATTTAATGTTGGCGTTGCTGATATTTATTGTTTGAGGTAAAGGATGTAAATGAGAAAGTCTTTTTGTTGTGATCAGAATGTCCTCAGTTTTATCATCATTCATCTGCAGCTTGTTACATGTCATCCATGATTTCACATCAGAAATGCACCTCTCAACACCTTGGATGGTAGCATCAACTTCAGTTGGGTGGATAAATTTGTATATTTGTATATTTGAGTGCCATCAGCGTACAATGGGCGAGACACTGGATAATGATCTATGACACCTGAGAGCGGCTGAGTGTATAGACTGAAGAGAACAGGTCCAAGAACAGACTCATGCGGAACATCACAACATAGATCAGCTGCGATGGAGTGGATTCCATTTGCCGACACCACGTGTGTCCTGTTGACCGAGTAGGACTTGAACCACAGTAAGGCCGTATCATGAATGCCAAATACATGATGAGACGGCGAAGTAATATATCATGGTCTGTTGTGTCAAATGCTGCAGACAAATTAAGGATGGTGACGACTGTAATCTTTCCGCTATCCAAAGGTCATTAACTACTTTCAGAAGTGTGTGTGTGTGTGTGTGTGTGTGTGTGTGTGTGTGTGTGTGATTTGGATTTTTAACATAGCTTTAACAATTTTTCAGTCATATCGCTACGATGTCTGCAGTGTGGCAGTTTATAGTGATGTCTAGCACTGGGGCATCATACCGCATACATGTAGCACGATGTACCACCCAGTCACATTATCCTGACACCAGGCCGAACAGTCCTAACACTAACCTCTTAATCCTGAGCGCCAAGCGAGGCAGCTGTTAGTACCATTTTTGTAAGTCTTTGGTATGACTCGGCCGGGGATCGAACCCACGACCTACTGCATCCGAGGCGGACTCTCTAACCATTAGGTCACCGGGGCGGTCAGAAGAGTAGTTTTAGTATTGTGGCAAGGGCGATATACAGACTGTATATTGCAAAGAATAGAACAGCTTTTCACAGATTTTTTTTTATATGAATGTGAGATTAGAAACTGGGCGTTAGTTCTTTAAATCGTTATGGTCGAGTGTTGGTTTCTCCAGCAGAGGCTTTACAAGGCTGATTTGAAAAATGATGGGAATTCCCCGGATGAGACAGAGAGAGGTATTAACATCAGTTACTGAAGGCAATACTTGATCTAAGCGATCAAGCAGCAGTGTTGTTGCAATTGGATCAAATTCACATGACTTTGGTACACTCTTCATCACGATTGTACCTACTAAATCCATAGAGACAGGTTCAAATGCTGCTAACGTTTGCCGCTGACATTCTGTATCGCAACTGTATGGTGACGACGAGTCAATTTAAATTCTGTTGTCAAGCTTATCACTACTGGTTTGTACTTTGTCACTGAAGAAATTTGCAAACAGGTCCGGAAAGTCAACTGGAAAGAAGGTAGTTGGAAGTGGTGTACATTTGTTCCATGACATTAGCTTGTTAGTAATCTCGAAGAGCTCTTTGCAGCTGCAACTTTCCGTGATCTTAGTACTCAAGTGGGCTGATTTCGCTGCATGGACTATATTTGTGACGTTCTTCTTAATGTCTTCATATATTTGCTTAGTGACTGGTGGAAAGCCAAAGCCTCTCAGCTTTACGTCGGTCTCTTCTAGCAGTGTGAAGCTGGTCCCTAACACTGCTATGCTACGGAGAACACTTTTGAATTGATACTCTGCGCTTGGCTGATGGGGCATGTTTGACAAGCAATAGACGCAGGTAGTTATCGAGTTGTTCTGCTGTAGGAGGTAAGCAAGTTGTTAGGTTTGCTTGGATGCCATGCATTAGTTTGGTTCTATTTATCATACTGAGGTTTCTCTATGTAGCAAATAAAGGTGGGGGGTTAGGGACTGATACGTCAAGATGGCATCTAATGCAGAGGCGATCTGATGCAAGTTCGTGGGATACCAGGGAGGACCATAGAATATTATCATCAGGTCTATGAAAAGTCCAGTCTAAAATGTGACCATGTTTATGTGTGAGATGGTTAACTGACTGATATACAAAATATCTTTACAATCCCAAACACTGTGTATTACAAACCACAAAATTAACCCACGGCTAAAAGATTACACGTATGGAGTTACACATTCAGTTATCAGCATACTTGGCTACCAGTCACACTGGTCAATCAATCAATCAGCGCCCAACAATCGATCAGCAACGCCCGATCACCTGCTACTCGACCAGCAACAATGTTCAATCAGCTCTACGGCTGATATGGTTCAGCTTTACAGCTGCTTTGGTTCTACAGATGGTACCACATCGACTCCGATCAGCTCTACAGCTGAGACTCCGATCAGCTCTACAGCTGAAGATGTGCAAGTCTTTAAAGTAGACCGCTCACTGACAAGAAGTGTGTAGATTTAGTCTTACGATGAGGCATTTATACACACGATGCCGCCATGCATCGTCTGTGCGGCGGAAGTATTCTTTTCTTCCCATCGAAAGCACTTCTCACGTGCGACATAGGATGAACCGAACTCACTGTTTCGAAATATTCGAAATATTGTCTTAATAAATGTTTTTTCCTCTCAAATAATATATAATTACAACATAAAACTCGTCTGCAGACTTATAACAGGAACACAAGAAATGAGAATGACTCCAAAATCGGAATGAAGCTGATAGCTCCGTTTTTTTTTCCTTATATACATTTTGTATTTCGACTAAATTCACAATATACCCCACGGGACGGATCTTATTACTCATTTTGCATTTAATTTGCCTTTTCATGAGACCCAGCCCAATCAATGGGAAGTTTCTGAATTCTCCTAGAAACGTCGTAGCCCCATCAGCCAATGAGAAATTAATCCAAAGGCACCATTAAGTCTTATTATTAAGATTATTATTAATAATTGTCATCGTATTCGTAAACATCTAATAACAGACTTGGGTAGGGGCCCCGAGTGCCGAATGATCTAAAGTGCTCACCATTACGGATCACTGAGATCTCACCTGTCTGCGTGGGTCTGAGTCTCGGGTTCAGCAAATGCGGGTATGCGAGAAAGCTTGCCAGTAGCTTCTCGTGGGCCGGTGGTTCTTTTTGGGGATTTCTGGTTTCTTCCTCCACCATTTATAATGGCCCCCATGTATAGCCTGTGTTCTGCTGAAAAGTGGCGTTAAACCCTACAACAACAATAACAACTTCAACAGACTCAGGTCAATCAGACAAAATCTAACTAACCTTATTCTGCACAACTTACACCCATGAATAAAAATTACAAAAATTAAATAAAATCAAGAGTTGCCAAAAAAAAAAATAAAAAAAAAATGTAGATATACATACAGAAGATGTCATAACGTGCACTTCGTTGATTTCCGTAAACGAAGGTTTGGTTGGGTGGAACGGAGTTCGAGGTTGGGTTTTAGACCTAACCAAGCGAAAGTATAAGACGTGTACAGTTTGCATATAATATAATATACTAAAAAGAGCACAACAATTACTGCAAAAGAATGATATAATATGCAAATTAAACTGCTTCTGTTCTTTAAGTCTATAATAAAATATAAAGATCAGATATTTTCCTATACCATCAGAAATATCAGTTCAAATTTTAATGGCAAACACCAATATACAGAGCATTCACAATTTCAATTTTGCTATAAAAAAATAAAGGTATGCATAAAAAATTCGTTCATATAAAACTTATGAATATTTCAATTATTTTCCGGGTCGTAAATTGACTCTCGGACAAATTATCCTACAGTCTGCGCGCTGTAAACGTATTAGACTTGAGACGATCTTTCGTTTTAGAGGTACATAAAATACATCAAAGAAATTTCTAAAGAAGAAAGGAAGAAGAGGACACATACATTTTTATTTTATGTGTTTGAGTCTTGGTAAGTGATAGTATATTTTAAAAACGAATCTGTGGCAGAATTAGTATATTTAAGTTTATGATCATCCACAAAATAGTATCCAGTGGTGCAAGTGTATATAACAAGTCTCCTATTTTCGAGGTCACGCTGAATCGAATATAAAACGGACCATAGATTGCTGGTTAGTTAAATAGTATCGGTTTGTCTGTTGGCTATGTTCTCAGTAGATTCCAAAACTGAAGAGTCATTTGACCCTTGACATCAAAATCTTAAGGGTCATTTGTTTTTGAGTTATGAGCTCGTAGGTAGGAGTGTTCTTTATTCATTGAGTAAACATTAAAACAGACGCTAAAGATTTGTTACAACTTTATGAGATAATCCTTTTGCTCAGAATTGTTACGAACTTTCTGTTTCATGCAGTATGAGCATTGGAATGATTATCACCGGCAGGTCGTTTCTGAGCCAGAGGCAGAATAGAAAATGTACTTCTTTGAGCTGTTATGATTATTAACACGAGCCAAAGTATTGCTAGTACTAATATTAGTACTCCTACTCCTACCTTGTGGACGGGATACTAACATGAGCATATACGTGTCAATGGAGCAAGCTGGGTGTGATTCACACCTGGTGCTCTTTTAGCCTAATATCAACAATTTGAACATATTCCTTGCATATAATGCAGTAAATTGAGTAGTCCTCTTATTTAATACCAGAAGTATCACAGATCATTGTTGAAATAGCTGTAAAATCTTGTTTACTTTTTTATATTCGATATTTTCATTTAGATTGTCTGCCATCTTACAGGGCTCGAATTTAACGCAAATTTCTTTGTAGCCAGAAGAACTAGTATATTGAGAAAATTTACTAGTCCTGCCAAATCTTTACTAGTTCTGTTCACAAAACAATGTCACACAGCTTTCATGTATGTTTACCGATTCAATTTTAAAGTTCGAACAACCCCAACAAAACTGGATGTTTTCTGTGAGTTTGTTTTTGCGAATTGCATACACCAGTTACACCACATTACGTTCCTTTCCTCCTCATAATTCAGCCACTCCCTGTCTTTTGTCCATTTCTTTTGAAACTTTCTATTACGCTTTTCCCTATCATAAGAATTAGTCCTCATCATTCTCATTCAACTTCTGCTTTTTTTCCGGTGGCTGAACACCTTCTATCAAATGCCACATTTTGCCTGTCTTATATGGAGGAAATTGTGCCTGGTTTTGAAATATGAGATGTTATAGTGTAGCTGATGCAAATTATTTAAAGCAAGAAAAGGAATGGAACAGTGTCCTTTATATAAGAAAGTCAGAGCAAGAAACACGTTTCAAAACACATGTCTTTGCCCCCTCCCACAATTAAATGGACTCTCCCTAACAAAGATTTTAACTTCAGCGGATGTTCTGCATGATCAAAGCAGTGGCTATTGTAAGCACTGTTATAAAATATTAGCATCAGAAGATAGTGTTAGTTTCAGCTTGGAAAAGGTGTGTTCCCATCAAACAAAGCCATCTGAAACTCGGCGCGTTGTATTTAACAGCTCCAATTACAGTATCATAAGTCAATAGTTTGGTAATTGTTCCTAATTAATCGAACCTCAATGTATTGTTGAAATTAATAATAAGGCGGAAAATTTTCAAATCTTAGATGCCCATACTCAGAGATTTTAATTCCCATCAAATGTACGGCATTCTGCTTGGATATATCCACGTGTATTCAATTATTTGTTCATTCTTGTAAGGGAAAAATATAAAAACATCTTATATCATAGAAAAAGTAGTTGTATGGAAAGAATGTGTCAATAACATAATCATAATAACTTGATCTTATTCTTATAATTATTTCGATGGAAATGTAAAATATGTAGTTTCCTGTTTGTGACTGTTGGAGTGTTTAGGTAGCGAACAAAAAAAAGAACCTGAAACAAACAAACATGCAAATTACTTTCTTTGAATAGTTTTTGCCATGTTCTATTTGTGTGGTATACCGCTTTGGAGTTTGTTACTGTGGTCGAGTGAATAAAGTGCAATACCACGTCATTTTTTCATTTAATTCATTATCAGATTAATTATGATCAATTACCAAACTTCCGTTCTTAATGATGGGACCATAATTTGTGCTGTTAAAAAATGAAATGCACAAAATCTGATGGATTCGTGTTATAGAAACGCACCTTTCCGAGGCAGAAATTGACTTCATCTTCTTATGCTAATATTTTATGACTGTGTTTACAATGGCCATTGCTTTGATTCTATAGAACATCTGCTATGTCAAGTCTTTATTAGGGAATGGCGTAAACAAACGCTGACTATTGATAACCGAAATTTACTAGCCCATCAGACTATTAACATTATGAAAGTTACTAGTCTGACGGGAAATCTGCTAGCCTTGGGCTAGCGGACTACTGCTAATTTCGAGCCCATATCTTAGTTCAAGTAATGATTACTTCCATTCTCTCCCTCATTTGTTTGTGTGCCATATAAGGACATTGAGGCCTTCTTTGGATATGTAAACAAATCGTAGTAAAAATATGGCGTGGTTTGAGTCAGAAATTCTGTGGAATAATAGTAAATATGGTTTATGAAATTCCACCAAGAAGCCATTATTTGCCACTTGATTGATAATAACATAGCTTAGAATATCCAAATATGGTCTGGCAAGCCTTACATAGAAAAGGGGTCATGGCGAGAGTCTCGCGTTATCTGTCATGGCGGACACAGTGAGGTTAGTGTAACCATGCCAATTTATTTTATCGTGTAAGGGCTTAATAATTTCAAAATAAGCCAAACTTCTTTCACAGCATGACTATACTTCCATAGTAAGATTTCTACACTATTTGTTTTTCTGACTTTAGTGATGATTTTTTTTGCTCCATTACATTATATGGGATCAGTTCTTAGCCTCAACCACAACAAATCAAGCTGAGGCTACAACATCATAGCTAAAGTATTGCATGACAATTCATTGAAAAAGAAAGAACCATATGTCTTTGTACATCACTACAAGAATTCTTTGTTTTTATAAAAACCACAAGCATTTTTTTTCTCCCTTCATTAGATCACTAACTGGCAAACATTGATGACATCAAATTATGATTATCAAGTTTCACACTTAACTGGGTTCTAATATTTTTTGGATCCATATTTCTCCTTTAAAGAATTAGGAATGACTTTTCTGTATGATTAAATGTGACAACAATGCATTAACAATTAAACAATATAAAAAATCAAAATACCAACTAAAATGTTCCTGCCAAAAACAAATTTTGTTCGATCTCTACTTTTTGTCTTAGGTCAAATGTCAGATGATTTTTATTAAAAGGCTTGAAAACCATTTCCACCTTTGATCCCTTAATTACTTATAATACCTTTATTAAATATCCGCATTCAGCTTTAAACTCCAAAGATTGCAACAGTAAGTTAATCAGTTAGCAGTTTGATGTGTACTTATTAGTCCTCAGTATACTAGTTTCTATAATGTGGGGATAGAATGTACAGATATAACAATTTTTGGGGTCTTAAAAATAATAATAATAATAATAATAATAATAATAATAATATTATTATTATTTTATTTTTCAAAGTGTTAGGGTAGTTTTCACATATAAATGGTACAATGCTCAAATACAAAAGCCTGATGCTGAGAGCCCCTCTAATTTCAGATCAAGCCTTTCCTCTATCCTAAGTGAGGTCCTCCATCAGGTATGTTGAAAAAAAATTAATTTGTCTGGGAAACTTTGCACTGATGAAATACAGAAATTTATTTTCAAGATGTTGAACAACTAGTAAGTTATAATATTTATCCCCATACCCTTATGAAGATAATCTACTAAACAAACTTCTGTTGAAAGTTGTAAATTTGGTGTACAAAGCAGAGCACGTGATTTACGAATGGGAAACAGATTACCAGGGTTACCTAAAATTTTTAGTGCTCACCTGCCAAACATACTGTGATTCTACCAGAGGTAGGAAAAAGTACCGTTTGAGATATTTATGTATAGTCAGTTGTGTGGGTACCAGAACTCTTCCAGGAATTGTTACAACCAGTGCAATGCCGAGTAGCAGAATTACGGCTTGCGTGCATACACAACAAGCTGTTAATTGATTACTTTATTGTTGTAATCTGGAGAGTTGTCACCAGATGCAGGATGTTTTCTATGGTATTATAAGTACATGTACATGTATTAAAGGGATTAGATGTGATCATGAGGTTTTGATAAAAAATTAGCCATCCTTTGGCACATTTGAGATAAAAAGGAAAGACCTACTTAAAATATGATTTCGACAAAATGTTCATGCTTACTGGTTATTAAGTAGCACATAAAAAGTGTCAAAAGAAACTGTATAAAGCAAGACATGCCTCCAGTGCTAATGATCATAAGCACTGTTGATCCACTGAGTAAGGAGAACATTGATGGAGCAATTAGACATGGCAGACCTCAGGACCTGGTGGAAAGCATTGCTTTCCATTAAATATTTTGAGATCTGAATAAACACACAAGTCACCAGCCCTGGGCCTATCTAAACAAAAATACTTTTTTTATCAATACAATACACTGCCGTAGATGGACCTGAAAACATTATTTTTGTCCATCTACTGGTAGAATCATGTATATTAATGGGCAATCAAACGCTGTAATTGGATCAATAGTTAATTCTATCAGGTTGTAATTGATTCCTTCTTCCTATAAAATGCTGAAGATAATAATGTCAAACAATCTAGCCTTGATTAAGCAATGCCAGTCTAACCATGATATTAGTGACCTGTTAACTGTTAGGTGCAGCATTATTGTCTGATAAGGTGATAACTGGTGTCTGTAGGATGTAATTAAAGGGAAATAAGGACTGGTGCTCTGACCCAAATCAACATGCATTATTAAAACAGACATGTTGGAATTTTCATCAGAAATGTTCAAATTTAAATTCCTAACATCAAAACCTGAGGGTAAGTGTCTAATGAGAACCCTTTGTTTGTCAAGTGATTTATTAATTTATGGGCTTGTCGTGTTGTGTTAATAGCCACATTAAAAGTAAATTTTGGGAGAAAGTTCTTGATGTGTCAGCCTGACCTCACTCATTGTACCATGTATGGTACTATAATCAAATGCTGGAGATTTTTTAAGATATTTTTTTTCCGAAAATCATAATTAAAATTTGGAGACGAGTTGTTAACTTGTATAGATGTAGAATTTTAGTATTTTACAGTATAATGCCACTATGGGAGATCATATCAATAATTTGAATAATTCTTTACTGGGGGCTGGTTAAAAAAATGCCAGTTGATTCCAGCACAACAATGTTGCATAAGGAGAGCATTTTTTCAGAATCATAGAAAATATGAAAGTGGAATGTTTTTTGCATAATTTGAGTATGCAAAATTAAAAAATGAACTCATCTTCATAGTAGCTTTTAAAATAAATTCAAAGGCAGCATTGAAGCATGTATGCCATCAGCTGTTCTTATTTCTCTTCAGTCAGTGTTTGCAAATTCATACCACATTATTCAAGCTGGAATCTGCATATTTCCTACATAAAATTTTACAAAAATGTTGGGGGCCCTGAGTGGTCTAAATTGCTCTCCATTATGGATCACTGCCATCTCACCTCTGTCTTTGTGGGTTCGAGTCTAGGATTCGACCAATGTGGGTATGTGAGAAGGCTTGCCAGTAGCTTCTCATGGGTCGGTGGTTCTTCCTGGAGTTTTCCCGGGTTCTTCCTCCACCATTAATACTGGCCCCCATGCATAACCTATCGTATGCTGAAAAATGGCTTTAAACCCCACAACAACAACAACAACAGAAATGTTGTGTGAACATTCAGCTTTGACTTTTTCATTGTTCCAGGTACATCTGAAGCCTTTCCAGGGCTGAAAAAAAAAATTGTGTTCACCTACTTGTCCAGGTCAAGTGGTGTTAGAACATTTGCTTGTCCCACCTACATTTTCACTTGTGATGAAATTTCAAATTTTCATTCACTTGCCAAGGTCTGATGAGATGTATGTATTTTATTCCATAGAGAAAAACAGAACAAATAAAAGGGCTTAATTTTTTATTATCACAGTATGTTATACAAATGATCTCTTTCTCAGATACAATAGCTGCCATAATTCCATTAGCAAAAACAGAAATTAATGTACTGGAATTTAGACTTTCCCTATCTTCCTCTCTCACATCTTTTTTAATTGACAGAACCAAGTTTCATGCCCTGAGGATGAATTGTAATTAGCACTCAGATCAACACCGTTCTTCTCCTGCATTTCCATATCAGAACATGGTTTTCCCTGTAGGTTGTTTTTAAGATAGCCTTTGTTTTATTTTGTTTTTCATTTCATTCTCATTGAAAATTGTCTTTCCTAGTTGGATGTTAGCAAATCCTACTTGTGGGTTTTTCTGCACATGCTGGCTAGTATCATGCATACACTGTGCTGCATAAGCTGTATGAAATCCAAAAACTGTCACAAGACATGGTTAATTAAAAATCCTGAATTTCTCAATTAGACTGGTTGAATATTCAACCCATGCCACTTTGTTTTATTTTTTACAGTAGCTGCAAAACATCTTTCCCTCAGAGTCCATGAATTTAAACCACCCCAGTGTGGCTGAAATGTCATATTTGACCTTTTTTGCTTTTTAGTGCCACATATTCTAGCTTACGTCCTTTCGGAAAAGTAGCTACTCAGACTCCATGGCAACCTTTCATATTCTTCAATTATTAAATGAATTTACCCTCTGAATATTCTACATGATCAACCAAAAATAATTTAGTATACTTGTTTTATCTAAAACAGAAAAGGTAGCTTGTTTTGACAACTTAAATAACTTAAGTAATCAAAATAAGCAGTTGTTTAAATGAAGACGCTCAATGCTTTTTAATTAAAGTAATCAATTTGCTTGAAACACAATATCGCACATTGAAGTGGATACTGAAAACAATTTAAGACTCGATTCTGGCTTTTGATCACTTCGAAAAGGAAATGGATACTTATGTCAGTAAAGTGCCTTTCAATAATTTCATTGCAATAAAATCAAAGGGTCATCCAATCATAAGTATTTGTGTTAAATATGATCATTTAGAACACGGCTAATTTATCATAACAGTCTTGTTTAATTGAAGTGGTTGATTGGCTGATAATTTGGTTGCTTAGCTCAATATGCATTCAAGCAGCAGTAGAACTTGTACACATGACAGTTATCAGTGACAACTTATTTTAGTATCACAAGAGGTGAATGAATAAACAAAGAGTACTGTGATTGAAGGATTTAGAAGAATGTCATGACTGGCCAGATAAGGATTAAAGACAAAGTGATTAAATTATGAAAATTATCACTGTCTCAAACAAGTCCATTGAAAAATGTAATTTGTCTGACTTAAAAATAATTTATTAGTCAGGCATGTCAGGCTATGGGATCTGTTCAGCCGAGCTTTATGCTCTTTTATACAAGTCTCCTCTTCCCCATTTTCATGTGAAATACCATATTCTTGGATCACGCTCAAGTTGAAATGTTGCACTTAAAATGGAATGTTTTTTGTATAATTTGAGTGTTGAATAAAAAAAATTGAAGCCATCTTTATAATATCTTTTGAAATAAATTTTACATGAATCATTCAAACGCATGCATCATTTTCAATTCTTGATATTGATTTTTTGGTTACCTTTTGCAAATTCTTGACCTCATTTCATTTCCCGCTGAAATTTGCAAATTTCTTACACATGGTTATATTGAATTGATTCGTGAACATTCAGTATTCAAGAATACATTCATTTTTTGTATATTCCTAGTACTTCTGAAGCCTCACTCTGCCTTTTTATCAAGTGCCCCCCCCCCCAATATTTTTTGCATCAAAGAAACAAAGTATTGAGTCATACACAAAATGAAACTGTGTTACTTTTAAAGCTATTTGTTCATGTTTGTGTTCTTGTACATGTATACATTGATATGAAATCATAATTTAGCAGATAAAAATTGCCATTTTAACATTTAGTTATGATAAGATACTTTTGGCTAATTTTCATATCCTTAAAATAAAATTAAGTACCAAACAAATACATAATCCTGACCATTACAGTATCTTTAGCAAATAGAGAAACGTCCCTTTGACAACAGGTCCTAACAGGGGTAAAAATCCTCCGCGTTGGACCAACATCTTTTTCTTTTGACGGATGAGGATTTTCTTTTGGACCATTTGGCGAAGAACGTGTCGATGCTTGGCTAAGTATTTTTTCTGATATTTAGAGAAAGGTATCGTGCCTTTCAAGATTTTCAAACAACATTCACACACGGTATCGATGATGTCTTTGGAGACCGTTTGAATGAATATTTTTCGCATGGATGGAGAAGCTTTGGACAGGATGGACAACATGTCCCCATGTTTGACTAAACGAGTAGGAAGTCCTTTCCTTTTGGGGAGTGAAGAACGGTGTCTTCTGGGGGATGACATCTTTGTTTGTTTGTTTGTTGTTTTTTTTTATATACTATCGCTTTGCTTCATTCAAAAGGTGATTTGTTTTCCAAAATCGCCAAATAATCTATCCCTTTGGTTGCTTCTCTTTTTCTTTAGATGACTGTCTTTTCAAGGGGTGATATCGATGCTGGGCTAAGCGCTTTTTCGGATAACGAGACTGTCCTTTTCCTTTTTGGACAAGAGAACGACAATGGTGACTGTGCACTTTGAGGGGACATCTTTGGACGTTCAGGAGCACACACAAAAATACACTGTTTTTTATATAAAAGTTTTTGTTCAAGGTTTTGTTTAAACTGATTGTACATGTGTTCTAGGAGTGATATAAATGTTTGGCAAAGCTTTTTGTTTGGATGACGAGACTGTCCTTTTCTTTTTCCTTTTTCTTTTTGGACAGGAGAACGACGATGGTGGTAACATTGTGCACTTATTTGAGGGGGGCATCTTTGGGCGTTCAGGAGCACAGAAATACTGATTCCCATCGTTTGCCTCAGGTCTTTTTTATGCAGGAATGCTCCGCCACTGATTGTCTTTACGTCGTATCATTTTCATGACAGGTATCTCGCGTCGTGAAGGGGTTCGCAAAGGACTTACTCGGACAGTTCATGCTTGGATAAATCCGGTAAACTCTGTAACAAGCCCGATCTGTCTTGGACTTTGATTTTCGGGGCAGGTACTTTGTGAGCAGCTGCCAATGCAGCTAAAGAGGAAGAGGGTGTCACCGATGGAGGAGAAGTTATTGGAGACGCGGGTTTCCATTGTTTCACCGTCGCTGATGATCTTGGTTTGTGGATGTAAGGTTGCGTCCTTGCCGAAATGCCTCTCATGCAGGTAGCTCTTTTCTGGGGACATTTCTTTTTCTGAGGCTGGGACCTAGACTTGACACCGTTCTCTTTTTTTTCTTTTGGGTACATTGGGGAGTGGCTTTTCTTTTGAGGAGGACTTTGAGGGCATTGGGATCCCATTTTAAGACGGAGCGAATGATGACACCTCCTAGAGAACCGCTACCTTCAGGTTGCAAAATCATTTGCTTTTTAGTTTGATTGTCGTTGCTAGGATTGGCCATTTGCGTCAAGGCTACTTTGTATCTATCAAATAAGCGTTTGGTTTGATGTGGAATGTGAATGATGCCCTGCAGTAATTGACGTGCTGTCACCGTAAACCATCGTAAGACTTCTTTGTGACTGGCTTATAAGACACGAGCACGTATTTGTGGATTCTTTTCACGACTGATGCCGTACAAGGCACGAATCAGTTTGACGGGAAGATGAGACTGAAGGGACGTTATGTTGACGCTGTATGAGACAGACCCAAAGTGTCTTAGGTTTTTATAGATTTTGTTGTTGTTGTTAAGTCGACATCGGGGACGTGTACACGACAGGCCATCCGTCTTGGCACTAGTGGTGAAACTTATGGATACGAAATCGCAAATATTCAGGGGTGGTAGTGTTTAAATCAACGAGTAAATAGGCGTGTGTAGTTTGAGTGGCATCGTCCTCGGATGTGTCAGCCAAGGCGTTCCTAACTCTTTGGCTAATATTTGTACTTTCGATTTATCTCTGGGGCTTTTAAACAAGACCACGTAATGAGCATTGAGACTGATGGTGCGATGGGCTTTACTTTGTTGAAACAAATTTTGAGTGATGTAAATGACAATGGCATTACAACGATGCCCTTTGCGCGTAAACCACAGTTTAATTTCTTTTTCGTCTTCTCCTAACATGTTGTCGAAGATGACCAGATGTGTTTGACTGGTGTCAGACACGATCCCGTCGTCTTCGCTATGAATGTCTTCCACAAACACGATGGAATGCGATTGCCTTGATTTTCTCGCAGGAGACTATACGCCGATTGCCACTCTTTGTAATACCACACGATCCGTTGAGGTGGACGATCGATCAAATGATGTTTGTATTCGATCAAACGTTTGACAAATTCTGTTTTGCCTGAACCGCTGGGTTCTGCAGTTAACAAGTTAAAGGGTTGGCGAAGATACAAAGCCTCCCAACTGGCACGATCTAAGTTTTCGTCGATGACTTTCAAAGTGGAGGATGAGGGGGCAGAGACAGTAGAGGTTGCCATAGATCAGGGAATATCACTTTTGATACGAAGACAGACAAGACGAGAGTTTTTATACCTTTTTTCAGGACACGTTTTTTGATTTTTTTTTTAAAAATGGAACAAAACGAAAGACAAAAATATAGAAGTCAAATGGTTAAGTACATGGATAAAATACACATCATAGTGATCAAGGTCTAATATAATCAAGTCTTTGTACAACATTTTTGGTGACGAAGGTGTGGTGTCATAGGGACAGTGTGTAATGCTTTTAGAGTCTCTACATTTGGTACAGTCACACATGGTGACAAGAATTATACAAGTAATAATGGAGTATGTCAGTACATGCAGTGTATCAGTAGTCATAAAGTATTGTAGTAATCATGAAGTATACGGTAATCATGAGGTATAGAAATAATCATAAAGTATATAAGTAATAATGAAGTATATCAGCAACCATGAAGTTTATCAGTAATCATTGAGGTATAGTAGTAATCATGAGTTATAGTAGTAATCATGAAGTATGTCATTAATCATTAGATATGGTAGTAATCATGCAGTATATCTGTAATCATGAGGTATGTTAGTAATAATGAAGTATATATATATATATATATATATATATATATATATATATATATATATATATATATATATATATATATATATAAGTAACCATGAAGTATATAAGTGATCATGTATTATAATAGTAATCATGGGATTAGTTGTGTATGTATGAAAAATACAAATTAAAATGTTAATCATCATATATCATGAAGTCAGCTGTTTCTCAGTGCCAGGTACAATCTTGAGGTATAGAAGTAATCATGAGGTATCAAAGTAATCATGAGGTATAGTAATTCTGAGGTCTCAACTAAATTATGAAGTATATCAGTAATCATGAGATATAGCAGTCATCGTGAGGTATCACAGTAATCATTAAGTATAGCAGTCATCGTGAGGTATCACAGTAATCATGAGGTATAGAAGTAATCAGGAAGCATAATAGTAATAGTGAGGTATGATCACTTTCATGCTTACAGTTGTGATATATGCTGTTAGTTATTATGTTATTGTATTATTTTCACTTGACTATAACCTAGCCTGATGCCACTTCCTACCGTATGTCAATGACTTGTTGACCTAGCAAGGGGAAAGAAAGTCTTTCTGGGCTTAAGGTAACGTTATGAGCATAGACATATATTCGGGATTTATAATGGTACTTAATTTAATCTTAAGTCTGTTTTGTACTAACTTTCTCACAGACAATATATTTTACTGGAATACACATTCCATTCTCGGCAGGCGTTACTGTTTCTGACACCGCTCTCACATGCCACAGATGTTACTGGGATATATATTCCATTCTTGGCAGGCTTGGCTGTTTCTAACACCTATTACAGTCAACAGATGTTACTGAAATATACATTCCCATCTTGGCAGGCATGGCTGTTTCTAACACCTCTCTCACAGGCCACAGATGTTACTGGGATATGCATTCCATTCTTGGCAGGCTTGGCTGTTTGTGACACCCCTCTCACAGGCAGAATAAGTTGCTGGTAAATACATTACAATCTCGACAGGCTTGGCTGTTTTCACATTATTTCTATCATAGGTTACAGATTTTACTGGAATATACATTACATTCTTGGCAGGCTTGGCTGTTTCTGACATCTCTCTCGTATCCAACATACGTTACTGGAATATACATTCCAGTCTCAGCAGGCAAGGCTGTACAGAATTCTGGATAAACGGACGAGTATCTCATTGTCAGTATGCTGACAAGATTGCTCAAAGCCCTGTCATTTCTCTCATTAGTGTCTTGATATCTACAATGGGAGAAAACTTATAATGCAAAATATCAAGATGAAATTCGGTTTGTACACCAATCTGCATACAGCTACTTTTTGTTCAGGGGCCCCCGAGTGGTCTAACGCGCTCTCCGTTACGGATCACTGCCATCTCACCTCTATCTGCGTGGGTTCGAGTCTCGGATTCAGCGAATGTGGGTATGTGAGAAAGCTTGCCAGTAGCTTCTCGTGGGTCGGTGGTTCTTTCCGGGGTTTTCCTGGGTTCTTCCTCTACCATTAATACTGGCCACCATGTTCAGTAACTATAATGTTATGGTACCTCTTTGGTTTGAAAACTTCCGCATGCCTCAAGATTTTCGATGAGAATGTTGATAAACTCTGTTGTCAATTTTTCCATCAGACTTTTTCATGGGCATTTGCAAGTAATGCACACTTAAAATAAAATTTGTTATCATTTGTTAGGTTATCGAGAAAGATGCGTTCCTACCATTTTGTTTCTTCAAACCTCATGATTTACCTTTGACTCGTACCAAAGAGCTTACTTCACTTAAAATCACGGAATCTCTTTTGGACCGTTCCAGTGGCCTAAGTGGTTAGAGCGTCCGCCTCAGACGCTGGAGATGGCGGGTTCGAACCCCGGCTGAGTCATACCACAGACTTCTAAAATTGGTACTAACAGCTGCCTCGCTTGGCGCTCAGCATAAAGAGGTTAGTGCTAGGACTGGTCGATCTGTTGTCAGGATAATGTGACTGGGTGGGACGAGATGTTACATGTCTGCATCATGATGCCCCAGTGCTAGACATCACTATAAACTGCCTCACTACAGACATCGTAGTGATACGACTAAAATTGTTAAAGCTACGTTAAAATCTAAATCACACACACACAGAGTATTCTTTTTTGAGAACATTTGCATATAATGTACATAATTTCCAAAGCGTACAAGTTACAGCTGAAAAATTTAAACTTGTCATCCATTTTAAGATGCAGCACGGTTTCTTTTGTAATTACTAACATCATCTTGAAGGTAAGAGACAATTGCTCATTAAGAATCATGGATTGATGCAACGGCATCAAGTTGATAGCCACCAAATCGGGTCTTTTTATTTCAGCAGGGGTTCTCTCAAAACCATTTTTTTTTCAAGTCTCCCTGAACGTATTGCTGCTGATCCTACATGAAAATACAAAGTTTTCTTATAATTCTTATGAAGGTAGGGGTTTCTTATGCTGCAAGCTAAGTACAGTCTAAGCTGTACAGTAAACATGGTCTAGGTTAGTACAACATTCTTTGAGTTTCACCCCGCCCGATTATGTTTGCCGAACAAAACAGGCTCTGTCACTTGCAAATCCTACAATGCGTGCCAGATCTAAGTTCCTCTAGTATACAGAAACAGCTGTAATTGTGTCAGCTTTTACCATCCTTCATTTTTCAATTACCCACCCCACAAATTCTATTTTAATTTCTCCACTGTTAACAGAGCGCTCCGATGGTCTAGTGGTTAAAGCGTTCGGATTGGGAGGTCGCGGATTCGAACCCCGGCCGAGTCATACCAAAGACTTATAAAAAGTACACTAACAGCTGCCTCGATTGGCGCTTAGCATTAAGAGGTTAGTGTTAGGACTGGTCAGCCTGGTGTCCGGATAATGTGACTGGGTGAGACATCATGCTACATGACCTCGACATGGTGCCCCAGTGCTGGACATCGACGTAAACTGCCACAGTGCAGACTTTGTAGCGTTATAAATAAATAAATTGTTAAAGCTACGTTAACAATCCAAATCACACATACACACACACACACACTGTTAACATATGTTAAGTGCACTGTTTTCTCATGCAGTGATAAATCCGTTCTTTTGTCTATCATTATCTCATATACATTTGTATCATGTATTTTATTTTTGAACATTTACAAAACTTAAATCAACTTTGTAAATTGAGTATGAGGTAGATCCAAAAACAAGCCAGATAATTTGAAAATCTGGCTGTTCTCAATTATAAATTGGAAGAAAAAAAATTCAAAGCACAACTGATTTAGCCCTAAAGTTCGGTCGTAAGCTTAATATAAATAAATGTTGAAAAATATGTAATTTTGTCGTGACTTTTTATTTTACACAATTTTAAGCTGGATTTGGTCGCCACGGCTACCAAACGTTTCATCCCCTGCATGCTGAAATAAAGCATGCCCAATACTCATCCAGTGTCCACAACAAATGTCCCACTTAAAGAAAACTATTTTTACACAAGAAGTAAACTCAGAAGGGATGGCAAATGAATTAATGGATAATTCCTGTGCATATCAGGATGTTCAGCCTACAGACTGATGCACAGTAAAGGGTTAAGTTGTTGTTGTTGTTGTGGGGTTTAACGCCATTTTTCAGCACGATAGGCTATACATGGCGGCCAGTATTAATGGTGGAGAAAGAACCCGGAAAACCCCGGAAAGAACCACCGACCCACGAGAAGCTACTGGCAAGCTTTCTCACATGCCCACATTGGCTGAATCTTAGACTCGAACCGCCGCAGACAGAGGTGAGATGGCAGTGATCCGTAACGAAGAGCGCTTTAGACCACTCGGCAAAGGGTTAAGTAAACAGGCAAAGCCATTCAGCCTCCAGACTGATGCACAGTAAAGGATTAAATAAACAGGCAAAGCCATTCAGCGTCCAGACTGATGCACAGTAAAGGGTTAAATAAACAGGCAAAGCCATTCAGCCTCCAGACTGGTGCACAGTAAAGGGTTAAATAAACAGGCAAAGCCATTCAGCCTCCAGACTGATGCACAGTAAAGGGTTAAATAAACAGGCAAAGCCATTCAACCTTGTCAAAACCAGTAACGAATTTATGGCTGTTTTGGGCAGAGTTCGCGATCGGAAAATTTGGAATAGTTTGAGTTTCTCAGCTTAGTTGCTTGTTTATGGATATTCTGTTTGTTTTCCGGAGTGGCCGAGTGGTCTAAAGCGCTATCTGTTACGGATCACTGCCATCTCACCTCTGTCTGCGTGGGTTCGAGTCTCGGATTCGGCTAATGTGGGTATGTGAGAAAGCTTGCTAGTAGCTTCTCGTGGGTTGGTGGTTCTTTCCGGGGTTTTCCCGGGTTCTTCCTCCACCATTAATACTGGCTGCCTATCGTGTGCTGAAAAATGGCGTTAAACCCTACAACAACAACTTTGTTTTCCACATAATACACAGGCTTTCTCGTGGAGGTTGCCTCGGTAATAAGAAGAAACATGGCGGGTATGTAATATTGTCATCGGAAAATTACATGAGAAAGCAAAAATAAGAAACTCCCAGGGAAAAAAAACTAATGAACAAATAAATTTAAATGCGAATTCATTTGCTCGAATTCAAAATAGAACAGTGCTGAATTTATTATGGCGCTGAAATTGAAAGCTGGATTGCTTGTACGCCGGGAATGGAAACTTGTACACAAAATAGCAAGGAGTGAGAAAACAAAACAATAACATTAATAGTAAAAATATTTAAAATTTGCATTCGAGTGTTGGAAAAAATAAGCTACAGTAAACAAATTCAGTCGTGACCGTTTATTTGAAGCAACTGGGTAAAACTAATGTATATTTTTGCAAATTGTTTTAATCTATAATCCAGATAGAGATAGCGATGTCCTACTCTTATCTTTAGCGCGGAGAAAATCGTTTTTGTTTTATTTCCTTTCTGTTTAATATAAAATTACATAACTTTATGGTGAATATATTGCAATTTACATAAACCATCTTTTGCGAAAGATGTACTTGCTTTCAGTGCACCGCAAATATTAAAAACATTTTCTTAGAATTGTTGACGAATTCAAACCAATCAAGGCAATCAAGGCATTTTGTTTGAAAATATGTGTTCCGGACGTTTGTCATTAGATCTTTGTAAACCGTCATTTTTTAAGTTCCGTTAATAATAGCCACTGGTACAATTGATAAATTTTCAACAAATTAAGTCCAACCAAAAATTCGAAGCATTTGATAATTAATGTGTGTGTTTGTGTGTGTGTGATTTGTATTTTTAACTTAGCTTTCACATTTTTTTAGTCATATTGCTACGATGTCTGCATTGTGACAGTTTATAGTGATGTCTAGCACTGGGGCATCATGCCGCAGTCACATTATCCTGACACCAGACTGACCAGTCCTAACACTAACCTCTTAATGCTGAGCGCCAAGCGAGGCAGTTGTTAGTACCATTTTTGTAAGTCTTTGGTATGACTTGGCCTGGGATTGAACCCACTACCTCCCGCATCCGAGGCGGACGCTCTAACCACTAGGTCACCGGAGCGGTCAATAATATTTGTGAATATTTGAAACGCAAATAAAATTGACAAGCATAAATTAGATTTATATAGAAAATCAGTTCTATGCATTTTTGCCGAACCATTTTATGTGAACTCGTTTTAAGATTTTCTCTTTAGTTCTTGTGTATAAAGAAGGTGCCAGCCATTGTCAGTCGAATCTATATTAAGCTGAAATAACTACCATAATTTTAGTTATTTTGCAAAATAAGAAACGTCACGTGTATATTTTTCCGATCACATTAAAATGACATCTGTTGGGTCCTTCGTAGATATCTCAATTTGGATGAAGTGCTGACAACTAATTATAACACGTTAAGTCTTCCGGTTTGCAGAATCTATCAATCTTAACGGAATAGCTTCCATTGTTGTAAATAAGTTAGTGACTTGTTTTTTTCTTTTCTCAAAATGATGTGATGATTGTATAATGAAAGGTAAAGCCAGGTGCTTACGTCTGTAAGTTTCTCAGCCAGTGACACCTTTGATCTCGCCGACACAGGTGTCGTGGTTTTGAGAAAGTAAACAACATGCCCACTAATTACAGGAAGTTTATATGCAATTACTGATAAAAAGTAATCTTTTCTGGTGGGAATTGAGAAGTCAGTGTGCATCGTACTTGCAAGGGGAAGAACACTGCAGGAAAAATGGTAATACTTGGGATTTATACTACACTGTATATGGAATTTATATATATATATATATATATATATATATATATATATATATATATATATATATATATATATATATATATATATATATGGAGTGTGGTATGTATTTTTATAATTTCCATTACCTGTTTTATTTAAGTTTTCTCTCTTTGACAAAAGCTTTAGTTAAACGGGACAGTAGAGTACCTAAAACAAAATAGGCAGAATATTTTTTTTCTCTCTTTCCCCTCTGGTGTCCCGGCTGAAGTCATCATATCGTCTCTGCCTGCGTGGGTACGAGTCTCGGGCTCGGCTAATATTAGTATGTGAGAAAGCTTTCCAGTAGCATCCCTTGGGTCGTGGTTAGCCCGGGTTATTCCTTCACTAGTTAAACTGGCCGCCATGTTATCTCTCTCTCTCTCTCTCTCTCTCTCTCTCTCTCTCTCTCGCTTTAGAGCACGAGGTGCAAGAAGTCAAATATGATAAAATACCGAAGTTTTCTAACTTTTCTATTTCAGTACTCGTACATATAGTATTCGTTTGCTTAACCTCCAATTTGTTTGTAATTGTAAAACGGAAAGGACACACAATTTAGTCATTTCATTCATCAGTTTATAATTTCTGATCTTATTTTCAGCAGGTGATCGCTATTACAGTGATCTTCAGCGCGTTTTAATCGAAGTTTTTTTTTTACTAACACGGCGCCATATTTGCTTAGGCCAGTTATCTTTTTTGGGCCGACTTCGATAAGCTCCGAAACATTCCTTAAATTTCCGTAACGTCAGTTTGAACGGAACACGTGTGTAAAAGTTCAACTTTTTTAATTTTTATTTTGTTAAGTTGTTAGAAATATTAATAGCCGATGCTGTTCACACAGTCTTTGTCCACACGAAGTGGGAAAGACTATTTGCACGGCCGCCGTGTACGTAATTTAGGATGAATAATCACACGGCCGCCGTGTACCTCATTTGGAATTAATAATCACACGGCCGCCGTGTACCTCATTTGGAATGAGTAATCACACGGCCGCCCACAGGGGCTCGTTACAAAGAAAATCAAGGGATAGGAGTTCTAACCTGTAACAATATATTACAAGAATTGTGGCAGAAATTGGTTAAAGTAAATAATTTTTATCAAACTCGCTTAAATCAAAGTTTTTATTATTATTATTATTATTATTATTATTATTATTATTATTATCGTTATTATTATCGTTATCGTTATTATTATTATTATTATTATTATTATTATTATCGTTATTATTATTAGAAATCACAATATATACACACCAAAAATGTTAATAATTGTCTATGTCTGTGTGACTTTTTCGGTGTTTTTTATAAAGTGTATTTCTGTGTTTCTCGTAACCGGTTTTTCACGTATACACTTAAAATGTACATTCCCACAGTGAATCTCAATCTGAGTAATTCTTTCATAATTCAAGATAACTGAATAGTCACTAAAATAATAATAATGAATAAAATACAAAATACTGGGATTTGATCCAGGATCATTGTGTGACATGTTGACAAATTTCCACTCTGATTAGTTGATAGGACAAGAAACAAATTGTTTACTTATGATTTGTTTGTCTGTTGAAATCTGATTCTGGGCTGTTGAAAGTAAAAAATGATATATCCCATATTTTTTTCTTCTCTTGGTGGAAACCACAAATATCACAGACTAACCTGTAATTGTTTGCACACCAGATAGTGATTATTATAATCAAATATTGTTAATGAATGGCAACTGTGCTGATTGTGTAAAATTTGGAACATGGCTTCTATGCAAAGTGGACACCGAAGTCTGTGGAACAATTTCCGTGTTTAAAAATGTGTAGTTCCATAATTCAACTGTCAAACCGGTAAAGGTATTGATGGGTGTGTTGTTTAGATCTTTTGGAAAGCTTGGAACTCTTCTTTAAAGCATTGGTTAGTCACAGTGCTGATAATCTTTTTGTTGTGGGCACACAGCAGTGGTGCAGATAGACACTTCCAATATTAAAATTAACATTAGATGCAGACAATAGTTTTGCTGAAAATGGACTTGTTCTAGATACAAGAAAAGAACAGTGAACAGTCTTTTGTGTTGTTTTTAATGACAGCATCTGTTTGGTTTAACACACATAAAATGATATTGTTTAACACACATGAAAAATTACATTGTTTAACACACATATAAAATGACATTGTTAGGGGACACCTAGCAGCAGGTTAGAAATTATAAATTGATGAATGCAATGATGTTTTGTGCATTGAAAAAAATAGAATTTACACTCTTCATTTTTTAAAACAAATTTTAAGGTGGGAATGGTAGACAAATACACCCCCTCCCATTTGTTTGTACCCCCCCCCCCAAACCAATTTTAAAAATTAATAGCATGAAAGATATAACATAAATGCACAAAACATGATCATTTCTTTCATCAATTTATAATTTCTAACCTGATTGTCGTTGGGGGTCCCCAACTATGTCAACTGATTGACGTTTTAAACGAAACAGAAGCTCTCAGTGTAAACAACCAGAAAGACTGCTCACTGTCCTTTTCTGGTTGTTAGAATAGTCTATTTAAGTAGAAGTTGCATCTGCATCTAATAATTGTAATGTTTAGTTTTAATATTCTTAAGACAAATTGAACCAAAAAAAAAAAACACGTGTTGAAGGATACATGTAACTCCAAATTGTGTGGATTGATTCAAAGATGGTGAACTACTTCACGTCTGTTGCTTGAAGAGTCATCCATGCAAATATGGTGACCATGTTACAAAAGAAACTCCCATTTGACTCAAAATGCCAACAACGGTGTTTGGGACCCCTTGTGACAGTGAGGTTAGATATTTTAAATTGGTGAATTAAAATGACTAGGTCTTGTGTATTTTTTATATCCTTGATGGGTTATCATTTTAAAATCGGTAGAGGGTATAAATAAATGAGAGGGTGTGTGAATACGATAGTGCATGCTGCTATGGTGCAAATATATATGTTGCACCTGAATTTAATTCTGATGACATTGTAAATAATTTTTTCATCCTTTTTCTTGTCAGATCTTTCATTTGTTTTTGCATTATTTCTTCGGGATGATAATCATTTTTGTACAAATTATTTTTCGAATGTTTGAAACATTATTATTTCATACATGAAAAATGACAGCCACCTCATCAGTGATTTATATCTAGCTGGTAAGCTTCTTCAAAAGCACCAGGTGTATAATGTTCTAGATCAAGATGAACTTTGGCTTCACATTTGCTACTCCTTGGATTCCTTTCTAACAAGGACAGATCCATTTTGGTACCATCTCAGGGCTTTATCCCCACGGAGTATATAGTTCAAAATACACATGAACATGCCTGTAATAATTTTGATGGCATCTTCAATCCTCTTTAGAGTCACATCTCAGCCACATCAAGAATCTCATCTCAGCCATATCAAGAATCACACTTCAGCCACATCAAGAATCACACTTCAGCCACATCAAGAATCACATCTCAGCCATGTCAAGAATCACACTTCAGCCATATCAAGAATCACACTTCAGCCATGTCAAGAATCACACTTCAGCCATATCAAGAATCACACTTCAGCCATGTCAAGAATCACACTTCAGCCACATCAAGAATCACATCTCAGCCACATCAAGAATCTCATCTCAGCCATGTCAAGAATCACACTTCAGCCATATCAAGAATCACACTTCAGCCACATCAAGAATCACATCTCAGCCACATCAAGAATCTCATCTCAGCCATGTCAAGAATCACACTTCAGCCATATCAAGAATCACATCTCAGCCACATCAAGAATCTCATCTCAGCCATGTCAAGAATCACACTTCAGCCACATCAAGAATCACATCTCAGCCACATCAAGAATCTCATCTCAGCCATGTCAAGAATCACACTTCAGCCATGTCAAGAATCACACTTCAGCCACATCAAGAATCACACTTCAGCCATGTCAAGAATCACACTTCAGCCACATCAAGAATCTCATCTCAGCCATGTCAAGAATCACACTTCAGCCACATCAAGAATCACACTTCAGCCACATCAAGAATCACATCTCAGCCATGTCAAGAATCACACTTCAGCCATATCAAGAATCACACTTCAGCCATGTCAAGAATCACACTTCAGCCATATCAAGAATCACACTTCAGCCATGTCAAGAATCACACTTCAGCCACATCAAGAATCACATCTCAGCCACATCAAGAATCTCATCTCAGCCATGTCAAGAATCACACTTCAGCCATATCAAGAATCACACTTCAGCCACATCAAGAATCACATCTCAGCCACATCAAGAATCTCATCTCAGCCATGTCAAGAATCACACTTCAGCCATATCAAGAATCACATCTCAGCCACATCAAGAATCTCATCTCAGCCATGTCAAGAATCACACTTCAGCCACATCAAGAATCACATCTCAGCCACATCAAGAATCTCATCTCAGCCATGTCAAGAATCACACTTCAGCCATGTCAAGAATCACATTTCAGCCACATCAAGAATCACATCTCAGCCACATCAAGAATCTCATCTCAGCCATGTCAAGAATCACACTTCAGCCACATCAAGAATCACATCTCAGCCACATCAAGAATCTCATCTCAGCCATGTCAAGAATCACACTTCAGCCATGTCAAGAATCACACTTCAGCCACATCAAGAATCACATCTCAGCCACATCAAGAATCTCATCTCAGCCATGTCAAGAATCACACTTCAGCCACATCAAGAATCACATCTCAGCCATGTCAAGAATCACACTTCAGCCATGTCAAGAATCACACTTCAGCCATGTCAAGAATCACACTTCAGCCACATCAAGAATCACATCTCAGCCACATCAAGAATCTCATCTCAGCCATATCAAGAATCACACTTCAGCCATATCAAGAATCACACTTCAGCCATGTCAAGAATCACACTTCAGCCACATCAAGAATCACATCTCAGCCACATCAAGAATCTCATCTCAGCCATGTCAAGAATCACACTTCAGCCACATCAAGAATCACATCTCAGCCACATCAAGAATCACATCAAGAATCACATCTCAGCCATGTCAAGAATCACACTTCAGCCACATCAAGAATCACATCTCAGCCACATCAAGAATCTCATCTCAGCCATGTCAAGAATCACACTTCAGCCATATCAAGAATCACACTTCAGCCACGTCAAGAATCACACTTCAGCCATATCAAGAATCTCATCTCAGCCATGTCAAGAATCACACTTCAGCCATATCAAGAATCTCATCTCAGCCATGTCAAGAATCACACTTCAGCCACATCAAGAATCACATCTCAGCCACGTCAAGAATCACATCAAGAATCACATCTCAGCCATGTCAAGAATCACATCAAGAATCACATCTCAGCCATGTCAAGAATCACATCTCAGCCACGTCAAGAATTGCATATCAGCAACATCAAGAATCACATCTCAGCGATGTAAAGAATCACATTTTGGCATAATAATTAATTCTTTTCCTGGGTCAACTCAGTGCAACAAGGGGAATACTTTCTTACCCATGTGACAGATAAATCTAGCCATTTTGTTAACCTTACTTTTCTTATCTCAGTCTGGTTGTCCCAGGTCATCTTAGTTTGGTTGTCCCAGGTCATCTCAGTCTGGTTGTCCCAGGTCATCTTAGTCTGGTTGTCCCAGGTCATCTTAGTCTGGTTGTCCCAGGTCATCTTAGTCTATTTGTCCCAGGTCATCTTAGTCTGGTTGTCCCAGGTCATCTTAGTCTGGTTGTCCCAGGTCATCTTAGTCTGGTTGTCCCAGGTCATCTTAGTCTGGTTGTCCCAGGTCATCTCAGTCTGGTTGTCCCAGGTCATCTTAGTTTGGTTGTCCCAGGTCATCTCAGTCTGGTTGTCCCAGGTCATCTTAGTCTGGTTGTCCCAGGTCATCTTAGTCTGGTTGTCCCAGGTCATCTTAGTCTGGTTGTCCCGGGTCATCTTAGTCTGGTTGTCCCAGGTCATCTCAGTCTGGTTGTCCCAGGTCATCTTAGTCTGGTTGTCCCAGGTCATCTCAGTCTGGTTGTCCCAGGTCATCTCAGTCTGGTTGTCCCAGGTCATCTCAGTCTGGTTGTCCCAGGTCATCTCAGTCTGGTTGTCCCAGGTCATCTTAGTCATGGTGTTCGTGTGCTAAGAACTACTTTTAAAAAAGAACAAACCCTTGTTTTCTGTGCATAAAGTAGTTGCTACAAAATTAAACACAACAACAATAACAGATATACAGTGTAACAAAAAGAACTTCACTCATGAAGGAACTTATGGTCTCTCCAACTTTGATAAGATTCGACACAAAACATTTTGAGAGAGTGTCACACACACACGCAGAGTTGAACTATTTATAGAGTTCCAGACATATGCAATACACATCACTGGGTACAAAAATCCAAACTCGCCCAAAAGCTACTGCAAAGCCAGCAACTACCAGAAATGTGTTATGTCAAACTGGCTTCTTCAAACTTTCACAAACACCTCACAACCCTAATCCACCCCAGTTGAATGAAGTACAATAATGTGATTGCAAATGAAAACCCTTGCACTTGACAGAGTGGTTCATTCATCAGTCCACTTGACAGAGTGGTTCATTCATCAGTCCACTTGACAGAGTGGTTCATTCATCAGTCCACTTGACAGAGTGGTTCATTCATCAGTCCACTTGACAGAGTGGTTCATTCATCAGTCCACTTGACAGAGTGGTTCATTCATCAGTCCACTTGACAGAGTGGTTCATTCATCAGTCCACATACTATTCCACAAGATTTCCATGTAGCTTATCATTGGGCTAGTAATAAAACACTTGTCATATTTCTAGAACAGAACATTCAAATGTCCAAGAAAGTCATGAGTTAGAAATTTCCTCATGTCACTACACACTTTGTTAGTACTGTACCCAGTAGGCATATTGTACTGAACAGTTTCATACCATTGCCTACCATTCAGTTTTCCATAATTAGAACTGATGCAACTCAAAAGTTAACCGTGTAAAAGATTTTAATTGCTTATTGTTATTTCCATTCACATCCTTCGATTAAATGTGATAGTACAGTCATAATATCAAATGTTTTTATATTTCTATTTTCTCATTCATGTTACTTGTCTACTTAGGGTTAAAAGGTCACCTAATTGCCCCATTAACATATTCGTATGAATGCATGGTATTTAAAAAACAATAGCATGTGGATTGATATATGCTCTTGACAAATATTTTCCAATACATAACAATTGCAATTTGTTTCTCTCAGTTGTTTCCTTTTCTAAGAGCGGCATATATAACTAGATTCTACATAGAAAATTATTCAGATTTCCGTGAAAGAGTGCAAGACCTGAAAACCTTTATATAACTTGAGAGGCAATAATAGTAGGTGATTAATATTGTATGTGTTGAATATGCTAACTACACGTATATTGGAAAAATCCAGGGTTATTTTAACTGGAAAAAATTGGGTTAGAAAAATAATCTATGTTGGTGTTAGTAGGAAGAAAAAGAAATCCCCATCACATGGTTACATAATTTGTCTATCCACTTGGGAGAGCCGTGTGCAGACAAATAGTGTAACCCCTTGACTGGGATTTCCCAGTCTTGCTGCCAGTGCCAACATAAATTCTGTTTGTCCTGGATCACCATTTTAAAGGACCATTGCAAAGAAATGCTGTGCCAGTTGTAACCAAAGTTTGACACATTCGATCAAAGGGTACTAGTTTTACCTCTCTTTTAATGGAATAACACTGCTTGGCATGTAGTGGGCATTCCCTTGGAGATTCATCCACTGAGAATAACATCTTTGTACTGATTCCAGTACAGTAGGCTGAGATACCCATCTGTTGCTATAATTTCAACCCACATCTTGCTATCATTTCATATCACCTACTCTCATTTCAACCCACCACCTACTATCATTTCAACTCACCTCTTGCTATCATTTCAACCCACCTCTTGCTATCTTTCAACCCACCTCTTGCTATCATTGCAATAGTCAACAGATTGTGGCCTCCTCTCAACTGACTATTGCATGTCAGTATCATAGAGCTGAAGACCAAAGTTACAATATTTCATTGGTGGCAAGAGAATTGATATGAAAAGGGCATGCTTATTCTATTGGACAACTCAGCTGTGTTGAATAAAAATCTCAGAAGGCATGGGGAAACCAATTCCCCAGAAATCTGCTTCCTAGTTTGGGTATTTCTTAGTTGGTATATTCAGTGACAAATTGATGTTGTCAAGTCCATCACATTCTGGGTCAGCTAAATGTATTAGCAGACTCATTGTCCTGAAGGAATCAACTAATCCAAACAGAATGGTTGCTTTTCCCCATGGTTAATTGTGTCAGATCTGTACCAGCTGAGATCAGCCACTAGCAGATCTGCTCGTGACAAGTTGGAAAGTAGCTTTTCAGCACTTGATAGGTTATATGTGGCAGAAAGTATATTTAGTTGAGGAATAACCACCAGCTGTATGAAGGTACTAACAAGCTATCTTGCATAGCCACTTTGGCTGAGCTAGACTTGAACCCACACAGACAGAGGTGAGATGTGAGTGATCTGTACAGGCAAGCACTTTAGACCACTCAGTCACTTTGGGCCTATTCTAACCTTTGTCTCTTCAAAGGCCTGTACAGTTGATGCTATTGCCATTGATTGGAATGGTACTAATACTTATGTGTATGCTCCAACACCTCTAATCCAAAAAAATGTTGTAAAGAGCTATGGAACTGGAATGCTGTCTTTTCTTGAAGTATGAAAAATCATGGATTAACAATTTGAAAAATCAGGCAGTGGGGAATTCCATAGGAATCCTGGTCATTCCTCACTTGTTCAGACAGCCTTGATGCCAGAGTTTTATCTATATGCAGATCTTTTGAACCTGTATGTCTAGATCATATCAAAGAAGCCCTCAGGGTCAGACTGTTGTCAGGACAGGGGGTGGAAAGAATGGCTTGGTGAGAAAATATGAGGGGAAGTTTAACATTTTCTCTCAGTGGCACAGATCAGGATTCATTCCTTTGCTTAGGGCATTATTACCATAATCCAAATAGCTAACTTTCTCATACAGCACTTCAGGGTGAAGCAGTTGTGTCACCACGGAAGGGAATATATAGAACTTAGGGATACCTTTCTAAGCTTCTGGTGAGCTTTAATTGACATGACCAAAGACTTTGGCCCTATTTCCAAAAATGAATCTACCAAGGGTTTGAATAAGGCAATATTTGAACTAGTATCTGGAGCATCATTTGTTCATGTGAGACCTGCTTGCTAGTTGTTACCTTTGAAAGAGAGAATGGTCAGTATCTCAACTTGAGTGAGCTGTACTGTCCTGGATAAGATGGTTGTTTGCACTACATACAGAGAATAACCCGAGATCAACTAATGCTGTTGTGCATTTCAGCTGAGAGGTTAGGGCAGTTACAACCAATACTAATATTGCATTTGAATGCAGCTGTTCCCTAACAGATATTATGTAAGCTGTGGGATGGAGGTTAGAGATGTCGTTCACTAGTGTTGCTTTTGAGATCTTTTTTTCCCAAATAGTACAGTTTTACCTGGTGGGATGCATAACAGCAAAACAATATTGTTGTTATTAGATTATTAGGCTTCTCAGTGAAGTGGCTTTCTGACATCCATTTGATTAACAGATATGGGGGGGGGTGATTTTTCCCAGGCAGCCACATTGAGACAGAGTCACTACTGCAACCTAGTGATATCTGGAGATGTGAAGCTGCCTCCCTCCACCTCTTACTTATTCTCTTAAGGCATTGTGATTGGGTAATGTGTTCACAGAAGAAACCAATATTTGGAATAGAATACGTTTTTTCAATAATACTTATCCAGTCATGATAGTGATAGACCATTTCAAAATTCCTAGTTACATCCTACTAGCAGAGTGTGTGTTCTGCTCTAGCAGTTACTGAATTATGGATGGGAAATTGCACCAATTCCTCTATCTGACACACACCTATGTGGACAGACAACTTTTAACTTTCTATAACTAAAATTCAACTTCAGAGGGCTGGATTTGCAAGTTAGGAGTCGAACTCCAAAGGTATTGTGATAAGGTAAACATTTTACTGCAGATTTTCATGATTGAAAAAACAAAAGAATGAGTGCTTGGAATTTTTTTGTGGCAAAGTATTTGGTGCATTAAGTTATAAACATCTGTAATTTTAATATTTATAACTGACTCCATCCATTTGTGGAAATCAAGAGTCAAGAGTTAATAATGCCTTAGTTGTAAAGATACTGGTCAAATCCCATGGGCATCATTAATTCTTGGGCTTAATTCTATACCATTCCAAAATAGCAAATATTTTGTCTTCAGTCATGAAATAGGAGCCAGGTGTGAAGTTTGGCAAGTACTTCTGTGCCTTAGCTATTTACAGTACGTTGGTTGGTTGGTTGATTGTGGATTTAACACACCAGCACTGTAAGGATTTTACTGCCAGTTTGGAGTAGGTAATGGCTTGACAATAAATGAGATTGATATGGAAAAAAATCATCAATTGCTCAACTTCAAAATTGGCTCTTTAGGGTTTTGGATATAAACTAGGTTAACAAAATTCTTTGTTATTTATTTGCATACTTTCCCATACATATTGCACTGTTTGTACATGTTTAACTTGTATACTTTTCATGGGTTAAACCAGCTTAAGAACAGCTACCATATATAGTTGTCAAACTGCAAACAACAAAGACCCTGATCTTCCATAGTATAGTGCACCAGCAGATCAGGGTTTATGTTGTTTGTTCTACTGATTATGCTTAACTGCACAGACCCAGATCTGACAGCGATTTATGCGATGGTAGATCTGGGTCTGTGAAGTTTGCAGTAGGACTTGAGCTACAAGTGAGTATACTATGGTAATAATTTTTCAGACTCTAAGAATTAAGATGGAGAGCTTGGACACCTCTGCAATGGCCAGCCTGGCATCATATGCTGACGAGTCAGATTCAGATGATGAAAGGCCAGGAGGAGATCTTGCTATAGACAACATATCGGATGAGGATACCGATTCCAAGCCACCATCGAGATCATCTTCACGGCCCATAATTGATGAAACCTTACTTCAAACCAGTGATAGTATTACAGTCGTCCAAAGGAAACCTACAAAGAAGAGTAATTATTTTGCTTTAACATTCACTGTGATAATATTAGCAATAAGTATAAATTGCCAGGTTCCTGATTTAAATTCAGTTAAAACATATTTGCATATATGATTATTGAAAATATAGTTTTGTACAGTGTTTTTGTGAACAGCATTATGAATGTTTTAAAAAACACAGTCAATGAGATGTTGTTACTGATGGTCAGAATTTAAAATGAACATCTGAAGTAAGGCCAGGCTATATATTCTATAACCCAAATTCTACCAATCAGTCAATTACAACAATAAAAGAAATTAAAAGTTCTTTTAACAATACCTGAGATACATAAGGTCATTTTTACATAGCCAGGTCAACCAGTGAGGAAAACTTGGGAAGGTTTTTTTTTTTTTTTAATCAAACCCTATGCAAAACAAGAATCAACAGAATGCTACCTATCACAACCTGGTGGAGTTAGAACCCAGGATAATCCCAGGAGGAACCTCCAACCCACAGGAAGCTACTGGCAAGCTTTCTTTCATACCCATTCTGGCCAAACCAGAGACTCTAACCCACGCAGAATGATCTGTAAAGGTGAGCACTTTAGACTACTCAGCCACCCTGCATCAAGTATTTGCAGATTTTTGTAAATTAATGCTCATATTTACATGCCATCCAATTACGTGCAAAATTGGTCCTTTTGGTGTGATTTAAATTGCTGCAAATTAAAGTTTGATTCATATGATATGTAAAAAAGATATTTACATTTGCAGTATGCATTGCTGTAAGAAAACAAAGATTATTAAAGAGAAAGTATCTTCTACTTCTTAGATATCTGTTCAGTAAAACCTGTCTTGAAAGTCCACTGCTATGTGAGACCACCTGTCTTGAAAGACCATATTCTCAATGCACAGATTTTTTGATTATATAGTGGTATGACCTGTTATGAGAGACCACCTGTCTTGAGAGACCATACTTTTTTTGTCAGAAGGTGTGGTCTTTCAATAGGTTCTACTATATCACCAAGCACTGACATAGTTTAGTAGCACAGATTGCTTGTTTTAGTCTGCGGTATGTATTTCTTGTGACACAAGAAAGGTAACACTCCATTTATTTCCACTTTCCCAGCAAGACGACTGGTGTCCTATGGACCAGACGAGCATGAAGAGGATGAGGATCAAGAAGACGCATCAGAATCGGAGAGCGACGAGAGTGGCGATCATGGAATATTGATAGAGGTAAATTGATCCAATTAAAATCAGACCTCCACAAATTTGCAGTCACGTGGAGATCATCCTTAAAGGAGCCATGTCCAGGTGTAAATTTATCAAGAAATCATTTACTCCCTTTCAGATAGCATTACAATTTGTTTACATTTAGAAGTAATCCATAATGGTCGTAGATACTTTCTTCATTCTGAAAGCTGTCCCTGGCCTGTAAGTAAGATCATATTCTGGTGAAAATTGCAACTACAGCTACTTCTCTTGGACCAGTTGACACACAAACGTGGGTTTTCTTTTCCTCGATTATCTTCTTTCTTGCAGGATATTGTTGTTCCCTATATTAAAATAATGCTAATCCAACCTCTGAAAGAGTTGCTTTGATGGCTTCGCATACGTGATTACTGAAGTCTAGTTATATAAGTTATGAGAAAAAGAATGAGTTGGAAAGCAGAGATAGATAGAAGAATAAACTTTAAGGTTGACATTGATATTTACAAAATGTAGATAACAGGGTTTTGGAAATAACTGGATTTTGAAATTCGAGAGCAAGATGATGTTTAGGTAAAAGATATGTCAACTTTAAAAACCAAGAATAGAACTGCATCAACTTAATTTTAATCATGTTTTAATACAGTAGCAATGAAAATTTGTCTTTAAACTTTTCTAATTAAAGTTATCGTGCAGATTTAAATATCAATCAAGTGAGAAAATAAGGTAAGATGGAGTCACTTACTAAAATATACCAATATCAAAGAATTTACTCTGCTTTTTTCTGGGGAGTATTGTATCCACTCAGGTCTGCAGGGTTCCCACGCAGGTCTGGAAAAAGTCTGGAAAAATTTAAAAATGACTTAAAAGTCTGGAAAAAGTCTTAAATTTTTGTTGTTCCCTTTCACATGATGTCATTAACACTCTTTCCCTTCACTAAGTTTAACTGTCACATTGGGTCCTCGACAAGACATTCTGTCATAGTTTGAACCATGCATCGAGGAAGTTTTACAAATGCATGTTTAAAATGCAGGATACCTAGACAGTCCTCAAGACTAAATCCTAGCGCAGTTCATATTGGATGATTCAGTTTGGCAAATAGGCCTACTGGATGAGGATAGTGATGGCAATTTATTTTAAAGCTATGAATTACATCAAATTATTGGAGCTATAAAAGCGTTAAAAGTGAGAATTTTAGCTGATGCAGCTTTACTGAAGTTGAGCTTTGAGTAGACAAGCATGTAATCAGAACCAGAACTGACATCATTTTGAAAGCTTGAAAATATATTACACTGCAAATGTATGTCAACTTTTTGACCAAAATCGGCACGCCATATAACACATTCATAACTTTTCAAACAATAGATACCTAAGTTTAATTGGTCTGATCACCAGCAAAAGAGGTGTCAACTTCTGGACTATTCATTTGGTGATTGTTAGCAAAAATGTCTCGAGTTACAAACATGGATTAACTCTGTTGTATTCTTGAGGAATGTTTTAATGTATTGCCTGGATATTTTATTTACTCTGTAGCTTACAGGTAGAAGAATGTGTGCAATTTAAAAAATGAACAGTAACACCGATTTATATTCTTTGACTCAGATGTATTTTTTTTCTTGGAGTAAATCAATGCAAGGTGAATTCTACTGTACAGCCGGGATGATTTACTGCCAAATTTGATCCAAGATAGGAATAAAATGGGGAAGATTTTCACTTGAAGAAATTTAGGGATATAAAAAAAATTGTGTTTAATTTAGTGTACTATAAAAAGTCTTTATATTTTTAACATATTTCAAATTCCCAAGGTCCAGAAAATAATGATTTCAATATTTAAAACATTTTTGGCATAACATCTTAAGGTTTATGAGTGAAAAAAAGAAAAAAAACAATAAGTATGTAATAGTGAGGGTAAATCCAAAAAAAGTTAACAGTTCTCCTGAAAATACATCATTCCAAATATCTTGATCATAGTCACATATAGCCTTGTGTGGGTTCAGATCTATTTAATAAATAATCTTACAATAAAATTACGAAGTAAATATATTTATTTGACCAAAATACCACTATCAGAACAAGAGATTTAAGAATGTGAAATGTAAGTAGAGCTTATGTTAGTGAAAAATATTAATTTGGAGCTAAAGTATTGAAAAGACATTACCCATGAGCAGTGAAAAAATGTACATAATAAACATAAGGAACAGTTTCCAAACTTGTTCCAGTTGGCTAAACAAGCTATGTATATGCCCCATCAGCAGGGGCATCTCCACATAGAACAATATTCATACGCTGGTGAGGAACAGGTTAAGCTCAGAAAAATCAACAGATTAATGCATATACAACTAGAGGTAACATCTTTTAAAGATTTTGATTTCATTAGGACTCTAACAGAGTGTAGCTGGAAGTAAGATAGATGGATATTGTAGTGTTAGGTATATAGTGAACTATGGCCATTTCCTCCTCCCTCCTTTTTGTTCTACTCCCCCCCATATTTTCATAATGAGTGGATACCCCACCCCCCCATTAGATAAAATCCTGGCAGCATCTCTGAAGTGAAATCACTGGAGTTGCAGCTGGAGAAGAAAGTATAGAAGCTAAAGGGCAGTGGTTAACATATGGGTTACAGTGACTTTCTTTTTAAAGATCATTTCTCTTTCATATTATATTTATTTCTGTATTGGGTTTGTATTTGTTTCTTGTATTTAAATTAGTAGGCAGAACACTTGAAAAGTCGTTGAATTTCACCTGTCCTGATCTGTATTAACCCTGTTTCATGGATTAAGTTTTGTGTTGTGCTAGTGAGTTTTCATTTTAATTTCATTGGATTTTATTTGATTTGACATTCTTGGATGAATCTTCTTGTGTGCCTGTGTGGACCTGATATTTAAAGAATGCCTGGACATTGTGTTTATATCCCTTGTGGGAAGAAGCTGATGACTTCCAAGCCTGGATAGGGCCTTCCAAACTCAAGACCTCCAATCCTGGATAGGGCCTTCCAAACTTAAGACTTCCAAGCCTGGATAGGGCCTTCCAAACTTAAGACTTCCAAGCCTAGATAGGGCCTTCCAAACTTAGACTTCCAAGCCTGGATAGGGCCTTCTGAACTTAAGACTTCCAAGCCTGGATAGGGCCTTCCAAACTTAGACTTCCAAGTCTGGATAGGGCCCTCCAAACTTAAGACTAATAAGCCTGGATAGGGCCTTCCAAACTTAAGACTAATGCAACTAGTCGACTATGCAGGTCAATAAACTTGTCACATTATTAGGTCTGGAAATTTTTATTTTTTGGTTTGGAAAAGGTCTTAAACCTTTTTCTAAATTTGTGGCAGAAACTCTGTGCCTGCTTCAGCTTCCATATGTCACCTTGACATCACTGAAAAGCATCTGTACAACCTTTTGATAAGCTGAATTTTGAGAATGGTTTGAGAAAATTTGTTTTCTATCAATTTTGTTTGCCAAACAATATGTATCCCGTAATAATCACTTTTAGACAGTAAGTGTACCTAAATTTTAGTTAAATTGATTAATTAAATCCAGGTGACTAATCAGCAGAGACCAGTGCCTTTTATTTCCAAACAGACCTGTAAAATAAATCCATGAGTTGAATTATTAACAGTTATCATGTAGTCCATGTGATATTGGTGGATGGTATCAAACAATCTTTGACAAACCAAATCATTTAGTTAACAAGCATAGCTTATTTGGAGTTCTCAAATAGCCTGTGACTAGGTTAGGACTTGAAAGTTGGCAAATCCCTTATACGTAAAAATAGTATGATTAAAATGTAATTGATAAATTACAGTATTAATATTTAATCCCTATTATTCAAGCCTTTAAAATCTGTATATTCACATTGTCATGTCTGCATGAGAAAATGCAAGATTGACCTTGACACTGTCTACAAGATGGAAATGACAGTTGTTGTTGTTATTGTTGTGGGGTTTAACGCCATTTTTCAGCATACGATTGGCTATACATGGTGGCCAGTATTAATGGTGGAGGAAGAAACCAGGAAAACACTGGAAAGAACCACCGACCCCCGAGAAGTTACTGGCAAGCTTTCTCACATACACACACTGGCTGAATTAGAGACTCGAACCGGCGAAGACAGAGGTGAGATGGCAGTGATCCGTAACGGACAGCGCTTTAGGCCACTTGGGGCCTCGGAAATGACAGACCTTGATAGTATATATTTTGAGAAATGAAGGATCAATAGATGAAAGAAATGTCAGGTAGTTGTCTAATAGATGAATGTGGTACATATCAAAGCTAAATAAAGGAGTCAATATGTGGATTATGACAATATTGCAGGATAGAAAACTTGATCATAAAGTTTTACAAACTTAACAATACCTCTCTCTCTCTTTCTCAATTTTTGGACATGCTTATGGGTAAGTACCATCCAAGCTTGAGCTTGTGGGCAAGTGGATTTGTAAAACCCTACCTAAACCCTTTGATACATTTCCATCATACTTACCAGTAATCATTATGAAGCTGGACAATTCATTCTGTGACATCCTCACTCACCCCTATGACCTTAGGATCAAGGTCACACTTAAAGAAGATGTTTAGGTGAAAGTTTTTTATTTGCTTAGTTTCTTGATTAATTTTTTTCATATCTGGACAAATTCATTATGGTGCTACGATGATTCATTCATGCTCTCACCCTTTTAATATTGTAGTCAAGGTCATAAAATCTGCATTGAGTTTAGGTAAGAAAAATTTATTTATTTATATTTCATGAAGTTAACTCCTTTATGGATGTTGTTCATTCATTGGATTGATCATGAGGCTTTGACAGTTCATTTGCATCATGTGTAATGTTCATGCATTTTGCAGCAATGCTTTCATTGTGACTCTGCATGCAGAAACTGGCTAGGTTCAATCCTTGGATGCACAATCAAAGGATGTGCACTTTTTGTTTTCAGTCATGCATACAAATTCAACAGAATGCATAAAAATTAGGCATTTTTAAAAAAAAAAACTACATTTATTTCTTCATTAAATCCTTTTAATATTCAGAAACATCCCCCTATTTTTTCACATGGGGGGTGGTGGATTTCCTACCTAGAAATTAAGTTCATGATCAAGGTTTCACTCTTGAGGTTTCTCCCTTGGATTTCTTGATTTTGCTATCAGTTTTTGACAATCAAGAGTATTTCACTCCTGGGTGTTAATATGATAGAACTTTGGTTTTTTTCTAGACACTATGTGCTTGTCCATTTTGCTTTTGTCACCTCAGTTATACTGTCATACCATATAATGGTCATACTGTCATACCATATAATGGTCATACTGTCATACCATATAATGGTCATACTGTCATACCATAGAATGGTCATACTGTCATACCATATAATGGTCACGCTGTCATACCATATAATGGTCTGTGTATGCATTTAATTCTTAATAGGTTTCATGTGTTTGGTCCTGCTGTAGACAGATATACACAAAAACATTTACAACATTACAATATAATAGATCAACATGTTGTTTTAGATGTAAGGTATAAAAATGTAATAAATTAACCATATGTTTGTAACAAATTCAAGCATGATTTTCTGCAGTCACAGAAACATTTACAGTTACAGAGAAATAAATTTAGCAATGCACCATAGATAGTGATTATTGTTCAGATTTCATTTCTTTGCTTAGTACAGTCAGACCTGCCATATGCAGACACCCCAGTAAAGTAAAACAGATGGCCACCTAAACTAGGGTTTGTCTAATTTATAGTATACTGGTAAATTACTGTAAGGGAAAAATTGGCTGTTGTAACCAGTTGATTGCTTAAATGACATTTAAGACATGTTTGACATGTCATGGGATTTAAAACACATTTGACATGTCATGGGTTCATATTGCAATATTTGGGCTTGACATTGGGTTTTGACTTTGTCAGCAGTTCATGTTGCAGTATTTGGGCTTGACAGTGAGTTTTGACTTCATGTCAGCAGTTCATGTTGCAGTATTTGGGCATGACAGTGGGTTTTGACTTCATGTCAGCAGTTCATATTGCAGTATTTGGGCGTGACAGTGGGTTTTGACGTTATGTCAGCAGTTCATATTGCAATATTTGGGCTTGACAGTGGGTTTTGACTTTGTCAGCAGTTCATGTTGCAGTATTTGGGCTTGACAGTGGGTTTTGACTTCATGTCAGCAGTTCATATTGCAGTATTTGGGCGTGACAGTGGGTTTTGACGTTATGTCAGCAGTTCATATTGCAATATTTGGGCTTGACAGTGGGTTTTGACTTTATGTTGGCAGTTCATATTGCAGTATTTGGGCGTGACAGTGGGTTTTGACGTTATGTTGGCAGTTCATATTGCAGTGTTTGGGCAAATAATGAAGAATAAATAGTTTCATTTAATGAAGTGTTTTGTAATTTCAGGGGATACAAGTCAGCTCTTCACTGAATGCAGAGCAAGCATGTAAGTAAATTCAGCAAATGGTGATTTTGCTGTGTACAAATAATGTATTATACAATCATAATACAATGAATGGTGATTTACTGTGTAGAAACAATGTATTGTACAATCAAAATAAAGTGAATGGTGATTTACTGTGTACGAGGAATGTATTGTACAATCAAAATACAGTGAATGGTGATTTTTACTGTGTACAAGGATTGTATTATGCAATCATAATACAATGAATGGTGATTTACTGTGTAGAAAGTATTGTACAATCAAAATAAAGTGAATGGTGATTTACTGTGTACAAGGAATGTATTGTACAATCAAAATACAGTGAATGGTGATTTTTACTGTGTACAAGGAATGTATTATGCAATCAAAATACAGTGAATGGTCATTTACTGTGTACAAGGAATGTATTATGCAATTAAAATACAGCGAATGGTGATTTACTGTGTACAAGGAAGGTATTGTACAATCATAATACAATGAATGTTGATTTACTGTGTACAAAGAATGTACTATGCAATTAAAATACAGTGAATGGTGATTTACTGTGTACAAGGAATGTATTATGCAATCATAATACAATGAATAGTGATTTACTGCATACAAAGAATGTATTATGCACTGAAAATACAGTGAATAGTGATTTACTGTGTACAAGGAATGTATTATGCAATCAAAATATAATTAGTGGTGATTTACTGCTTATAATGACTTTCTTATACAATAAAAATACAGTGAATGGGTATTTGGTATGTTCAAGAAATGCATTATAGGCAGTAAAAGTTATTGAGATGTTACTTGTGACTGAGATAAAATCCCAGTGTGTAAAGTCCCAGTGTGTACACCAGATATAGTCTATTTCATACATTAACTATAACTAATTTTTAAAAGATTTGCATCAATTTCTGTTTTGATGTTATTGATTAAACAGAGGAAGTTGATATTTTGTTTTTGGTATTGCATGCAAACAAACTTGAAATTAGCCTACTAACAAACTTGAAATTAGCATGTAAACAAACTTGGTATCACATGTAAACAAACTTGATATTAGGTTGTAAACAAACTTGAAATTAGCATGTAAAGAAACTTGGTATTAGCATGTAAACAAACTTGATATTAACATGTAAACAAACTTGATATTAGCATGTAAACAAACTTGGTATTAGCATGTAAACAAACTTTGTATTAGCATGTAAACAAATTTGAAATTAGCATGTAAACAAACTTGGTATTTGCATGTAAACAAACTTCGTATTAGCATGTAAACCATCTTGGTATAAGCAGGTTAACAAACTTGGTATTAGCATGTAAAAAAGATAGTTATTATTGGTATTAGCATGTAAGCAAACTTGATATAAGCATGTAAACAAATTTGGTATTAGGATGTAAACAAACTTGAAATTAGCATGTAAACAAACTTGGAATTAGTATGTAAGCAAGCTTGATATTAGCATGTAATCAAACTTGAAATTAGCATGTAGACAAACTTGATATCACATGCAAACAAACTTGGTATTAGCATATAAACAAACTTGAAATTAGCATGTAAACAAACTTGAAATTTGCATGTAAACAAACTTGATAATAGCATGTAAACAAACTTGAAATTAGAATTTAAACAAACTTGAAATTAGCATGTAAACAAATTTAAAATTAGCATGTAATCAAATTTGAAATTAGCATGTAAACAAACTTGGTATTAGCATCGAAACAAACTTGATATTAGCATGTAAACAAACTTGAAATTAGAATTTAAACAAACTTGAAATTAGCATGTAAACAAACTTGATATTACCAGGTAAACAAACTTGATATTAGCATGTAAGCAAACTAGGTATTAGCATGTAAACAAACTTGGTATAGCATGTAAACAAACTTGGTGTAGCATGTAAACAAACTTCAAATTAGCATAAAACAATTTTGAAATTAGCATATAAACAAATTTAAAATTAGCATGTAATCAAACTTGAAATTAGCATGTAAACAAACTTGGTATTAGCATCTAAACAAACTTGATATTAGCATGTAAACAAACTTGATATTAGCATGTAAACAAACTTGAAATTACCATTTAAACAAACTTGAAATTAGCATGTAAACAAACTTGATATTACCAGGTAAACAAACTTGGTATTAGCATGTAAACAAGCTTGATATTATCATGTAAACAGACATGGTATTAGCATGTAAACAAACTTGGTATTAGCATGTAAACAAACTTGATATCACATGTAAACAAACTTGAAATTAGCATGTAAACAAACTTGAAATTAGCATATAAACAAATTTAAAATTAGCACATAATCAAACTTGAAATTAGCATGTAAACAAACTTGGTATTAGCATCTAAACAAACTTGATATTAGCATGTAAACAAACTTGATATTAGCATGTAAACAAACTTGATATTTGTTTGTAAACAAACTTGATATTAGCATGTAAAGAAACTTGGTATTAGCATGTAAACAAACTTGAAATTAGCATGTAAACAAACTTGGTATTAGCATGCAAACAAACTTGAAATTAGCATGCCAACAAACTTGAAATTAGCATGTAAACAAACTTGGTATCGCATGTAAACAAACTTGGCATTAGCATGTAGACAAACTTGATATTAGCATGTAAACAAACTTGATGCTAGCATGTAAACTATCTTTGTATTAGCGTATAAACAAACTTGAAATTAGCATGTAAACAAACTTGATATTAGCATGTAAACAAACTTGGTATTAGCATATGAACAAACTTGGTATTAGCATGTAAGGTCAAAAGAAAAAACTTGGTGTGTCTCTGGTTGTCCAACGGCCCCATTTTCTTATTGCTGACCCTAGTACATGTTTACCCCATTTAAAAAAGATCAAATAAAATATGATTATAAATTATAATGATTGAATACCTGTATTTTTTTACCTGAATGAGCAACAAGTTGATAGTATTAATACACATATGCAAACATACTGTTCCAAAGAATTTTTCATGATTGTTACATTGATATGAAATTTATTAGAAACTACTTTTTGCTAGCATTTTCAGTAAGTTGGATTTTTGTCTGTTACAGCATCATTGTCTCGCAGTGTTCAGAACAAATCATTTGATGAAATAGAATTGCCCTTAGAGCCAACTGGCAAGTGCTCCAAACATCTCCAGGTAAACATGACATTTATTCCTATGAGCTACTTTGGAAATTTCAGGTTCTCCATCATGTTTTACTGTGCAAGTAAAATGTTCTATGACATGACAGAATTTTAAAAAAATTATAGAATAAAAGGTGGGAAACAAAATAGTATTTTTGTGTGATTGTATGACATTTTCATTTCTTGGCATACAAATTTTTTCCCTCTACTTAATGACCAAACTGTTTACATTTTTATTTGCAACTTTTTCAGTTTTATCTCAAAAGATCATTTGGCCAAATGAGATTATGTTTTGGTCCCACATCCGGCTTGTGTCTGTTATCATGCTTCATCTGTTTAATACTCACCAAACCATTATGCCAAGTTAGCTTGTGCCATGGTCCCACATCTAGTTTGTGTCTTTTATCAAACATTGTCTGTCACCACTTAACAGGCCGTTAGGCCAGGTGAGCTTATGACACAGTCCTACATGCTGTTTGTGTCATCTGTCATGCATCATCTGTCAACAATTGCTATTTTCAGTTTCTATAAACAAAAACAACTCTTAATCAATTTCAAAGAAACTTTGCAGAGAGTATCCTGGCTTTATATGATTCAATGAAAATCATCCAGATGTGCCATCAAATATGGCCACCTACTAAAATCAGAAATAATCCTTTATGACTTCTCCTCAAACACAGCTCAACATAATTTTAAGTATTCTAGCAGAAAGGCCTTTCAGATTTGTATAGTTGATGCCAATCTACAATCACAATTGGTCCAAGTCACTAAAAATGAAAATAAACAACAACTTCTATAAAGCCATGGAAGAGGTTTTGACAAAACTTGGCCAAAGGAACCATCTTATGGTGAAGGACGCTAAGGATTTTACAAAATGCTACTTATCTACTGCGAATATGGCTGCCATTACAATAACTGGGAAAAAAATTTCAATAAGAAACGCTCAGCAGAATTTGACTCAATTTGACTGAGAGCCTCCTGGCTTTAATGACCTTTTCATTTAAAGAAATAATGCCGATCTAGTTCCGGTGGCCTGAGTGGTTAGAGCAGATGTGGGAGGTCAGGGGTTTGAACCCCTGCCAAGTCATACCAAAGACTTATAAAAATGATACTAGCAGCTGCCTCACTTGGCACTCAGCATTAAAAGGTTAGTGTTTGGGCTGGTCAGCCTGGTGTCAGGATAATGTGACTGGGTTGGACATGATGGTACATGTCTGCAGCATGATGCCCCAGTGCTGGACATCACTGTAAACTGCCACACTGCAGACTTCATAGCGATATGACTGAAATTTTTTTAAAGCTACATTAAAATCCAAATCATACAAAAATAAAAACTTCTTAAAAAAAGCAGCTCAATAGAATTTGACCAGATTTAACAAAAATAAAAAGGCAATAAAATACCTTCAGGCCCATCCATTATCAAATATGGCCATCATTAAGGCAATAAAATACCTTCAGGCCCATCCATTATTAAATATGGCCATCATTACTAAGTATGGAAAAATATTTAAATAACTTCTAAAAAACAACATTTTGTCCAAATATGTCAGAAAGGTCTTTCAGAGTTTCACAAATGGTGCCAGTCTGCCATCAAATATGTGCATAGAAAAATCTTTAAATAATTTCTTAAAAACCATTCAACCTAATATTATTGAAAGCACCCTGACTAAAGGGTATTACAGTTGATAAATGAAATGACAATCTGCCCGTCAAGTATGATTATAATTACTAAAATTTGCTAGACAGAATTTTTTTTGACTGAGTACCCTGACATTACATGTACATTTAAGAGCATTGGTAGGTATTGTTTGATAAAGCAACCTACGGACACATATTTCTTGGCCAGCTGATCTTGCATTTGGCTGCTAGGTAGATGTCAATAGGAGAGCGATCTCCAGTCCTCTTGGGCCTCTTTGCTTTGCATGTAAGTTAACATTACTTATCAAGACTCATGCCATGTAGTATATGCTACTTCAGATTTATTTTCAGATTCAGTTTGCTGACTTATCATTGACCTTTGTTCTAATTTCAGGAAAAAATTTCAAGATTGTATGAGAAAATGAGAGAAGGTGTAAATCTTAGTGCATCAATACAAAACAGAAAAGATTTCAGAAACCCAAGGTGATTTTAATAAAATATTCTTTCAGCATATTTACACACTGAGTTTTATCCATGATCTTTTTGCAAGTTTTCTCAAAAAATATTTAAATGTATTTGTTACATAAAGCTAGTCTTACTTGTTTTTCTTACTATATATATATATATATATATATATATATATATATATATTTTCTTCTGTCAACATAGTTTAACAATATAAGACATTAAATATTGCATTAACCGATTCGGCCCCGATCCCATCTGTAGGCGTGATGAGGCTGTATCCTACTTCAAAGCTCTGCAGCATCAAGGCCATTTAAGATACACCAACGTGGGTGGTATTAAAAAAAAGCAGACAGATACAGCTCTAAAATGATATCAAATAATCTGGAAGTTCTAGTTGCACTACGAAATACAGAGAGAAAAACCTCATTTTTGGACCCGTTTTTTTCTCTCAAAACTCGCTCGAGATCGGAATTTTGTGTCCGGATTTTAGACCTTTTGGCCTCAGATCTAAGGCATACCGGTCTTAACTTCACACAGACAGGTGAATCTTTGCGAAAACTAGGATAAGGTGGGCATTTGGAATAAATTGCCATTTCCATACGAAAATGATGGGTCTATTAAGCAAAAAAAAAAAAGAACTCCAGCTTTTACCCTTCTGCTCATGCGCAAGCAAAATAACCAATGGAAAATGAGTGTTTCTAGTACAACTAGGCATTATTCTCATGGATAATCTGTTGACAACTGCTGTATTACGATGTATTCAGAAATAGCACCCCAAATGTCTTTCCTACGCACATTTCAGGCAAAAAGGACAAAAACCTCTGGGGCCCAATGAGTTAAATATAGCTAAATCTTGATGAACGGTAGTTGGCCATTAATAATTCACCTCAGTGGCATCAATTTGTTTTGAGATAATTTCTCTTAACAAGGATTCTTCATTATTGTTTGAATTTAAAGGTAGGCATGATACCAAGTCCAGAAAATACTGACAATTTCAAAAGAAAATAGCAAATGCAAGGCTAGTTTTTCCTTGAGAGACATGAGTGGACAGTCAACTCAGGCAACTAAAGGAGATGAGAGCTGCATCGGCTCAGTGATTATCCTGCTTGGCTTATGATCCAAAGGGTACAGGTTTGAATCCTACCATTGGATCAGCCTGGATTGGTCTCCATGTTATGACCTTAGGCAAATTTTTTCTTGGCACTCAATAACCTACTTGTGTTGCTGTGCCATAAACATTTAAAACCAAACCATGTACCATATGTTGCTACCTATTCTTTCAGATAGTGCAAATAATAACAATTTCTGGGTGAATTTTGATCTACTCCAAGGGAATCACTTGTGACCAACTATTTTATTTATGATAGTATGCAGTTATAAGAGTGAACTGCTCGTGGTCAACTGTTGTATATATGATGGTATGATAATAACCAGCTGATGGAGTGAATCACTTGCGGTCAGTTATTACTCATACAATTGTTATTATAAGTACAATTGCATGATAGTAAGTAACTAGTTCAATGACCAGCTACTGTTGATATGTTAGGATGGTAATAAACAACTAAGAGAGTGAATTACTTATGACCAACTACTGTAGATATAATGGGATGATAACAAACAACTAAGATAATGAATTACTTATGACCAACTACTGTAGATATAATGGGATGATAACAAACAAGTGAGTGAATTACTTATGACCAACTACTGTAGATATAATCGGATGATAACAAACAACTAAGAGAGTGAATTACTTATGACCAACTACTGTAGATATAATGGGATGATAATAAACAACTGAGTGAATTACTTATGACCAACTACTGTAGATATAATGGGATGATAACAAACAACTAAGAGAATGAATTACTTATGACCAACTACTGTAGATATAATGGGATGATAACGAACAACTAAGTGAGTGAATTACTTATGACCAACTACTGTAGATATAATCAGATGATAACAAACAACTAAGAGAATGAATTACTTATGACCAACTACTGTAGATATAATGGGATGGTAATAGATAACTAAGAGAGTGAATTACCTATGACCAACTACTGTAGATATAATGGGATCATGGTAATAGACAACTAAGAGTGAATTACCTGTGACCAACTACTGTAGATATAATGGGATGATAACAAACAACTAAGATAATGAATTACTTATGACCAACTACTGTAGATATAATGGGATGATAACAAACAAGTGAGTGAATTACTTATGACCAACTACTGTAGATATAATGGGATGATAACAAACAAGTGAGTGAATTACTTATGACCAACTACTGTAGATATAATGGAATGATAACAAACAACTGAGTGAATTACTTATGACCAACTACTGTAGATATAATGGGATGATAACGAACAACTAAGTGAGTGAATTACTTATGACCAACTACTGTAGATATAATGGGATGGTAATAGATAACTAAGAGAGTGAATTACCTATGACCAACTACTGTCGATATAATGGGATGATAACAAACAACTAAGTGAGTGAATTACTTACGACCAACTACTGTAGATATAATGGGATGGTAATAGATAACTAAGAGAGTGAATTACCTATGACCAACTACTGTAGATATAATGGGATCATGGTAATAGACAACTAAGAGTGAATTACCTGTGACCAACTACTGTAGATATAATGGGATGATAATAAACAACTAAGAGAGTGTATTAGTTAGAATCCTTATCTGTTGATTATGTTTGAAGATTTTCATTAATTTACTGACTTTATATTTACTTGAATAAAACTCACATTTAATGCCATATTTGACATGTATTGTAACAAGCTCTGCACACTTTAGTAAACAATATGAAATGGTGGAGCTTATGACCCCATTCAGATTTTCAAAAATTCATTTAACATAATTGGAGTCGAGTATGAATTTACATGACTTTTGTATAATTATAAAATTTTCTTTTCCAGTATATATGAAAAACTGATAGAATATTGTGGTATAGATGAAAAAGGAACAAATTACCCACCGGTAAGATTTCTATCTCATAAAGCTAATCATAGCTAAAATGAATAATTATCTTTTGTGTAAAGAAACTGGATTCTGTATGTCATTTCTTAATACCTTTCAGATTAAAACCTGTCTCTGTATTACTACACATTTGTCAAAACCTTCAGTATAAAATCCTAACTGCTTATGATATTAAAAGCTAGTCTTTGTTGCTTCTTATTTTTTCCCATTTGAAAAACATTTCTGTGACAAGACATAGAATGTGTAAACTTGAACAAAACATGGCCAGCATGATTATTGGCTATATTTTTAATGATAGACAACAATACAGTCTGTACAAGATTACTAGTTTTGTATGTTAGACTACTAGACAGAATCTGCACAAGATCACATAATATTGACACTATACAAAAGATCACTCACTAAGTTTGTATGTTGGACAATAAAACAGTCTGCACAGGATCACTAATTTTGTATGTTAGGACAATCTGCACAAAATCACTAAGTTTTTTTTGCTAGACATCTGTTCAGAGTCTGTACAATATCACTAAGTTTGAACAAGATCATTGACTGAGTTTGTATACCAGACAACAATATGGTACAAAATCATCAACTAATTTTGTATACTAGACAATGAAATGGTACAAAATGATTGACTTTATTCTGTACTAGACAACAAAATGGTACAAAATCAGTGACTAAATTTGTATGTTAGACTGCTAGATAGTCTGCAGAACTATTGTCATGATTGTATAATCATATTTGTATTTTGTGTTCATATTACTGTATTAAAATCATGTTGCCACCTTATCAAGCATGTATAATTAATGTCTTCCACCACAGTATCGCAGTACATGAAAACTTTTGAAATATTTGATCTAGACCCAGATGTTTTGCTCATTTGAGGTTTAAGTTGTTCAAATTTAGAAGGTTGCAGACAAGAAATCACAGATTGTGCAGAGTTTTCAAGTAATTGATGTTAGTAGTTTTTATTGTACATTTATCATTAGATATAACTGCAACTGATGTGTCATGACAAGAATTCTGTGGAATACATTGTCATGCCTCCTGCAAGGCATAATCCAAATACCATGCAGTGATTTTGAGCAAGAAAAGTAGACCATTGTGACCTACTTTTATACTTAGTTGTATCCTTCAAGATTAATACACCTATCAAGTTTCATGACTACTCACAACAGCGCCAGTGAAGCTGAAATAAATAAAAAGTTTCATGCAGTTACTGGAGCACACACAAAATATAGGTCACTGTCACCTACTTTTTCCATTGGCAAGTAGTAACTTTCAAGATGATTATAACCATTAAATTTCAGTGTCAGAGAAACTAAATGGAAAGTTTTAACATAATCTGTGGATCTTTAAAGAAGGTCAGTGAGCTACATTTGCCTGCGATGAGCAACACAATCCATGATGAAAACACCTGGCAAGTTTCATCACTGTGCTAGAGAAACTAAATATTGACATCATCAAAAACAACAACAACAACAATAAAAAAAAATGACAATGCCATTAGAAGACAAGTCAGATAGTAAGATTTTAGAGTCTGTTTTGAACTTATTTACTTTCAGGAAATATTTGATCCTCATTGTTGGGGCAAAGAATCTTTCTATGATGCATTGGGTAAGTTGTCTTACGCTTACTGATTCATTTACTGAGCTGAGAAATTGAAAGGCTGCATTCATTATCTTTAATGAACATTGCATTCCTGTAATGAATTTAATTAGACATTTGAAAGGGCCTGGCAGTGTCCGTGGGGAAATCCTGCTGTTTTATTTTATTCAGCTTTAATGTAATATTCAGAAGCCAAAAGAATTTTCTCAAAAAAGAATGAAAGCAATAAAAAAAAATGTTAGAATCATAAATATTTAATCTGCATAATCATAAATCATAAATGTTTGTTAAAATTTAAGATGATAATCTGGAGAAAAATGGGGGTACATTACTCTAAAAAAATAATTTAAACTGTTAATATGAGAAAAACAATATTTTGAGATTTTAAGGAATTTTGCTGTTACTTTTATTGTCATACAATGTTTTTTGGGTTTTTTTACTGGCTTTGGTGACATGTTTGATGCTAAAATTCAATTTGTGAAGGCCAAACCATTATTAACAGTCTTAAATTCTCAAATACCAAATTTCAGTCCTTACTTCTATAGAAATGGTTGGTTATTGTCCTGTTAAATGACCGTTACAGCATATACACATACAGAAAATTTAACATTGTTATGCTATAAAGTTACTTCTGGAAAATGTAGGCTTTTTGTCCCTGAAAGGTGCCACAACTTGATTGTTATCCTTTAAAGTTACCCTTGTTACATATACACTATCAAGTGTAACATTGTTAACCACTAAAGTGACTGCTGTAGTACATACACCTCTAGAAAATGTAAGATTGCTACCACTTCCACATATACTTGTCTGGAAAATGTGAGAATTTTGTCCTTTGAAGTTACCCAGCAGCATATTTATCCTTGCAGCATATATACCTCTAGAAAATGTAACATTGTTTACTGCAAAATTTACCCCTGCAGCATATACACCCAGGAAATTTAAGATTGTTAGCACCTGGAGCAAATATACATCATTAACAGTCACAAAGTTTAAATTGTTGTAAATAAAGCTACCCCTGCAGCACATATACCTGGAAAATTTAAGATTGTTATCCCCTTAACTTAATGTAATATTGTTATCCAGTGTAATTATTGCTGCGCCATTGTTGTCCTCTCAGGTTACTCCTGCAGTGCATGCAGATGCAGAAAATGTAAGATAGTTATCCTATAAATTTACCCCTGAATCATATAGACCCCAAGAGAGTATAAGAATGTTATCCTTTTTTTGTTATCCCAGCAGTACATACATCCCTTGAAAATGTAAAATTGTTATCCCTGCAGTATATATATCTCTAGAAAATGTAAGATTTTTATCCTTTATTGTTACCCCCACAATACATACATCCCTAGCAAATATTTGTTACTCCTGCAGTACATACACCTGTAGAAAATGTAAGATTGTTATCCTCTGTTGCAACCCTGCAGTACATACAACTCTTGAAAGTGTAATATTCCATCCCTGACAAGTTACACTGTTGCACTTGTAGAAAATGTAACATTGTTTTCCTTTGAATTTCATCATGCAGCATATACATTTACAAAATGCAACAAGCTTGTTTCAGTTTCCATTGTTATATGTTAAAGAAGCTTGTTTCAGTTTCCACTGTGTTATTTGCTGAGGGCTGTTCCATTAAAACATACATGGGACCCAGGGAAGGCACTTATAAAGTGGGGCACTAACCAATAGATGCAATTTAGAATTTTCTTGTCATTTTAATATGAACTCTGTGAAACTGAACTACCCTGGCATATACTTTTTTTTAACTGCCTTCCCTGGGTACCATGTATTTTTTAATGGAACAGCTCTGAAGTGGCTTGTTTGAATTTGCGCAGTTATATGCTAAAGTGGTTTCTGTCAATTTCCACTGTGTTGCTTACGGTAAAATGGCTTCTTTCAATTTCCACATGGTTGGATATAGTAAATATGCTTGTTTTGATTTCTCCTGTATTACATTAGTGGTAAACCAGTACAGTAGAATAGTGGCAGTGCAAGAATCTGAAGCAGTGAAGTGATTACTGCTATGTACCATGGACTGGACCGGTCAGCATCAGTCAGAACGACAGTGGTAAGCCATATACAGCAGACTGTTGGCAGGACTCTATTCTAGATATAGTATTTAATAAAACAACTTGCTTCAGACCTGCTTGTTTTAAATGGAACCTTCAGTATCTTCTTACTCAAATTTTACAGAAAAGGCACAGAAAGCTGACATGGAAAAGAGAGAAAAGGAGAAGAAAGATAGAACAAAAGTGAGATTTTTTAAATTTATTTAATGGTAGTTTTATGTTTTGTGGTGAACTTGGTTTTTTTTGTTTTTTTTGAAGTGTTAAAAAATCTAGGAAGTATATTTCAGGTGCATATGACAGTCTGTTAGGATTTCAAGAACTATTGTTGTAAAAAGATTCTACTTAAAATCATTTTCATTACCACCCAGTTGTACAGTGGTGCAAAATAAATATCGACTTTTGTTAGATCATGTTACCTGAGCCATGACACATTCAATTTATAATAGAATAAAAATATTGTTATTGAGAGGCACTAAATAGAAACAAAACAAGAACAAGGGTCCCTAGAAGGTGTTGATGCTACACTGGCCAAAAAGAATTCATAGCATTCCATGTTCAGATTGTTTCTTTAGTCCTTTTATTCTTCTTGATTGCTGAGTACTGAAACTTTCTATGATATTCTTGAGAAACTCCAACATACCATACCAAATTACACAGCAAAAGTCTTTTACATGTCGGTGTTGCCATCCTTTCAGGAGAAATAGATGTGATGAGATTTTTCACATTTTGATAGATCACACACATTTTTCGTTTAGGAACAGCTTTGTGCTTTAGTAAAAACACCATGTCAGTCCTACCATACCTCATAGAGGTATATTAATGCTTTAGTAAAAAAACACCATGTCAGTCCTACCATACCTCAAAGAGGTATATTAATGCTTTAGTAAAACACCATGTCAGTCCTACCATACCTCATAGAGGTATATTAATGCTTTAGTAAAACACCATGTCAGTCCTACCATACCTCAAAGAGGTATATTAATGCTTTAGTAAAACACCATGTCAGTCCTACCATACCTCAAAGAGGTATATTAGTGCTTTAGTAAAAAAAAACACCATGTCAGTCCTACCATACCTCACAGAGGTATATTAATGCTTTAGTAAAAAAACACCATGTCAGTCCTACCATACCTCATAGAGGTATATTAATGCTTTAGTAAAACACCATTTCAGTCCTACCATACCTCAAAGAGGTATATTAGTGCTTTAGTAAAAAAAAACACCATGTCAGTCCTACCATACCTCATAGAGGTATATTAATGCTTTAGTAAAAACATCATGTCAGTCCTACCATACCTCATAGAGGTATAAGGCTTTAGTAAAAAAACACCATGTCAGTCCTACCATACCTCATAGAGGTATATTAATGCTTTAGTAAAAACACCATGTCAGTCCTACCATACCTCACAGAGGTATATTAATGCTTTAGTAAAACACCATGTCAGTCCTACCATGCCTCATATAGTTACATTAATGATTTAGTAAAACACCATGTCAGTCCTACCATACCTCAAAGAGGTATATTAATGCTTTAGTAAAAACACCTTGTCAGTCCTACCATACCTCATAGAGGTATATAAGGCTTTAGTAAAACACCATGTCAGTCCTAATACACCTCAAAGAAGTATATTAATGCTTTAGTAAAACACCATGTCAGTCCTACCATACCTCCTAGAGGTATATTAATGCTTTAGTAAAACACCATGTCAGTCCTACCATACCTCATGGAGGTATATTAATGCTTTAGTAAAAAACATCATGTCAGTCCTACCATACCTCACAGAGGTATATTAATGCTTTAGTAAAATAGCACCATGTCAGTCCTACCATACCTCAAAGAGGTATATTAATGCTTTAGTAAAACACCATGTCAGTCCTACCATACCTCAAAGAGGTATATTAGTGCTTTAGTAAGAAAAACACCATGTCAGTCCTACCATACCTCATAGAGGTATATTAATGCTTTAGTAAAAAAAACACCATGTCAGTCCTACCATACCTCACAGAGGTATATTAGTGACAAATAGAGTTACAAGATGACTGCCATAGCCATAAAGTTCAAATCAGCACCATTTTCATTTATAATAAATAAGATATCTTAAGTCTTTAGTAAAAACCAAATGTCTGTATGACCATCCTTTCAGGAGGAGTAGAAATGTCAAAATTTCCATGATGGCTACCATGGTGGCCATATTGAAGGTTTGGTCTCTGCCATTTTTACCTAGGACCAACTAGAAGTATTTTTGTAAAACCCCTTGTCAGAACAACTATCTTTTAAGGACAAGTAGTGATAACAAGATTTTCGAGATATCATCTGTCCATTTTGAGGTCTGATGGTATCATTTCTGTTTAGTATCAATTTCATACCATAAGAAATCTTCACATGAAAACCTCGTGTCAGCGTATGCCGATCTGCTCAGGAGAAGTAGCAATGACATTATTTTACTAGTGATGGAATTGTTATAAATCAGAGCAGTGCCATTTTTATTTAAATCCCTCGACATAATAAGAAGTCTTTTAGTGAAAGCCCAGGTAGTTTTGACACTTTGTTTAGGAAGAGTAGCAGTAGTAAGATTTTTAAGATGGCCATTGAGTTGGACATAATGAATGCTTGAGGGGCTCCGATTCCATGTAATTAGACTTTGCATTGAGTATATAAAGTTTTGTTACAACCAGTTAGTTTACAAGAAGTGGTGATGATAAGAATTTTGTGATATATAGAGACAATGGATGACAGGCCATAACATAAGCATGCATTTGTACAGACATTGCATGACAGGATGTCACAAAAATAAGTGCATTTTGAAACTGGATGACATGCCAAGACATAAGAGTGCTCTTTGATAGAGTGAATGACAGGTCATCACATAAGTTTATCTGTTCAGTGACCAGTAGAGTTAAAAGTATATGTAGATAGTGTTACCCAAATTTATTATGAAAATGACAGTTCTTTGTCTTATTTCAGGTGGAGTTTGTAACAGGTACTAAAAAAGCTCTCGATGGTGCACCGGGTGAGCTTTTCTGTTTTTTTTTCTGTCAGTTTTACTTGTTATGATCCCAATTTTAGGAGCATGAGGTGGAAATAATTCACATTGTTCATCAGTCTGTCTATTCTCCCAGTTAACATTTTAACTATTATTGCAGTAAACACCTTTAGACAAAACTTATATCTTAAACATTTGTGGTGAACATATATTCTGGGTCTACAGTTACTGATTTTCAAAGGTTTGTACACCATCACTAAAAGAAATCTGGGATATCATTTGCTTATTGTTTCACTAATTGCCACCAGATCTGTGTGGGTACATTTGGAAATTAAGATCTATGTACTGGTGTGGTGGATGGGTGGATTCTTATGAGCTCCTGCTAACAATTCTTGTGCATTGTTTGTTTATTTTTGTGTATCTTTTAATGCCATGTTAACTTTGTTGCAAGTGGTAGTCTTTCCAGTCACTAACAGACGTCATAAATCCAGCCATAATGACTTGGATATTTTCTTATCTGCTATCATGAAGTACAAAAAATGAATGCATGCTTATATATTTATGTAGAGGACCTGGATAGTTTCATGCCATTTTAACAATTTAAAAAAAAATATAAAATTCTACATTATTTATTGGGGGAGGAGGGTGGTTAGACTAACTTGATCTACAGTGGCTGCATACATTTTTTTATAAATGCAAAAATCTTTTTAATGTTTTCATGTAACATGTGAGAGTTTTCACTCTGGAATTGCTTATTTATGTGAACCATACTTTATGTATAAAAAGACCATTTGCCTGAATTTACTGCAGTCTAAACCAGAGATAAAATAAAGTATTTAATGTTAAAAGCAAGCCATGTGTATTCAGAGGACAGTTGTTACAAAGTCCAAACCCAGTTGTCAGCTTTAGTCATTGACAATAATATGTGACATGTGATAAAAGATAATTTTCAAAAGACTTGATTATTATAAAGTTTAGCTTTAGTAAACGTCAATTCAATGAAATTAAGCTTTTCACATTTTCAAGACAACTTTACTGATTAACTGATAAAATTAATTTTTTTCTATCCTTAAGAAATATATGATATTGTCTGGATAAGTTTTATGATTTAAGTATGACCAGAGAAAACAGTAAAGTTCCTGAAGGTGTGTAACTTTTATAACATTTGTTGACTGTACTGTACTTTAAGGAATTTATATTTTTTAACATTATTTTTGTTTTATATCCATTTTACAGAGTTCAAACATCTTTACCTTCTATCTTTCATCTTGTAGATTTTCCTGTTTACATGTTTTTGTTAAAAGGAAGGTTTTATTTACCTTTTCATTTTTATCTAATACTACAGTGTTCTCTCAATTATCCCCCCCACACAAACACTCGGGCCGTTTTATCATCTCCTTTGGTTACTGCAAATATTCACCAGTTGATTTCCTCTTTGATCTCCCCCATTTATTTGCCATCCTTGCTATCCACCATACGCGGGGCCTAATCAATGTACAAATGAAATATAAATAATGATTACAGACTCAAACATCCACAATCATGTCTCCATCAGAATCTAATCTAATTTAATTTATCCATCCATCACCACCCTTGCAAAACTGCCATTTTCGTACTTGTATAAAACTGGGCAGGTAATCTGGTGAACTTTGTGTTCACTTTTTTTTTAAAGGGTTATCTTCCTAAAGATTTATGTGCAGTCCTTTATATTTACAATAATTTTGGAATAACTATTTTGTCAATGTTCCTTTATTCCGATACATACATACAACATTTATGAAATACTATGCAAATAAAATGGCAAGCAAAAATCTTAATCATGAAAATTACTCCATTTGGTTTCTGCCTTGATTGTGCTTTTCTGCATTCAAGAGTGGTCCCTTTAGAAAGTTTGAAGGGCTCAGATTGTTGATTAATTTTCCATGTTAATGCTTCAGAAAATAAAACTATTTTATGCTCTGGGTGACACAGTACCCAACAGATGTACTTGTTGATTGAAGATAGCACAGATGCAAAGACTTTCTGAATACTGGGAACTTCATAGCATTTTCTTAAGAAAAGTCCTTAAGGCAATATCCAAGTAAAAATCAACCTTAATCAACAGTCTTGCACTGGGTAAACACATGACAGTTTTGCTTGCCAGAAAAAAAAATCAGAATCAGGTAGGTGCACATAAAAAATCTATGCAAAACTTGAATGCATTAATAAACATCTGAAAATTAAGATTAAACATTCTATGTCGATATAACTGCAGATGGCATGATCTCCACTGTTCCCACACATTGAGATCCGTATTGTGCAGAATTAATGGTTATTGATTCGAGTCCAATAGTGAAAATGCAGTATAACAATTGTTTTTCTGACTTTAGCACCATTTCTCAGTGCATGATAGGCTGTACAAAGTGGACATTATAACTGGTTGAGGAAGAATCCATGAAAACCCTAGTAAGAACCACCAATCCATGGCAAGCTACTGGCAGATTTTCTCACATACCCACATTGGCAGAGCTCAAGACTGGAACCCATGTGACCAGTAAAACAAGCTCTTTTGACCATTTGGCCCCCTGGGGACCCCATTATTTCAGTAATCAACCATATTAAGAAACTTTTCCTAGCAAACTCTGAAATTGCAGTCATGGTTTTGTACAGATTTTTGGAATTTATGCTGTTTTTAGTCTCCATTGTGGTCACCAGTTTTAAAATCTTAATTCCAAAACTCCAAGATTTTGTTTCAGATATTAATATATCGGTCATGTATTGATCATGGATCCAGTATGCATGTGGATTAACAAATGGCTGTAATACTGTTCTAGGCCACAGACATACTGTTCTAGGCCACAGACCTACTGTTCTAGGCCACAGACCTACTGTTCTAGGCCACAGACCTCCTGTTCTAGGCCACTGACATACTGTTCTAGGCCACTGACATACTGTTCTAGGCCACAGACATACTGTTCTAGGCCACAGACCTACTGTTCTAGGCCACTGACATACTGTTCTAGGCCACTGACATACTGTTCTAGGCCACAGACCTACTGTTCTAGGCCACAGACCTACTGTTCTAGGCCACAGACCTACTGTTCTAGGCCACAGATATACTGTTCTAGACCACTGACATACTATTCTTTCTACTGGAAAAATTTAGCACAGGAACCATAAATGTGTATAGCTAAATTAAAAGCATTTCAGACAAGGGAGATTATTCTGTGAGTACACTGCCTACATATTTTCAAAATCGTGCAGTTTTCAGTTTAAATAAAGACTATTTGCCTAAAGTGTCATTATTTCCCAAAGAGCAGTAGCTCTCTTGTACAGTGTATGTGCAAATGCTGAAGATGTCCAGGATAGTGATCTGACCTTAATAACGAGGAAAACATGAATCAACCTAAATAAAAGATGTCAAAAGCAATTGATGCATACATTACAAAGATAATGATATCATATTTATTATGCAATACTATTGTTGATCAGACAATTCCCAAAATGAAAATAGTGATAAATCTTTTACCCCCACCCCCCAGTGCCATCATATAGTATTCACAGTTTTGTTGGAATTTTCTTTGCAAGTTTTAAAACATAAAAGATTATTATTTTGGTTCATCAAAGGGTCAGGAAGATGTCTTTGTTATAGGCTAAGAATGACTTTAAGGCAGTTTAAATGAGTTTAAGAACAGTGGTACCTGTTTTGTAAGGAAGGAAATTTAAGACAGACATATTCTTGTCAGACTCAGACAACAAATTCATTTTCTCTAAACATCAGTGTTAATATTTTGACACAAATAAATCTACTTGTAAATCTACTTGTAAGTCTATTTTGACAAAAATAAATCTACTTCTGAATAATAAAATGGCACTTTTTCATGATAAATGCTCCTAAAGTTGAGTTATGATAAAAACTGCATTAATCAGTAGTCTCACAATATATAGACAGTGTTGTCCTGACAAGAAAAAAGCAAAATATATTAATTGTACAGACAGAAACTATGCAGAAGCTGAAAGCACTAATAAAAGTTTCAGACAATTTTTAAAAGATATTCTACATCGATATTATATCTAATGACCAAATCTATGAAGTATGGTATGCAATGTTCTCCTAGTCTGTGACTGGTATCCTGTTCAGTTGATAATTAGTGGTCCATGTCCTAAAGAACTAGTTGAACAGGGATCAGAACCAGCCAGAGCATTATCATATGGCAGAAATCACTGCTGAAATTCAGTACGGGGTTTTTTCGGGGCTGATGGTGGGAGTATGGGGTATATTATTTTTTCAGTAATATTGTAGGAATTACAGTCAAGGATTTATGATTTTAGAAGACAGTTCTGACATGTTGGTGAGGAATGTTTTTAATTTCCAATAGGGCAAATAACTTTCTTTGAAAATCAGAAATCTTTGAATAATTGTTGTTGTAGGGTTTAGCGCCATTTTTCAGCACAAGATAGGCTATACATGGCAGCCAGTATAAATGTTGGAGGAAGAACCCCGGAAAACTCTGGAAAGAACCACCACCCTACAAGAAGCTACTGGCCTGCTTTCTCACATACCCACGTTGGCCAAATCTGAGACTCGAACCCACGCAGACAGGGGTGAGATGGCAGTGATCTGTAACAGTGAGTGCTTTCCACCACTCTGCCACTTGGGGCCCCTTGAATAATTGTACTAAAGTCTTGACACTTAAAAGTATAGACTATAATCTAAAAGAATTTCTTTGCAATAAATCATGGACTTTTATTTTTTGTAGAGGAGAAAAGGAGGAAAACCAAATGGGATGCTCAGCCAGGAACTTTACAACAAGTCACAATGGCCAAGGCAATTAGTCAGAACTTGGTCATGGCAGCAGCAACAGGCACAAAAACTACAGTCATACCAGCAGTGGGTAACATCACCAAGAAACCAGTGAAGTGATGATTTCACAGTCCAGCGGTCATGACATAAAATCGTGATCTTATACACATGGCAGAGATTTGAAGTCATTGCATAAATTCTTGATCTTATACACATGGCAGAGATTTGAAGTCATTGCATAAATTCTTCGAGAAGACCAAAATTTGAGATCATAATCATGTTTGTGCAAAGAAAAGTTTGCAATGATTTTAGTATGAAAATATGGGACTCAAAAGTCTGTGAAAGTGACATTAAGAGTAGAATGATGAAAACAAAACATTTTAATTCTTGGATATAATTTCAACTGTTTCTCAATACAGAAAAATGCCTTTCATCCAGCCCAAGTATATGGGCATCGTTACTGAGTGAAGGGTAGGGTAAAGATAAGGCAAAGTCATTGGTCACATTCCAGAAAACATTAAATTTCCTCCTTTCAGATTGCAAGTTTTTGCTGAAAGTATCAATTGCAGACATAAATCTGGTAGTCAAAAAATTCTTGTCATTTTTGTTTAGGCAGCTTGTTTGATTGGTCTTGCAAGGCAAGGATCTCGTTCCCATCATTGTCCAGAATTAGCAAATTCGTCCAATGAAATCTGTTGAAATTTTACCTCTAAAAATATATAAAGAATACAAAAAAGGGCTGAATTTGTAATAAAGAGTTAGTGAAAACTTTTCACTTTGTGAATTTTAATCACTGAGCATTGTTTTGTAAATCCATAAAATATGTGAAGATTGAATATAATGTTCAAAAAGATTTTACAGAAGTTGTCATTTATGAATTTTTTCAACGAACTTTATGTCATGAACTAAATGCAGTGAGCAACATGGTTATAAACTGCTGTCAAGGAATTGCAGGCAGTGAGTGGCACTGTATGGTATGAACTGCAGGCAGTGAGTGGCATTATATGCCATGAGTTGGAGGCAGTGAGTGGCCCTGTATGCCATGAATTGCAGGCAGTGAGTGGCACTATATGGCATGAATTGCAGGCAGCAAGTAGCATTATATGCTATGAATTACAGGCAGTGAGTGGCATTATATGCCATGAATTGCAGACAGAAAGTGGCATTATATGCCATGAATTGCAGGCAGTGAGTGGCATTATATGCCATGAATTGCAGACAAGTGGCATTATATGCCATGAATTGCAGGCAGTGAGTGGCATTATATGCCATGAATTACAGACAGCAAGTGGCATTATATGCCATGAGTTGGAGGCAGTGAGTGGCACTGTATGCCATGAATTGCAGGCAGTGAGTGGCACTATATGGCATGAATTGTAGGCAGCAAGTAGCATTATATGCTATGAATTGCAGGCAGTGAGTGGCATTATATGCCATGAATTGCAGACAGAAAGTGGCATTATATGCCATGAATTGCAGACAAGTGGCATTATATGCCATGAATTGCAGGCAGCCAATGGCATTATATGCCATGAATTGCAGACAGATAAGTGGCATTATATGCCATGAATTGCAGACAGCAAGTGGCATTATATGCCATGAATTGCAGGCAGCAGGTAGCATTATATGCCATGAATTGCAGGCAGTGAGTGACATTATGTAAAGAAGCATTATAAATTTCAAGTCTGAAGACAACTAGTTTAAGGTTCTATTAATAGGTAAAAACATTGCTGATTTGTATGCCTTAGTTTATGGAGCAGATTAATAATATTATATAAAAGGTGATCCATATGTGATAAAAAGAACTCGGACACAGTCTGGCTTGTTGAAGGTGGGTTGATGCTTAAATTTTATTCCATTAATTGTTTTTAAATATAAAAATTTAACGTAGCACTTGAACAGGGTAATTATATTGTATGTTCATGATAGTTAATGACATTACTAGCTCTCAAGTTCCATACTGTTCTAAGGGCTGTTCCATTTAAACATACATGGTACCCAAGGAAGGCAGTTTAAAAAAAAAAATATATGCCAGGTTACTTTGATATCATGGAGTTTATATTAAAATGTTAAGAAGATTCTAACTGCATCCATGGGTGAGTACCCCACATTAAAAGTGCCTTCCCTGGGTCTCGTGTATATTTTATTGAAACTAAGTAAATATGGAAGATGTTTGGACCATTCTCGAAATAAATACATCTTGAATATATTATAGAAGCAGCCATTACATTGATAACTAAATGCATCATGAAACGGTACATATCATTATAATGTTCATCAGGAGACTTGTCGATCTTTTATCCTAACTGAAACATTTATCGTCTCATGTCAAGTTTGAGCAAAGTATGCAGATAATTCCCTTAAGTTGTCATGGTGCTATTTTAACTTGCTGTACTTAGCATTTCATTGAGTTCTTCACCATATTTGTCAAACCTATATTTGTGATAGGTGAGACATAACAGCAATAACAACAACATCCATTTTAAAGTTTGTTAAGGTTTTGGTTAAAGTTTTCATTTGCATGTATTTTCATTAATTATTCTCGGCATTAATCATTATGAAGCTAAGACAGTTAAGTCTGACACATTTGCTCTTTTGACTTTGGAGTCAAGGGCATAGTCCTAACAAATTTGCATTAAGGCTTTGTTTGCTTATGTTTCCTAAACCTCTTGATCAATTGTATTAATACATTTGATGGAATCGTTATGAAGCAAAGATAGTTCATTGTGTGACATTGGGATCAATTTTGTAGTCATATAACATTTGCTGTGAGGTTTGATTAAATGTTTCTTTATTTGCTTAGATTTCCTAAGCCCTTTGATGGATTTTTGCCTATACTTTTGGTGAATCTTTGTGAAACTATGACATTTTATTTCTCAAGATGCCTGCATGCCCTTTGTCCATATGACCAGTGTCACAATCATAGAAAATATGCTGTAGGGTTTTGTTTAATGTTTTTGTGTTTCTTAAACCGTTAAAGGAATTTTTTCATGCATTTGCTAAAACAGTTCATTCTGTGACATGATCAGTTGCTGCTTTGACCTTGGTTTCACAGTCGTAGAAAATTTATGTTAAGTTTTTGGTTAAAGTTAATTTATTTCTTTGTATTTCCTAAACCCCTTGATGGGTTTTCTTCATATTACGAATCATTATGAAGTGTCAATTCTGTCTGCATCATTCTGTCATCCTTTTGACCTTGGGGTCAAGGTCACTCATTTTACAGCTGCTTTTATCATTGGCTTAAAATGAAGGTCCATGCCGTCTTTTCTGATGTCCCCCCCACCTTTACTCAATACAAGTGCATTGTTGGGCAGAAATGAATGTAGGTGTTATAATTGAACAAGGTCTTAGCCAACTATGAATATTTTACTACACCTATTTCCAAACAGCAGATGGTTTAAGCAGTTGAGATATACTCTTGGCATACACATTGTATGAAAAGTGGGGGTGGGGAGAGGCTCATGTAAGTTAGTCTTGTAAGATGAATCACCTAATTTTTTTATGTAAGACCATATGATTATACGCTAGTTGTGGAATTGAAATATTTTCCTGAACATTCTGAAAGAGTTTTAACAATTATGTACTAGCAAGCATTTTAACTTTGCAGGCCATTTTTGATCCCTACAATATTGAATATGTCATTATATTTTTATGCGTGCAAGCTGTACATTGTATGTGCATATTTGTGAATGGGTAAACGTTTGAACAAGCAGAAATACGTTTAGCAGAAGAGTTATAGATACACTGAAATTATGTAAAGAGATTAAAGATGGTCTACTGAGTGTACCAATCTTTGTTCTCTGACTGTTATATTATGGAAGATTACTTCACCTTTTATTGTAAATATTCATTAAATAATACTGCAATTCATGACCCGTTGTAATTCACAACCCTTTATTGTAATTTGTGACCCTTTCTTGTAATGCATGACTCTTTGTTGTATTTTTTGTCAAGCTAACCCTCTTTTATTATATGGTTAAAAAAAAACCACAGGTCGAATAGAAAGCCTTATGGTTTTAGTGAGTAAGATAAGATTAACACTTTGATTCCCTGTACATGTTTTAGAATGATTTTGGGAACTGCTTGCATGTGTGTGTGTTTATATATTTGCATGCCTGTGTATGATGTCTTAATGTCTTAACGGTATTCAAATCTTAAAGTGCAGATGTTGCTACTGAGCTTTCTCAGTTGCATGCAGTTTTTGGTTAACAATAAGTAAGTTGCACTACTGATTTCATGCATAGTAATTACCACTTAAAAGATGCTTTCTAAAATTTCCTGGTCTTTGATCATGGATTCCATATTTATTGGATGATGATGATGATATGGATGATAACAAAATGATAATAATACTGGTTAATGTGGCATTTTGTGACCATGTATGTGATCAGACTTGGCATGATGCTTTACAGTGAGAAAATTTGTTAACCATTTTATATAGTAATGTCATCACCCCCATTTTGACTTGGAACTTTACTTTTTAGTTTTTAATAACTGTTGAATGACTACATGCAGGGAAATTAAATTTGGTAAGAAACTGTACTTTAAGAAGGGCTAGGTTGGGTCTAAATTTTAGCATTTAAAAAGATTTTTATGCAGTTAAAGTCACTGTTTGACTTGGAACTTCAAAATTTAAATGCATTATATAGGCTGGGGCATTTGTAGCATATGGGCATATTTTTAGTGTTACCATGGAAACAAAGTGAACTAGCATACATAGCATATAAATGAAAGTGCTGGACCATAGGGTGCATTCAGTAAGAGACTTTGTGTAAGTATGAACTAGAGGTATACATCATCTTTAGATGACTGAAGATTACAAGCAAGAGTTCCCCATAAATCATTAAATATTTTTTAATACTTTGTGTGTTATGAACATTACAGATGTGATTGGATCTCCACTAGACACTTGAAGAGGTATCTTTCAGTATTGTCACAAAACATTCCTAGATTTACCATATATACTTGCTTATTAGCTGAGTCAAATTGCAAACAAAGATCCTGCTCCACCATAGCATAATGACCTGCAGACCAGGGTCTATGTTGTTTGTTCTGCTAATTACTCCAGACAAACTGCACATACCCAGATCTGCTCTTGCATTATGCAATGTCAGATCTGAGTCTGTGCAATTTGTAATTGGACTTATAAATGTTGTTGTTCTAGGGTTTAATGCCATTTTTCACCACTATACATGGCAGCCAGTATAACTGGTGGAGGAAGAACCCTGGAAAACCCAGGGAAGAACCACTGACCCACGAGAAGCTACTGGCAGGCTTTCCCACGTACCCACGCTAGTCGAGCTTTGGACTCGAACCCATGCAGACAGAGGTGAGATGGCAGTGATCCAGAACGGTGAGCGCTTTAGACCACTCGGGGACCTGACTAATAAATGTGTATGTATGGTAGATTCAGAATTTAGTAGACAGTTCAATCATTTAAGATGGGCAACTTCTTCCATGACGTCAGACAAATAAGTGAATCTTAACACCGCACACTTTGTTGTAAATAATTAGATTAAACCAGGTCAGGAGCCATATCTGGCCTGCAAGCTGTACATTGCACATGCTTGATTTAACCTGTACATGTGTACTAGGAAATGGAATTGAATGAGTTTCCTCCCCTTCAACAGTTTGAACTTATTTAATTCATCTGCTGGTAAATCATAACAATTTAGTGATGGATGCAAATTAAGATATTAGCAACCTGTAGATTTTCTTATCACTTTAAAAAATTTCAAAAACTATTAGAATTTGATCTGTTCCAAAATTATATTTTATTCTTAGAGTTTTCAGATTTGCATGTGGTGTAAGAGTCACTTTAATAACCATAAAATTAATTTCTGAGAAAAATTTGTGTGCATTTAAGCCATTCATTTTATTTGTTATTTATGATTAAGATTTCTCAAGGTATACATTAATTTACACTTAACTAAGATATATGTGCAAGTTGATTGGAAGGGGAAGTAGCTTTTTCTCAATAGTCCACTAGTGCCCATTGAAGTATATCTGCATTGCATGTAAACTGAGACATTGTTTCAAAACTATTTAAAAATAGATGAGGTAAAGATAATTATATCCAATCAGCTTTGGTAATTTAATTATTATTTCTGCCAATTTTGCTCATGATATCCAACTGTAGTGGCAGCATAATTACCATTTCTGGCAATTTCACTTGAGATATCCAACTGTACTGGCAATATAATTACTATTTCAGGCAATTTTGCTCAAGATATCCAACTGTAATGGCTATAGAATCTCCATTTCAGGCAATTTTGCTCAAGATATCCAACTATTGTGGCAATATAATTACCATTTCAGGCAATTTCAGTCGAGATATCCAACTGTACTGGCAATATAATTACCATTTCTGGCAATTTTGCTTGAGATAACCAACTGTACGGGCAATATAACTACCATATCAAGCAATTTAGCTCAGGATGAAGCAAATAAATATAATCATTAACTGGTTCCTGAAGCTCTTCATGTAACTGCAAACTAATTCAGATGAGTGCTAAAAAATGCAACTCATGATGAAATATTTAGTACAAATGGACATGTAACAATGTATTTGACATTAATTCCAATCATACAACTTTACAATCCATTTTATTCTTGATAAAATCATGAACTAATTTGTTATTTTCATACTTTTGCCAGTGATAAGATTTCATTAATCAGTCTTGGTTACCTGTGTGCAAACCTTTGTCCAAATGTATATACTAGGGTGTCATGCATGTGTGTTCCAGCTTATTAAATTACAGTAATAATTCATGGTTTTCTGTGTGCAAAATAATTGCCCAGATGTGTACATATATGAAATAAATTGAATATACCAACTAATTTCAACAAATGTTTCACCTAGGCAGCATGCATAAATCCAATGCTTGAGCATAGATGACTTCTCCAATGTGCATTAATGAAACAGGACTAATTTCTTAAACAAACATCACAATTTCAAATCTCCTGGGCTTCAACAATTATTGTTCAATTTTAATTAAACTGAATGATCAATCACTAAGATATTATGCCAAGACAAAGAAATAGCTATAGTCATTAGTGAGTAGAGCATATTCCATGTTTCCCAAAAAAGATCAGCCTGGTTGGGCTAGCTTTATTTTTAACAGCACAGCAACACAAATAGGCTACTAATAAGGCAGTCAGAGTAAAGTACCTTGACCAAGTACACACCATTGTAGCCTAACGGGGCTCATCACTACTGGAACTGAGACCCACACCTGTATAGTGTGCTGACTACTAATCCATAATATAATTGAGACTCACAGCTGTATAGTGTGCTGGTACCTGAACCTTGAGGTTCTTTATCATTTTAGACTTTTGACAATTAACCAAGATATTTACCCACTGTATAAGCCATACCAGTAATATGATTTTAGTGTAAACTTAGAGAATGCACTAGTCCATATTTATTGGGGGGGGGGGGAGCTGCAAATCATATTTAAGTCAAATTGAACCTGTGATGTAACCTAATAACAAAGAATACAGACTTCAAAACTTGAAGCCTGGTTTGTATGTCCACTCTTTTTACCCTACCCCACCCCAAATATTCCTTTTATTGCAAGTATAAATCACCTTGCTTCGAAATGGTTTTGCAACAATTTTAAATATATTTACCATAGAGTACAGGCATGCTCTTCTGATTCTAGTCCATTATAAATTATACTCCAAATCTGGTCCTCAAAATTACACACCTGGCACAGTTATTTAACTGAGGATAATTTAATCTCATTAAACATTACAATTATTAAAAGAAAGTATGTTCCATCTATGCACAATTTTTTAATTTGAAAAAAAAAAGTTATTGATGGTAAGTGCTGTGTTAAAGAAATGCTATTTTTAGAGGACTGCCTACTATACATTGTAAGGTGCTTGTTTGTGGTGCAGATGCTCATGCATTTAAGTCAGTTTGTGTGTTTTGGATTTTTAATGTAGCTTTAAAAAATGTTCAGTCATAACGCTATGATGTCTTCAGTGAGGGAGTTTATAGTGATGTCTAGCACTTGGACATCATGCTGCAGACATTTGGCATCATGTCCCACCCAGTCACATTATCCTGACACCAGACCAACCAGTCCTAACACTAACCTCTTAATGCTGAGCACCAAGCAAGACAGCTGTTAGTACCAATTTTTTAAAGTCTTTGATATGACTCAACTGGGGATCGAACCCATGACCTCTTGCATCCGAAGTAGGCACTCTAACCACTTAGGCCACCAGAGCAGTCTGCTATTTAAGTCAGCACATTTATACTGTATACTAAGTACAAGAGACTAACCGCAATAACCAGTAAAATTAAAATAAAGTGTACAAGACTACCTTATTTCCTGTATATATTGGGACACCATGACTTAATTTGTAAAGTAATAGGTCATTGTTTGTTTTCAATAGAAGCAATACACAATATGGATGTGTACATTATTTTATAGGAGATTATTGAGAGTGGATATGTTTAGTCTCATTTGCAAACAAATTGCTTAGGAAAAACAAAAAATAAAAATAAGAACAGAAAAAGGTTAGATTCTTTCAGTGTACTGTCAAAATAAGCATTCTATTTACCGACTTTAATGTGTGGGGGAGGGAGGTGGCAATTTCAACAAAAGTTGTATCGTGACCATACAGGACATGTGATCTAGGTAACATGTGATCTAGGTAACAAAAGAATAAGCAATAATTAAAATATATAAATAAAATAAGCAATAATTAAAATATATAAATAACTCTATTTTTTACCAGATAAATGATGAATACAAACAAAAAATGAGATAATATTGTAAAATCAAATTATGTCTGATATTTTTTCGTAATCTTACAATTTCGATTTTTAGCAGATTTTGAAATAAATAATTTTTAATATCAATGATTCATATGTTTACACATTTTGGGGAATTATTAATATTGTATTTGCAAGAACATCAACTACAATAATGATAACTGATAATGTTTACATTACATGTAGTTTTAAAATGTTGATCAAATTGCTGGCATGCTAAATGTTATATAAATGGTAACAATGTCCCCAAAACAGTGATTTAGTCTAAAATGTCAATTATCACATTGTAATTACAATGAATCATTTCTAAAAAATGATTCCTCTCAAATCGTATCTGAACACAACTGAATTTAGAGTAGAAATTAAATGATTCTGTTTACTTCAGACTTATATAAAAACCTAAGACACAATAACTTGACCAGGATGTGTGTCATTTTCCCCATCAAATTTGTAAACAAGTTCTCCTCTAGACAGTGGTAATATTTTTTCTTCCAGCACTTGAACGATCTTCAACGGGGCCCCGAGTGGTCTAAAGCGCTCTCCGTTACGGATCACTGCCATCTCACCTCATTCTGCGTGGATTCGAGTGTAGGATTCGGCCAATGTGTTTGTGTGAGAAAGCTTGCCGGTAGCTTCTGCTGGGTCGATGGTTCTTCCCGGGGTTTTCCCGGGTTCTTCCTCCACCATTAATACTGGCCGCCATGTATAGCCTATCGTGTGCTGAAAAATGGCGTTAAACCCCACAACAAAACAACCATCTTCAACACGCCCGCCAACACATTCACTATGAGCCAGACACAGTATAAATCGGGAACCAGGATGACTACTTAGCTGGGGTCGTCTCGGCTCATAGACAACCACGATCACTTTCTGAGGAATTTAAAAGATGATCCTCCCATCCAGTCCTTTCTGACGAGCATCTACAGTCGCCCTACTTCATTTACGGCCCAGTACTAGCACCAAGCTTTTTTACTTTTATATTCTCTCTCGTGAGCAGCAAAAATACGAGCAGATATTTTTAATTTGATGTCACGCCGTCGTCGGCTACGTGGCCTACAAATATATATATATATTACAGTGGAACGGGCGAGTGTGAACATGTCTTGAGCCAGCAAATTGGAGCGGCTAGTTTGCATACCAATAGCCAACGTTAACTTCAGTAACAGTTGTGAAAAACTTATGGATACTAAGCTCGCGGGAATATTCTGCACCCCGCGAAGATATCCGCGGTTTGGTGTTCAAGCCCCTAGAGGTCATTTAGTAGATTTCTTGTTTCTACTCCACCATAAGGTTTTGCCGTGTCAAGTTTGCGCTGAACGTGGTTCAAGTTGTTAGTTGTTACAAGGAGGCCTAGCGCTTGATCACAGCAGAGGGTTGCAAAGTCTCCAACGCCTTGGCACGTAATCAGGGATCAATAAATGGCAAAGACTGTATCAGATTGCCTCTGACTGGGTGTTTGTAGGTTACGCGTAAGAGCATTGGCTCAGCACTGCGTGTAAGTTGTGGCGAGGCCGGAGTCCACTACGTGCATCGGGCATTGTGGAGATGTTCAACCATACTCTGACCGAGCTGCTGTTTCGACACCAGTACGCTGAGATGATGTCGCCACCACCTATAAGGTGAAAGGACCACTGTGAAACCCAGGTGACATTGCTGCCAAGAGTCTCATAGAATGGCAACAAGAAATGTCAAGCTTCTCGTGAAATTTACCAACGACGTTTATGGTGACCTGTACAAATAAAAGTTCCATATGCTTCTACATCATACGTGTGACGTTGCTTACAAGCTCCTCGACCTTCTAGAATAAGTTGATCAAGTTTGAGTGCATTTTTGAAATTAAAGGCCTAAGCTAGTTGATGTGGTCCACGGCAATTTATCGCTGTTTCAGAGCTTCGGTTCGGACCAGACGATGCTTTCGACGTGACTATATGCTCTCATGACCCGCGGAGCTCACGAACATATTGTTTATGCGTTATTCCCCATCGTGAGAAGGTCGCTGATAATGGCGACCATCTGATGATGAAACTCTTTCCATTTGTTGAGAGCCTGCAGGTACAGGCTGTGTAGCAGACGGTGCTTTAAACATTTGAAACTCCTTTGAGGCTCCAGATCTCCTTTTCGTTTGCCATCTTTATTCTTTCCATTTCCGGGTGGAGGCACACAAACTCCGCGATTCAGCTGTCATTGCACTCCTTAAACTTGCCGACGACCTATCTATTGGCTGTTCTATACATCTGGTGCTTCTTTGAGTAGTCGCTGGTGTATGTATAGGTTGGATTGCTAGTTCATGTCCCGGTTTAGATCATCAGTCTCGATGCTAATCAGCAGGCTGGCTGTCATTGTACACAAGGTTAGCTTTGATGTCGTACCGCGCTTTTGGGAAGCTGTACGGAGGTCGATGATTTACCTCCTGTGTACATCGGGCATTTGGACCAGATGTTGGCCTTTAAGCTATGGACTGTCACGAGGTTGATGCTAAAGATTTTCTGAGACTTGAATACTGGATCGGAAATTAGACGACGCAGCTTTTTGCTCGCCTTCTATCCTCGCCATGTTTCCCTGAATCCACTTTGGAAGTTCTCAAATGATCTCCCGAAGACGGAGTTGTTCATCAGCTTCAAGAAGTCCGTATTCAACTCATTTCATTTCGTGTAGAACTGGATATACTGCGTTATCCATGGGATTTGGTCTAACTCCAGTGCCCGGTGGACCTTAGTGACGCGCATTACAAGGCTAATGTAGAGCTGCGGCATTCGCTAAGGGACGACATAAGGCTTCATTCACAGGCGGGGAACTAGCTTCGTCAGGCATTGAATTTACCATCCCGTTAATTCACTGCACCATTCTCATAGTCATTCAGCTGGCTCTTTTGGAAAACAAATGGGTCTACTTCGAGAATGTAGTATTCTGGTTAGCCCCCTCCCTTCTTGATCGCTTCGAGTGCCGGTGGGTCGACCTACTTACAACTGCCAGTTTTCAGGTTCTGCAGCATTATCCTTTCCATAAATATTGTTGGCGCCAAGCTAATTGATCCAGGTAGCCCATTGGTTGCGTCATAGCCCGGACACATCGGTTTATATTTCGCGTGGTGCCAACTTACCATCGAAATTCTGTCACTGATGTCCTTGTCTTTGTTAGGAACTTGTCTTGGCTCCTTTTGGAAACGTTCTAGTAATAGACCTAGTCGACACCGTAGTATGTTTAGGCGATATTTTACGGACGGCATCAAACACGTCTGGCAGCACAGGTACGCCAATTGTGTAAGTCTCCCAGGGATTGGCTTCTGAATGCCTTCCACACATTTAGCACCTGCTCAGTACATTTTTCAGAATTGTCGACACGGCTAATCTGGCTGTACACTTCAACGACAGCTGCACTTCTAATGTCATGCTTAGGTTTGTACTGTGTTGTGCTTTGAAACACCCTTTGTTCCCTTTGGCCAACTTTTCGGTCATCTTATCGAGGCTCTCATAAACTAAAGTCTTTGTCCTCAGTGAGGACCACGTTTTTTCGTGTTATTTGGGATGACTCTGATCTTTGCCGTCGATGCCGTTCTGACAGCGTGCATGATGATGTGTCAGTCGTAGACCCATAGGTTATTATTATAACTGGCATCTTATTTATTCTGGTTAGATACGCAGCTTGAGTTTATCGGCAGCGCCACTGTACTAGCCTGTATTATAGCAGTGATCTCTGGTCTATGGACCCTCACCTATCTCCCATAAACCTGACAGTCCTTCGTTTTCAGGACGTTCATACAGTTTCCCCTGACCATTAATATCTCTGCTGGGTTCTAGAAGACCTCCAATATCTCCTCTATCTCACATCACTAGATGAAGGTTGCGACAGCCTCCTCGCCATCGGCTCTATACAGACTTGCGTTGTACAATTATGAAGTAGAAACTAAGTAGGATCTGATCAGCGATTTCTGCGTGTTGCTTTTATTCGTATTACTAGGAGTGCCTTCCACTGGCACGTTTGATGCCTCGAATTCTGCATAGGTAATGTACGGAAGACGAATCTAGCGGTTGTTGTTCTGAAAAGGCTAGGATGATTTTGGCTGGCTACGGTAAGGTTACGCGCGGTGGTTTCTGACCTATGACGCGTCAGATTTTAATGTAGACTTCCAGTAGTCTGTCTGGATGAATACACGTAGGCACCGACGACAAACGTACATTTTATTCTTATATTCACTTTGTTTTGTTTACCTTAAGGCTTAGGTCTTTTCCAAACATAGTGGCTCTTTTCGCGGTTGGCTAGAAGCAAGACATTGATAGAATGCTGACTGTTATACTACCGGGCTTACTCGCTGATGCTCAGCAGAAAGAGGCAATCGTTTGCATCTGAAGACACCGACTTTGATTGTTGGGCTGCGCCGATCGAACTTGACGATACCGTCAACCTTCACAGGAAAGTCAATGTCAGCAAAATCGAGTTTTCCACAGGTACTGACGCTACTTTCCTGTCCACAGTGGCGACGATGATGGCCCAGTACCTCTGGCACCCGGGATAACTGCCCCGTCTGCTCAAAGACATACCCCATGCTACTGCCTGGCCGATCCACGTGGTCATCGACTGCTGGGTAAAGAGCCCATTGTCTAGTTCAGGCAACGGTTGTCCATGATCTTCATATTAGTGACTGACCGTGGTGGTATTCACCTTAACGTTGGAATGTATCTCCGGCCCCGAAACAGGTGACACTGCGAAACACCAGTATCTAGCGTCTCTCACTGTAGGCGCCATCCAGACACTTCACGCATGTACCTTTTGATGCTCTCTTGGATTTTGTGATTGACTATGGCGTTCTTCCGCTCGATCACATGGCATGGCAGTAAAAATCCACGCAAGTTTTCACCGCATATCTCTTTTCCGAAGTTTCAGCCAGGCTCACCAGTATTTGCTAATGAACATCATTCTTAGGATGTGTACCATTTCACCAATATTTACTTACATCAATAATCCAGTTTGAGCTAGAGGGTTGCTGGTGGTCTTCAAGTTACTGGTATGTTAGGCTGCTAAACGAGAGGTCCCCACCCTCAGGTTGTGGGGGGGGGGGGAGGGGACAAAGTTATTCATTTAAATATATTGTTTGATAAAATATGTGCTTATGTAAATTGCTTCGTATAGTATATGTTTATATTAGGTGCATGATGGAGATTGGTATATATTAAGTGGTTTAGGGAGTATGTATATGTGTTAAGTGCCTTGACAGAGTATGTATACATGTTAAGTGCCTGACAGAGTATGCTTCTATGTTAAGTGCCTGACAGAGTATGTGTATAAGATAAGTGTTTCGTCTAGCATGTGTACATGTTAAGTCTTTCGCGAATTATATGTATGTATTAAGTGTATACTAGAGTATGTATATATGTTAAGTGTTTGACAGAGTACGTGTATCTTATTAAGTTCATGCTAAAGTATGTGTACATGTTAAGTGTTTGATAAGGAGTGTGTATGTGTTAAGTACTTGATAGACTACGTGTATATGTTAAGTGTTTGATTAAGTATTTGCACATGTTAAGTGTTTGATTAAGTACTAGCATATGTTAAATTAGCATATGTTAAATGTTTGATTAAGTACTTGTATATATTATGTGTTTGATTAAGTATGTGTATATGTTAGTTGATTAATTATGGGTATGTGTTAAGTACTTGATAGACTACGTGTATATGTTATGTGTTTGATTAAGTATTTGTACATGTCAAGTGTTTGATTAAGTAAGTGGATATGTTAAGTGTTTGATTAAGTACGTATGTATGTTAGTTGATAAAATATGAGTACGTGTTAAGTATTTAATAAAGTATGTGTATATTTTTAGTGTTTGATTAAGTACGTGTGTATGTTGATAAAATATGTGCACGTGTTAAGTGCTTGATAAAGTATGTGTATATTTTTAGTGTTTGATTAAGTACGTGTACATGTTAAGTGTTTGATTAAGTACGTGTATATGTCAAGTACCTGATTGAGTACATGTATATGTTAAGTACCTGATAGACTTGTTGGCTATTTCTTTTCTCATTCTTTGTTTTCCCTCTCTTTGTCTCTGTCCGTCGGTCTCTCCCTCAATAGATGTTGTTATGTTTGTGTCATTACAAAAATATGTGATTTTTCATAAGAAAAATGAAATGAAGCACAAGGCAATTACTCTATAACTTTTTCACGGCATCTGGCAACCTACTACTAAAACTACTATTACAATTAATACTAGTATAATATCTACTTTTACTGCTGCTAAAACTTCGATTACTACTACCGCTTCTACCTCTATCAGTAATATTATTACTGAGTGCTACCTCTGTCAGTACTATTATTACTGAGTGCTACCTCTATCAGTAATATTATTACTGAGTGCTATCTCTATCGGTACTATTATTACTGAGTGCTATCTCTGTCAGTACTAGGGGCCCCGAGTGGCCGAGTGGTCTAAAGCGCTCTCCGTTACGGATCACTGCCATCTCACCTCTGTCTACGTGGGTTCGAGTCTCGGATTCGACCAATGTGGGTATGTGAGAAAGCTTGCCAGTAGCTTCTCGTGGGTCGGTGGTTCTTCCCGGGGTTTTCCCGGGTTCTTCCTCCACAATTAATACTGGCCGCCATACATAGCCTATCGTGTGCTGAAAAATGGCGTTAAACCCCACAACAACAACAACAACAACTGTCAGTACTATTATTACTGAGTGCTACCTCTGTCAGTAGTATTATTACTGCGTGATACTTCTATCAGTATTATTATTACTGCCACTACTACTGATACTACAATTACTACTACTACTACTATTACAATGACTGCAACTTCAGTTACTACTATTAGTTCTTCTATAATTACTCCGACTACTACGATACTTCTAATGGCAATAATGCTGCCACAACTCTGTCTATCGTCACCTTAAAAAATAATAATGTGTGCTAACATAATCGTTATCATAATAAAAAAATGTGCATGAAAGTGATCAATTTGTATCGATATTTATGTTTATATTTTCTGAAAAGAAAGCTTGGGTTATGCTATGTTCGTGTTTCTTCCAAAAATAGGCTTCTTTTTTCATATCCTAAGAAAGCCTGAAATGACCCACGACGCCATTAATCTAGGACTTCTTCTCACGGCATCAGACAAGCTTTTTTCCAAAAAGAAAGCTTGGGTTCTCCAAAGTTATAATTTTAAAATGAGTACTTCACGTTAGAGTTATTTTGGGACTGAAAATAAGTACCTGTTCGCAGGTGATTCGTATAGTTGTATTAGATATGTCACACTTTATTTTTTGAATATGTATATAATTATAGGAATATTTAATATCAATTACCTGTACCTGACCTTAATATATACACAGGGAGATCGTATGTATATGTAAGTCTAAAAATAAAATAGGAATTTCGTATCTTACAGTACTTACGATTGCACAGCTAATGGTGGAAAAGCGCTAAATTTCATTCGGAGGAAGAGGAAACTAATGAATGTATAAATAAATGAATGATTGGATGACGGAGTGGGTGAATTAGTAAATTAAATCTGTTCGAAGGTTCAAGTGCTTTGTAATATCATTTTTGTTTCAGTCTGTTTCATCTCAAACTATACAATTTGAACGTGCATTTAAAAGTAAGGTGGATTATGATGCTACAGAAAGCTGGGCAGTTCTGAAGCTACTGCTCATAGGATACGGCATCTGTAATATAGATTTAAGGAGACTATGCATTTTTAGCTCTACTGTCTCTGGACCGGAAGTGCATTTGGGGTGGTTTATAATGCATTATATGTTTGTCCGTTACCACACTCACACTAAACAACTTGGAGGATTGACATGTAACTTAACACATATTCATCCCACGGTTTAGTTGGTCTTGAATGAAAATGGTACTGCTCGGACAACTAATATGGTAGCCACAACAGCCATCTTGAAAATCTTATCTTTACTCCTCTTGAATGGACGATCTTATCAACGTGTGGTTTTACTAAACGACTTCTCATAATGTGAACTAAATCAAATCAAATTAACCTGAAAAAATATCCGTTACACGACTTCTCTATTTATTGCGCAATTTTGAACTATAGGTACTTTCAACACCTTTGGATTCACTTAATATAATTAGAAAACAAAAAAAGAAACACACATACACACACACACACATATACATACATACATACGTCCGTTTCTCAAAATAAATGCCATTGCATGTCACTACCGAAACGACCATTCATATTCAAAACACACACACACACACACACACACACACACATACATACATACATACATACATACATACATACATACATACATACATACATACGTCCGTTTCTCAAAATAAATGCCATTGCATTTCACTACCGAAACGACCATTCATATTCATTTATACGACGAGTTCAGCTGCCAACAGCATAGACCCTGATCCCCCACAATGCATCGGCAAATCAGGACCTATGGCTTTTTTTCTTCTTTCCGCTGATAATTCCAAACAAACTGAATATATCACGATCTTCTGTTGCATAATGCGCCGGCAGATAGGGGGTCGGTGCAGTTTGCAGTGGGACTCGACTTGTACGCGAGTATGAAACTAAAATACCAACTGACAACTAGACAGGTGAATAAACGCACTTTGTTCAAGTGCTATTGAATCATAGTTGTCAAATCAACTGAAACAGCTTGTTGCCAAAACAGTCTAAGTGTGAAACATTTTTTAATTCTTTATAATGTTGCGTTTCTTTTGAGAGAAAATATATCAATCAGCCGACGTCAGTGTTATAAATAGTTCTATTATATTTCATCATGTAAAATGTACTTTTTTAATTTTTAAATCTTTGACTTTGATACAATATATATATATGTATATAATATATATATATATATATATATATATATATATATATATATATATATATATATATATATATATATATATATATATATATATATATGACGAAAATGTAAAGATTAGTCATTATACCATATTCACAAGTATGTGCTCTAGGAATTTCCATTTTCGTTCCTTTTTTTGCATTTGTTTTTTTTATCAATAAAATCGGGTAAAGTAGATCACTTTTGGGTAATAATTACTTACTGTAGAACCGTGTAATAAATATTTGCTGTCCAGGACTCGTATAAATTCTTTTCGGGCGTACGAACAATATCAAAAAAGTTAATCCCCAGCCCCTAACCCCTAACCCATCCCTCTCTGTTGCACATAATACCTCAATCTGTAAATCTCACCACCACCACCATATGCATGCAAGAGAAACTGTATTGTCACAAGTTTTGCCTCTCATACCAATTAAATCGTGTACCGTCTGTACTCGCTTATAAAACGATTCCAACTGCAAACTGCACAGACCCAGATGTGGGTCTGTGCAGTTTGTTAGGAGAAATCAGTAGAAAAAACAACTTAGACCCCGATCTGCATGAACATTATGCGACGGCAGATCAGATCTTAGTTGTTTGCAGTTTGACTCGCCTTATAAGCGAATATATACGGTATATTATGGTCTACAAATACACCTTAATCACCATTAATAACTTTAAAATAAATACAGAATAATAACAGTGTGCATGGTCCCTGAGACTATTACTGGGAAACTCGAGACAAGTCACCCTCGACTTATCACAAATTCGTAGATTACTCAACCTGCACTTATTCCTTACAAACATTAAATGATATCCTTTGTGTAGATGTGGTTTTGTAAAAAACATGGACCACTTTTCTATTCTTCTGGCTACTCCCGCAAACAACTTCCTGAGATGTCCCAAAGCTCAATTCCCTTTGTAATAAGTCTAAATCAGGGCAACCTACGGCACGCGTGCTCTCTTATTGGTTTCTCGCGCTCGTTCATTTTGTAATTAATCCGGAAAAAAAGTGGCACGCTATGCAAAATAAACTGCCGACCCCTGCTCTAGATACTCTAATATTTGGGGATGATTCGTCTTGAGATGTTCCAAACCCCAAGAATATATGTAATAACTCGAGAGACTCGAATATCTGGGAACGCTTCGTCTTGAGATGCTCAAAAACCCAAGAATATTTGTAATAACTCGAGAGACTAGAATATCAGAGGCGTAGCTGGGGGGGGGGGGGGGGGCAGGGGGGTACATATGTCCCCGGGCGCCAAGGTACAGGTGCGCCAAAATGAGGCTTACAACGTTACATTATAATAAGTAAACAAGGGTAATATTCAAAAATGTGATTACACGGGGAGGGGGCTGGGGCGCCAATTTTATAGTTCGTCCCCGGGCGCAAAATATCATAGCTACGCCTCTGTAGAATATCTGGGAACGCTTCGTCTTGAGATGCTCAAAAACCCAAGAATCTATGTAATAAGTCAAGATACTCTCATGTCTAAGGATGTTTCGTTTTGAGATGTTCCGAATCTCAAGACCCTCTATAATAACTGTGGACACTATACTATATGGCGATGCTTCGTCTTGAGATGTTCTAAACCCCAAATTGATATGTAATAACTCGAAATACTCTCATATATGGGGATGCTTCGTTTCGAGCTGTTCCAAAAATCTCAAGGCCCTTAATAATAACTCTAGATACTACACTATATAGAGATGCTTTGTCATTATATGAAGGTAATATTCCTATTTCTTTCACACGCATTGTGTTAAAAATAAATCCAAGAGATTCATTTAGTCACGTTGTTCAGTTATATTTGTGTCCATGTCAGTAGCTGATGTCCAGGTACCATTATATTTGTACGAAATGGATGGTCATAGAGTCTGTGCTACTTTGTTCTACGAGATGGAATATTATATGAACTGTCCAATAAATTGTTTCTTTTTCTCTACTCTCTCATCCAGTCTTACACTATTTTTTATGTTTTTGTCATAGTTTTAAGGCCTAATGAACTGATGAACTTCGATGTCAGTGATATTCAACTTTGTAACTATTGTACTATGAAATAATTCACTCCAACACTGTTTTCAATTATTGGTATTGTTTAAAGCGACGAAATTTATTAGCCATTGCTTCCGTTCTAATCCTTTGTACTGATCGTAATGTTATTCGTACAAATTAAGAAGTAAACATGTTTAAATCAATAATTTCCTTAGAACGGTTAGTGTAATTAGAGATGATGGAAGGATTCGTGTTCTGATGCACGGGGGCTTTTATGTGTTTCATCTCGGCGCGTCTTTATAATATCCCATTATGATCTTATTTTCTTCGAAGTGTGTCCAGTCTTCATCATGTAGTACTTTAACTTTCGCTATCGTCTCAATTCTTTGTTAGTTTTTAGTGTAGTCATTTTAATTGGCCCTTTAGAATTTAGCGTACATAATTGTTCCAAAATATGTTATAAATCAAAGTAACCCTTGGAATATTTCAGTCATGTTCGCGTGAATACTTTGATCGATATGTTTTAGAATGCGGACAGAATTTTCGGATCAAGTTATTAATTAGGCTAAGATTGATCGAGTCGAGTTGTCAGGCCCAAGCTGAGAACCCTAAAGTCTATTTTGATCGTGATGGTCCTACAAAGGGCATTTTGGTTGTGGAAGCTTTTCTCGTTTTACATGGTTAGAGAAGTCATACATGTGTCTGCATCTTTCGGGGGTCATTGCTCGTTCGAGATGACCAGCTAGTTAGAAACTTGCGGCATAGTTATTGTTAAACTGATATAATTCAGCTGGCCTAGTTGGTGGTGTTGGGACAGTTGGTTGAGAATGGTGGTCGATAGCTTGAGCGAATAATCGACGTACTTCCTTCCTCCCTCCCCTTTGATGATATTCGCTGTCTTTTTTCAACTGGTTTTTGAAACTCTTTCCCCTGTTACATGGTAATGGTCTATAACGATCAGAACATTCGTGATGTTTTCTCATGTGGCTTCTCGATTATCGCACATATCATCTAGTCCCGTCTCCATAGTTTGAAGTTTTGTCTCTGCGCAAACAGGATAAAAATCACCACTGTGTTGTGGTGTGGGTATGATTGGAATCATCCCATGACGAGACAAAGGGCATTGATAGGAAAAAAAAACATTATATATATATATATATATATATATATATATATATATATATATATATATATATATATATATATATATATATATATAGAGAGAGAGAGAGAGAGAGAGAGAGAGAGAGAGAGAGAGAGAGAATTTGTATAAAATGATGCATTGACACTTTAGTGACTGACCATGTAAGGATTCGTCGGTGAGAACAGCCTGTGATTTTTTTACGAGTCAGGCTGTTTTATTTTTTTTAATTGAGGTTTTGCTTCTCGACTAATATAATGTATATAGGAAGCTAATAGTAGTAGTGGCAGTAGTAGTAGTAGTAGTAGAGGAATACTTTACATGTTATTTGGAGACAGGAAGTTTTTGGGGTTTTAAAAAAACAAAATTTCCCGTCCACCACGAAAACTAAATGGTCGTTTTGCTGACACCTCTTAGCCCCTTCCCAGCAAAATGTATATTTTGTATATGTTTCCCTGTCCACCCTAAAGAGTGTAGTTTGTATTTGTGTACGACAGAAAAAAATAATATAGAATATTATGAATTTTGTAGAGTTGCTCTTTTTTAATTGCTCATCAACTGATTTTAGTTTCTGTTATCCCATAAGCTGTTGGGAAATAGACATACTCCCTACCCTTTGTCTAGGCTGGCTTTGGGCCTAGTTTCTGTATCTCCCTTGGCTTGGAGCTTTTAGTCTGTATTCCTTCCTCATTGAACTATTTAGTTCAAGAGTCAGTTTCTAGCCCCATTTCCCTTGTTTATTGTTGCGCTAAGTGACTTTTCCAAAGTCAGTTTGTCCTGTGTTTGTAATTTGTGTGTGAAACAGTTGGTTTTGCGTTTGTTTGTGTTAGGACAGGCGCTATCTGGATCAAACCATGTGATAGTCTGGAATATCTAACTACTCCTATTTGATTTTGAATATAAAGAATTAGGCCAAAAATATTTTTAAAAAATACAGTGTCTACATGATGTGGACTGTTCTGTGCGTGCTTGTATGCGGATTGTATTTAGTGGGTACTTGATCTGAGTTTATCTAATATTGAGGAAAAGGTAGCTCATCAAATGACGGCTTTTTGCATTATAGCACCCCCCCCCCTCCTGTTTACTTGTTTATACATTATTAAAATTCAGAGTGGCAAAAAATAAGAAGAGCATGGTGGTGCGTGTTTGGTGTATATCAATACTATTCAGTGAGCCTAGGAAGCTATATGCTTATACTTGGTTGGGGTTTATTCCTATGTTCCTATTCGGGTAGCTATTAACATAGCTATATGAAGAACTGATGGCCACATAATTTGCTTTAAGATGAACCAATCCAGCTCATTTTGTTCAAGTACTCATAAACAATGAAGACTTAATGTTAATGCAGTCTCTCCTGTGTATTATTTAAAATACCTTTGCACCGTTTCGTCACCTGTGTAAGACATGACTTAGATACTATTTTTGGACTCGTGACACTTTAAACTGATAAGACAGATCGATGTAAAACAAAGATTCAATAAGTACTAGCTTATAAAAATAAAAAAAACATGCACATCATATTCAGTGTCATATCTTTGACTGCAACACACACAGGCAGATGGTACACTTGTTGCTAAAATTAAACAGGGAAATCGGTTTCTGTCAAACGTACTTAGAAGGCCCAAGTATCGTTTTGGGAAAGTCGCAAAGAAAAAAGAATCAATGAAATCAAAATTAACAGCGTCATTACATTCTATTTTTAATGCATTTATTTTGGTGCACGGTTCATACTAAAGTTAATCGTTTTGAAAAAATTACCGTGGTGCATGGTTTATACCAATTGTGATGGTAGTGCGTGATTTCTACTAATTGTTATCGTGGGTTATGGTTCATACCAATTGTGCCTGCAGAGCATGGATGCTACTAATTGTCGTGGTGCATGGTTTATACTAATCGTGATCGTGGTGCATGGTTTATACTAATTGTGATCGTGGTGCATGATTTATACTAATTGTGATCGTGGTGCATGGTTTATACTAATTGTGATCGTGGTGCATGGTTTATACTAATTGTGATCGTGGTGCATGGTTTATACTAATCGTGATCGTGGTGCATGGTTTATACTAATTGTGATCGTGGTGCATGGTTTATACTAATCGTGATCGTGGTGCATGGTTTATACTAATCGTGATCGTGGTGTATGATTTATACTAATAATGACTGTGATGCATAGTTCAGAGTAAATTTGATAGTAGTGCATGGTTTAAATTATTCGTGATCGTGGTGCTTGGTTCGTACTCATCATAATCGTGATGCATGGTTCATACCAATTGTGATAATGGTGTATGATTTAATCTAATTGTCGTGGTTCTTGGTTAATACTAATTATCGAGGTGTATGGTTCATACTGTTTCAGTAGATTTTGTTATAGACATAATTTCCAAAATAGTTTTTTTATATATTTCTTTTAAAAAAACACTTTCTGCCGTGGAATGAATATTTTCGTGAAGCATTGAACATGATTATTTGTTCTCCTCGAAATGTTTAAAGTACAGACTGGCAGACGCAAATAGCAATATATTTTATACAAGGGTCTTGTAATCCACTGTTTCATGTATTTGTTCCATTCTAGCATAGCTTACTTTCGCTGTGACATTTAACATCACCATTCATTCTAATAATATAACTAGCGTCGTACATGTATGTATGTATGTATGTATGTATGTATGTATGTATGTATGTATGTACGTACGTACGTACGTACGTACGTACGTACGTACGTATGTATGTATGTATGTATGTATGTATGTATGTATGTATGTATGTATGTATGTATTTCACGCATGTATTGAATGTTGCATATTACAGTTAGGGAAAGACAAATAATTTAACTAAATCATTTGCAAACTGCAATTTCTCCACAAGCATTTAATTTTCCTTAAAGATATTATAACTCGGATCCTGTTAAATGTAAATAGTCCATTTACAAACACAGAGGAGTCCATATCGACACTGATAATGTACACAGTTGGCTCAAGAGGAGTTCATATCGACACTGATACTGTACACAGTTGGCTCAAGAGGACTTCATATCGACACTGTTACTGTACACAGTTGGCTCAAGAGGAGTTCATATCGACACTGATACTGTACACAGTTGGCTCAAGAGGAGTTCATATCGACACTGTTACTGTACACAGTTGGCTCAAGAGGAGTTCATATCGACACTGTTACTGTACACAGTTGGCTCAAGAGGACTTCATATCGACACTGTTACTGTACACAGTTGGCTCAAGAGGAGTTCATATCGACACTGATACTGTACACAGTTGGCTCAAGAGGAGTTCATATCGACACTGACACTGTACACAATTGGCTCAAGTGAAGTTCATATCGACACCGATACTGTACACAGTTGGCTTAAGAGGAGTTCATATCGACACTGATACTGTACACAGCTGGCTCAAGTGGAGTTCATATCGACACTGATACTGTACACAGTTGGCTCATGTGAATACACAATGATTTAATGGCTTGAAATAAAATTTAACAGCACAATAATTATCGTGCAGTACCTTGTACTTTGTTCAATACATTATTTTATTAATCTATGCAGAAATGGTTTTTCTAGTTGTCTTGTATGACGACCGCCAATCCCTACTTTAAGGTGACTTTATGCGAAAATAGTGTACGCTTCTATCAACAAATCTTTTTTTTTCTCCTCCGCTTTTAAATAAAGGTGTCTCAAAGGTCCTTATTTTTGTATATTTTCTACGAGGGTGTGTGGGGTTGGGGCATCTGCTCGCCATACATCACAAAATTTAGTAATTTCCATAGAATAACTGAATAAATATTGTAACAGACACAATATATATGAAGTCAAATCTTTACATGTTGATGAGGGACCGACCATTTGGGGTGACGCCTAAGAAGTCCTTTCGAACCAGACATTTTTAAACAAAATTTGTATAGAAGACTATTTTTCTTTCTCTCAGAAAAGGAAAGCACAAAATATTGTATAGGTTTTATGAGTGACTTCACAATTTTTTATAGAATTAAATGTGCGGTCCCTTACGAATGTTATGCCCCGTACCTACAATACACGACTACATCATCTCTTTAATGATAGAGGAGACTGGTTGAGACCAATCAACAATTAATATAATTTAGCCAGTCCACTTCAGTTGCTCACTAAAGATTTTTTTCTAACATTGTAGATCATATTCCAGGGGCGTATCCTGGAATATAGACACTGGGATACATGCATACGATTGCGCAAGCCATGCAGTTCGGCATTTGGTACACGAGTAAGCAAGCTAAATTTTTGTTTTAACAGAAACCGTAATTTCCATATTAGAGAGTGATTTCTTTGTTCGTTGACTGTACTTGTACGAATGCAAACACGTTAGACCAATTTGTGACGGTGCTTTATAGGCTGTCAGTTCTATATATAATTCCAAAATCAACATCTTAGACCCATATCTGAAGGCACCATAATGCGCTTTTTGTTCTACAATAGCTTCGAACTAACAACGTCGTCCCATCTGGTTGTTCATTATACGTTATATGCATTAATACCAACCTACACGGTACCCTCTATAGTGCACATAGCCCAACATAGTTTTAAACAGCTAATCTTTTTGTGTAATTTTTTGTGTGTATATTTCTTTTAAAGATGGTCATGTCGCCACCAACTGAAACTGAGTGGAATCAAGGTAACACAGTATTTAGCTTGTAACATGTGCAAATTATTCACAAACCCGTGCAGAACGTACATCACAAATTTGCAGTCTGTCTACGTCCATGTATTTGCGTTAGATGAAAATTCTTGGAAAACATGAAGATGTGTTTCCAAGCGTTGCAAAATATAACATGCGAATAAATAAACCTTACATTCGAAATTACTTTCTCATTTAAAAGAGATAATTTGCTTTAAATTGTTCTAATACTGTAATTTCGTTAGAGAAAAGAGACTCATGTGTTTTGTTTATTAGCTGGCTTGTGTTTCTTTTTTTATTTCTTTGTTTCAAGGAGGTTTTATCTTTTCTATCATACATTTATTGCAACAGCTTGTACATTCCTCTATTCGTCGAAACGTTGCAAAAGAAAATGAAAACCATAAATATTTTCACAATTCAAGTTTATAATGAAAAGGTAAAATAATATCGAGAGATGACACTGCAATTTAACCTGACGGAAAATTGTCTGGTCTTGCGATCTCATTTATATCAGTCTCTTGGAAAACTCTTTAGTACATCACGAAGTTTCTGGAGTCTACCCTCCTTATTATCCCTCTTCTCCTTATTCCAGTCGCACTCACCCCCACTGCCCCACCCCGTCCTCCTTAATATGTATAGCTGGAGCCAGGTAATTATAACAGCAAAACATATGTACCACGCTTTCTTTTCTCCAACCCATATTCAAAATGATAGGTTCCATGTTGCGAGGAGGAAAAGACACGGGTTATTTTATGTAAATGTTCGTTTACTGAGTAGTGTATCTATTTTGCTTCTTTTGTTCATGTATACAATAGATCAATCTGAATTTGAATAGTCCGCTCAGTTGTAAAAAAAAAAGTGTGACCCACATTTGTAAATACAGACGAGTACATGTCATCATGGATAGGGAACTCGGGTGGGTTCACGTGAATCCACAAAAGTGTAATGGCGTAACAACCCACTAATCAGCATCAATTGTTTTACTTTGTTCACAACTTCCTTGTATCTGAATATCTACCGTCGTCAAACCTGGGCATGTCACAATGGAGGGTGAGGTTGACTGAAGATGACGGAGATCACGCTGAAAAAAACATCTCAGGGGCCCCGAGTGGCCGAGTGGTCTAAAGCGCTCTCCGTTACGGATCACTGCCATCTCACCTCTGTCTGCGTGGGTTCGAGTCTCGGATTCGGCCAATGTGGGTATGTGAGAAAGCTCGCCAGTAGCTTCTCGTGGGTCGGTGGTTCTTTCTGGGGTTTTCCGGGGTTCTTCTTCCACCATTAATACTGGCCGCCATGTATAGCCTATCGTGTGCTGAAAAATGACGTTAAATCCCACAACAACAACGAAAACAACATCTCAACAAGAATTCACTCCTCTAACATTACAACATTCAGTGACTTTCACAGAAGTACGTACTGAGGAAATATGGTAACATACACAAGAAATAAAGTTCTGCCTATACTGGTTGACAACAATACTATATGGCTTTAGTATGTAAACAAAGACTAGCTATGGTCAGCAAGGATAGAGTATACACGTTTGCATAACTAAACACATATATTGTACCAATTCAACTAATTTGAACACTTATAGTTGCGTCATGGCCATCTGCATCACATTTTACATTATGTTTTCTTCGGAAATACCACTAAGAAAAGATAAAGGTGTGTAGCACGACAGTGGCGTCACTAGGGTTGGTGTCACCCAGTACGGAAACTCATGGTATCACCCCAATGGACCTCCTTCCTGCACAAAAATTCAGAACTTTTATAGACCGTCATGTGCGGTAATTCAACCTATGGACCTCCTTCCTACACAAAAATTCAAAACTTTTATAGAGTCATTTTGGTGTCCCCCACTCTGATGGTGTCACCCAGTGCGGTCCGCACACCCCCCTTCGCACCCCCTAGTGACGCCACTGTAGCACGATGAGCCGAAATAATTTACTTTCGACTGACAAACAAATGACAACCGGGATATGTCATCAGCTGTGCGCAGATGTATCGTGACGTCACACCTATAACACACCCAGAATATTGCAGATCCAGGTTTGGCTGCACACTATGTGCTGTTTGTTCTATATATCATTCAACAGAACTTCACAGATCCAGATCTGCCAGAATAGTATGCACTGTTTATGTTTAATACATCATTTCTCTCGAACAACATAGACCCATATCTTTCTGCACATTATACGCCTTGCAGTATATATATATATATATATATATATATATATATATATATATATATATATATATATATATATATATATATATATATATATAATGTGTGTGTGTATGAGTGTGTGTATGCGTGTGTGTGTCTTCAATCGAAAAACGTAGACCCATATATGGCGGGTTTGTTCATGTCTTAAATATCATTGCAATCTGACAAGGTGGACCCATATCCACGACGCAAAAAGCGCTGTTTATTCTATATTCTATAATCACTTTAATCGAACGGCTTATGTTTAAACGGAGACTGTCATTAATTTATCACTTTTTAAATGATATGTTCATTTGCATAAGCAAAATAAACATAATGTTAAAATAAACAACAACAACAAGCGAGCAAGCCAATAAGCACAAATAGTAAGTAAATATGAATCCGCTTTGTAGGTAAGAAAATGCCACGCTGAATCATTGAATTTCGGTTTCGCAGATTATGAGTGTAAGAAAAGTCCGCACGTGACTTTTCGACAATGCGATCAGAGTCAGAAATAGTTCCAGCTAAAACCATGTAGCGGTATATTATAGTTAGATAAGTATACTGAAACTACGTCACCATATATTCTAACCGCTGATTTAAATTTGCCACAGGCGTACACGAAGCGATCGATCAAAATTCGACTGAATTTTAAACTTAAGTCGCATATAGTTCATTACACCTGTAAGTGCTTCACGTCCGTGAAAAAGGTAAAGAAAAACATTTGCAGCCTGGTTATGTGAATGAATTCTAAGTCTGATAAATCATTTTCGTTCTTGATATTTTGGTAAACGTTGAGAAACTGTTCCAGGTTTTGCAAAGATTGATAGAAACCTTACGCTTCAATAGCACACTTTTTTCACTAGGAAATCTAAATTACTTTCTGATAAAATAATTGTCTTATACGTCACCATGGGAACATTTTGCATTCAAAAAGTGATAGTTTTCTGTTAGATTACTTTTGTACTGTAATCTGTTTATAAGAAAAATAGCCATTTTCCTGGTGTTTTATTTTCGAACATTTATTACAACAGTTTTCATATTCCGTCATTCCAAAAACTAATATATGACAGACGAAAACTTTAAATATTTTCACAGTAAAAGTTTATAATGTAGGGGGAGACTACTATCGAAACTATAACATTACAATCTAATCTGGCGGTGAATTGACCGGTTGTGTAGCTTCATTTATCTCCATCTGAAATATCCTTACCACATCTCGAAGACGTTTAATGAAGTCTACTCTCTCTGCTGTCCCTTCAAACAAGAATCTCCGCCTCTTTTATCCACCAACCCCGATAAAGCCAGGTATTTATGCCAGCATAGGTATCTAGGTTTCTATAAATCATCTGTAAAATTATAAAAATACAATTTATCAGACATAACTATTGCTAGTACAAATCTTGGTGTTTTTTATTACAAATCTTGGTGTTTTGTATTACAAATTCTGGTGTTTTGCATTACAAATCTTGGTGTTTCGTATTACAAATCCTTGTGCTTTGTATCACAAATATTGGTGTTTTCTTTATTACAATCTATCATTAAGCAATCATATTTCTACCGCTGCTTAAGATCGCCAAATTTAGGGAAAAAAACTTTCCCATACGAAAAAGTAAAAGAACTCCCTTTCAGTTTGTATGCAGTTATTATTAATGAATATATCTGGAGTTATTTTCACAAATTCCGAGTAGATTTTCAGTCCCTGACTCAAAAGGTTTATAACATCAATTTCTAATAGATTTTCAGTCTCAGACTCGAAAGATTTATAAATCAATTCCAGGAGCTAATCGTCTATTTCAAGTAATGATCTAATTTCCCTTTTATCACAGCCTCACCCATAAAACCCCATTTCCCTTTATGGTGCGATCACATGTAAAAATGGCTTCATTGACAGTCATAATTAACAGTATGATATGTATAATTGACTCTACGCAAACGTAGAAGAATTGTACAACGTGAACTAGAGTGACTAGAACAAGACATAACTGGTTCGGGTGGCTAAATGGAATTTCCATCATTTTAAGAACTTTTTTCCCGAAAATCCATAAGATCGAAACAAAAAGTAAAACCTAACAATCATATCTAATTTTAACTAATCTTTAAACGACTGACATCATTCATCGGGTGTATAAAAGGGCTGCATGTACCAGGGATATTTTGTAACGCTGAGATTGGACACGGGTACTGCAAAATAAGCCTGACCAGAAGTTGAACTTTGGAGAAAAAAAAAGGTAACATTAATTTTTAATTAGTTTGTTTACAGCTACAGTTTTTGTTTCATTAGTGATAAATTTACCTGTAAGAAGTATTTGTCACTAGCAGTTAAAAAGAGAAAAAGAAATACACATAAATAATATTATGAGTCGAGTCGAATTTGCTCACAATTTGTAGATTTAAGAAATAAACGAATTTAAAAAAAAATACGATGCACCTAATTCGGATTATCAGTTCCGCTTTTCTGTATGTCTTCTTAAATCTAAACGTTCTACTTATTAAATGACCAACAAAACAAAAAATAAATAAATTTAGATTTTTAACTTTTTTGTCAATTTGAATAAGGTTTTTTCGTCTTTGTCTCTTTTTATTTCATGTTTAAAGAATCAAATGTAAAATGTTTGACTAGTTTACTTATATTTGGCAAATAAGGAATATAGACTCCATGTTATAGACGTATGGTTCATTACATACAATTGCGATTAATTCTTTGTTTGTTTGTTGTGAGGTGGGTGGATGTGTTAAATTAATATCACAAAATGTTTGCTTTTTATACCACATTAGTTACATATCAGACATTTATGGGATTAAGAAGACATTACTTAGCTACAGGTTGTTATTATTCATCTATTCAGCTGAGTTGTAGGTTGTTCTCACGCGTATAAAAAATACAATAAAATAGATAAGACATTGGGTTTAAAATTGCAAAGGTTGTACATATTTTACAATTTGAAACAATAGGGCAATGTAAACAACCATGTTTTATTTACTTTGGAAATGCATCTCTCCTATATATACTGAGGTATGAGGGTCCAGTGAATTGAATAAGATGTGACTTTGTTTCTATATCGTGTTGCAAAATTTGAATTCGATATCACTGTATTCTGTGAAAACATTTTACATGTCTATAACAAACTATAATATTCTAATTAAAGTCTGTAAATCTAAAGAAATATGCACCACTCAACGGTTACCGTAAAATTCTATATATTTGTGTAGACATTTTCAAACATCCTGTGGCAACGCGCATTGTATTTGCATATTATATTATCAAGGTTTGTTCAGTCTTATTGGTAGAAGATGGCACAAGAAAGAACCGATATCGAAGAGATGGTCGAGACGTGGGCATGGGAAAGTTTCCTTAAAAGCCACCACGGGAAAGCAAAACTGGAGGATTACAGTATTTCTGTAAATTGGGACAAGTTAAAAACGGTAGCCGAGAAACCCGACTACAAGAAAAACCCTCAGGGCTATCGCCAAGACGACAGTCAGGTGGTCTACAGATCGACTTTTCATAACAAGTATGTTTTGTTTACTGTTTGATTCAGCAACTTCATAGAGCATTCGGACTCAGCTTTTACTGTTGGGCACATAGAGCCGAATCCCTTTCTACCCACACTGTTCTTTTTATGAAAATGTATTTATCTAATTTCTGCGTTAGAGAGGGGCTAATTTAAATCAATAGTTAAACATAGTATGTTTGATTGTTTTTATTTCAAGAAAATCTTATTGTAGAGAACGAATGTGATGGGATCCATGTCGATTCCTTTATGTTAACACGGGGTTCCAATGAATGGGACAGGTAGGTAGAGCAATGGGTGAATGGATGGATAGATGGATGGACGGTTGAATGGAAGGATGCAAGCATGGGGGTATAGATTAGTAACAGAACTGAATGACTACTTAGGTGGATTTATGAAAGGATGGATTGAAAAAAGTCGTTGGGTTAGTAGATAGATTGATACCCGAGTGTTAGAAACATAATGTATTATCTCGCGTTGTCCGGCAACAATTCGTTTTTGAACTTCTGAAAAAACTACTAGATCAGATGCAGCCAAAATAGGGCAGAAAGAATTCTTGCATACAATCATTATACCAATGATTTTGATCCGCCATCAAATATGGCTGCCTTTACTAAAAGGCATTAATGTCGTAACCAATAGAAATCATGCCGGCATAACGTCTTTCAGTTTTTGAACAAAATAATATTTTCAAATATGTCCGTCACTACTAAAAAAATGTAATTACTTTAAAAGGCTACGTCTCAAAATTGGCTCAAACAGAATCTGATTAAATTTGATAGAAATCATCCTGGCATGACGAGTTTTAAGTTTTATAGAAGTGATGCCGATCCGCCATCAGTTAGAGCTACTGTTATTTAAATGTATGAAAACTTTTGAAAATCTTTTCTCGACAATCGCTGAACAAATTTAACAGTAACATTCTGGTATGATGGGCATAAATCTTCGTTCGTTTCGATGATGCCTATTCATTTCGAAGCAAAGTCACCGTTACTAAAAGAGATTAATCTTCTAAATTCACAAAAACCTCTCAACAAAATTTAACCAAAATGCGACAGTAAGCATCTTACTCTGAAAGACAGTTCAAATGTATACAAACCATGCCAATCCATTCTTATATATATGGACTCGTTACTAAAAATACAGAAACATTTAAACAAACTTTACCCAATAGAACCGCACAACAGAAGCTGACCAACCTTCGGAAAATATCTTGACACAAAAGTCTCCAACTATTAGACAAATATGATGATATACCATCAAACAGGTATGAAGATAATATGAAAAAGAAACTTTGAAAGAATTCTCTTTATAACATATGCAATCAATATAACAGAAATATAAATTTAAACAACAAAGCATCGTAATGACCCAGATATAGAAATTTAAACATAAAGCATCGTAATGACCCAGATATAGAAATTTAAACAGTAAAGTATCGTAATGACCCAGATATAGAAATTTAAACAGTAAAGCATCGCAATGACCCAGATTTCTTGTAAACTGGTCATGCCACAGAAGTTCGTTACGAAGAAAATTTTGAGTATCTGTCCTGGAATCAAGGAATGGGGGTTCTTACAGGTTAGAACCCCCATCCCTTGATTCAAGGAAGGATACTCAAAATTTTCTTTGTAATGAACCCCTGTGGCTCATGCTATTGGCTTTTGGCTGATATCAGACAGGTTTGCTATCGTAGGCAGATATGGGCGTCTTATTGTTGTTGATGCTGCTGCTGATGATGATGACTATGATGATAATGAGAAGAAAATGATGTTGATGATAATGGATATGACAGTGATGGTGATGACGGTAGAATTGAAGATGAGTATTAGGACTATCATAGCCATCATCATCATCATCATCATTATTGGGTATATATTTTTAATGCAGCCTCGGTACGGAACAGCAACACTCTTTTAATATTGAAAGAACAACAACGGCTGTAGCTACAACGAGCATTACGAAGGGCTACACGAAGGGGGTCAGCCTTGGTTTGTCTCTATCGGTTCCCGGTGATGTGGCCAGTGCTACAGTTGGCTTTGGCTATGAAACACATGTGGACAACGCCGAGGAATCCACGCAGGAAAAATCCATGACGTGGTACGTATGGTTACAACATTCCATTCATTGAAAAAAATCCATGATGTGGTACGTATGGTTACAACATTCCATTCATTGACTCCATTGTACACATATACTTTAAAAATTTGTTTTAGTCTGATGTAGATGAAAAGGAAAATTCTCCTTTGCGTTCTTCACGGGACGAAAAGGTGAACAGTACCAACAAGCATCATTGCGTACAAGAGAACGACCGACAGTTCATCTTCTATATATTTTTGCTGCTGGTGGAATATGTCTGGTGGCATCATTCTAACCTATGCTTAATCCCGAAGTAGGTCACCCTTACCTATCTATGATTGATCCTGTTGGTGGCCAGCATTTTCTATTTTTCTTTAATCCTAGTTAGGTTAATGATATCGATGATTGATGCTATTGGAATTCATCGACGTTATCTTTCTGATTCATGCTGATGGAAGTCATTCTTATCTTTCTATCAGTGATCCTGGTCGAAGTGATAAAAAATTAACTATAAGTAACATAAGTGTGTCCTTATACGCCTACGTACATTTGCATCCTTGGAAAGAAATGAGAGAACAATGGAAACGAAAGGATTTTAAATAAACGAAAGAAAAGAAACGAAATGAGTTCAAGGGGGTTGTGATTAACAGTAAGTGTCTGGTCATATTTCTCTGAAATAATCAATTGATTGAAACACTTTTTCTGCAACACCGACTAACTTCCTCCGATCCAAAGGCGATGAGACGTTGGGCAAGTGTACTGCGAAGATAAAGGAAACTGACGAAAAAATTATTGAACTGTTGTTAATTCTCAACAAATGTAGAAGGATAAAGTAGGGTCTGTAGCGTCATGTTTAACATTAATTGCAAATACTTTATTTAAAATAGCTTTATTAATCCAGCCCGGCAGTTTATAAGCCATCCGGCCACAACTTCCAGATCTGTTATATCTTATGGTCCCCAAATGGTTTAACTAAGGTCGTTCTAACACCAACATTTTCATAGTGCAAGCTGTGTATGTATGTATGTGTGTGGTGAGGTGTTAGTCATTTGCTGTTTAAAAGAAGCTAATAAAGGTAAACTACTCCATTATCCCTTTAGAAATACGTTTGACATGAATTATATCCCTTAGTTAGCCACATGAAAATAGCTGGCTATTTAACAACACTGTTACCGTTTTCTATGAACAATACAGAAAATAGGAAGGCACCAGTTGCTCAAAAAATTATTGCTGTTCACTGGGTGTAGCGCAGTCATCACAGTTATTTATTTATTTATCCAAGCTATTAATATCATGGTTGCTAAAGTTTGTCATTTCGTTGGTCTTCATGGCTCAACTGATGACAATTATCACATCGCATTAAATAGCTTCTCCCTTATTAGTAAGCTCCGTACTTAATTTGTTTTTTTATTTTAAAAACAAACTGAACAGCTGCCACACTTAAGGCCAGACAGTTTATTTAATGTTAGGTTTCCTAACAGTAGTTTTATTAAAAATAAATTGTTATTGTGCTATTACCCTCCATCAATAAAGTATTAATGGATTGTCAGAGTCAAGATACCCAGGGGCGGGTTTCCCCTCAAAGCTTTTAGTGTGAAACAACCTGACCTTTTCCTTAAGTTTTCTATCAGTTAGATGGTTAAAATTATGCCCCAGAAACGCTTAAAATGCAGGAACTTCAGGAGGTTTCGCATTCGGGCCCTAACCAGATGCTCCATTCAACATACATCTTGCATGCCTGTTTTAGCCACACACACACCCTACGATAGTTCTGGATCCGCGTCCAATACTGTGAGTTAGTTTGAATTGTTTGAATCTAACAGATGAAACTGAGTCAGCTAATGAGTTCATCTGTTCCTTCCTTTTCGTCTAGGTGTTCTCAGGGTACCGTAAGTGTACCTCCGAGAAAGAAAGTGGCAGTTGAAATGAAAGTCACCGAGGACAAATTAAACTTCAGTTTCAAAACCAAGGTCAAGATGATGGGAAAGGTTGTCGCTACCATTAGAACTCGGAAAGAAAACGAAATTACCATGTTCGTGGAAGGAAACATAGCAGATATAGTGAGAGGAAAGTCACCAAAGGGCGCAACAATTGTGGGTAGAACGATAGTATGGGAAATAGAGGGGCTGTCCACATTCAGGTTCGGCGTGCAACAAAACACCGAGGTTAAGGAGGTTAAGGAGGAATAAGGAATCGGTGTACAGACACGATCTCCTTTATAATCAGTGATGTTACCTTATTTGACTGTGATCATACTACGATCTGCTCTCAGAATAACTAACATGTTATGTATCATCTAACAGGAACTGAACCAGTCTTATATACCGCATGTTGATGATCTAATCCAAGACTTATACATTGATGTTTACTCCGGAGGTATAATTCAATATGTCTTAAAACCTTCAAAAGTTATTATTATGGAATATATGAAATCTAATGCAGCACATATTTAGGATCAATCCCCATCTGTTTTGTCATTCATATTGCACTGCATTTTGTTTTTATCGAACTTAAATGATCTAGAGTGTAGTGTAGTTTTTCCATCCGGGTGTTTTTGTGATCTTGAGGTGAAAACTTTGCTTTTATCCTTTTGACTGTTGCTACGTTGTTTGACCTTTGTATTTATATTAAAACGTATGACTTAATGATATAATTTTCAGATCTGTAACACATTTTATTTCAAAGTTTTATTCTCAGTGTGCTGATTTAGGTGGTAAATAATCATTTGCTTTGTTTTCGCCGTAAAACTACGATAGTCATTACGAGTCTTTCACGGCATCGAACATGTTAGCTGTTAATAAAGGAAACTAAAAACTAGTTTATTAGGCCACGAAAAGCAACATGTGCAGATACTCATCATTTAAACTTTTGTTTTTACATATTCTTGATTACAGATATATGAAACAGATTGGAGCTATGCCAAACGACCACGTAATTAATTAATGCCAATTGGCATAACCTAATCGATTGATAACATAATAATTAATGCGAACTGGCATTATCTATTCAATTTATAATATAATTGATGCGAATTGGCATTATCTATTAAATTTATAATATAATTAATGCGAATTGGCATTATCTATTCAATTTATAATATAATTAATGCGAATTGGCATTACCTAATCAATTTATACCATAAGTAATTAATGCGAATTGGCATTACCTAATCAATTTATAGCATAAGTTAAAACGTTCTGACAATGTAATTAGCTGCAATGTACCCGCTACACGTGTTTCTTGAAAGTAGATTTAGAATAAAAATAATTCTTCCTCTTTGAATGTTGTTTATATCATCGTACTATCGTGATGAAAATGATGTTTAAATGTTATTTAACCACCCAACAGATGTAGGTTACACAAATTGTTATCAAATGACCTAATAATGATTAGATTAATATATTAATGATTATTAAATAGTAAAGTATTTACATATTTTTGTGACTTGATCCGGTTTCTACAATATATATCAGTAACTGTAGGTGAAAAGGCTGTCAAATGAAGAGTACGTTTATTGTGCGCATGTAAAACGTATGCAGATTTTCGGAACTAATGGACTTTGTCATAGATCTACAGTATTTATTTATTAATTCAGTAACGTTTCATTTAAAATTTCATTGGAGCTGAATATCAAATTTGATCCTTTTTGAAAACTGTAGTTGTATATACATTCGTATATTCAAGCTAAAGGTTGATGTGTCAAAAATCTAATGAAGTGTAAGTTGAGGAGACGAATGATTTTGTGTTTTATTATTTATTTTATGGTGATATTGAAATATATCAGTAGGAAAAAATGGTATTGTTACAATGGCAATGCCACTTTTATGGAATGGAGAAACTTTATACCCATTTAGAGAATATTTCCGCACTTTATTAAAACCTGTATTTCTGTATTTATAACTATTCTCTCTCTCTCTCTCTCTCTCTCTCTCTCTCCTTATTAGGATGTACAAATCTTAAAATGTAGCAACTGTAGACCCATCAATGTATATTTATGCAATGAGGTGCAATCGGGAAAGGCCTAAAATCGAACTCCAAACAGCAAAAAGATAGACTTCAAGTTTAATATTTTTTATAATTAGCTTTCTGCATGAATCATGGATCTGTGTCACCTATACAGTACTATGTACCTATAATACCCTACGACACACGCTACACGTTATTAAGAAAACACAATACTAATTAAGTACAGTAATACACTTTTTAAGCAGCAATTTTAACTCACGCCACAATCTTGTTTTAAATTATGGATAAACCGGATTTTGATTATTGTTGGTAATTGTAAACCGAAATTAAGTGACATTCGAAAATTGGATACAGTGTCTGCAGCTGAACCAGGCTGCAAGCTTTTCATGACAACTAAAAAAAAATCGTGTTTGAATGTAGAAATAAACAAAATAAAGAGCGAAAATATTTATAAGTAAATTCGCAATCATTAAAGTATGTTGCATAAAGATGTTGCGCTCTTAAGTCTGTCAGATACAACTGCTCTGTGACACTTTCTCATTACCCCATCCCATCAGTATCAATCAGTGCATGAAATGTGTTAACAAAATTACAGATTTCTTCCTTTTCTTACTAACACAGTCATTGTTTTGATAAAATACACAGTTTGGAGCATGATATGCACACGCTAAATTTGTAAAACGTCGTCCCAAATTATTGTAAAAATTTAGAAACTTTTTATCGATATATAATGCAGCTGTTAATCTCATTGTCATAGACAGGAGAACAGCTTATCATGCAAATCGACGGTTTGGCCTTTACGATGTATTATAAAAAGTAAATCGACGTCTTTTGAAAATATATAAGGGAACATTTCGCCAATGAACCACGGTAGGTGACATTTGAGCACGGTGACCTAATTTTCTTAGAGCAAAGACTTTGGGATTTACAAGTTACCCCGAGTGTAAACCGTAAGCCGTCCAAGCAAATCTAAAGCAGCAGATAAGCCATCCACATGGAACTTTGCCAGAGCATTTTCAGCGTCACTATGTCAGTACTTCTCAAAGGGAATGTCCATATTACATGTCCTACATATAATATGTAGAATATATGTTTTATATAAGCTCCTCACCAGAACCGAATATTCTTTGTGGAAAAAATCGCTTGCAGTACCGTATCACAGTCGGTCTCCATTGTGATATGACAATGACAATTTTTGTGTGTACAAAGGCCGAAACACGCATTTGAAACTTGTGATTTCAGTGCTTCTATAGTTTATGTGTGGGCAAACTACGGCCCGCCAAGGGTTTTCATGCGGCCTAGGAACAAGTTATCATTTGCACTGACTCTGTTTATGTTACTCTGTTTATCAAATAAATGTGCTTCTTTTGAAGTTTAAGTTTAAGTTTTCAAATATTAACAACATGGTAACAACTGAAAATTAATTAGATGTTATTTAGAAGAACCTTTTGTTTTTGCTATTTCAAATATTAATTATTTTACTTAATTAACTATGCGGCCCGCTACAAGGTGTAAATTTGTGTATGGGGGCGCTCACCAGTTAATATGTACTTTTGAGAGAGTGACGTATGTAAGGTGAAGTAGTTCGCATTTAAAACATGCACAAGGGAGAGAATGTTGGCATACCTCTATGCTACATTAATGTAATTTGGATGATATTTCTTTGGATATTGTATACTTTTGGAAATTTTACATGATTTAAACACACTGCTAACTAAAATGACTGCTCCCTTGTGTTAAAAAATCAGCCTGAATTAGTCTAAAGTACACTATACATAGCAGCTATTAAAATAGGGAAAATGAATTTTGCCAGACTAGACAATACCAGCTTCTGAAAGTGCAATGAATGAATTACCAAATATATAAAATGTAAAAAAAGAGTTATCGGCTCTTTTTTATACAATTTACCTCTGAAGTTCAGGAAGTGAAAATGACCAAATAGAGCTAGCACTTTTTTGAAAGATGCACATCTGAAGTAAGGCCAAGCTGTATACTCTATAATCCATAGTACACCCGTCAATCATACACCAAAATAAAGGGAATTAAAGGTTCTTTGAATTATATCTAAGATATACAAGGTCTATTTTAAATAGCCAGTGTAACCAGTTAGGAAAGCCGGGGAAATTCTTTATCTTTAAAATCCTAACCCATGCAAAATACGAAACTGTAGAGCGCCACCTATGCGGCACTTGCACTGGAAAGTTTGCCCACCTCTGTTCTATACTTAACCTCACGAACGTTTGTTGTACTAGCCAGACATTCTTCAGGACTAAGCTAAATTATTAACTGGTATATTTAATTTTCTGCCCAGATAAACCAAGTGATTTCAGATTGTTGCTATATCGATCAGCTTTGTTACTTTCACTTATTTCGGAAATCGACCAAAACTTAGACCCTCTTTGGCCAAAATAGGGACACAACTGAATTAAAAGCAAAATACCTTGATGTTAAGTGTGGTTACATGTTTGATCTAATAGAAATGTTTCACTGGAAGGGCATCCTTGTCTGTGAAAAAGCTCTGCAGTGAACACTAACCTATCTTGACGCAATGAACCCATCTGAAGTTCCTCGGATATTTTCATATTGTTACAGGTCAGGAGTATTTGCTTGACCGGGCGGTGTCAAACCCTGGCGCGATTCCGCTAGAAGTCATAAGTTTACCCCTAATTTCCAAAGACTTCCATACGATTTCTGTTTAACGTGTCCATTTTATACAAAAAATCTAGTCTAATCAGTGCAAGACCCGAGATCTCACAACTTTCCAATTGTCTATCAACCGCGCATCTGCATGGTTTCTCTTCATCAACTTTCCGTACCGTCAGGATTTCACGCCGTAAAACTATACAACTTCCCCAAACACAGGGAACTAGTTTTACTACGCCACCTTAGGCCAGTCAATTCATGGTTTCAAGCCACATTTTGCCTGTAAAATTGCATTACACTTCCTACCATGGCGACATAAACAGTATCTGCCGAGTCCCTTCTTGTTTATTCCATTGTGCAATTTACCAGTCTCCTACCACGAATACTGCACAACCAATGTACACCACTAAATTTTAATAGGGACTATGGAACGACAGGGACATACATGCGGCTCCGACCTGAATTCACCAAAAGTAAACCATAGCATCATGAATACTCACTAACACTTCACTTCGTGACGTTTGCTATTAGTAACTGGCTAATTATTTCGGGCTAAGGAATATTGCCAATGGACCCAGTTCCAATAATCAAACAAATAATCACAAAAATCTAAGAATTCCTTAAAACGGGACTCTATAACAAAATGCCCATACTCCAAATTTGTTACAATACCATTCATACAATTTAAATCTGTCATATAAGGGTGCTGAACTAAATGTATTTTACACTAGAAAAAGGTAATTCTGTAAGAACCCCTCAATTCGTCCACCCCCACCGCCCGGGTGGAACCACACCAGCCTTAATTTAAATGTGTTGGCTTGCATCAGTCACCTTCCCCATACCCGTCAGAGTTTCCGAAGTGTAAATACTATGAGAGCAGTGGTAAAAATGTGTGTGGTCGAATACGTAGGCGGGATAATAAACTGTGCTAGTGAGTTTCTGGTGTGCACATTGCAGAATTTAGAAGAGGCTGTATTATCTACCCATGCTGGAAGTGTGACACTGGAGCATATGACGATTACAGGATATGTGCGAGCTGTGGTGGTAATCATGTATCAAGAGTCACGAAGAGAGTAGGAAACAGAGCAAGACGACATTTTATTAACGTTATCTGTGAAATTCAAGCGAAATAAAACATTAATTTAGAAAAATTAGATTTTAGATTATATGTTTATTGTTTGGCATAAGCATAGCATCGTGTCCCCTATCACGCGTATGAGCAAGTCGCTTGGAGATAGCAGACAACCCAGAGTGAATATGACTCGTGATTGGGGCTCTTCAACCAGCCCCACGACCAGTTACGGCTTCTAGGTGAAGGGTTGGGCCATATAATCCTTCCCTGCCTGACTTAATTGATTGTCGGGACAGAGTCGACTCGGTTGTGAAAGAATACTGTACCAACGTACTTGAACATTACAAACTTAAAATCCTTTGCATTCCTTAAAGCCATGGCGTCCAGAACACGCGGCAGCATTGGCAGGACTCATGTACCGTGGTGGTCTGAGGTTCAGATCCGTGTTGACGGCTCAGCTGTATAAGCTTTGTCTGGCCTAGAAAATGCAACAAAATTTGACCAGTAAGTATGCACGCATAGAAGTGACGTCCATCAAATGCTGCGATCCAGTTACCGGACTGCACTTTGATGAGCAGTTAGTCGCACAAGCTTATTTTGCCATATTGAGGTGTACTAAAACTGATATGCGCGAGGATTTGGACTGGATCTACGTGCAATGCTAGGGCCTTGGTGTCTTACAGTAGCACCCGTTTTGCGGCGGGAGAAACGTTCCAGCGCCAAAGTACATACCACTATGAGCAGTCATTAATGTCCGGATCTATGACAACTGCTGCTTTGAGTGAGAGAGTATGCTTGCTATGTATCCGGTAGACACGAGTACATATATCGGGCAAGCAATGACAACCAGAACCTAGGCGAGCCTGACACTACAGGGATTGACAATCAAGGTAAGCGGTGTTTGCATGGTTGACGCATTTGGTAGCAAAAATAGTCTCAGCCGCTACATATCAGCGCAAAAGCAAGTTCACTCACTAAGGAATTGCTGCTTATCACAGACAATGAAAAGAACCAGACAAAAAACACAAGAAGAACAGCACGGTGATGACGACTGAGCGAGATACCACAAATATATTACAGCTAAGTACCGTAGCTCTGCCCGCAATCCACATAATCTAAAGAGGGACATATACCCAGAAATATGGAAGGTGACAATTGATTATTCATAACCTGCGCGTCTACGATGGTCACCTCTTAAAGGAGGACATCAGAATAGCTGCGACGGAGAACATCAGCGCCATTCCAAACAACATGGAAAAGTACATGCTGTTCTCACTAGGTCAGTTTCGGTTGACTGACAGCTTAGTGCATATGAACAGCTGCTTCGAGAAGCCCACTTTTTAGCAGCCCTTGCTTGGACATACGTGCCAAAATGTAGTCCTCTTGTTTTGCAATGAACAAATTACTAAATATATAAATGTATCAATAAGGTATCAGCTCCATTTTTTAAACGATTTGCCTCTTAAGACCAGGAAGTGAAGATGACCAAGCGGAGCTAGCAGTATTTTGAAAGCTTAAGACAAGCTATATAATATATAACTCAAATTACTCACATTGTTTTTTTTCTTTCTTTCTTTTTTGCCGCACGTATCATAAAGCTGCGCACGCTCTCGCGTAGCCAGAAACGAGCTAATGGGACAGGGGTGGGTTTGTGCGCAGAAAGAGCTTGCCGAAACGTTTCTTTTTAAGAAACACTTAGGTCTCCGCTGAGTACCAGGTCTAAAAAATATCGTTTTTTCTCAGCGTGTTGCAAAATGCTAATTCGTTTTTGTAGTAGAAATGGGCTGTCCGCGAAGTGTTCTCGCCGAAATCGCGGGCAGTGACTAAGGCAAGAATAGAAATGGCCGTTTCTTTACGCCGGACGCCAGAAAGAAACTGCCTGAAGAAAAGAAGTAGATCACTGTCCCAATCGTCCAATACAAGGCGTGGTGATTTCCACGAACATTTTAGTGAACACACATAGCAGGACATCCAGATAATGGACATTAGGGTCGACCATAAAGACCCCTGCGTCTTTTTCTTTTAGTCGCGGACCCACAGCCTATCGTATGTCTTGTTGGATGCGGGCCAACAGTCTATCGTGCGTCTTGTTGTAGCCAATATAAAGTCGTATGATGATACAAATTTGACTGCAACATATATTTACAAATTATATTGGTCCTTAAGAAAAACTTTCAACCCATCTAATGTAGGCACATACGTTTTCATTTTGCATATATAGATGTAGTATTTGGAAGAAGAAAACAGAAATAAAAAGGTTGCCCATGTATTCAGTCTGTACGTGATTCTCTAATATAAGAGTGTTTGCACTTGGTACTATATATATATTAAAGAAAGAAAAATTCGAGACTCTAAATAGTTTTGGTCTTGAGGAAATTCCTGTATACATAGATTTCGGTTTTGATTAGTTCCACTGTATGTATATACGTATGTGCTATGTTCTTCATGGATGAGCGCATGGCCGTTTGATAGGGCGCTGCTGCAGGATATCTAGACTATATGTGCCGTTACTAGTGACACGGATCCGAGTATTGCATGGAAAGATATGTAACTCTTTAACCTACTATTTATTTAACATTTAATACTATGTTTCTTTTTTGTATATCGAAAAAATACTGTAGGATCCCGGGAAAGCGCTTTAGCATAAAGGTGTCTGTACATAATATAGAGGCCCCATATTACGTATCTCCAAACAAGTAAATATAATTTTATTTTTCATGCTTCTAGATAGTTTTAATCCTTTAGTTTCCTTTGCCATTATTTAATTTCTAATATTCTCCCTTCCCACCCATCCCCAGCAGTATATCATAAATGTATCTTATGTTCTTTCCATTTTCAGAAGACAGAATCTCAGACCGTTACTTGATAATAATATAATAGATTCTCAAAACAAAATATGCTACTCCAAGTTCACCATAAATAATATAATTTTGTTTGCTTCTAGTAAATCGTAATAACTTTTATACAAAACTGTAAATGTACTCATCGAGTATTAAAAGCAGTTTTCAACAACATGCATCACAACAATAGTTCAGTATTGGCAAAAATTAATTTATCAAAGACGCATTACTTAGCCTGTCAACAAAGAAGTAAATTTAAAAATACATGTATATCTTTGTAATAAAAATATATTTGTGTGCTTTGTGTGGTGTAACTGATTTCAAAATTAGTGTTGCTGCTGGCAAACGTTAAGAACGTGAAACGAAATAAATAAAAATACACTGCTTTGTCAATATTTCACGAACACGAGCGTCTTGTACCAAGTTTACAGTATGAATTCATTATTCAACCAGTTCAGGCAAACGACAGGTGGAATGCCAGCCATACGTATAATGCTAAGTAGCCGAGCGATTCGAATCACGATCATGTGACTAGGGCCGCCAATCAGATCGACTCAGGCTGTGGCGCATGCTATTGATTGAGCTATTGAAAGAGAGCAGATCCAGAACTAGCTATACTGCTGGGACTAGCATCATTCTTTATCGGGAATATTAACTTGGACACGGTCTTCTGTTCAATAACATCATCAACTGCAGGTAAGCAAAATTTTCTTTTATTGAAGAGAAGTTGTTCTCTGTAAGAGACTATCAATGTATGTGCAGTGTGTAATATTGCAACAGTAGGGGTGAGTTTACCTTTCAGCAGCTGTTGGTTTGCAATCAGTGTAATGAGGCAGGTGATATTGTTTATATTATTGATTTGAATAATATGAATCATGTACATCAGTAAGAAACCGATAACTGTACATTTCAGCGTCTAAAGGCCAACACTGCATAAATATTGATCAAGATTAATCAACAAGTGTTTCCATGAAGCGTCCGATTTTCTCAGTTTACCTTGACTTATAGAAGAAAGAGAAAACCAAATAGTGTACTTCAGAAACAAATGAAATGTTTATCCTTGCTGACCAGAGCTTTTCAGTCTATGAATGACTTCAAAATGTTTTCATATAGTCACATCTAGGAATTCTATATTTCCTTCTATGTACACAAAATTTACACAATTACAGAAAAGAGAACTATTGGCTTTGCCAGTCTGCATTTGTATGCCGAATGACATTAAAGGTAGAAATTAGACAGAAACATTGTGCTTCTTTAGAACCAGCAGAAATTTAAAAGCCACATTTTCAGCATTACGAGATCGTCTTCAATGTTTGAAGAGGGGTCTATATTACTTGATCGTTGTACCACGGAAAAATCCGTCTCTACTTCTGCAAATAACATCCTTTGCTGATGCTTTCGAAATTTAGTTCCATTTTCCTGCCCCAAACTTTATAAATAAATAAATAAACATAAATCTTTCTAAAATTACGATGACGATGATCTGAATTACGAGGTTCCTTAACTGATAAATCAGTCAAGAGTACTTTACATACAGAAACTCGGTAGGTCTATAATGTGTACATGTGTGACTTTCAGAACGATATAAATAATGGTATAAACGTGATGATAAATGTATAATATATACACATGGCTGACAAGGATTCATATTTTTTAAGATAATCATAGTCCAAAATTAAGATTTATCAGTTCTGAACTATGTACAGGAATTTCAGCACCGCCATATTGCCTGTGACGTTTCCTCCAGCTATTTCTTACTCATGATCCGGGCGGTTGATCATGATCAATTTACTGTACAGAACAAGCTCTTTATCGTGTATTTACAATACAAGAAAATGTAAAAAGTGAGATAGAGATAATCCAACAAAATTTCAGGAAATAGTAGATTTATTACCGCTTACATATTAGTATGAAGTACGAAGAGGTCAGTTCCTGATTAACCTATACTTTCAAAATATACATTAATATGAGTACTAATGATCGGTGACACAAATTAGGATGTATACAGCATTCTGCAAAGAATGTGTATACTCTCTATCTCTCTCTCACACACACACACACACACACACACACACACACGCGCGCGCGCACGCGCACGCGCACACACATTAAACTGCATATTTGATACACAAATTGGTTCGTCACAATTAACTCATGCATCTAGTTAAAATGTCGAGTCGTTATTCGCAAGCGCTAATTATACCGAATTACCGTAAAATCGGTCAATTTATATTATATTAAAGACTTAGTGATGTGGTAGATGCATCAAAAATTAGTGTGATTATAGTTCATTGGTAATCTGTAAGTAAATATTAAATATCCAATATAAATAGCAAGCATAGCAATATAACCCAAACGACATATTCCATTTTGCTTCAATGAAGGGCGATCTTATTATGCCCCATTAAATTTCATACAGTCAACGTTTGATTTTAAGCTATTGAAACACACCTAGAGACAAAACAAACGCGTGATCTACACATGGAAATGGGGTGCTAGCTACTTACCTAGCGATACGTACAGAGATGCTATACAGAAATACTATAATGTTGACATATTGGTGAAATACTGTCCCTTGCCCGGCATTGTGAAGGCTACCTGCTTGCTCCAACATAGAAAACTCTCACATATTTACATAAAAATTTATTAATACCACCCCCCGAAAAACCTCCACAAAAACTGTACGATAAAGAAGTGATCAAACTTTCATTATAAACCAGCTGTCTCTTTTGTTTCACTTCTAAAACTATAGATTTTTCAGGGTGTGTTTAACTCCAGCTGGATCAATGTTTAATCTGTACTTCTTCATATATTTAAATTACGAATAATTTTACGTCAAAACACTTTTAGAAAGATTGTTTAAAACATTTTAACTTCTTCCAGAGATCAGTGAACCACAATATCGGATTTCACTCACATAAAATATTGCTAAAACACTTGATTGACGAATATACGGCAAATATACGGTAAATATTAGTGTTTTATTTATTGTTTATAGTATTACAAATTATGTGTAACGTACATGTGTGTATGGCTTTGGTTGGAATATGCAGTCGTCATATTTGAATATTTTGTAGGTTAGGAGTAATATACGTGTTTTGTTAGCATAAAATGAATTATGTTTATAATTGTTTTGCTGATCATACTCGTCATACAAGTAGTACCAGATATTTTAGATGAACTTTGTACATGTTCACTAAGTGACTCGTGTTTGAATATATCATGTATACACTCATGTACGTCCATTCATTCATATACAAGCATATGCAGAGGGTTTTCCTGTTGTATTTCGCTTGATTAGCGTTGGATTGGATACATGAGTGGCAGATACTTATGTTCCAATGAATCCCCCTTCACTTTTATCTCAATCTCTAGTGTGCCTTACTCACTTCCCTCCAGGAACAATAAAGCGGGCGTCCGTAAACAATGGGATGCATTTGTGTGGCTGTCAATGGATGCCCTAGTGAACCCAGGCATTCATTTCCTCTGAATCTAAAATATGATAGTTTTCATAACATTTATGTACATAACTTGAGGCCTTGACAAGTATGATATGAAAGTGGATTACTCAGCGGTGTAGTAAAAATGTATATTTTGCATTCAGTAAATGTCAGACATTGCAGAGCCTCAGAACTAAATAGTTACCATATGCGTATACTTCTCTGCGATGCTTTTGATATACACATACCTACGAATACGCGTTTAATTGCCAGGAAGAATTTCCAAAAGTCATTTACCGTTAGTAATACATTTGTCTAGATGTGGACGAGCAAAGGTTGAATGTCGTCCATATTTTCTTGTACATTCATTCTGCTTTTTAGGATAAGTCCTTAGAAAAAAATCGCGGATGGTGTAAAAGGATGTGAACAAACTGTCTAACACATTTAAATTAATTAAAGAAGTTTCTTATTTCAAAATTATTCTAATTTCATGTTCTATAAAATAATAATTGTTTGAGAATAAAAATGGAATCATCTAAGAATTATTGATGATGCATGAAAGATTAAGTGGAGTGACTAATCTCATATTAGGGACCAACATATCGACTGAAAAAGCGTACTGAAATTTTCATGTAACAGATGTTTGATTGAATGACTAACAAAGTCATCTCTGCACGAGTAAGTAGAAAAAATGATGTACCTTATATACGCGCTTATAAGTCGAATACAAGTGCAAACAACATAGACCCATATTTGCCTTCACATAATGCAACGGCCTATATTTTTTCTCTAAAAATAACTCCTTACAAACTGCAGACCAAGATCTGCTTGCGTATTATGGAACGCCACCTCTGGATCTGTGCAATTTGCAGTTGAACTCGACTTGTAGGCGAGTACATACGGCACATGTTAATATGTTAGCAATGGTTACTCCCGTAGGGTTTCCAATATGTAGCACAAGTTGCAGGTGTCACTTAAGTCTACGTTCTCTTTGAAAAACAAAAATATAAGAACTGTTTTGTGCCACAATGAAGACATTTAACAGAGACGAATTTTGTCCGTCTGGCTATTACTGGATTCCAGGTTTCCCGTGCGTGTTAACCTACACTGGTCCTGAACCATCCCCATTTTCATCTCCTTCAAATAATACGTGCAGCAATTTAAAAAAAAATAACCAGATGTAATGAGACACAAAAATAATGAACTAATTAATCATTTTTCCTCTAGGATTGAATTTATTTGTCCTTATAACAGAGCTGGTGCAGAACAGAACTAGTACAAACTAATTCAATAGTTGTGAGTTTTCACTGTATCATTGTTCTCGTAAAGAAGCTTATCAATTAATATGCCTCTCGACTGGGAAAGATACACACCTCATCTGACAGTAGGCAGTAAAACTGTAGAGGCCAGTTCATTGATGTAAATGGTCACTTCATGACACTTGAGCTTTTAATATGTATAATATATCAAACTCCAGCACAATTATATCCTGATGTCTTCAAAATGCACAACGTGATAAATCTATATATATATACATAAAAACACACATAATGTTACCAACGGTGACCCGAAGCGGGCTTTAGTGTACACACAAAATATATATCTGATTATAGACAGATAAATAGATATAAAGAAAATCGTCACACAAATTGTGCAAAATTTCCGTGGTTCGTGCTTTTTTCATTTCTTCTTTACTTATGTCTGTCTTTTTTTCCTTTAATTTTTCTTCATTTCTTCCTTTAAACATTGTAGATGTACAACAAAATCAAGTTATCCAGCAACGTCTATAGCATTTCTCCGAAGGATTTCTGCGACTGATATAATTGGTCATTTATCACGACTACATAAAGGAAATGGGAAAATTTCCTGAGTAAAATTGACGTTCCATATTTATATCTTGTATAACTGTCATCAGCAAATGTATTGGTTTATTTTAATTTGGCTCGAAAGGTGTGTCTGTTTGTGCGTGTGTGCGAGTACTGTGTTGAATACACTTAAAAAGATTGACGCTCTATATCCATAGTTCCATTCACACGATTACGCTTTCCGACCAACGTTATAATTTAAGATGAGAATAGTGGAAATTGAGAATAGAACTATGGGGAAGGGGATTGGTATAGATCACTATGACTGAATATGTTCAGATTACATGGATAACCTACGATTGACTGTGTTTCCATATTTGGGAAATAAAAGAGTTCAGTAGATCAGTCCCAAGAAAACTGGAATCTAACATTAGGACCGAACTGAAATATATGTATCCATTTTTCATTAGTTTCTTTTTTTCTCGTCGACTTAACGAGTCGGAAAATAAATGCAATGTAAGATAATAAAAGGCGAATTTACGGAACTTTGTGTTTTAAGCAATTGTAACATCAAAATGATTGTAAATTAAAATCCTAAAACATTATTCCTCTTATTAATTGCATGGCTTCAGAAAGGTATTGATTGGTTGAACAGCCATTCAGTTATTTGTCTGCTCGATGTCGATGTTAATAAAGCGTCATCGGGTACCTGTTGTGAATCACAGTACTACCGGAAGAAAGTCTTGGCTGATAAATCCCGCGTGCATGCATAGCCTTCAAATGGCACAGTGCCCTTTCGAAAGGACCCGATGTCGTGAAATGTCATGTCGGTATAACGCTGACAACTAATATGAAATGTCATGTCTCTCTAGTACTGACATCTAACATAACTGTTTTGATTACAGCTTATCTCTTTAATAAAACATGATTATGTTCTAAAAATGTATATATTTTGGGCTACAGTAGGGTAAGTTCTGGCTACTATCTATCTCAGTATCTCTTTCCGTGATTGGTTGATCTATACTAGTGTTTTTAGTTGTCATTTCAGTAGCGAAAAGAACGTTATGTCAAACATGTCGTCAATCCAATACCTAGTATCAACTCGCTGTTTCCCCTTTTCCTACAAAAACCGTTCCTGGGGCCCGAGTGGCCGAGTGGTCTAAAGCGCTCTCCGCTACGGATCACTGCTATCTTACCTCCGTCTGCGTGGGTTCGAGTCTAGGATTCGGCCGATGTGGGTATGTGAGAAAGCTTGCCAGTAGCTTCTCGTGGGTCGGTGGTTCTTCCCGGGGTTTTTCCCGGGTTCTTCCTCCACCATTAATACTGGCCGCCATACATAGCCTGTCGTGTGCTGAAAAATGGCGTTAAAGTCAACAACAACAACAACATAGACCGTTCCAAAGCGGAACCTTTGTTATCGGGCCGTTGCACACACTCACCACTCACACACTCATTAACGCTACCGCATGACACCTTCCAAGTTTCGCTATTGATCATAAACGATTCCGCAATCTTCACCTAGCGTTTAGAAGATAGTTTAGAATATTTTCTTTAATTTTACTATGTGCATTATCCAGGTTGTCATTCGTTTGTGTGAAGATGTGATTTACTCGATACTTGCCATAAATAACATGAAATCCTGCTATTTATTTAGTTTTTAAAAAAAAACATGGGGGGGAGGTAACATAGTGTCGTGATAGGCATAACAGTTTATTGAGATTTTCTTAGCCTTTTGAAACATTTTTCATAAATTGCCGATATTAAGAATTAATACAAACCTGGATAAGGTTCAAATAAATTTAGTTTTAGACACAACCCCTTAACCCACAATCATCCACCCCGACCCACCTCCCATTTTAGATGACCTTATTGACTGATAAGCGGTGTTGAAGATCCCCTTACGACGTATTATTCCTGTTGGTACTCCTCGTATATTTTCCATTTGGATTTGTTCATTTTCTTTTATGATCTCTTATGAACGCGACTGACTCAAATTAGTGGCCACAACTACTAATGGAGTCAAATACTAGCTAGAGATGAAAATAGAAGACTCGAACTTTCATTACCACGTAGGATAACAGGTGAACATACTTCAACCGAGTTGATAAAATTTAACAAGTAGTCTAGAAATCAATAGCAAATCCACAACAAGATAGTTCTAGATTGTATGCTTTATTTATAGTCACATTCAATATTCAATATACATAATGTGAACTCCACGTATATCGCAATTATAAGTCATTGAAAAAGCGGAAAACCATACATTGAACGCAGTATTTAAACTTTGGTAATAAAATGTTAATAACGATGTTTCACCCATAAATAATGGGAGCATTAACACAGAGACATCACCCCAACACCCACCTCAACATCAAATAAGTAAATAAATAAAGGTATTTAGGATACGATATTGTGTGCCGGAATCAGTTCTTTTCGTTTTAAAGGGTTACTGGTATGTCGCATTACATGTAATTGCACCTATATGTACAATCCACAGAATTCTACGAAACCTCAAACAATTGGGCACAATTCTCAAAATGCTTCCGATAATACGAAATGAAAAGGTCTTTATAATAGAAAACGGGCAAAGGAAACTGTCGAACAAATTGTATGAAGAAATATTTATATAGTTTTGTCTTTTTCATGGCATATAAACTATGCATATCAGAATACAAACATAACGGGTCGCCGACACGGCCTGCGTTTCTGTTAAACTTCACCAACTGAAACTCAGACTGGCATATCATTCATTGCTATCTAATTGTACAACTGGCCCTATGTTAGTGGAAATATGTTTTGTTTTTGATTTTCAGTAAAGATGCTATATCTATTGCCCGGATCAGCAGTGGCCGTCACGTTGAACGGAACTGCTGGCGCTGGCAAATACGGGCAGGACCATCGCGGGTTCGTGCTGGATGAAACACGGGGGGGGGGGGGGGGGGGGGGGAATACCGCAAACTTCGAGAAATGGCACCTTGAGCGGTTTTCGGTATCGCTCGCTGCCTACGACGGCCGTGAATAGGGGCTAACTGCATTGACCAGACGCAAACTGCTAGTGGCGATTATGTGCTTGACCAATAAGTGACAAACATTCGTACGCAAAGCCATCTGCCATTATCCTACAATAATCTTAACAATGGTTGATTCAAGTGATAACCTCATTTTAACTTATCACAGTTGTAACAGGGTGAGCCTGGAGCCTTTGTAACTCGGACACTAGATATATGAATTGTATTCCATTTCCCAAACCTCGTCGAAGCAAAAATACCTGATGTAAACAGGGCCAGTCTTAGTCCGATAGACCGATTTGGCTCACAGGGGCCTCGCGCGTTAGTAATTTCTATTAAAAAAACATGTCAGTAGAAAGTAATTTTAAATTGATGGAAGAAACTTTTAAGTTCAATATCATATAAAACTTGTTTAAAAGTTTACTTCCAAATACCGTGCTCAAAAGGGGCCCTGCGCGTAAATCCAGGAGGCCCTGCCAAAATGATCATAAGACCATTACTGGATGTAAAGAAAAGCCCACGTTCGTCCCCGTCACCATCTGGACCTCAAAATAGTCGACAAAAATTGGCATCTGTATGCATGTATAAAAGGTCTACTCAAAGACAACTGCACTTCAAGGAATCTTAAACGTACATTTTGATATTATGAATTCGGCTGTCTGTTATTTAACAACAAACGGACAAATCAACATATAAAATGTAACACACTTATCTTTAAACATCAGTTCAAATGTTTGATATATTTTTGTTTGAAAATCATTAAGGCAATCTAAGAAAACATAAATTAATAGCAACAGTTAAGTAAACACACTCACGCATAAATGCATTATTTAGCACTCTACAATAAATATAAACAGTCATGAGAGATTTATTGATTGAGCTATTTATTTCATCCATGCTGCGTGGGAGATGCGGTGGCTCTGTGGTTAGCGTGAGTGACTTCCAAAAAGTGTAGGTTCGAATCCTACCACCAAACCAGCCTGAGTCAGCTACGGTGGTGTGTTCCTGGGCAAGGTTCTTGACTCCAGTTGCCTAGGCACTAAATAACTTAGTTGTGTTGATGTGTCGTAAAGTACCAAACCACAAATCATGCACAAAGTACCATCGTTAACAGAGTCGAACGAAGATTACACTTCCAACATAGAAACAACTGAGAAACTTTATATCGATATATAATTTACGAATAATGACTTCATTATGCTACACCTTGAATAAATTTAGAGATGTTAGAAGCTACAAGTGCACAACCTGACATTAGGTACGCTCAGAGTATGAATGTTAAGAAAATTAAAGGAGTAAAAAAACACTAAGGACTCACGGTACTAATTCGGTTCCCATAGTAAACCTATGCAAACACCATGATATTAAAAATTCAATAACTTAAAACATTTTGAGTGCTCATGATCAAAAATATATTTATCACTATAGATGAATCCTGGATGTCAGCTTCTGTGTAGAGGAAAGGATATGACCCACGGCATTTTCTGGACCTGCATGTGTTTGAAACATGTGCTTTCATTTCCACACCAAAGAGTCGGGTGCTAATTTCAGTAATGAGTGTTCCAAGCACAAGACTGTTAAAGGACTGAAATTCCATCAATAAAACAATGTCTCTATTTTTTTCACTTAAAACCAGGACAAGCTCTCAAAGATTCTTTTTCCTAAAACATAACTCACATTATTAACCAATCATGGTCAGCCAAACCCATATATACTCTATTTTATGTTCACCCATTTCCAGGCTGGTTCCCATTTTTCCATACCATTAGTACCGTGTGTCATATAGATATCATCATACTGAGCAGTGAAACGTTCTTACACGTCATTTCTACATGGAAGCAACAGATATGATGCCAAAAGAAGGAATTACGTAATTTGATGATTACTAATAACAAATGGTATCTAATCACGCGTCATCATTCCCAAAGGGTATTGACAAATTTAATATCGCACAGTAAATCTCTGTACATGTAAACGTGCAAACAGAATTTATCAATACGATAATATGACACCAATACCAGAGAGAGAGAGAGAGAGAGAGTTATAAACACATGAATATATTCCCATGGTTCCATATATTTAAGTTGTAAAACTTGACGCAGACATAATCTCAATGTTTGTCATATAGTTTTGTTAGTTATGAATTGAGGAGACCACGTGATTGGTTGGTTGTACTGTTACATTTCGTTTTGTGTCGGGCGAACTGGTTAATTGCCTATATTTCGATATCGTGTAAGAAGAATACATTGAGCAAAAAAATAAGACCCGTAAATATATTACTAGACACCATACCATTTACGGTTAGCGTGAGCACTGAATACCACCTTTATGAACCAAATAAAGGTTATAATGAAAATAAAAATCAACATTCTAATACGCTGACAACATACATAATATGAGAGTTTATGTGAAGGTGAGAGTTGTCTCTTATTAACTGTCACAGTCTGCACAAACTATGGCATGCAGTTTACTAATTAAAATTTTCGTCTTGATAAACATTATTGCACGAGAAGATAATGGCACAGAACGCTAGGAAGGTGTGGTTCTTTGTATTTTATCCGACAACAATTAAATATAATATATAGAAAATATAAATATTTTCCAAAAATGCTGTAAATTATGTATCCTTTACCTGATCCTGAAATAATCATCGCTAGAAAAGGTGTGAATTGGTTCAGCGAAATTGTCTGGAGTGTTCGTGATTTCCTCCATCAAACTATATGGATTTTGAGTGGATTAAGCCTATTGGATATCAAACTACATGGACTTTGAGTGGATGAAGCCTATTGGATATCAGACTACATGGACTTTGAGTGGATGAAGCCTATTGGATATCAAACTACATGCACATTGAGTGGATGAAGCCTATTGGATATCAAACTACATGGATTTTGAGTGGATGAAACCTATTGGATATCAAGCTACATGGATTTTGAGTGGATTAAGCCTATTGGATATCAAACTACATGCACATTGAGTGGATGAAACCTATTGGATATCAAACTACATGGACATTGAGCGGATGAAGCCTATTGGATTTCAAACTACATGCACACTGTTTATGTTGACATTAAGACGGAGGTTTCCTGGACAGTTCCGTATACCCGACATACTTTTTTGCTGTCTGCTATGGACTGTTTGTTCACTATTTCAAAAATAAGCGGTAATTGTTTCAAATGAAAAGTGATCTCGTTTATATTTGCTTTTATTTATTCACCTTCTGTATATTTCATCTTCACTCAATGTTTTTCCTCTTTTATTTCTTTTTTCTTTTTCTTTGTTGTTCCATTTGTTTCTCTATTTAAACAATACTGTTTCTTTTTAATCTTTGTGAAAATATTATCAACGTTTCCAAAAAATATCAGATCTAATGTATGGATTTGTACTGATATCCATCATAGCACCGAAGACTCGTAATCCTAATAGTTCTCATGTGGAATAAACTCTGGTATAAAACTGTATATATGAAACGGCATAATCTCATTACTGAATGAGAATACTGGTGGAATGCTGCATTGGCATACCTTTTCTCCAAGTAATTAGGAAACCAGATTGATATTTTTGCTGCCATTCATTAATCAATTTGTCATGTTATATACAAGCATTATTTCCATTTGGCCACACTTAATGTACTCTGCAGGCCACGGTAAAAAAAAAAAAAAAAAAAAAAAAAAAAACATATTTCGCCTGTCGCAACCACACTTGACTCAACAATTCGGGACCTGGTTAAACTAGATTGAAACACGATGTCTGTTTGGTCACACGTACATGTTAAGCTATTTCACGAAATGCATCTGTTATTTCAAGAAGTCCTCATACACCGGCACTGACACCCACCCCTACGAAGGTTGACTCTATGCATGAAAAACAGGATGATGGATCAAGGAATGAAAGCCTCCACAATCGCAGATGAAAGCAGGAAATGCCAAGTTAGCCATACAATTTACTAGCTAATTATTAAACCTAGCGAGTAGTAAAGATATAAACAACAGCTCAAGCAGCTCTTCTCCTGCCATATGGTAATTCTTATTATATTAGAGAACGTTGTTCTAACATTAACTGTACATGTACGAGCCACTGAACTACATATGCTGGTCTCACAAATTAACTGTACGAGCTATTGTGTGAACTTCATACGTGATTCCAACAAATTAACTGTACGAGCCATTGTGTAAACTTACTGTTCTGGTATATGAACTGTACCAGCCATTGTGTGAGTTGCATCTGCTGCTCTGATACATTAACTGTACGAGCCATTGCGTGAACTCCCACTGCTCTGACATATTAACTGTACCAGCCATTGCGTGAACTCCCACTGCTCTGACATATGAACCGTACTAGTCATTGTATGAGCTCCATCTGCTGCTCTGACACATTAACTATACGAACTATAGTGTTAACATCCTGCTCCGATACATTGGCTGCACGAACTATTGTGTGAACTCCATCTACTGCTCTGACACGTTATCTGTACTAGCTATCGTGTAAACTTACTGCTCTGACACTTTAACTGTACGAGCCATTGCATAAATCTCCACTGTTCTAACACATTAACTGCCAGATACATTGTGTGAACTCCTACTGCTCTGAAACTTTATCTGTACGAACCAGTATGTAAATCACTACTGTTCTAACACATTAAAGTATACCAATCATTGTGTGAACTCCATCTACGTCGTACTAAATGCTCGTCGACAATTAGTAAACCTTTTAATTACCGTTTAGGAACACTACACGAGACATTGTCGCCTAACGTTGTAAAAGGATGAATATTGTTTCACGGTGCTCTCTCTCTCTCAAAATTTACCAACAGATTAAAACTGTGTCATGGCTGTTTTTCATACATATTTAAAATGTGCCAAGGTGTTTTTTCTTCATCTTTTTCTTGTTTTTTCTTTTTTAAGATTGAAAGTGTGCCAATGGGATTTTTATACACGGGGTGGGGTTTTACAAGGTTTTTCTTAGACAGATTTAAAATGTGCCTAGACGTTGTTTTTAATACAGATCTAAAATGTGCAAAGGGGATTTTTATACAGATTTAGAGTGTAGCAAATTTTATTTTTCCATACAGATTTAAAGTGTGCCATGCGATTTTTCATGCAGAATAAATATGTACCAAGGAATGTTTAATGGAAATTTATTTTTATTTTAAAAGAAGTTAAATTTGACGTTGTTTCCCATATTTTACTTAAAAAATTGTAATCTTTATTTTAAATGATCTCGAACTGATCGTTAATTTTGCAAGATCAACTTGAAATGTAAATGATGAAACAAAATTCTTTTATTGTTCTTTAGAATAGTTAGTATTGTTATCATCTGTAAACATAATGTAGACATCTTTTGGTGTCACTAATTGAAATTCACTAAAATCACTGTGTGATAGAACGGTTCAAGAATTGTGCATGCAAGAACAACTCAACTTAAGCTTTCTGGTGTCATGTCGTTGTTCAGTTGTTATATTTACTTCTATATTCTGTTATGACTCTATGGTCATAAACTAAATAACAGAAAATTGCAAAACCGATAATTTTTTAAAACTTAACAAACAGTTTAATTATCATTTTTATAAAATTAAAATTGAAGAGGAACTTTCAGTTTTATGAATTGAATTCAAAACAATCCTGAAAAGTTCTAATAAAGTCCAAAGGAATTAAACGTTCCGTATAAATTTCGCATCCACGAACATACTGGTCCGCCAGCAGTCCGGACGTGTCAAAATAGCATGAACTCCTTTGAATAATTCGCAATAGTCCCAGAATAAAATGATCGTCAAATTAGCGCTTTCTAATTCTTCTAAATAATCCTAACACGTTTCCACTCAAATAATATCTAAATACAACATTAAAATAAATCTGCACACCTGATGTTACAACAAGAGCACAAGAAATAAAATTGAGAAAACTGTCCGGTCCCAAGAACTTATTATATATAAAGACAAAGGGTAAAATACGCATATAGTCACTACTCCTACTTGACAAAATGTCAATCTCCAACATCGCAAAATAACTCATTTGATCTAATCCATCCAATAGAAAATAACTCAATTCTTCTATGAACCCACCTGACAGACCTGTCCAATAGGAAATAGCCCGAAACTGTTCAACATATTTACTAATACTATTATTATTATTAGTAATTGTAAACAAGTACGTAAGCATCTATTTATAAATCCTATGCAATTTTATGTTCTTAATATCTTAAAATAGATCATATGCACCTAAAGATAATCACTCACCTCTGTTAGCATGGGTTCGAACCTCGGGTTCGGCCTGTGTGGGTATGTAAGAAAGTTTGCCAGAAGCTTCCAGTGGGTAGGTGGTTGTTCCTGGGGTTTTCCCTAGTTCTTCCTCCACCAATTATACTGGCCGCCATGTATAGCCTATCATGTGCTGAAACATGACGTTAATCCCATAAGGACAACAACAACAACAACAATACATTATTTGCATGCGTTTCACACGAAAGCCAATAATCTTGGTTATCTTGTTGTTTATTATAGTTTCCTCGCATACTTTATCCGAGCACCCCAGATTGTAGCCTGCGTAAAATAAAATATAATATGACCTGGTGGTTGTGAAACACTGTGGTGCAACACAAATATTCCTTCTACTTTAAACCAAAACACTATCCATTTTTATTCACAGACTCTAAAAACATACACAAATGGTTAAACTAGAACACCATACAGTGGAAACAATTCCTCTCAATGAAGACTGTAACAAATGTACGGGATATGTTGAGTTTTAGCATATATTTGCATGAACACAGTATTCAACCAAAGCGAAGCGGGTGATAGGAAGGAGATAGATTATACAATGAACAAGTAACGTTTAATTTAGCGATGTAGTATAAAATCAACAAAATGCACAAACAATACGCCAAGTTGCTACGTATAAAACATGCGTTAGATTGGAACACAGCCCGTCAATAATTATCATCCATTAAGTCAGTAATTATTGTAACACCAAGGTCACTATAGTTCAGATCACACTGATATAATAAATTTAATAATTTACGGTTATTTTGTCATTCTTTATGTTTAAATTAAAACTAAATCCGTTGATTTGCTTGGCTAGTATCTCATCACATAAAGGCTTGTTATACAATTATCAAATACACAAGCGTCTATGCATTCGTGTTTGGGGTCCTCATTTTATCCACTTATATGTACTATTTACATAGGGGCACTTTTTTTTTTAAAATAAAAAATTGTCTATGCAACATTCGTTATATACTTATAAGAGATGTGTATATAAGCTGTCATTTTATTTGCAAGAAAGAGGATTTATGCATGGAAATTTTACGCATATATGTGCAACGGATCTACAACGTAGATTACACTACTCCCTGTCATTCTTAATTGTTAGTTTAACTAGGTCTTTATTTCATTTCATTACATGACCATACTGTCAGATTCACTTTTAGGGAGGAAGTTATTTCGCTGTATTACAGATACACTGTCCGTATTTGTTTCGTGTGCTGGCAAATGGCGTTTATCCTACAATAACCTCCAACAACTTCAATGCATGAAATGTCCATACTGTCAGATTAAATTTGTGTGTGTGTGTGTGTGTGTGTGTGTGTGTGTGTGTGATTTGGATTTTTAATTTAGTTTTAACAATTTTTCAGTCATATCGCTACAAAGTCTGCAGTGTGGCAGTTTATAGTGATGTCTTGGATTGAGGCATCATGCCACAGACATGTAGCATAATGTCCCACCCAGTCACATTATCCTGACACCAGGCTCACCAGTCCTAACACTAACCTTTCAATGCTGAGTGCCAAGCAGCGGACGCTCCAGCAATTTAGGCCAAAGGAGTGGTGATTAAATTTCAACTAGGTCCTTAGATCCTTGCATTAAATGACCATATTGTCAGATTCAAGTCTATCTAGGTCATTATTTCATTGCATTAAATGACCATATTGTCAGATTCAAGTCTATCTAGGTCATTATTTCATTGCATTAAATGACCATACTGCCAGATTCAAGTCGATATAGGTCATTTTTCATTGCATTAATTGAACATTTTTTTCAGATTTAATTCTAACTAGGTCACTGTATAAAATGATCATACTGTCAGAAAAGATTCTGACTAAGTCCTACTTTCACTGCATTATTGACCATACTGAATTCTGAGAGGTCCTTATTTCATGACATTAAATGAACATACTATCAGGCTCATGTCTATGCATGTCCTATTCCACTGCATTAAATAAACATACTGTCAGACGCAAGTCTATGTACGTCCTATTCCACTGCATTATATGAACATACTGTCTGATTCAAGTCTATGCATGTCCTATTCCACTGCATTAAATAAACATACTGTCTGATTCAAGTCTATGTGTGTCGTATTCCACTGCATTATATGAACATACTGTCTGATTCAAGTCTATGTGTGTCGTATTCCACTGCATTAAATGAACATACCGTCTGATTCAAGTCTATGTGTGTCGTATTCCACTGCATTATATGAACATACTGTAAGACGCAAGTCTATTTACGTCCTATTCCACTGCATTATATGAACATACAGTCTGATTCAAGTCTATGTGTGTCGTATTCCACTGCATTAAATGAACATGCTGTCAGACTCAGTTATAACCAGGTCCTTATTTCATGACATATAAATGGCCATATTGTCAGATTCAAGTCTAACTAGTCCTTATTTAATTGCATTAAACGACCATACTGTCAGATTCAATTCATTACTGGCCTATTTAAAAGAAAAATTGGAATCTTCTGATAATATTTAATATGCCATGTTATCCCGATATAAACTGATAGAAGGAGATAACATTTCATGGTACCGTCTAAAGCAGGTCTTTTAGTGAAATGATACTGAGACCTCAGTAAACAGGATTCAATATCAGAACTTTCTAAGTTCGGAATTTATTCTCAGTTGACATGACAGCAGTCTTTAGGACATACTATACGTCAACATAAAATATTGAAATCGTTGTGAGCAGACAAATAACACTTGATTTTTTCGAATTTTATTTGTATTCCAACCATGTTACCATACTCGAATCGTTTTCTGAATAAACTATGCAAACTATGAATTTGTCCGAACAGACACCGAGCGCCTTGTTGTCAGCAAGTATCCTTGGAACTAGACTTTATATAGGTGGCCACTTTATACTGCCATCAGACTATTTCCAATCGATTTTCCGTTTGTAACCGAGTTATTACATTAAATTCACGTGAACGTATGCTTCAGTGCGGAAACAGGAACTGACGTAGCGACATATATCCGCTTTCATCGCGTGATCTGGTTTTTACAAGATTCCGAATAACATAAATACGTGTTTTGTCCTAATATGACACAACTCTTTTTAAAGACCAAGTAACTGGAAATACAGCTTTTACTGAATGTGTACGCCATAAGAATGTGTACGCCATACGAATGTGTACGCCATAAGAATGTATACGCCATAAGAACAATAAAAAAGTAATATCTTATCTGTTCAATACTAGCATAGACTGAACTTTAGCAAGTTACGACATGGCTCTGGCATATATGTGATAAATCATTCACCAGGTAATCGAGATTTTTCTGAAATCTCGCCGATCAAAATTTACATTCAATTGTTTAATGGCTTGCTCGCATGCTCTTGGTAAACACAAAGAAAGGTGTCGTTGATCAACAACAGGAATACTCCAGCTATTGCATATGAAATGTTGCAATACTCCATTAGGCCGATTTTTTAGGGGAAGGGGTAGTTAATCTATACGTGGCTTTCCGGTCATAAGTTAATCATTGTATATTTTCCATATTATTGTATTCTGTTTAGTTTCGATTACTATAAAGTTTTAAACCATTTTCACAAAGAGTTATTTCGCTTAATCATCATTTTTTGGGGGGTGGGGGTGGGCGGAGAGGCAACTATCTTTTTTTTACTGAAACCAAATAATTTTTCATATTATACATCATCTGAATCATATAACATCTCATATTCTTGCATATGCATTTGATTTACTGCTCTGATAAGGAACACGTAATGCTGTAAAATGTAAGAGTAATGTGTTTGTGTTTATCTTTGTTTAGAACCTTTTAATAAAACAAGTAATTTATGAAAATATACTCAACACACATCTTCATCATGTCACATACAACAATGGACAGCAATCTTTACTTGGCAGGGTTATGGTTTCTTTCAAATACATTTCATTCACGGGGAAAACCTCCTAGATCGCACACTACCAATATTATCGCCACAAAATTCTTTTTAATAAAATGCTGCCAACTTTAATTGAATATTTCTTTACCTAACTGATGTAATATAAACAAAACGGATGTAATATAAACAAAAAGAGGACAACATATCGAAACTCATTTTGCCAGGAAGGCACGCCGCCTAGTCCTAATTATCACGGATTTGCCAATATTGTATTTGAATTATAAGTTCTTCGATTGGGGATTTACTCTAATCACACTGTCCTAAACACATGAGAGTAATAGTTCTTCGACTGGGGACTTGCTTTATTGAGACCATGGGAGCCCGTAGAATTATTGGGTGGGGGCAAACAAGTAGTGGTCAGCTAATAAGTTTTACGGATATCGGCCAAAACGTCTTTAGAGGTGAAATTCCGGGGCGGGGGAGTGCCCCCTCACCTTTGCTTTTATGTGCGGGCGCCCATTGATTCAGACCACCCCTACACACGATAGTGATAGTTCTTTATTTGGGGACTTGCTCTATTTGACCATCTCAACACACGAGAGTAATAGTTCTTTAGTTGGGAACTTATTCCTTTCAGACCATCCCAACACACGAGAGCAATAGCTCTTCATTTGGGGACTTACTCGATTCAGACCATGCCAACACAAAAGAGCAATAGCTCTTCAATTGTGGACCTACTCTATTGAGACCATCCCAACACACGAGAGTAATAGCTCTTTGATTGGGGACTTACGGTATGTAGACCGTCCAGTCACACCAGAGCAATATTGAAACTGCAACAAAAGTACGTGACAATTTAAAAACGTTATGCATTGCGGAACCATTAAACACCAAAATTATATTTCAAAGATAATGTCAAGCCTCAAAATTATTAGACTACATTCTACATGCATTGTATTAGCACACAATCAAGTTGATAATGTCAGCCTGAAAACTATTGCGCCTAATTTATGAGAAAATTTAGAAAATGTAAGAAAGAGCCAAAGAACAATTTGTGACGGTCTAGTTTGGTAGGAGTCCAAGAAGTCATTTATGAGCGCATATTTTAATGCATGTAAGTGGTAGATGAAAACGAAATCACTGACTGTACGTGAATGATTTGGGTTTTTAACGTAGCTTTTAAAAAAATGATGTCTGTAGCATGGCAATTTATAGTGATGTCTAGCACTGGGGCATCATGCCGCAGACATGTAGCATCATCACCCACCCAGTCACATTATCCTGACACCAGGCCAACCAGTCATAACACTAACCTCTTAATGCTGAGTGCCAAGCGAGGCAGCTACTAGTACTAATTTAAAAGTATTTGGTACGACTCTGCTGGGGTTCGATCCAGCGACCTCCCACATCCAATGTGGACGCTCTAACCACTTAGGCCACCGGAACTATGAAACCATTGACTGCACCACGTGAGTGCAAAATCTAAATGATGAATTTGATACTACTATTATCATACTGCCAGTTTGAAATCTGCGTCATATTCAGGCTTTCAGTGAAGCAATGTCTTTGTGACATGAAAAGAGACACAGGGCACATTTACACCCGACAAAGTCTTTTAGCAGCATTTTCAAATTTAAGAGGTTTTAATAATGAGATTTGCTGTGTATACTTAAGTACAATGCTTTTGAGATCATAATAAACCGACTTCGATTCAGCACCTTAAAGCTAGAGATTTCCCTGCAGTTAAATTAATTCTCTTAATGATAACTGTGTTAGATATTTTAAATCTCTGAGTATAAAACAATAACACCTGATGATAATGTTTCATTCATAACAACACAAATTTACCTATATAAGAATGATGAGTTTTCATTTTTAATAACTCGTGCATTGTTACTGGTAATGAGTCTAGACTGAATGCCTCGTCAGCACCAGTCGCTATTGGTTCTGAATGTATTGGCCACTTTTTTCTGTCATCAGATTGCATTTAGATGTATCACACATGTTTTATTCACGACGTTCGATCGATTTTTGGTTTGCAACGAAATAATGACATTCAAATTAAGGAGATATTGTGTATGTGTGAGCTATTACAGAAACTTTCGTGATGGCGGACACTTCCGGTTGAGTCACGTGCTCTGACGAAGCTGACATTTGAATGTTTCTAAGCAGTCGTAATATTACAATGTCACAGCATAATACATGTTCTTTCAGACACCAACTTGTGAAATTAAATATGAAGTCCTGTCATGGAGCAAAATATGAATTAAAGCAACAATAAGTTGCATATGACATCGTAGCCCGGTGTTTTATTGACTAAATATAAGAAACTGTATAAGAAAATAATGGGGAGGGGGAGGTCGATTGATGCACACTACCCTCATAAAAGGGCTTATGTACACTACCCTTCTAACACGGATTATGCACACCACCCACCTAAAACAGCACATGCTCACTACTGTTCTTAAACGGCTAATGCACACTACCCTTATAAAACGGCTTATGCACACTACCCTTATTAAACGGCTTATGCACATTATCCATGTAAAATATACAATAAACTGATAATATTTTGTAAGTTAGGTCACTTTCAGGGGCAAAATGTCTAAAATTTTAAAGAGGTGTTTTGAATTTTTGTTTGTTTTCAACTTCATGGTGTGGCATGCTTGAATAATTCCTATATTTAATCCACGCAGAAACGATCAAGGATTAATAATATTAACGTGTTTATAAAACAGATAGTTCACCGACGTTGAATGTCTGATTGCATCAAAGAAATAAGCTGTGTAACTTTCAAAAGTTTGTCTAGTGTCCGCTAAAATTCAAACGTCGACTGAACCCACTCGAACAGGTGACGTATTAGACAAATTATTATTGAGGCCCCCCCCCCCCGTTTCCTATACATACGTACATTATCAGTAGACCCACCCACCCCATACGCAAGCGTAGGCATTGGGGTTAACCCCCTACCCCCTCCATGCGTACGTACTAAATGGACGGCCCCTAACCAGGCCTGCGCCGTATTTCGTCAGGTCTTGGCGTTTTGCTAGTGCCAGAATGTAACAGAATTGAAATTGACTCATAAGATAAGTATTCCCTCTAATTATTCGACAGAATGTATTCAGATTGGCCGTAGTGATGAACCTCAAGGCACCGAATGTCGATGTGCAGTTTTCTCTGAACAAATCATGAATAAACAATGACATCAGATTCCGCTAGAGAACAATATTATTCGACTTAATATATGGAAATAGGGATATGTGTATTCATGGGGATATCCGCATCATTGATGAACATCCATCGAGACACTGGAATATGGTGCAGAAATAACTTTATTGAAAATAATGTTGCTGGCTATTGTATACTTTGGCAAAATAAAACAGAAATTGCTAATTGTGGAAGGCACGCGGATGCTGACACATTTTAATACAAATTGCTGATATTAAAAGAAAGGTTTGGTTTTGTGCGTTTTATGCCATTTTTAGCACATCATAGACCATACATGACATACAATAAATTTGGCGGAGGAAGAAAATGCATTCTTTTGTTAAAGTGAGAAAAAAAAAGAAGAAAAAAAAACAGTAAAGTCAGTGAATAAGAGGCATGTTAGCAAGGAAAATTTGGTAATGCCGCGCATTTCCAATACTTGGCGTATTCTCATCCATCTTTTTTGTCTCCATGCTAGTTATACTCTTTAAAGAACATTCAGTGTGTCCCTGAATTTACAGTATTACACTATTAATACAACGACTTGAATATTAATTTTGTTAGAAATTCCTGTTACCATCAACACGTTCGGGTAAATATTAGTTATACACAACATTTCCAAATTTCCATTTTTTGCTGAATCCATTGTTAACCAGTGTTCGAGGACATTATTTTTGACAAATATTCTGAAGGAATAAAAAAGAACAAATTCAGCTTGACAATACAATGGATGAAGGTTTTTATACATTAATCGGTATACGTTTATTGCAGTAATGTCAGACGATGTGACAGCATGATGGTACAGTTAATTTAAGCCGTGGAATGCGAATTATCTACTAACCCTGAGGTCAAAGCTGGGTAATAATTCTGGTTAAGGTTACAGGTTGAGACTAGAGTATGAATTAAAACTGTCTAAGATCATGACCTTGGCTATTAATTTACGTGATTGTTTTGCTTTTTTCCTGTTAAAACTCTGCAAGAGCTCTTGGCACTCTCTGTAACATAGATTCTCGTTATTACGTGGAATATATATATATATATATATATATATATATATATATATATATATATATATATATATATATATATATAGTACAGGCACACGAAAATCCCAATCCACAGTACACGTTAGAATTTTACTGAACATAATAGAGAACTCTGGTTAATGTTGTCTACGACAGATCGTTTTACATAATTCAGCTCAATGAGACAACATGACGAAACTGTCGGACTTTTTTAATCTTGCAAGCTCGCAATGTATTAGCCGATGATAGACCGAGAACCAGTTCGATATTTTTATGGATAAAATTAAAGCTATACATGGTTGTATAATTGTATCCAATTAAAGAACAAAATAAAATTGGAAGTATAATAAGTAACCCTGGAAAGCTGGAAAAAGCTACATTGTCCCTACTAATCAATTATCCATAGGGCCCCGCTCTATTTGAGGACTCAAGTTAATCACCGCACCCATGATTCCACTAACTCGTTTCGTCCCGAGAAAGTGAATAAAAAAAATATAAAAAACACGAGGGGCACGATTCCATTCCCTTGCCCTGGCGAAAGAGAATGACTCCAAACTAATTACTGTCCCCAAGAACCTGGTCCCTCACCCCGCACCGACAGGATAAATGCAACTTCTAATACTTTAATTCGTGTGTGTGTATGTGTTTAATCAATCTCCAGACAGAAGTTTCTCTGTCTCTCTTTCTCTCAATCAATCAATCATCGATCAGGATGAGTTTCGCTACATTATGCCCATACAGCTGGGTAGTTTTATGGCCACCATGCTTAAAATTTATTGCGAAATACATGAGGAAATAAATCAGTAAATAAAGAAACAACCAATATCATCTGTATGTCCTTAGGCTGATGTCTAATTGTGCCACATTTTGCAGAATTTTCATCGTCTTGCGGATTTTACGATTTTTCTGTGACAATGTTAGCAAAACGTAAAAGCGAGCTTTTAGAAACGGTTGCATCAAAACGGGTCTGCTCACCACTTGAATAGGCATTCCAATGTTGGAGGGGCTGTTCTGGTGGCAGTGACGTCACTCGGATTGGTGTCACCCAGTGCGGTAGCTCATGGTGTCACCCCCATGGTCCTCCTTCCGTAACAGACCATACAGAATCCTTAGTAATGTCATTTTGGTGTCACCCCCTCTGATGGTGTCACCCGGTGCAGTCCGCACCCCCCGCATCCCCCTAGCAACACCACTGCTGTGCCTGCTAGTCATGTATTTAACTATGATCGGTTATCCGCTTATGAAATCCGACTAGACCGAGCAGTGTGTGCTCTGTAAAATTTGCAATTTTTCTTTTTGGTGTCACCCCTCTGAGATGGTGTCACCCGGTGCGGTCCGCACCCCCCGTACCCCACTAGCGACGCCACTGTCTGGTGGACTGTCAAATCAAAAATCGTTAAGTCGCAATCTAAATGTACAAATATTAATTTACGCTGAAAATCACATTCTCATATTTACCTTTCAATACACTCTTCGGTTGACTAAACTGAGACACTAGACAGTCAATACAACCGGAGTGATGTGTCACGGTTTTGATGTCTCGGATGTAGCCCACTAAAGTCCTAGATTCCTCCCTGAGCAACTGTTAACATTGTATAATTCATTCTCATGTTTCGGAAACTATGTGACGAAACGTCTGTTTGCTTCATGTGACCTTGAACAGTGGAGGTTACATTGGGAACACGAAGTTAGGAGACGACGAGTTCTCGAATGTTATAATCTCTCAAATTCATGACAGAGAACTAGAAATCAAACTCGTTCAAGATTTCATATGTATGAAGCTGCGTGCCAAATATGGTTGAAATCCAACAATTCTTGGTAAAGCCATGGTGCGGAAACCAAAGTCAGGATAATGGACAATTCAAGACCATAACTCCTGCAAATGATGTTGTGCAATTCTGCAAATCAAACTCATTTAAAAGATACGCTGCATGAACCAAATTATGGAGGACTGTCAATCAGTAGGCAAAGTTTCTGTAAATGAAATCATGTAATACTAGAAATCAAACTCATTAAATTACTTATGGATTGAAAATTGCAGCCAAAATTTGGTTGTAACCAAAAAAAAAAAAAAAACAAAAAACCCCCCCCCAAAAGTTGGTAACTTTAAGTTGCAGAAATAAAAGGTAAAAGGATAAGCGATCAGGGGCAATAACTCCTGTATATGCTGGCAATGAAGGCTGAAAAGCTGCATACCGACTGTGATTAAAATCCAACAATTATTCGCACAGTAATGCTGCAGAAACAAAAGTCAGGATGATGGATGATGCGGAGCAATATTCTATGATGTTAAACGCTGAAGATCAAACTAATTTATGGTCTTAAAATACGATCCCTTTGTACAATTATGCTTATAATCCGAAGTTACGGGTCTGACCAATCAGGACCATAACTCAGCTAAATGATGTCTTGGAACCAGGTGTGTGTGTGTGTGTGTGTGTGTGTGTGTGTGTGTGTAATTAGGATTTTTAACATAGTTTTAACAATTTTTCAGTCATATCGCTACGATGTCTGCAGTTTGGCAGTTTATAGTGATGTCTAGCTCGGGGGCATCATGCCGCAGAACATGTAGCATGATTTCCTACTCAGTCACATTATCCTGACACCAGGCTGACCAGTCCTAACACTAAACTCTTAATGCTAAGCGCCTAGCGAGGCAGCTGGTACTACCATTTTTGTAGGTCTTTTGCATGACTCGGCAGGGGTTCAAACCCACGACCTCCCGCTTCCGAAGCGTACGCTCTAACCAATAGGCCACTGGAGCGGTGGAACCAGGGAGATCAAATTCATTCAAGCTCTCCATATTATAAAGTCATACACCATTTTCGAAATCGAATAATCTTTAGTGAAGTAAACCAAAGTCACGAAGGAAGGCAATCATGGTGCACGACTCCTGCAAAGGAAGCCGTGTAACGCTTTTTTTTCCCTTCAAATTCTCATTAATGTAAATATAAAGCCACATGCCAAATTGTATACAACAAGGATATGCCGCGGAAACAACGAAAGTTAAGAGGTCGAACAATCTAGAAGTGGGGGTTGGTGGGGCAACTTCTTTAAATGGTGATAAAGAATGCTAAATATGAACTTGTCCGAGGTCTTATCAATATAAATAAAGTTTCATTCGGTGTACTTTCAACTTCTACAGTGGTGGACATTTTGAAAGAAAAAGGTTTATCTCTTATAGGACACATGGAAAGGAATGATTACGCTCAATCGCACAATCTCTGGCTATTCGCTTACAATTTATTTTCTTTTTTATGTGGAAAGGTCGTGTATGTTGTAAGGGTCATATTATCTCTGTGTGTTGATGCACTAATGAATGCTTTCATTTGTTTATTTATAGATACAAGAAAATGACGAATGTCACCGATATTGAAGACATCGTCAAGACTTGGGCTTGGACAAGTTTCTGTAAGACACGCAGTAAAGACCTTCAAAAGCTGAAATACGATGACGTTCACTTGGACGTAAACTGGACCAGGGTCAGATTCATTCCTGGAGATCCGGACTACTCGGATAAAGAAATGGTTGAGAGTCCCAAGTCGAAGGTTGTCTTCACTTCTTCGTTTGAGAACAATACGGATACAGAACAAGAACATTCGTTCACAACAGAGAGAACTACGGTATGCACGTGCACCACTCTAGTTTCCAAAGGTTACACGAAAGGATTCCACCTAGAACTGAAATTAGGTCTTCCAGAAGAAGTCTGCACGGCTACTGCAGGATTTGGCCGCGAAGTCAACATGGAAAGTGCTGAAGAAAACACGCACGAGGAGACAATCTCCTGGGCCGTGAACAGCACTATTAAAGTTCCAAAAAAACATAGAACCACCGCAAAGATGGTAGTGAAGGAGATGCTATTTAGTGCAAATTTTAAACTGGCTGTTAAGATAAAAGGTACGGTCGTTGTCGTAATTACTAATATCAAAGACAACAATTCCTTCATCCAATCCGTTGAGGGAGATATTTCGCAGATAATGCAGGAGGAGGCAAAGAGAGGAAAGACTGGATATATAATAGAAGACCGAGCCGTGACCTGGGTTGTAGAGGGTTCTACTAAATTTCGATTCGGAGTGGAGCAGTTTGTAAAATTAAACGAGGAACCATTAGAATGAAGATTCCATAGTAATTTCTTGTATTTTGGTGGAAGCAAATCATTGGAAGGGCACAATTTAGAAATCTGGACCACTTTGAGGTACGCAAGTAAAAGAACATTTTTAAGACTTTCTTTTATAAATGCTTTGAATACTGGATACCGGAGATTATCTTGAAAGCTTTATGCTGAAAAAACACGTGGGTTCATTTATTACTTCAACAAATCATTCAAAGTATGACATTTTGGGCATCAATAAATCGTGAAAACTGAAGGGTATTAAGTATCTGCTGTATTCAGACTTGAAACAATCAAACCAACTCAGGCCTGTCTGAAACTTATTTTCAGAGAAATGTCTGAAATCACACACCAAGCTTTACGCAATAAAAGTTCTTATTGCATGATAAAAGGACATAACTACGGTATGAAGATAGCATGTATTGATGAATCACGGGCCATCAAGGTTTAACTTTCCACAGCTAGATCCCCACAGCAGCAGTACAATTGTTCCAAGAGTGATGAAACACTCTGCAATTTAGACACGCCCTTACAATATTGCCTGTGTTTTATTTTATATCACGTCTATGTAATCAGTGAAAACGTAATAACACTCTGACTACTCACTGCCTTCGATATTTAAATACCTTATACCATAATCTACTAATTATTAAATTTTTAGATGTCCGTTATAAAAAAAATTCTGATGACACAGACCAAGATACAAATTAGCTAGTCTTGGTGGCTTATATTGTCTTTATATTTTGTAATGGTCCATCTATCCATCGCCAGTAAATACAAATAGAGTAAAATATTCCGTTAAATTTTAGTAGAATGCAGGGACAAGAACTGCGAAAATTAAAATTTAATAGACCTATAAAAAGTGAAAAATATGTAAGAAAATAAATGAAGTATATTTAACTTGCTAACTTTTGTTTGCAAAGTATACATGTGCAAACACACACACACACATACATGTACACACAATTGAATGCACTCCTCCGCTTAGAAACATCTGACACAGAAAATAAATTGTATTCTATATATTATATGCCTGCTTCCAACAGAAGAATTATAAATTATGACATGGAGCTGATTGAGTGGGTAAGATACTTGTCCATTGGGCGAATTACATTTTGACATCAATTTAATGACGTGGTGTTTGTTGATATGGCTTGAACCAACTCCGTTTTCGAAACACGAGACACTAAACAGAACTGTTCCCTTTATTATTCTCCATTATTGTTTTTCTAGTGACAGTTTAAACTACTGTTATATTCACCCTGTTCCACCAACTTGTAAAATAATCATTTTTGTTTTAGAATGAATTAGTTTAACCAATTAACAAGAATAACCAGTTTAACCAATTAACCAGAGTAACCAGTTTTGCCATTATTTTCGATGTTATGGAAGTAGATGTCGTCTGAAATGATTTTGTTTCCAGTGATCAAGCAATTTGCCGCATTAAACTCTTAGGCTCCTGTCCTCAGTTATCATTCTTCGTAAAACTGTATTTTCTAACATAAAAATGTGTCTTCGTTTACTTGACAATATTTAGCAATCTGACCACGTTTAAAAGTAGGGGGCACCTTTACTGAAACATTTCACAAATGTTCTGCCAGAGGTCACTCTTTCCGTCATCAAAGACCATCAATTATGGGCTAAAAAGGATGTCATAAACAAAACACCGATATCAACAGTAGAGAAAATATCTTCCTCTAGTAAATTCAGCTTGTTTGTGATACGATACCATACAGTTTTAAACCAATTCCAGTCTGTAATACCTTTAGTATTCGATATTACGGCATTTTTATCTTCTACTGCATTATAATGAAATGACACGGAGGTGTGTGCAGGATTATTCAGATATGGCTGATTCGGACCATGTGAAATATTATTAAGTTTCGTCTTACGTGGCAGATACAACTGATAAAATATAGTTTTTCTTATTTCCCAGGCACGTTGAGCAAGGAAAGAAAACTCAGATTTTCCGCGAGATGATAATGTAGTTTTGGATGTAAGACAAATAAAAAATGAACCCGTTTATCTGCATTGCCATTTTAAAAGCAAAATGTTTTCAAAGCAACTCATTCGTTTTAATAGTTTTAATAGTTTACTTCATTTTATTGAGAAATAAAACAACAATGAAAAAATGGTCAAAACAGTGTCCATGCATTACAATTATTTCATCTGAGTTTCTTGAAGCTATTATTAAATATGTGAAAAATTTATCTTTACATTGTATACTGTACTATATAATGTCAGTACTGAAAAAACCTACATTAAAGCTGATAGTGGGGTCCAGTCAAATTAATGATTTAATTCAACACAATGTCATACGTCTATATCCTGCGGATCTCTTGGACTCTGTATTAATACAGAAAATTACAACGTAATGAAATTGGTGATGTCATATTTCTTGAAATGTGAAATATATTTTGCTAATCTTGGTTTGTTATTTTCATAGATATAGGGATGTATGGTTTAAAGTACTTTTTATTTCCAATTTATTGAACTCTGATCCTATCAAAATATAATCAGTAATGTTTTCTAAACACAATATTTGTGGACATTAAATCAATTAGTTAGAATGGTTTCATATTTTCACTGTCTGTTTAATACATTGTTGGATCAATCCTCTCTTCAATTATTTAACTGCAAACATCTGAAGTGAAATGTTCTCACCAGCAATTTGCAAAGCCCATTTGCTGCTATAATTAAAACATACTTCTCTTTAAAACCATTTTAGAACGCGAAATATAATGCCGACTTTAAATAATATAATCTTTGGTTACATGGACGTGATATTAAATGTATTAATAAAATTAAACCTCTATTAAAATTCAAGCTTTAAACGGCTTTAATATATGCTTTAAATATTCACTTTCATTAAGGTTTGTACAAATTTGCAAAGATTATAATGATATAAATATTAGATGGTTTCACCCCTGGGAAAAAAATTGAACGGTTAAAATCAAGTGAATAATAATATCGTGTCACTCACCAATAATAACTCTTACACAATGTTTATTTGATAAACGTAATGCAAAGGAATGAGACATCAATTAAAAATTAAAGCCATGAAGTAATAATGCATTGTGTGTGTGTGTACATAACTACAAAGTAAAACACTTATGTTCTATACTGTTCCTTTATTCTACAATATTTCACATGGTCCGAATCGGAAAGTAATTTGGTCTAAATCTGACATGGTCCGAGTCAGTCAGGCATATGGTCCGATCAGTCAGTAATTTGGTGTAAATCAGCCATGGCCCGAGTCAGTCAGGCATATTGGTCCAATCAGTCAGTAATTTGGTGTAAATCAGCCATGGCCAGATTCAGTCAGGCATATGGTCCAATCAGTCAGTAATTTGGTGTAAATCAGCCATGGTCGGAATCAGTCAGGCATATGGTCCGATCAGTCAGTAATTTGGTGTAAATATGCCATAGTCCGAGTCAGTCAGGCATATGGTCCGATCAGTTAGTAGTTTGGTGTAAATCAGCCATGGTCGGAATCAGTCAGGCATATGGTCCGATCAGTCAGTAATTTGGTGTAAATATGCCATAGTTCGAGTCAGTCAGGCATATGGTCCGATCAGTTAGTAGTTTGGTGTAAATCAGTCATGGTCGGAATCAGTCGGGCATATGGTCCGATCAGTCGGTAATTTAGTGTAAATCAGCCAGGGTTCGAATTAGTCAGGCACATGGTCCGATCAGTCAGTAATTTGGTGTAAATCAGCCATCATTCAAAGAGGATACGCTAGGTATTATTGGTACTAAAAAGTTATAATTTTATTGCCTCAAGTAGTATAGGGATGATGGTCTGACACTCGAAGGAAATAAGTAGATAAATATGAGGACCAATGGTCACAATGTTGAACACATAGTTTTGCCGAAGCTCTTTAACTGTGTTTCCCACATATCATCCCAATACATGAAATAACAAATTAGCAAATGTGCAATTTAATTTTTTTCTAATACCGAGTCCAGAAAAGGATGAGGATCTGAATAATCGAAATGGAATATACCCTCTACATAAAGATGCAGAAATCCTTCATGGTGACATCTTAGATGGACACTAGTACAAATTATCTAAAGACATCCCAGATAAACACCGATGTAAAATATCTAATGACATCCCAAATGAACACCAATACAAAAATATCTCACGACATCCCAGATGAACATCAGTACAAAATATCTCATGACAGCCCAGATGAATATCAGTACAGTGTATCTAATGACATACCAGATGAGCACCATTACATGTACAACATATCAAATGACATCCAAGACGAACACCAGAGCAATATATCAAATGACATCCAAGATGAACACCAGTACAATATATCTAATGACATCCCAGATGAGCACTGGTACAAAATATCTACTGACATCCTATACAAACACCAGTACAAAGTATATAATTACATCCCATATGAACACCAATAAAAAATATCTCATGACATTCCAGATGAACATCAGTACAAAGTCTCTTAATGACATACCAGATGAGCACCATTACATGTACAACATATTAAATGACATCCAAGACAAACACCAGTACAACATATCAAATGATATCCAAGATGAACACCAGTACAACATATCTAATAACATCCTAAAGAACACCAGTATAAAGTATATAGTGACATACCAGATGAACACCATTACATGTACAACATATAAAATGATACCTAAGATGAACACCAGTACAAGATATCTAATGACATCCCAGATGAGCACTGGTACAAAGTATCTAATAACATCCCAAAGGAACACCAGTACAAAGTATCTAATAACATCCCAGATGAACACCAATACAACATATCTAATTACAACACAGATGAACACCAGCACAAAATATCTAATAAAATCCCAGACTAAAACCAGTACAAACTATATAATTACATCCAAGATGAACACCAGTCCAAAGTATCTAATAACATCCTAGATGAGCAGCAGTACAAAATATCTAATAACATCCCAGACTAAAACCAGTACGAAGTATATAATTTCGTCCAGACGAACATCAGTACAAAGTATATACTCATGAACACCAGGACAAAGTATTTTGCAAGGACATGAATGACTTTATTCATAAAGGAGGTGATAATGTCATAATTATGGTGAAGTTATGGTTGTTGATTTGGTGTCTTATGGCACAGCAACACAACTAGGTCATTTGTTGTCAAGGTAACTGGTCTAAGGTGTCCTGCCCAAGAACAAACCATGGCCGCCGTCCCAGGATGATCTAATGTAGGATTCGAACCTTCAACTTCGGATAGTGAGACATGCATGTTAACCACTAGCTTCCTCATAAATATTGTGAAAACCTACATGAAAACTGGTGAGTGTTATGAGTCTGATGACCCTGACTGTAAACTAAAGTATGTTAATGTGAAATTATCTGAAAATGACAATATCTTGACAGGAACATATTACAGTGAATAGATGCCTTTGTTCATCTCAGTGCATCTATATCGAAAATCCAGTTCATTATTTAAATACAAGGTAAAAAAAAGAATCTTAGGTGGAGATTTCAATCTTAGTGATATAGACTTTGATATTAGCTGTACAGTCAATGTGATCCTTGTTTCAGCCCATTATCTTCTGCCTTATAGTTCTTTCCATCAATGTGAATTTTATGTCTTGTTTTATTTAACTGTCAGTGAATTATATATATCATTTGAATAGTTTCTAATCTTTACAGAAAGCTGTCATTGAAACCCGTTCTTTCAATTTTCTTACATCTTGATCAGAAATCTTTTGACATTTAAATCTTGAACCAGGAAATAAGACAGATAAAGGCTTTATGGGCACTCTTTAGGAAATATGGTGTCCCATAATGGATTTATGTGTGATCAAATGACATCTTTGAAAATAATCCCCATAAAGATCTTATGGGTAATCTAAAAATCCGTCTGGAATTAAGCCCCATAAGGGTTTGAGTTTAATTGGTGTGTCTTGTTTTACTAATATAATGAGTATCTCTTTTGTACTACTTAATATTGCTTGTATTATTATGTTCAATAATATGTACCTTTTGTACTATTTTACATTACTTACTGAATGTTTTCTGTTTTAATAATGGTCTTATGCATTACCTGTTGATACTATTAATACTACTATAACCCTACTTCTCAAGGACCATGATAGTTGATGTTAGAGTGGTTAATTGTATAAATAAGGTTGTGTACAATATAACAATATGCTCTAGAATTTTGTATTGGTTTAGTTAAATGCTATCTAACTGTACTTAAATATAAATATATTGAAATCCATTTAATCATTGTTATTTTTGTGTCTGTTGTACAAAATTGGGTTGATGAAAATTCTCTTGATTTGAGATTAAATCTGGTCAACTCTTTTCTGACCTTTCTGGGATGTCACATGTATGCACTGATCAGGCAAAAGTTTGAAATTGTAACTAGAAGAAAAATGTTGTAATAAAAGAACAACAAAAAACAATAGAAGTGTGTCAATATAACACAGATGTCACTCCCAATATTGTACATTTGAAGGGCAATGTTTTAGGTTGAAAAGAAAACATATATTATCATTCTGCAACATAATGAAAACTAAACTTGACCTAAAGAGATTATAATTATTAAACTTCATGCCAAATTTGGTTTCTGTGACTGAAGTACCCTGAATTAAACAGAAACAAAATTCTGATCCAATTGAAGGGCAAAGTACTCTGTCAATCAGGGGGCAAAACTCCATTAAATGCTTGGGGAAAATTGTGAAAAATCAAAACCCAACATAGGTCTTCCTAATGTCATTCCTGGTACATAATTTCATTTGAATCCATGAAGTCTATCACATGATATTTTGTGAAAATGAAATTGATATTAATGGACAATGTTCTGAGCTAGACTGGGGCAAAACTCTCTTACAAGCTGTTGGAAAATGATGAAAATCAAACTCGATTTAGATTTTTTAATGTCAAGTCTCATACACAATTGATTCAAATGCATATTTTCCTTCAAAAGTTACTAAATGGAAACAAAATTCCATCACGAAAGGATGGAACATGACAAGATGAGAGACATGGGTAAACACCATATTATGGCTCCTCCACTGATAAGGTGTGTTGTTGCTGTTGTAGGGTTTAATGCCATTTTTCAGCACACAATAGGCTATACATAGCGGCCAGTATTAATGGTGGAGGAAGAACCCGGGAAATCCTCGGAAAGAACCACTGACCCTCGAGAAGCTACTGTTAAGCTTTCTCACCTACCCACATTGGCCAAAAAAGAGACTCGAACCTACGCAGACAGAGGTGAGATGGCAGTGATCTGTAACGGAGAGTGCTTTAGACCACTTGGCCACTCAGGGCCCTGATAAGGTGTGTGTGTGCACGTGTGTGTGTGTTACTTGGATTTTTAACGTAGATTTAACAATTTTTCAGTTATATCACTACGATGTCTACAGTGTGGCAATTTAATGTGATGTCTAGCACTGGGGTGTTATGCCAGAGACATATAGCATGATGTCCCACCCTGTCATATTATCCTGACATCAGACTGACCAATCCTAACATTTACCTCTTAATGCTGAGCACCAAGCAAGGCAGCTGTTAGTACCATTTTTGTAAGTCTTTGGTATGACTTAGCCGGCACTGATGAGGCAGTGGCACATGACAGGATGGAACAGAATATGACAGACAAAGATAACACTATATTATGGACTCTCCACAGGTATGGCCATGGTATACAACAGGCTGTAATGTGACAGGATGACAAACATGACAACACTGTATTACAGACCTTTCACAAATATGGCAATGGCAGGGACATATGATGGGTTGGCAAAATAACAGACATGGGTAACACTATATTATGGCCCCTCCACAGATAATGCCAGGGATTATGAAAGGATGGAACATGACAGAACAGAGATGGGTGACACTATATTATGGCCCCTCCACAGATAAAGCAGGGGATCATGACAGGATGGAACACAACAGGACAGAGATGGGTGACACTATATTATGGCCCCTCCACAGATAAAGCAGGGGATCATGACAGGATGGAACACAACAGGACAGAGATGGGTGACACTATATTATGTTCCCTCCACAGTTAAGGCAGGGGATTACGACAGGATGGAACACAAAAGGACAGAGATGGGTAACACTATATTATGTCAACTTTGCAGATAAGGCAGGGGATTATGACAGGATAGAACAGACATGGGTAATACTATATTGTGACCCCTCCACAGATAAGGCAGGGGATCATGACAGGATGGAACACAACAGGACAGAGATGGGTAACACTATATTGTCACCTTTACAGATAAGGCAGGGGATTATGACAGGATAGAACAGGACAGAACAGACATAGGTAACACTATATTGTGACCCCTCCACAGATAAGGCAGGGGATTAAGACAGGACAGACATGGGTAGCACTATATTATGTCACATTTACAGATAAGGCAGGGGATTATGACAGGATGGAACATGACAGACATAGGTAACAATGGCCCCTTCATATATATGGCAGAGGCATATAACATGGGTAACTCTATATTATGGCCCCTTCACAGATATAGCAGTGGTATAAAGAAAGAAAAAGCAGATTATCAAAATAATTTCCTATGAACATAAAATAGATGGGTTGATAAAAGTTAGGTCAAAGTAGGTTATCAATGGTGAGAGAAAGATCAGCTGTCTTGTTCAAAAAATCCTCTTTAGACACCAAAAGCATTAATACTGACCATATATATATATATATATATATATATATATATATATATATATATATATATATATATCCACATTTTGAAGGTACAACTCAGACTAATATACTCTCTTAAAGGTCAAACAAGAGTCCCTCAATGGGACTGATGCTCTACTGACTACAAGGAAATCCCAGTAATCCAAGCTAAGACTGTTTCTTCTCTTTAAATGCTGAGTGTTGAAACCAATTCTGATATTCTTCAATAAGATATTCAAGTTGGCACTTGTCATGGTTATACTGGATATAAGATCAGCACTATTCTTATTTAAGCACAACTAGACATCTTAATAAGTCTTTTGGTGAAAAACCCATGTCAACATGACCATCCATCCAGGTGTAGTGATAATATGATTTTTTCAAAGCTGGCCACCATGTCCACTAGAATGGAAGTCAGATCAACAACATTACCCTTTTTGGACCAACTAGACATCATGTGATGTCTTTTACTAAATCACCATGTTGAAATGAGCAGGATGAGTAGTTGTTGTTGTTGTTGTAGCGTTTAATGCCATTTTTCAGCACATGATAGGCTATACATGGATGCCAGTATTAATGGTGGAGGAAGAACACCGGAAAGAACCACCGACCCACGAGAAGCTACTGGCAAGCTTTATCATATACCCACATTGGCTGAATCCGAGACTTAAACCCACACAGACAGAGGTGAGATGGCAGTGATCATTAATGGAGAGCGCTTTAGACCACTCGGCCACTTGGGGCCCCTGCAGGATGAGTAGTGATAACAAGATTTCACGAATGCCTTCTCTGACAGCCAGACTGGATGTCTGAGCAGCATGATTTTGATGGAATTCTCCAAGTAGTCCAGGAATTGTAGTTGAAATAAAGCTTGTGCTAATGGATGGACAGACAACAGGTCATCCAATAAGCTCTTTTGTTCCATCACCAGTAAAGCTACAAATAAGAAATCAAGAGACCAGAAGATACATATTTTTTTAATAATTACTGCTTAGCCAAATAGGTGGCTTCAGTTACTATTTATAATAATAATAATAATAATAATAATAGTAATAATAATAATAATAATAATAATAATAATAATTCTAAAATTGCAACACATTTACTAAAAATATTCCCTCACATCAAATGTATATGTGTTGAACCACAGAGATGTATGGCATAGCAAATGTACCTAACAGAGGGGACTCAAACATGTGGCCCATGGGTAACATGCAGCCTGTGGAGTTATTTCCTGCAGCCTGCTACAACACCATGAATTTGTAAAATAAATAAAAATGCAAATTGTTCCTTCAACAGCCAGCAAGTTTTGAAAAAATTTGAAAGTTTCCAAGCTGGCTACCATTTATGAGCCACTTTTGCTGTGTGAAAAGATTTCAGTGATGTGGTCCTCAGGCCAGTGTACGATTCCTCATATGGCACTCATGGTGATTGGAATTTGAGACCCTCTTGCATGTAAAATACATGACTGTCTTCAACGTAATTGAAATTACCTTGCATAATTAATCTTAAGATACGTAATACGCTTTTATCATTGACGATAACATACAGTATCCTGTCAATGACAAAATGGGTACGATTCTACCATGACTTAAATAATGTATAATATCTTTTACAATATAGTAAAACCTATCTTGAATGACCACTGCCAAGAGAGACCACCTGTATTGCAACACAAGATTCTCAATGCATGGATATTTTTATTATATAGCATTTGAACATCTCATAAGAGACAGAGCCGGCCTTAGGCCGATTGGCTTAATTGGGTCCCATGTTCACAGAGGCCATGCACTTTAGTAATGTTTTAAAATATGTAAAACTTGTTTAAAAGTTTATTTCCAAATGCTGTGCTTGCAAGGGGCCCCATATGTAAATACAGGGGGACCCACCAAAATGATCCAAATTGGGCTCAACATTTGCTAATGCTGTTACTGATAAGAGACCAACTGTCTCAAGAGACCATGCATTTGTGGCAAAAAGGGGTGATCTTTCAAAGCAGGTGTATATGCTAATAATTTTAAGAAAATTCCGAGTGCATAACTAACTAGTGACCTCATATGATGACATTTGTTTCAAATTGCTTAGAATGACATAACTGTATAAAGCACCTAATTTAAACACATAATGACATTGTTTGATTCTACTAGAGTAATCTAGTTTCAAAGAAAAATTTATTCTATCAAGCAAAAATCTGTATTTTGAAATACAGAGAGACTAAAATCATGGCCAATGGTGGTAATAACTGTTAGCCCTGGCATATATAACTGCTGAATTGCATCTATAAATTAGTGTCCTGTGCTAATACATTTAGCACTAGTTACTAAATCCACTTCCGTTCATACACAATTGACCAATACATATAGCTAGTGCCCTCAGTTCCATTCATACACAATTGACCAATACATGTAACTAGTGCCCTCAGTTCCATTCATACACAATTGACCAATACATACAGCTAGTGCCCTTAGTTCCAGTCATACATACATGGATCAAGAAGCATTTCTTGTGCCACCAATGTGTAGAGTACGTTTTACTATACAATAAAAAGAAATCAAAGAGAAAATAAAATCACATGTAAGGAGTGTTATTGCAAATGTAAGGATTGCAAAAAAGAGTAAAAATAGAACAGTTTGTACACAATTACAAAATCAATATGGGATATCATCAGTATTGTAAATATTGCACCTTATAATACAATACTGCAACTCTGCAATAATACTAGATACTGAATCAACTCGTTGACAAGAGATTGTTACACCAGAAGACACGATTTGGGGAGAAGCACAAATACACTGGAGATACTTCTACAATATTCCTTAAATGTAGACAAGGTTTCTATTATACAATTGGGTGTAAAATAATAATAATAAATTATTGGTAGAGTAATTTTTTTATTCCTACATTTTCGCACATGAAAATATATCCTTATATTTTCACAAATTTATAATACAAGATTTCCCATTGTGCAGTGCTTATAGCCACAGCAAGATAAATGAGTGCTTTGTGAGCTAGAACAAAACACTGGAAACTGCATAACTTTTCAGACATGGTTGTAATGATACACTGGTTTAGAAATTGTACTTATGAGATTCGGGTCTCTATAAAATTATTTCCCCTTACTGCCTAGATAATAATGATAAACCTGCTATGATGCATTGTGGAATTGGACTCACTTTAAGATCAGACTGAGTCAAATAGTTCACAACATGTTAAAAATGTTATTTATTGCAACTGATTACCTAAAGCTCTATCGAGTCACTACTATTAATATGATCAACCTAGGAAAGTGGTATGAATTTATGAAAAAGGGGTGGGGCTGTGGTGCTGAAGAGTGAGTTTAATTTTCTAAACTTCTATTCTCGAGCAAGTCTGGAAAATAATAAAAAGAAAATTTTCTTTTCCTGCATAAATACCAGATGTATTTCATCTCATGCCCCCCAAATTATATTTTAACTTGTGAATTTAGCACACAATGAAAATTATCTTCTATCAACTTGGGTAAAAATATAATCTACATATTTACCGTCAGTGAACAGCATCAATAATATATAAAAAACCACTTATATAATTACAAAAGAAACGTAATTTTCGTATCTAACAGTCAATTAAAAAAAAAAAACTTGATAAATAGCAATAGGCAGGAAACTAAAGTCCGACTGTTAAGCAACCACACTGACACGCATGCAACTGTTAAAGCAACCACATTGACAACATGCAACTGATCTGTTGATCCATATTTATGAATTGCTCATAGTAACTGCCTCCAGCTGGTGCAACTGAGTGATTGTCATAAACAAACTGGATTACATATATCTGTGAGTGAGAAAAGCACATAACATTAAATGTTATTCAGTGAATATACCACGCCTTTGTAGCTAGCATTAAAATTTGTTACAACCATGTCATGTGACAGAGAAAATCTAAAGTTACTATAGTATTCAGCATCCCATCTATACTCATTTTAAAAACAAACAGCATGAAAGATTTAAAATATGAAAAAATTTTAAGCACTTCGTTAATTTACAACTCCGAACCTGATTTTCATATGGGAGTCCCTAACACTGTCATTCTGTTCAAGTTTAAAATCTAATGGGAGTTTTCAGTGTAAACAAGGAGCCTGTTCAGTGTCCTTTTTCCAGTTGCTGGGAAAGTCCAATTACAGTGAGGTTCCCAGACTACACATAGAGAGAAGGTACAAACTTTGTTGTCTGCATCCAATATTTGAAATGTCTATAATATTTCTCACAGAATTTGAAAAAAAGAGAAAAGGCACATGTTGAACACTTATGCACATCGGTTCAAAGGAATGCAACTCCCAAAGTTACATAAATTTATGGAATTATTAGGAGCTTATCACAAACAAATATCAAAATCAATCCAGTTGTTGGAAAAAAAATGACTTGCCTTCACAGATATGGATGCCATGTTAGTAAAGAAACTCCCGGTTAGTTTGAACTGCAGACAAGATGTGTTAGGGACTGTGTTAGGGACACCCTGGAAACAACTGGGTCAGAAATTACGACTGTTGTTTCAGCACATCATAGGTTATACATGATGGCCAGTACATATGGTGAAGAAAATTCAGGGACATCCCCCTCCCCCCACGGGAAGCTACTGGCGAACTTCCTCACATATCCAAATTGACTAAGCCTGATACTCAAACCTGCACAGACAGGTGATATTCAGTGATCTGTAATGGTGAGTGCCTTAGACCACTCAGCCATGAGACCCCCTAGAAATTTTAAATGAAGGAATGAAATTACTAAGTTTTGTGCATTTTCTAAACATGATAGGGGATTTTAAAAAAAATGACAGGGATGATGCTAGCACAGTAACTTCTAATTTTCTGTGATGTGGTCTAACCAATTTAAATGCTTATTGCAAAATCTGGAAGCCAAGATATAAAAGTGCATAAGCATCAATGAAAGAACACAGTACAATTATGTACAAAACATGCTTTGGAACTTGTAGGGAAAAAGCAGTCATATGAACAGATAAATGAAGAATTTCACTTCACAGACAAAGAAGACTTTGAAAAATAAAAAACATGCCCTCAGCCGAATCAAGTACATTCTATATTTTGATTATACAGAATCGTCTGACTAATGGCTTTTGCATGAAATGTCCGCTACACCCACCCCTAAATTATAAAACCACATAATCCAGTATTCAAGTCATAACTATATTCATGATATACAAAGGAAACTCAACAATTATGCAGATAGCGCTGAATTACTATCAACAAACCTTTCCATGCCTCTTTTTTCCAACAGCCATAGATTATTATACTATATAGTCATTAATAGTGGCAGGAGATATATTAATTTCAGTACAATATGTTATATATTTTAAGCTAATGCTAAATAAATGCTAGTAAAGACAAAGAATGGTCTTGACCCTTCCACTGCTCTCATGACCCTTTCATCACTTTTACCATTTTTATGGCAATGACAAGATTTACATCTAAATGTCCTGTCCCTTCACCCCATCCCCACTACAGGCTTTTATCTGGTCACTGATTGGTCAGTTGTTGCCTATTAATCATCCGCTGCCTGCTCCAGGCCATTCTTGGACAGCATCACTGCCCAGGAATTCCTGAAATCTTCATTCTTCACTAAAGTTAAAATAATCTGTTCCTTTTTATACTGAAAGAGATAGAAAAACATTATTTTTGAATTGGTTGTGTTGTTTCTTGTGATCCTGAGACTTTTACCCACAGATCATACAGCAATTGAGATAAACACAGTTTTCATTCAGAACCAGCTCCATATTAATATATTTTAGTCAAAAAGACGCCTATAATGTCATCCATTCAGGAGGAGCCAGATAAAGATTTTTAGGGTGGTCATCAAGGCAGCAATTTTGAAAGTTAGATCAACAGAATTTTAAAACAGCAGTAACTATATATTGCAAGAAATAATTTTGTTTTATTTTAATTGTTGATATGTCCACCTGTTTAGAAGAAGTAGCTGTAACAAAACAGCTACATATAGTAGGTCACACTGGTATCATTTTCATTTAGGACCAGCTACAAAGAGTGGGTAGTATTTTAGTGTAAACCCAGTCACATTGGTATCATTTTCATTTAGGACCAGCTACAAAGAGTGGGTAGTATTTTAGTGTAAACCCAGTCACATTGGTATCATTTTCATTTAGGACCAGCTACAAAGAGTGGGTAGTATTTTAGTGTAAACCCAGTCACATTGGTATCATTTTCATTTAGGACCAGCTACAAAGAGTGGGTAGTGTTTTAATGTAAACCCAGTCACATTGGTATCATTTTCATTTAGGACCAGCTACAAAGAGTGGGTAGTGTTTTAGTGTAAACCCAGTCACATTAGTATCATTTTCATTTAGGACCAGCTACAGAGAGTGCGTAGTGTTTTAGTGTAAACCCAGTCACATTGGTATCATTTTCATTTAGGACCAGCTACAAAGAGTGGGTAGTGTTTAGTTTAAATCAAGCTGCAAACAACAAAGATCCTGATCTGCCATAGCATAATGCACCCACAGATCAGGGTTTTTATGTTCTCTGTTCTACTGATTACTCCTAACAAACTGCATAGACCCAGACCTGCCAGTGCATTATGCGATGGCAGATCTGGGTCTGTACAGTTTGCAGCTGGTCCTGTTTTATAACTGAGTATATACAGTAATGATCCAAATAGATGATACAACAGGAGTCTGACATTTTGGACAAGACTTATAACTGAGTATATACAGTGCTGATCCAATTAGATGATACAACAGGAGTCTGACATTTTGGACAGGAGTCTGACATTTTGGACAAGACTTATAACTGAGTATATACAGTACTGATCCAATTAGATGATACAACAGGAGTCTGACATTTTGTCCATAAAAAACATTTTGATTTTTGTATAGATTAAATGTCAAACTCCTATGTATGCTTGATGAACCATGGCAAATTTCTTTTACAATATCCACATATCTGTGACAACTGCACATGTCTCTGAATACACAGTGGATTTAGTCATGCATCAACACACAGTGAGTACATGAAGAAATTACTTCCCTGCTTCAGCCATAAATAGAACAACCTTCTCCTTGCCCGAGGTAATGAAACAGTGGACAGCTGTGGGATGTACATATGAAAAGTCATCTTCAGAAACATATGTACACAGCAGGTTTTGCATAAGAAACATATTACAATGTATGTGAATGGAAATGCTAATAACAACATGAAAAACTATTTCTAAAAAATGGAAAATTTCAAAACCAAGAAAAAGAAACAGGTACATTTTCAAATATGTAAATGAAGGAAACTTGAACAAGATGGAAACTGCCCCATTTACAGTATTACTCTGACCCAAGATGCTAGTTAAAATGTTTCTTCCCAACTGACCTCAGTCTTGCATTTGTCCTTATTAATTAACCCAGGCAGCTGACGCACTTTAAACTCGTACTTGATGACCTGTCCTTTCTTGTCTTTTACATCAGCTTTGACCTCAAGAGTACTTGAAAAAAACGAAAAATATACTTAAAAAATATTTGCATGAGTTAATATTTTTTTTAAACATGAAGCTATCTAACTGTTAGAGAAATCACTTGAGATGAGCAGGGGTATATCCAGGTCTTTCATGGAGATAGGTAAAAGCAGGGGCATATCCACATTTTTGTTTAAGAGAATGGTTCCATTTCTAAGTAGGAATGGTTTACTTAAATTGAGTAACTTTCTCAGTTGTTTAAAGATGGAAAATTGTGTTTGTTTCCCTTGTTTTTCTACTGGAATGGGAGAGTGTGCATTTAACTGATCCCACTCCACAGCCCATTAGTGATGATTGTAAGCAAATGATCCTGTCATTCATCAATGCTTTCTTAGTAAGAATATTTTTTATAAGTACTGTCAAACATTCCTGTAAGTTTACTGGTGCATTAAATACAAGTATGTTATCTAATCAAATTGAATATGACAAGTTCTACTAAAAAAAACTAGAACTGTTACAGTGATATGATCACAATTCATCCGTTAGACTGGCATAAGTAAATTCAAGCAGCTGAAAATTATAACGACTTTACCCAAATTTACATCATCTTTCTTTTAATTATTATAACTGCATTCACAGTTGAGTCACATGACCAAAGCAAGCAAAACTTTCAAAATGAGTGAATGAGTAAGGGTTGCATCTGATTGGTGCTGGACCCAATGGAACACGATTAAAAACTTATCAAAGACAGGATTTCATCTGGAAATATTAATGTATGTATGATACCACATGATTTAAAACTTATCAAAGATAGGATTTCATCTGGAAATATTCTGTATGTATGGTACCACATGATTTAAAACTTATCAAAGATAGGATTTCATCTGGAAATATTAAGGTATGTATGGTACCACATGATTTAAAACTTATCAAAGATAGGATTTCATCTGGAAATATTAATGTAAGTATGGTATCACATGATTTAAAACTTATCAATGATAGGATTTCACCTGGAAATATTAATGTATGTATGGTATCACATGATTTAAAACTTATCAAAGACAGGATTTCATCTGGAAATATTAATGTATGTATGGTATCACATGATTTAAAACTTATCAAAGACAGGATTTCATCTGGAAATATTCTGTATGTATGGTACCACATGATTTAAAACTTATCAAAGATAGGATTTCATCTGGAAATATTAATGTATGCATGGTACCACATGATTTAAAACTTATCAAAGATAGGATTTCATCTGGAAATATTAATGTATGTATGGTACCACATGATTTAAAACTTATCAAAGACAGGATTTCATCTGGAAATATTAATGTATGTATGGTACCACATGATTTAAAACTTATCAAAGATAGGATTTCATCTGGAAATATTAATGTATGTATGGTACCACATGATTTAAAACTTATCAAAGACAGGATTTCATCTGATTCTGTATGTATGGTACCACATGATTTAAAACTTATCAAAGATAGGATTTCATCTGGAAATATTAAGGTATGCATGGTACCACATGATTTAAAACTTATCAAAAATAGGATTTCATCTGGAAATATTAATGTATGTATGGTATCACATGATTTAAAACTTATCAAAGACAGGATTTCATCTGGAAATATTAATGTATGTATGATACCACATGATTTAAAACTTATCAAAGATAGGATTTCATCTGGAAATATTAATGTATGTATGGTATCACATGATTTAAAACTTATCAAAGATAGGATTTCATCTGGAAATATTAATGTATGTATGGTATCACATGATTTAAAACTTATCAAAGACAGGATTTCATCTGGAAATATTCTGTATGTATGGTACCACATGATTTAAAACTTATCAAAGACAGGATTTCATCTGGAAATATTAATGTATGTATGGTATCACATGATTTAAAACTTATCAAAGATAGGATTTCATCTGGAAATATTAATGTATGTATGGTATCACATGATTTAAAACTTATCAAAGACAGGATTTCATCTGAAAATATTAATGTATGTATGGTACCACATGATTTAAAACTTATCAAAGACAGGATTTCATCTGGAAATATTAATGTATGTATGGTACCACATGATTTAAAACTTATCAAAGATAGGATTTCATCTGGAAATATTAATGTATGTATGGTACCACATGATTTAAAACTTATCAAAGACAGGATTTCATCTGGAAATATTCTGTATGTATGGTACCACATGATTTAAAACTTATCAAAGACATGATTTCATCTGGAAATATTCTGTATGTATGGTACCACATGATTTAAAACTTATCAAAGACAGGATTTCATCTGGAAATATTAATGTATGTATGGTACCACATGATTTAAAACTTATCAAAAATAGGATTTCATCTGGAAATATTAATGTATGTATGGTACCACATAATTTAAAACTTATCAAAGATAGGATTTCATCTGGAAATATTAATGTATGTATGGCACCACATGATTTAAAACTTATCAATGATAGGATTTCACCTGGAAATATTAATGTATGTATGGTATCACATGATTTAAAACTTATCAAAGACAGGATTTCATCTGGAAATATTAATGTATGTATGGTATCACATGATTTAAAACTTATCAAAGACAGGATTTCATCTGGAAATATTCTGTATGTATGGTACCACATGATTTAAAACTTATCAAAGATAGGATTTCATCTGGAAATATTAATGTATGCATGGTACCACATGATTTAAAACTTATCAAAGATAGGATTTCATCTGGAAATATTAATGTATGTATGGTACCACATGATTTAAAACTTATCAAAGACAGGATTTCATCTGGAAATATTAATGTATGTATGGTACCACATGATTTAAAACTTATCAAAGATAGGATTTCATCTGGAAATATTAATGTATGTATGGTACCACATGATTTAAAACTTATCAAAGACAGGATTTCATCTGATTCTGTATGTATGGTACCACATGATTTAAAACTTATCAAAGATAGGATTTCATCTGGAAATATTAATGTATGTATGGTACCACATGATTTAAAACTTATCAAAGACAGGATTTCATCTGGAAATATTCTGTATGTATGGTACCACATGATTTAAAACTTATCAAAGATAGGATTTCATCTGGAAATATTAATGTATGTATGGTACCACATGATTTAAAACTTATCAAAGATAGGATTTCATCTGGAAATATTAATGTATGTATGGTACCACATGATTTAAAACTTATCAAAGATAGGATTTCATCTGGAAATATTAATGTATGTATGGTATCACATGATTTAAAACTTATCAAAGACAGGATTTCATCTGGAAATATTAATGTATGTATGGTACCACATAATTTAAAACTTATCAAAGATAGGATTTCATCTGGAAATATTAATGTATGTATGGCACCACATGATTTAAAACTTATCAATGATAGGATTTCATCTGGAAATATTAATGTATGTATGGTACCACATGATTTAAAACTTATCAAAGATAGGATTTCATCTGGAAATATTAATGTATGTATGGTACCACATGATTTAAAACTTATCAAAGATAGGATTTCATCTGGAAATATTAATGTATGTATGGCACCACATGATTTAAAACTTATCAATGATAGGATTTCACCTGGAAATATTAATGTATGTATGGTACCACATGATTTAAAACTTATTAAAGACAGGATTTCATCTGGAAATATTCTGTATGTATGGTACCACATGATTTAAAACTTATCAAAGACAGGATTTCATCTGGAAATATTAATGTATGTATGGTACCACATGATTTAAAACTTATCAAAGACAGGATTTCATCTGGAAATATTCTGTATGCCAACAAGAAAGTACACTTCAACCAATCATAATGCAAAAGCCATTACAAATACAGGCAAGAGTCTAAAATTTATCTACACCACTTTCATCATTAAATGAACAGGTGCTGTCAGACTCAAACTATCCATCAGTATCAGTACAGGTCTAGAGACTGATGTCTGTCCGACCGTCCCTGTTTCTCACTGCACGCCCCCCCATATTCCAATTTTTTATTTAAAAATCACATTAAATATATATGTTTTAAAAAAATGACCTACCTACCCAACTTTTAAAACCAGTGCAATAGGAAACATGCATATTTTGTGCTCTAGCCTTAGGTAGTAAAATGTAAAATACAGGTCACAATAACATTCCTTTTATGTAAGGGTGTAGTCCTATTAAAGATGCATAAAATCATCTAGTTTGATGATTCTACATGAACAGAGCTTGAGAAATAAATTTAAAACAAAACTAAGCCCAAATCAGCAAAGAATGTAATGAAAGTCAGTGACCTAGGTTCATGATGAGAGGGTAGTGCTCATCAAAGCATATCACCTCACAAAGTTAAATTAATCTAGATATAACAATATGTATACTGCCTAAGCATTCGTGATTGAAACTCAAACACTCAACTTAAGCCAATAATAATAATAATAATAATGAGGACTTTGTATAACGCCTAATCTTTAGAAGCTCTAAGCGCTTTACAACATTAGACAACACTTATAAGATAAGAAACATAATAATATTATTACAAAAACAAACAACATGAAATTAGAAAAACATTAAAAAATAAAAAACATGCTGAGAATATTTCAGGTAGGAAACATTATTAGGTCTTTAAGTTTGTTCTTGCAGTCGAAATAAGTGAATTTTGAGAACCCTCTTGAATGTGATCACTGTGTCTTTGTGTTTAAGTTCAGCGGGCAATTCATTCCACGTTGCTGGGCCTTGGTATGCAAAAGAACGCTGTCCATATGACTTTTTTTTCATAGTGGGAATAATGAGTATAAAATGTGAAATTTAGAGTACTGTGACCTTCTTTCCCTGTCTGGATGTGGTATGATTAGAAAAATATACAGTCATCTAATTTGATGATTCTATCATGAGCAGAGCATGAGAAATAAACTTAATGCACAATATTTAATTGAATCCAATGAAGCTTCAAATATAAGTCACAATCAGAACGTCATTTTTCCAGGTATATATGCAGTTTTAAAAACAACTAGAGCTAAATGCAACAAACTGACCATGAATATACAACTAATGTACACAATACAATATTAGTCCCTTATCCCTCTTACCAGGCAGTGTTTCCTTTTACCTTCATTTGTGCACTGGAAAACCCCAAACTTTTTACTGGACCCCCTGTTTTAATATCAACGTTTCTTTTATACTCAATCTGATACCTAGTTCTGACTCCAAGGGGATTTTGTATTCTTAATCTTTTTCCCTTGGGTAAAAACTGCCAGGGGTCAAACAATAACTCTCCTCCACTTCACAGTGGTGGGTAAAATGATATAAAAACATCAGAATTATCACAGCTGCATAACCTGCAATAAACTGGCTTCACTGACTAATTTTTCAACTTTTGTAAAATCTTTGTGGTGAATAAAATAGATTGGAAATTCTTCTAGTTAATTTATCATAGATCATAAAATTTTGAGAAGTCAAAGGATTTTATGCTTATTGTTAACTTTTAGACTTATGGTGGACCTTTAGACTTACTGTAGATGAGTTTCTTTGTGTACAAAAGGCGATTACTTTTATAATACAGTATATATACATTTGCAGTTAAAATCTAATTTTAGACACATAAACTGACTGCTCTGATGGTCTAAGTGCTTAAAGTGTCAGCCTTGGATTTGAGAGGTTGAGGGGTTCATATCCCAATTGAGTCATGTCAAAGATGTATAAAAATGGTACAAGCAGTTGCCTGGCTTGGCCCTCAGCATTTAGCGGTTAGTGTTACAACTGGTCAACCTGGTGTCAGGATGTCACTGGGTGAGTCATGATGCTATATGTCTATGGCATGATGCCACAGTGCCAGACATCACTATAAACTGCAACACTGCAGATATTATTGCAACATGAAAGGAAAATTGTTAAAGCTACACTAAAAAGCAAAATATCACACAAACACAGACAAGCACACTCAACAGCAGAAGAAATGTTAAAGTTTTTTAAAATATAGGCATGTTCAGGGAGTGCAACAAATATGCAAAGGAGAAACTAATAATACTATTCACTATCTGAACTACATGTATACTGTACAAAATGGTCACAATGTCATAATACTGCACAATTTGTTTACAAAGTTGCAGTACTGTACACAATGATTACAATGTCAAAATACTGTATAAAATTACTACCATGTCACAATACTGTACAAAATGGTTACAGTTTCACAATACTGTACCAAAATAGTTACTAAGAAAACAAACCTATCGTTCAAAAAAAGTAATAGCTGTATGTGTTAAAGCTATTTATTTTTTGCCATTTCAAAGTTTCACTGTTCAACTATTCAAGCTTAACAACCAGACATAACAAGCAAATTACAGACTGCCAGCTATGTGAAGATAAAAGGAAGACATCCAGACTTAACAAGCAAATTATAGACTGCCAGCTATATCAAGATAAAGAGAAGACAACCAGACTTAACAAGCAAATTATAGACTGCCAGCTATGTGAAGATAAAAAGAAGACAACTAGACTTAACAAGTAAATTATAGGCTGCCAGCTATATGAAGATAAAGAGAAGACAACTAGACTTAACAAGCAAATTACAGACTGCCAGCTATATGAAGATAAAGAGAAGACAACTAGACTTAACAAGCAAATTATAGACTGCCAGCTATATGAAGACAAAGAGAAGACAACTAGACTTAACAAGCAAATTACAGACTGCCAGTTATATGAAGATAAAAAGAAGACATCTAGACTTAACAAGCAAATTATAGGCTGCCAGCAATATGAAGATAAAGAGAAGACAACTAGACTTAACAAGCAAATTAAAGACTGCCAGCTAAAAGAAGATAAAGAGAAGACAACCAGACATAACAAGTAAATTACAGGCTGCCAGCTTTATGAAGATAAAGAGAAGACAACTAGACTTAACAAACAAATTACAGGCTGCCAGCTATATGAAGATAAAGAGAAGACGAAGCAGAAGAAGAAAAAAAAAACAAAAGGGTAAAGAAGATAAATAATTGTGCTTTATTGTGCATCATCAGGATTTTGTTTTCAACTTTTGTTTTTCATTTCCACCTACATATTAGGGATAGGAAACTCCACTGATGATAGCTTGATATTACTGACAAATTAAAGCTGAACAACAGAATGACCCAAAGTCAAAGCCTCAGTCAGGCAACCAGACTTTGATGGCAATAGAAGAACAAAAATGAAAATAAAAAAGATTTTTCCATGATGACAAATCAATATTATGGACTCTAAAAAAATTCACTGATGACAAATGTATATACTGTTTTGATTTTAAATTTCATATAATTCAAGAACTCGGATAACATTTGAATAATTTGGTAATGATACTGGAATTTTCATGAAATTTTTTGGGACAACGAAGTGTTCATTTATTTGTTGGGCAATTTGTTCATTATGAAAATCAATTGAGCAACCATGCTTTTCATATTTTTGTTAAAACCCTATCAATGCATCTACCTTTGCTATCCTGAATTGCTGTACTGATGGAATAATTCTAGTTTCACCTGTAACAGAGTAAATGTTATGTACCTGCCAATATCCTATATTACCTGTCCCCAAACTGGACATCCACAACTGTTCCCTTTCTTGGATGGGCTGATCCCAAAAACCTTTTCTCCACTTCCAAACCAGGAATTATCAAAACAACACGCACTGTATCAATGTCTATCTCCTCACTTGTAACTGTAAAATTAGAGAAAAAACATGTCAAAAACTCCTATGAACACTTTGTCCTCTGATTATCAGCAATGGGTTCCCAATATTCTTTATATAAAGAAAACCATCATGAATTTTCCTATCCTGGGCTTGCAAGGGGAACAACCAAAATGCAAAAGTAGACATACTTTATAACAGGCTATGTTGTAATGTTTTCTTCATTACTGAATGCAGATGCAGTCTGAAATGACTGCAGGTCTTTAAAACAAACATGGGAGTTCAGGTCATACATGCACACAAAATGTGAGTTTGATGTGGGATTTTTAAAAAAAAAAATTTGACCCTATCAATATCAAATGTCTCCATGAGCAAAAAAACAACTAACTGGTGTGTCAGACAATGTTTTGGGTCTGATGCCATTTTTCAGCATATGATAGGCTCACAGGAAGAAACAACAACCCACAGGATGTTTAAAGAGCAATCTAAAATGTTATTACTAAGTAATCAAATGTTAAGTAATTAACTTCTGTGTTGATTTTGTGAGAAGTCACATCTTCAATTATGTAGAATTCCATCAAAATTTAAGAGATAAACATTAAAAAAAAGAAAAATAATCCAAACTTTTGTTGCCCAAACAAAAGCATAGTTAACTCTAAGATGCTTTGAGGGTTCGAAGCTATTAATGATAAAATGAATTTATCAAATATTTGATATTTTTTAAACGAGAAAGATAAGACTTCCATGTTGGGTACAAGTCACTTATATACACAAACATACACTCCCAGATAATGCAGTTTCTATGTTTTACATACACATAAACAAATACAAAAACATACATAGATAATACAATCTGTATGTTTTACACTCACATATGAAGTACATACAACTGATTAAGTGAATAAGAACAGCACATATATACATTAAATTAATCAGTTAAAAATTATAGGACAATTTAGCTGCAAGTTTTTGACTCCTAAAACTTAAAATCTGACTTGACTTTCAAAATTAGATATGGGGGTCCCTGAATCCACATCCTAAATTTCTTATGAGAGGACTGGATTGTAATATGTTTGTATAGTGTACATGTACTTCCTGCAACTACATCAAATGCCAGAGTTGTCTCACCCTACTCATCCAAACTGTGTTTGACCTACTTTTCCTACAGTTGTAAACAAGCTAAATGCTAACTTTTCCTGCCATGTATCTCTATTCCCCCAAAAACACCATTCCCAGACACCGTCATGCTATCATCTGGTGATTTTTATTTTATTTCTGCAAGAGAATGCAGTTTTAATTGTCCATGTCAACTCTGTTCATATTATCATGTATTCTGGCCACATAAAATCAAATAAGCACAAAGGAAACTACACTTTATCAAGAATTTGAACAGAATCTGGTACTGTAGTTTGGTTACATTATGATAATTACAAATAGGTCATGCATGTAATGCCCATCATTACAACAAATGCTGCTTGTTATGTATTGAAGTGTTCCATAGGTCAGAGGTCACTTGAGGTAAAACATCCTCCGTTTAGAAGGAATTTGAAAATCACATTGCAGAATAACAGATTCTCATAAACTGCAACTGAATTCTTGCATTTTTTGTGCATGCTCAATTTTTATTTGAATCGCTACCCATTAAACAACTGTTAACAAAAGTCCCAAATGACCTTTGAACTTATACAAAGGGATGTCACTCATATCCACCTTCAGAGAGAGTACAGATTAGCATATTGACCCCTTAAACATAAAGCAACATAGCTGATGTTACTCACCTGTCACATCAGTAATTATTATAATTTGAATAAATAAACACAATTGAAATATCTGCATATTCCCTCAGGTATAATTATTGAGACTGAAATATTTAAGAAAGACCCGGACACTTGTTTATAACATGAAGGAGCCCATGGATAATAATCAATGCGATTCTCAGAGACCTGATTCTGTGCATATCACAATGAGGTCATAAACATAATCACAGTAAGTTTTAAACTGTGAGCTCATCAGAATGTATTCTTTACATTTTTAACACATCAAGTAACCTCTGTTCTGCATATGAAACCTCAATCTGGTGGCTCAACTTGGTCACTCAGACATATCGGTACAACCAGTGCTTGGGCTAAGTTCCTCATCAATCAGTTTGCACACTATCCATCACTGGCTTCATTGTGTGAAATCCGACTAACACAGTCTACAGGAAATTATTTTCATGCCGATGTTTTTCATTCAGATAAATGATCTAGTGTTCATGTTTCTTCTCTGGAAATTAATTAACAATCTTTTAAGGCTGGAGGTTTACATATGGATATTTTGGGGCTTTTTTTATTTCCTGAAGTAGAAGAGTATTTCCTAGTTGGACTCTCTTTCTTGATGAAGAAGGGTAAAACATAATAGCAGAATGGTCTACCAGGCACATGCATGTGCAATGTAAATGGAATGGTGTGCCCAACATGACTGGACTGTCTTTTGTACGTTTTTATACATGAAAAACGTTATGTCACAATAGCAGAATAGGGTATCCATCTCTCACAAAGTGTTTTTAAAAATAGCAAATTATATAACACACATTTATAATTATCGATGAAATCATGTCCTCTTTCCACTTCCTGTGCATGCATAATGAGAAGGGAGAGAAGATTGGCAAAGGAGCAATTCTAATACAAACTGTTCTATAAGGAAACAAACAATAACATGCTTTGCGTAGATTGATTTTATTATTGTATTATGGTATAAGCTCAAAACAGATTTGTGCAAATTTTCATAATTGATGTTAGCAGTTTAAATTAGGGCCAGTACTTCAAGAAGTGCTGCTTTATAAACATTCATAAATATTAACTTTGAAGCTTTTCTCTTCTCAGTACAATTAAGAATGTCAAAAAACTGAAATCAAGATTGTGTTTAATTTAAACAGGACAATAACTGCATTGAAAGATAGTCAAGTTTAGATGTATGTAGGGGTTTCCCCATCTGATGTATATAGGGGTTTCCCAATCTGAGGTATATAGGGTTTCCCCATCTGATGTATATAGCATTACTACAATATCATAAAATAAAACCTTAATGCATAGTGTAAGACTGTGTCATCCAACATCTTCACCATGGGCCACATGGACTAAAAATGTAAAGTTCATGGGTTACACACGATTATATTATAGTAATTATACTATAATTATAGACCTGACTTTTTGTATGTGTGGCCCACAAAAAAATGACCCATAAGCCACATCTAGCCCACAGGCCTGTAGCTGGACTACTTTGGCCTAAGACGCAAATAGCAGGTAGATCCTGGGATGCTTTTACATTAATTTTCTGTGGTGTGTGTTTGTGTTTTGGATTTTTAACTTAGCTTTAACAATTTTTCAGTCATATCACTACAATATCTGCAGTGTGGCAGTTTATAGTGAAGTCTAGCACCAGGACATCATGCCGCAGTCATGTAGCATATGTCTCACCCAATCACATTATCCTGACATCAGGCCAACCAGTCCTAATACAAACTTCTTAACACTGAGTGCCTAGCGAGGCAGCTGTTAGTACCATTTTCATCAGTCTTTGGTATGACTCAGCTGGGGTTCGAACCCAGACCCTCAACTTCCTGCATCCGAGGAGGACACTAAAACCACTAGGCAACAGGAGTGGTCACATTTCTGTGGTAACAGATTGTTATTTACTATTCTTGCAAAGAGGATGAAAACATTTTTATGCATAGTAATATACTCTCCAAAGAGTAAAGTTGTTCTGATTTGCAAATTTCAAAATAGACAAAGCAAGTCGTTTGTTGGGAAAATTATTGCAAGGTGTCATTCAGTGTTACCAAGTACAAGTCTGTGCAGTAATGTTCTCTCTCTCTCTCTCCCTACTGTAGTTAGATATTTATATACAACAAGCATTTTTTATGAAAGAATAAAAAATTTCCATTCATATTTATATTCTGAATGTTTAAACGTTTAAAAGACTTATCGTCCTTTATTATTATTAATGTGTTTTTGTTCACTGTATGCCATTTGTATAAAATGCAATAAGAGCAACAGCTTCATTATGGAGGCATTCTCCATTAAAAACATAGCTAGTTTCAAGTGTCAAGTACTCCTTTACAGTTAGACTGGTTTCTAATTAACTCCATTGAATCTAATATGAAACCCTGATCCAGATCAAACACAGATTTTACTGCAATGATCATATGGGAATTTAACACCATTTTACAGAATAAGATGGTGAATTGATTGTGATGACAAGATATTAAAACAGGTGGACAGAAATCAAAGAGAACTGACTGTGGTAAGTACTGTGTGTTTCTTGATGATGTTATACTGTCTGCCAAAACTTGCCGTTATTTATTTCAGCCGATTCTCTAAATTACTGGGTATGTTTCTGGATTTATTTCATGACCCTAAGGTTTAAGATTTTGACCTTTAACCTTCAAATTTTGACTTTTGAAAATTTCAGCCTACGGGTCAATGACCCTTCAGTTTCAATTACTAAGGGAAACATTGATTCTTTCTCGCTTACAGCTCTTTTTCCTAGACAACTGCAGGTATATGGTCATGCAATTTCATGTGTGCATTCACATTATCACTTATTGTTAACACCCATAAGAAGCAAACTGGGGTTTTAATGACCTATGTTTCTTGCTAAATTGTTTATGCCAAGTGTTCGGATTACTTACTACACACAGAAGGGAATCATTCAACAGAATTTCTTGCTGGTTAATTCTTAGCACAGACTTTCAAACTTGCATCCAATTATAAGCATGAAAGAAGAGAAAAATGTTTCATTTGGTCTGAATTTATGCTTTGTACAAATTTCACTCGTCTTTTGCAAAGTACCCGTTTTTTTTTCTGGATCACTTTTATTGATTGAAAAGGTGTCAAGGCAAGATTATACCCAAGAAAACCAAGTCCTCTACCGCAAGCAGAATGGCATATTTCTAATTCTTCCTAGCCAAAAATCCTTCCTTACAAATACAAAGGTCATCAAACATAAACCCCAACTATTAAGGCTCAAAATTTGTGTTAAACATCAGGAAAATGTATATGGGGTTGAGCAATGAGTATTTGTTTGTCCCAGATTGCTACCGACTAATGTCATATACTATAGTTGTATTCTCTTCCCAGTTAAAAATGGAATAAACATGCATTACAGTGCAGTCGTTTTCGATTTAATTCGTGAAATTATGCACGACCAAGTTTTAAAATATTTAATAAAAATTCATTATTTTAAATGCATACTCGCCCCCCCCCCCTTACTGTTGGAGAAACCACTCTAAGTAGCACATAAGAAACAGTTCATATCTTTTTTCCTTTTTTTTAGGATAATTTCCTTGATGCATCTCCATTGAAAAATAGCTTGGTGAAGTTGCTCAAGTGGCCGGTATTCTAGTGTACCGTCAGCGGCCACCGGTTCTCAAAAATACAAGCCACTACTTTGAACACATGCAAAAATCATTCAGTTAAGAAGGGGAGATTAAACAACTAAAATCGGACGAATAGCTGGTGCTTTATAATTCAACTCCTGTCTACCGTAAATGGTGGACAAGGACTGGAGTTTGTAAAGCAAAATTCAGTTTAAAAATGAATAGGTAATTAATATACGTTAGTTCTAAAATATGTTTATATTATTTTATATTCTATCGGCTTGCTGATTAGTTCTAGATATCAGCATACAGTTCTTCCATCAGGAAAATGATTACCAGCATGCGGACCGCGAACACCTTCCGCCATTTTAAAATAGTGCCGTGTGAGTTATCTCCCTTACTCTGCTGTGGACTAGGACTCGCGGTACTAATTTGGTTCCCATAATAAACCTATGTAAACACCATGATATTAAATAACTTAAAAGTTTTGAGTGCTCATGATCAAACATATATTTATCAGTATAGATGAAACCTGGATGTCAGCTTCTGTGTAGAGGAAAGGATATGAGCCGCGGCATTTTCTGGACCTGCATGTGTTTGAAACATGTGCTTTCAATTCCGCACCAAAGAGTCAGGTGCTAATTTTAGTAATGAGTGCTCCAAACTCAAGACTGTTGAAGGAGTGAAATTCCATAAATACAACAATGTCTCTATTTTTTTCACTTACAAATAGGATAAACTCTCAAAAGATTTTTTTCCTACAACATAACTTATATTATTAACCAATCCTGGTCAGCCAAACCCATATATATTCTCTTTTATATTTTCCATTTCCAGGCTGCTTACCATTTTTCCATATCATAATACCGTGTGTTGTGTAACATATGGGGGGGGGTATGGGCTAACTTGTGTAAATGTCATAATAAATTTAAAGAAATGCTCAAAGTCAGGACCTTTTCATTTTTTACTTTGAAATTATGATAAGATGCTTAACATAAGAAATATGACTAAAACATGAATATATGTGTTTGATTACGTGTAACATATGCAATACACAAATATATAATTTGCTGGCCTTCATAACTTTAACGTAATTATTCAGCAAGAAATGGACAACCCATGGAGTAAGTATTTTGAAAGTTAGCCCTAAATTCTTAATGTGTCGTGAGGTAGCTGCTTTTTTTTAATAACTATTGCACACTATTACTTTTATATTAAGCCTGAATCAATAGCAGTGAATTGAATTTGATTGAATTGAATTGATTCCTGTTGTTGTCCTGTATATGTAATTCCAGTCTATTTTTGAGAATAAAGAAGTTAAAATTCATTGACTTGTCTTATTTTCAAAAAGTGTCTATAAGCTTCTTAATGTCATTCAATAAAGTTGTAATTATAACTACCTCAATACGGTGCTCTTTTTATTTGGTGGAGATATGTAGATAGAGGCGCTAATGTTGACAGCTATCTGCCGAATTTCGAATTTCGCTTCTATTTATACTCTTCGAAAAAAAGTCATGTGACGTAATTTTAACCAATCATTGCTTGTCCGGGACGACGAACAGGTCTGATGGTGCCTAACACGTACTCTACAACCAGCGACACAAACTGAGGGCTAATATACAATTTAACTATTATCACTTGTCCGTTTACACTCTGTCATTAGCAAATATATAAACATTATATATTATGTCGTGTCCGTCAAACGTCAACGTACTTTAAGTCGTAAGCAAGACTGTTAAGCTTGGGTGAAGAGTACACAACTACCAATGAACGCTGATAACATTGAAATTATACTGACCAGCATAAAATGAAGAATACACCATTAAATATTCAAAACATACTTATACTTGTATAAAAGTAGGCCAGCATTTACAATCAACTCGTGAAATTAAATTTTAAAAAAATGTGAACTTGACAAATTTACTGTGTGGAACCAATCATGTGATCTAGTATCGGCCATCTTGCCTGCAGACGAATTTCGTGATGTCAGCAGTTGGAGTCATCGAGCTGAGTACTATTCAAATGATGATTTGGATGGGAATTTAAGTGTGATAAACATATTTCTGAGTTTGACAAATTCATATAAAATAAGATTCCAGAAGATTTTTTTGGAGTATTTAACGATGTGCGAGATTGAATTCGATGACACATGTTAACACAAGACCGGCGATCACATTTGACATACAGCATGAACGATTTAATACAGATATCAAGATAAGTCGCGATCTATAAATTTATAATGCACTACAGTGTTCAAATTAATTCTTTCAGCAGTTATATATATATATATATATATATATATATATATATATATATATATATATATATATATATATATATATATATATATATATATATATATATATATTCATTGACATGAACAACATGTTTAATTTATTGCATACAAAAACATCCTCCCCATCCATCATATTACAGCTTTAGAGCCCTCAGATCTATTACAATACCAATAAACCAAAGTCTAAGTCTTCTATTTTCGTTTCGTTTTTCTTTGACCAAGAGCAGGCGGAGAGAAACATATGTTGCTGTTGGGTTTTAAAGCACAACAAATGTAGTGGCTTCACTTGTTTTCTTTATTTTCCACCATATCAATATGTTATCAGTATTGTTGTACCCTGAAATAAAATGCACATTATTTATAAACGAACAAGGTACATCAATATTTGGCTAATCATACAGTAACCTATATAAAAATGGAGCAAGATAGATAAAAATAATTAATGGAGAGGGAGACAGTGGGATATATCATTCACCACTGGAATTCGCATGATATATATTTCTTGTTAAATTAAATACAGACTTTATATTACACTTCTTTTTAATGCTACCAGAATTACAAAACTAATTCACGTGAATATTATATATGTAAAAATAATAAACTCAAAAGATCACGTGTGAATAAAGTACTAATGTGACCTTTCCCAGAATGATCAGAAATAAAGCAAGTATAAATATAGTTGTCCCGGAGCTCACGCATAATTAATTTATGTGGGAAGCATGTACTGGTCAGCTATTAAATGGCACCGATGAAGGTCAAAAAGTATTTAAAGGTGTTTTGGGGGGAGGGGGCGCTGCCACTTGAACCCATGTGCGGGCGGCCGTGTGGCAGTCCGTAACAGAATATTTTTATACTGTTACTAGTCTATGCTCTTAAAATAAGTAACATAAAAGAGTGAAAACCAACAAGCTTCGTAAAATTTAACAAATAATTTATTTCCCTAGAAAACAAAGCGAATGTCTCTATCCAAGAATGTTATCAGAGCACTTTTGTATTTCCAGAGAAAATTATTACTTGAATTCAATAATTTGAGGAAAATAAAATTCCAGCCAAAACTATAGTCACAACCTATAATATACAACTTGAAAATGCTAGATGTTAAAGCACGAATGATCAAGTCCTCACAATTACAAGACTGTATAGTTCTCTACTTGACCTCAGGTCGCAATTAGCTTTATCTAAAAAAAAACAAGAAAACATTACCTAATGGAAAATAACCTTCTAGAATGATCCTGATATTTACAAAATCAAAACCATAACCTATAAAATTCACTTAGGAAAGTCCAAAACCCTGACCAAAATAAACATATTTACTTCTTCTATTAATAAAAATCCTGATATTAAGCCCATACACAAAGAGAATAATTTAGCAATGTATTAGTTGTTTACATAAAATGAAATAAAAACAAAATCAATCAGGTCAACCAGAAATAACTCAATTTTGGACAATGTTAAGTCCGCCATACAATGTTACATTACAATAGCATGTAATGAAATTTTAAAAAAAACTAACAGTTAAATTAAATATACATAACAGCATTAATTGCGGAATTATGGCTGACTGTGGGTAAATTAAGGCATAGACACTGATGTGGGATATTAAATATTGAGGCACTGCTGTGCGATATGTCAGACTAAGACGATGCTGTGGGATATGTCAGACTAAGACAATGCTGTGGGATATGTCAGGCACGTGTGTGTGTGTGTGTGTGTGTGTGTGTCCCACGAACTTTATATTTTTGGTTCATGTGCCATGTGGCCCACGGTGTTGAAAATGTTCGACCGCCTGAGTAAATAAATGTACTTATTTATGCACTTTGTATGTTGTATGAGAAATTCGTCTAGTAATTTTGTCTGAACTTTTTGCGTGAAATAGAAATCTCTCTGCATCTTAATTGTCTCTTAATTTGTGACATGTAGATTCCATTTTTTGGTGTTACCACATAAGCATAAAAGAACAAAACTGGATTTAAAAATACCCGTTTCATGGACTGAAAATTTATGTTATAAAAGATGTTGCTACAAATTATCAGAATTTACAAAACATACAGCAAACTTATAATGAATGCAGTGTAAATATTGTTGCACTGTTGGGTCCAAAGGCAGCTCCAACACATCGAAATGGGTTACCATATGATTTTTAATGGTAGGAAGGCGGAGCTAATTCTCTCGTCTAAAACCTGTTATACGAACTGAATAATCTCCCCTGCAATGCTCAGCTTGTAAAAAAGCACGCTGTTAGATTAGAGGAGTGGTTCCCAAAGTGGGCGGTACCGCCTCTTTGGAGGTTGTGGTATTACAGAGGGAGACGCTAATGCTTAATAATGCTTTTTTTTGTGGGGGGGGGGGGGGCAAGGCGGGGGTGGGGGCGCTGAGGATAACCAAGGGAGCGGTGGCCCGAAAAGGAGCCACTGGATTAGGGTACCCAATGGTATGGTGTCTTCGTGATTGAACAATTGACCAATCTGAACCTGTTGTAGGTTCCGTCAGTGGTAAGTAAACAGGCCAGGTAATATGTGTAGAATCAAAGGGGGTACAATAGCTATTTTAAATATGACATTAGAAATAACAACGAAACAGCATATCCATTGAAAAAAAATCGTTATGATATTCATGCCGGCCACAATATAAAGTGCAGTTTGACAATTTATGATATCGGACATACATGTATAGAAATTTATTTGCAGTAATAGGTCCACAAGGAGAAAAGTTGACAACTAAACGGAACAGACAATATATTGGCAGTTATTGTCGTCGAGCGATCTAGAATTAAACGGGAGCCCTATGTTAAATGGGGTTAAAAAGTTTTATACAGTTTCATATGTTGAAATGTATATGAACTGTCTAAAATCTGGTTTACAGATCCGCACACTTCAGGAATAATAATCGTCCTGATCGGAATTGTGCTCCGCCATTTCGGTCAGAAGTTGTAGGAATACATATGCATTGGATGTGTTCTCAAATCGCCTCTGGAATAGTGTACCATGTATAACAACAAAGAATGAGGTTTTTCCGATTGTGATTTTTTTCTCGGTCCATACATTTGTATAGGTATATTAAAACAAAGTATAAGAATAGTATTCAAAAAAGTGTGATAAGTCAATATCAGTTCATAGCAAAAGAAGTCTATGCACCACAACCCCAAATGCATAACTGCATTTTCAATCTCCATAGGTCATTTTTGCCTCCGTGTGATGCTCACAGTACAAACACAAGCCCTTTCCTATGTGATAAGTCTGCAGAACATTGTGTTCTAAACATGTTGATGCAATGCAAAATAGTTGCCATCCAAGCCGTTTTTTGAGATATTCTAATTGCCCCGAACCCACATGTTGACTGCTGTGGGTGACTAGCTCTTCTTCCTAGCCGATTGTTGGTATTTCTGTGTACATACGTCACACCACTTTCAAGAATAACACAAACTCGAAACACCTAGTTCACAAAAATAGCCATATATTTAACTAGTAAACAATAACAGCTGATAAATTCGTACCATAGCCTTAAATTAAGAAATAATTTTATAGGCCAATTTACGGAATTATCCCCTGCCACTATAGATCTCAATGGCGACGAAATACATCTGAGATATCTATCTCGACTTGACGGAAAAATCCGAACCTGTTCCGATTGTTAATAGTTCTTGACATATGCATGAACCACTTACTACTTTAGTGTACATCACTTAAAAGAAATTTAAAAAGCAGTTTAGAAGAAAAAAAGCAAGGTCAAGCTTGACTCTAAAACTTGATTTGCCAGAATCCCGTCTGCCGGACAAGTATTTTTTTCTCAGACGAATATAACAATGGGTGTAAAGAATAAAAGAAGAATCTTATTATATATATATATATATATATATATATATATATATATATATATATATATATATATATATATATATATACATACATACATACAGCAAACATTGATGATATCCAAAAAGATTTAATAACAACATTCAAGCAACGTGGGAAAAGAGGCTATGACAAGGTGATGAACTTCGAATAATAACGCATTTCGACTATTTTCTAAAAGAGCTCTTTCTGTAATTGTCTTGATGGGAAAAGGCGAATTGTTGTTGTGCGTCTACTTCAGTCATTTATCTAACCAATAATGTTTTAATTAAATCTACGAGCGGTATGAAAAGAAATGGGAGGAGTGGTTGTTATTTTGGACACAATCCAATAGACGAAGAGACTAATACACGGGACTAGCAATTTATCGTAGATCTTTGTTTGAGTACACAAGAGATACATTCAATCCAAACAAATCTCATTTCCACACTATAAGCACGGATCATTTTCCTTTATCACGCTTTTAAAAAAAAATGCATATAACCTACAAACTTTTATATCAGTTAAGTAATTGGAATACAAAATTTCAAGCAATTATTTTTATTTCTTCTGAATACATCTTTCCTTATTATTTTCTTCTGATCAAGGAAAGGACCCGCCCATGCTGTATATCTTTGCTAACGACCGTGCTAATAAATTATACAAATAGTTTATGAGGAGACTCGAAGACATGCTTCAATTCAGTTATATAAATTATTCAAATGTTCCTTTTTAATAATCTTTCAGTACAGTTCCCAAACTGAGCCAGAAAAATAAGACCCCCCAAACTCCTCCCAAAAAATAACAACAACAATCAGCATCTATTGCTTATCTACGTTGCCTGTTTATTTAATGTACAAAAATTTAATGTCGTTCCAAGCATTTAAGAGATAAGATGAAAAACTTTCTTCAAACGTGACTTTTATAAAAAAGTAGATTACTTTTTTGTTGATTTTTGGAGACATTTTCCCAGATAAATAAGAGTAAGATTAAACGTCCAACCCCATCATGCATCTACACAAACAATATATTTAGCTTATCACACAATTACACCAACCATTTACTTAGCTTATCACACATCTACACAAACCATTTATTTAGCTTATCACACATCTACACCAACCATTTATTTAGCTTATTAGTCACACATGCACACCAACCAATTATTTAGCCTACACATGTACACCAACCATTTTTTTAGCTTATCATACATCTACACCAACCAATTATTTAGCTTATCATACATGTTCACCAACCAATTTATTTAGCCTATCACACATCTACACCAACCATTTATTTAGCTTATCATACATGTTCACCAACCAATTTATTTAGCCTATCAGTCACACATGCACACCAACCAATTATTTAGCCTACACATGTACACCAACCATTTATTTAGCCTTTCACACATGTACACCAACTATTTTTTTAGCCTATTACACATATACACCAACCATTTATTTAGCCTAACAAACATCTGCACCAACCATTTATTTAGCTTATCAGTCACAAATCTACACCAACCATTTATGTAGCCAATCAGTTACACATGTACATCAACCATTTATTTAGCCTATCACACATCTACACCAACCATTTATTTAGCCTATCAAACACGTACACCAGCCATTTATTTAGCCTATCACACATCTACACCAACCATTTATTTAGCCTATCAGTCACACATGTACACCAACTATTTATTTAGCCTATCACACATGTACACCAGCCATTTATTTAGATATCACACATCTACACCAATATATATTATATCCGGTTAAAGGCGCAGAGAAGGTAGTAAAGGAAATGTTTTATGAAAACATATATGTAGCTGGACACTGAAAATGATTTACTACTACTACTACCCACTCTACTACAAATAATAATAATAATAATAATAGTAATAATAATAATAATAATAATAATACGAAGAAGAAGAAGAAGAAAAAGAAGAAGAAAAAAAGAAGAACGTTTTGCATGGAGTCATAGAAAATTTTACATGTGCGTTCTCTATGTCCCCTCTTGGTTAGATTCAGTCAGTGGTACCTCAGTGGACTCAGCTATATATTTATGTAAGATGAAGTGATGGACGAATTTCACATTGACTTTATTGCGAATGTAACTTTTGTGCTTATGCATTTATATTTTGAAAGGTTGGTTTCGCAGACATATTGGGTGGCACCGATTTTGCTTCTCGGGAGATAGATTACAATTTTGGCTCGATATCCGAACTTCCATAGTACAGCTAACGTCTTTAGCTGAACTCGGAACGATTCGGATGGGGTTTGTTTTGCATATACATATACACATAATTACACAGTACTTGTTGCATCGGTCTGTGGAATGCTTTAGTTAGGTGTTTTTATTTACGGGGACTTTTATCAAGGGTTCTAGTTTTGTTCATAGCTCGTCAGTGCATTTCCTTTGCCTCTTGGTCTCTTTTCAAGTCTAACCGGATTGGTGCATTCGCGTTTGGTTTAATTGTACAAAAGTTGTATTACGTGCTGTGAGTGACAGCTGATGTGGAGTAGATATTGGATATAGTCAGCTGGTTTACAATACAGATGAATTTCTATGTTCCCCTCAGTGGCGTCACTCGGGTTGGTGTCACCCAGTGCGGTAGCTCATGGTGTCACCCCCATGGTCCTCCTTCCGTAACAGACCATACAGAATCCTTAGTAATGTCATTTTGGTGTCACCCCCTCTGATGGTGTCACCCGGTGCAGTCCGCACCCCACGCATCCCCCTAGCGACGCCACTGCTGTGCCTGCTAGTCATGTATTTAACTATGATCGGTTATCCGCTTATGAAATCCGACTAGACCGAGCAGTGTGTGCTCTGTAAAATTTGCAATTTTTCATTTTGGTGTCACCCCTCTGAGATGGTGTCACCCGGTGCGGTCCGCACCCCCGCACCTCCCTAACGACGCCACTGGTTCCCCTTTGATAGGGTAAATTGGATATCCAAAAATAAACAGGACCTGCTGGATAACGATGATATCAATTTAATTATTGGATGATATACTTGACTAATTCAAGGAATATAATGAAATTGTCGACCGTTTCTATCCATTTTAATTCAACGAATCTGCGCTAGTTGAAAGGCATGCCTCATTACGGATCCATTGTTTTAGTCTTCATATTAAAGTACTGACCTACGAAAGGTATCATTTTATTGTCCGTTGATTAGCAAGAAGTGCTGATTGTTGAAAACAATGAGCTCTACTTTAGATCATGTTTTGACAAATAATCAGGATTATACAGACTATCCCATACTTCTCTGTAGCTGAGATTCCGTGATTGAGTGGGATGTTGGTATATAAGGAACATGAAACCATAAGCAAGGAGGAGAGTGTCGTCTGGAAGATTTGACTATATAGAGGGAGCCACGCCGTTTAGACAGAGTTCTTTACTTGCCCTGAAAAGCCCCTGACGACGAAGTCCCTGAAAGAATCCAGGCTCGTCTCGACGAGGCTTCCATCAGCAACACTTCCAAAGCTTCACATGACTAACGATAAAATTTCTCCGAAAAAAAATATCTAGGTCAACAAAACCCAGCAAAATTTGTCCTGTATTCCTTCTCGCGACGAATAAAGTCTCCATCGACACCAAGTCAGATCAATGAGTACTGTTTTGATTTTACTATATATTTAAATGCACTGAATATGTATCATACGAAGTTTCGATAACATTCATTTTAGAAGAATGGAAGGAGAATCCTTGACACGCTTATTCCTCAACAAATATAACTTGAAAATACCCTTTTCTGAAACGTTTTCACTAAACTGATCAAGGCTAACCAAAGGAAAAAGTAAAATGTTTTCAAGAAAAGTAATCTCCCAAAAATTTAGGCAATTAAAAAATTAAAAACCTTTCTTAGTAGTTTTGAACCAAAGTGGATCATTGGCTAAGTTTTTGCCATTGTGACCAGAATGTCCCGGGTTTGATTCCCGAATCGTTTATAATGTGTGTCAATGGGTAAGATCGGAGATGTTAATCTGTGTAAAACTTAAGTCGAAATCATGAGAACCATAGTCGTTAGTATTCGCACATTATGCATACACCCAGAGCACCGCTTTCTTGTTAACGATATAATGGGAAAACCGGTAATACCTTGGTTATCGGTGAGGGTGGAACTTGTGTATTTGACTGTCTGTGCTTTGATTTACGAAGATCACGAAGTACTAAATTTATTTTCATTTCTAATGTGTCAGTTTTACTCTCTCAACAAAACACTCCACAAACTAGTCGTGCTGGTTAGTTTCGTTCAGTCGATATTGACATTACAGATGCAGTTTCTGATGATGTGGAATCAATAACTCCATTAGTCCTAATATCGCAATGTCATACAAACTATCGGAAAAGATAAATGAAAATATTTGTTATTAGATATTGATAATTGTCATGGTCGAAACGAATAATTGTAAAAGAAGTATTCGATTGATAATTTCACACAGACGTCATCACTGGCATTCAACCAGTCAAACACCGCTATCTGACTCATTCGAGTTGGTGATTGTCTCTGTTTTTATCCGTTTAGACTGTCGTCATAGATAGCAAAGAAAAGCATTCTAGCCTGCTATTTTTATTTTAAAATTAAATATTTAAAACCAATATCATGTTGAAATATATTCCCAAGATTT